>OX336392.1:476890020-478140020 GCA_946902985.2 Meconema thalassinum | reverse complement strand
TTGAGTGGGGTGATCTCATCTAAGGAACATCTGTCCCTAGTCGCTTGCACAATGTTAAGCTATATTCCTGGCTTAAAATCTCTCTCCGTTCCTTTAGGAAACTATACTTTTCTTTCATTTCTTCCTTAAGGACATGGATTCGACCGTCATGGACCCTATGGCCCATGGGTTCATCTCTCCCCTCCTTAGGTAAATAAATTTTCGAAAATTTTGAGGAAATTTATTTCAATTTAATTTGTATTACTCTATTCGTCGAATCCATCATAACGTCATCCGTATTTACTGTTATTTTATTTTCTTAAGGTTCCTTCCACTAATTGTATAGGTTGGGTATACTTAATCTTTACCCTTTCTTTCTCCTTTATTACATTAAAATTTTCCTTTTCAATAAAAATCAATTACTTCTTTAAAGTTCCTTTCCTTTCTGGTCTGTGTTTAGGTTGGGTCTCCAAGAGTTCCCATTCATTCATTTATTCCCTAGTGGTCGACTTCACTCAAGCCATAAATCTCTTGTCACGTTCAGTGTTTACAACTCTCTCCCCTCGTCTGGCGCATGCTTCTCCAAACTCGAGTCAACAGTTGGTTCCCTTTCTTCCTTTCTCAGGTCAGACTACAAATCGGTCTGTTCTTTATTCATTATATTTCTTCAACTTAATGACTTTACGTTAATTATCTTGCGGGTGCAATTAGCTTTACCCGTAATTTACTTCATTACAGTTATCAGACTTCAAGTCTGTTACACTTCAATTAAAATTTTTAAGAGCTCAGTCTGACTTCACCTGACTCTTTCTGGTTCTCTTCCCTTTTCCTCATCTCTCTTTGAGATGGTATTTCATCACATATTATACTTATTTCTCATATTCTTTGATGGTTGCAGGTATCTTTACCCGTTTGTTCCTATGGGATAATTCTCTTCCTTCACCTCATATTGAGATGGCACTTTCCAAGAGTATTTCTTTTTCCTACTCTTCCAATTCTTTAGATTTTCCAAATCTCTTTTCTTTCTCTTCTTTTTATCCTTCCCTTTCTTCTTACGATGCTTCCAGCTGAAATATGCCTGGGCATCCTCTTTCTCCATGGCATTGTTTGATATTTCACCTTCTTTCCTTATTTCCATGGGGTATCCATTTCCTGGTACACCAACTATCAATGGCGGTTTTCTTCCCTTTGGCTCTTCTTCAGAGACGTCTCCTCTCATTTTTTCGTTGCTCCCAACAATCTCATCTTTTTCTTCTTGGCTCTTATTAGCACTTTCCCTTTCTCTGTTCTTTTGTTGCCAGTTCTGGTATTTAATCAACAATTCAAGGATCTGAGCTTTCAATTTTGGTCCTTCTACTGCCGTTTTATCTTCTTGATCCTCCTGAATGTCTTCTAGGTTTTCTTTTTCTATTTCCTTCTTTTCTTCGGAGTTTTCTTTTTCAATTCCTGTGAATTCTTGAACCTCTGTTTCCATCGATGCTTCGTTGAAATTTTCTATATTTATTTCATTTAATTTCTCTATCTCTTCTGGAATTATCATTTCCGTTTCTTCAACTATCAATTCCTTTAGTATCTCCTGTTCCGAGATTATTTCTTGTTTTTCCAGCTCGACCTTTTCATAAAAATGAGTCTCTTCCGTTTGGAGCTCATTTTCATTTTGGCTATCCTCCTGTTCTGGAGTTACGATCTCTTCCTGAATTTCCATTTTTTTCTCTGGAAGGATCTCCAAGTTTTCTTCAATTTCCACAGGGGTCATGATGATTTCTATTTCTTGCTCCTCTTCTTTAATATCAATTTCGGGCTGTTCTGGCACCGTGACTTCTTTTTCTTCTTCAATTTCGGCTTGTTTTTCAACTTCCGTCTGGACAGCTGTTTCATTTTCCTGACAGTTCTGCGCCACCATGTATTCCTCATATACCTTCTGAGCAGCCTCTACTATCTTTGTATATTCTGGAATCTTGACTTTCCTCAATTCAGCTAACTCCTGAATACTTATTATCCCCTTTTCATCAGACATGCTCATTATGAAATAATGCATATTATCATGTTTTTCCTGTAAATAATCCCTTTGTTCCTGAATATATTTCATCCGGTCGTGCTCTTTATAATCGATCTTCCACCAAATCTCATCCCATTCTCTTCTCATATCCCATACCTGATCCATTATCTCACTTACGTCATCAACAAATGTAACTATCTGTTCCCACGGGGCTACTTCTATTTTTCCTTCTTTCTCCATACATTTCGCAAATTCCCTCTTCGTTTCTCTTAAGGACCATTTAACATTAGGAATTTCTTTGCACAATTCCTCTAATTCCTGTCTAGGTATCGTATACCAATTTTTACTCGCCCTCTTACGAAGTTTGTCTATCTCCTCCATTTTTTCAGAGATCCTATCTCTTTGTTCCTCAATTCCTTCTTTTATTCTTAATTCATGACCTTTTAAGTTCCAAAGTTCATTCTTCATCCTATAATGCTCGTCTCGTATTTCTACAATTATATCCAAGAATTTTTTTATTTCATCCCATTCCGCCATTTCTACCTTTTCCTGATCCTGAATGTCAGTACTATCGCTCTTTTCCCCTTCGTTTTCTGAGCCTACCTGAACCGGCATTACTACGTGAGACTTTGAATTACCTGCCTCATCATCATTATCTGTATTAATTACATTTTCCCTTGGAATTGGTTTACAATTTTCTTTTTCCTTTCCGAGCTCTGAAGGCTCAACATTTACCCTTTTGTCTGCAGACATGTTACCTTCTCTTCGTGTAACTATGTCTCCAGGTGCACGCATGCTTTCTACAGAAACATCTATAATTTCTTTACTTGGGTACTCTTTCTCACCTGTAGTTTTACCCTTATCTGGGCTCTCGGCCCTTACATTCTCAGAGAGCCTCCGCCTCTCTTCACTTAACAACATCATATTAAAATACAGTGGGCCACTAATGCCACCACACTAGTACATGTTTGAGAGATGATACTCTGAATCAGTGTATCCCAATTTCTTTTAAAATATTACTTTGGTACGGGTATTCACTTACAACGTACCCTTTTGATACTTTTATTCAATTTCATAAAACCTTTATGGAAGTATTTAAAATTCAAAATTTCGAAAAACCATTTTTTTCAAAAATGAAAATTTTGATTTTTCGAGAAACTCCCTAGGAAAACTCAGCCCTGCGTACTGGGCGCCAAAATCATTAAATGATTTGCTAGGGGGTTTGATATATAATATATTCATTCAGGGCTGCTCGGTATGAGTTTCCAGGGACCCATGCGGTCAGTTAATATTTTACGTTGTAGCTTTTCCTATCATTACTTTAATTTTTACATGATATGACCGACTTAAGTGTTCCTCTAGTTATTAATCCAGCACAGTATTTATATATCCCCCTGTGCCCATTTAGCAAGAAATATGCCAATCACAGTATACCAGCGTAGCTCAATTCGGAATTTCGGGGCAGCGGTAAGTTCCCCCACTCTGTGACCCACATATTTTGGATTAATTAGAGGATACACTTGCAAAAATAACAACAAAATCAACTCCTATTTAAACATATTTAATTAAATAAAATTAATGGCGCTACAAACATTTAAACAATTTAATTTACTGACCCAAATATCAACTGCTTGTTCCAAATGAACAAGGGATCACAAAATAAAATAAACAAATATTGTATTCAAAACCTGTGGTTTCCACATAAACCAATAATTCTTACTTAGTCTCACTTCCATAAAGCACTAACATTAAGTTTACCTAACTCCGAGCTCTTTGGCTCCATGCATTTACATTATTACGGTGTCATTCTTGTACACCTCAAACATTAGCTTTTATATTTTCTTATTTCTCAAAAACAAATATATAATTATCTTTAAAGTCTATGTTAATTATCTAATTCAATGTTTTGGGCATGTCCACACATTCAGTTGTTATCATCTCTCTTTATTTCACAAACATATTAAGGTAATCAGAAAATCAATTGTGTACTCCAGAGCGTGAAGGTACTTGACACAGTCAAAAAACTATAGTTACTCCCGAACTCAGTTGCCTTCAATCAACTCGTGGAATCCCACGTCCATACATTATTACAATAGGGATTGTTATTTATCTCTTATGTCTTAATAGACCATTATCCTATAAGAAACTACGATCTGAACCGGCAAACGAAATATCCATCTTTAAGGACCTCGGTTCAACGCCCGGGTCGTTTACAACTTTAAACACTCCTGGTGTATTCATTTCTCTTTTACAACAGCTTACGAGACGGTCTCTGTTCCTTCTCGCTTTAAAAGAGCTAGTCTCTACTACTGGGGTGCGATTTATGACACGTTAGGGTGGGGGCGACATCCCGTCTGACCCAACATTTAGTAGCTTATTTTCAAGGCTTTCAAAACAAACCTTTCCATTCTATCCAGTTCTGAGGAGACCGGGCTTTATTGTACCGTATACATTCAAACAACTATTCTTTGGTTCACAGACCATTTTCATATCCTTGGCATTTATTAATTATGAGAGGGTCCTCATTGATTGGGAAGATTAAATACACATACGACGACGGAGAATTACAGGGGCTTTTATCACAAGAAGATCCTGCATTCGAATCTCTTCAGGTGCCTCGGGAACCAATCCCGTACAGAGGCTTATTACAAAATGCGATTTAGAGTCGGCCGTGGCCCATATGACATACGCTCAATAATAACATATATTAGCTCCCTTTTTAAATACATACACAATGCCTCGTGATACTAATGTCACAAATAGAGGACTTACACAATTATCAATTCACTGCAATCAACTACCCTCCATAAGTAATGTACCAAGTATTTAACCACTACGCGTTCCTAGCGTGACACTTTAATATTATATTTGCGCTCATTATGCGCTATGCATTATTTTAAGCCGAAATGTCTTCCCAAGAACTGGTAAATCTCTTTAGTAACAATTCATATTATTTTAATTCACATATTAATCTTTCCGTGGTCGATAAATCGCTCCCTGTTTTAAAATATTCCATTGAACCTCATTTCTTACACATACATTAAGGCTTAACGTTTCTTATGTTCATCTCAATTTATTTGATTTTTATTTAACATTTCCATATTTAATTATTATTATTTTTATTCTTTATACAAGCTCAAAGCTATTTCTTTCATATCTCAACTTTACTTTATTTCAATGTCTTTCATGATAATTAATGATATTTCGCTTGCTCTTACGACATTTGTTAAATACATTAACCCTTTATTCACATATTTCTCTACGGAATTTATTCTTTACATAATTATTCATAATTTCTCTATTTATTTATTATTGTTCAGACCGTATTCTTGATTATTCAGCATTTATTTATTAAAACACATCCCTTTCACTCCAAAACTCCGGTGAGTTGTACACAATCAATTTCTGACACCAAAATAAAAATGAATTTTGTACTTACATATTTTCAGATCATCCCCTGATCTTAAATCTGGTGTGGTGTTTCATTTTTGGGGCCCACTTTGAACTTCTTACACCATATTGAAGGTATTCATCTTACGTAAAAACACTTTTTGACCTATATCTAGAACACTTAATATTGACGACATTTTTATATACTGGTGTGTCCCTTTTGAACACATAATAACACTAAAAATATTATCTAACACACAATCTTGATTATTTTACACTTCACAATTACTCGATCACTAGGCCGTACTTCTGAGCCTATCACACGTGATCTTCTTAAATTCCCGTTTCCAAGGGTGAGATTTATCCGATGTCGGCTTCCTATTCTGAAGAATCCGAAAGTCCCGAAACATCTATTGTTCCCTGGAGTTCAATTCTGCTATTCCTATCCTGGATAACTGGCTATTATCTAGCTTGAACGGCTTCTCTGTAGATCTAGAAGTTGGCCTGCCCAACGTGATGATTCATCACCCACCAGTTCGCTTTTAGTGCGACGATGATGGTGAGCGCTGTTTGAACGTTGTCACGGGTGAGGAGTGTCCCAATGGCTTCTTGCTCTGCCCCTGTGGGTTCCGCTTGGATGGCTACGAATGTGAACGCGCTGTCAGGAGAGTTGCCCCTCAGAGTCAATAGACCATATCGCACCATGCAATCTACGGCAGGAACCGCAATTTGCCTCTCCACAGCGCCTGTGTATTTTCTGTAAGCCCATACGAGTGCGTGGGTTCTCTGTACGTCAGGTGTCCCATTGGTCACTAGCTCAAGCCTGTCACCATCAGCTATTGCTGCCTCTGTTCCCGCTGCTAGACCAGCCTCGATCTCTCCATTGAGCTCAGGAAGCCTGATGTATACCGCCATCGCTGTGTCTCAAATCTGTTAGTTCACTTAAAGGTCCACGTTTCGAACTGCATTCTGTTCTTCCTTTCTAGATTTCTTCAATTTAAATAACAGTTATCTGTCTGGTACGATACTTCCGTGCGTTATGATCTGTTCGTTCGAACATTTAACGACCTATCGCCTTTAAGTCCGACGTTCGCAGCCTGCTCTGACTATATCTTGCGAATTTTCACTTTAACTTGTATGCAGTCGGGCCTAAATCCTATAATTAGGATTTTCCTAATACTTCACTACGGCGATACTTTAAAATTTCGTCTTGACTACTCCTTATGGAGGCAAGCAAGTCGTTACTACTGTGACGCCTGTGGCTATCGGATCTTGCTTCGGCGGTGTTAAACAGCGTTTCTCCCCTCAAGGAGTACTGGTAGCTGTTATCGATGTAACGCAGAGTTACGTCCCTTCACGGACTGTCGGAATGATTACTTCTACGTCGTGGAGCAGCACTTCCCCTCACGGAATGCTCGTAGGACTGAATGCGATGTGACACAGTGACGTGCCCTCTGGCTGTCTGAATACTGCATTCGTTGTGATGTGATACAGCACCTCCCCTCACGGAGTCTGTCGTGAACTGCATTCGGTGCTTATACTTGTTGCGCAGTATGACCTCCCCTGAGGTTCATACGTTTGAAGACTTTGATGCAGCACCTCCGGTCACGGAGTGCTCGTTGTAACTGCATGATTAGCTTGGAAACGCCCGAAGCTTTATACTGTTTTACTGCAAAAAAATAAGACTCAAGCCTTTTCTGTGGTCAACTTCTAAAATAATGGTGCCACAAATATAAAAATTATACCTTCCGAAAGCTCGTCTTCTCAATGTCAAATGATCTTATTGCACCTAAGAATCGATCGTGCAATTCGGAGATATTAATTAATTTCTCGTCCTCAATTGTGTGGGTGTTGCATTCTTTTTGTTCTCTCCCCTCCACAGAGGCTTAGGTAATTCACCGATGACGTCGTCTTACGTCGGCAGTTTATTTCTGCACAATTATTACATGGTTTCTCTATACTGAAAAATCTCTCATTCAAAATAATTCACTGTACTGTGCTTGTTTACTCATTATTATGCTCGTAAACGTGTTAATTTTAATTATTCCTCTTCTAGTGCGTATGCGACGTTGTCAATTTCCAGCCACGTCAGCTTGAATTCCGATTCAGGCTTCTCTTTCTATCACGGTGGAAAATTCCACTCAGTTATTAATACTCGTGACCAGCCCTCTCTGAAATGTTGAGTGGGGTGATCTCATCTAAGGAACATCTGTCCCTAGTCGCTTGCACAATGTTAAGCTATATTCCTGGCTTAAAATCTCTCTCCGTTCCTTTAGGAAACTATACTTTTCTTTCATTTCTTCCTTAAGGACATGGATTCGACCGTCATGGACCCTATGGCCCATGGGTTCATCTCTCCCCTCCTTAGGTAAATAAATTTTCGAAAATTTTGAGGAAATTTATTTCAATTTAATTTGTATTACTCTATTCGTCGAATCCATCATAACGTCATCCGTATTTACTGTTATTTTATTTTCTTAAGGTTCCTTCCACTAATTGTATAGGTTGGGTATACTTAATCTTTACCCTTTCTTTCTCCTTTATTACATTAAAATTTTCCTTTTCAATAAAAATCAATTACTTCTTTAAAGTTCCTTTCCTTTCTGGTCTGTGTTTAGGTTGGGTCTCCAAGAGTTCCCATTCATTCATTTATTCCCTAGTGGTCGACTTCACTCAAGCCATAAATCTCTTGTCACGTTCAGTGTTTACAACTCTCTCCCCTCGTCTGGCGCATGCTTCTCCAAACTCGAGTCAACAGTTGGTTCCCTTTCTTCCTTTCTCAGGTCAGACTACAAATCGGTCTGTTCTTTATTCATTATATTTCTTCAACTTAATGACTTTACGTTAATTATCTTGCGGGTGCAATTAGCTTTACCCGTAATTTACTTCATTACAGTTATCAGACTTCAAGTCTGTTACACTTCAATTAAAATTTTTAAGAGCTCAGTCTGACTTCACCTGACTCTTTCTGGTTCTCTTCCCTTTTCCTCATCTCTCTTTGAGATGGTATTTCATCACATATTATACTTATTTCTCATATTCTTTGATGGTTGCAGGTATCTTTACCCGTTTGTTCCTATGGGATAATTCTCTTCCTTCACCTCATATTGAGATGGCACTTTCCAAGAGTATTTCTTTTTCCTACTCTTCCAATTCTTTAGATTTTCCAAATCTCTTTTCTTTCTCTTCTTTTTATCCTTCCCTTTCTTCTTACGATGCTTCCAGCTGAAATATGCCTGGGCATCCTCTTTCTCCATGGCATTGTTTGATATTTCACCTTCTTTCCTTATTTCCATGGGGTATCCATTTCCTGGTACACCAACTATCAATGGCGGTTTTCTTCCCTTTGGCTCTTCTTCAGAGACGTCTCCTCTCATTTTTTCGTTGCTCCCAACAATCTCATCTTTTTCTTCTTGGCTCTTATTAGCACTTTCCCTTTCTCTGTTCTTTTGTTGCCAGTTCTGGTATTTAATCAACAATTCAAGGATCTGAGCTTTCAATTTTGGTCCTTCTACTGCCGTTTTATCTTCTTGATCCTCCTGAATGTCTTCTAGGTTTTCTTTTTCTATTTCCTTCTTTTCTTCGGAGTTTTCTTTTTCAATTCCTGTGAATTCTTGAACCTCTGTTTCCATCGATGCTTCGTTGAAATTTTCTATATTTATTTCATTTAATTTCTCTATCTCTTCTGGAATTATCATTTCCGTTTCTTCAACTATCAATTCCTTTAGTATCTCCTGTTCCGAGATTATTTCTTGTTTTTCCAGCTCGACCTTTTCATAAAAATGAGTCTCTTCCGTTTGGAGCTCATTTTCATTTTGGCTATCCTCCTGTTCTGGAGTTACGATCTCTTCCTGAATTTCCATTTTTTTCTCTGGAAGGATCTCCAAGTTTTCTTCAATTTCCACAGGGGTCATGATGATTTCTATTTCTTGCTCCTCTTCTTTAATATCAATTTCGGGCTGTTCTGGCACCGTGACTTCTTTTTCTTCTTCAATTTCGGCTTGTTTTTCAACTTCCGTCTGGACAGCTGTTTCATTTTCCTGACAGTTCTGCGCCACCATGTATTCCTCATATACCTTCTGAGCAGCCTCTACTATCTTTGTATATTCTGGAATCTTGACTTTCCTCAATTCAGCTAACTCCTGAATACTTATTATCCCCTTTTCATCAGACATGCTCATTATGAAATAATGCATATTATCATGTTTTTCCTGTAAATAATCCCTTTGTTCCTGAATATATTTCATCCGGTCGTGCTCTTTATAATCGATCTTCCACCAAATCTCATCCCATTCTCTTCTCATATCCCATACCTGATCCATTATCTCACTTACGTCATCAACAAATGTAACTATCTGTTCCCACGGGGCTACTTCTATTTTTCCTTCTTTCTCCATACATTTCGCAAATTCCCTCTTCGTTTCTCTTAAGGACCATTTAACATTAGGAATTTCTTTGCACAATTCCTCTAATTCCTGTCTAGGTATCGTATACCAATTTTTACTCGCCCTCTTACGAAGTTTGTCTATCTCCTCCATTTTTTCAGAGATCCTATCTCTTTGTTCCTCAATTCCTTCTTTTATTCTTAATTCATGACCTTTTAAGTTCCAAAGTTCATTCTTCATCCTATAATGCTCGTCTCGTATTTCTACAATTATATCCAAGAATTTTTTTATTTCATCCCATTCCGCCATTTCTACCTTTTCCTGATCTTGAATGTCAGTACTATCGCTCTTTTCCCCTTCGTTTTCTGAGCCTACCTGAACCGGCATTACTACGTGAGACTTTGAATTACCTGCCTCATTATCATTATCTGTATTAATTACATTTTCCCTTGGAATTGGTTTACAATTTTCTTTTTCCTTTCCGAGCTCTGAAGGCTCAACATTTACCCTTTTGTCTGCAGACATGTTACCTTCTCTTCGTGTAACTATGTCTCCAGGTGCACGCATGCTTTCTACAGAAACATCTATAATTTCTTTACTTGGGTACTCTTTCTCACCTGTAGTTTTACCCTTATCTGGGCTCTCGGCCCTTACATTCTCAGAGAGCCTCCGCCTCTCTTCACTTAACAACATCATATTAAAATACAGTGGGCCACTAATGCCACCACACTAGTACATGTTTGAGAGATGATACTCTGAATCAGTGTATCCCAATTTCTTTTAAAATATTACTTTGGTACGGGTATTCACTTACAACGTACCCTTTTGATACTTTTATTCAATTTCATAAAACCTTTATGGAAGTATTTAAAATTCAAAATTTCGAAAAACCATTTTTTTCAAAAATGAAAATTTTGATTTTTCGAGAAACTCCCTAGGAAAACTCAGCCCTGCGTACTGGGCGCCAAAATCATTAAATGATTTGCTAGGGGGTTTGATATATAATATATTCATTCAGGGCTGCTCGGTATGAGTTTCCAGGGACCCATGCGGTCAGTTAATATTTTACGTTGTAGCTTTTCCTATCATTACTTTAATTTTTACATGATATGACCGACTTAAGTGTTCCTCTAGTTATTAATCCAGCACAGTATTTATATATCCCCCTGTGCCCATTTAGCAAGAAATATGCCAATCACAGTATACCAGCGTAGCTCAATTCGGAATTTCGGGGCAGCGGTAAGTTCCCCCACTCTGTGACCCACATATTTTGGATTAATTAGAGGATACACTTGCAAAAATAACAACAAAATCAACTCCTATTTAAACATATTTAATTAAATAAAATTAATGGCGCTACAAACATTTAAACAATTTAATTTACTGACCCAAATATCAACTGCTTGTTCCAAATGAACAAGGGATCACAAAATAAAATAAACAAATATTGTATTCAAAACCTGTGGTTTCCACATAAACCAATAATTCTTACTTAGTCTCACTTCCATAAAGCACTAACATTAAGTTTACCTAACTCCGAGCTCTTTGGCTCCATGCATTTACATTATTACGGTGTCATTCTTGTACACCTCAAACATTAGCTTTTATATTTTCTTATTTCTCAAAAACAAATATATAATTATCTTTAAAGTCTATGTTAATTATCTAATTCAATGTTTTGGGCATGTCCACACATTCAGTTGTTATCATCTCTCTTTATTTCACAAACATATTAAGGTAATCAGAAAATCAATTGTGTACTCCAGAGCGTGAAGGTACTTGACACAGTCAAAAAACTATAGTTACTCCCGAACTCAGTTGCCTTCAATCAACTCGTGGAATCCCACGTCCATACATTATTACAATAGGGATTGTTATTTATCTCTTATGTCTTAATAGACCATTATCCTATAAGAAACTACGATCTGAACCGGCAAACGAAATATCCATCTTTAAGGACCTCGGTTCAACGCCCGGGTCGTTTACAACTTTAAACACTCCTGGTGTATTCATTTCTCTTTTACAACAGCTTACGAGACGGTCTCTGTTCCTTCTCGCTTTAAAAGAGCTAGTCTCTACTACTGGGGTGCGATTTATGACACGTTAGGGTGGGGGCGACATCCCGTCTGACCCAACATTTAGTAGCTTATTTTCAAGGCTTTCAAAACAAACCTTTCCATTCTATCCAGTTCTGAGGAGACCGGGCTTTATTGTACCGTATACATTCAAACAACTATTCTTTGGTTCACAGACCATTTTCATATCCTTGGCATTTATTAATTATGAGAGGGTCCTCATTGATTGGGAAGATTAAATACACATACGACGACGGAGAATTACAGGGGCTTTTATCACAAGAAGATCCTGCATTCGAATCTCTTCAGGTGCCTCGGGAACCAATCCCGTACAGAGGCTTATTACAAAATGCGATTTAGAGTCGGCCGTGGCCCATATGACATACGCTCAATAATAACATATATTAGCTCCCTTTTTAAATACATACACAATGCCTCGTGATACTAATGTCACAAATAGAGGACTTACACAATTATCAATTCACTGCAATCAACTACCCTCCATAAGTAATGTACCAAGTATTTAACCACTACGCGTTCCTAGCGTGACACTTTAATATTATATTTGCGCTCATTATGCGCTATGCATTATTTTAAGCCGAAATGTCTTCCCAAGAACTGGTAAATCTCTTTAGTAACAATTCATATTATTTTAATTCACATATTAATCTTTCCGTGGTCGATAAATCGCTCCCTGTTTTAAAATATTCCATTGAACCTCATTTCTTACACATACATTAAGGCTTAACGTTTCTTATGTTCATCTCAATTTATTTGATTTTTATTTAACATTTCCATATTTAATTATTATTATTTTTATTCTTTATACAAGCTCAAAGCTATTTCTTTCATATCTCAACTTTACTTTATTTCAATGTCTTTCATGATAATTAATGATATTTCGCTTGCTCTTACGACATTTGTTAAATACATTAACCCTTTATTCACATATTTCTCTACGGAATTTATTCTTTACATAATTATTCATAATTTCTCTATTTATTTATTATTGTTCAGACCGTATTCTTGATTATTCAGCATTTATTTATTAAAACACATCCCTTTCACTCCAAAACTCCGGTGAGTTGTACACAATCAATTTCTGACACCAAAATAAAAATGAATTTTGTACTTACATATTTTCAGATCATCCCCTGATCTTAAATCTGGTGTGGTGTTTCATTTTTGGGGCCCACTTTGAACTTCTTACACCATATTGAAGGTATTCATCTTACGTAAAAACACTTTTTGACCTATATCTAGAACACTTAATATTGACGACATTTTTATATACTGGTGTGTCCCTTTTGAACACATAATAACACTAAAAATATTATCTAACACACAATCTTGATTATTTTACACTTCACAATTACTCGATCACTAGGCCGTACTTCTGAGCCTATCACACGTGATCTTCTTAAATTCCCGTTTCCAAGGGTGAGATTTATCCGATGTCGGCTTCCTATTCTGAAGAATCCGAAAGTCCCGAAACATCTATTGTTCCCTGGAGTTCAATTCTGCTATTCCTATCCTGGATAACTGGCTATTATCTAGCTTGAACGGCTTCTCTGTAGATCTAGAAGTTGGCCTGCCCAACGTGATGATTCATCACCCACCAGTTCGCTTTTAGTGCGACGATGATGGTGAGCGCTGTTTGAACGTTGTCACGGGTGAGGAGTGTCCCAATGGCTTCTTGCTCTGCCCCTGTGGGTTCCGCTTGGATGGCTACGAATGTGAACGCGCTGTCAGGAGAGTTGCCCCTCAGAGTCAATAGACCATATCGCACCATGCAATCTACGGCAGGAACCGCAATTTGCCTCTCCACAGCGCCTGTGTATTTTCTGTAAGCCCATACGAGTGCGTGGGTTCTCTGTACGTCAGGTGTCCCATTGGTCACTAGCTCAAGCCTGTCACCATCAGCTATTGCTGCCTCTGTTCCCGCTGCTAGACCAGCCTCGATCTCTCCATTGAGCTCAGGAAGCCTGATGTATACCGCCATCGCTGTGTCTCAAATCTGTTAGTTCACTTAAAGGTCCACGTTTCGAACTGCATTCTGTTCTTCCTTTCTAGATTTCTTCAATTTAAATAACAGTTATCTGTCTGGTACGATACTTCCGTGCGTTATGATCTGTTCGTTCGAACATTTAACGACCTATCGCCTTTAAGTCCGACGTTCGCAGCCTGCTCTGACTATATCTTGCGAATTTTCACTTTAACTTGTATGCAGTCGGGCCTAAATCCTATAATTAGGATTTTCCTAATACTTCACTACGGCGATACTTTAAAATTTCGTCTTGACTACTCCTTATGGAGGCAAGCAAGTCGTTACTACTGTGACGCCTGTGGCTATCGGATCTTGCTTCGGCGGTGTTAAACAGCGTTTCTCCCCTCAAGGAGTACTGGTAGCTGTTATCGATGTAACGCAGAGTTACGTCCCTTCACGGACTGTCGGAATGATTACTTCTACGTCGTGGAGCAGCACTTCCCCTCACGGAATGCTCGTAGGACTGAATGCGATGTGACACAGTGACGTGCCCTCTGGCTGTCTGAATACTGCATTCGTTGTGATGTGATACAGCACCTCCCCTCACGGAGTCTGTCGTGAACTGCATTCGGTGCTTATACTTGTTGCGCAGTATGACCTCCCCTGAGGTTCATACGTTTGAAGACTTTGATGCAGCACCTCCGGTCACGGAGTGCTCGTTGTAACTGCATGATTAGCTTGGAAACGCCCGAAGCTTTATACTGTTTTACTGCAAAAATTAAGACTCAAGCCTTTTCTGTGGTCAACTTCTAAAATAATGGTGCCACAAATATAAAAATTATACCTTCCGAAAGCTCGTCTTCTCAATGTCAAATGATCTTATTGCACCTAAGAATCGATCGTGCAATTCGGAGATATTAATTAATTTCTCGTCCTCAATTGTGTGGGTGTTGCATTCTTTTTGTTCTCTCCCCTCCACAGAGGCTTAGGTAATTCACCGATGACGTCGTCTTACGTCGGCAGTTTATTTCTGCACAATTATTACATGGTTTCTCTATACTGAAAAATCTCTCATTCAAAATAATTCACTGTACTGTGCTTGTTTACTCATTATTATGCTCGTAAACGTGTTAATTTTAATTATTCCTCTTCTAGTGCGTATGCGACGTTGTCAATTTCCAGCCACGTCAGCTTGAATTCCGATTCAGGCTTCTCTTTCTATCACGGTGGAAAATTCCACTCAGTTATTAATACTCGTGACCAGCCCTCTCTGAAATGTTGAGTGGGGTGATCTCATCTAAGGAACATCTGTCCCTAGTCGCTTGCACAATGTTAAGCTATATTCCTGGCTTAAAATCTCTCTCCGTTCCTTTAGGAAACTATACTTTTCTTTCATTTCTTCCTTAAGGACATGGATTCGACCGTCATGGACCCTATGGCCCATGGGTTCATCTCTCCCCTCCTTAGGTAAATAAATTTTCGAAAATTTTGAGGAAATTTATTTCAATTTAATTTGTATTACTCTATTCGTCGAATCCATCATAACGTCATCCGTATTTACTGTTATTTTATTTTCTTAAGGTTCCTTCCACTAATTGTATAGGTTGGGTATACTTAATCTTTACCCTTTCTTTCTCCTTTATTACATTAAAATTTTCCTTTTCAATAAAAATCAATTACTTCTTTAAAGTTCCTTTCCTTTCTGGTCTGTGTTTAGGTTGGGTCTCCAAGAGTTCCCATTCATTCATTTATTCCCTAGTGGTCGACTTCACTCAAGCCATAAATCTCTTGTCACGTTCAGTGTTTACAACTCTCTCCCCTCGTCTGGCGCATGCTTCTCCAAACTCGAGTCAACAGTTGGTTCCCTTTCTTCCTTTCTCAGGTCAGACTACAAATCGGTCTGTTCTTTATTCATTATATTTCTTCAACTTAATGACTTTACGTTAATTATCTTGCGGGTGCAATTAGCTTTACCCGTAATTTACTTCATTACAGTTATCAGACTTCAAGTCTGTTACACTTCAATTAAAAATTTTAAGAGCTCAGTCTGACTTCACCTGACTCTTTCTGGTTCTCTTCCCTTTTCCTCATCTCTCTTTGAGATGGTATTTCATCACATATTATACTTATTTCTCATATTCTTTGATGGTTGCAGGTATCTTTACCCGTTTGTTCCTATGGGATAATTCTCTTCCTTCACCTCATATTGAGATGGCACTTTCCAAGAGTATTTCTTTTTCCTACTCTTCCAATTCTTTAGATTTTCCAAATCTCTTTTCTTTCTCTTCTTTTTATCCTTCCCTTTCTTCTTACGATGCTTCCAGCTGAAATATGCCTGGGCATCCTCTTTCTCCATGGCATTGTTTGATATTTCACCTTCTTTCCTTATTTCCATGGGGTATCCATTTCCTGGTACACCAACTATCAATGGCGGTTTTCTTCCCTTTGGCTCTTCTTCAGAGACGTCTCCTCTCATTTTTTCGTTGCTCCCAACAATCTCATCTTTTTCTTCTTGGCTCTTATTAGCACTTTCCCTTTCTCTGTTCTTTTGTTGCCAGTTCTGGTATTTAATCAACAATTCAAGGATCTGAGCTTTCAATTTTGGTCCTTCTACTGCCGTTTTATCTTCTTGATCCTCCTGAATGTCTTCTAGGTTTTCTTTTTCTATTTCCTTCTTTTCTTCGGAGTTTTCTTTTTCAATTCCTGTGAATTCTTGAACCTCTGTTTCCATCGATGCTTCGTTGAAATTTTCTATATTTATTTCATTTAATTTCTCTATCTCTTCTGGAATTATCATTTCCGTTTCTTCAACTATCAATTCCTTTAGTATCTCCTGTTCCGAGATTATTTCTTGTTTTTCCAGCT
Source organism: Meconema thalassinum (assembly GCA_946902985.2). Lineage (NCBI taxonomy): Eukaryota > Metazoa > Arthropoda > Insecta > Orthoptera > Tettigoniidae > Meconema > Meconema thalassinum. Next base: position 478,123,340 of record OX336392.1, on the reverse strand, counting down.
CGACCTTTTCATAAAAATGAGTCTCTTCCGTTTGGAGCTCATTTTCATTTTGGCTATCCTCCTGTTCTGGAGTTACGATCTCTTCCTGAATTTCCATTTTTTTCTCTGGAAGGATCTCCAAGTTTTCTTCAATTTCCACAGGGGTCATGATGATTTCTATTTCTTGCTCCTCTTCTTTAATATCAATTTCGGGCTGTTCTGGCACCGTGACTTCTTTTTCTTCTTCAATTTCGGCTTGTTTTTCAACTTCCGTCTGGACAGCTGTTTCATTTTCCTGACAGTTCTGCGCCACCATGTATTCCTCATATACCTTCTGAGCAGCCTCTACTATCTTTGTATATTCTGGAATCTTGACTTTCCTCAATTCAGCTAACTCCTGAATACTTATTATCCCCTTTTCATCAGACATGCTCATTATGAAATAATGCATATTATCATGTTTTTCCTGTAAATAATCCCTTTGTTCCTGAATATATTTCATCCGGTCGTGCTCTTTATAATCGATCTTCCACCAAATCTCATCCCATTCTCTTCTCATATCCCATACCTGATCCATTATCTCACTTACGTCATCAACAAATGTAACTATCTGTTCCCACGGGGCTACTTCTATTTTTCCTTCTTTCTCCATACATTTCGCAAATTCCCTCTTCGTTTCTCTTAAGGACCATTTAACATTAGGAATTTCTTTGCACAATTCCTCTAATTCCTGTCTAGGTATCGTATACCAATTTTTACTCGCCCTCTTACGAAGTTTGTCTATCTCCTCCATTTTTTCAGAGATCCTATCTCTTTGTTCCTCAATTCCTTCTTTTATTCTTAATTCATGACCTTTTAAGTTCCAAAGTTCATTCTTCATCCTATAATGCTCGTCTCGTATTTCTACAATTATATCCAAGAATTTTTTTATTTCATCCCATTCCGCCATTTCTACCTTTTCCTGATCCTGAATGTCAGTACTATCGCTCTTTTCCCCTTCGTTTTCTGAGCCTACCTGAACCGGCATTACTACGTGAGACTTTGAATTACCTGCCTCATTATCATTATCTGTATTAATTACATTTTCCCTTGGAATTGGTTTACAATTTTCTTTTTCCTTTCCGAGCTCTGAAGGCTCAACATTTACCCTTTTGTCTGCAGACATGTTACCTTCTCTTCGTGTAACTATGTCTCCAGGTGCACGCATGCTTTCTACAGAAACATCTATAATTTCTTTACTTGGGTACTCTTTCTCACCTGTAGTTTTACCCTTATCTGGGCTCTCGGCCCTTACATTCTCAGAGAGCCTCCGCCTCTCTTCACTTAACAACATCATATTAAAATACAGTGGGCCACTAATGCCACCACACTAGTACATGTTTGAGAGATGATACTCTGAATCAGTGTATCCCAATTTCTTTTAAAATATTACTTTGGTACGGGTATTCACTTACAACGTACCCTTTTGATACTTTTATTCAATTTCATAAAACCTTTATGGAAGTATTTAAAATTCAAAATTTCGAAAAACCATTTTTTTCAAAAATGAAAATTTTGATTTTTCGAGAAACTCCCTAGGAAAACTCAGCCCTGCGTACTGGGCGCCAAAATCATTAAATGATTTGCTAGGGGGTTTGATATATAATATATTCATTCAGGGCTGCTCGGTATGAGTTTCCAGGGACCCATGCGGTCAGTTAATATTTTACGTTGTAGCTTTTCCTATCATTACTTTAATTTTTACATGATATGACCGACTTAAGTGTTCCTCTAGTTATTAATCCAGCACAGTATTTATATATCCCCCTGTGCCCATTTAGCAAGAAATATGCCAATCACAGTATACCAGCGTAGCTCAATTCGGAATTTCGGGGCAGCGGTAAGTTCCCCCACTCTGTGACCCACATATTTTGGATTAATTAGAGGATACACTTGCAAAAATAACAACAAAATCAACTCCTATTTAAACATATTTAATTAAATAAAATTAATGGCGCTACAAACATTTAAACAATTTAATTTACTGACCCAAATATCAACTGCTTGTTCCAAATGAACAAGGGATCACAAAATAAAATAAACAAATATTGTATTCAAAACCTGTGGTTTCCACATAAACCAATAATTCTTACTTAGTCTCACTTCCATAAAGCACTAACATTAAGTTTACCTAACTCCGAGCTCTTTGGCTCCATGCATTTACATTATTACGGTGTCATTCTTGTACACCTCAAACATTAGCTTTTATATTTTCTTATTTCTCAAAAACAAATATATAATTATCTTTAAAGTCTATGTTAATTATCTAATTCAATGTTTTGGGCATGTCCACACATTCAGTTGTTATCATCTCTCTTTATTTCACAAACATATTAAGGTAATCAGAAAATCAATTGTGTACTCCAGAGCGTGAAGGTACTTGACACAGTCAAAAAACTATAGTTACTCCCGAACTCAGTTGCCTTCAATCAACTCGTGGAATCCCACGTCCATACATTATTACAATAGGGATTGTTATTTATCTCTTATGTCTTAATAGACCATTATCCTATAAGAAACTACGATCTGAACCGGCAAACGAAATATCCATCTTTAAGGACCTCGGTTCAACGCCCGGGTCGTTTACAACTTTAAACACTCCTGGTGTATTCATTTCTCTTTTACAACAGCTTACGAGACGGTCTCTGTTCCTTCTCGCTTTAAAAGAGCTAGTCTCTACTACTGGGGTGCGATTTATGACACGTTAGGGTGGGGGCGACATCCCGTCTGACCCAACATTTAGTAGCTTATTTTCAAGGCTTTCAAAACAAACCTTTCCATTCTATCCAGTTCTGAGGAGACCGGGCTTTATTGTACCGTATACATTCAAACAACTATTCTTTGGTTCACAGACCATTTTCATATCCTTGGCATTTATTAATTATGAGAGGGTCCTCATTGATTGGGAAGATTAAATACACATACGACGACGGAGAATTACAGGGGCTTTTATCACAAGAAGATCCTGCATTCGAATCTCTTCAGGTGCCTCGGGAACCAATCCCGTACAGAGGCTTATTACAAAATGCGATTTAGAGTCGGCCGTGGCCCATATGACATACGCTCAATAATAACATATATTAGCTCCCTTTTTAAATACATACACAATGCCTCGTGATACTAATGTCACAAATAGAGGACTTACACAATTATCAATTCACTGCAATCAACTACCCTCCATAAGTAATGTACCAAGTATTTAACCACTACGCGTTCCTAGCGTGACACTTTAATATTATATTTGCGCACATTATGCGCTATGCATTATTTTAAGCCGAAATGTCTTCCCAAGAACTGGTAAATCTCTTTAGTAACAATTCATATTATTTTAATTCACATATTAATCTTTCCGTGGTCGATAAATCGCTCCCTGTTTTAAAATATTCCATTGAACCTCATTTCTTACACATACATTAAGGCTTAACGTTTCTTATGTTCATCTCAATTTATTTGATTTTTATTTAACATTTCCATATTTAATTATTATTATTTTTATTCTTTATACAAGCTCAAAGCTATTTCTTTCATATCTCAACTTTACTTTATTTCAATGTCTTTCATGATAATTAATGATATTTCGCTTGCTCTTACGACATTTGTTAAATACATTAACCCTTTATTCACATATTTCTCTACGGAATTTATTCTTTACATAATTATTCATAATTTCTCTATTTATTTATTATTGTTCAGACCGTATTCTTGATTATTCAGCATTTATTTATTAAAACACATCCCTTTCACTCCAAAACTCCGGTGAGTTGTACACAATCAATTTCTGACACCAAAATAAAAATGAATTTTGTACTTACATATTTTCAGATCATCCCCTGATCTTAAATCTGGTGTGATGTTTCATTTTTGGGGCCCACTTTGAACTTCTTACACCATATTGAAGGTATTCATCTTACGTAAAAACACTTTTTGACCTATATCTAGAACACTTAATATTGACGACATTTTTATATACTGGTGTGTCCCTTTTGAACACATAATAACACTAAAAATATTATCTAACACACAATCTTGATTATTTTACACTTCACAATTACTCGATCACTAGGCCGTACTTCTGAGCCTATCACACGTGATCTTCTTAAATTCCCGTTTCCAAGGGTGAGATTTATCCGATGTCGGCTTCCTATTCTGAAGAATCCGAAAGTCCCGAAACATCTATTGTTCCCTGGAGTTCAATTCTGCTATTCCTATCCTGGATAACTGGCTATTATCTAGCTTGAACGGCTTCTCTGTAGATCTAGAAGTTGGCCTGCCCAACGTGATGATTCATCACCCACCAGTTCGCTTTTAGTGCGACGATGATGGTGAGCGCTGTTTGAACGTTGTCACGGGTGAGGAGTGTCCCAATGGCTTCTTGCTCTGCCCCTGTGGGTTCCGCTTGGATGGCTACGAATGTGAACGCGCTGTCAGGAGAGTTGCCCCTCAGAGTCAATAGACCATATCGCACCATGCAATCTACGGCAGGAACCGCAATTTGCCTCTCCACAGCGCCTGTGTATTTTCTGTAAGCCCATACGAGTGCGTGGGTTCTCTGTACGTCAGGTGTCCCATTGGTCACTAGCTCAAGCCTGTCACCATCAGCTATTGCTGCCTCTGTTCCCGCTGCTAGACCAGCCTCGATCTCTCCATTGAGCTCAGGAAGCCTGATGTATACCGCCATCGCTGTGTCTCAAATCTGTTAGTTCACTTAAAGGTCCACGTTTCGAACTGCATTCTGTTCTTCCTTTCTAGATTTCTTCAATTTAAATAACAGTTATCTGTCTGGTACGATACTTCCGTGCGTTATGATCTGTTCGTTCGAACATTTAACGACCTATCGCCTTTAAGTCCGACGTTCGCAGCCTGCTCTGACTATATCTTGCGAATTTTCACTTTAACTTGTATGCAGTCGGGCCTAAATCCTATAATTAGGATTTTCCTAATACTTCACTACGGCGATACTTTAAAATTTCGTCTTGACTACTCCTTATGGAGGCAAGCAAGTCGTTACTACTGTGACGCCTGTGGCTATCGGATCTTGCTTCGGCGGTGTTAAACAGCGTTTCTCCCCTCAAGGAGTACTGGTAGCTGTTATCGATGTAACGCAGAGTTACGTCCCTTCACGGACTGTCGGAATGATTACTTCTACGTCGTGGAGCAGCACTTCCCCTCACGGAATGCTCGTAGGACTGAATGCGATGTGACACAGTGACGTGCCCTCTGGCTGTCTGAATACTGCATTCGTTGTGATGTGATACAGCACCTCCCCTCACGGAGTCTGTCGTGAACTGCATTCGGTGCTTATACTTGTTGCGCAGTATGACCTCCCCTGAGGTTCATACGTTTGAAGACTTTGATGCAGCACCTCCGGTCACGGAGTGCTCGTTGTAACTGCATGATTAGCTTGGAAACGCCCGAAGCTTTATACTGTTTTACTGCAAAAAAATAAGACTCAAGCCTTTTCTGTGGTCAACTTCTAAAATAATGGTGCCACAAATATAAAAATTATACCTTCCGAAAGCTCGTCTTCTCAATGTCAAATGATCTTATTGCACCTAAGAATCGATCGTGCAATTCGGAGATATTAATTAATTTCTCGTCCTCAATTGTGTGGGTGTTGCATTCTTTTTGTTCTCTCCCCTCCACAGAGGCTTAGGTAATTCACCGATGACGTCGTCTTACGTCGGCAGTTTATTTCTGCACAATTATTACATGGTTTCTCTATACTGAAAAATCTCTCATTCAAAATAATTCACTGTACTGTGCTTGTTTACTCATTATTATGCTCGTAAACGTGTTAATTTTAATTATTCCTCTTCTAGTGCGTATGCGACGTTGTCAATTTCCAGCCACGTCAGCTTGAATTCCGATTCAGGCTTCTCTTTCTATCACGGTGGAAAATTCCACTCAGTTATTAATACTCGTGACCAGCCCTCTCTGAAATGTTGAGTGGGGTGATCTCATCTAAGGAACATCTGTCCCTAGTCGCTTGCACAATGTTAAGCTATATTCCTGGCTTAAAATCTCTCTCCGTTCCTTTAGGAAACTATACTTTTCTTTCATTTCTTCCTTAAGGACATGGATTCGACCGTCATGGACCCTATGGCCCATGGGTTCATCTCTCCCCTCCTTAGGTAAATAAATTTTCGAAAATTTTGAGGAAATTTATTTCAATTTAATTTGTATTACTCTATTCGTCGAATCCATCATAACGTCATCCGTATTTACTGTTATTTTATTTTCTTAAGGTTCCTTCCACTAATTGTATAGGTTGGGTATACTTAATCTTTACCCTTTCTTTCTCCTTTATTACATTAAAATTTTCCTTTTCAATAAAAATCAATTACTTCTTTAAAGTTCCTTTCCTTTCTGGTCTGTGTTTAGGTTGGGTCTCCAAGAGTTCCCATTCATTCATTTATTCCCTAGTGGTCGACTTCACTCAAGCCATAAATCTCTTGTCACGTTCAGTGTTTACAACTCTCTCCCCTCGTCTGGCGCATGCTTCTCCAAACTCGAGTCAACAGTTGGTTCCCTTTCTTCCTTTCTCAGGTCAGACTACAAATCGGTCTGTTCTTTATTCATTATATTTCTTCAACTTAATGACTTTACGTTAATTATCTTGCGGGTGCAATTAGCTTTACCCGTAATTTACTTCATTACAGTTATCAGACTTCAAGTCTGTTACACTTCAATTAAAATTTTTAAGAGCTCAGTCTGACTTCACCTGACTCTTTCTGGTTCTCTTCCCTTTTCCTCATCTCTCTTTGAGATGGTATTTCATCACATATTATACTTATTTCTCATATTCTTTGATGGTTGCAGGTATCTTTACCCGTTTGTTCCTATGGGATAATTCTCTTCCTTCACCTCATATTGAGATGGCACTTTCCAAGAGTATTTCTTTTTCCTACTCTTCCAATTCTTTAGATTTTCCAAATCTCTTTTCTTTCTCTTCTTTTTATCCTTCCCTTTCTTCTTACGATGCTTCCAGCTGAAATATGCCTGGGCATCCTCTTTCTCCATGGCATTGTTTGATATTTCACCTTCTTTCCTTATTTCCATGGGGTATCCATTTCCTGGTACACCAACTATCAATGGCGGTTTTCTTCCCTTTGGCTCTTCTTCAGAGACGTCTCCTCTCATTTTTTCGTTGCTCCCAACAATCTCATCTTTTTCTTCTTGGCTCTTATTAGCACTTTCCCTTTCTCTGTTCTTTTGTTGCCAGTTCTGGTATTTAATCAACAATTCAAGGATCTGAGCTTTCAATTTTGGTCCTTCTACTGCCGTTTTATCTTCTTGATCCTCCTGAATGTCTTCTAGGTTTTCTTTTTCTATTTCCTTCTTTTCTTCGGAGTTTTCTTTTTCAATTCCTGTGAATTCTTGAACCTCTGTTTCCATCGATGCTTCGTTGAAATTTTCTATATTTATTTCATTTAATTTCTCTATCTCTTCTGGAATTATCATTTCCGTTTCTTCAACTATCAATTCCTTTAGTATCTCCTGTTCCGAGATTATTTCTTGTTTTTCCAGCTCGACCTTTTCATAAAAATGAGTCTCTTCCGTTTGGAGCTCATTTTCATTTTGGCTATCCTCCTGTTCTGGAGTTACGATCTCTTCCTGAATTTCCATTTTTTTCTCTGGAAGGATCTCCAAGTTTTCTTCAATTTCCACAGGGGTCATGATGATTTCTATTTCTTGCTCCTCTTCTTTAATATCAATTTCGGGCTGTTCTGGCACCGTGACTTCTTTTTCTTCTTCAATTTCGGCTTGTTTTTCAACTTCCGTCTGGACAGCTGTTTCATTTTCCTGACAGTTCTGCGCCACCATGTATTCCTCATATACCTTCTGAGCAGCCTCTACTATCTTTGTATATTCTGGAATCTTGACTTTCCTCAATTCAGCTAACTCCTGAATACTTATTATCCCCTTTTCATCAGACATGCTCATTATGAAATAATGCATATTATCATGTTTTTCCTGTAAATAATCCCTTTGTTCCTGAATATATTTCATCCGGTCGTGCTCTTTATAATCGATCTTCCACCAAATCTCATCCCATTCTCTTCTCATATCCCATACCTGATCCATTATCTCACTTACGTCATCAACAAATGTAACTATCTGTTCCCACGGGGCTACTTCTATTTTTCCTTCTTTCTCCATACATTTCGCAAATTCCCTCTTCGTTTCTCTTAAGGACCATTTAACATTAGGAATTTCTTTGCACAATTCCTCTAATTCCTGTCTAGGTATCGTATACCAATTTTTACTCGCCCTCTTACGAAGTTTGTCTATCTCCTCCATTTTTTCAGAGATCCTATCTCTTTGTTCCTCAATTCCTTCTTTTATTCTTAATTCATGACCTTTTAAGTTCCAAAGTTCATTCTTCATCCTATAATGCTCGTCTCGTATTTCTACAATTATATCCAAGAATTTTTTATTTCATCCCATTCCGCCATTTCTACCTTTTCCTGATCCTGAATGTCAGTACTATCGCTCTTTTCCCCTTCGTTTTCTGAGCCTACCTGAACCGGCATTACTACGTGAGACTTTGAATTACCTGCCTCATTATCATTATCTGTATTAATTACATTTTCCCTTGGAATTGGTTTACAATTTTCTTTTTCCTTTCCGAGCTCTGAAGGCTCAACATTTACCCTTTTGTCTGCAGACATGTTACCTTCTCTTCGTGTAACTATGTCTCCAAGTGCACGCATGCTTTCTACAGAAACATCTATAATTTCTTTACTTGGGTACTCTTTCTCACCTGTAGTTTTACCCTTATCTGGGCTCTCGGCCCTTACATTCTCAGAGAGCCTCCGCCTCTCTTCACTTAACAACATCATATTAAAATACAGTGGGCCACTAATGCCACCACACTAGTACATGTTTGAGAGATGATACTCTGAATCAGTGTATCCCAATTTCTTTTAAAATATTACTTTGGTACGGGTATTCACTTACAACGTACCCTTTTGATACTTTTATTCAATTTCATAAAACCTTTATGGAAGTATTTAAAATTCAAAATTTCGAAAAACCATTTTTTTCAAAAATGAAAATTTTGATTTTTCGAGAAACTCCCTAGGAAAACTCAGCCCTGCGTACTGGGCGCCAAAATCATTAAATGATTTGCTAGGGGGTTTGATATATAATATATTCATTCAGGGCTGCTCGGTATGAGTTTCCAGGGACCCATGCGGTCAGTTAATATTTTACGTTGTAGCTTTTCCTATCATTACTTTAATTTTTACATGATATGACCGACTTAAGTGTTCCTCTAGTTATTAATCCAGCACAGTATTTATATATCCCCCTGTGCCCATTTAGCAAGAAATATGCCAATCACAGTATACCAGCGTAGCTCAATTCGGAATTTCGGGGCAGCGGTAAGTTCCCCCACTCTGTGACCCACATATTTTGGATTAATTAGAGGATACACTTGCAAAAATAACAACAAAATCAACTCCTATTTAAACATATTTAATTAAATAAAATTAATGGCGCTACAAACATTTAAACAATTTAATTTACTGACCCAAATATCAACTGCTTGTTCCAAATGAACAAGGGATCACAAAATAAAATAAACAAATATTGTATTCAAAACCTGTGGTTTCCACATAAACCAATAATTCTTACTTAGTCTCACTTCCATAAAGCACTAACATTAAGTTTACCTAACTCCGAGCTCTTTGGCTCCATGCATTTACATTATTACGGTGTCATTCTTGTACACCTCAAACATTAGCTTTTATATTTTCTTATTTCTCAAAAACAAATATATAATTATCTTTAAAGTCTATGTTAATTATCTAATTCAATGTTTTGGGCATGTCCACACATTCAGTTGTTATCATCTCTCTTTATTTCACAAACATATTAAGGTAATCAGAAAATCAATTGTGTACTCCAGAGCGTGAAGGTACTTGACACAGTCAAAAAACTATAGTTACTCCCGAACTCAGTTGCCTTCAATCAACTCGTGGAATCCCACGTCCATACATTATTACAATAGGGATTGTTATTTATCTCTTATGTCTTAATAGACCATTATCCTATAAGAAACTACGATCTGAACCGGCAAACGAAATATCCATCTTTAAGGACCTCGGTTCAACGCCCGGGTCGTTTACAACTTTAAACACTCCTGGTGTATTCATTTCTCTTTTACAACAGCTTACGAGACGGTCTCTGTTCCTTCTCGCTTTAAAAGAGCTAGTCTCTACTACTGGGGTGCGATTTATGACACGTTAGGGTGGGGGCGACATCCCGTCTGACCCAACATTTAGTAGCTTATTTTCAAGGCTTTCAAAACAAACCTTTCCATTCTATCCAGTTCTGAGGAGACCGGGCTTTATTGTACCGTATACATTCAAACAACTATTCTTTGGTTCACAGACCATTTTCATATCCTTGGCATTTATTAATTATGAGAGGGTCCTCATTGATTGGGAAGATTAAATACACATACGACGACGGAGAATTACAGGGGCTTTTATCACAAGAAGATCCTGCATTCGAATCTCTTCAGGTGCCTCGGGAACCAATCCCGTACAGAGGCTTATTACAAAATGCGATTTAGAGTCGGCCGTGGCCCATATGACATACGCTCAATAATAACATATATTAGCTCCCTTTTTAAATACATACACAATGCCTCGTGATACTAATGTCACAAATAGAGGACTTACACAATTATCAATTCACTGCAATCAACTACCCTCCATAAGTAATGTACCAAGTATTTAACCACTACGCGTTCCTAGCGTGACACTTTAATATTATATTTGCGCTCATTATGCGCTATGCATTATTTTAAGCCGAAATGTCTTCCCAAGAACTGGTAAATCTCTTTAGTAACAATTCATATTATTTTAATTCACATATTAATCTTTCCGTGGTCGATAAATCGCTCCCTGTTTTAAAATATTCCATTGAACCTCATTTCTTACACATACATTAAGGCTTAACGTTTCTTATGTTCATCTCAATTTATTTGATTTTTATTTAACATTTCCATATTTAATTATTATTATTTTTATTCTTTATACAAGCTCAAAGCTATTTCTTTCATATCTCAACTTTACTTTATTTCAATGTCTTTCATGATAATTAATGATATTTCGCTTGCTCTTACGACATTTGTTAAATACATTAACCCTTTATTCACATATTTCTCTACGGAATTTATTCTTTACATAATTATTCATAATTTCTCTATTTATTTATTATTGTTCAGACCGTATTCTTGATTATTCAGCATTTATTTATTAAAACACATCCCTTTCACTCCAAAACTCCGGTGAGTTGTACACAATCAATTTCTGACACCAAAATAAAAATGAATTTTGTACTTACATATTTTCAGATCATCCCCTGATCTTAAATCTGGTGTGGTGTTTCATTTTTGGGGCCCACTTTGAACTTCTTACACCATATTGAAGGTATTCATCTTACGTAAAAACACTTTTTGACCTATATCTAGAACACTTAATATTGACGACATTTTTATATACTGGTGTGTCCCTTTTGAACACATAATAACACTAAAAATATTATCTAACACACAATCTTGATTATTTTACACTTCACAATTACTCGATCACTAGGCCGTACTTCTGAGCCTATCACACGTGATCTTCTTAAATTCCCGTTTCCAAGGGTGAGATTTATCCGATGTCGGCTTCCTATTCTGAAGAATCCGAAAGTCCCGAAACATCTATTGTTCCCTGGAGTTCAATTCTGCTATTCCTATCCTGGATAACTGGCTATTATCTAGCTTGAACGGCTTCTCTGTAGATCTAGAAGTTGGCCTGCCCAACGTGATGATTCATCACCCACCAGTTCGCTTTTAGTGCGACGATGATGGTGAGCGCTGTTTGAACGTTGTCACGGGTGAGGAGTGTCCCAATGGCTTCTTGCTCTGCCCCTGTGGGTTCCGCTTGGATGGCTACGAATGTGAACGCGCTGTCAGGAGAGTTGCCCCTCAGAGTCAATAGACCATATCGCACCATGCAATATACGGCAGGAACCGCAATTTGCCTCTCCACAGCGCCTGTGTATTTTCTGTAAGCCCATACGAGTGCGTGGGTTCTCTGTACGTCAGGTGTCCCATTGGTCACTAGCTCAAGCCTGTCACCATCAGCTATTGCTGCCTCTGTTCCCGCTGCTAGACCAGCCTCGATCTCTCCATTGAGCTCAGGAAGCCTGATGTATACCGCCATCGCTGTGTCTCAAATCTGTTAGTTCACTTAAAGGTCCACGTTTCGAACTGCATTCTGTTCTTCCTTTCTAGATTTCTTCAATTTAAATAACAGTTATCTGTCTGGTACGATACTTCCGTGCGTTATGATCTGTTCGTTCGAACATTTAACGACCTATCGCCTTTAAGTCCGACGTTCGCAGCCTGCTCTGACTATATCTTGCGAATTTTCACTTTAACTTGTATGCAGTCGGGCCTAAATCCTATAATTAGGATTTTCCTAATACTTCACTACGGCGATACTTTAAAATTTCGTCTTGACTACTCCTTATGGAGGCAAGCAAGTCGTTACTACTGTGACGCCTGTGGCTATCGGATCTTGCTTCGGCGGTGTTAAACAGCGTTTCTCCCCTCAAGGAGTACTGGTAGCTGTTATCGATGTAACGCAGAGTTACGTCCCTTCACGGACTGTCGGAATGATTACTTCTACGTCGTGGAGCAGCACTTCCCCTCACGGAATGCTCGTAGGACTGAATGCGATGTGACACAGTGACGTGCCCTCTGGCTGTCTGAATACTGCATTCGTTGTGATGTGATACAGCACCTCCCCTCACGGAGTCTGTCGTGAACTGCATTCGGTGCTTATACTTGTTGCGCAGTATGACCTCCCCTGAGGTTCATACGTTTGAAGACTTTGATGCAGCACCTCCGGTCACGGAGTGCTCGTTGTAACTGCATGATTAGCTTGGAAACGCCCGAAGCTTTATACTGTTTTACTACAAAAAAATAAGACTCAAGCCTTTTCTGTGGTCAACTTCTAAAATAATGGTGCCACAAATATAAAAATTATACCTTCCGAAAGCTCGTCTTCTCAATGTCAAATGATCTTATTGCACCTAAGAATCGATCGTGCAATTCGGAGATATTAATTAATTTCTCGTCCTCAATTGTGTGGGTGTTGCATTCTTTTTGTTCTCTCCCCTCCACAGAGGCTTAGGTAATTCACCGATGACGTCGTCTTACGTCGGCAGTTTATTTCTGCACAATTATTACATGGTTTCTCTATACTGAAAAATCTCTCATTCAAAATAATTCACTGTACTGTGCTTGTTTACTCATTATTATGCTCGTAAACGTGTTAATTTTAATTATTCCTCTTCTAGTGCGTATGCGACGTTGTCAATTTCCAGCCACGTCAGCTTGAATTCCGATTCAGGCTTCTCTTTCTATCACGGTGGAAAATTCCACTCAGTTATTAATACTCGTGACCAGCCCTCTCTGAAATGTTGAGTGGGGTGATCTCATCTAAGGAACATCTGTCCCTAGTCGCTTGCACAATGTTAAGCTATATTCCTGGCTTAAAATCTCTCTCCGTTCCTTTAGGAAACTATACTTTTCTTTCATTTCTTCCTTAAGGACATGGATTCGACCGTCATGGACCCTATGGCCCATGGGTTCATCTCTCCCCTCCTTAGGTAAATAAATTTTCGAAAATTTTGAGGAAATTTATTTCAATTTAATTTGTATTACTCTATTCGTCGAATCCATCATAACGTCATCCGTATTTACTGTTATTTTATTTTCTTAAGGTTCCTTCCACTAATTGTATAGGTTGGGTATACTTAATCTTTACCCTTTCTTTCTCCTTTATTACATTAAAATTTTCCTTTTCAATAAAAATCAATTACTTCTTTAAAGTTCCTTTCCTTTCTGGTCTGTGTTTAGGTTGGGTCTCCAAGAGTTCCCATTCATTCATTTATTCCCTAGTGGTCGACTTCACTCAAGCCATAAATCTCTTGTCACGTTCAGTGTTTACAACTCTCTCCCCTCGTCTGGCGCATGCTTCTCCAAACTCGAGTCAACAGTTGGTTCCCTTTCTTCCTTTCTCAGGTCAGACTACAAATCGGTCTGTTCTTTATTCATTATATTTCTTCAACTTAATGACTTTACGTTAATTATCTTGCGGGTGCAATTAGCTTTACCCGTAATTTACTTCATTACAGTTATCAGACTTCAAGTCTGTTACACTTCAATTAAAATTTTTAAGAGCTCAGTCTGACTTCACCTGACTCTTTCTGGTTCTCTTCCCTTTTCCTCATCTCTCTTTGAGATGGTATTTCATCACATATTATACTTATTTCTCATATTCTTTGATGGTTGCAGGTATCTTTACCCGTTTGTTCCTATGGGATAATTCTCTTCCTTCACCTCATATTGAGATGGCACTTTCCAAGAGTATTTCTTTTTCCTACTCTTCCAATTCTTTAGATTTTCCAAATCTCTTTTCTTTCTCTTCTTTTTATCCTTCCCTTTCTTCTTACGATGCTTCCAGCTGAAATATGCCTGGGCATCCTCTTTCTCCATGGCATTGTTTGATATTTCACCTTCTTTCCTTATTTCCATGGGGTATCCATTTCCTGGTACACCAACTATCAATGGCGGTTTTCTTCCCTTTGGCTCTTCTTCAGAGACGTCTCCTCTCATTTTTTCGTTGCTCCCAACAATCTCATCTTTTTCTTCTTGGCTCTTATTAGCACTTTCCCTTTCTCTGTTCTTTTGTTGCCAGTTCTGGTATTTAATCAACAATTCAAGGATCTGAGCTTTCAATTTTGGTCCTTCTACTGCCGTTTTATCTTCTTGATCCTCCTGAATGTCTTCTAGGTTTTCTTTTTCTATTTCCTTCTTTTCTTCGGAGTTTTCTTTTTCAATTCCTGTGAATTCTTGAACCTCTGTTTCCATCGATGCTTCGTTGAAATTTTCTATATTTATTTCATTTAATTTCTCTATCTCTTCTGGAATTATCATTTCCGTTTCTTCAACTATCAATTCCTTTAGTATCTCCTGTTCCGAGATTATTTCTTGTTTTTCCAGCTCGACCTTTTCATAAAAATGAGTCTCTTCCGTTTGGAGCTCATTTTCATTTTGGCTATCCTCCTGTTCTGGAGTTACGATCTCTTCCTGAATTTCCATTTTTTTCTCTGGAAGGATCTCCAAGTTTTCTTCAATTTCCACAGGGGTCATGATGATTTCTATTTCTTGCTCCTCTTCTTTAATATCAATTTCGGGCTGTTCTGGCACCGTGACTTCTTTTTCTTCTTCAATTTCGGCTTGTTTTTCAACTTCCGTCTGGACAGCTGTTTCATTTTCCTGACAGTTCTGCGCCACCATGTATTCCTCATATACCTTCTGAGCAGCCTCTACTATCTTTGTATATTCTGGAATCTTGACTTTCCTCAATTCAGCTAACTCCTGAATACTTATTATCCCCTTTTCATCAGACATGCTCATTATGAAATAATGCATATTATCATGTTTTTCCTGTAAATAATCCCTTTGTTCCTGAATATATTTCATCCGGTCGTGCTCTTTATAATCGATCTTCCACCAAATCTCATCCCATTCTCTTCTCATATCCCATACCTGATCCATTATCTCACTTACGTCATCAACAAATGTAACTATCTGTTCCCACGGGGCTACTTCTATTTTTCCTTCTTTCTCCATACATTTCGCAAATTCCCTCTTCGTTTCTCTTAAGGACCATTTAACATTAGGAATTTCTTTGCACAATTCCTCTAATTCCTGTCTAGGTATCGTATACCAATTTTTACTCGCCCTCTTACGAAGTTTGTCTATCTCCTCCATTTTTTCAGAGATCCTATCTCTTTGTTCCTCAATTCCTTCTTTTATTCTTAATTCATGACCTTTTAAGTTCCAAAGTTCATTCTTCATCCTATAATGCTCGTCTCGTATTTCTACAATTATATCCAAGAATTTTTTTATTTCATCCCATTCCGCCATTTCTACCTTTTCCTGATCCTGAATGTCAGTACTATCGCTCTTTTCCCCTTCGTTTTCTGAGCCTACCTGAACCGGCATTACTACGTGAGACTTTGAATTACCTGCCTCATTATCATTATCTGTATTAATTACATTTTCCCTTGGAATTGGTTTACAATTTTCTTTTTCCTTTCCGAGCTCTGAAGGCTCAACATTTACCCTTTTGTCTGCAGACATGTTACCTTCTCTTCGTGTAACTATGTCTCCAGGTGCACGCATGCTTTCTACAGAAACATCTATAATTTCTTTACTTGGGTACTCTTTCTCACCTGTAGTTTTACCCTTATCTGGGCTCTCGGCCCTTACATTCTCAGAGAGCCTCCGCCTCTCTTCACTTAACAACATCATATTAAAATACAGTGGGCCACTAATGCCACCACACTAGTACATGTTTGAGAGATGATACTCTGAATCAGTGTATCCCAATTTCTTTTAAAATATTACTTTGGTACGGGTATTCACTTACAACGTACCCTTTTGATACTTTTATTCAATTTCATAAAACCTTTATGGAAGTATTTAAAATTCAAAATTTCGAAAAACCATTTTTTTCAAAAATGAAAATTTTGATTTTTCGAGAAACTCCCTAGGAAAACTCATCCCTGCGTACTGGGCGCCAAAATCATTAAATGATTTGCTAGGGGGTTTGATATATAATATATTCATTCAGGGCTGCTCGGTATGAGTTTCCAGGGACCCATGCGGTCAGTTAATATTTTACTTCACTTAACAACATCATTTTGTAAGTATTTTCAACCAAAACCGCATTTTGATCGAATTTTGAATCTAAATTGCATTTTGTTTGGTGGGCATTTTGCACATATTTTGATTCTCAATTGCATTTTGTGGGTATTTTGAATCTAAATTACATTTGTCAAGTATTTTCAATCTAAATTGCTTTTTGTAAGTATTGTCAATCCACATGAGTCGTTTGAATCTACCGTACATTTTGTAAGCATTTTCAATTTCAATTGCATTTTGTAAGTATTTTGAATTTCAATTTCACTTTGTGAATAATTTGGATTGGAACTGGGATATTTCAATCTGAATTGCATTGTGTATTTTCAATTTCAATTGCATTTTGTAAGTATTTTGAACCTCAATTGCATTTTGTACGTAATTTCGATCTCATTTGCATTCTGTAAGTATTTTGAATTTCAGTTGCATTTTGTAAGTATTTCGGCGCTACTTTGCATTTTGTACGTATTTTGAATCTAGCCTACGTTTTGTGGGTCTTTTTCAATCTATTCTTTTTGTGCAACTTTTCGTTCTAAATTCCCTTTTGTAGGACCATATTGTGAGTTGTTTCCACGTGAGTTCCTTTTTGTACGTATTTTCAGTCTTCGATAATTTTGTTCTGGTTTCCATTTCATTAGCATTTTCACTATCACCCAGATCATTAGGGGCCGATAACGTCGATGTTAGGCCCCTTAACACAACAATTATCATCATCATCATCTTCACATAGTCAGGTGTAAACCATGTTCATTGCATGTGCCGTGGATCATCTTGGGATAACTAACGATAAGACCTGCTGCTGCCTTATTCATATATGCTGCAACATCTGTCAATAACAGTAAAACATTGTCAATCTTAACACCACTAGGCCACAAAATTTGCATTGCTTCATTAAACAATCTTGCAACCGTCACATGTTTCACAGTAGTCATTTCTTGGCGTGTTAACACAGGGGCCCGGTAGGGTCTATATCTATAATGTTAAATTACTGTTTTTAGGTACATTTATCTCAGGAACGGTTCATACTAAAGGCTTCATTTTTTGCAAGCTTTCTTTATACCTTCTTGCGTGTTTTAACACAGGGGATAATTCATTAGAGATATTCGTTCATTTTTTACATTTTTCTCTTCAGTGCAACATTTTTTGGAAAGAAAATCGCTAACTTTTTAGCCCCTTGTTTCTGTTCTAAACACTTCTCTCCAAAAACGTCGTGTTAAGGTGTGTATATTATGATTTTATGTAATATCTGAAAGTTTCAAGATTGTATACTAAATAGTTTTTGAGAAAATGTTCCTTTTGTTCAGAAAAAAGTGAACTTGCAGAAACAAGCCTTCAAAGTTTTTCAATGTAATCCTGCCCCATATGATGGATCATCTGGGTTGTCTTGCATCGCATCCTCTCAAGTCTCACTTCTGAAGCAAAATCATCGAAATGTTCTGCTTAATACTGAACTGCAGCGAGCCAGAGTCCGCACCGCGTAATTAATGGGGTAGGTGGCAGTGGTATATTGTGTCAATCTCTTAGTTGGTCTTGACAGTTTTTACATTCCTTTTCTGCACTTTCAGCCTTCCTTTTCCGTTCACAATCGATTTTCTTCATACTTGTTATCATGTGATACCCTGGAGAGATTCCCAATTTTTCTAAGGTTTTACACTTTATGATGTTACCTTCATTATGTGTAGCCACAGCATCGTACACTCCAAAATGACCTCTACAAAAACTCTCTTGGGAATTCGGGTCCAAATCAAATTATTAAAACGGGTGGTCATCGCGCCCCCCTTCCCTCCACTCATCGCTTCTATAACCTCTCCGATACTCTGACGCAGAGGATATAGACCTAACCTAATAACACTACATAATGGAATAATTATTTCTCATAAAATAATATGAAGTACGCGCTTCATATCTATTACATACCAATTTCATTTCAGCACAATACAAAATACACATTGTTTTTACAGCCAGGAAAACTCAAAATTTTGACAGACGAAATGGATCGCAAAGGGATTCTAATAACCGGGCTTCAAGAAATGAGAAACACCGATCAGGAACTAATAGAATCACAAGGGTATATAATTTACAAGGGAATACCAGGAAAAAGAGTAATGAAGCAATGTCCACAGTTCGGAACAGGATTTGTAGTTAATCTCAAAATAATTGAATCCATCATAGAATTTAAAGCATTATCCCCTAGGCTCTCGACACTAACTCTAAAAGCTGCAAATAGAACATATACCATTCTAAATGCCCATGCCCCAACTAATGATAAAAATAAGAAAGAACACAAAGATGATGTGGAGGGATTTTGGGAGCTTTTAGATCAGGCAGCAACAAACATAAATAAATGTCACACCAACATTTTAATTGGAGACTTTAATGCCCAGTTAGGAAAGGAAAATATACATAATAGGAAAATGGCCAGCACAGAGATAAACAAACAGGAATGGCATAAGACTGGTGGATTTTGCAGGAACCATGATATGATCTCCAAATCAACTTACTTCAAGAGAAGACCAAAGAAACTCAAAACTTGGAAACATCCAGATTGGAATAAAGGTGAATGGCAACTAGATAATGTTTGTATGGATAAGGACTATCACAGGGAGATCTACAATGTGAAAGTTCTGAGAGGAACAGATACTGGATCGGATCATTACATGATCAAGATTAAAATTAAATTTACCCCGTTGACAAAGAAAAATACTCACCTAAAAAAGAAGAGAACATACGACCCTCATAAACTAATACATAACAAGGGATACAAAGAACGAACTAGATATATTAAAATAACATATTATCTAGAGGAAATAGTTCCCGAATTGAAACAAATAGCTGAACAAATAGCCCCAATAAATCCAAGGAAGAAATACCAATGGTGGAACGATGAGTGTGATAATGCAGTGGAAGATAGACATCAAGCCTGGTTACGGTATCAGAGTCAAAAAAAACAGATGAATCACACTTGGTTCGCATAAAACAAAGGAAGATACCGTAACTAAAAAAATAATACGAAGGGTTATACGGCTATACCGAAAGGATATACTTCTGAGGATCGAAACAAATAGCGCGAAAACAAACTCAAGAGATTACTACAAAATTTTTAACAAACAACTACAAAGATATGAACCTCCAACATTAATGTTAAAAGACAAATAATGGCGAGTTAGCTCATAGTAATAAAAGAAATACAGAAATTTTAGCAGAAACATTTAACAAGTTGCTAAATTGCGAAGATCGACCAGAACTGCTTCAAATAAATACAGGCACCACTATTAAAACACCGTCAGAAAACATAAATCCACCCACAATCCAAGAAGTCTACAAAGCTCTGAGAGAGCTCAAAAACTACAAAGCGAGTGGAGAAGATCAAACATTTGCAGAATTTTGGAAATATGCAGCAGAACCAGTAAAGATTTCATTACACCAATGCATAGTGAACATTTGGATCAAAGAAGAACTGCCAGACCATTGGACTACAGCTATAATACATCCATTACACAAGAAAGGAGAAAAATCAAATCCTGACAACTATCGAAGAAGTTCCCTTTTGGATATCATATATAAAATCATGCCACGAATTCTATATAATCGTTGTAAAGATCAATTAGAACTGGTTGCCTTCCAAGGCTGAGGAGACTAATCTTCCCCATATTGGTTCTTCCGCCTTCCTTACCATTGAAATGATGCCAACCATCTTCATTCGCCTCAGAAACCGTTGGCCCCCAGGGGCTCACATCTAGTGGGACATGGGTTAGCGACCACGGGACTCCAGCTGAGTCCGGCGTGGCTTCCTCTTACCTGTGCCGGGCTCCTCTGTCTTCTTTCCTGTCGACCTCACTTGGTCAACTCTTGTTCTCTTCCGACCCCGACGGTATTAGGGTATCCGAGTTCTAGGGAGTCTCTTCCTTTCCTGCCTTAATTGGCCCTTGTCTCACCTTTTCTGATTCCCTCCTTCTGCGAGGGGTCAGCCTTCTTTTTCTTTTCCTTTTACCTCCTGCCTTGTGCTCAAGACCCTTGAGGAGGTAGGGTGTATGTAGCCCCACCCCTTCTGGTGCACCCTAGATAATGCTACACCCTCTGGGGCTCACGGCTGGTGAGTTCGGGAGTAGGCGACCCCGAGGGATTCCTGAGCTGGGTCCGTTTTCCCCTTTTGTCCCTTACCTTTGGGGCAGACCCTCTCCTCTCTCCCCTCTCCTCTCCTCTCCGCCTTTCATTATATTTCCTTTTCTCTTTAAGTTTCCCGCACCTTTTTGTAGGTATTCTTGATCTACGTTGCATTTTGTAAGTTTTTTCGATCTAAATTGCATTTTGTTGTAAGGATTGCCGATCAAAATTGCTTTTTAGTAAGTGTTTCAATATAAGGGGGGGGGGGGGTCTTCTTGTGAGTATTTTGAATTTCAATTGCATTTTGTATTTTCAACCTACCCCGCTTTGTTCAAGTAGTTAAGTCTCAATTGCAATTTTGTGGGTATTATGAATCTAAATTACATTTTGTAATTATTTTCAATCTAAATTGCATTTTGTAAGTATTGTCCATCCAAATGAGAAGTTTGAATCTACCATACCTTTTGTAAGCAATTTCAATTGCATTTTGTATTTTCAACCTACCCCGCTTTGTCCAAGTAGTTAATTCTCAATTGCATGTTGTGGGTATTTTGAATCTACATTACATTTTGTGCGTATTTTCAATCTCATTTGCATTTTGTAAGTGTTTTGATTTCACTTTCATTTTGTAAGTATTTCGACTGTACGTTGCATTTTGTACGTATTTTGGACTAAACCTACATTTTGTGCGTATTTTTCAATCTATTCCTTTTGAGAGTATTTTCGTTCGAAGTTCCCTTATGTACGTATTACCGCTCTCCATTTGGTGAGTAGTTTCGATCTGAGTTCCTTTTTGTATGTATTTTCCCTGCTACATAAGGCATAATTGTTGGGGCTCACTGTCTATTTTATCTAAACCATGTTCGTTTCATCCTAAGCAGTGAGCTGTTTTTTTTATCTTCATCCTTTCATTTCACGCCATTTCATTTCGTCAGGTTCGGGGGCCGATAACCTCGATGTTAGGCCCCTTAAAACAGTAATCACTACCACCAGACACGGCTCTAATGGACTCCGAGGTCAACTTGGATATTAATTCACTTCGCCTCTGAGGACTGTTCGACTGTATTGTTGCAGGCACACTGTTGGATCTGCTAGACAAGACGACTCGTAAGCTGGAGCACACGCGAGGTAACGATGGAGCGGTGTGCCGCCTTCTTCTCCCTCCTCGATCAGTGCAACGCAACATCTCAGCATAGAGGTAATGGTGAATGTTCCTATCACATTTATTATAATTAGTTTAATCAGTGAAATAGTTCTCAGCATAGAAATGGATTTAGAGCGGACTATGACCGTGTCCTTGTTGTCTAGGTCAGGGGTGCCCAACCTATATTTATTTATATTTCCTGAAAGGTCTCTTCCAGCCGAAGCTCTGACAAAGGAAGCGGTATTTATGTATTATTATAATATTCCCCATTAAATGATATCTTGGGCCAACGGCCTAGCCGTGTTGAAACACCGGATCCCATGGGAACTCCGCAGTTAAGCAACATTGGGCGTAGTCGGAACTTGGATGGTGTGCCGGTTCTAGACACTGCGCGCTGTTGGCCAACATAAGGAGGAGCGAAAAGGCCCTGGAGACCCTACCGCAGGTAAACTCCGGCTGGGGGAAGCCTCTTCGGAGGCTCGGACCTGCCTTCGGGCAGAATACCGATTAAATAAATTTTAAAAAAGATATCTTATTACCAAAAAGTGAAAGAGGAGAGAATATTTTACAGGAATAGTTAACCGGGTGTCTAGTCACGTGCCACTTTTTCATGTTTTAGCAGTTTGTGCTTGGTGTTACGGTTGGCAGTACCTACAGCACATTACATCCCGTTCCTTTAAAAGGGTAATAGTATTTTCATGCTATTAGAACAATACCTTTTGGGTGCTTACCTAATCTCACAGCAAGCTCCAGAGCAGCAGACACTGAGTTACTGAGGACCTGAGTGGCAATCTTCACGTTCATTTTTGCACGGGTATCAGGTTGAATGTGAGTGTCGGTCAGTTTCTTGAGTACACGAAATCTGCTCTTCTTATCCCATTCATACAACGTCTCCAAGTGCTTCCAGCTTGCCGCACCCTCAGATTCCAAACTAGGACTTTTTAGAACACATTTCGCATCGTACTTCAATAGACTGTTCCGATCACACTTCAGGAGATGGGGAGGATCAAAGATAGTGACAATTTGTCTCCCCCTGAAAGAGAAGACAGGATCAGAAGGAGAAAACTCCTCACCCTTGAGAGCGTTGAGAGGTGCTCTGTTGCAGGAGCCAAGATCACAAACTGTGGCCATTACATTAGCTCCTGCATCAAAGCAAGCACCATGGCGTACCTCCTTTACACCTGAGGCGCCAACAAGTACTGCTGACCTATGCTGCAACTATTCGACAGATGCCACTTCATCCAAGCTATCCATGTTCGTTTTACAATCCGAATCGCCGGCTGTATGATGTGCTCGCCCGAGCCACTCGGCCGGCGGGGATTCGCTTGGATGACTTATACCGTCAGTTACGATTTCCTTCAGTCTCCTGTATCGTCCGAGTACCTAGCAAGGCCCCTCCGTGGATGGTCTCTCGCCCTGATATCATCCTGGATCTGCACACCGGCCCCAAGTCGGACACGGACTCCTCCGTCCATCGGAGGCTGTTCCAGTCCGTGGTGACACGGTATCCGGGATCAGGGCTTGTATTCACGGACGGTTCGAGGGTAAACGAGAAAGTAGGCTGTGCATTTGTGGTTGAGGATCGTCGGTTTCTCTTTTCACTTCCCGAGGCCTGTGGCGTGTACACTGCGGAGCTCTATGCCATCTTAGAGGCTCTGCGGTACACGTTATCAGACGATCACCAGCACTTTCTTGTGTGTACTGACTCTCTGAGTGCGCTGCAGGCGATCGATGTGTGTTTCCCGAAGCACCCGTTGGTCCAGCGTGTGCACGACCAGCTCGTCAGTTCGCGTAACGCTGGAACCGGGGTGACCTTTGTGTGGCTTCCTAGCCACATGGGTATTGCGGGAAACGAGCTTGCTGATCAGGCGGCGAGAGAGGCAGTCGCACTGCCCTCGCTACCGTATAAGGTGCCTGCTAGTGATGTGCGCTCTCAGTTGCGGCATTCGATCCTGTCGCATTGGGAGGAGGCATGGCGTGCCACGCCTCCACCCAACAAACTGAGAGGCATCAAGGAGACAACGAAGGTGTGGAAATCTTCCTTCCGATCTCTCCGGAAGGAAGCTGTGGTACTCTGTCGACTCCGGATCGGCCATGGGATTGCTACGCACTCCCACTTGCTAAAGAGAGAAGATCCTCCTGTGTGTACTTGCGGCGCCCACCTCACCGTGGCACACCTTCTCTTGGAGTGTGTGGATCTGGCCGATCTGCGAGGGACTCTTAAACTACCTAATACCCTCTCCCTTATTCTCCGTGATGGCGGGCCGTCAGCTGACCTCGTCATCCGGTTCATGAGGGAGAGTGGTTACTTTTTTAAGTTTTAATGTGTAGTTACGACTTTTAATTCCGGTTAAATCTGTTTTATGTTTTTTATTGTGTTATGTATTGTATTGTTCACTATGCCTTATTTGTTTTATCCTTTTTTACCATCCGCCTTTTATTCTTTTTATTCAAATAAGGCATAATTTTTTGGGGCTCACTGTCTGTTTTATAAACTCCATTTTCGCTTCATCCATGGCAGTGAGTTGTTTTTATCTACATCCTTTCATTTCACGTCATTTCATTTCATTAGGGGCCGATAACCTCGATGTTAGGCCCCTTAAAGCAACAATTATCATCATCATCAAAGCAAGCACCAAGGACCTCCAGGATGAGCTGACACAGGTACAATGAAGACATCCCTCTACTGCTGAAGTAGAAAGCGATGGGCTGTTTCCACTTCTGCACTAGTCCACGAAGCATGAAAACAAGAGCAGACTTTGCCACAACATTAGTCCTACCCAAGTGTCCACGATCATCCAAACCTTCAATATAATCAAATCTAGAATTCTTTCAATGACACCTCATCAAAGATAAGATAGCACAGTCTGTCACGATCCGGCATTTCATTGAGAGAATGCTGGAGTGGTAAAGATGGCTTCATTGACCCCTGTCTTGAAGGGAACGGTATTCACCAATGATGTCAATGTCCGCTTACTAGGGTGCACAAAACAGGGTAACATCTTGGGCTCCGCTTGTAAACGGACAGTGCCATGATTTTCTCCTCTAGAGTCCAGCTCCTTCCCTTTGTCTTCCTCTTTGCCCCCCAGGGGCTCACATCTAGTGGGTTGTGGGTTGGCGACCACGGGGCCCCAGCTGAGTCCGGCATTGCTTCCACTTACTTGTGCCGGGCTCCTCTCTTTCTTCTTTCCTGTCGACCTTCCTTGGTCAACTCTTGTTCTCTTCCGACCCCGACGGTATTAGGTTATCCGAGGCCTAGGGAGTCTTTTACTTTCCCGCCTTAATTGGCCCTTGTCTCATCTTTCCTGATACCCTCCTTCTGTGAGGGGTCAGCCTTCTTGTTCTTTTCCTTTTACCTCCTGCCTTGTGCTCAAGGCCCTTAAGGAGGCAGGGTGTATGTAGCCCCACCACTTCTGGTGCACCGTCGATAATGCTACACCCTCAGGGGCTCACGGCTAGTGAGTTCGGGCGTTGGCGACCCCGAGGGATTCCTGAGCTGGGTCCGTTTTCCCCTTTTGGTCCCTTCCCTTTGGGGCGGACCTTCTCCTCTCTCCCCTCTCCTCTCCTCTTTTCCTTCTGTTTCCTTTTCTCTTTAAGATTCCCGCACTGTTTTTGTTACTCGAATCACCGTGTATCTAAATTCCCTTTTAGCGATTTTTTAAGGCATTTTTGATCTATGTTGCATTTTGTAAGTTTTTTCGATCTAAATTACATCTCGCGATTGTTTTCAACCTCAATTGCATTTTGTAAAGATTGACAATCAAAATCGCTTTTTAGTAAGTCTTTCAATGCAGGTTGCCGGGCCTTTTAGTGAGTATTTTGAATTTCAATTGCATTTTGTAAGTATTTTCAACCAAAACCGCATTTCGCACGAATTTTGAATCTAAATTGCATTTTGTTTGGTGGGCATTTTGCACATATTTTTATTCTCAATTGCATTTTGTGGGTATTTTGAATCTAAATTACATTTGTCAAGTATTTTCAATCTAAATTGCTTTTTGTAAGTCTTGTCAATCCACATGAGTCGTTTGAATCTACCGTACATTTTGTAAGCATTTTCAATTTCAATTGCATTTTGTAAGTATTTTGAATTTCAATTGCACTTTGTGAATAATTTGGATTGGCACTGGGATATTTCAATCTGAATTGCATTGTGTATTTTCAATTTCAATTGCATTTTGTAAGTATTTTGAACCTCAATTGCATTTTGTACGTAATTTCGATCTCATTTGCATTTTGTAAGTATTTTGAATTTCAGTTGCATTTTGTAAGTATTTCGGCGCTACTTTGCATTTTGTACGTATTTTGAATCTAGCCTACGTTTTGTGGGTCTTTTTCAATCAAATCTTTTGTGCAAGTTTTCGTTCTAAATTCCCTTTTGTAGGACCATATTGTGAGTTGTTTCTATGTGAGTTCCTTTTTGTACGTATTTTCCGTCTTCGATAATTTTGTTCTGGTTTCCATTTCATTATCATTTTCGCTATCACCCAGATCATTAGGGGCCGATAACCTCGATGTTAGGCCCCTTAAAACAACAATTATCATCATCATCATCTTCCTCTTTGAACAGCGCATCTGTGACATCAAAAAAGTAGTCGCGATGGAAGATATTTCTTTCTGCAAAATATTGCGAACTTTTCAAAATGAAATATCTTTCAGCTCCTTTTTCTTCGTCCGATACTTCTTCTGTAACCGAAAGTAGGCCTTGTCTCGCTTTTGGCCATAATGCAACAGTCGCTGCTTCATAGGAGTTAACTCCACTTTTGATTTAATTTTGAGCTGAGACAAGGTCAACCTCTTGTACGTTCTCCTTCCCTCTCTCACTGAACCACTTGATCGAGTGCTACTACCTTCAGCAAAACTATCAAGTGGTTCAGTGACACAAGAAGTTACAGAAGGCTGTCCTGCAGATTGATCAAGTGGTAGGCATCCCAGATCGGTATCAGAGAATAACGGAGAAAATGCCAGGCGAGAGACACAGCGAGGAGTGGATAATGAGGTACTGGGCGGAGGGGAAAGTGGTCTGGTGACAGAGTTCAGAGGAAGGACAGGAGGGCAAGAAGGGCAACGTACGGTACCAGTAGGCCTACTAGAATTAATCGATTAATTCGTACATTTGTTGCAGCCTCGGGAAGTGTTGGCGACAACCCGCTACTGAGCAGCTCTTCTCTCTTTCCATACGACCACGGGGCCCCAGCTGAGTCCGGCATTGCTTCCACTTACTTGTGCCGGGCTCCTCTCTGTTTTCTTTCCTGTCGACCTCACTTGGTCAACTCTTGTTCTCTTCTGACCCCGACGGTATTAGGGTATCCGAGGCCTAGGGAGTCTCTTCCTTTCCCGCCTTAATTGGCCCTTGTCTCATCTTTTCTGATACCCTCCTTCTGCGAGGGGTCAGCCTTCTTTTTCTCTTCCTTTTACCTCCTGCCTTGTGCTCTAGGCCCTTAAGGAGGCAGGGTGTATGTAGCCCCACCACTTTTGGTGCACCCTAGATAATGCTACACCCTCAGGGGCTCACGGCTGGTGAGTTCGGGTGTTGGCGACCCCGAGGGATTCCTGAGCTGGGTCCGTTTTCCCCTTTTGTCCCTTACCTTTGGGGCGGACCCTCTCCTCTTTCACTTTCCTATATGCCTTTCATGGCTCTCCTTCCTTCCAAGTCCCTCAATCCGCCTTCTCCGAGGGTTGAGGGCATTTCTTTTCCTTCTGTCCTTTTATTTGCCTTATTCTCCTTTAGTTTTCCATTTCTTCTTCTAGTATGTAGGTTAGTAGTTAGTTTTAGTTTTAAGTTCCCCTTTTCATTTTTCATTTTCACGAACACCCAAACCATCAGGGGCCGATAGCCTAGATGTTAGGCCCCTTAAAACAACAATTATCATCATCATCATCATCCTTCCTTCCAAGTCCCTCAATCCGCCTTCTCCGAGGGTTGAGGGCATTTCTTTTCCTTCTGTCCTTTTATTTGCCTTATTCTCCTTTAGTTTTCCATTTCTTCTTCTAGTATGTAGGTTAGTAGTTAGTTTTAGTTTTAAGTTCGCTTTTCATTTTCATCTTCACGATCACCCAAACCATCAGGGGCCGATAACCTAGATGTTAGGCCCCTTAAAACAACAATTATCATCATCATCATCATCTCTTTCCATAGGAATTGAGATTATTTGCACTTGCAAATCACTTGCTTATCAAACAACAACAGCAGCTCTTATTTTCAATTATATCGATAGTATCTGATATCGTTTTCGAGCGCAGTGTATCGACTAAAATCTATGTGTGATTCATTATAATTAAATTTCTTTGTATAATATTGTTCGAAACTGATTGTATTCTTTTCTAAGCACTGCAATATGTATTTACTATTGATATATATTCAAATATTAATTAAATATATAACGTTAACAAGAATACTCACCAATTTTCCGATTTTGCTGCCATCTATTGAAATACAACTCAACTACATCGTCGTACGCGATAACTACTAGCGTTTTTAACGTTGTCAGCAGGTACTACTACAAGGCAAGCTAGCGTTGCTCTCAAAATCTCGCTATACCGTTTCACCCACTCGGTCCCTTCGTGTAAACCTCCCCCAGGGGCTCACATCTTGTGGGCGTGGGTTGGCGACCACGGGGCCCCAGCTGAGTCCGGCATTGCGTCCACTTACTTGTGCCAGGCTCCTCTCTGTCTTCTTTCCTGTCGACCTCACTTGGTCAACTCTTGTTCTCTTCTGACCCCGATGGTATTAGGGTATCCGAGGCCTAGGGAGTCTCTTCCTTTCCCGCCTTAATTGGCCCTTGTCTCATCTTTTCTGATACCCTCCTTCTGCGAGGGGTCAGCCTTCTTTTTCTCTTGCTTTTACCTCCTGCCTTGTGCTCTAGGCCCTTAAGGAGGCAGGGTGTATGTAGCCCCACCACTTCTGGTGCACCCTAGATAATGCTACACCCTCAGGGGCTCACGGCTGGTGAGTTCGGGAGTTGGCGACCCCGAGGGATTCCTGAGCTGGGTCCGTTTTCCCCTTTTGTCCCTTACCTTTGGGGCGGACCCTCTCCTCTTTCACTTTCCTATATGCCTTTCATGGCTCTCCTTCCTTCCAAGTCCCTCAATCCGCCTTCTCCGAGGGTTGAGGGCATTTCTTTTTCTTCTGTCCTTTTATTTGCCTTATTCTCCTTTAGTTTTCCATTTCTTCTTCTAGTATGTAGGTTGGTAGTTAGTTTTAGTTTTAAGTTCCCTTTTTCATTTTCATCTTCACGATCACCCAAACCATCAGGGGCCGATAACCTAGATGTTAGGCCCCTTAAAACAACAATTATCATCATCATCATCGTGTAAACCAGTCATGTGCAAATTACGGCCCGCGGGCCAAGTGCGGCCCTTGAGCTAATTTAATCCGGCCCGCGACATGGTTTCGAATAATACTATCTACATAGGTCATATTTCCTGTTCTGTGTACCTACAAGTGGAAAACTGTTTCAATCTCATTGTGTTTACGCGTTTTGTGTAATAGATTTGCATCTGGAACTGATTGAGTTACAATGTAACAGTGAATTGAAGCACGTATTCCTCAGCGTCTCAAAACTTGAGTTGTACACAAGGCCCTACCAAAATCAAACTTCCCAAACTTGAAATCTCCTGCACGGAAGATAACCGCCATGTTCACATCTTGCTATATCTGTGAATAGGTGATTTCTACAATGAAGCTTCGTAAAAATAGCGTCGGAAAAAGATTGACAGACCATCATTTATCTGCGATACTAAGGATCAGCACATCCCAGTTTCAACCAGATTATGAAAATCTTTTAGAAGCACAGTCACAGTTTCACTAGTCACATACTCCTTCCTCCTAACAAGTCATAAAGGTGTGCTCATAGTGCAATGATGAAGGAATACTGGGCTAAGAAGGAAGCTTGCCAGAGTTATGAACCACGTGGTTCAAGGGGCCTCAACGAATCAAGAAGAAGGAGGTGTTCTTTTTTCCTAAGTTTTCTACCATTGTAGTACCTTCGGTGCTACACACTGTCCTATGCTGCAAGAATTCCTATGTTCTTGAGCTTGTAAGTCTCCTGAATTAACTTCCTCTCTAGTGCATATAGTCCTGCCTCTAGTTGTTTTAGGCCAGGGTCTTTACTCCAGATCAGCTGACTCGCCTTGAGATCAGCCCAACTCTTGAGCTCTTGTCCGAACCGAGGTAACACCCCATCCACGATAGGTGCCGGTGACATCCACTCACCCAGGAGACCTTTTTGTGGAGCATGGTGGCTACTTCAAGGCCCTGGAGGGTGAGATGGTCGACCCAGGTCCCTGGTGTAAAGTCGAAAGCTCCCAGTGTGATTTAACCATAACGGGTATCTTTTCGTCCTTCCAGAGCGTTTCGGGCCGTGGATCAGCGACTCCAGTCAGGTCTTTCCAGAGGGGGGCGCGGGGATGTGTTCCTCCCACGTGTAGGAGATGGCGCCAGTGAGGTCAGCTTCCGAGAATCCCCAGCTGAGAGACAGGGCCTGTTGGAATTGCAACATAGCTGTTTCATCTAGGACTATGTGCCTTCGGACCAAGCGGTCCGCCCATCTACCCATCCTTGCTCTTACGTCCTTCTCCTTTTTGATTACCGGAAATCGCCAGCTTCCATCCCACGATGATATTAGACGTTGGGCCATCTCTGAAGCGGGATCAAGCCCCCCCCCCGTAGGCGTTTGGGGTGAGGGCGAAAGATGCGGCATTCAGACGAGTGATTCCCATCTGCTCAGCGTCAAACAGGAAGAGTTCTGCCGCAGAACGAGGATCTGCACCTCTCAAGGTCACGGCTGGTGAGTTCGGGAGTTGGCGACCCCGAGGGATTCCTGAGCTGGGTCCTGGTTTTTACCTCTGGGGCGGACCCTCTCCTGTATCTGCGGCCGATAACCTAGATGTTAGGCCCCTTAAAAACAATTATCATCATCATCTCCTGTATCACTTTCCTATCTGCCTTTCATGGCTCTCCTTCCTTCCAAGTCCCTCAATCCGCAGTCTTCGAGGGTTGAGGGCATTTCTTTTCCTCCTGTCCTTTATTTGCCTTATTCTCCTTTTGTTTTCCATTTCTTCTTCTGGTATATAAGATAGTAGTTAGTTTTAGTAGTCTTCCTCTTCAAATTGATTTTGAATATACTATAAATAAGTAAAACAACCACAATTTCAGTTTAGTAATAGAGAAGAGCTCGAAGATTAAAGCTGAAAGTCGAGTAAAGGATAAACTTTCTCGCTTAAGAAAAGTAGGCTCTTTAGTTCGTCACGGAACTTCTTGTTGGGGTTATGTGTTCATGATCGACTTATCTAGTGGTTGTTTTCTTTCGCTATTTCTACTTCTGCATGTCTTATCCTCTGGAGTGTCGACATGATTGGCAGGGGGGAAATCTGATACGTGACTAATATTCTTGGAAATATTGCCACTTGTATCTTTTAAAAAGGTGATCTTCGGTAGTTGCATGTATCGACTTCTGGTGGAGGAATTGGAAACTATGCTACGGCCAGGCGACTGGATGAGGGTGTGTGTTTGTGCTTCAGATGACTTTCTGTCCTTGTCTGATAGTCGGAACACTCATCAATATTTTATTTGCTTATGCATTAAGGGTTATTGTGTTTCTTTTGAGATGTCAGTCATTCGTGCAACCTTAAGGATAACCGACTAGGTTTTCTTATTTTCCTTAAGGACCGGGCTGACATATTCTTTGGTTTGTGTCGAAAGGCTTTTCATGGTATAATCACGTTTCTAGACATGTGGCATTTGAGGCGGCGTGCAGATGGAGGGGAGGCGGACCGAGTTATCCTGATATCGAGTCTACTCGCACATTCCGAACTAGATGGAAAACTAACTATGAATGACTACACTTTTAGAGTAAAGGTTGTAATTTAATAAAACCTTAAACAAGACATTACAAAGGGGAAACGAGGTGCGCATGAAATGGAGTAATGAGGGATGATGGGGCTGTAATAAAGGTATACATGTTAACAAAGATAAAACCTTAAAAATATAAAAACACCCAATAAAGATCTATCAAAAAGAAAAGAATCTTGAAGGAGAGAAGCCTAACACTTGCTAGATTGGAGATCTATCGAAATTGTCTAGAATCATATCGAGGGGAAAAGCTAATTAAAATAATAAAATAATACATTCTTCCCACCACAGGCTGATTACCGAAAGTAATCAGAAGAAATATTCCAAATAGTTTATGAAGCCGTACAACCCTTGAAGAAACCCCCCTTTAAAATAAATCAAAGTATGTCTCACTAAAACAAACAACCTCAGAGAAACAACGACCATACGTCAAATCATTCCTCTACGTACAACTTCATTCAACTTCATAACACGACCAATGAACAAAAAGAATTAAGACTATTCAGACATACACAGCCCTTAAGACAGGAACAACCCAAAACTCGACTAGAAGAAAAACGAACAAACCCCCCAAACTAAAAAACTGACTTCATATACTTTTTGAATAAAACTTCTTTTCGGACGAAGTATGAGATTCAATTATCTTACTAGAAGTAAAATGAGCATCTATCACAGTGCTGGGCACATGTAACAAATACACACATCACCACCCGAAAAAATAATCGATATACCTCATTTAATAACTAGTGTGATCGCACGTTGTTTCTGACTGGATAAAAAAAGAAAACAATTACAACGATCCCATATCCAGTTCAGAACCCCAATTAACAATAACATTTTCCCACCCACAAAATAATAACAAACGCTTATAAATAAATAACCAGGAGGATGTCGATGCTCTTAACTCATTTACCCAACACAAATTAACACATAAACACTAACACAAAATAAACATCATATTCGTCTTTCATCGACATACTTCGTCATACTTCATCTCATTTAAAAAAATAAGCAAATGCCCAAAGTAACGTCGAATCCCCCTAACAATTTACGTATTCAGCTAAACCGCGATGACATCCGCAGGGTAAATAATACATAATACCAAATACAATTAAGAATAACAAAACAACGAGAACCCCTTAAACATTAACCCCAAATAAAAACCAACGTGATCCCTCATCATAGTGCGTCAATATAAAAGGTGGGGGAACATGAACCAACAAGACAAATAACCTAAAACAATTACGATCTCCAATCTAGCTTTAATACTGAGAGAACTCGGGACATGCTAACACTGAAAATTGGCGGACATGCATTTAGTAACCAATTACTTCTTCTTCAATTCATAAAATGATCATACTTTCAAAGAATGTACACTTAGCTTTGCCTGGAGACGTTCCCTGAAGATCGCAAGCTGTCAGCTACAAATACTTCATCATCATTTCAATAGTGGCTCACTTCCAAGATTAAAGCTTTTAGTAAATAAACGGGAACAAGACGACACGACCAAGATCCTTCGGACACAACCAGACGCATTTTAATCTCGTTACAAAACACATGTAGTACATCACTTTCCAGCTTCTCTCGTAATGGCTTCGTTACTTATTCAACTCTTCTTGGTAATAAATAGAAGATCCATTCTTGGGACATACTGCGTTCCTTAAGTTCCGATTTGATTCTCCTTGCGATGAGCGTTTCAATAGCGCAAAACATCATGTTAGGTTAAAGTTTTTGACGATAGATGGCAGTCTTTACAATATTGCGTACCTTCGTGAGCCTTCTATAAAATATTAACGGATCACACTCCCGTCTGCCAAATTTGGACATAGCTTGCAAGTCCAACTTCCATTATATGTCAAACAGAGAAGGTAATGTTGTTAAATATATCAGCTGTTACCTTGATAGTCACTTGTCTGCATCACGTGATTGTCGAGTCCTGACATAACGCTGAGCAGAGCATTTTGGGAAATGTCAAAGATAAGACCCCCAGGGGCTCACATCTAGTGGGTTGTGGGTTGGCGACCACGGGGCCCCAGCTGAGTCCGGCATTGCTTCCACTTACTTGTGCCGGGCTCCTCTCTGTCTTCTTTCCTGTCGACCTCACTTGGTCAACTCTTGTTCTCTTCCGACCCCGACGGTATTAGGGTATCCGAGGCCTAGGGAGTCTCTTCCTTTCCCGCCTTAATTGGCCCTTGTCTCATCTTTTCTGATTCCCTCCTTCTGCGAGGGGTCAGCCTTCTTTTTCTTTTCATGTTATCTCCTGCCTTCTGCTTTAGGCCCTCAAGGAGGCCGGGTGTATGTAGCCCCATCACTTTTGGTGCACCCTAGATCATGCTACTCCCTCAGGGGCTCACGGCTGGTGAGTTCGGGCGTTGGCGACCCCGAGGTATTCCTGAGCTGGGTCCGTTTTCCCCTTTTGTCCCTTACCTTTGGGACGGATCCTCTCCTCTTTCACTTTCCTATCTGCTTTTCATGTCTCTCCTTCCTTCCAAGTCCCTCAATCCACCTTCTTCGAGGGTTGAGGGCATTTCTTTTCCTCCAGTCCTTTATTTGCCTTATTCTCCTTAATTTTCCATTTCTTCTTCTAGTATGCAGGTTAGTAGTTAGTTTTAGTTTTAAGTTCGCTTTTCATTTTCATCTTCACGATCACCCAAACCATCAGGGGCCGATAACCTAGATGTTAGGCCCCTGAAAACAACAATTATCATCATCATCATCATCATCATCATCATCAAAGATAAGACGGAGAAACAAGTCACAGCTGATCAACAAATCCGCTTCAATGCGCACCGGAATTAAAGTCAGGATGTTAGGTTTAAATTGTTGCCAGAAAGTTTAATCTTTACTTACATAACGTGGATCATATCAGAAGCAGAAGATTACGTTTACGCCGTTCCAAGAAGGGGAAATAGCATTAGGAATATTAGTATTAGGACGTCTCTGACTTACAATTAAATATAATGCGTAACAAATTAGAACGGAAAGATAAACACATTCAAAACAACCAATACGCGAAAAATGCAGTCATCACACAATCAGTCTCCCAATGTTCCAACATGTGAAAGCGACAAGAATAAAAATCGAATAATTAATATGTGGAAGGAGCGTACTGGACTGCATATAACCCAAGGTTATAAGAGACTTAAAAAAATGCATGTCTACTGTGAACAAGAACACCAAGAAACAACTCTTAGGGTAACCAAAATATATTTACACATAGAAACAAATTACAGTAATGT
This sequence comes from Meconema thalassinum, assembly GCA_946902985.2. Classification (NCBI taxonomy): domain Eukaryota; kingdom Metazoa; phylum Arthropoda; class Insecta; order Orthoptera; family Tettigoniidae; genus Meconema; species Meconema thalassinum. The sequence goes on along the minus strand of OX336392.1, from coordinate 478,088,202 downwards.
TTTGCCACAAAAGGCAATGTGATTAACAAAATTTGTTTTGGATCAGTGAAGAATCTAAATTTAAAAGGAAATTCATATGTGAAATTAAAAACTTGCTTGGTACCGAACCAGGCGAAGAGCAGAAAAATCCATGAAGTAAATTGGTAATTCAATTAAAGAAAAAAATGGTAACATTATTAATTACCTTAAGGTGGTGAAGACCACATAATCAAATACATTAAGGTCAAGGGAGGACCCCAAATCAAGAAGAAATAATTAAGTTGATAATATGGGAGCTATTTATCAGTGTGACTGGTTCAGTCAAAATCCCAAAAGATTGTCCTTTAGCAAGAAGAAAAAAAAAACATCACTTTAATAATGAAAGCCAAGAACAATGTCCAAACGTTCTCATGGTAACCATGATATAAGATGAAAAGACCATACTCAGATGGTAATAAAACAGTATTCCAAGGAATATTCTACATGTCCTATCCGGGAGGAAAGTAAATAAAGTTAATAATTAATAAATAAAAAAATTAGAGGTTATAAAACTCGGATAGGACAGTCGCAAAAATTAAAGTCAGTTGACCTACAGGGCAGCACGCCTGGGTATGACAAAAGAAAAACCTTCACCAATTACATGCAATAAAAATAAAATATAAGTAACTGAATTATTGTAGTCATAACTGACACTACGCAACTTTGTTCGATGTTACTCTAACCAACAACACAACTTACCTAAGAGACACAATTCAACTGGTAATTCCAGCACTAAATAAAAATAGAAGAACGAGCTCTCAACTTCACAAAAGTAATCACAACAAATAATACAAATTGCGCAGATACCAGTTATTTCCACAACGAATTCAATCACTTAGTACACTTTCAAATTACATACCGGATAGTAGGCTGTCAGATATCCGCCCCCTCAATCGGATTGCCAATAATCAATCGCACCGGCACAGCTACATCAATGAAAATGGCACTGGCAGATACTACCGAGATTAGAGCACAGTAGTTAACAAGAAATTTTTGTGGAACACACCAAAATATACGGGGGTTCATACTTACCTTTTACTTACCTATTCAAATTAATCTCGGGTCTGGGTTGCCAACTGGATCACTTAAAAGTATGCCCTCACAATAACCTCCACCGCGATATTTAAATTGAACCAAGACGGAAACAAGAAACTTTAAACTGCACAATAATTTATTTCACATAAAGAGAATTAAATTAACAAAATTTTAACAACAAAAAATACGTGGCGATCAGAAGCCATTGTCAATGTAACCATGTCCTCCTGTAGGACTTGTAGACTTTACATACAAAAATTTCAGCTTTCTCTGGCTTAAAAGAACGTAATAATAATAATGCACTTGGAATGGATAAGGGAGTTGGGACGAGACATATAGCAATTGTTTTCCTTTTTCATAAACATCACATTTTATTTATAACCGCAAGGCTGCTATGTAAGTGACCTTGGCCTCTATCATACAGTTGTCTGGCCACCTGCACCATGTCGCATGCTTGCATCGTCAAATGGACCCACCTGTCCAGCCAACGTTAGCATATGCTAGTCACATCAGAGCCTAGCTCCTTTTCAAAACACTTTAAATGTCCACAACTCAACTCAAATATTATCACGCAAATCTTTTAAATGCTCCATTCAAATATCAATGGATTACTCTACTAATCCCAAATCTTGTTTAATTGTATAATCCAATTGTTTAACTAGCGTTGTTTAGAGTATCATAACAAAAACGCTTAATGTTTATAACAAAATGTTCATTAATTATTTATAACATTTTAAATTGTTTATAACATTGTCAAACGACAATTGAAAAATTTATACATGCCTCTATTAATCCCGTTCGTTTCAAATTATTATTAAAGATATTTACATAATTATTTACAATATTTATATTATTTATTTTAGAAATACATTAAACCACACGTTTATCCGGTTGATAATTACTTAAATCGTGGTGATATAATCGACCAATGAAGGTTAGTTATATTTAAATTATAGATTCTGGTTTAATAAGGTTTAATAATTATTATTATTATTTGTGACGGTAACCTCCATTCAAAATCGTTATCTCAAATTATTTAAACACTATTGTTAATTTTAACAGTAACTTCACATAATTAATTTTCAAAGGACCTGGACAAAACATTCAGCGGAAAAATACCTCGCTCAAAACGCACACAATTGCACAAAATATAGGCCCAGAATTCATCATATATCTCAATATATATGGCATCAAAATCTTCCACAATACATACAAAAAACCTCCACTTATAAATTCATCAACTTCATTAATATTACTGTGGGAACCTCCTTCACTTATTCAAGGGCATTATTCATCAGCGACTTTTACACGTCCACTGAACTAACGATTATACATCCATAGTTCCACTTTAAAAATTCTGATATTCATCAATTGTATCAAAAACTGTTATTATATTTAACCTTCGTGGGTTTCATTCATGAATCGATATGAAGTAAAAATTTGCCAATCACAAATAAATTTAATAGCAAATACGATTAGACACGCCTCTCTGGTCTATCAAAATTGAGATTATTATCTTCAAAGTATCGCAGTATAAAAATTCTACCTTCAATCAAAGTTCATCTAAACTGCATAAATAATCGAATAGAATACAATTAGACTGTGGAATGCAAACATTATTGTTCCAAATCTAGAATTGAGAAAAATTCCTATCAAATGTTCATTACTATAGTGTACTCAATAAATCGTACTCAAAGTTCATATTTCATAAAATTGTCTATAATGCAATGGTATTTCAGAACTGACGATAAATGTCTATGTTGCAATCATGTTCATAAAACGACTAGTATTTCCAAGATCGTCGATACCGTAATAGATTTTAACGCTCTAAAATCTTTTAATTATTCTTCTTTCTTGAGGATGACAGAAAATTGGTCAAAGTAATTTACTGAATAGAATTACTTTAATAAAATGACATGCTGTCTGAATTCAAATTTGCCATAGAAAATCGTTAATTTTACAGTCAAATCGTGACTACAAAAATATGCAAATTACTGAAAGAATATATATTATATCAGTCTCAACTGATCCAACATTATTTAAATATGCCAATGACATAATAATGTCTCAATAAATCGTAGAAAAAAGGCATAAATCATCAAAGTGTACTGAGTACAGAAATATCAAGCAAGAATATGGGACAGAAAATATGGGAAAAATGGTTGCTCAGATATCGCTAAATGGCTCAAATAAAACAAGAAACGTTCACGACTACCTTATCTGTTGATTGAAGTTCTAGAGGAAAATTTCCAAAGAAGACTGCTGATGGTTCCATTTCACCAACGTAAAGATGTGCTCCGACCTCGAACCTGGAACCAGCGCCCTCGGAGAATAGAACTGCTTCCTCCTCCGGAAATTGCACTGCTCCGTGTAGCCGATAGACATCCTTCTGGCAAAACTCTTCTTTGTGAGCCGGGTCTACCCTGGCCTCTCTTGATAGTTCCCTGAAGTTCTGGTAGAAATTCGTCATGAAGTTTATTGCAATTATTTCCGCAGAAATGTTCATAATTGTAGAGTATGAAGATAATTCCACTGCCATTTGATATAATTCAGCGATGAACTACGATGCATGAGTGTAGTTGGATGTTCACTACATGCTCGCTTTTGTAGAATGACGATTAACGAAGTTCCATGCTGCTATTTCACTCCATTGATATATGTCCCAATTGCATTAAAGATTTAGTCTTCCATCTCCACTTCCGTTATAATAATAGTCGAAAGTACTGCCAGATTATATTGTTGCATTGTAGAATGTAGCGTTGTATCACCAAATGCAATATGTAGTATCACGGTTGCAATACACGTGTCAGCCGTAGCGTAGAATGTGGTATTATAAAAGTGTTTATCAGGTGGCGAGAAAATCACTTTTGTCTGCAGTCTTAAAATGCCAATATCTTCCAAAGTATAATCGTGAAAATGTTCAACTTTCCTACACACCTCAATACTGTAATGCACAATTGAATTAGCATAAAGGCATTAGCTAACTCTTGATAGATAATCTTGTAGACTCGTTTATGTGTGCGTTCCAACTTCGCCTAGTTTCAGAAACCGTAAAATTGAACTGCGGCACGCTCCGTGCTTGTTCGATGCTGTGGGCTCTACCACACGTGATAATGACGACTTGCTTCACTGAATAACTCGAAGTCTGACAATGTGAGAATCAGCAAAACGACTATGAGACATGAGAACTGAGAAATATATGAGAGCTTCTCTCTGCTGTGCAAGACCTTTTATCAACTTCTTAAGGGGCGTATCCATCCCTTCCATAGCTTGTTCCTCCGTCATTGCTAGAAGTTCTAACTTTGGCTATACTTGACGAATTTTCAAATTTCAAAAACTCAAAATTAATTTCTTCAAAATTCCAAATCAATGCCATAACTGAAAATAGATTTCCACAATTGTGCATTCCAAAAGTAATTAAATATGGTAATTTCAGTAATCTCCGTCTCCCTCCAAACTATCATTCATTGGTTCGAGCCTCTCCTCCAATAGCGTAACTTCTTCCTTAGCACAATTCTTTGTTTCCCTGCGACTGCGTCGTAAATCTCAGATCTTTCTCGAACAAAATCATGACGTCACCAAGAATCTCAGCTCAACCAGCCTACTTGCATAAAGTCTGCGTCATCCGTGCCTACGTCATGAATATCCACGTCACAACTATGACAGCCATAACTTTATTCATATATGCCAATACAGCCACCGTGGTCTCAATATAATTCAATTTACGGGGGCAGTACCATCGCTATATGTAGACGACTTCGCTCTACATTATAGTGCGCAAAATATGGCGGTCGCTGAACGACAGTTACAACAAGCTATTCGGAGAGTGGAATGCTGGACACTGGAGCATGGCTTTCGATTCTCAACCGCTAAGTCCTCGGTTGTCCATTTCTGCCGAAAGCGCACCCTCCATCCAGATCCTGAGCTTCTCCTGGGCAATGTAGCTTTGCCTGTTGTTGCTGCGTACCGGTTCCTTGGGCACCTTTTCGATCAGAAATTGACGTGGGAACCACACCTGCGGTGTTTGAAAACTGCCCGTGCTAAGAAACTCAACATGTTGCGGTTTCTTAGCGGCACATCCTGGGGGGCGGACCGCGCGGTGCTCCTACGTTTTTATAAGGCACTGATTTTATCTAGGTTAGATTATGGCAGTGTAGCATACGGTTCGATCCGTAAGTCAGTGCTTGTTAAACTGGACAGTGTCCACCACGGCGGTGTGAGGCTAGCGACGGGAGCCTTTCGGACGAGCCCAGTCGTCAGCTTGCTCGCCGAGGCTGGCGTACCTCCTTTACACCTGAGGCGCCGCGCCAACAAGTACTGCTGACCTATGCTGCAACTATTCGACAGATGCCACTTCATCCAAGCTATCCATGTTTGTTTTCCAATCCGAAGCGCCGGCTGTATGATGCGCTCGCCCGAGCCACTCGGCCGGCGGGGATTCGCTTGGATGACTTATACCGTCAGTTCCGATTTCCTTCTGTCTCCTGTATCGTCCGAGTACCTAGCAAGGCCCCTCCGTGGATGGTCTCTCGCCCTGATATCATCCTGGATCTGCACACCGGCCCCAAGTCGGACTCGGACTCCTCCGTTCATCGGAGGCTGTTCCAGTCCGTGGTGAGGCGGTATCCGGGATCAGGGCTTCTATTCACGGACGGTTCGAGGGTAAACGAGAAAGTAGGCTGTGCATTTGTGGTTGAGGATCGTCGGTTTCTCTTTTCACTTCCCGAGGCCTGTGGCGTGTACACTGCGGAGCTCTATGCCATCTTAGAGGCTCTGCGGTACACGTTATCAGACGATCACCAGCACTTTCTTGTGTGTACTGACTCTCTGAGTGCGCTGCAAGCGATCGATGTGTGTTTCCCGAAGCACCCGTTGGTCCAGCGTGTGCACGACCAGCTCGTCAGTTCGCGTAACGCTGGAACCGGGGTGACCTTTGTGTGGCTTCCTAGCCACATGGGTATTGCGGGAAACGAGCTTGCTGATCAGGCGGCGAGAGAGGCAGTCGCACTGCCCTCGCTACCGTATAAGGTGCCTGCTAGTGATGTGCGCTCTCGGTTGCGGCATTCGATCCTGTCGCATTGGGAGGAGGCATGGCGTGCCACGCCTCAACCCAACAAACTGAGAGGCATCAAGGAGACAACGCAGGTGTGGAAATCTTCCTTCCGATCTCTCCGGAAGGAAGCTGCGGTACTCTGTCGTCTCCGGATCGGCCATGGGATTGCTACGCACTCCGACTTGCTGAAGAGGGAAGATCCTCCTGTGTGTACTTGCGGCGCCCACCTAACCGTGGCACACCTTCTCTTTGAGTGTGTGGATCTGGCCGATCTGCGCAGGACTCTTAAACTGCCTAATACCCTCTCCCTTATTCTCCGTGATGACGGGCCGTCAGCTGACCTCGTCATCCGGTTCATGAGGGAGAGTGGTTACTTTTTTAAGTTTTAATGTGTAGTTACGACTTTGAATTGTGGTTAAATCTGTTTTATGCTTTTTTTGTGTGTGTTCATCTATTTTATTGTTCACTATGCCTTATTGGTTTTATCCTTTTTTACCATCCACCTTTTATTTATTTTTTATTCAAATAAGGCATTATTTTTTGGGGCTCACTGTCTGTTTTATAAACACCATTTTCGTTTCATCCATGGCAGTGAGTTGTTTTTATCTACATCCTTTCATTTCACGCCATTTCATTTCATTAGGGGCCGATAACCTCGATGTTGGGCCCCTTAAAACAACAATTATCATCATCATCATCGTTTGAATCTACCGTGCATTTTGTAAGCATTTTCAATTTCAATTGCATTTTGTGAGTATTTTGAATTTCAATTGCACTTTGTGAATTATTTGGATTGGAACTGGGATCTTTCTATCTGAATTGCATTGTGTATTTTCAATTTCAATTGCATTTTGTAAGTATTTTGAACCTCAATTGCATTTTGTACATATTTTCGATCTCATTTGCATTTTGTAAGTATTTTGAATTTCAGTTGCATTTTGTAAGTATTTCGACGCTACATTGCATTTTGTACGTATTTTGAACCTCGCGTACATTTTGTGGGTATTTTTCAATCAATTTTTTAGTTCTTAATTCCCTTTTGTCAGAAAATTTTGTGAGTTGTTTCAATCCGAGTTCCTTTGAAGTATTTTCCGACGCAATTTTCGTTCTAGTTTCAATTTCATTATCATTTTCGCTATCACCCAGATCATTAGGGGCCGATAACCTAGATGTTAGGCCCCTTAAAACAACAATTATCATCATCATCTTCCCACCCTCCCTTGGAACAGTGAGGGATGTTGTTGATGGCTTTGGAGCAATGTGGAATCTTCCTCAGTGCCTTTGGGCTATCGATGGAACACACATTGAAGTAAGTCCACCACAGCTAAATGCAGTGGATTATTATAATTATCATTGTGCTTTTGGCTGTAGTAGACCACAAGTACAAATTTATGTACATTAACGTGGGTTCACCAGGAAGGAACAATGATGGACACATATATCGCTCTTCACGATGCTGGAGTCAAATCCAGTTATTGCAAGTTTTACAAGACAGTTGGAAAGTGTCACGGTTCCCTTGGTGCTGATCGGAGACTCTGCGTTTGCACTCACGCCACGACTCATGAAACAGTTTCCCCATGGCACCGATGATCCTAGTGAGCGACAATACAACTACCGTTTGTCACGTGCTCGGCGAGTTGTGGAGAACGCATTTGCGCGATTGAAGGCACGCTTCCGCATGCTTCACAAAAGAATGGCGGTCAGCATTGACAATGTGTCCACGTTTGTGAAGGCTTGCTATATATTGCACAATTTGTGTGAATCGATGGGTGACCCATTTGAAAATCACTGGATGGAAAGTGATAACAGGCAACAGAGACAAAATGTACCACATCGTGTTTGTGTTGTGGGTGATCGAGATGAGGACTCCATTGCCATAAGGAATGCTTTTCTAGTAAATTTCCAAAACTAGTGATCTAAATGTTGTACCAGTGTCTGTTTCTATGTTGGTGAACTGGTGATTTTGTACATATTGATGGGTGAAATGAAAAACATCTTAACCGCCAATTTTGTCTAATAGTACTTTTAACATGAATTGAATAGCATCACGAAATATTTTTTTCCAGTAAAACATCTGATACGAACTCCTTCTCTGGTTGCTGTTAATAGCTGGTGTAAAGTTGCCAATTGTTGTAGGCTATAGCTACAAAAGTTCCATATGTTTAGCATACGAGGAGCCCCATCTTCATATATCCCCCAGGGGCTCACATATAGTGGGACGTGGGTTGGCGACCACGAGGCCCCTGCTGAGTCCGGCATTGCTTCCACTTACTTGTGCCGGATCCTCTCCGTCTTCTTTCCTGTCGGCCTCACTTGGTCAACTCTTGGTCTCTTCCGACCCCGACGGTATTAGGGTATCCGAGGCCTAGGGAGTCTCTTCCTTTCCCGCTTTAATTGGCCCTTGTCTCATCTTTTCTGATACCCTCCTTCTGCGAGGGGTCAGCCTTCTTTTTCTCTTCCTTTTACCTCCTGCCTTGTGCTCAAGGCCCTTAAGGAGGCAGGGTGTAAGTAGCCCCACCACTTCAGGTGCACCCTAGATAATGCTACACCCTCAGGGGCTCACATCTAGTGGGACGTGCGTTGGCGACCACGGAGCCCCAGCTGAGTCCAGCATTGCTTCCACTTACGTGTGCCGGCTCCTCTCCGTCTTCTTTCCTGTCGACCTCACTTGGTCAACTCTTGGTCTCTTCCGACCCCGACGGTATTAGGGTATCCGAGGCCTAGGGAGTCTCTTCCTTTCCCGCTTTAATTGGCCCTTGTCTCATCTTTTCTGATACCCTCCTTCTGCGAGGGGTCAGCCTTCTTTTTTATTTCATGTTATCTCCTGCCTTCTGCTCAAGGCCCTCAAGGAGGCCGGATTTATGTAGCCCCACCTCCTTTGGTGCACCCTAGATAGTGCTACACCCTCACGGCTCACGGCTGGTGAGTTCGGGAGTTGGCGACCCCGAGGGATTCCTGAGCTGGGTCCGCTTTCCCCTTTTGTCCCTTACCTTTGGGACGGACCCTCTCCTCTTTCACTTTCCTATCTGCCATTTATGGCTCTCCTTCCATCCAAGTCCCTCTATCCGTATTCTTCGAGGGTTGAGGGCATTTCTTTTCCTCCTGTCCTTTATTTGCCTTATTCTCCTTTAGTTTTCCATTTCTTCTTCTAGTATGTAGGTTAGTAGTTATTTTTATGTTTGCATTTCATGTTCATCTTCTCGATCACCCAAACCATCAGGGGCCGATAACCTAGATGTTAGGCCCCTTAAAACAACAATTATCATCATACACACATCAAAAAAAGTTTTGCATCACCTCGGTTCCCAGATCTCCGGCATATAGACGTTGACTGTGTATATTGTATCCAAGATACATTCCCTTTGACTGTTCATAGATGTCACTAAAACTGCTCAAAGATGTAAACAACCATGCATGAGCAGGGCCTATTAGACGGAGGGGGTACGACAGCCGATCAGTTCCAGTCATTCCACCAGGACGAAGGTACGCTGCTCATGTTGTCTGTAGTTCTACCATGCCTAGAAGGTCAATACCGCAGTTCGATCGCGTCCGCATTGTTACTTTGTGTCAAGAAGGGCTCTCAACAAGGGAAGTTTCCAGGCGTCTCAGAGTGAACCAAAGCGATGTTGTTCGGACATGGAGGAGGTACAGAGATACAGGAACTGTCGATGACAGGCCTCGCTCAGGCCGCCCAAGGGCTACTACTGTAGTGGATGACCGCTACTTACGGATTGCCGCTCGGAGGAACCCTGACAGCAATGCCACCATGTTGAATAATGCGTTTCGTTCAGCCACAGGACGTCGTGTTTCAACTCAAACTGTGCGCAATAGGCTGCATGATGCGCAACTTTACTCCCGACGTCCATGGCGAGGTCCAGCTTTGCAACCCCGACACCATGCAGCGCGGTACAGATGGGCCCAACAACATGCTGAATGGACCCCACGGAATTGGCATCACGTTCTCTTCACCGATGAGTGTCGCATATGCCTTCAACCAGACAATCGTCGGAGACGTGTTTGGAGGCACCCTGGTCAGGCTGAACGTCTTAGACACACTGTCCAGCGAGTGCAGCAAGGTGGTGGTTCCCTGATGTTTTGGGGTGGCATTATGTGGGGCCGACGTACGCCACTGGTGGTCATGGAAGGCTCCGAAACGGCTTTACGATACCTGAATGACATCCTCCGACCCATAGTGCAACCATATCGGCAGAATATTGGAGAGGCATTTGTCATCATGGACGACAATTCTCGACCTCATCGTGCACATCTTGTGAATGCGTTCCTTCAAGATAACGACATCGCTCGACTACAGTGGCCAGCATGTTCGCCAGACATGAACCCTATCGAACATGCCTGGGATATGTTGAAAAGGGCTGTTTATGGACGTCTTGACCCACCAACCACTCTGAGAGATTTACGCCGAATTGTCGTTGAGGAGTGGGACAATTTGGACCAACAGTGTCTTGATGAACTTGTGGATAGTATGCCACGACGAATACAGGCATGCATCAATGCAAGAGGACGTGCTACTGGGTATTAGAGGTAGTGGTGTGTACTGCAATCTGGACCACAAATGCTGAAAGTCTAGCTGTATGATGGTACAACATGCAATGTGTGGGTCTCATGAGCAATAAAACGAGCTGAAATGTTGTTTGTGTTGATCTCTATTCGCTTTGTATTTAAAGGTTCCGGAACTCTTGGAACCGAGGTGATGCAAAACTTTTTTTGATGTGTGTATAATACCGAAAACATTTTGCTCATCGCTTGTAAGCAACGTTCTGAGTAACTACGGAGTCGCACTTTCAGCGCCATGCTTACGGCTCGCCACACTTGGACTGGAGTGTGGCATTGCCGCTCTGCTATGGGCAGGGACTTCCTTATAGGTGGCTATGATCCTGTACATTTGACATTACTCAGCTGATCAGTTATAATTATACATTTTATACTATATTGTTTTACTTAGATATAAGACTATGACAATTATTTTATAATGTGTTATACAGGTAGGGGATGGTTTGGTAAAATATAGCAATTTATTTATTCATATTTTTTCCATAATTTTCATAATTATTGCTTCAAATCGGGATGTCCTCTCCTGCATTGACGTAAATAGGTTGACCATCTGTTGCCCCATTGCTACTTCCCTCTCCAATATAACGTTCCCCCTCTTGACTTCGCTCACAAAGTCATCCAGGAGGGAAGACTTCCTCTTTCTTCCTGCCCTCTTCCGAGCAGCTTCCCGGGTCCCAGCAGACGTAGCAATGAGTTGCTGGGAGTTGAATGCAGGACTGGAAGATGAGGTTGATGGGGATGGAAAAGGAATAGGCACAGAAGAAATGGAAGAAGAGTTTGAAGTAGATGGAAGAGGAGGTTGGTGTCGACAGACAAGGAAGAAGCAGAGGAGAAACGAATGAAGTAGATGGACGAGAAATATATTGAGAAATGGAAGAGGAGGTTGGTGTCGACGGACAAGGAAGAAGCAGAGGAGAAACGGGAGAAGTAGATGGACAAGAAATAAATTGAGAAATGGAAGAGGAGGTTGATGTCGACGGACAAGGAATGGAAGAAGAGTTTGACGTTGGACGATAAATAATAACAGAAGGAGAGGGCATGGGCTGGAATACAGGGGAGGAAGCAAACTCAATAAATTTAAGGGAGGAAGAAGAGGACTGTGTGTGGATGTTCCACGTCTCCACACCACGATCCATTGGCATCACCTCCTGAAAATATACACAAAATATACTGTAATACGAAGCGAAAAGTAAGTAGGAAGAGTAACTTGTCATTTTTGAAATATACAAATTTGTTTAAAAAAATGTGTCTGAAGCACTACCACAATAACATGTGAGTGCTTAAAACGAAGGAATAATAAACCATGGGATCTCCTTTTCTAAAGTGGAACCGAAGTAGTGATGACCTCGTAAATCTCACGTGCTTTAAAGGAATTAAACCCTTGGCAATTTGGAAACAGCTTGACCACTCTGCCACCATACCCCTATGAGGCACTAATATTAAAGCATCACCTAAACAGTACACAGTAGGCACAGCAGCAAGTGAGGGTTGTTGCTCCACTCAATATACCTCCTCAATCACAGCTCTCCCCCAGGGGCTCACTTCTAGTGGGCGTGGGTTGGCGACCACGGGGCCCCAGCTGAGTCCGGCATTGCTTCCACTTACTTGTGCCGGGCTCCTCTCTGTCTTCTTTCCTGTCGACCTCACTTGGTCAACTCTTGTTCTCTTCCGACCCCGACGGTATTAGGGTATCCGAGGCCTAGGGAGTCACTTCCTTTCCCGCCTTAATTGGCCCTTGTCTCATCTTTTCTGATTCCCTCCTTCTGCGAGGGGTCAGCCTTCTTTTTCTTTTCATGTTATCTCCTGCCTTCTGCTTAAGGCCCTCAAGGAGGCCGGGTGTATGTAGCCCCACCACTTTTGGTGCACCCTAGATAATGCTACACCCTCAGGGGCTCACGGATGGTGAGTTCGGGAGTTGGCGACCCCGAGGGATTCCTGAGCTGGGTCCGTTTTCCCTTTTTGTCCCTTACCTTTGGGGCGGACCCTCTCCTCTTTCACTTTCCTATCTGCCTTTCATGGCTCTCCTTCCTTCCAGGTCCCTCAATCCACCTTCTTCGAGGGTTGAGGGCATTTCTTTTCCTCCTGTCCTTTATTTGCCTTATTCTCCTTTATTTTTCCATTTCTTCTTCTAGTATGTAGGTTAGTAGTTAGTTTTAGTTTTAGTTTTAAGTTCGCTTTTCATTTTCATCTTCACGATCACCCAAACCATCAGGGGCCGATAACCTAGATGTTAGGCCCCTTAAAACAACAATTATCATCATCATCATCAATCACAGCTGTCGGCGTCAAGGCCTCACAGTCTGAAATATAAAACAATTGTCATAGTTCCTTTGTATTTCACAATGTGTTTGGAATAAAAACTTACATTGTAAGTATATAATAGGTTGGGATCACTTCACACACACAATGGAAAAGACATACTGCTTGTATTATTTGTAAAATTATGTGACAAAATTGATCTGATTCTTGGCTAGGATTGGGTTTCCGATGTCACTTTCTCGTCGAATCAGCACTAAAATAATCTGTGAAGATGTTTACTCCTCTGCTGTCCATATGCCACCCTCCTCCCTTATTTAGATCATGACTCAAGTTTATATAATAAAATTCCAGCTGTGTCCCCCATTGTGCACGTGAATTATCGTTAAATACAGTATTGCCAACCCCGAGCTCACAGTACTACTGTGTATATGTGAGGGGCAGATGACCTAGCTGTTCCACCCCTTAAACAACAATAACTAACTAAGAGACCAATGGCTCTTGTCTAGACCAATAATTGTTGGGTAGCGCATAGGTCTATATACACCCCTGGTTTATGTCATGCATCAATAGTCTAATTAGTGTGGTGAATTTTGTATCGCACGTGTTGGCTCTCCCAGGGGCTCACATCTAGTGGGTTGTGGGTTGGCGACCACGGGGCCCCAGCTGAGTCCGGCATTGCTTCCACTTACTTGTGCCGGGCTCCTCTCTTTCTTCTTTCCTGTCGACCTTCCTTGGTCAACTCTTGTCCTCTTCCGACCCCGACGGTATTAGGTTATCCGAGGCCTAGGGAGTCTTTCACTTTCCCGCCTTAATTGGCCCTTGTCTCATCTTTCCTGATACCCTCCTTCTGTGAGGGGTCAGCCTTCTTGTTCTTTTCCTTTTACCTCCTGCCTTGTGCTCAAGGCCCTTAAGGAGGCAGGGTGTATGTAGCCCCACCACTTCTGGTGCACCGTCGATAATGCTACACCCTCAGGGGCTCACGGCTGGTGAGTTCGGGCGTTGGCGACCCCGAGGGATTCCTGAGCTGGGTCCGTTTTCCCCTTTTTGTCCCTTCCCTTAGGGGCGGACCTTCTCCTCTCTCCCCTCTCCTCTCCTCTTTTCCTTCTATTTCCTTTTCTCTTTAAGATTCCCGCACAGTTTTTGTTACTCGAATCACCGTGTATCTAAATTCCCTTTTAGCGATTTTTTAAGGCATTTTGATCTATGTTGCATTTTGTAAGTTTCTTCGATCTAAATTACATCTCGCGATTGTTTTCAACCTCAATTGCATTTTGTAAAGATTGACAATCTAAATTGCTTTTTAGTAAGTCTTTCAATGCAGGTTGCCGGGCCTTTTAGTGAGCATTTTGAATTTCAATTGCATTTTGTAAGTATTTTCAACCAAAACCGCATTTTGCACGAATTTTGAATCTAAATTGCATTTTGTTTGGTGGGCATTTAGCACATATTTTGATTCTCAATTGCATTTTGTGGGTATTTTGAATCTAAATTACATTTGTCAAGTATTTTCAATCTAAATTGCTTTTTGTAAGTATTGTCAATCCACATGAGTCGTTTGAATCTACCGTACATTTTGTAAGCATTTTCAATTTCAATTGCATTTTGTAAGGACTTTGAATTTCAATTGCACTTTGTGAATAATTTGGATTGGAACTGGGATATTTCAATCTGAATTGCATTGTGTATTTTCAATTTCAATTGCATTTTGTAAGTATTTTGAACCTCAATTGCATTTTGTACGTAATTTCGATCTCATTTGCATTTTGTAAGTATTTTGAATTTCAGTTGCATTTTGTAAGTATTTCGGCGCTACTTTGCATTTTGTACGTATTTTGAATCTAGCCTACGTTTTGTGGGTATTTTTCCATGTATTCACTTTGTGACTCTTTTCGTTCTAAATTCCCTTTTGTAAGACCATATTGTGAGTTCCTTTTTGTACGTATTTTCCGTCTCAGATAATTTTGTTCTGGTTTCCATTTCATTATCATTTTCGCTATCACCCGGATCATTAGGGGCCGATAACCTCGATGATAGGCCCCTTAAAACAACAATTATCATCATCATCATCATCATCATCTAGTGGGAAGTGGGTTGGCGACCACGGGGCCCCAGCTGAGTCCGGCATTGCTTCCACTTACATGTGCCGGGCTCCTCTCTGTCTTCTTTCCTGTCGACCTCACTTGGTCAACTTTTGTTCTCTTCTGACCCCGACGGTATTAGGGTATCCGAGGCCTAGGGAGTCTCTTCCTTTCCCGCCTTAATTGGCCCTTCTCTCATCTTTTCTGATTCCCTCCTTCTGCGAGGGGTCAGCCTTCTTTTTATTTTCATGTGTTCTCCTGCCTTCTGCTCAAGGCCCTTAAGGAGGCAGGGTGTATGTAGCCCCACCACTTTTGGTGCACCCTAGATAATGCTACACCCTCAGGGGCTCACGGCTGGTGAGTTCGGGAGTTGGCGACCCCGAGGGATTCCTGAGCTGGGTCCGTTTTCCCCTTTTGTTTCTTAGCTTCGGGGCGGACCCTCTCCTCTTTCACATCTGCCTTTCATGGCTCTCCTTCCTTCCAAGTCCCTCAATCCGCATTCTTCGAGGGATGAGGGCATTTCTTTTCCTCCTGTCCTTTATTTGCCTTATTCTCCTTTAGTTTTCCATTTCTTCTTCTAGTATGTAGGTTGGTAGTTAGTTTTAAGTTTGCATTTCATTTTCATCTTCACGATCACCCAAACCATCAGGGGCCGATGACCTAGATGTTAGGCCCCTTAAAACAACAATTATCATCATCATCATCATCTTCACGATCACCCATACCATCAGGGGCCGATAGCCTAGATGTTAGGCCCCTTAAAACAACAATTATCATCATATCATCAACAACCACGTGTTGGCAACTGTAGTGACGTCAATGTGTGCTCCTTGATACCTGTTGAAGAGACCTCATGCGCTGTCGAACATGACTGCCGTTGTTAATAAGCAATAAATAAAAACATATATATATTATAATTTCAATTGGTAATGTCACCCAGAAGATGAAACAAGGTATGAACATCATACATTTATTAGCCTATTATCTACGTGAAATTGAAAAGGGTACAAGTGACTTTTCATTCAGAATTTATATATTTTACACTAAAAACCCCGTGGCACCATAGGCCATGACGGGCCTTGCCCTACCCAGCGACCACTGCTCAGCCATTCAGCTTGCAAATTATGTGGTGATGCATGGTCAGCATGTCGGGTCCCTTCAGGCGTTAATCTTGGTTTTCCCGACTGGGGAACTGCCTCACGGTCATACAGTTACTCAACTGTCCTCACAAGGCTGAGTGCACCCCGCTCCATTCTTCATTCCCCCAGGGGCTCACATCTTGTGGGCGTGGGTTGGCGACCACGGGGCCCCAGCTGAGTCCGACATTGCTTCCACTTACTTGTGCCGGGCTCCTCTCCGTCTTCTTTCCTGTCGACCTCACTTGGTCAACTCTTGTTCTCTTCTGACCCCGACGGTATTAGGGTATCCGAGGCCTAGGGAGTCTCTTCCTTTCCCGCCTTAATTGGCCCTTGTCTCATCTTTTCTGATGCCCTCCTTCTGCGAGGGGTCAGCCTTCTTTTTCTCTTCCTTTTACTTCCTGCCTTGTGCTCTAGGCCCTTCAGGAGGCAGGGTGTATGTAGCCCCACCACGTCTGGTGCACCCTAGATAATGCTACACCCTCAGGGGCTCACGGCTGGTGAGTTCGGGAGTTGGCGACCCCGAGGGATTCCTGAGCTGGGTCCGATTTCCCCTTTTGTCCCTTACCATTGGGGCGGACCCTCTCCTCTTTCAATTTCCTATATGCCTTTCATGGCTCTCCTTCCTTCCAAGTCCCTCAATCCGCCTTCTCCGAGGGTTGAGGGCATTTCTTTTCCTCCTGTCCTTTATTTGCCTTATTCTCCTTTTGTTTTCCATTTCTTTTTCTAGTATGTAGGTTATTAGTTAGTTTTAAGTTCGCTTTTCTTTTTCATCTTCACGATCACCCAAACCATCAGGGGCCGATAACCTAGATGTTAGGCCCCTTAAAACAACAATTATCATCATCATCATCAACCATTCTTCATGTCAGTATCTAAGACCTTGGCGATTCGGGTGATAAGCAGCGGGGCTACCTCAACACCACGGGGCCGACTTACTATTTTACACTGTAAAAGAATGCCCTATTTCCCAGGAATCAAAGAAATTTAGCTACTTGTGGACAAAGTGATTAAGGAAATGCGATTGAAATATATGGTGGAAGAATAAACCAGAAAATAAGTAGGGCTAACTGCACATGTATTATTCCCTTACCTAGGCGTACACATTACAAAAACATTGCATGTCACGAAAACTAATCCACCATGACTTTTTACTCTAATACTGTAGTTTAAAGAAAGGACATTCAGTGCAAATATTAGTATGGTAGGCTCAGTGGCCTTTAAAAGTAATTAATTTAGAGCTTCTAGAAATTAGACAGAAGAAAAGAGAGGACATCGACCTGGAGTTTTACTCGACTGATGCCATGCTCCATCGTAGCTGGTCTGGTCCAAAGAATGACATGCGGAGCGCTCTGACTAGGTTGGCAATGCATGGTTTTCACCACAAGCTATGTACTCGACAGGGCTATCATGAACCGTCGGAGCAGTGCGTTTGTAAGCCGTGTGAAGGTCATTGCGAGCGATATCATTTCAAGAAACGCACCAAACGAGGACAATCCCTTATGGACTATTGTAAAATGTAATCTATAGTTACCAGTGTGATACATCTCAATGTATCTTATATATGGCCATTTGGCTGCAATAAAGTTATTATTATTATTATTATTATTATTATCATTAAAAGTAATTAATTTACTTACATGAAACCTCATCTTCAGTGATGGGCTCCTCCATCAGTGCACAATTTTGTGCCAAAAAAAACCAATGATTTGGTGGACCCTCGTATAGTGCCGCCAATCAGAAGGTGCACTACCTGTGGGTCCCACGATGACTCTTTCCATCCTACCAAGACAAAGAGAAATTCGTACACATATGGAACAATTTAATTATATTTCTAAACTTACTGAACGAAATTCGATTATATTCATATGCGTGACATTATTCCAAATTGAAGTTAACATAACCTAGACTACCGTATATCAATTAGCGTGCACGAGATTTCTTTAAAGGTAATATTAAATAAAGTGTCAGGAGGTCACACCATACCTGTACTTCGCAGTTAAATTTTTAATCTTGGTCTTCAATTCATCGGTGGATTTCATTACACCTCCCAACTCGAATAGCCTCCGTACCATTCTGGCATAAACGTTTTTATTGCGACGAACACCTCTTAATTCTGCCTTAAACTCTTCCCACACCTCTAATAATATCTCCACTTCTTTCCACACTGACCTCTTCATTTTGTTAGCATCTAATTCCATTTCTAAAGAATAATATGAATTATTCAACTGTATTTGATCAATTAACAACGACGCAGACAACTAAAGACTAGCTTCAAGAAATGATGCCAACCAAAGACGGAGAAAGGAATGGCTGAACATTTGCACTGCCTCTCTAGTTTTAAAAGACGGGAGGATAGAACATACTGACGATGATCGCAAAGGCTCGAACGCGATTATCTAGTTGTGGGAACGGGAATGGGGCTGATCCTGTTGCAGGGAAAGTTGATCGCGATAATGTAATCCTGTTGCGTTTAGACGTCCCAACTAAAGCTGGATCGGTGGCTGATCGCGATCGCAACCGGGACTTCTAAACGGGGTATAACTTTATAATCTTAAATACACGGTATAACAAAATAATTAATCCATCTCCAAATCATCCATATTGCAAGTTTTGAGGTTATCAACGACGCCTCTGTGCACAAGGGTTAAACGAATGCCACTGTATTATTACTCCTAGCAGTCGTTAAGCTTGGGTTCACTGAAGGTCTACCAACAATGCGCACTCGGCAGCCGTTAGTTGGTAGTTGACAGTCCGTAGCTCCAGTCGGAAGTCGGTAGTTCACAACCTAGTCACCCACAATGTGCCGTCGTTAAAATGCTAGGAGTAAATAATAACTTGACTTTCATTTATTCCTTGAGAAAGTTAAAATGCAAGGCGTAAATA
Source organism: Meconema thalassinum (assembly GCA_946902985.2). Lineage (NCBI taxonomy): Eukaryota > Metazoa > Arthropoda > Insecta > Orthoptera > Tettigoniidae > Meconema > Meconema thalassinum. Next base: position 478,069,165 of record OX336392.1, on the reverse strand, counting down.
ATAACTTGACTTTCATTTATTCCTTGAGAAAGTTCGTATTTGCCTGGAAGACAAGTTGTCAATTGTCGATAACCTAACCTAAAATTTGCAAGGATGGACGACTTGGAGCTGTATGGTGCATTTTTATTACTGCTAACTGCTACAGCATTGGTAAAACTGAGGAAAAATGGTACGCGAAGGTATTGGCGACGCTAGTGGCAGAAGAGGGGGAGTTTAAAACCATTTTCTTAAAATATAAACAGACAAGCCATGACAAGTTCTTCAGGTACGTATGTGAGATTTTCGAAGTCAAATGTCATGTCCTGTGGTTCGGATTCCACGTAAAAAGTATGTCCAGTGGAGTAAAACGGTCACGTAAAAGAACTTCCTTTTCTTCAGGTACACCAGGATGGAAGTTTGGCAATTTGAAGAGCTGCTTCGCATGGTGAAGCGTTCCATGCAAGTGTGTCCTGAAGAACGATTGGCCACGACTTTAAGGTAGGAAATAATTACAAGTTTCGGGGTTCTACCGTTTTTGTAGCGTAGCAGACTGTAGTAAAGTAGTAAGTTTTTGGATTCAAACCTATTTGTAATGGAAGTAAACTTGTATTTCAAGCTTTTTGCTTCAGGTGTGTGTCGATGTCTTTTCTTTTAGGTTCTAGCTCACGGAGGAAGCTGCGTACAGTTGGCAGAGGCGCGGATTGTCAATTGTACAAGATATCGTGAAGGGAACGTGTGATGCCATATGGGATGTTATTTGAAGGCGCCAGACCAGGCAGGTTGGAAAAAGATATCCCAAGAGTTTTGGGATACCCCCCAGGGTATCCGAGGCCTAGGGAGTTTCTTCCTTTCCCGCCTTAATTGGCCCTTGTCTCAACTTTTCTGATTCCCTCCTTCTGCGGGGGGTCAGCCTTCTTTTCTTTTTCTGTTATCTCCTGCCTTCAGCTCAAGCCCTCAAGGAGGCCGGGTGTGTGTAGCCCCACCACTTTTGGTGCACCCTAGATAATGCTACACCCTCAGGGGCTCACGGCTGGTGAGTTCGGGAGTTGGCGACCCCGAGGGATTCCTGAGCTGGGTCCGTTTTCCCCTTTTGTCCCTTACCTTTGGGGCGGACCCTCTCCTCTTTCACTTTCCAATCTGCCTTTCATGGCTCTCCTTCCTTCCAAGTCCTTCAATCCGAATTCTCGAGGGTTGAGGGCATTTATTTTCCTCCTGTCCTTTATTTGCCTTTTTCTCGTTTAGTTTTCCATTTCTTCTTCTAGTATGTAGGTTAGTAGTTAGTTTTAGTTTTAAGTTTGCATTTTACTTTCATCTTCATGATCACCCAAACCATAAGGGGCCGAAAACCTAGAGGTTAGGCCCCTTAAAACAACAATTATCATCCTCATCATCATCATGAAATCTTTTTCTGTTCCGACCCCGGCGATATTAGGTATCCGAGCCTAGGGAGTCATTCACTTTCCCGCTTCAATTGGCCCTTGTTGGTGTATTCTTTAGAATACACGTTCAGTTGGAGTTAGAAATTGCTGGTCTTTGCTTTCTTTCTTTCATTAATTCTTTCCTTCTCTTCCCTCAGACACCAACAGTGATCCCTTTGTATTTCCTTTGTTCTTCAATTAGGTATTTATTGTGTTCTTATGTTTGTTTCAGTAGCTTATTCCGTGAAAACTTCACTGGCTCAACATGTGGCAACCTGTCGAAGCTCTTGAATCCAGCAGTCTCAAGAATTGTTCCATACTACTCAAGCAGATGTCGTCGCTGTCGTCACCTATCATCTCCATGAAGAGTTATCTGATGTACTCCATTGTCATAGTGTTGAATATTTGATTTTTTTCCTATGTTTCCTGTGGTGTTTATACTCTTATGGTTCCTTCCCCCACCCCTTCGTATTCCGTGCTCGCTCGTGGTCAGGAGTCTCTCACTCACTCTCGTCTCGTCGCCTTAGTGAAAAGTTTAGTCTCTGCAGGAGGCAATCTCCTTTACCCATGAGGTAATTTAAATCGTTGGCATGTTTCAAAAATCTGTGCAACGGCTGCAATGAGTCGCCAATCTTCATCTGCTATTGAAAAGTTGAGTACAAATCTTCAGTGATTTTAACCACATTTTAACGGTTTTAATCTGATCTGAACGCTTTTAATGGAAATTTATAGACAGTGTGCGGAATTTCGCAATATTACGTAATATCGGTCTTCGTGGGATTTTCTCTGTAATGCTCTAGGTAACTAAGCTTGCTCCTAAACATGAAATTCAGTACTTCTCGTACGTAGTAAAGGGGATACTCTTCCTGCAACGCGGGACATAACTAAACCTCATAGCTGTCTATAAACTTAACTTTTTCCACCCTGGGATTCCTACCGCCCTATTCAACCGCCATTACATCTCTGGAAGTTTCCATGCTCGTAAATTCTAACTTGTGAAACTGTATTCAATAACGTCTAATTATTGCTAAATTCCAATTTTCTAAGTGAACTGAATCGACCGCAACATGAAAACTCTTTAACTCCTAAACACTGTCAAAGCTCTGCTCCGAGCTTCTCCTTAATCTGCCATAAACATTTCTTTTCTACAAACTGGCCAGTGCTTCAAAAGTGTGTGTGCGAACTTCAACCGCGTCGCGTTCGTTTTAGAGCAATAAAATTGGCCAGAACTAAGAATCCCTATTTCCTGTCCTCCAAATACCTTTTACTAACAAATTAACAAACTGGTTCTATCTCTACGAGACCTCTCCAAAACATAGGCGCCCTCCCAAACTTTGTTCCACTTACAACTTATTCGTTCTGTAAAATTAACCGTGGTTATAATTCACGTTTTAATACTTATTATTCCCCCAGGGGCTCACATCTTGTGGGCGTGGGTTGGCGACCACGGGGCCCCAGCTGAGTCCGGCATTGCTTCCACTTACTTGTGCCGGGCTCCTCTCTGTCTTCTTTCCTGTCGACCTCACTTGGTCAACTCTTGTTCTCTTCTGACCCCGACGGTATTAGGGTATCCGAGGCCTAGGGAGTCTCTTCCTTTCCCGCCTTAATTGGCCCTTGTCTCATCTTTTCTGATACCCTCCTTCTGCGAGGGGTCAGCCTTCTTTTTCTCTTCCTTTTACCTCCTGCCTTGCGCTCTAGGCCCTTAAGGAGGCAGAGTGTATGTAGCCCCACCACTTCTGGTGCACCCTAGATAATGCTACACCCTCAGGGACTCACGGCTGGTGAGTTCGGGAGTTGGCGACCCCGAGGGATTCCTGAGCTGGGTCCGTTTTCCCCTTTTGTCCCTTACCTTTGGGGCGGACCCTCTCCTCTTTCACTTTCCTATATGCCTTTCATGGCTCTCCTTCCTTCCAAGTCCCTCAATCCGCCTTCTCCGAGGGTTGAGGGCATTTCTTTTCCTTCTGTCCTTTTATTTGCCTTATTCTCCTTTAATTTTCCATTTCTTCTTCTAGTATGTAGGTTAGTAGTTAGTTTTAGTTTTAGGTTCGCTTTTCATTTTCATCTTCACGATCACCCAAACCATCAGGGGCCGATAACCTAGATGTTAGGCCCCTTAAAACAACAATTATCATCATCATCATCTTCCGACCCCGACGGTATTAGGGTATCCGAGGCCTAGGGAGTCTTTTCCTTTCCCGCCTTAATTGGCCCTTGTCTCATCTTTTCTGATTCCCTCCTTCTGCGAGGGGTCAGCCTTCTTTTTCTTTTCCTATTATCTCCTGCCTTCTGCTCAAGGCCCTCAAGGAGGCCGGGTGTTAGTAGCCCCACCACTTCTGGTGCACCCTAGATAATGCTACACCCTCAAGGGCTCACGGCTGGTGAGTTCGGGAGTTGGCGACCCCGAGGGATTCCTGAGCTGGGTCCGTTTTCCCCTTTTGTCCCTTACCTTCGGGGCGGACCCTCTCCTCTTTCACTTTCCTATCTGCCTTACATGGCTCTCCTTCCTTCCAAGTCCCTCAATCCGCATTCTCCGAGGGTTGAGGGCATTTCTTTTCCTCCTGTCCTTTATTTGCATTATTCTCCTTTAGTTTTCCATTCTTCTTCTAGTACGTAGGTTGGTAGTTAGTTTTACTTTTAAGTTTACATTTCATTTTCATCTTCACGATCACCCAAACCATCAGGGGCCGATAGCCTAGATGTTAGGCCCCTTAAAACAACAATTATCATCATCATCATCAATACTTATTATATCCTGCTTCGTCTAAGAAGTAAGCGTTTTCTAATTGTTAAACATTTATCTAATTGTGTATTCCAGGCTTTTCAAAAAGTGACCTGCCCCTATTAGAATTTGTAATCTCTTAAATTCTGCGTAAATAGCAGTGGTTATTGTTACACCTGGAATGGGAATGGATGGGCCAACTTACCTTTTTTCAGAGGTCCGCATCGCTAACTGCAAAATCACCGCCAGATGACATGTCCCAACAGAAGAACACCTATAGGTGGAAGAAGGTGGAGAAGAGGGAAACGCACAGGCTCGTCTACAGACACAGTCCGATAACCCACAGAACTGCCCCCGACGAAATGATGCCACAACAGTTGCTTAATATTAAAAAAAAAACATTTAATTACCAAAAAGGGGCAAGAAAATATAAATAAAGAAAATCCTCCAGCCAAAAAAATAATAATTAAAAAGACTATTTTTGCCACAAAACAAACCTCTCTGGTGATGGACATTGGAAGTCAATTACCTAAGAAAATTAGATAAGGCTTTACATGCAAGTTTGCTGAACCAAAACGAAAACATTTAATTTAAAAAAAAGCCCAAAAGAAAGAAGGTCAGCAGACAGCGATCACAAAATGAGAACGGGCTTGATAAATCACTAATGCACGCAAAACTTACTCGTCATGCAGGCATCAAGGCCACGAGGAAACGAATGGTATAAAATTAAATTAATAAAATTAAAAAAGGACCAATTTACAAATCCACAACTTTGTGACAGAGAAATACTCAGGAACACTCACAAAAACACAAAGTTAAATCAACAAGACTAACAAAAAACATATTGAACTACCACCACAACACGTTTGAGTGTCCCGCTCGACGCCTAGAGAATTACACTACGAGACCAGAATGCACTCGGGCAAAACAAAAAACAAACATGGCCACGAAGCAGATGCTTGCATGTTCAGTCGAATCACGGCAAACAATTACTTTTTAAAATAAAATGTCGCCAGAGAGAAAGGAAAGGAGGAACTAATTACATCTTAACACGATAACAACGAGGTAAATAAGGAAGCTACGGATCGTGAAGCAAATTAATAAAGGCGAATCCCTAAGACTACCAAAAGAAAAGAAACTAAATAAATAATAAACTACAATGTAAGATAAACTTGACCAGTGTCTCCGGAAGGTACGAAGGAAAACAACAAACCCTTACATATCAGGTAACATTAATAAAACAGAAAAATTTGGCCTACAATGCGAAATAAAATACACTATTAAAACATTAATATAAGGCCAATATCGGAGCTCCCATAGCAATATATATAAATATAAATATTTTATACAACGTACCTTAAATCCTTCACTGTGTAGACACAATAATAATAAAATCATTAACACACCAATTAAATAATATTATAAGGCACTAGATTTGCCTCAACATGGCCTACCCAGCACATGCGCCGTTTTGGTAACAAGCACTTTTGTTTGCAGCGAGATGAGATAATTATGTCACACTTCATCTTCAAGGCGAAATGGCGAAATTATAGCCTTAAGAGCACAGGCGTTTCCTTTTTTAAAACACATCCATATTTCGTGGAGGCCAGGGGGCAAAGCCCCCGGGTAGCGGCGACACCTTTCACGACCAACTAGCTTGTTGCTTTCTTGACGACCGACTGTGTAGATGCCAAGATGGCGGGGACCCAAGAGTCATAGGCCGCAGTGCATTAATGTTAATAGTAATTGTCCAATCACAGATTGACACATCAAGTAACAATGTGCATATTATATAATTATTTTGGCGGCATGATGTATATATAGTCTTCTGTTCAATGGCGTATAAAACAACATCCTTCAAATATGTCTCGATTAGACGAGATCAGAAGACACCACTCACTCACTCTAGCGGTCGAAGATACAACCCCGGCTAGAGGTGCCGATAGATGCTGCCACCTCGAGTTCATAAGCGAAACCAAACCATCAAGGCGGGCGCTTTAAAGGTCGGGATACATATATGTAGGGGAGATGCATATTTAAAAACGTTGGGACGGGCTTTGCACGTAACAGTTATAGAAACCGCTTATTAATCTTATTTTTGTTCTGCCGGAGGTAAAGGTACATCTTCATACTTGAAGGTTGATGTTGATTTTATCAAGGCGCCACACGTTTATGGACTGGATTCCATCTTCAAACTGTTAAAAATTCTCAGCGTTATATCATTTATTTGGGCTGGCAAGAGTGCTGGGAACTCCATTATTGAAGAATTTTCTTTCGACCATACCCAGAGATACGCGATAAGTTGTTGCGCTGTCATGTCATTGAGTTTGTGCACGTTAGCTGGTGTACGCATAGCTCGTGTGCATGTCTCCTGTACACTCTGGTGGATACAGGGATTGGTACGTGCATCTGCCGAGTCTGGTAGTCTTTAGCTTTAACTAGATATTGGACGGACAGACCCGATAGCAAATTCTTCCGGATCTCCTCGACGAATGATTCGACAGGTTCTTTCCTGATACGCTCATTCTTCGAGGGGTCAGCCATCCTTTTCTTTTCGTGTTATCTCTTGCCTTCTGCACAAGGCTCTCAAGGAACACTTCTGGTACACCCTGGATAGTGCTACACCCTCAAGGGCTCACGGCTGGTGAGTTTGGGAGTTGGCGACTCTGATGTATTCCTGAGCTGGTCCGTTTTGTCCCCATTTCCTCTGACTTTGGGGAGGGCCCAGTCCTCTTTCACAATCCTATCTGCCTTTCATGGCTCTCCTTCCTTCCAAGTCCCTCAATCCTCATTCTTCGAGGGTTGAGGACATTTCTTTTCTTCCTATCCTTCATTTGCCTTGTCCCCCAGGGGCTCACATCTTGTGGGCGTGGGTTGGCGACCACGGGGCCCCAGCTGAGTCCGGCATTGCTTCCACTTACTTGTGCCGGGCTCCTCCCCGTCTTCTTTCCTGTCGACCTCACTTGGCCAACTCTTGTTCTCTTCTGACCCCGACGGTATTAGGGTATCCGAGGCCTAGGGAGTCTCTTCCTTTCCCGCCTCAATTGGCCCTTGTCTCATCTTTTCTGATACCCTCCTTCTGCGAGGGGTCAGCCTTCTTTTTCTCTTCCTTTTACCTCCTGCCTTGTGCTCTAGGCCCTTAAGGAGGCAGGGTGTATGTAGCCCCACCACTTCTGGAGCACCCTAGATAATGCTACACCCTCAGGGGCTCACGGCTGGTGAGTTCGGGAGTTGGCGACTCCGAGGGATTCCTGAGCTGGGTCCGTTTTCCCCTTTATCCCTTACCTTTGGGGCGGACCCTCTCCTCTTTCACTTTCCTCTCTGCCTTTCTTGGCTCTCCTTCCTTCCAAGTCCCTCAATCCGCCTTATTCGAGGGTTGAGGGGATTTCTTTTCCTCCTGTCCTTTCTTTTCCTTATTCTCCTTTAGTTTTCCATTTCTTCTTCTAGTATGTAGGTTAGCAGTTAGTTTTAGTTTTAAGTTCGCTTTTCATTTTCATCATCACGATCACCCAAACCATCAGGGGCCGATAACATAGATGTTAGGCCCCTTAAAACAACAATTATCATCATCAACATTTGCCTTGTCCTTAATTTGTTTACCATTTCTTCTTCTAGTCTGTAAGTATGTAGTTGGTGGGTAGTTAAAGTTTTCAATCTCATCTCGCACTATCACTCAAACCATTAGGGGCCGATAGCCTGGATGTTAGGCCCCTTAAAACAACAATTATCATCATCATCATCATCATCATCATCGTCATCAAACACTTTCATGCACTTCTTTAAAACTTTTACTAAAGGGACACCACATCTGCACATGTACGTATTCAATGTTACTGACATTTTTCAGTCATCTGCATACCTAGTTTGACAGCAGCATCCCTCTGGTTATCTAGCTTCAATAATTCAATTTCATAAAACTCACTGATCAATGTTTGGAAATGGCAATACACACTACAACTCAGAGATAATCTGAAAGCTGGCGGACGCTTTAATCCTCCTCTGTTCAATTGGTTGAAATACGAATTAAGTTCCTCTGTGTCACAATCGAGGAGGAGCTCCTCATCACACTGTAACATATTTACACTCAGTACACTTCACTTTCTTCCCTAACTTTTCCAGGACGGTATTGCTGGTTTAACTAGCAATACATGCCAGGACCCTTAGCGTCTCGATTGGAACGGCTACACAGCGAGACTCATCTACAGCGTTCCCCCAGGGGCTCACATCTAGTGGGACGTGGGTTGGCGACCACGGGGCCCCGACTGAGTCCGGCATTGCTTCCACTTACTTGTGCCGGCCTCCTCTTTGTCTTCTTTTCTTTCGACCTCACTTGCTCAACTCTTGTTCTCTTCCGACCCCAACGGTATTAGGGTATCCAAGGCCTAGGGAGTCTCTTCCTTTCCCGCCTTAATTGGCCCTTGTCTCATCTTTTCTGATTCCCTCCTTCTGCGAGGGGTCAGCCTTCTTTTTCTTTTCATGTAATCTCCTGCCTTCTGCTCAAGGCCCTCAAGGAGGCCGGGTGTATGTAGCCCCACCACTTTTGGTGCCCCGTAGATAATGCTACACCCTCAGGGGCTCACGACTGGTGAGTTCGGGAGTTGGCGACCCCGAGGGATTCCCGAGCTGGGTCCGTTTTCCCCTTTTGTCCCTTACCTTTGGGGCGGACCCTCTCCTCTTTCACTTTCCTATCTGCCTTTCATGGCTCTCCTTCCTTCCAAGTCCCTCAATCCGCATTCTTCGAGGGTTGAGGGCATTTCCTTTCCTCCTGTCCTTTATTTTCCTTATTCTCCTTTAGTTTTCCATTTCTTCTTGTAGTATGTAGGTTTAGTTGTTAGTTTTAGTTTAAAGTTTGCATTTCGTTTTCATCTTCACGATCACCCAAACCATCAGGGGCCGATAACCTAGATGTTAGGCCCCTTAAAACAACAATTATCATCATCATCATCATCTACTGCGGACTCCAACACATCTAAATTTTCCTCGCTTTCTTCGTGGTTGAATGTTACCGCCAGGTCCCTCAATGCAAATTCTCCTACCTTGGCAGACTTCAATTTCAACAATTCAAGAATTTGTTCCACAGATACATTGTACGTTCATCCACTGAGTCTTCTACATGCTGCAAATGTTCCCTCTAAGCTATCAGTTTGCTACTTACTTGTTGGTATATTGGACTACCCATATTTACTGAAAATATATTTGCATAGCCCTACAATTCCAAGAAGTGTGTGGGTCAAGGCCGTGTAGGTATCATTTGTTAGCTTTCCTTCAGCCAGTGATGTGTGCCAGATATCGATCTAACTATTCATGGTCTCTAGAAAAATAAGTGTGCTGTCACTTGGGCCATAGATTGGATTGGCATCCTTATTTCGAATGTATGTTTCCTTCTTGGGATGCTGGACATTCACAATGGTCCACCATTTGGAAATTTATTTCAGAAATTAGATGGTACCTTCAGATACAGCCACACCCTCTTTAGACAATATCTCAGATGCCACTATGTTCTTATCATTAAAAGCATTCATAGCTAGAGCCACATTCTGTCTTTCAATGTTTGAAGGATACGTGATTTTCCTAGACAAATTTGGAGCCAGTTTTTATAACATTCTTTTTTCACAATGAAATAAATCTCGCAAGTCTGAACATTTAGCCTCAACGGTAGTGTACTGGCATGTTATTAGTCCCTCAGAAATGTTTTCAATAAGTGTGAATGTCTGTATAGTATCTGGTATGACGAGCATTTCACCAGGCAAGTTAAACCAGTTGTTTCTAATGCACCTCAACAAATGCACATTATCGAAGAGAAAAAGGATCAGCTGGGTTAGGGACAGACGTTTTTAAGACACCACCGCTCAACATCTCAAACATTTTTCTGTTTGTTCGGTAGTTATCTGACACCAAGCAAACTACGTGATAGCAGAGTTCATTCAAGAGTTTGGGGATGTTTACTGTTAACTTCAGCAGTATTCATAGTTTTCACTGGAAAGAGACCTATAACATCCTTATGTTGTGAGTGTAAAGATAAAGACATAAACACCTGCGTAGTAGTTGTCGCCTCTGTTTCTGATCCATTTTCAGCTATTCCCATGATTGTTTCAGCATTGTACAATACTGTAGCTTGGCATTAACATGTATTTCATCCATCATTACTGTTACAACCTTATCATCATCGTTGAGTAGTTGACATATTTCCAATAAGAATGAATATTGGATGGCCCTATCCACACCCTTTTGGACCTATCATACAAAGAAACTGTCGAAGATATGCATGGTGAGGTAGTGTGATCATGTTAGTTTTTCTCATTGACTGATAGGCCCCTGGATACGAATAGGAAATTGTGGCAGCCCATATCAATAGCTCTGGCGAATACTGAATCTGAGTTGCAATGGACAATTCCAATTGCTCTAAAACAAATTCAATTTTCTTAGCTCTTATTAAATTAATCTCACAATCAAGAGACATGGCTTCCCTTAAATAAAATCACCAGCAAATGAATTCTGTCAGAGGTAGAAACATGTTCCCCTTTATAATTAGAAAGATAGCACACAAAATTGTCCAATTTGGTCCACCTGTCACATTTTAAATCACTGCTTCCATCAGACTGTAGTATCCACTTAAATATCTCCAAAGGCACACAGAGATTCTTATGGAATACATTTACACTTAAAAATCTTGACACTTTAAAGCACCCCCCCCCCCCCCAGGGGCTCACATCTAGTGGCGACCACGGGACCCCAGCTGAGTCCGGCATTGCTTCCACTTACTTGTGCCGGCCTCCTCTCTGTCTTCTTTCCTTTCGACCTCACTTTGTCAACTCTTGTTCTCTTCCTACCCCAACGGTATTAGGGTATCCGAGGCCTAGGGAGTCTCTTCATTTCCCGCCTTAATTGGCCCTTGTCTCATCTGTAAGCAGCAAGATCTTCAGAGACAAACGTCAGGTCTGGTGTGGTTCCGTTTTGCCCAGGCCGAAGAAATTTTCGAACATCACCGCTATTTAGTAGCACTAAGTCTAACCTAGCTGCCATCTCCAAACATTTATGGCCTCTCCCGTTCGTATGAGCCAAGTCCCACTCAACTGCTCGGCCATTAAAATCACCGCCCACCAGAATATCTCCAGTTACTGTCCCCAGGAAATCCTCAAGGGCAGATAGTCGGGTCTCAAACTGCCGATTTGATTCATTGGGTGTGAAATAACAGCTAACATAAGAGATACACTCACCGGCAATAAAAGCGAAACACTACAAATTTCAGACTAAACTCAATGTTGAACCGTTCCAAACCATGTATTAATCAAATACTATGGCATTACAACAATATGACAATGTATCATAAGTTATTTACCTTAATTATTACAATAATTAACAAACATTATTGATCAAGACACTCACAACAGTGCACAAACACAAATTTGGAAATGTCGAAACATGGAATCCATTGTACTGTAACACTGTATGATTACGAATGTTGTAGACAAACCCTAATGTCCACAAAAATACGCGGCACGCGAATTCACAGCAATACACCTTAAGACAGCCGTTTGTGGTTATTCTTTCCAAAGGCGGGAAACGGTATCATTAGTGCCATGATTGTCCCGATCAACAATGTGTATCAATATTATTGCGCTGAAACTTCTCAAATGAGCTAATTAACTCATGATTAACTCACGACACAGTGCCATGTCGCAGGAAAGTTACAACATTCAATTTATAACAGATATGAAACAGATAAACATTTGCGTTAGGTCCGAGATTCGTAGTGTTTCGCTTTTTATGCCGGTGAGATACCGCCCTAGTTCTAACCATGTATTTCTTCTCTTATCCCAGACAAAGCCATTTCCAACACCAGACTTTTCAATAAAAACTCGGCTGGGATCCGCTACCCAAACAGCAGCCGTCCCACTATCATCAGAGTACCAAGATGGAATATCCCTGTTCTTATATTGTACGCTAATATGCACAACATCAATATTCTATTCCGCAGCAAACTGAACAAGGAGATCGTTAGCCACCCTACTACGATGAATTTTGCCTGGTAGAAATCTAAGCATTTTGACTGTTTAGCTCCCCCAGGGGCTCACATCTAGTGGGACGTGGGTTGGCGACCACGGGGCCCCAGCTGAGTCCGGCATTACTTCCACTTACTTGTGCCGGGCTCCTCTCTGTCTTCTTTCCTGTCGACCTCACTTGGTCAACTCTTGTTCTCTTCCGACCCCGACGGTATTAGGGTATCCGAGGCCTAGGGAGTCTCTTCCTTTCCCGCCTTAATTGGCCCTTGTCTCATCTTTTCTGATTCACTCCTTCTGCGAGGGGTCAGCCTTCTTTTTCTTTTCATGTTCTCTCCTGCCTTCGGCTCAAGGCCCTCAAGGAGGCAGGGTGTATGTAGCCACACCACCTCTGGAGCACCCTAGATAATGCTACACCCTCAGGGGCTCACGGCTGGTGAGTTCGGGAGTTGGCGACCCCGAGGGATTCCTGAGCTGGGTCCGTTTTCCCCTTTTGTCCCTTACCTTCGGGGCGGACTCTCTCTTCCTTCACTTTCCTATCTGCCTTTCATGGCTCTCCTTCCTTCCAAGTCCCTCAATCCGCATTCTTCGAGGATTGAGGGCATTTCTTTTCCTCCTGTCCTTTATTTGCCTTATTCTCCTTTAGTTTTCCATTTCTTCTTCTAGTATGTAGGTTGGTAGTTAGTTTTAAGTTTGCATTTCATTTTCATCTTCACGATCACCCAAACCATCAGGGGCAGATAACCTAGATGTTAGGCCCCTTAAAGCAACAATTATCATCATCGTCATCTCCTTCCTTCCAAGTCCCTCAATCCGCATTCTTCGAGGGTTGAGGGCATTTCTTTTCCTCCTGTCCTTTATTTGCCTTATTCTCCTTTGGTTTTCCATTTCTTCTTGTAGAATGTAGGTTATTAGTTAGTTTTAAGTTTGGATTTCATTTTCATCTTCACGATCACCCAAACCATCAGAGGCCGATAACCTAGATGTTGGGCCCTTTAAAACAACAATTATCATCATCATCATCATCATCACCATCATCATGACTGTTTAGCACTCTCCAATGCACGTCGAAAGACAGCACACATATCTGAACCGATCACATGGTCGTCATTCTTGCCATCTCCCGCGCAGAAAGGACATTTTGGGGCTGTCGTGCAGTGAGCTGCTTTATGCTCTTTTCCGCAGCATCTGTAGCACAACTTCGACCTGTCAGTACCCGTACATTGTCTTGCCGTGTGATCATAGCCCCTACACCGAAAGCATTTCAGCACATTGGTCCTTTTCCGAATACAGCCGCTAACCATGCCTATCTTAATATGCTGATCAAGGGGCAACTCTTTTGCCCAATTGGAATTTACCACAACTATGGCCATTCGCTGTTCTCTGAAATTGGGCTTGGTAATAGTAACTCATATTTTACCCATGTGATCCTTAAGCCGGTCCTCTAATATTGCATGTACTTCCTCTGTTGTAGTGAGACAGTCCAAATCCCCAATTTCCACGGTTATGGTGGGAGTCAACATTTTGACTTCACTTAAACCCTCTGCTGGTTTGGAATTAGTGCAACTTTCCAAACATCTGGGAACACTCCGTTTGTCAGGCAGTAGTTAAATATATGAGTTAGTATTGGCAGAACAGCTCCCAAGACATCCTTAATCAGTGATATAGGAATGTCATCGTTACCTGTGGCATTGGATGAAATAGAGTATATCACACCTTTAACTTCATTCGAGCTGATATTTCTAAAAGAGAATTGGTCAAAAACAGACTGCTGTTGTAACAAGGGTACCGGTAGTGAACTATTATGGAAGGAGGTAGAGGCTACTTTTGGCCGTGCGAAGTGATCATTTAGAGCCTCTAGCGATATGCTTGGTACATGTTGTTCAACTGTCTTACCTATCCCTAACGCACGTAATTTACTCCATTTTTGTCTAGGGCTGTTGGTTTCCATCAGTTCATGAAAGTATTTATATTTAGAATTTCTAATTAGCTGCTTGGTTCTGTTTCTCAGAATTCTATATCTCTCAAAATCAACTGCATCATGTGTCTGTCTGTATAGTCTGTATAGTTTGTCACGACTGGCCATAGCAGATCTTACCTCAGCCGTTAGCCACGCAGATGAAGAGCGGGTAATTCTTACCCGTTTCTTTGGTGCATGTTTGTCAAATATTTCTAGTACCATTAAATTGAATGTATTTACTTTAGAATTTATGTTCTGAGAATTACGTATATTATCCCAAGGCAAGTTATATGCATCATAGCGTAGTTTATTCTGGTCAATATGTCGTAAGTCTCGTATTGTAATGTATCGTGGTTTATACTTAGGTATTCGTATAGAATAACATACGTACAATAGATCATGTGAAGAGATGCCAGGAGCAGGGATCTGTCCGTGTGTAATTACTTTCTGAGGTTGATTTGGTACAAGAAGATCAATTAAGGTATGGCTCGTATGGTCAGAGTAATGAACATGATTAGTAGCGTTCAGGGGTAAAACCGTCATGTTTGTGGCGAGAAATAAATTCAGTAGGCTGTTAGCTTCACCAGTCTGCTTTAAGAGGTCAGTGTTAAAATCACCCATGATTATAATGTCGTCGTATGCCGATGCAAGACCTGCTAATGCATCTTCAAAATCAGCAGTCTGTCTTATTTTAGGTGGCTTGTATACAATCCCTATTAATATCTTTTTATGGCAGTCTAATTCTACAAACATAAATTCTGGTCGCAGTATAAGTGTTGGGTCGGAAGTGGAAATTATCTTACATTTTAGGTCGTTTCTGTAATAAAGTAGAAGCCCACCACCTATTTTGTCAATACGGTCATGGCGTAATATTGAGTATCCATCAAGGTTAGCTGCCGATGACGGCAGGTCTTTACGCATCCAACTTTCACTGATTCCAATTATATGTACATTGTTTACTTCAAAAATAGCCTGTATCTCCTCCAGATGAGCTAATAATGACTGTCCATTTAGGTGGCAACATTGTAGAGACCGCGGGTGGTTACTAAGCTGCTCTTGCAACACAAGTCCCGTTGAAGGTGGAAGGGACGGGAGAGAAGGGGTGGGCGAGGTGAGTGGAGAGGAATGCAGATCAATGGTATTGCCGTTGTCCTGGTCAACAAACATATGAAAGTATGCAGTGGGAAATAAAATTAAGTAAGAAGTAAAATGAGCTTACCTGAGCAACCTGGTGAGCAGATCCACTGACTTTCACAAGCACACACATACACACACACAAATATAAGCTAATTACTATACACATAATTTATTTCCAAGGTTCACTTGTTCATCCTACTCCCTGCGATGTTATTCAACTGCATCATCGTGCATATTTGAATTTTGCTTCCATCCTCCCTTAAAACACAAATACGTCCATCTTGAGTCCAGCATTTCTGCAATCCCCATATGTCCCGTGCCTGATTTAATATAGTTTTTCTCACACTTGTGAGTGACTCAGTTAGCATGAGCCCACTGCCCTTAAAAGCTCGCTTCGCACGCCACACACGATCTCGATCATGATACCGAAGGAACTTAATAATAATCGGTCGATTTCCTTGCGAGACTACCTCAGCAGACGTTCGATTTCGGCGGCCCAGCCTGTGGCAGCGATCTACATCAAGCAGTGAGATATCTACTGAAAGTTTATTTTTCAGGGTCTCGAGGGCTTTGTTGTAGACGTCTTCAGACGGTTGCTCAGGGACCCCATGCAACAAGAGGCAGTTTCGGCGACTGTACTGTTCAGCCTCATCCAATACCTCGTCTTGTTTATGAAGCCGGTGTTCCAGTTCCTTCAACTCCCCTTTAAGCCTGGAGATGTCATCACTGGCCTGTTTCTTGAACGCCTGGAACTCATCGCCAAGCGCTTGGAGCACGTTTGGTGGGTTGGCGGCACTGACTGCTGAATCCAGACGAGCTTGATATTCTTTCAAGGAATCTTCGAAAGCCGATATCTTCCTAGCTACTTCCTTTAGAGACATCGCGTTTACTTTTTAGTGAAGAGGATGGCTAATAATGTAACTTAGTTCACACGAATCAGCACTTTCTGCAACTTAACTTTCTATTTAAGCAGGGTGTAGCAAGAGCAACTTCACTCAACCGTCACACTTGCCTCTGATAGGGTGATGAGTTGAATTGGGAATGCGCGTAGGCATTTGTCCCATTAATAATTAATAATTATGATAATCCATTAAATACAGTAAATATGACTGGATGGAAATTAATATGTGAAAATAATATATAAAAGAATTATAGTTGTTGAATATAATGAAATGTTGGAATTTGGAGGATGTTGCCTCATATTACTCAAAAGAAGGGCGGTGCCGCAGTCGTAGCCCCACGCCGCTATCTAGATCTTGTCACCAGTGGAATTCTAGATTCTACTTTAATTTGCTCTAACCATAATTACATATTTTCTGGTTGAATTATATAAACCTGCAGATAGATTAAAATGCCTAATAATTTTGCCATATTGTGATATCAAGGAATAAACTAAATTGATAAAGTGCATAAAGAAATGGGGCATTTAAAATGCGGCCTCATGTTCCGATGAAAATCTTGAAATAACTACGAATCATCCATAAGTGTTCGAAATTGGTTGGAATAATAAGGTTGAGTTGCAATTAATATCACTTAATAATTAATCCCATAATTCATTTTATTATCGAGGATAAATCACAGATCCATAATTTATAATTTCTAATATGAATATTCCTTGTGTGGGAATAATGAAATATAAATGGTATTACGTTTCTAATGGGTCCATCTTTGTTCGACTTGGTCTGACTTGCATCAAGTTGTATAATTAACAATTCTAGTATGTTTTGGAATTTCTTCTCGTTTCATGGCGCGCCCTCTAGTGTCGCTCTGCCTGCACCATCTCCTCTCCACATCCTACTTTCCCGCCAGCAACGGCAGTGACAAGAGAGAGCAGTACAATGCAAATTCAAATGTAAACAGTGTGTGATGTGTGATGATTTTGTGTAGTGAAAGTAGCTTTGTACTTTGTAGTGTCAGTGACATGTAACATTCTGTTAAAAAGACCTTTGCATATTAGTGAAAAGTGCATTTGAGTTTGAGTTGTTGAGCGAGAAGCAGAGAGCAACGTAAAAAAAATCACTGTGACTGTCGGCAAACTGTTGACGAATCCGGACGACAGATTTGATTTGTGTTGTGTTTTTGGCTGAGCTGTGCTCTTGTTATACGTGAGGTTAAGCACGCCAGGGATTTTCCTACAAAATGGTGAGTTTTGAATTCAATTCAGCCTTTGTGGGTTTCGTGTTGGTTGAACTGTGCCATGCTGCCATCAATGTGAAATCATAACATCAACCGCCTCTACACCATCGTCGCTGATCATGCAACTCGCTGTTTACTTTGGTGATTTGTGCCCAATTTGTCGTATGAAAAAAAAAACCGTTTGATTAGGTTCACCTCCCGCGACCCCACCGTCGGCCGTCCTTGAAATGGTTTTCCGTGGTTTCCCATTTTCAACACCAGGCAAATGCTGGGACGGTACCTTCTGACAGGCCACGGCCGCTTCCTTCCACATCCTTGCCCAGTTTCATTCATTTCATCTCTCATTAACTCCTCTCATGAGGTTGGTGTCAGGAAGGGCACCCGGCCGTAAAAACCATCGCCACAAAGACTTCCATCGCATCTCAACCCCGACCCCGTTGGAAAACGGGAATAATAAGGGGTAGACATACATACGTCGCAGGTACGCTACGATACCGTGCACGTGGGCGTATACGATACCTTTTATTTTGTATTTTTCGCAGTATGTAGGCTAATTTAATTTTTTCTTGAATTACCCTAGGCCTTTTGGGCGCTTTTCAATGTCGGTGGCTGATACAAAAGTTTTTCTTCAATTTATTTATATTTGTTTATGAGCAAATAACATGGACATGAATGTTTTCAAATTTAATATTTGATCTTCGAGGTAGCCAAAAATCGGTTTAAAGTAAAGATTCTTTATATTAGCTCTATGGTTAATTATTTAATTATCTCCAAAATGTCTTTATTTCAGAACAACCTTTATAGTATAGCTACAGTTGATTGGTCTTACTTTGGTACTTTTCTGAGCGTTAAACTTTGGCAGGTCTACTTGTAAAATGTAGAATTTACAACAGTTTTTTTTTGTGATTTTATCGTAAGGTGTACCAATACATTATAAAAATAATCGTTAGAAAAGCAAATGGTATAGGCCCAATTAAAATTTGTCATGCCAAATACATCGATGGTGGTTGTGGTGCAGCTTAGCTGCTGTTACATTGTTTTCAATTGTTTATTTTTGTGGTGGGGGATGAACGGGTGATTTTGTTCTTTTTTTTTTAATCAAAATTGTTTCCTTTGGGGGCTGGGGGACGAACGGGTGATTTTGTACTTTTGTTTTTCTATCAAAATTGTTTCTTTTTGAGGGTGGGGGACAAACGGGTGATTTTGTTCTTTTGTTCATTGTTTCCTTTGTCCTGGTGCAGGATGGGGATGGCGTTCCTTCGTGTCCAGAAAGCTCGGCTGGTGTTGGTGGTGAATTTCTGCGCACCAACAATACTGTTCCTGCAACGGCTCCAATTTCTACTCCCCCTACTGCTCCTGTCTCTGGTGTTGGTATAAAACGGTGTACCGTTAGGACCATTGATAGTTTTTTCTCCAAACAACGTAAGATCACGGTTGAGCCTGAAGCTGCTGGCGTAAATTCGCCGTCTTCAATATCTGAGCAGCCATCCAATTCAGGCAGCAGTACACTTAACCAAGAAAGTACTAGCAACAATGTGGAGGGTTTCAGCAGTCCACCAGCCACTGTTACTTTATCTGCCGACCCTGTCAATGCATACGCATGGGATGTTGGGAATTTCGTGGGCCAGCCCGGTGTAACAGATTTTGAAAAATGTCAGCTGTTCGAGAGACCGTGGACTCCACCGAAGGATTATGCATTTCCGCACTGTGTTATTAAGAAAAAGGGAAAAGAAACGAGGAAGTTTGCACAGAGATCTCACCTCGACAGATATTTTTGGCTAGTTCTCTCCCATAAAGATAAAGGCTTGTATTGTAAATATTGTGTACTTTTCGTCGCTGGAGAATGCGGAGGTTATCAGTGCAACACCAGTCTGAAACGCTTAGTCCGACAACCATTGACAATGTTTGACGACCTATTGGGTGAAAAGGGAGCACTCTGCTCTCATGAGCGGACTCAGTATCACAGAAAGGCAGTTGAAGCTGGTAAAAACTTTCTTCTATCCTACCACAACCCTTCGTTGGAGGTAATTAATCAGCAATCTTTTCAGCGTGAAATGCAAGTACGCGAAAACAGAGAACGACTCAGGCCTATATTGAGTACAATCCTTCTGTGTGGCCGTCAGAACATACCGCTCCGTGGCCACAGAGATCACGGTTTATTATTACCACAGTCTTCAAAATCGGGAGAAAATGACCAGGACCAGGCTGCTAATTTAGGGGAGGAAGATAAGTCTGTGGCTAAAGAAGGAAACTTCA
This sequence comes from Meconema thalassinum, assembly GCA_946902985.2. Taxonomy (NCBI): domain Eukaryota; kingdom Metazoa; phylum Arthropoda; class Insecta; order Orthoptera; family Tettigoniidae; genus Meconema; species Meconema thalassinum. Next base: position 478,049,560 of record OX336392.1, on the reverse strand, counting down.
GAGCTTTGCTTCGTTTTAGAATAGAAGCAGGAGATGAAAAGTTGTTGAAACACTTAGAAAATTCTGGCGCAAATGCTACTTACATCAGTCCCAGAACGCAAAATGAGTTAATAGACTGTTGCAAGGAAGAAATTCAAGAGGTGATTCTAGGTAGAGTGAGAGAGGCGGGGCCATATTCAATAATTTTCGACGAAACCACCGATTGCTCCCATATCGAGCAGCTCAGCCTGTCTTTCCGCTACTTGTATGGGAATTCAATTAGAAAAGATTTTGTCACTTTTGCTGACGCATATGAATCGATTCGCCCTGAAGATGTAGACGAAAAGGGTGAACGCCGACTGACGGGTATCGCTCTTGCTCATGTCGTGGAGGACCTTCTTTTAAAGAATTCTATTGATATAATAATGATGGTTGGAGCCGGCACTGACAATTGCGCTGTTATGTCTTCAAATGTGAAGGGAGCAGTTCAAGAATTACTCAAGAAGGCGGTGAACGCAAGACGATGTCCCTGTAGTAATCATGCCCTAAACAACGGCCTGTCAAAGTGTTCGAAAGTTGTTTCTTGCCGCAACACTACCGGAATTATGCAGAGAATTATTGCTTTTGCAAATATGTCTGCAAAGAGACATCTGGATTTTAAACAAGAACTTGGCGACAAAGCTTTAAAGAGATTGTGTGAAACACGTTGGAGTGAGAAACACGACGGGCATTTGCAGTTTCAGGAAAACCTACCCAAAATTGCAAGAGCCTTGGAGAAAATCTCCTTGTGGCATGACCGAAAAACATCTGCCGACGCCTACTGTTTACTCCAGGCGATCAAAACTACAGATTTCGTGATTTCCATGGTGTGCATTTGCGATGTTTTAGGTAAGAAAAAATGACATATTACTTACATATGATAATTTTGTTTGTTTATTTACTTTAAGATGTTTTTTAATCTAACACTAATACCATTGTTCAATATTTTAATCGTTGTTCCGGTGGTATTTGTTTCAGGAACTACAAAGTCGCTTAGCAAATATCTTCAAACTCCATCGCTCGATTTAAAAACGGCATCGGATTTGGTTAAAGATACAACGCAGACCTTGGAAAAAAAACGACAAGAAGTGGACAAAAAATTCATCCAGCTCTTTGCCCGAGCTCAAGCTATTGCACAGGAACTGGGGATGGAATTATCACGACTTCGCACAATTGTGCATCAAATTCACCGTGACAACCCACCAGCTGACAACGTGGAAGAGTTCTTCCGAAAATCTATTTACATCCCTTTGCTTGATGAGGTCATTTCGGATTTGAAACGACGGTTTTCGGATGAAGTGCTAAAAGCGTTCAACCTAAATGTATTTATGCCGCCATTTACGAATTGTGACGAAAATACTGAACTACTAGTCAAGAGTGTAGCTGAGACGTACCAACACTTTCTCAAAGTACCAGTACAATCCGTGCAACATGAGTTTGAACTTTGGGTACAAAAGTGGGCAAGGGAGTCGAATGAAAATATCTCCAAAGCAAGTGTTGTCAGTATCATTGGACAATGTGACTGGGATATTTATCCGTCAATAAACACTTTGCTGAGAATTTTGGCAACTTTGCCAATAAGTGTAGCAACTGCAGAAAGATCTTTTTCGACCTTACGACGGTTGAAAACATGGTTGAGAAGTCGTATGGGAGAAGAGCGTCTAACGGGTTTAGCACTCATGCATGTACACGAAGACATCGAGGTAGACGTAGAAAAAGTAATAACAAGATATGGGAAGAAGAGTGTGCGGCGCCGCGAATTTGTCGTTTAAAATTAGTTTGATCGCTGTCAGCACACTTTAGCTTTTAGCTAAGTTGATTCACTGTCCGTGAATTTTAAACTTTTGTAGGCCTAAAAAGAGACTGTGTTTGTGAAAGAACTTTTTTGTCATGTTTATGCATATTAAACGTATTTTAATATCTTTGTTCGGAGAAATTTATGTATTTACTAGCTTAACTACTTGGCATAACCACAGCCCCCCCCCCCCTCCCGTCGAGAACTTGGCACTGTTCATGCACATGACCCCCCCCCCCAAATGAAAGTCTGGGTACGCCACTGATCCCAGGGGGAGCGCAGGATGTTATTTTTTCCAGGTGGTGTTTTAGTTTTCTCCCTGAGGATGCCCTTGTAAAGATTAGGATGGTTGAATGGATCAATTAAATTGATGCAAATTTTATCTTAACTGATACTGTGGTCATTCATGAAAATGAAAATCCACAGCCTGCTTCCAGTCTCCGACCGGGTCAGGAATGGAATGAATGAAGCCCCCATCTAGCGGCGAGGATATGGACTGTGCCGGCTGCCGAGGCCTGACGCACTCCTCTGGGGCAATGATTAAATGAATGACAGATGAAATGAAATGATAGTGGAGAGTGTTGCTGGAATGAAATTTTGACAGGGAAAACCGGAGTACCCGGAGAAAAACCTGTCTGCCTCCGTTCTGTCCAGCACAGATCTCACATGGAGTGACCGGGATTTGAACCACGGACTCAGCGGTGAGAGGCCGGCATGCTGCCGCCTAAGCCACGGATTCTTGAAATATGCCTTCTATCCTTGCTGTAGTGTTTATCTGGGGAACAGCAGAGCTTTTCTTTTTCTTTATTCTACATCTTTGTAGAATGCTCACTGTTGAGCCCGAGATGTTTTTGAGTCTTTGTGCTCGACTGTTGTTCGGATGCGCACTTGTGTGGTCGTAGGACGTTCGTCAAACGGTCACAGTTTTGCTTTGACAACGCTGACTTAAGATAAGGACATTGGTCGGGCGAAACACATTTCACTGCATGGGAGGCATCAAGTGCACATGTCCAGCGCTTGACAGTGAAATATCTCCACTCCCACGTACACGAGAAGTTCCTAATGCTGGAGTGATTGCGGCGATGGGAAAGTTCAACCTTTCGTGGTATCGGAAGCCCTCTTCTCCTGGTTCAAAGGACGTCAAGATTAAGGAGTTAACTGTGGAAGCCCCAAACTCTGTGGCTATTGCGTCGATGATGGACTTCTTGTGGTTATCTGGACGGTGGTCAGGTGTTAATTTACCCGCCTCGTGGAACGGCTTTATGAAGACGTCACTGTCTGCTCATGCTCAACCAGCTCCCCTGACGACGTCAGTTGTTACCCTTCCGTTCATTAACTTGGAACCGAGCAATCCATCAACTATATATTCCGCGTTGAAGTTTGCCGCAAGAGAGTGCGTGGAACTGAAACAAAGCACTTGTTTCGAAACCTTTGACCAGCCCCTATACACGAAAGCTGCGGAGATAGTCGCATCGGACACTTCAGAGGAACTAAAAAACGTGGTTGTTCGTCTAGGCGGATTTCACATTCTAATGTCGTTTCTTGGGGCAATCGGCTACGTGATGAATGGAGGCGGTTTGGAGGAGCTCTGGGCGGAAATATACGGTAAATCGTCAGTGACTCACATGATGTCGGGACATGCATATTCTAGTTAGGCTTGCAATTAGCTCGCTCTTAAAAATGATTACGTTATGCCTTCAATTTTAAATGTATAAATAACTCGAAACTGTGCATGTTCTAGGGCTCTCAGAGCGCATTTTCTGACAAAACAGGCTGTCGGGACAATGTTACTCAACATGAACGACGGGCTGAAGGATGACAAGGACGAAATACAGGCGCTTTTTACCGCATTCCAAAAAGGCACTGCCAAGGACTTGCTATCATATCCTTGCCTTCAACGTCTCACAAGAGTCGCTTCGTGACACATTTTCTTCAATGAGCCAGACATTTCGCACAGAAAAGCTGTGCCCCCCAGGGGCTCACATCTTGTGGGCGTGGGTTGGCGACCACGGGGCCCCAGCTGAGTCCGGCATTGCTTCCACTTACTTGTGCCGGGCTCCTCTCTGTCTTCTTTCCTGTCGACCTCACTTGGTCAACTCTTGTTCTCTTCTGACCCCGACGGTATTAGGGTATCCGAGGCCTAGGGAGTCTCTTCCTTTCCCGCCTTAATTGGCCCTTGTCTCATCTTTTCTGATACCCTCCTTCTGCGAGGGGTCAGCCTTCTTTTTCTCTTCCTTTTACCTCCTGCCTTGTGCTCTAGGCCCTTAAGGAGGCAGGGTGTATGTAGCCCCACCACTTCTGGTGCACCCTAGATAATGCTGCACCCTCAGGGGCTCACGGCTGGTGAGTTCGGGAGTTGGCGACCCCGAGGGATTCCTGAGCTGGGTCCGTTTTCCCCTTTTGTCCCTTACCTTTGGGTCGGACCCTCTCCTCTTTCACTTTCCTATATGCCTTTCATGGCTCTCCTTCCTTCCAAGTCCCTCAATCCGCATTCTTCGAGGGTTGAGGGCATTTCTTTTCCTCCTGTCCTTTATTTGCCTTATTCTCCTTTAGTTTTCCATTTCTTCTTCTAGTATGTAGGTTATTCGTTAGTTTTAGTTTTAAGTTCGCTTTTCATTTTCATCTTCACGATCACCCAAACCATCAGGGGCCGATAACCTAGATGTTAGGCCCCTTAAAACAACAATTATCATCATTATCATCAGAAAAGCTGTGGATAAAGTACATCAAACAGCAAGCCTGGAAAATATTGAAGGATTCTGCATCTTTACGCGAGGAAATTAAGGTATTCGTCTCTACGGCTCCAGATGAAAAGGCCATACAATCAGCTGGAGAGATGTTCGCCATTTGTCTCTATGATGTGCCAAATTGGAGTGCAAAAGCCTTGACGATCTTCGGGTAGTGAAATACAGACAAAAGATTGCCAAACAACCGGTCACAGCGTCTTTTCAGCTGGCTTCACTTCCGCCGACTTCGGCCGCATGCAAACAACATTCACTGCGGGTATATTTGCAAGTTCAGGAATGGTTAGGATTTTCTTTGGACCCGACCCAATGGGGATGGAAAATCCAACACTCAGCTTTAGTACCAGTGACAACTCATCTCCCAGCTGCTCCAGATCATCTCCTCAATTTGGTGTCCTGCAACTGCAAGATCCCCCAGGGGCTCACATCTTGTGGGCGTGGGTTGGCGACCACGGGACCCCAGCTGAGTCCGGCATTGCTTCCACTTACTTGTGCCGGGCTCCTCTCTGTCTTCTTTCCTGTCGACCTCAATTGGTCAACTCTTGTTCTCTTCTGACCCCGACGGTATTAGGGTATCCGAGGCCTAGGGAGTCTCTTCCTTTCCCGCCTTAATTGGCCCTTGTCTCATCTTTTCTGATACCCTCCTTCTGCGAGGGGTCAGCCTTCTTTTTCTCTTCCTTTTACCTCCTGCCTGGTTCTCTAGGCCCTTAAGGAGGCAGGGTGTATGTAGCCCCACCACTTCTGGTGCACCCTAGATAATGCTACACCCTCAGGGGCTCACAGCTGGTGAGTTCCGGAGTTGGCGACCCCGAGGGATTCCTGAGCTGGGTCCGTTTTCCCCCTTTTGTCCCTTACCTTTGGGGCGGACCCTCTCCTCTTTCACTTTCCTATATGCCTTTCATGGCTCTCCTTCCTTCCAATTGCTGCGTGGGTTGGCGACCACGGGGCCCCAGCTGAGTCCGGCATTGCTTCCACTTACTTGTGCCGGGCTCCTCTCTGTCTTCTTTCCTGTCGACCTCACTTGGTCAACTCTTGTTCTCTTCTGACCCCGACGGTATTAGGGTATCCGAGGCCTAGGGAGTCTCTTCCTTTCCCGCCTTAATTGGCCCTTGTATCATCTTTTCTGATACCCTCCTTCTGCGAGGGGTCAGCCTTCTTTTTCTCTTCCTTTTACCTCCTGCCTTGTGCTCTAGGCCCTTAAGGAGGCAGGGTGTATGTAGCCCCACCACTTCTGGTGCACCCTAGATAATGCTACACCCTCAGGGGCTCACGGCTGGTGAGTTCGGGAGTTGGCGACCCCGAGGGATTCCTGAGCTGGGTCCGTTTTCCCCTTTTGTCCCTTACCTTTGGGGCGGACCCTCTCCTCTTTCACTTTCCTATATGCCTTTCATGGCTCTCCTTCCTTCCAAGTCCCTCAATCCGCCTTCTCCGAGGGTTGAGGGCATTTCTTTTCCTTCTGTCCTTTTATTTGCCTTACTCTCCTTTATTTTTCCATTTCTTCTTCTAGTATGTAGGTTAGTAGTTAGTTTTAGTTTTAAGTTCGCTTTTCATTTTCATCTTCACGATCACCTAAACCATCAGGGGCCGATAACCTAGATGTTAGGCCCCTTAAAACAACAATTATCATCATCATCAACTTCCTTCCAAGTCCCTCAATCCGCCTTCTCCGAGGGTTGAGGGCATTTCTTTTCCTTCTGTCCTTTATTTGCCCTATTCTCCTTTAATTTTCCATTTCTTCTTCTAGTATGTAGGTTAGTAGTTAGTTTTAGTTTTAAGTTCGCTTTTCATTTTCATCTTCACGATCACCCAAACCATCAGGGGCCGATAACCTTGATGTTAGGCCCCTTAAAACAACAATTATCATCATCATCAACTGCAAGAGCTCTTTTGGCAGTCGGTGTGAGTTCTGCTGATAGCGACTATAGACCCAAAGTAAAAGTTGTAAAGTAAACTTGTAGCTTTAAAACGATACATTGCCCATGCTCCTTAATGTGTGGGCACTGCAGTGGAAAAGCATGTGGCTCAGACGATGAGGAGGACGATTGAGTCCGATGTAAGCTTTGTTTTGCAAGTGTTCTTTGTCTATCTGGATTCAAAGGAATACCATCCTAAAAGTTCTTGAGCAAAGATACAAAATGGTGTCAGCAATGGGCAATGTATCGTTTTAAAGCTACAAGTGTGCTTTACAACTTTTACTTCACGTCTTTAGTCGCTATCAGCATCTGTTAACACGATAAGTCCCGGCTAATGACAAATTTTCGTGAGAAAAGTTGAGCTAAAAATGTTTGATTACTCATCTGTTTAAATGTATGGCAATAATTACGACCAATAAGATCGTTATATATAACTCAGTCCTTCTCTTATTACTATCAAAGCTCATTAAAACTGATTTTGGATCAATATTTTGAACGCAGGAAGCAAAAATGCTGTTTCTGGCACTTACGCCCCATTCAAGCCCTTTTGAACTCTCCAAAAACTATGACGCGGACGCCGCAGAGATGGGGACTTTTCAGGATTTGTTACTAGGGAACATCTATGCCAAATTTCAGCTTTACATTTTTTTTAGGTTATAACTTACTGGGCTATTAAGGCTTTCAGCTTGCTTGTTACTGAGCCGTTTGTCAGCTTTACAATACGATGATTTGTGATGTTTTTCACTAACTGCCGCAGACTTTCTAAACATCTATCTAGTCTATGGATTTTTTTTCCATCGAATTGAACATATTTCAAGATTCTATGTATACTATCTAGGTGCATGTTTGCATTCAAACTGGCACCCTTCGTGTAGCAATATGCCCACATCCTAGGTCTATTGGCATAATTGCTTTTAAAATAAGTCCCGAAATTCTTTGTCTCCTCATTAGTAAGGAGGAACTCTACAAATGCCCGCGGAAGTGATGTAAACTTCTCCTCATTTAATTCTTCTAATAAGGTTTTTAGAGCCTTGTACACCACCGCTTTAAGTTCCTGTTGTCCTGAAACCTTTCCTAAACTACATCTCCAGCTCCTGTCAACGTGCCAGGTACACAGAAGATGAAAATCTGCTGGTTCCATAACGCTGACCCTGCCATTTTAATAAGCTGGAGCATCATCGGACATGAACAGTGCCAACGATGTCCATCAATCCCAAAAAGAACATCCTCATGCTAATGAAATCTGTCTTATTGCTAAGACAGAAAGCTGCAGGGAATCCACACCCAAACTCGTCAATCACTAGTAATGTGGTCAACCGAAAATCGTAACTGTTGCAGTCCTGCGTAGAATCGACGCAAATTCGGTCATTAATTCCAAATTTACGAAGCATTTCTACTTGATTAGGCGTCATAAATGCAAGGAGGAAGTCCTCATCCTTAAAAATATTGTTTCGATATTCTGCTCCTTGTGGCTTGTAGGCTGATGTGATTAGTTACCGTCAACCATTGGATCAACCAATTAAGGGTTTCCATTATCAGACTGAAATCTGAGTGTGCTCAGAATCGAACCAAGTTTAAGCGGTAAGGAATATGAAGGAAGTTATTAACATACGCAAAACAAGAAAAGAGAGAGAGCATGTGTCTTTAACATATGTATATTTTCAACAATAGTATAAATGAATAACAAATTTTCATAACAAATTTGCATAACTGAATTTTGATGCTAAAGAAGTTAGCACAAACTAAAAACATTTTTCACATTGAGAAGGCTTTTGTCCATTAATATAACAAATGACAGAGAAGAAATGATGTAGCTAACTTCCACACATATGGAACACTGAGTTTTTAATCGAGAATTGGTTTTAACATGAGAAAGGAAATGGGTGATACACCTTCCTATAAAGAAAACCTTTGTGAAAGGTACACAGATCATTTGGTATGAAAGAAAAGAATATAAACATAGCCTATAGAAGGAGCTATGACGGTCAGGGCCTCACTCCTGCCGCACCTTATGAAAGAGAGAAAGTTATGAAAGTTATCAAAGCAAGCCATGAAATATTTCCAAAAAAGGGAAAATGGCAAAAGCAAGCCGTTACGTTAAATTTACGAAAGTAAACCATGAAATTGTTTCTAAAAGGGAAATGGCAAAAGAAAGTCGTTACGTTCATTTTTCCTCGGAAAGCATGAAGAAAGTTAAAGTAACTATGACTAACAAAATGTCACAAAAGTCAGTAGATTTAAGAAAACCATGATGTGAAAAAGGCACGCTGTTTACTTAGCTTCATAGTTTTGAAGGTTAGCAACCTTAGCAGCATTCCGAACAGCTGATGACATTAGGTATGTCACACGTGGTACACTTGAGTACCCCCCCCCCCTCCCCACACAGGGGCTCACATCTAGTTGGACGTGGGTTGGCGACAACGGGACCCCAGCCGAGTCCGGCATTGCTTCCACTTACTTGTGCGGGGCTCCTCTCCGTCTTCTTTCCTGTCGACCTCTCTGGGTCAACACTTGTTCTCTTCCGACACCCCCCCCCCCCCAGGGGCTCACATCTAGTGGGTTGTGGGTTGGCGACCACGGGGCCCCAGCTGAGTCCGGCATTGCTTCCACTTACTTGTGCCGGCTCCTCTCTTCCTTCTTTCCTGTCGACCTCTCTTGGTCAACTCTTGTTCTCTTCCGACCCCGACGGTATTAGGGTATCCGAGGCCTAGGGAGTCTCTTCCTTTCCCGCCTTCATTGGCCCTTGTCTCATCTTTTCTGATTCCCTCCTTCTGCGAGGGGTCAGCCTTCTTTTTCTTTTCATGTTATCTCCTGCCTTCTGCTAAAGGCCCTCAAGGAGACCGGGTGTATGTAGCCCCACCACTTTTGGTGCACCCTAGATAATGCTACACCCTCAGGGGCTCACGGAAGGTGAGTTCGGGAGTTGGCGACCCCGAGGGATTCCTGAGCTGGGTCCGTTTTCCCCTTTTGTCCCGTACCTTTGGGGCGGACCCTCTCCTCTTTCACTTTCCTATCTGCCTTTCATGGCTCTCCTTCCTTCCAAGTCCCTCAATCCGCCTTCTCCGAGGGTTGAGGGCATTTCTTTTCCTTCTGTCCTTTTATTTGCCTTATTCTCCTTTAATTTTCCATTTCTTCTTCTAGTATGTAGGTTAGTAGTTAGTTTTAGTTTTAAGTTCGCTTTTCATTTTCATCTTCACGATCACCCAAACCATCAGGGGCCGATAACCTAGATGTTAGGCCCCTTAAAACAACAATTATCATCATCATCATCATCACAACAATTATCATCATCTATTTCTTTTCCTTTTACCTCCTGCCTTGTGCTCTAGGCCCTTAAGGAGGCAGGGTGTATGTAGCCCCACCACTTCTGGTGCACCCTAGGTAATGCTACACCCTCAGGGGCGCACGGCAGGTGAGTTCGGGAGTTGGCGACCCCGAGGGATTCCTAAGCTAGGTCCGTTTTCCCCTTTTGTCCCTTACCTTTGGGGCGGACCTTCACCTCTCTCCCCTCCCCTCTCCTCTCCTCTTTTCCTTCTATTTCCTTTTCTCTTTAAGATTCCCGCACTGTTTTTGTTACTCGACTCACCGTGTATCTAAATTCCCTTTTAGCGATTTTTAAGGCATTTTTGATCTATGTTGCATTTTGTAAGTTTTTTCGATCTAAATTACATCTCGCGATTGTTTTCAACCTCAATTGCATTTTGTAAAGATTGACAATCTAAATTGCTTTTTAGTAAGTCTTTCAATGCAGGTTGCGGGGCCTTTTAGTGAGATTTTTGAATTTCAATTGCATTTTGTAAGTATTTTCAACCAAAACCGCATTTCGCACGAATTTTGAATCTAAATTGCATTTTGTTTGGTGGGCATTTTGCACATATTTTGATTCTCAATTGCATTTTGTGGGTATTTTGAATCTAAATTACATTTTGTCAAGTATTTTCAATCTAAATTGCTTTTTGTAAGTATTGTCAATCCACATGAGTCGTTAGAATCACCGTACATTTTGTAAGCATTTTCAATTTCAATTGCATTTTGTAAGTATTTTGAATTTCGATTGCACTTTGTGAATAATTTGGATTGGAACTGGGATAAGGCCTATTTCAATCTGAATTGCATTGTGTATTTTCAATTTCAATTGCATTTTGTAAGTATTTTGAACCTCAATTGCATTTTGTACGTATTTTCGATCTCATTTGCATTTTGTAAGTATTTTGAATTTCAGTTGCATTTTGTAAGTATTTCGACGCTACATTGCATTTTGTACGTATTTTGAACCTAGCCTTCATTTTGTGGGTATTTTTCAATCTATTCCTTTTGTGAATCTTTTCGTTCTAAATTCCCTTTTGTAAGAACATATTGTGAGTCGTTTCAATCCGAGTTCCTTTTTGTAAGTATTTTCCGTCTCACTTAATTTTCGTTCTGGTTTCCGTTTCATTATCATTTTCGCTATCACCCAGATCATTAGGGGCCGATAACCTAGATGTTAGGCCCCTTAAAACAACAATTATCATCATCATCATCATCTCCTCTCTCTCCTCCTTTCCTTATATTTCTTTTTCTCTTTAAGATTCCCGCACTGTTTTTGTTACTTGGTTCACCGTGTCTCTAAATTCCCTTTTAGCGATTTTTAAGGCATTTGTAATCTATGTTGCATTTTGTAAGTTTTTCGATCTAAATTACATCTCGCAATTGTTTTCAACCTCAATTGCATTTTGTAAAGATTGACAATCTAAATTGATTTTTAGTAAGTCTTTCATTGTAGGCGCAGGACATTTTAGTGAGATTATTGAATTTCAAGTGCATTTTGTATTTTCAACCTAAACCGCATTTCGCAAGAATTTTGAATCTAAATTGCATTTTGTTAGGCGGGCATTTTGCAAATATTTTGATTCTCAATTGCATTTTGTGGATATTTTGAATCTAAATTACATTTTGTCACGTATTTTCAATCTAAATTGCATTTTGTAAGTACTGTCAATCCACATGAGTCATTTGAATCTACCGTACATTTTGCATGCATTTTCAATTTTAATTGCATTTTGTAAGTATTTTGAATTTCAATTGCACTTTGTGAATAATTTGAATTGGAACTGGGATTTTTCAGTCTGAATTGCATTGTGTATGTTCAATTTCAGTTGCATTTTGTAAGTATTTTGAACCTCAATTGCATTTTGTACGTATTTTCGATCTCATTTGCATTTTGTAAGTATTTTGAATTTCAGTTGCATTTTGTAAGTTATTCGACGTACATTGCATTTTGTACGTATTTTGAATGTAGCCTACGTTTTGTGGGTCTTTTTCAATCTATTCTTTTTGTGAATCTTTTCGTTCTAAATTCCCTTTTGTAAGACCATATTGTAAGTTGTTTCCATCTGAGTTTCTCTTTGTACGTATTTTCCGTCTCACATAATTTTCGTTCTGGTTTCCATTTCATTCTCATTTTCGTTATCACCCAGATCATTAGGGGCCGATAACCTCGAAGTTAGGCCCCTTATTATCATTATCATCATCTTCATCATCATGTTCCTCAGAGTTTTCATGTTGGAACACCTTTGGATTTAATTTCCTCCAGGCCTGGAATCCTGAGACAATTTAGACAGCCCTGTTTTATTTTCATCCTCTGTAAAAAGTTTACAGCAAAAACAGAACAAGTTTTCCTTCGATGGAGAATATACCATCCATTTACGTAAAACATTTCCTTCATCAGGAAGCACCTTAAAAAACCAGTTTGTGCTTAAGTGTCGAGTCACGCCTTTTGATTTATCACCTGATCTTTCAACTGAGTAAAATGGGTCGTCCGTATGTTGCACGCACTCACTTCCATTTTTTATTATATCAATTCTTAAGCTGTCTGGCACTGGAGCTGGCCAGTATCCCACGTCAGAATAAATATTATGTTCGTTAGTTGTCTTCAAAACATCAGTGTTATTTTCCAAAAATGAAATGGTTTTGTTTAGTAGTTCATGATCATCATTGTTTCTAAAGGTTTCGTCTGGTCCTGACGTTTTTTTGTGATTCCTGAACTCCTTGGTCATCAATTTGAGATAATACAATGGAGCACTCTGTTAAAATACCATCTAACTCATTCTTGTCTGAACCATCAGCGTACACATCAAGCTGTCTCTCTGTGGATGTTGACGGCACTACTTCCTTTGGGGATGGATCTATATTAGATATCCCCCAGGGGCTCACATCTAGTGGGATGTGGGTTGGCGACCACGGGGCCCCAGCTGAGTCCGGCATTGCTTCCACTTACTTGTGCCGGGCTCCTCTCTGTCTTCTTTCCTGTCGACCGCCCTTGGTCAACTCTTGTTCTCTTCCGACCCCGACGGTATTAGGGTATCCGAGGCCTAGGGAGTCTCTTCCTTTCCCGCCTTAATTGGCCCTTGTCTGATCTTTTCTGATACCCTCCTTCTGCGAGGGGTCAGCCTTCTTTTTCTCTTCCTTTTACCTCCTGCCTTGTGCTCTAGGCCCTTAAGGAGGCAGGGTGTATGTAGCCCCACCACTTCTGGTGCACCCTAGATAATGCTACACTCTCAGGGGCTCACGGCTGGTGAGTTCGGGAGTTGGCGACCCCGAGGGATTCCTGAGCTGGGTCCGTTTTCCCCTTTTGTCCCTTACCTTTGGGGCGGACCCTCTCCTCTTTCACTTTCCTATCTGCCTTTCATGGCTCTCCTTCCTTCCAAGTCCCTCAATCCGCATTCTTCGAGGGTTGAGGGCATTTCTTTTCCTCCTGTCCTTTATTTGCCTTATTCTCCTTTAGTTTTTCATTTCTTCTTCTAGTATGTAGGTTATTAGTTAGTTTTAGTTTTAAGTTCGCTTTTTTTTCCTCTTCACGATCACCCAAACCATCAGGGGCCGATAACCTAGATGTTAGGCCCCTTAAAACAACAATTATCATCATCATCATCATCATATATTAGATAATACTTCAAGACTAAGAACCTCTTCATCCTTGCCATCTACAGAGGTTGCAGATTGTATAAATGTTAACATGGATCCAGCCATCCGCTTTCTTTCTTTTCTTCTTCCCCCAGGGGCTCACATCTTGTGGGCGTGGGTTGGTGACCACGGGGCCCCAGCTGAGTCCGGCATTGCTTCCACTTACTTGTGCCGGGCTCCTCTCTGTCTTCTTTCCTGTCGACCTCACTTGGTCACCTCTTGTTCTCTTCTGACCCCGACGGTATTAGGGTATCCGAGGCCTAGGGAGTCTCTTCCTTTCCCGCCTTAATTGGCCCTTGTTTCATCTTTTCTGATACCCTCCTTCTGCGAGGGATCAGCCTTCTTTTTCTCTTCCTTTTACCTCCTGCCTTGTGCTCTAGGCCCTTAAGGAGGCAGGGTGTATGTAGCCCCACCACTTCTGGTGCACCCTAGATAATGCTACACCCTCAGGGGCTCACGGCTGGTGAGTTCGGGAGTTGGCGACCCCGAGGGATTCCTGAGCTGGGTCCGTTTTCCCCGTTTGTCCCTTACCTTTGGGGCGGACCCTCTCCTCTTTCACTTTCCTATATGCCTTTCATGGCTCTCCTTCCTTTCAAGTCCCTCAGTCCGCCTTCTCCGAGGGTTGAGGGCATTTCTTTTCCTTCTGTCCTTTTATTTGCCTTACTCTCCTTTATTTTTCCATTTCTTCTTCTAGTATGTAGGTTAGTAGTTAGTTTTACTTTAAGTTCGCTTTTCATTTTCATCTTCACGATCACCCAAACCATCAGGGGCCGATAACCTAGATGTTAGGCCCCTTAAAACAACAATTATCATCATCATCATCATCATCTCTCTTTTCTTCTTAATTCTTCAGCTTTACGCTTCTGTGCCCCACTTGGATGATGACGCTTCATGGCGATTGGTTAGTTCCTGAAAAGAAAGTACTGAATAGTGATAATCTTTCACAAATTGGTTTTATCTGGCATAAGTAGACCAGATACAAGAGAAGCGATGAGTACAAAGTATTAGTTCGTCTAAAACCCGTAAAGGGGTTCTGTTACCAAGTGAGGTTTTTGACAAAGGGGCCTACTCGACCAATGCAAGTTCGTATCGCAACGTGGTTTTTTTTTTCGCATATAATTTCCGTAACATTACCGCAACACTCCAATAACATTCCCATAACTTTTCCATAATGTTGTGTTCGAACACCCAGAAATGTAGGTTCCAAAGAAATTTCACCCTCAACAGTTGGCAACACATAGACACCACCCGAGACTCAGTTATCGATTACTCGATTTCACCAGAGCCGTCTATACATTGTTGCGCACTGATCTGTACATTGTTTGGTTTTCTCATAATAAATTGTCGTATGGTTGATGGGTTCGTGATATTGTCGATGTTAGAAAATACAAAGCTTAGAAAACACAAAACTTAACATTCCAATAACATTCCCATAACATGCGCATATCATAAAACAGTAAAATTTAAAAAATAGTTGCGGGATTGGGATAATTTGAGTAGCCTAGGCGCTAGGCTTGTCTGGCTAGTTAGCAAAGGACCCGTGTAACATAACAAATAAGAAAATAAAAACTATTACAGTAACTTACTTCAACGAAATGTATCACCATTTATTATATAGAATTCCAAAAGCACTGACAGAGATGGTGGCAAACTGGCAACTCATACCGCACACTATTGAGTCACTGACAGTCCCTGACACTGGCTATTACAGCTGGGAACACCCGCTGACAGGGAGGCAACTGCAAAATCGCAATGTAGCCACATGTTACTTTCTAGCGAACTAAAAATTCCCTACCCCTTAGAGCCCTAGCTTTTTATCTAGCTCCAGCGTATATTACGATAGCTACTAATTGTTTATAAAAGAAAACATAATATAATTTAAACATTAAAATTTATGTTATGTACCGGATTATAGCTATATATATATTAATTTGGTTTCTACGTTATTTCTTAATTTTTATTTTGTAATTTTTACGCCAATTTGGAGGCCCCCTACACAGCGGAGGCCCGGGGCGGACCGCCGCCCCCCCCCCGCCCCCCACTAGTTACGCCACTGGCAACACTAAGCCTGTTTCTTCGTAGCCCAACGGACACTATTTACAAAGACTTGTAGAAGATAACCCGAGATACGTAGATCTTGAATCTTCCCTTTTATACCAGTTTACATCAGCGTAGGCCAGCAGAACATCACAGATCCTATTTCGATAACAGAGTTTCAGATCAGAGGTTCCTTTTACGTATCCCAAGACTCTCTTCAAATACGTCCAGAGTTCTTCTGATGGATTATTTTGGTGTCTGCTCAAAACATTTACCCCCCAGGGGCTCACATCTAGTGGGCGTGGGTTGGCGACCACGGGGCCCCAGCTGAGTCCGGCATTGCTTCCACTTACTTGTGCCGGGCTCCTCTCTGTCTTCTTTCCTGTCGACCTCACTTGGTCAACTCTTGTTCTCTTCCGACCCCGACGGTATTAGGGTATCCGAGGCCTAGGGAGTCTCTTCCTTTCCCGCCTTAATTGGCCCTTGTCTCATCTTTTCTGATTCCCTCCTTCTGCGAGGGGTCAGCCTTCTTTTTCTTTTCATGTTATCTCCTGCCTTCCGCTTAAGGCCCTCAAGGAGGCCGGGTGTATGTAGCCCCACCACTTTTGGTGCACCGTCGATAATGCTACACCCTCAGGGGCTCACGGCTGGTGAGTTCGGGCGTTGGCGACCCCGAGGGATCCTGAGCTGGGTCCGTTTTCCCCTTTTGTCCCTTCCCTTTGGGGCGGACCTTCTCCTCTCTCCCCTCCCCTCTCCTCTTTTCCTTCTATTTCCTTTTCTCTTTAAGATTCCCGCACTGTTTTTGTTACTCGAATCACCGTGTATCTAAATTCCCTTTTATCGATTTTTAAGGCATTTTTGATCTATGTTGCATTTTGTAAGTTTTCTCGATCTAAATTACATCTCGCGATTGTTTTCAACCTCAATTGCATTTTGTAAAGATTGACAATCTAAATTGCTTTTTAGTAAGTGTTTCAATGCAGGTTGCGGGGCCTTTTAGTGACTATTTTGAATTTCAATTGCATTTTGTAAGTATTTTCAACCAAAACCGCATTTCGCACGAATTTTGAATCTAAATTGCATTTTGTTTGGGGGCATTTTGCACATATTTTGATTCTCAATTGCATTTTGTGGGTATTTTGAATCTAAATTACATTTTGTCAAGTATTTTCAATCTAAATTGCTTTTTGTAAGTATTGTCAATCCACATGAGTCGTTGGAATCACCGTACATTTTGTAAGCATTTTCAATTTCAATTGCATTTTGTAAGTATTTTGAATTTCGATTGCACTTTGTGAATAATTTGGATTGGAACTGGGATAAGGCCTATTTCAATCTGAATTGCATTGTGTATTTTCAATTTCAATTGCATTTTGTAAGTATTTTGAACCTCAATTGCATTTTGTACGTATTTTCGATCTCATTTGCATTTTGTAAGTATTTTGAATTTCAGTTGCATTTTGTAAGTATTTCGACGCTACATTGCATTTTGTACGTATTTTGAACCTAGCCTTCATTTTGTGGGTATTTTTCAATCTATTCCTTTTGTGAATCTTTTCGTTCTAAATTCCCTTTTGTAAGAACATTTTGTGAGTCGTTTCAATCCGAGTTCCTTTTTGTAAGTATTTTCCGTCTCACTTAATTTTCGTTCTGGTTTCCGTTTCCTTATCATCTTCGCTATCACCCAGATCATTAGGGGCCGATAACCTAGATGTTAGGCCCCTTAAAACAACAATTATCATCATCATCATCAAAACATTTACTACAGCAATCAGATCCGGCCTTGTTCCTGTCATTGCGTACATCAGGCATCCAATTAATTCTCTGCGTGGCTTATCAGTTCCCGTTTCCCTTTTGGTGTCCCCCCAGGGGCTCACATCTAGTGGGACGTGGGTTGGCAACCACGGGGCCCCAGCTGAGTCTGGCATTGCTTCCACTTACTTGTGCCGGCTCCTCTCCGTCTTCTTCCCTGTCGACCTCCCTTGGTCAACTCTTGTTCCCTTCCGACCCCGACGGTATGAGGGTATCCGAGGCATAGGGAGTCTCTTCATTTCCCGCCTTGATTGGCCCTTGTCTCATCTTTTCTGATACCCTCCTTCTGCGAGGGGTAGGCCTTCTTTTTATTTTCATGTTATCTCCTGCCTTCTGCTCAAGGCCCTCAAGGAGGCAGGGTGTATGTAGCCCCACCACTTCTGGTACACCCTAGATAATGCTATACTCTCAGGGGCTCACGGCTGGTGAGTTCGGGAGTTGGCGACCCCGAGGGATTCCTGAGCTGGGTCCGGTTTCCCTCTTTTGTCCCTTACCTGTGGGGAGAACCCTCTCCTCTTTCACTTTTCTATCTGCCTTTCATGGCTCTTGTTATACCCGTAGGGTATGCCACCCCCACCCCCTATTATTTACACCCCCTAAAAATACATCCTTATACATGAGTTCATGAACATTGAGAAGGGGCTTATTTGTACTATATCTATTGTTAGTTATTGTAGAGTTTTTAAATTAAATTGCCTTACAGTAAATCGTTTACTTTACGTCACCCGTTCTCATCGGTATCGAAGGAGCAATCTTGCCTTTCGTCTTGAGGTCTGCATTGATGGGTTGAAGACCTGGATGTAATATCAATCACGCCTTGTCGGTTAACTTGATAAGGCTGGCAAAAGTCTTCTTCACACGTTCACGAAGTAAGCAGTTCACTCTTGTCTTTGAAACAAACTTGTAATTATGGGTCCCCCAGGGGCTCACTTCTAGTGGGCGTGGGTTGGCGACCACGGGGCCCCAGCTGAGTCCGGCATTGCTTCCACTTACTTGTGCCGGGCTCCTCTCCGTCTTCTTTCCTGTCGACCTCACTTGGTCAACTCTTGTTCTCTTCCGACCCCGACGGTATTAGGGTATCCGAGGCCTAGGGAGTCTCTTCCTTTCCCGCCTTAATTGGTCCTTGTCTCATCTTTTCTGATTCCCTCCTTCTGCGAGGGGTCAGCCTTCTTTTTCTTTTCATGTTATCTCCTGCCTTCTGCTTAAGGCCCTCAAGGAGGCCGGGTGTATGTAGCCCCACCAATTTTGGTGCACCCTAGATAATGCTACACCCTCAAGGGCTCACGGCTGGTGAGTTCGGGAGTTGGCGACCCCGAGGGATTCCTGAGCTGGGTCCGTTTTCCGCTTTTGTCCCTTACCTTTGGAGCGGACCCTCTCCTCTTTCACTTTCCTATCTGCCTTTCATGGCTCTCCTTCCTTCCAAGTCCCTCAATCCGCCTTCTTCGAGGGTTGGGGGCATTTCTTTTCCTACTGTCCTTTATTTGCCTTCTTCTCCTTTAGTTTTCTATTTCTTCTTCTAGTATGTAGGTTAGTAGTTAGTTTTAAGTTCGCTTTTCATTTTCATCTTCACGATCACCCAAACCATCAGGGGCCGATAACCTAGATGTTAGGCCCCTTAAAACAACAATTATCATCATCATGTAATTATGGGTTAATATTTGGATTGGTTAGAATTACTATACTCAATCATCCACAGATGACCGGGCATTATGAAAATTCGATTTTATTTTTAAATAAAAATTCGAGTGAAAATTATGCATGTTATTGCCTACATGATAAGGATGGGAAAAGGGATTCTTTACAACATACACTAACCACTTGTCATTAGCTATTCGCGTCACTAAAATGTTTGCCTCAGTGGAGAAATCAATTAATGAACAATAGTAATTTATTATTCCGATGATTTGTAAAATTAGACCACTGAACATTTCAGTACTAATTTAATATACAGAAGAGCAATTTCTGGCTGTTAACTCACGTATACTCTCTGAGGTCGCTTTCGTAGGGCCAGCCTTCTTTTTCTTTTCCTTTTACCTCCTGCCTTGTGCTCAAGGCCCTTAAGGAGGCAGGGTGTATGTAGCCCCACCACTTCTGGTGCACCCTAGATAATGCTACACCCTCAGGGGCTCACGGCTGGTGAGTTCGGGAGTTGGCGACCCCGAGGGATTCCTGAGCTGGGTCTGTTTTCCCCTTTTGTCCCTTACCTTCGGGGCGGACCCTCTCCTCTTTCACTTTCCTATCTGCCTTTCATGGCTCTCCTTCCTTCCAAGTCCCTCAATCCGCATTCTTCGAGGGTTGAGGGCATTTCTTTTCCTCCTGTCCTTTATTTGCCTTATTCTCCTTTAGTTTTCCATTTCTTCTTCTAGTATGTAGGTTGGTAGTTAGTTTTAGTTTTAAGTTTACATTTCATTCCAGTATCATCTTCACGATCACCCAAACCATCAGGGGCCGATAGCCTAGATGTTAGGCCCCTTAAAACAACAATTATCATCATCATCATCTTTCGTAGGGCAAGTGGCACACATAAGTAGCCTATTCAGAGAAGAAGAAGAAATATTATATATTATATTATATATATATATTATTATTATTATTATTACTATTTCGTGGTGACCTCTCTCAGAAAAGAGGAAGACCCACTCGACCTATGCTCCATGGTTTGCTTTTTGTAATAACATTCCTGGCCACAATAAAGTTGTCAACTTAAGAGAGACCTGGTTGTATACTGCCATTCGTCCTGCTGCTTGCGCGCTTACCATATGTAGGGTATCCATTACAAACGCGCGCTCTTGCGTTCTCTAGGGAGCGCTTTCTACTAATCAATGAATGAGCGGACCCTATCGTCATTATAATTCATATTTATTATGTTTACAATATTGACTAACACTACAATAAAACATTATAACAATTAAACTGTGTTAAATAATTCAGATTCATTATAAACTTATATACGTGACTAATAAATTACTGTACTAATTCTTTTCGAGCGTGAGGCACGCGATAAAGCCTCTTGAAAACCTGTGGAGCTGAGCCTGTTTCGATCTTGTGAGTAATTTTGGTTGTACTTCCCAATAACCCTTTGTCTTCGTTTTAATAAAGGTCTTGATATTCTGTTTAGTACTGAACGTCTGTTCGCTTCCCCAAGATGAGCAAGCTTGGGCCTAAGCTCGTCAAACACCTTAGAGTCGCAGGGTATTGTAACCCAACAATCCCTCTTGCTACCCTCTGGGCAACGATCACCTTTGGTGAGGTCCAGCCTCTCACACTCAAAATACTCAAATTTTCCCGTGCACTGGGCAAACTTTGACGTGAAAAGTCCTCTCGCTTCACCACTAAAATCACACTTATCAACTCCTGAAGTGGTTAGCTTCCTCGCTTCGCCACTTAACTCACTGACATTAGTACTGAACTCTTCCACATAGGCAATAGGAATAGTCAGTTCTTCATGACTGATGTTAATCAATTTTGCAATACATTTCTTAGCTTTGAGTGTACTAAGCACTCGTGCCACTCGTACACCATGTATACACACTTCAATAGGTTCCAAAATTACGTTAGTATCTGTTTTGGTACTGAGCCAGAGGATTTAGGAGATACTATCACTTCGCTTCTTGGTGGCAAATTCGCGCATTTCGTGATGGAGGCTTGCGCAACCTTCGAAAAGGGGCTAAGGAGGGCCGGTTGTAATTCCTTAGAGGATGACCCGCTGAAACCTTGTATGCTTAGTTTTCTGGGTGAAACTGCGACGTCCTTTGACGGAGAACGGCATGCACTAAGCATGACTAGTGTCTGTTCAGAGTGTCCAGCTACTCCCGTGGAATCCGGCGCTAGCGCTGATCCGTCACTTACTACACAACAATGGGGCGCTTTCCGAGAGGAATCGCTTTCCATTGTTACTACACAAGGTATAACACCAGAATTCATCCTACGCGTTATCTCGATCGAACCTCGTCCCTTAAGATGTACTTTGCGAAGGGCTACATCAATGACAGCATCCAAGTTGCTAAGCATATCAACGCCTATAACCGCTAGGTAACCTGACGGGAGGTCGACTACTAAAGATGTTGCCATTAGGACGCTAAGCTTTGGACCTAACTCTACTAATACACATTGTTCACCGAAGACTTCTAGTATTGCTCCTGAAATTCCTTTGATTTTTTAGCTATTCTTTAATGTAGGCATTTTGGAAACTCCTCTCTGTAGTAAAGAAACCTTGTCTCCAGTATCAATAACAATAGGTCCTGTCACATCTTCTATAGTTCCAATGCACACTAATTCGTTCGTATACTCATCTATTTTACTGTTATAAATTTGGGATCCAACCGCTACGACTGGGGGTGCTGTTTTGTCGCATTCCCGTGTCGGTTTAATGTCTTCGTTATTTAGTCGAGAGGTTGTCGAACCGCGGTCTTCATCGAGACCGCTTGACCATTTGGGTAATTCTGATTACGTGTCTCTACATTGTTAGTTCTGTTTCTACATTCACGACTCGTATGATCCTTCTTATGACAAGAAAAACATTCTACATCTCTCGTGAAATGTCGCTGGTTCGTATCCTGTGCGCGAGCTGGTTCCTTAGCCATGCATTCTCGTGCGATATCACCATGTTTACCGCATCTATAACAAGTAATTGATCGTGAGCGATCTTCATTGGTAACGAGCACTCTGCGTTCATTCTTAGGAGGGACAGGGGTCGAACCTAGGTCTCGTTCGCGAGAAAGGGCAATTAAGACTGCGTCGCTCAAACATGTGGGAGGGGGTAAATGAAGACGTGTGTAGAATCCTACCTGACCGGACAACCCTTTAAGAAAAGCTGTCAGCACTTGAGCATCTACTAATTCAGCAGCTCCGGGCGAATCATAATTCATGCCAGATAAAATACCCTGACCTAATACCTGAAGTCGTTCTGAGTAATCTTGTATCGGTTCTCCTGCTTTCTGCTCTGCACTGGCTAATTTCTCATAGTAAGACCTGGTATCTGTCCTCTCTGCGAATCCTTCATGCAATTTATTACGAAATTATCGATAGGAATTAAATATTGTGTGCTTAAGGGACACGTTTACGTATGTGAGGGCCGAACCTGCGAGCTTTCGCTTAGCAAGTCTATATCACGCCACCCATTCAAATCTCCTACCTCTTGTATGGCGTCTAGTAAGTCGGTTATTCGGCTGTTAGGTAAACTAGGATCAAATGCCGGGATTGTTCCTATTAAATTTAGGCGATCTGAAGGTAATTTGACCGGGATCGTGTCATTAAACGTGGATCTACTTTCATTATTAATATTAACGCGTTCTATCAACATGTCAATAGCTTCCTGTAAGGCGACTTCCTGTCCATCTATGCTTACGTTAGTAGCCATGGTACATTTAAATCAAGTAGAATTAAATCAAATTATATCAAATCAAATTAAATCAATTAAATCAAATAATCACTGAAACGAACGTTTACAATGAACCTATACAATCCTAACACACATTTCCTGCGATATCATTAATTAAATTCTCACGGTTGTTGACTCAGTTATTTAGAATAAACGGAGACAAGTATTGGACATTACATAAACAATGTTAGACAGTATTAAAGAGATATGCCACTAGACCATGTTACGTTGGTTATAAAAATATCTATAAAATCACAATACAACAACAATACTGCTTTGAGCTATGGGGATGACTGAAGCTATAAAATCGACATATAAGTATCCGACAATATCACTTAACAAGTAATTCGATAAAATCACTTCACAAGTAATCCGATAAAATTACTTTACAAGTAATTCGATAATATTACTTTACAAGAAATCATCCCACCGATCGCTGCCACCAATCTGTAACGAAGTCACGGCACTCAAGATCTGTGCCTTGCCAGGTACATTGCTACCACCAATCTGTAATGAAGCCACGACCCTCTAGATCAGTGCCTCTCCAGGTACATTTCTGTTACCACCTCTCTCTTTCTACACATGGAATAAAACTCAGTTAAGTACCCGGCGAACCACTTAGAACCAAGAGCCGAATTTCACCTGTTTTCATGACCAGGTAACCGTGAAAAATAATAAAGGTCTCTCAGAGCTGAGAAAGCTGTTATCTGTAATGTATAGTATATAGCCTATAGGGTAAATGGGAAGATAGTCAGGCAATAGCATGCAATACTCATATTTCTTTTACAGTGCTGTCTATTATTTCATTCTGACATATACAACAAATAATATAGCATAGATGCTACATGTTCTAAACTACACTGGTTAGTAAGCTACAATAATAATAATGATTAACTTATATGTCAGAAAAAAGATTGTTTCAACGAACCTAGCAGTGAAGCCTAAATGTTGAATTATTGGGTGTTAATTAAGCTTCTTACCTTAAACTGCTGAGTCGAGCAACGCAAAGGGCGTTGGTCCTGCATCTTATGGAAATTGGACAACACACACACCGTCAGATCTTCAATGGAATACAGGCCATGAATCTGCCTCATACAAGCTATTTTAACACTTTACTTGCACCCCTTCTACTTCAATTTCCTTCCACTCGCTATAGTAACTTCTCGATCTGATTGGTCGGGACTACCATTGCAGTAAGTAATTTAAAGAAGGACACCTTGCTGAGCAAGGCCCGCTTGTAGAAAATATTTCTTCGTCAGCACATTAACTCATGTACTAAAGTCATTACAACTACTGTGATCTTGGCCAGGCAGGCCACACACGTTAGTCCCTTAAAAACGAGGGCACAAGTCGACACGTACAACAAATTAGATTAAGAACTGGGCGCGAGAAACCAAATATCTAGTGGCAGTAATAAAAATTAATATGATTCCAGCAGGCAGCTGCAAGGACGGGCGTCCGTTCGATATGTACAGAATTTGATACTTGTATAGAATCTCTGCACCAGCGGGTATTCAAACTTGAAATAAAACAGGGGTTTTGAACTAAGGAAATATCACAAAATTCGTGAAGTACGTTCCGCTGCATCACACCAGGTTACTTGGTTTGGGAGGCGATGGGTGAAAATAAATTTACTGTTATGTTAGGAGAAGAAAGGGAAATTCAAATAATGTGTCGATGATAAATGTCCGGTGACGGTAAATTAATTACTAAGAAACAGGCCATCGCTAATGAATGAAATGTCTTTTATGGCAGTGTGTTCAATAAATTCAATAGCTGTGTGTTGGACCTTGAAGCCGAATCAGGGGCTCCCCTTTTCCAAATAAACCGGTCAGCAATTGTAAAGTTAATCCAAAAATTACGTTACAATATATCGAAGGGTCCTGATAATATTGTTAGTGAAGTACTTAAACTAGGAGGTAGGGTCTTGGCACGATACTTGGAGGTGGTGTTTCATGTGTCCATAAACAATGCGCAAATTCCAGATGACTGGAAAAGAGCTACGGTAGTGCCAATAATTAAGGGGGGGAGTAGACTTGAATTGGGCAACTACAGGCCGGTTAGTCTTACGTCCATCCTTTGTAAACAGTTGGGGCATCTCATTTGCGACTACTTGAGGGAACAGTGGCAAACATTATCATGGTTTAATGATAGGCAACATGGATTTCGGAATTGTTACTCGTGCGAGAGTCAGATGCTTTCACTTTTTCAAGATATTAGCGAATCGTTAGACAATGGAGTTATGATATCCTGCTTAACTTGCCTTTGTGGTTGGCACCTCCTCAGGGGAGCATTTGGCTGGCGGCCCGTCACCCCGACTATCGGTGATCCATGGGTCTTGCTTTTCTGCGTAGGTTTAGAACCAACTTCATCCCCATCTGAATCAGCACCTGGAGGGGCAGGATGCGAGGTAGCTGGTTCTGTTTTAGGGGCTGGGGCAGCTGCAGGTGTTTTATGGAACTGGGCATCTGTATTGATGTGCCCTTTGTCCTTCTCCCTCTTCACAAAAGGTTTAGTAGAGTCCAGGTTGTCCACGGACACCCCATGACAGAACTGGTGCGTCCTGGCCAGCACCTCCGGATTGGTGGCGAAAACAATCTTCGATCTTTCCTCCTCTAAATTTCTGGGAATCTTGGTCGTATTCTTGAGCCAAACGGCATACTTAAGAGTGCGGAAAGTTTCGAGGCTCTACAGGAACCTTGAAAAGTGACGGGGCTCTGGTGAAGCTACTTGGAAGGTAATGTTTAGAAGTTTAAAAACTCTTTAAAAATGAAAATAAAATAAATAAATAAATAAATAAATAAATAAATGAAATTATAGGTTCCAAACTTTTTTTAAACTATTTTAGCTTGACTATAAAATTGGGCATTGGAATGAAGACGTTTTTAATATTTTCCAAGGACTTATATTTACATTTATATTTAGTCTCACAAGGCAATAAACAGTTATCCTCAATGGGCCCGGGGCTACAGCCCCTTCTGCCCTTCACTCTCGTCAGGTCTGCTTAGTGCTTACCGTAATCTCTGATGCCAGAATATCCTGTGCTCCATGCTGTTCATTGCAGCTTCTGATGATGGTCCTCATAACCGCCATCCATTTCATCTCCCGAACGGTAGTCGTTTTGTATATTTATGCATTCCAGCTTCTTGCGTCACCGTGGTGTAGTCTTAAATGGTTTTGCCCAACCTGTTTGCTTCCGCCCCGTGGAAGACTTTATCATAGCCGGAATTTATCGCCGTATCCTCCAAATTTCTGGGAATCTTGATTGTATTCTTGAGCCAAACGGAATACTTTAGAGTGCGGAAAGTTTCGAGGCAAGTCTCGCTACTGGGATAGACATTGGCAATCATGACGTTTTTGGAATTGATATTGAGGGAGGTCTCCAGCACCCTTGTCAACTTGCCAAGCCGATACGGGATGTGCCTAGCACCACTCGCCAGCGCCTTCAAACAGTCACCGAGATACAACGCAGACAGCCTGATTTGATTGTCCTCGTTGAATCGCGTCCCGCTGGTGCCAGTGACGGCCACTCCCACCGGTGCAGCCAGGCCGACCACCAACAGCTCGGAATCCTTAGAGAGATTATCCGGGATAGGGATCGTCAACTCAAAGACTGCGTGGAATCTGTCAGTGCCTTTTGTGACGTCCTTTCTCACGTTCTCGCAGGCCCGTTTGCGAAGAGCGTCGAAATCCACGCGGTTCGCCAATTTATATTTCGTTTTGGTACTAGAAAGGTTGATGAGGTCCCTGACCGTATCGTCGTGGACCTCTGAGCAGGAGATCCTCAACTGGGAGTCCCCTTCTTCTCCCTTCTAACGTCGCATGACGTTCATGTGTTCCGCGGTCAGAGACACGGGCTGAGTGTCTCCACACATAACAACTGTGCATGAAATTCCGCGCTAGATGTGCGGGATTAGTTTTTTGATCGACTGGTCCACAACTTCCTCGACCGAAATCTCGTGGTGGAATACCCTGATGAACTCCATTTCCTCTCTTATTTGCCTCGCTTTGAGGGAGGACTTGGCTCAATCGAAGAGGACGACGGTCGACTCGTTCTTCACTTGCAGGATGTCCCTATCGGCTGCATTCCACATCCGCGGGTACACCCTCATATCCCCCCCAGGGGCTCATATCTAGTGGGACGTGGGTTGGCGACCACGGGGCCCCAGCTGAGTCTGGCATTGCTTTTCCTCCTGTCCTTTATTTGCCTTGTTCTCCTTTTGTTTTACATTTCTTCTTCTAGTTTATAAGTTATTTTTAGTTATAGTTTACATTTAATTATGATTTTGGCTCACATATAGTGGGACGTGGGTTGGCGACCACGGGACCCCAGCTGAGTCCGGCATTGCTTCCACTTACTTGTGCCGGGCTCCTCTCCGTCTTCTTCCCTGTCGACGTCCCTTGGTCACCTCCTGTTCTCTTCCGACCCCGACGGTATTAGGCTATCCGAGGCCTAAGGAGTCTTTCACTTTCCCGCCTTAATTGGCCCTTGTCTCATCTTCCCTGATACCCTCCTTCTGCGAGGGGTCAGCCTTCTTTTTATTTTATTTTACCTCCTGCCTTGTGCTCAAGGCCCTTAAGGAGGCAGGGTGTATGTCGCCCCACCACTTCTGGTGCACCCTAGATAATGCTACACCCTCAGGGGCTCACGGCTGGTGAGTTCGGGAGTTGCCGACTTCGAGGGATTCCTGAGCTGGGTCCGTTTTTCCCCTTTGTCCCTTACCTTTGGGGCGGACCCTCTCCTCTTTCACTTTCCTATATGCCTTTCATGGCTCTCCTTCCTTCCAAGTCCCTCAATCCGCCTTCTCCGAGGGTTGAGGGCATTTCTTTTCCTTCTGTCCTTTTATTTGCCTTATTCTCCTTTAGTTTTCCATTCCTTCTTCTAGTATGTAGGTTAGTAGTTTTAGTTTTAAGTTCGCTTTTCTTTTTCATCTTCACGATCACCCAAACCATCAGGGGCCGATAACCTAGATGTTAGGCCCCTTAAAACAACAATTATCACCATCATCATCATCATGTAAGTTTTTTCGATCTAAATTACATCTCGCGATTGTTTTC
Source organism: Meconema thalassinum (assembly GCA_946902985.2). NCBI lineage: Eukaryota > Metazoa > Arthropoda > Insecta > Orthoptera > Tettigoniidae > Meconema > Meconema thalassinum. The sequence goes on along the minus strand of OX336392.1, from coordinate 478,021,861 downwards.
GACCTCAATTGCATTTTGTAAAGATTGACAATGTAAATTGCTTTTTAGTAAGTCTTTCAATGCACGTGGCCGGTCCTTTTAGTGAGTATTTTGAATTTCAATTGCATTTTGTAAGTATTTTCAACCAAAACCGCATTTCGCACGAATTTTGAATCTAAATTGCATTGTGTTTGGTTGGCTTTTTGCACATATTTTGATTCTCAATTGCATTTTGTGGGTATTTTGAATCTAAATTACATTTTGTCAAATATTTTCAATCTAAATTGCATTTTGTAAGTATTGTCAATCCACGTGAGTCGTTTGAATCTACCGTACATTTTGTAAGCATTTTCAATTTCAATTGCATTTTGTAAGTATTTTGAACCTCAAATGCATTTTGTACGTATTTTCGATCTCATTTGCATTTTGTAAGCATTTTGAATTTCAGTTGCATTTTGTAAGTATTTCTACGCTACATTGTATTTTGTACGTATTTTGAATCTACCCTACGTTTTGTGGATCGTTTTCAATCTATTCTTTTTGTGAATCTTTTCGTTCTAAATTCCCTTTTGTAAGACCATATTGTGAGTTGTTTCCATCTGAGTTTCTCTTTGTACGCATTTTCCGTCTCAGATAATTTTCGTTCTGGTTTCCATTTCATTCTCATTTTCGCTATCACCCAGATCATTAGGGGCCGACAACCTAGATGTTAGGCCCCTTAAAACAATTATCATCATCATCATCATCATCATCATGATCTCCACGACCAGCCAAACCATCAGGGGCTGATAACCTAGATGTTAGACCCCTTAAAACAACTCTCTTTCGGCGAAACACACCAAATGGCGTCCCAATGCTCCTGCGTGACTGGAAGGGGATTTTCCTATTATACATGGTGCCATTAATCTTACAAAGCGGTCTACGATTCATTTTCACCACAATATCAAAAGTATTTATTTTAATGATGATAATGGTCTAGTAAGAGTTAACTCATGCGACGCGCCGTACACTGGATCTAGGAACTATTCAAAAGCAACGGTTTGCTTAATTACCACATGTAAAAAGCTTAATTTACGAGGTAATCATCCCACCTCTGCCACCATTCTGTTAGCAGCGCGGTCGACGAGCGGTTTGGGAAAACGCTGTCCGCGCTTCAAGCGAGCGTTGGTTCGAACACCAAATCTCGCCTGTTTCAAGACCAGAAAACCTTGGAGAATATTTATATATATAGTTCTGTTATCTCGGATGTGCCTCCCAGGGGCTCACATCTAGAGGGACGTGGGTTGGCGACCACGGGGCCCCAGCTGAATCAGACATTGCTTCCACTTACTTGTGCCGGGCTCCTCTCTGTCTTCTTTCCTGTCGACCTCACTTGGTCAACTCTTGTTCTCTTCCGACCTCGACGGTATTAGGGTATCTCAGTCCTAGGGAGTCTCTTCCTTTCCTGCTGGTGTATTTTTGGAAATACACGGAAAGAAAAAATTAGCTTTTGCTGTTCATTACTTTATATCAGTCCATTTATTTACATTTCTTTCCCGCACACACCAACATCGAACTGTTACCTCCTGTTTGCCCCGTGCATTTGTTCATTTTTTCTGTCAGTTTTTTGATGATGATGATGATGATAATTGTTGTTTTAAGGGGCCTAACATCTAGGTTATCGGCCCCTGATGGTTTGGGTTATCGTCAATATGAAAATGAAAAGCGAACTTAAAACTAAAACTAACTACTAACCTACATACTAGAAGAAGAAATGGAAAACTAAAGGAGAATAAGGCAAATAAAAGGACAGAAGGAAAAGAAATACCCTCAACTCTCGGAGAAGGCGGATTGAGGGACTTGGAAGGAAGGAGAGCCATGAAAGGCATATAGGAAAGTGAAAGAGGAGAGGGTCCGCCCCAAAGGTAAGGGACAAAAGGGGAAAACGGACCCAGCTCAGGAATCCCTCGGGGTCGCCAACTCCCGAACTCACCAGCCGTGAGCCCCTGAGGGTGTAGCATTATCTAGGGTGCACCAGAAGTGGTGGGGCTACATACATCCTGCCTCCTTAAGGGCCTAGAGCACAAGGCAGGAGGTAAAAGGAAGAGAAAAAGAAGGCTGACCCCTCGCAGAAGGAGGGTATCCGAAAAGATGAGACAAGGGCCAATTAAGGCGGGAAAAGAAGAGACTCCCCAGGCCTCGGGATACCTTAATACCGTCGGGGTCAGAAGAGAACAAGAGTTGACCAAGTGAGGTCGACAGGAAAGAAGACAGAGAGGAGCCCGGCACAAGTAAGTGGAAGCAATGCCGGACTCAGCTGGGGCCCCGTGGTCGCCAACCCACGAGCACAAGATGTGAGCCCCTGGGGAAGTGTCAGTTTTTTTTTTTTACAGAAACGCATATTCCGTCGAACCAGCCTGACAGCGTCCCATCGCTGCCTTCCGAACTTCCATTGCTTCAAGCCATGAAGACTTCTACATTAATCCGCAGGGCGTCGTTTTCTTCACCAACCAACTACTCCATGAAGACACCGCTCCAAGAAGAATTTTGTTTTTGTAAAGTTTTTTCATGTTTATGTATAACCTCTTTGTTTCCTCCCCTTACTCGTCCGCTTCCACCTCTTCTTGTCTCCTTCTGCTCTCTTCTCCGCGCGCGCTGCTCGCTCGCTCGGTTACTTCACTTCTTCTCTTCTCGACTTGTCTCCGTGCCGTGAGCAACCGCTCACTCTCTCAAGTGCACTCAACTTCTTGTTGGGCATGCCGTCTAGGCTAGTGTACTTTCACTGCGTCTAGCAGCCCTCACTTGTACGTCGGAAGTCAAACCAGTCAGTTAGAGCTTAACTAAAGCTCGCCTCCTCAACTCAAGAAGCAAACTTCCTTTCAGTTGAATTCGACGCCATGTCCGAATTTTAGGACCAACCGTCAACAGCAACATCGCCTTCTTCATGAAGCAAAGATAAGTACCGACTTCATGTTTTAACCTCATTCTCATCGCTTTTAAAAGGCTCAATGCTTTTATTTGGATTTTATAGACAGTGAAAGTTGCTATGTGATAATAACTGCTTTCAAGAAATCTTCTTGATCAAACTCAAACTATCAAGTCTAATTTTCAAAATGAATGATTTCCTGAGATGCTATCTCACATCGAGGGATATTTCCAAAATACCCACTGTCTGTATAATCTTGTTCTCTTCCGACCCCCAGGGGCTCTTCCTTTCCCGCCTTAATTGGCCCTTGACTCATCGTTTCTGATACCCTCCTTCTGCGAGGGGTCAGCCTTCTTTTTTATTTCATGTTATCTCCTGCCTTCTGCTCAAGGCCCTCAAGGAGGCCGGGTGTATGTAGCCCCACCACTTTTGGTGCACCCTAGATAATGCTACACCCTCAGGGGTTCGGCTGGTGAGTTCGGGAGTTGGCGACCCCGAGGGATTCCTGAGCTGGGTCCGTTTTCCCCTTTTGTCCCTTACCTTTGGGGCGGACCCTCTCCTCTTTCACTTTCCTATCTGCCTTTCATGGCTCTCCTTCCTTCCAAGTCCCTCAATCCGCATTCTTGGAGGGTTGAGGGCATTTCTTTTCCTCCTGTCCTTTATTTGCCTTATTCTCCTTTAGTTTTCCATTTCTTCTAGTATGTAGTTTAGTAGTTAGATTTAGTTTTAAGTTTGCATTTCATTTTCATCTTCACGAACACCCAAACCATTAGGGGCCGATAACCTAGATGTTAGTCCCCTTAAAACAACAATTATCATCATCATCATCATTATATTTCCTTTTCTCTTTAAGATTCCCGCACCGTTTTTTTTGTTGCTTGGTTCCCGATGTATCTAAATTCCCTTTAGCTTTTTTTTTGTAGGTATTCTTAATCTCCGCATTTTGTAATTTTTTCTATCTAAATTTATTTATTTATTTATCGTATGGCTTTTATGCCGGGAGTGTCTGAGGACATGTTCGGCTCGCCTGAGTCTGTAGCTGCTTCCAGCGGACACCCTAAAGGGTGAGCTACAAGTTCCGTTCAATTTCAAGTAGTTCCAACTTTCCTCACCAGATATCAATGATACCTAGTGGTGAACGTTGGAACTTTCATAGAGCGTTCTAACGAAATCTAACCTAACAATTTTGCTTTACACAAGTTTAGTCTGTGAAAGGATCTTTTACATGCCATAAATCTATAACATGGGTCCGCCGGCTTTACTTCCCCTCCGAAGGAAGGCATACTGAAGGATTTTTAACGCTCTTAAAAAATCCAACGACTTCGGCCGGGTTTGAACCCGCTATCTTGGGCATAGCAGTTCAGCATGCTACCGACTACGCCACCGAAGCCGCTATCTAAATTACATCTCGCGATTGTTTTCAACCTCAATTGCATTTTGTAAAGATTGACAATCTAAATTGCTTTTTAGTATTTTTTTCAATATAGTGGTGGGACCTTTGTGTGTATTTTGAATTTCATTTGCATTTTGTAAGTATTTTCAACCAAAACCACATTTTTCAAGAATTTTAAATCTAAATTGCATTTTGTTTGGTGGGCATTTTGCAAATATTTTGATTCTCAATTTCATTTTGTGGGTATTTTGAATCTAAATTACATTTTGTCACATATTTTCAATCAAAATTGCATTTTCTAAGTATTGTCAATTCACATGAGTCGTTTGATTCTACCGTACATTTTGTAAGCATTTTCAATTTCAATTGCATTCTGTAAGTATTTTGAATTTCAATTGCACTTTGTGAATAATTTGGATTGGAACTGGGATATTTCAATCTGAATTGGATTGTGTATTTTCAATTTCAATTGCATTTTGTAAGTATTTTGAACCTCAATTGCATTTTGTACGTATTTTCGATCTTATTTGCATTTTGTAATTGTTTTGAAATTCAATTGCATTTTGTGAGTGTTTCGACGCTACATTGCATTTTGTACGTATTTTGAACCTAGCCTACATTTTGTGGGTATTTTTCAATCTATTCTTTTTGTTACACTTTTCGTTCTAAATTCCCTTTTTTAAGAACATTTTGTGAGTTGTTTCAATCTGAGTTCCTTTTTGTAAGTATTTTCGTCTCACTTAATTTCTGTTCTGGTTTCTATTTCATTATCATTTTCGCTATCACCCAGATCATTAGAGGCCGATAACCTAGATGTTAGGCCCCTTAAAACAACAATTATTATCATCAACTTCATCTTTAAATTAACCAATAATTGTAGCATAATTAATTAAATGAATAAATATTATTTTTTAATTTGTGATTTCCTAGGATAATACTAATTTTCCCCTTTTCCCAATTATTTAGAGTAATCGGTGTCATAATGCGAAAGAACTGGGGTTGATACATAAAATCTGACACCAGAATCGGTTTTAGCACCCAAAATTACTTAGGAATCAGATATATTTATTAAAAAAGCTTTTAAAAATATTTCTTTTGTTGGCCTGTGTTATAGTTCTAAATGATTGACCGTTGAGTTCTTAAGAGTTTTAATTAAATCTTCTGTATCCGTACTGCAGCATTAAAAAGAATAACATAAAATGGCGACCGTACAAGGACGGGAAATTTTGAAGAAAGAAAGAACTCAAATCAGGCATTTTTCAAAACTCACGAGCTAAAATTAGTAACAAAACACGACAATTAACTAGTAGCTGAATGAACATTATTACTCACGACTCCGGAGAGCACACTGCCTTTCAACCCGTGTTTGTCCACCCAGTTTTAGAATGGGATTTCGTTTGTATTGTACAGATCATCATGTGTTTTGTATGCATTTGGTGTAGTCCACATCATCTGGATTAAATGGATACACACTACATTTGCTAAATCGATTTTGCATTGCGCTTTTGTGTGCAGTATTTTTCAGAACCTTAGGCATTCATGGACAAAAGGTAGCTTTTGTCAACACCAAATTAATGTTTTCTGGACAAATTTGCCACTCTCGATTTTTTTCCTTTTTTTTCCATTGCGACTGCAAAGGTTTGAAGACACGTCAGCTGGTTGTATTATGTGCGTAGTATTAGGTGGCAGTGCATATAAGATTATGCCCTTGTTGCTGCAATATTCACTAAGCTCCATTGTTAGGTGAGTTAGATGGCCATCTACCAGCAAAATAACTGGTCTCTTTATGTTGTTATCATCTATCCATTTGCTGACACCATTTACAATAATGTATACTCGTAGAATATGTCACTCTTCATCCCGACCGCCCAAGGAAGCAGTCTGGTGGCATGCTCTCGACAACATCTCGTGGTGGTCTTACATATGGAAATACAACCAAGGGTGCAACTGATTTCCCACTTGCAGTAAACACTAGCAGAACAGTGATGGTTTCTTACATTCTTCCACCCCTTTGGTGCTATGACCTTTCCAGTTTTTTTTCCCCCAGGGGCTCACATCTTGTGGGCGTGGGTTGGCGACCACGGGGCCCCAGCTGAGTCCGGCATTGCTTCCACTTACTTGTGCCGGGCTCCTCTCTGTCTACTTTCCTGTCGACCTCACTTGGTCAACTCTTGTTCTCTTCCGACCCCGACGGTATTAGGGTATCCGAGGCCTAGGGAGTCTCTTCCTTTCCCGCCTTAATTGGCCCTTGTCTCATCTTTTCTGATACCCTCCTTCTGCGAGGGGTCAGCCTTCTTTTTCTCTTCCTTTTACCTCCTGCCTTGTGCTCTAGGCCCTTAAGGAGGCAGGGAGTTTGTAGCCCCACCACTTCTGGTGCACCCTAGATAATGCTACACTCTCAGGGGCTCACGGCTGGTGAGTTCGGGAGTTGGCGACCCCGAGGGATTCCTGAGCTGGGTCCGTTTTCCCTTTTTGTCCCTTATCTTTGGGGCGGACCCTCTCCTCTTTCACTTTCCTATCTGCCATTCATGGCTCTCCTTCCTTCCAAGTCCCTCAATCCGCCTTCTTCGAGGGTTGAGGGCATTTCATTTCCTCCTGTCCTTTCTTTGCCTTATTCTCCTTTAGTTTTCCATTTCTTCTTCTAGTATGTAAGTTAGTAGTTAGTTTTAGTTTTAGTTTTAAGTTTGCATTTTCATCTTCACGATCACCCAAACCATTAGGGGCCGATAACCTAGATGTTAGGCCCCTTAAAACAACAATTATCATCATCATCATCACCTTTCCAGTTTTAGGATATAAGCTAAAACGTTTATCACCGTGCAGTAGCTATCAGATCCCTTGCTGAAGCCTAATGTTACCATATTTTCAGGAGAGGATTGTGGTACTGTCCCCGGATCGTGCAACGTCTGTGGCATAATGACGAGCTGATGGTAACGAACGAACGCCAGTCCAGAGAGACAACAAGACTAATGATGTTTGAATAACGCGCTCGGAGGACAGAGTGTTGAGGGAAGCATATAAAGACAGGAGTGAGTGACGCGGAGGCTATTGAGCAGAAGAATCCGTACACCAGGAGCCGAGATCTGGAAATGGAACTTTCGAGAAGGATTGCTGGCTGACCTATATAAAGAGCCAGGTTTGCAAGACAGTCAAGTCATTCCTAGCAAGCAACTGCTTGGGAGGAACTCGCCGCTACGCTTCATAACAGTGAATACTACGTCATACTAGACGCCGAAGGAACTTTGCCACCAAGTAAGCCATGTGGGCTGGGGCTATGTTCAAAGGGATAGAAATTTTCAACAATGGACTTGGAATATTAGAGGACTCTATAGTCAGATATTCTTACAAGTACTCTACAAGTGATGGTTATTTGATAAACCATTCACTGAAGTCGCCTACAATAATTTGTTGTTTCTATTTGCGAAACTGTACGAGGCACTTCAAACTTTAGACAGGACAGACTGTGAACTTGGGGTTCTGTCTCAACTGCTAATAGGTGTTCCTATGCGAGCGGACGATCAGAACAGTATTTTCAAACGTGGAACTTGTTCCGAGAAATGAAATTGCGAGAGTAACACATTCATTTGGAACTATTGCTACAGTTCGAAATGTTACCTTGTGTTGAAGAATACGGGAGTGTTTGTTTTAAACGAGCGATCATCATAATCGACATGCGCCGTTTAACGAATTAAGGATAGGTGTGACGTGGGACCAACGAAGTTGAAATGGATTGCAGATGACCATGGGAGACGCTATGGGTATAGCGTTTACTGAAGGACACGCATCGCCAGCACAGCAAGAATGAAGTAAGAGCTATGTCATGTACTATCAACTAGCTTAGTAGAGCATTTTGAGAATTATTTTTACTCAGTCATTTTAAGAAATCAACACCACCGTTTATTTTGAATATCATATTTGTCCAGGATGGCAAATGAAGCGACATGAAAGTCTGACAATTTATTTTGCCGTATTTTCTATTTCGTTCAGACTACAGTCATGTTCATGTTTTCTGCAACATGAAGGATATTTTTTTTCCAAAGGATAGGAAGAATCTAAGTAAATTCTTATGAGAGATTTAAGTTACATCTTGGATTATTTGAATAATTTAATTTTATAAATAAATAAATAAATACAGTAAACATAAAAATAAAACAAAGATAATAATAATATCAAATGTAAATAAAATAAATTCGTAATGTTATTGATTGAAACACTATTTAACGTTGTAAAAGATAATTTGGTAATACACCATTTACTAAAACTAAATAAAGTTAAATGTTAACCGCATTAATAATAATAATAATAATAATAATAAAGTGTTATAGATAATACGCGACAAGGAGTTAGATAATTGTTTAGGAGTGAAACAGGGCATTAATAATCCTTATGAAGTAATAGGAAAGCATTATTAAATAAACAATTTTTTGCCATTGATAATAATAACTTGTGGATGAATTTATTTAAATTGAAGGTTTTAAATGCGATAACTTTTGTGAAATAGAAGTTGAAATTTATAAACAGGTAGAATGAGTTGGTAAATGAAGGTGATATATAATCAATTTTAAGCTCAATAAAATTTTCCAAGAGGAAAAATAAATAAACGAATATCAAAAGAAAACAATAAGGCAGGTACTTATGTATAACTCTAGGGCAGAATTTATGTAAAAGGGAAGGCCAGGAAATGTTGACCATAATAAATACATCTTTCCTTATAAAAATAAAATTTGGGAAAAACGCGGAGTGGTAAGACAGGATATTACAAAGAGAAAAATATATAAAAGTGTTAGGTGGATAAAAAAATATAATAGATGAAGTCAAATATAATTGTTTAGTGTGTGAATATAATTGTCAACACTTAAGTTTGGTGAGGAGGCCAGATGGGTCGTCCATGAGGGCTTTGAGTCCCATTGTCTTGCGCACACAGGGATATGCGTCTGTGGCATGTGAATGTTTATGGAGAGCATATGGGCCCTGAATTGTAAAAGAAGTGTAAGGCATTATTTGACCGCCCCATATTTCTAGTCTAATCCCACTAAATCTGTCGGTTTCAAAAATGAAAATTTTATCTGGATCAACTTCAATTTTCCAAACCTGATGCCTAAATATTTGAACAGTATGAGTTTAGATTTTGAGGAACCTGACCTAGGAAAAAAAATAGTTGGAAAATGCAAAGATTAACAAGATAAATAATTAAATATTTATATTTTGTGCTTTGAGTATTGATAGAATTTTTCTTATGATATGAGCAGTTAATATTCACCAGATGAAAAGTGAAACCCTGTTGTAAATAAAATTCTAAGAAAATTATGGAAAGAATTAAAAATAATAATAATAATAAATTCAGAGAATTTTATAATTTAAATTTTTGTGAAACATTGCACAGATTTTCTAAGCGAGAAGATGTTGTGGCAAGAAACTCAGTCAACTGAGAATAAATTGCAACAATTGTGTTGTTTATAACAAATAAATTTCAATTATGAATAATAAATTTCAAATGATGAAATTCCTATTTTTGAACATTGTTCATTTGGAACAAAGAGACTTATAGATAAATGAGATATAATTTAATTTTCAATTTGATGAAAATTTCATAAATTTTGTTTATTGTTGAAACAAAGTTTTTGAAAATAATGACCGTATTAACATACGACTTTGTTAAGCCGAATCTTAATATGAGGTTCATAAGACCGAGTTAGCAATGAATCAACAGAATTAAATATATTGTTTTATGTGAAAAGAGGAAATAAAAAAATGAAAAGTGTATAAATATTGTTTTTTGAACGTCATCAACGAACGACGAATCTTCGTAATGTGCAACGAGATATGTAAATAGGATGAAACACTCGGACTCTTTAATGAAAGTGGTTATCTAGTGTAAATATGTAAAAAAAAAAAATGTTTTTTTTTAAATTGTTGATATCAGATGGACTTTGATTTCTGATTATCAAATTTTGCAAAGTGGTGAATGATAGGAAGGTTGATTTTTTAAATGATTGTGTTGTTTGCTTGTGTCTTGAAATTTTTGCCAGATAAAGTCAATTTTAATTATCACTAAATTGAGATATTTTAAGAAAGTGTGTGTTTCCAAAAATAATTTTACTCCTTACCTACTTGAGAATTACCGAAATCAGGGATGCCAGATAGACCAATTATTTGCCTAGATAGACCCTGAGATAGATTTTCTCGTGCTTATCTGATTTCGGTATTTTTGTAAGTTATGCAAATGTCCACTTTACAATACAAAATTATCTTTTTATTTATACATTTTGATACATGTTTCGGCCCTGTGAGCCTTCTTCAGTCAAAATCACTAAAAATTCTCCTAAATCATTCTAATGTTTGGTCTCTCATAAAAATTTGTAAAACAATTTTACATCGTCAAGATGATTAAAACACATGAATATAAAATGCTTAAAGAAATTAAAAGATTTAAAAATGTACAAAATTTCGAAACGTGGGCTACATTCTTGTTAATCCATTTTCAAACAAGGGACCTGGAACAATAAAAAAAAATACCTAACAATCTACGGTTCCTACTTGGAAACATGAAGAGATGACTTTAGTTGGGTAAAAAACTTACCCCATTGTACGAGCATCTTGAAAAAGGATTGTGTCTAAATCTGTCATGTAGAAATAGGAATCGGATGTTGTTTATTTAGAGCTTTGCCAAAATGTTTTCAACAACCTGTAAAGCGAAAAACTAAATGAAAATGAAAAATTAAACAATAACAAAAACCCACGTATAAATGACCAATGTTTACATACCGCAGTTTGGAGACCATGAACTGTCACCTCACAACTTGAAAGAGCTACTACATATGTGTCCGTCTTGTTATTCTGCCTTTAATCACTGGTTGACTTGAATACTGCAAGTGTGAGGTCAACGGTCGCGGAGGGGGGGGGGGGGGGGTATAGCGTGCGTCAGAACCTTACGTTATAGAGGAGGGAGGTCCGCTTCCTGTTTATGTCGGTCTCTTCGCCTTAATTTCGAGATCGTGTTAAATAATATGTTGTCGTTGAAAATTAATTCGTTCAAGTTATTTACATGGTCTGTTTTTTTGGACGATATAATTTTCTATGTTCTCTAACACATTAAGTTTTTTACTTTTATTAACAATATGTACAATTTCCAAATCCTTATCTATCGAACTGAAATTATGTTTTTTCTCGTCCATGTGGTTCGCCATGGCCGAGAACTTGTTATATTTCAGCGCACTGGTATGTTCCCCGTATCTTACGTTGAACGCTCTACCCGTTTGACCAAAATAGGTGGAATCGCAATCCTTACATTTTAGTTTGTACACTCCCGATTTGCTGAATTTATTGGTCTTATTTACACTATTGTGATTAGAAAAGATGTTGCTGTTATTATTTTGTGTTTTGTATGCAATGTTAATATCAAATTTTCTAATTGAGTTTGTTATTGTATGTGCTTTTGGATTTACATATGTGAAAGTAGCGAAATTTTGGTTCTTTTTGCGATCTTTTTCTAAAGTTGTTTCAAATTTTCCCCCCAGAGGCTCACATCTTGTGGGCGTGGGTTGGCGACCACGGGGCCCCAGCTGAGTCCGGCATTGCTTCCACTTACTTGTGCCGGGCTCCTCTCTGTCTTCTTTCCTGTCGACCTCACTTGGTCAACTCTTGTTCTCTTCCGACCCCGACGGTATTAGGGTATCCGAGGCCTAGGGAGTCTCTTCCTTTCCCGCCTTAATTGGCCCTTGTCTCATCTTTTCTGATACCCTCCTTCTGCGAGGGGTCAGCCTTCTTTTTCTCTTCCTTTTACCTCCTGCCTTGTGCTCTAGGCCCTTAAGGAGGCAGGGTGTATGTAGCCCCACCACTTTTGGTGCACCCTAGATAATGCTACACCCTCAGGGGCTCACGGCTGGTGAGTTCGGGAGTTGGCGACCCCGAGGGATTCCTGAGCTAGGTCCGTTTTCCCCTTTTGTCCCTTACCTTTGGAGCGGACCTTCTCCTCTTTCACTTTCCTATATGCCTTTCATGGCTCTCCTTCCTTCCAAGTCCCTCAATCCGCCTTCTCCGAGGGTTGAGGGCATTTCTTTTCCTTCTGTCCTTTTATTTGCCTTATTGTCCTTTAGTTTTCCATTTCTTCTTCTAGTATGTAGATTATTAGTTAGTTTTAAGTTCGCTTTTCATTTTTCATTTTCACGATCACCCAAACCATCAGGGGCCGATAACCTAGATGTTAGGCCCCTTAAAACAACAATTATTATCATCATCATGTTTCAAATTTGTTAATAATCTTATTTTTGATTCTGTCGACGTAATTTTGTGAATATCAATTTTTCTTTGCGATGTTGGCTATGATTTTTAGTTCCTTGTTTAAACTTTCTTCACCGAGTGGAATATTTAGCGCTCTATTAACTAAGCTGTAAAAAGCGGCTTTCTTATGGCTCTCTGGGTGATTAGAATCTTTCTTGATTGTTATGTCTGTCTGGGTTGGCTTGCGATATATATCAAAATGCAACTTTTTCTGTATTTTCTTTATTTTTAGATCTAACTTATGTAATTTAAGCAATTTTCTTTTTCGGATTCTAGCGTGAATTTTATATTATCTAACTTGTTTAACATATCCAATAATTCGTCTGCTTTTACCGTTTTTTCGTCTATTATAGTGAACACATCGTCCACATATCTGCCCCAGAACACAATACCTGGTAGATGGTTAATGATTTTATTTTGTTCCAAGAAATCCAAATAAACGCCTGTTATAATACCGGATGCCGGAGATCCCATTGCCAAACCATTGGTTTGCTGATATATTTTATTATTAAAGGTGAAAAAAGTGTTTTCTAAACAAAAATTAAGTAGTGACATAAACTCATTAATTTCTATTGCACTTACTTTTCCATATTTTCGTAAGTTATTTAGGATTATTTTCTGTGCTTTCTTTATTGGAATATTGGAGTACATGTCTTGTACGTCAAACGAATGCATAGTGTGTTCATCTTCTATGTTTAGGTCTTTTGTTTTTTTGCTGAAATCGATGGAATTAAAGAAGCCTGTATTAGCTTCAAATTTTATATGTTTTTTTAGAAACTGCTGTATGTACTTTGCTAATTGATACGTTGGGCTGTTCTTAAAGTTAACTATGGGTCTAATAGGTACTTCTTTTTTATGAGTTTTGGGTAGTGCCCTGGTTGTGTGGTTGTGTCATTTGTATCCTTATCCAAACGGGCACAGTACATTGGTAAGCTTAGCACAGTTTGTTCAAATGAGTGTCCTGCAAATTGAAGTGTTGAATATAAAAACCTTTTAAAGTAACAATGATACCTAGGTATCATACCTAGGTACATATGCCATGTGTTGAGAATAGCAGATACGTGTATTAGTAATTGAGTAGCTTAATATCAAAAGCCGGACTTCAGTAGTTTTTATAATTTTCATACAGCAGCACTTTTTCGTTTCAATATGTGTTCTTCGTAAATTTCTATTAATTCTTTAACATTAGTTGACCTTACTGCATCATAATTATGTATATTTATTTAGTGAAATTGAGCCTTAAAAACAATGTCCGCTTTTGAAACGCAAACTCGTAGCTGTCCGCTTTTCATGGGAACTACCGCGCAGGAGTCCGTTTTTGAAGCGAACTACGTCTCTTAGGTTCAGAAATGAATTTTAAATAAAACTTACTTATTCAAGTGGTGATAAATTAAATATTTATATCATATGGTGCATTGATAATTATAAAACTATTTTGTCAAACTTACAAAAATGGTCATTCACAATCACAGTTAGGAATTAAAAAGTAAACAGCAATTTGAAACAATAAATATGATGGCACTAGAAGGTAAGAAGTAAAGTCATTATATTCCACTTCTTGTGCGTTAAAAGCATGTTACAACGTATAATACTCAAAGCATTTAAACTGTATACAATACCCTCTTTTAAACAGTCATTAAGACGAGGTTGTCATCTCCCAACTCGTCTTGCATCTGACAACATTCTCATTCTTTACCCCCCCCCCCCCCCAGGGGCTCACAACTTGTGGGCGTGGGTTGGCGACCACGGGGCCCCAGCTGAGTCCGGCATTGCTTCCACTTACTTGTGCCGGGCTCCTCTCTGTCTTCTTTCCTGTCGACCTCACTTGGTCAACTCTTGTTCTCTTCTGACCCCGACGGTATTAGGGTATCCGAGGCCTAGGGAGTCTCTTCCTTTCCCGCCTTAATTGGCCCTTGTCTCATCTTTTCTGATACCCTCCTTCTGCGAGGGGTCAGCCTTCTTTTTCTCTTCCTTTTACCTCCTGCCTTGTGCTCTAGGCCCTTAAGGAGGCAGGGTGTATGTAGCCCCACCACTTCTGGTGCACCCTAGATAATGCTACACCCTCAGGGGCTCACGGCTGGTGAGTTCGGGAGTTGGCGACCCCGAGGGATTCCTGACCTGGGTCCGTTTTCCCCTTTTGTCCCCTACCTTCGGGGCGGACCCTCTCCTCTTTCACTTTCCTATCTGCCTTTCATGGCTCTCCTTCCTTCCAAGTCCCTCAATCCACATTCTTCGAGGGTTGAGGGCATTTCTTTTCCTTCTGTCCTTTTATTTGCCTTATTCTCCTTTAGTTTTCCATTATTTCTTCTTCTAGTATGTAGGTTAGTAGTTAGTTTTAGTTTTAAGTTCGCTTTTCATTTTCATCTTCACGATCACCCAAACCATCAGGGGCCGATAACCTAGATGTTAGGCCCCTTAAAACAACAATTATCATCATCATCATCTTAACATTAACGGAAGATTGTAAGTTTCGAGAAATTTCTGACATTGACAGTGTGGTGTCAGCCGAAATACCAGATCTCGAGGATGAAGCGCTATACGAGTTGGTAAGGCGTCATATGGTACATGGTCCTCGCGGATCATTGAATCCTTCTTCAGTCTGTATGAAAGATGGCGTGTATAAGAAAGATTTACCTAAACAGTTTCAGAAAGATAATGTCAATCGTTATCCTTCGTATAGGAGAAGAAATAATGGACGGATTATTATAAAAACAATTCGCGGCATTGACATTGAAATCGATAGTCGATTCATTGTTCCCTACAATCCATTTCTTTTACTGTACTTGCAAGCTCATATTAATGTTGAAATATGCTCAAGTGTTCGGAGTGATAAATACATCCACAAGTATGTGTATACAGGTCATGACTGCTGCATTGTTAAAATATGTCCTGAAGGCGAAACAGTGAATTACGATGAAATTACTTCTTTCCTCTAGATATGTTGGTCCAACAGTAGCCGCATTCAGGATATTTTCATTTCACATGCATGAACAGTCACATTCTATCGTGCGATTACCAGCTCACTTGCCAAACTTGCAAAATATCTATTTAAAAAATGATAACGCTCCCGATATTTTTATTCAAGCACAGTTGCGCAACACGGAATTACTAACGTGGTTCAAGTTAAATCAAGATTCGCAAGCCACAAGTCCGTATATATATCCTGAAACACCAGTACATTACATCTGGAATAAGAGCAACTGCCAGTGGCAAAAAAGAAAACATGTTTCAAAAACTATAGGCAGAATGTATAATGTTTCGCCTACAGAAACGGAAAGGTATTATTTACGCCTGTTATTGCTTCACGTCATAGGTACTACCAGCTTCCAGGATCTACGAATATACAAAGCAGTTGTCTATTCTACTTTTAAAGAAACAGCTAAGGAGCGAGGTTTGCTGATAGACGATTCTGAATGGCAGCGTTGTTTGGCAGAAGCGTCACAATTTCAGATGCCTTCTCAGTTACGACAACTGTTTTCTTACATATGTATTTTTCAGACCCCTTCAAATGTAAGATAGTTATGGGACATTTTCAAGAATTCATTATCAGAAGATTATCTGCAATTTCACGAACATAACATTGCATATCAGTTCACTCTTATACATATTTCTAATACATTAAAGCTCCATGGTCTTCCCATTACTTCTCTCGAATTGCTAGCTATTATTGATAATTTCCCTCAGACAAATTTACCAATGAATTATCCAAAACTTAATGAGGATCAATTAAGTCGGATGATAAACCAAGCAAATGGAAACCAAACGGCTATAATTACATACATTTTGGGGTTAGTACAAAACAGCAATGAAAGGATGAGTAATGCATATTTCATTGACGGTCCAGGGGGCACCGGGAAAACATTTCTTTACCAATGCTTTATTCACAGTTGCACAAATTTGGGGTTGAATGTAGTTTCTGTTGTATGGACTGGTATTGCAGCAATGTTACTACCTCAGGGGCGCACTGTACACAGCCAGTTCAAGTTACCTATACATTTACATGAAAGTTCTGTATCAGGAATAAAAGTTAACAGCAATGAAGCTTTTTATATTCGTTCAGCAAAACCTATCATCTGGGATGAAGCCCTTTGGCTAATAAGCACGCGTTGATGTGTGTAAATCGGTTGCTCAAGGACATCATGAATAACGACGTGCCTTTCGGAGGAAAAATGTATCATCTAAGGTGGACATTTTAGGCAGGTATTACCTGTTGTGCCTCACGCATCTAAAGCAGCATCCGTCCAAATGTCATTAAGGTTCTCTCCTTTGTGGCCATTATTCAATTTTTTTAAATTCAACAAAAATATGCGAGCTGATACAGATCAAAGTGACGTTACAAACTTCTTGATACAAATTGGTAACGGTGAATACCCTCACGTCGATGGAGAAAATTCAGAATTAGTCCCACGCTGAAAAATATTTCACGCTTTTCAAAAATAGCGATTTTAGCACCTAAAAATGAACATTGTAAAGAAATCAATGACAAAGTTTAAATCTAATCCCAGGATCATCGAGAACTTACATCAGTGTGAATAATTTGATTACTGAAGATGTGAGTGAACTTCTACAATTCCCAATATAATTTTTAGACAGCATAGGCATAAGTGGACTGCCACCTCATATCCTTCGACTAAAAGAAGGCTCAATTGTGAGAAATATTAATGTTACCCAAGGTCTGTCGAACGGTACTAGACTGTTGGTTTGGAAGATGCATGACAATTGCTTACACCTGGAAATTATTACTGGCGTAAATGTTGGAAACAATGTCCTACTCCCTCGCCTTGACCTTACGCCATTAGATACTTCTATGCCATTTTCCTTCAAAAGGAGGCAGTTTCCAGTACGTTTGGCTTTTTGTATAACTATCAATAAAGCTCAAGGTCAAACACAAGATCAAGTAGACATTTATTTACCTCAACCGGTGTTTACCCACGGACAACTTTACTGTATGCCGCACTATCGCGAGCAAAATCCTTTCATGACGTCAACGTTCAAATAGAACCAAAAGGCAAGCGAACAGCAAATGTCGAATGGAAGGAAGTACTATTAGAATTTTGACACGAATGTTAAGGAGGAGCACAGACCTCAGCAAACTGGGCACAGATTAAATAACAATTAAACAAGGACGTCTGCATCCCTAATACGATAACTGTCCTGTGGTAATGGTAAAAATACTATTGTCCTACATAGGTGATTACTAGCCTACATCCTGTTATTTCATTCCCTCAGTTCTATAACAAAGGTATACTCAATCAAATTTACAGCTTAATAAATATTAGTTCCTTCTGTGTGAGTTATCTTTTCATTTCTCATCAATCGTGTTCAGATGATGACGATGATAATTGTTGTTTTAAGGGGCCTAACATCGAGGTTATCGGCCCCTAATGATCTGGGTGATAGCGAAAATGATAATGAAATGGAAACCAGAACAAAATTATCTGAGACGGAAAATACGTACAAAAAGGAACTCAGATGGAAACAAATCACAATATGGTCTTACAAAAGGGAATTTAGAACGAAAAGTTGCACAAAAGTAATAGATTGAAAAAAGACCCACAAGACGTAGGCGAGATTCAAAATACGTACAAAATGCAATGTACCGTCGAAATACTTACAAAATGCAACTGAAATTCAAAATACTTACAAAATGCAAATGAGATCGAAAATACGTACAAAATGCAATTGAGTTTCAAAATACGTACAAAATGCAATTGAAATTGAAAATACACAATGCAATGTAGATTGAAAAAAGCCGGTTCAGATTCAAAATACTCACAAAGTGCAATTGGAATTCAAAATACTTACAAAATGCAATTGAAATTGAAAATGCTTACTAAATGTACGGTAGATTCAAACGACTCATGTGGATTGACAATACTTACAAAATGCAATTTAGATTGAAAATACTTGACAAAATGTAATTTAGATTCAAAATACCCTCAAAATGCAATTGAGAATCAAAATATGTGCAAAATGCCCACCAAACAAAATGCAATTTAGATTCAAAATTCGTGCGAAATGCGGTTTCGGTTGAAAATACTTACAAAATGCAATTGAAATTCAAAATATTCACTAAAAGGCCCGTCTACCTGCATTGAAAGACTTACTAAAAAGCAATTTAGATTGTCAATCTTTACAAAATGCAATTGAGGTTGGAAACAATCGCGAGATGTAATTGAGATCGAAAAAACTTACAAAATGCAACGTAGCTCAAAAATGCCTTAAAAAAGCGCTAAACGGGAATTTAGATACACGGTGAACCAAGTAACAAAAAACAGTGCGGGAATCTTAAAGAGAAGAGGAAATTAAGGAAAAGAGGAGAGGAGAGGAGAGGGTCCGCCCCAAAGGTAAGGGACAAATGGGGAAAACGGACCTAGCTCAGGAATCCCTCGGGGTCGCTAACTCCCGAACTCACCAGCCGTGAGCCCCTGAGGTTGTAGCATTATCTAGGGTGCACCAGAAGTGGTGGGGCTACATACACCCTGCCTCCTTAAGGGCCTTGAGCACAAGGCAGGAGGTAAAAGAAAAAGAAGGCTGACCCCTCACAGAAGGAGTGAATCAGGAAAGATGAGACTAGGGCCAGTTAAGGCGGGAAAGTGAAAGACTCCCTTGGCCTCGGATACCCTAATACCGTCGGGGTCGGAAGAGAACAAGAGTTGACCAAGGGAGGTTGACAGGAAAGAAGACAGAGAGGAGCCCGGCACAAGTAAGGGGAAGCAATGCCGGACTCACCTGGGGTCCCGTGGTCGCCAACCCACGTCCCAGTAGATGTGAGCCCCTGATGGACAATCGCCTTTACTTACTATTCTATCTTCAGGGGTGGAGGCGATAGCTGTCTTTACAGAGATGTGCAAATTATTAGATTCCATGTCAGTTTTACAAAATTACATTTTTACTTTTCACGGTTTAATACACTAAGTATGTTTACAAGGCGATGAAATTACTTAAAATGTTTAACCAAGACTCCTAATTATATTTTCATTTAAGAAACTTAAATTAAAATTATTTTTTGGAATTTTCACAAACAGAGGAGCCTTGCAAATGCAAAATGCCACACGTTTCATTTTTATTACTTCATTCTACTTTACGTGTGAATTTAGAGCGGATGGATTTGGGGTCTTTTAACTGACGAACGCTATTGAACTATTCAAAGATTCATGAACTATACATTGAAATCACCTGACTTGAATTCTAAAGTCAATGAAAAATTGAAAATGGACGCAGCTCAGATATCCCTCGGAATCCAATAATCTGAAAGTTTCCAGACGCAATTCCTTATGGGAAAAGGTGTAATTCGACGGGAGAGGAAACACTACTAAGTAGGACAACAAAAGAAGTTGGTCAATAAAATGATTTTGAATAAAAGAATTATGACTAATTAAAATTATTTATTTAATTCTATTAATTTGCACACCTCTATATGTTAACCAAGAGTAACATCTCTAAATTCAAATATAAGAGACCCATCTTTTATTTGAAATTTATACCATTGTTCATAAGTAGACAAAACACCAAATTGTACCGCTGTAGCCTTAAATTGTGTGGATATCTTTATATACTTAGTATAAAACAATGTTCCCAACTCTTGGATGTAACGGGTAATCTCGAGAGCAACTTGATGGATTTTGATGCGGTTTTCACCATTCTGTAAAGGATTTCTCGATGAAGGATTAGGTAGAAAAACATTTATTTATGACCAAAAGAAGCCGAGCATTTACGATTTCAGTGAATTGAGTTGAAGAAAACCCTAACGTCCATGTGTCTTTTAAGCTTACACTGGGTAAACCGTTAAAAATATCGATATTCTATGAGAATTGTTCAGCATGAACGTTCTGCAAGAAAGTCCGCGACAGCTCCCACATCGACCACTGTAAGTGTTTTTACGTTTTCATTTCTTCCAGCAATCTCCATTCAGTGGAAATTTAAATTACTAGCTTCAGAGTGAGTTTACGAGCTTGCGAGCGACCTATCACTCGAGCTTCAGCCAGCATCGAACTGCCGAGTCGTGTCGAGTTAATTCTTCAGGGAAGAGTATAGCTTATGTGTTTGGAGTTAGCTGTTCACCTCGGCTTTTCAGAATTGCGTCTGGTACCTGACGTCCGTGCGCCTTTTAAGCTTACGCAGGGTAAATAGTGGGACACACACACATAGGACAGGCAGACACCCACACATTTGATCTCATAAGTCTACTTCATCATTTACCCAAAAGCGACGGTACCGTAAATGTCTGTTCAGGTCACTAGCATGAAGACATGCAAATGTCATATGGACAGAAGTGCTGTAGGATTGTTGAAGTGAATGCTGCGGAGCAGCACGGGTCTTCTAGTTACAATTAAGTTTCAACTGGAATGCTACAAGAAAAATTAATAGGAATGTCCTTCAAATGTAAAACAGTTAAATATTTTCATATGAATAACAGTCATAAATTTAAAAAAATAGATATAACAATGCAATTTCAGAAAATAATACTGAACATGGTTCTCCACATGCCCAATGTTTTTTTTTACTATGACTCCCTCTGTCTCCTTACTTCATTATTTTTAAACCCAAGATTTTGACTTCAAGTAAAAATGAAACATGCAGTGTAAGGTCATGCATGAAGCACACACACACTCTTGAATAACTTTTGCAGAATAATGAAGTGCTGTCCACAATCCTCTATTTAACTACTACTGCAGCCATATCTACTTCTGCACTTCTCACCACCTTTTACACCTATTACAGGTATCTGCATGTAAATGTTTGATAAATATTTTCAAACAATTTAAGTTAACTCTTTTGATGCCAAGCAAGTCGAGTAAAATAACCCTGGCACTACAGCCCATGAAGGACCTAGGCCTACCAAGCGACCGCTGTCCAGCCATTTGGCCTGCAGATATTGGGATGACGCATAATCAGCGCATCGGGTCCACTCGGCCGTTACTCTTGGTTTTCGTGATCGGGGCGCTGCCTCACCGTCAGACAGCTACTCAATTGTCCTCACGAGGCTGAGTGGTTCTATAATGTTTGTTTTTTTAATTTCTCATTTTCCTATCCAGGACGTCCTCTTGTTACATTGTAACCTTTCCTCAGCATCATTTTTTTGATTGCCGGCCACACAAGCTTCTTTTTAACCTTTGGGTTGCGGAATACCATGGAGTGTTCCTTGTATAAGGATAGGAAATATCGGGTTGACTGCGAGTCTCACTGGAAGGAGTCGACCGACAACAAAAAGTACAGACAAGTGGTAGAACTCCTGCAAATGCAATGAAAGAAGTGAACAGGGACAGTTTAATCTCATCTTCTTGGTATCTTGTAAAAATCAACATTGTAAAACTTTGGCCGCTCTACCTAGTAATTATTGGTCAACTTGCCGCGAATATCACTTTCAGTAGCGTATGTGTGGGATTGGCAATATGCTTTTGTCCCATAATTCATCCAGATGATGGTGGACTTTCACTATACAAGCCGTGATCTAAAAAGGGATAGTGGGTGGGTTATGGACAGCGGAGGATTGAACACTGACGTCTGTCATAACTAGCACGTGGGGAAATGCTGCGTTGCCACTGAGACAGGTCATGACTCATATCATTCCAAGAGGCTTGAAAGAAGACTCAAATACTGGGGTAGTTAGCCCCCCTGCCTGGCGGTCTAATGACTATGACGAGTCAAGTCACAGTAAAACACTGCGTCAAACCATGTGCTCACTGCTGTGTTTGCATAGATTACAACACTGCTCGCTGTTGCCGTGGAGACCGTTACTCCTCTCGTCTCCACTCCTCACCCTTCGAGTGGATTAGAGTCTTCACCGTTCACCTTTTGTAAATCCTAGTATAGATCATTTTCTGAATTATCATTCTCATTACAAAAATTATTTTGACCAATTTAACTAGTGTGGTAAAAACAGCATACTCCGGGTGAATTATGGGACAAGAAGCATACTGCCAATCCCGCACATATGCTACTGAAGGTGGTATTCGCGGCAACTTGACCAATGTAGCGCGCCCTACCCTGTATATGCCCACCCTCTGGGTTTTGTCATGCACAGAGGGAGTACCTATGTCTTTAGCATGGCCTGTGTGGAGTACTTTATATCCCACATGTTGACAATAGTGACGTCAATGTGTGCACCTTGGCAACAGTTGAATGACCTCGTAAACCTGTCGAACAGTGCTGCCGTTGTTGAACGAGCAAAAAATAAAAACACACATATTTATGTAATAATGTTATTGGTTGTACGCCTCTTTTAACTAGAGGCTATTAGATTCGCCGGGGTACTAACATTTGTCGCGAAGGGCCACTGCCCCCTCACATTTGCGCACCATCAAATGCCAACTGACTGCGTCAGCAGGGGAGAACGCTACCGCTGCTATACGCAGCCAGTCTACGTATTTACATAATTTAACTCACATTTCCGGTGCGGTACTGGTAATTGACAGTAATTTCATTTGCTAATGAATTCCAGAATATGAAAAAAACGTATGCAAATCATATATTATCCAAGTGGAAGTGTAAAAGTCAACCTCTGCTCACCTTCACAATTAAATAACACATGCGGAGCGAGTCACCATCATTAAGTTATCTCTAAAATGTACTATAGGATCTGTGATATAACAGAGCCGAAGGAGTGATATTACATTTTATCAGTAGTGTGAACATGATTCCATTGATACTACCAGAACATACCGAAATAAAATTAATATTCCGTCAATGACATGGTAAAAGAATGCATGCATATAGGCTACTGGTACTCATATTATATACACCACGATACGGTAGCACTGAACGAACGTAGAACGAGCGATAACATTGTCCATAGTAATCGAATAAGCCAAAATACCTTATCCAACTATGAGAAGTAAATCAGGGAATGATGTTTTAATAGATGTTTACTCCTCCGCCGTCCGTGATGCTTCCAGCCATCCCCAATAGGATCACGACTCATAGAGCCGTAAATACAGCTGTGGCCACCATTGTCCAAATCAATCATCAAACGACCACAGCTCCGAACAACACTGCCTTGCCATGGACATGAAGTGTCTATGAGGACTACAAATAGATTCAATACGTGACAGTATCCCACTATGGCTCACGGTAGCTAAGGTAGTTAAATCGTGCTTCTCTGCTGTTACGTCAGCCATGCTGCAAGGTAGCAGGTTCGATCCCAAGGCAAATAGTTCTTTTTAATTATTTTTTTCGCTTAATGCCGCTTACAGTGGCTGCACTGCGGCCACATATCTACCTGTTCTAATGAATTAATTTTTATTTGGTCCTGAAAAGAACCGTTTTTATTCGATGCTACGTAGGCAGGTTAGACGATGACAACAATGGTCTGTAGGAAGAAAGCTTGTAGTTTAGCGTGACCGTTAATCTCGAGATCATAAGCTACGGGATCTCCATTTTACGTGAACTCGAACCACAGGACATGGCGTTGGTGAGAGGCAAAGAGCTTGACCGCTGCGCCACCACACCCCCCTGTAGGAATACAGCATGGTACTCTGCATATTCAGTGTAGCAAGTGTTCGAAATGTTGACCACCTTAGTTGATGCAGATTTCAGCACTACGTATTAAAGACAGTCTTGTACGTTGTAACATCTGAGGTGTAACAGCTTGGCATGCCTCGGTATTAGTTGCCGAAGGTGGTCAGGATCTTCAGGCTCCAGTGCATATACTACCTGCTTTAAGTGACCCCACAGGAAGAAGTCAAGTGGCGTAAGATCGGGTGATCTGGCAGGCCAGTGAACGGGTCCTCCTCTTCCTATCCATTTATTTGGATATTTATCATGAAGATGGTTCCTGACGACTAATGATCCGCGAGGTGGGGCCCCAGCCTGTTGCCACCACATTCGCAATCGCTCGCGCAGTGACTATGTTTTTCCAGCAACTGTGGGAGTTCATTTTGCACAAAATGAAGGTAGCGTGCTCCCGTAAGATGGCCGTCGAAGAAATATGGTCCGATTAGATAGTCACCCAAGATCCCACACCATACATTTACCCCCCACTGCACTTGAAATGCGCCCAGTCTTACCCAATGGGGATTCTCCACGCTCCAATAGTGCATGTTATGCCGGTTGACGGTGCCATTGTTGTGAAATCGTGATTCTTCTGAAAAGAGAACATTTGACAAAAAGGCTTCATTATTGGTCATACTGCGTAACGCCCATTGACAAAATGTTACTCTAGCATCGAAATCACGTCCTTGGAGCTGCTGGTGTAACTGAAGATGATATGGGTGAAATCTATTGTTATGCAATATTCGGATGACAGATGACCGGCTGATGTTGGTCTGTTGTGCAAGTGTGCGTGTACTAATATGAGGATTATTAAGGACAGTGCCCAAAACAGCTTCTTCATTTGGACCAGATGTTATAAGAGCATCTCTAACAGGAGGTAACCTTCCAAGTGTCCCAGTTGACCGCGCTCTTCGTTCAAGATTGCGAAACGAATTGGCAGTCGGTAGTCTTCTGTCAGGAAAGCGCTCGTGGTGGTGTATTCTTTGGAATACACGGTTAGACAGAGTAAGCTTTTGCTTCTCTTTGCTTTAGTTCATCCCTTCCTTTTTTCGCAATCACCAACAGTGATCTCCTGATTTCTCTTTGTTGGTATATGTTTCTTACACTACCTGTAAGTCTGTTCTAGATATATATCTTCCATGACCCACCTAGCGTCATCTAGCGGCGAATCACTGAAGTTCCTCAATTTTTCCCTGTACAAGAGGACTTCCTTACCAATCTAGTCACCAGATCTCGTCGCTATCGCCAGCTATCATCTCCGTGATCAAGAGAACTTCGTCTACTTTTTCACCCACCAAGCTGCGCTAGTGACGCCTGCTATCAACTCTTTGAAGACAACTACATCAAGAAAATTTATTTCTGTTATGTTGGCTATTTTTATATGTATTCCTTTTGTCTCCTACCCCCACCTTTTTCCCTTCCCTGGTCTCTTCGCGCTACGTTGAGCTGGCCTCACTTGTGCGTCTGAAGTCAAACTAGTCCGTCGGAGCTTTACTAAAGCTCGTCTCCTCACCTCGAGAGACAAACTTTCAAATCTTCGCCATGTTGTGAATTCCTGACTAACGGTCACCTAAGGATTCGCCGTTCATCAGAAATGAGCTAAGTACTACTTCCTCGTTCTTCAACTTATTTTAATTGATTTTAAATAGCTACATGCTTTTTAATGATCATTTTATAGGCAGTGTGAGATTTCTTATGTGGGGCAATAATCATCCTTCGCGGGATTTTCTATGTTGGACGTTTGTCTATTCAAGCCAATCTTAACATGAAGCAGCATTTCTTATGCTTATTAAATGAGAGATTTTCTCACAACGTGGGACACCATTAAATTACCCACTGTCTATAAAATACTTAGCTCGTTCCACCGCTGGACTAACTTTTGCCCTATTCTTCAGTCATGATTGTTCTGGAATTTTCCATGCCGAACAATTTATCTACGAGTTAAACCTTCTAGTACTTTCCACTCACATATGAGAATACTTTTTCAAACTAAGGAATCTTCCTTATGAACTGCTAATCAATATCTAATTTTTCTTCCTCCGTTGGGATTTCTCTGGTGCATTCAACTATAACTTACAAGTTTTTCAAGCAATAGACTCTCGCAAATCTAGTGTAACTAGTTATTTTCCACCGTTGCAATAACTTTCTTTGCCATCAACTTTTTGTGCTACTACAGTGAACTTTTCAACTATATCAACAGACTATAGTGATAACAGTGCCTGTTCAACTTTTTCATCCGCGTCGTGCTCGTCCGAGTACAATAAATACGGCCATGAACACTCTTCCACAATCCCATTTGATCTTTCCCAAACCCTTTACTAACTAACTAGAATAATACAATTGTTACTTTAGGTCTTTTTTCAATGAGGTGTCACTCTCAATAAGTGCCCTCCCTTACTTGCTCCACGTATAACGAATTAATGTCTGTAAAACGTCGTGTCTAGTACACGCCTTAAATTATATTGTTTCTCTCTTCTAATGAGGGAATCCAATTCTTTTTACTCAAAAGTGAGTTATCTCTAGGTTTCACGAAAGGGAAATTTGCCCCATTTTCTCGTGATCCCTACCCACATAGGAGTTCTAGAAACTTCCTTTCAATTTTTCTCTTGAGGTTTCACAATAAGTGACCTGCCCTATCTGTATAATCTATAAAAGTAGTTTTGTATTAATACAAGAAGTTATAGAAAAAACTATTTCATTTCTTCCTGTTTTTGTTGTTGTTGTTACTTTCGAAGTTGTTATTTGTTCATATTTCTAAGATACCTATCTAGAATTCCTTAAAGTACACATCTTGTACTTGATTTATTGTTTAACATTAATTACGTCAATTATCTTTAAATTTCCCATTTGTTAATCTTAACAACATTTCAAAATCTTACGAAGATTTTAAAGCATCTAAAAGGTTTAAAACCAAAAGAATTGTCAATTGCCTGGCGCAAGCTTTAGATGTTTTCGGAGGTCTGCGACCCCAATTGTTTACAAAAACAAAATTATATATTTGTTACATAAACTACTTCTTTTTACATTGTTAAATAAATTAAGATTTGTTCTTTTGATTTATCATTTCTCAAACATAACGGTTAGGCAAGATCCTGTCTTCCCTGACTCTTCCTAGGTTTATGCCCTCTTTAATAAAAATAAATCCATTGATAAGGTTTTCACTACTTGTTGCATTTGAGCAAGAACTCTTAGTTATTAACTTATTAAAGTCTCTCTTAGCTTTGATAGCTAATTCTAACTGGCCAGTAAGGCAAGCAAAGCTCGCTATGCCAGCTTCCTGCTTGTGGAGATTCTCTCTACCACTTATGGTTGTTTTTTTTCAAAATGTAAGTGTTTCTCATTGTCTAAACTTTTAGTCGGCGCCTTGCTGGGTTAAAAATTATTCATTTCTCAATGCAACTATTGGTGCTCTTACCAAAATTAATCCCAAGGGTATAATTGCTTTATCCCTATTCTTCCTGGAAGCATTCGGTCGCTCTTTAGAAATTCTACAATTTCAAAAACTAAAATATCAAGGCTGTTTCAAATTATTTGTATTCTTCAAAATACTTGTTTAGAAACAAACTCCTTTGAACAGATACAAAATAAATCTGTTACTCTTTGACTTGCCAGACCACCACCCTTCCCCATAGTAGGTATATTTATGCTTGAGAGGGAATACGCTATAGCAACTTTCTTGCGAATAGTCCAAGTTCCAGCTGCGTTTCCTGTTAGCTTCGCCCAGGTCCCTACCCACTTTAGGTATCGGAAAGCGGATTTGCAGTGGCAGCTGCCTTTGAGTATACTTAAAGTTAAAATTATAACTTCTGTTGGACTCTCGTCCTATTTCTCCATCCTTTTTCTCCAGTCGGAAACCCACTTATTTTTCTTCATCATCATCCCTTGGGGGTTAGGTTATTCCCAAGCTCCCCCAGGGGCTCACTTCTAGTGGGCGTGGGTTGGCGACCACGGAGCCCCAGCTGAGTCCGGTATTACTTCCACTTACTTGTGCCGGGCTCCTCTCCGTCTTCTTTCTTGTCGACCTCCCTTGGTCAACTCTTGTTCTCTTCCGACCCCGACGGTATTAGGTTATCCGAGGCCTAGGGAGTCTTTCACTTTCCCGCCTTAATTGGCCCTTGTCTCTTCTTTCCTGATACCCTCCTTCTGTGAGGGGTTAGCCTTCTTTTTCTTTTCCTTTTACCTCCTGCCTTGTGGTCAAGGCCCTTAAGGAGGCAGGGTGTATGTAGCCCCACCACTTCTGGTGCACCGTAGGTAATGCTACACCCTCAGGGGCTCACGGCTGGTGAGTTCCGGAGTTGGCGACCCCGAGGGATTCCTGAGCTGGGTCCGTTTTCCCCTTTTGTCCCTTCCCTTTGGGGCGGACCCTCTCCTCTCCAATCCTGTCCTCTTTTCCTTATATTTCCTTTTCTCTTTCAGATTCTCGCTCTGTTTTTGTTACTTGGTTCCCCGTGTACCTAAATTCCCTTTTAGCGATTTTTTTTGTAGGTATTTTTAATCTACGTTGCATTTTGTAAGTCTTTTCGATCTAGATTACATTTTGTGAATGTTTTTCAATATCCATTGCATTTTGTAAGGATTGACAATCTAAATTGCTTTTTAGTAAGTCTTTCAATATCCGGGCCGGGGCTTTTGTGAGTTTTTTGAATTTTAATTGCATTTTGTATTTTCAACCTACCCCGCTTTGTTCAAGTAGTTAAGTCTCAATTGCAATTTTGTGGATATTTTGAATCTAAATTACATTTTGTAATTATTTTCAATCTAAATTGCATTTTGTAAGTATTGTCCATCCTAATGAGAAGTTTGAATCTAGCATACATTTTGTAAGCAATTTCAATTGCATTTTGTATTTTCAACCTACCCCGCTTTGTTCATGTAGTTAAGTCTCAATTGCAATTTTGTGGGTATTTTGAATCTCCATTACATTTTGTGCGTATTTTCAATCGCATTTGCATTTTGTAAGTATTTTGATTTCACTTGCATTTTGTAGGTATTTCGACTGTACGTTGCATTTTGTACGTATTTTAGACTTAACCTACATTTTGTGCATATTTTTCAATCTATTCCTTTTGTGAGTATTTTCGTTCGAAATTCCCTTATGTACGTATTACCGCTCTCCATTCGGTGAGTAGTTTCAATCTGAGTTCCTTTTTGTAAGTATTTTCCCTGCTACATAAGGCATAGTTGTTGGGGCTCACTGTCTATTTTATCTAAACCATTTTCGTTTCATCCATAGCAGTGAGCTGTTTTTTTTATCTTCATCCTTTCATTTCACGCCATTTCATTTCATCAGGGGCCGATAACCTCGATGTTAGGCCTCTTAAAACAACAATTATCATCATCATCATCATCAAACCTAAATTTGTGCTATAAAACATGGTCAACGCTGAACGGTGTAGTTGGACAAAATGTTCCATCCTTAATCTCCCTCTGCGCAGCACCTCGCCTATCCCCTGCTTTAACTGTCACCTTCACGTTTTATTTTATTTATGACGCGTAGCGAAGCACGGGTACTTCCTCTTGTAGATACATAAAAGCTAGTTGAAACATGAAATCTATAAACTAAAAGTTACAGCAGCAGCTGATATAGTTTGTTGCCGTGGTACTGCTTTCCGAGGCAAAGTAGGGGCTGGTGTAGACATAATAACACCACCCATGTTGTGAAACGTCCCGTGTCCGGTCTGCATGCGCACATTAACGTCAGTGTTATCAAAGGAATATTGAACAAATTTTTTGTTCGGCTCTGCTTCGCCAAGCTGTTCTTCGCCTGTGTTTTTTTCACTGGTCGTGAAAGCTATTACGTTATTCTCGTAACAATGAACCTCGTTCTAGGACACGGAGAAACCCATGTTATGAAGGAGATCTATAAGTTGCCGCGACCCGTAGTGTCGGTGGACATACACGCCAACTGCCAACAAGATAGGAGATCAAAAGGACTTCGGACGACAAGCTGAAATAATTGCCTGCCCAATGTTTTTTTTTCTTGGCGGATTTGCCGGTTGCGCCCTCTAACTTGGTCGTGATGATCCGATCAAGAAACAGAGCTAGAGTATTCGGTAGAACGTCGGCATCTAACGACTGCTCTTCTGCGGATAGATATTCCTCCAGATTATATGCACGCGTCCGAATATCTTCTTTTATAATTTGAGCGGCATTTTCTACGATTCGCCGACGTTCATTGGCCTCGGACTTCCCACGTTCCTCGAACCATTTGTCGTGCAATATGTTTTTTGCCCCCCCAGGGGCTCACATCTTGTGGGCGTGGGTTGGCGACCACGGGGTCCCAGCTGAGTCCGGCATTGCTTCCACTTACTTGTGCCGGGCTCCTCTCTGTCTTCTTTCCTGTCGACCTCACTTGGTCAGCTCTTGTTCTCTTCTGACCCCGACGGTATTAGGGTATCCGAGGCCTAGGGAGTCTCTTCCTTTCCCACCTTAATTGGCCCTTGTCTCATCTTTTCTGATACCCTCCTTCTGCGAGGTCCCCCAGGGGCTCACATCTAGTGGGTTGTGGGTTGGCGACCACGGGGCCCCAGCTGAGTCCGGCATTGCTTCCACTTACTTGTGCCGGCTCCTCTCTTTCTTCTTTCCTGTCGACCTCACTTGGTCAACTCTTGTTCTCTTCTGACCCCGACGGTATTAGGGTCTCCGAGGCCTAGGGAGTCTCTTCCTTTTCCGCCTTAATTGGCCCTTGTCTCATCTTTTCTGATTCCCTCCTTCTGCGAGGGGTCAGCCTTCTTTTTCTTTTCATGTTATCTCCTGCCTTGTGCTCAAGGCCCTTAAGGAGGCTGGGTGTATGTAGCCCCACCACTTTTGGTGCACCCTAGATAATGCTACACCCTCAGGGGCTCACGGCTGGTGAGTTCGGGAGTTGGCGACCCCGAGGGATTCCTGAGCTGGGTCCGTTTTCCCTTTTTGTCCCTTACCTTTGGGGCGGACCCTCTCCTCTTTCACTTTCCTATCTGCCTTTCATGGCTCTCCTTCCTTCCAAGTCCCTCAATCCGCCTTCTTCGAGGGTTGAGGGCATTTCTTTTCCTCCTGTCCTTTATTTGCCTTATTCTCCTTTAGTTTTCCATTTCTTCTTCTAGTATGTAGGTTAGTAGTTAGTTTTAGTTTTAAGTTCGCTTTTCATTTTCATCTTCACGATCACCCAAACCATCAGGGGCCGATAACCTAGATGTTAGGCCCCTTAAAACAACAATTATCATCATCATCATCTTCTGCGAGGGGTCAGCCTTCTTTTTCACTTCCTTTTACCTCCTGCCTTGTGCTCTAGGCCCTCAAGGAGGCAGGGTGTATGTAGCCCCACCACTTCTGGTGCACCCTAGATAATGCTACACCCTCAGGGGCTCACGGCTGGTGAGTTCGGGAGTTGGCGACCCCGAGGGATTCCTGAGCTGGGTCCGTTTTCCCCTTTTGTCCCTGACCTTTGGGTCGGACCCTCCCCTCTTTCACTTTCCTATCTGCCTTTCATGGCTCACCTTCCTTCCAAGTCCGTCAATCCGCCTTCTTCGAGGGTTGAGGGCATTTCTTTTCCTCATGTCCTTTATTTGCCTTATTCTCCTTTAGTTTTCCATTTTTCTTCTAGTATGTAGGTTAGTAGTTAGTTCTAGTTTTAAGTTCGCTTTTTCATTTTCATCTTCACGATCACCCAAACCATCAGGGGCCGATAACCTAGATGTTAGGCCCCTTAAAACAACAATTATCATTATCATCATAAAACTGGTGTTGCTGAAAAGCTTTCTTGCTGAAGCACTACTACGAACTTGGTTAGGAGAATCATGTGCTTGAGCATTGTTTCCAATATTTGTGTATTTGTTTCCATGGAACCCCGCCTTTTTAGGCCTATACCTAGGTATATAACCTTACGTCTCGCCATTTACGTTCACCTAGTAACGGCAACACTTACAATCAATTCTACATGCACAAATGTAACTTCTTTCACACCAAAACAATTTCAATATTTGCACTCGTGGTAAAAGTAAACAAATATAAACAATAGAAAATCAAAAGTGCAGTTCCTCAAAGAGTAAAAGAACTTCAGTGTATTCCATGGAAACAAGAGAAGAAGCAAGAAAATAAAGGAATAAACATAGCAGTAGGTGACACGCTATAAGGGTAGGGCAGGCGGAAATTTAAAGAGACTTTTAGGCGACAGCCACGTACATTTAGGGGCATATCTCAGGAAGTATTGAAGATACCTTCAATTTTCTTTCATCAAATGAGAGCTAAACGACGCAATTTTTTGGCCCTGAAAGGTGTATGTACCTCCCCCCTTTAACAGCAATTATCATTATCATCATCCTTTGTCACTATTAGGCGTACGGGGTTGATTAGGATCTGGTTGTGAGACATCAGACTTAGAGAGCGTCTGTTTTGGTGGGTGCTGGTAGGATTAGCACGATTGGGTTGTCTACTCACTACTTGACGCATCCTGAGTATCTAAATTAGGGTCATATTCTTCTCCCCTTCCAGAAGCAAAGTTAATGTTAAATCATCAGCAAAATCTTCTACATTACCAATGTCGTCTTCATATTCATTACTCCCAGGCACCTCCAATGCTTCTCTAATTTAACGTGAACCACTTACAGTTGTTCATTCATGTTTATATTACAATAATCACTAAACTAAAATAAAGCAATTAAAATAAGGTAAAGCTATCACACAGTTATTACAAATCGGCTTGCAAGCAATAACCTTCAAACTCTCGAAACAACTGCGCAGTTTGAGTAGACGTAAACAAAGATCAGTTCACAGCTGACTTACTGCATTCCTTCCCCAACCATTGCCTACCAGATAAAGAATTTCACTTCGAAGTGAGACTATTCGTAAAATATATTGTTATATCGATTTTACGAGTTGTTGAGGGGCGGAACTACGAGGTAATCTGCCACACAGTATGGTCTGATCCAAAGTTAATCAACACTGATTTTTGATCAGTTAAAACAGAATTAATCAATCCTGATTAATGATTAGTAAAAACAGAATTAGGCCTACATACCGATTCACATGCAACCTAACATCAAAATACACAATACGAAACATCTTTCAGCATTGGAATTTGATTAGTGTATTACTCATCACGGTCACAAATTTTGTTAATTACTATTTTTATGAAAATCTTCATATAAAACTCCTTTATCATGTTCATTAGGTTACGGGCGATCTTTCTCTTTCCTTATTCTTCGGAGTCCAAAATACAAAATCACATACCTTTCTACCTGAAATGAACATATTTCCCTGCACCTGATGATAGTATATAAAGCTTTGCTTTGTCGATAAGTTTAACTCTATATTGCCTGAATGGTTTGACCACAGAAATCAATTTGGGGCATTAACTGCACTACTTACCTTTGAATCGCCGAAGGAATATGGTCTATTCACTTTAATTAAAGTATCAGCCCCAACTAGTCCATCAGGAGAAGCTCCTATGCAGCCACATGAGTCCAGGATCAATCCTATTTTCACAATAGTGACACCAAATTTATCTTAATACTCCGAAATTGATTTTGCCTCCCCCCAGCGGCTCACATCTAGTGGGACGTGGGTTGGCGACCACGGGACGCCAGCTGAGTCCGGCATTGCTTCCACTTACTTGTGCCGGGCTCCTCTCTGTCTTCTTTCCTATCGACCTCCCTTGGTCAACTCTTGTTCTCTTCCGACCCGTGCGTTGGCGACCACGGGGCCCCAGCTGAGTCCGGCATTGCTTCCACTTACTTGTGCCGGGCTCCTCTCTGTCTTCTTTCCTGTCGACCTCACTTGGTCAACTCTTGTTCTCTTCTGACCCCGACGGTATTAGGGTATCCGAGGCCTAGGGAGTCTCTTCCTTTCCCGCCTTAAATGGCCCTTGTCTCATCTTTTCTGATACCCTCCTTCTGAGAGGGGTCAGCCTTCGTTTTCTCTTCCTTTTACCTCCTGCCTTGTGCTCTAGGCCCTTAAGGAGGCAGGGTGTATGTAGCCCCAACACTTCTGGTGCACCCTCCCCCAGGGGCTCACATCTTGTGGGCGTGGGTTGGCGACCACGGGGCCCCAGCTGAGTCCGGCATTGCTTCCACTTACTTGTGCCGGGCTCCTCTCCGTCTTCTTTCCTGTCGACCTCACTTGGTCAACTCTTGTTCTCTTCCGACCCCGACGGTATTAGGGTATTCGAGGCCTAGGGAGTCTCTTCCTTTCCCGCCTTAATTGGCCCTTGTCTAATCTTTCCTGATACCCTCCTTCTGCGAGGGGTCAGCCTTCTTTTTCTCTTCCTTTTACCTCCTGCCTTGTGCTCTAGGCCCTTAAGGAGGCAGGGTGTATGTAGCCTCACCACTTCTGGTGCACCCTAGATAATGCTACACCCTCAGGGGCTCACGGCTGGTGAGTTCGGGAGTTGGCGACCCCGAGGGATTCCTGAGCTGGGTCCGTTTTCCCCTTTTGTCCCTTACCTTTGGGGCGGACCCTCTCCTCTTTCACTTTCCTATATGCCTTTCATGGCTCTCCTCCCTTCCAGGTCCCTCAATCCGCCTTCTCCGAGGGTTGAGGGCGTTTCTTTTCCTTCTGTCCTTTTATTTGCCTTATTCTCCTTTGGTTTTCCATTTCTTCTTCTAGTATGTAGGTTATTAGTTAGTTTTAGTTTTAAGTTCGCTTTTCATTTTTCACCTTCACGATCACCCAAACCATCAGGGGCCGATAACCTAGATGTTAGGCCCCTTACAACAACAATTATCATCATCATCATCATCTGGTGCACCCTAGATAATGCTACACCCTCAGGGGCTCACGGCTGGTGAGTTCGGGAGTTGGCGACCCCGAGGGATTCCTGAGCTGGGTCCGTTTTCCCCTTTTGTCCCTAACCTTTGGGGCGGACCCTCTCCTCTTTCACTTTCCTATATGCCATTCATGGCTCTCCTTCCTTCCAAGTCCCTCAATCCGCCTTCTCCGAGGGTTGAGGGCATTTCTTTTCCTTCTGTCCTTTTATTTGCCTTATTCTCCATTAATTTTCCATTTCTTCTTCTAGTATGTAGGTTAGTAGTTAGTTTTAGTTTTAAGTTCGCTTTTCATTTTCATCTTCACGATCACCCAAACCATCAGGGGCCGATAACCTAGATGTTAGGCCCCTTAAAACAACAATTATCATCATCATCAACTCTTCCGACCCCGACGGTATTAGGATATCCGAGGCCTAGGGAGTCTTTCACTTTCCCGCCTTAATTGGCCCTTGTCTCATCTTTCCTGATACCCTCCTTCTGTGAGGGGTCAGCCTTCTTGTTCTTTTCCTTTTACCTCCTGCCTTGTGCTCAAGGCCCTTAAGGAGGCAGGGTGTATGTAGCCCCACCACTTCTGGTGCACCGTATTAATGCTACACCCTCAGGGACTCACGGCTGGTGAGTTCGGGCGTTGGCGACCCCGAGGGATTCCTGAGCTGGGTCCGTTTTCTCCTTTTGTCCCTTCCCTTTGGGGCGGACCTTCTCCTCTCTCCCCTCTCCTCTCCTCTTTTCCTTTAATTTCCTTTTCTCTTTAAGATTCCCGCACTGTTTTTGTTACTCGAATCACCGTGTATCTAAATTCCCTTTTAGCGATTTTTTCAGGCATTTTTGATCTATGTTGCATTTTGTAAGTTTTTTCGATCTAAATTACATCTCGCGATTGTTTTCAACTTCAATTGCATTTTGTAAAGATTGACAATCTAAATTGCTTTTTAGTACGTCTTTCAATGCAGGTTGCCGGGCCTTTTAGTGAGTTTTTTGAATTTCAATTGCATTTTGTAAGTATTTTCAACCAAAACCACATTTCGCACGAATTTTGACTCTAAATTGCATTTTGTTTGGTGGGCATTTTGCACATATTTTGATTCTCAATTGCATTTTGTGGGTATTTTGAATCTAAATTACATTTGTCAAGTATTTTCAATCTAAATTGCTTTTTGTAAGTATTGTCAATCCACATGAGTCGTTTGAATCTACCGTACATTTTGTAAGCATATTCAATTTCAATTGCATTTTGTAAGGATTTTGAATTCAATTGCACTTTGTGAATAATTTTGATTGGAACTGGGATATTTCAATCTGAATTGCATTGTGTATTTTCAATTTCAATTGCATTTTGTAAGTATTTTGAACCTCAATTGCATTTTGTGCGTAATTTCGATCTCATTTGCATTTTCCCCCAGGGGCTCACATCTTGTGGGCGTGGGTTGGCGACCACGGGGCCCCAGCTGAGTCCGGCATTGCTTCCACTTACTTGTGCCGGGCTCCTCTCCATCTTCTTTCCTGTCGACCTCACTTGGTCAACTCTTGTTCTCTTCTGACCCCGATGGTATTAGGGTATCCGAGGCCTAGGGAGTCTCTTCCTTTCCCGCCTTAATTGGCCCTTGTCTCATCTTTTCTGATACCCTCTTTCTGCGAGGGGTCAGCCTTCTTTTTCTTTTCATGTTCTCTCCTGCCTTCTGCTCAAGGCCCTCAAGGAGGCAGGGTGTATGTAGCCCCACCACTTCTGGTGCACCCTAGATAATGCTACACCCTCAGGGGCTCACGGCTGGTGAGTTCGGGAGTTGGCGACCCCGAGGGATTCCTGAGCTGGGTCCGTTTTCCCCTTTTGTCCCTTACCTTTGGGGCGGACCCTCTCCTCTTTCACTTTCCTATATGCCTTTCATGGCTCTCCTTCCTTCCAAGTCCCTCAATCCGCCTTCTTCGAGGATTGAGGGCATTTCTTTTCCTCCTGTCCTTTATTTGCCTTATTCTCCTTTAGTTTTCCATTTCTTCTTCTAGTATGTAGGTTAGTAGTTAGTTTTAGTTTTAAGTTCGCTTTTCATTTTCATCTTCACGATCACCCAAACCATCAGGGGCCGATAACCTAGATGTTAGGCCCCTTAAAACAACAATTATCATCATCATCATCATCATTTGCATTTTGTAGGTATTTTGAATTTCAGTTGCATTTTGTAAGTATTTCGACGCTACTTTGCATTTTGTACGTATTTTGAATCTAGCCTACGTTTTGTGGGTCTTTTTCAATCTATTCTTTTTGTGCAACTTTTCGTTCTAAATTCCCTTTTGTAAGACCATATTGTGAGTTGTTTCCATGTGAGTTCCTTTTTGTACGTATTTTCCGTCTTCGATAATTTTGTTCTGGTTTCCATTTCATTATCATTTTCGCTATCACCCAGATCATTAGGGGCCGATAACCTCGATGTTAGGCCCCTTAAAACAACAATTATCATCATCATCATCATCTCTTCCAGAGATGCCGTGAGGTAAATCAGGATGTATATGCATGTTTTCTGGACTATGCAAAAGCCTTTGACCGTTGTCAGCATGATAAGTTGTATAATGCTCTCAAGAACTCAGGAATAGATGAGAAAGACATTCGGATCATCATTAACTTATACTGGGGTCAAAAGGCTAGTATCAGAATTGATGGACATATATCGAGATCAGTGGAAATAATGCGTGGTGTGAGACAAGGATGCATTCTTTCACCGCTTCTTTATAATATCTATGCAGAACAGATTTTCTCTGAGGCACTTGATGGCATTCAACAAGGTATTAAGGTCAATGGTAATTATATTAATAATATACGGTACGCAGTTGATACTGTATTGATTGCAAATAGTTTCGAAGGACTTAAAGAGATTGTTACTATGTTGTATCAAAAGAGTAAACAATATGGCCTTGACCTCAACATTAAGAAAACAAAATATATGATAATATCGCGAAAACCAGCATTGTCACAAGTCCTTTTAGTCGATGGACATCAGATTGAGCGAGTCAAGAGTTTGGTTTATTTAGGACAGAATATTAATGAGAATTGGGATCCTTCGGTTGAAATAAGATGCCGTAAAGAGAAGGCTAGATCCATCTTTATGACAATGAAACAACTACTATGCTGTCGAGATCTCAGTATGACGCTTATGAAAAGAATTGTGAAATGTTATGTTGTCTCCACCCTTCTTTATGGTGTTGAAGCTTGAACCTTGTCCGTAGCTACAGAAAAGAAGATTCGAGCTTTTGAAATGTGGATATACCGGCGGATTCTTAAAATTTCGTGGACAGAACATGTGAGTAATGCCGAGGTTCTTCAGCGTGTGAGCAGCCAACCTGAGCTGTTAAACACAATTAAGAAGAGGAAATTGGAATACTTGGGACACATGATGAGGAGTCCAAAATACCGTCTGCTTCAAGTTATACTTCAGGGTAAAATTGAAGGTCAGCGTGGACCGGGAAGGAGACGAATAACTTGGATGGATAATTTAAGAACGTGGTTTGGGCTGTCTTCCACGGAACTCTTCAGGATTGCACAGGATAAGAAGGTGTTAGCCATAGTGGTAGCCAACGTCCGTATCGGATAAGGTAGAAGAAGAAGAGCTTTATTTCTGTTGCATATAAAATTTGATAATTGGTTAACACCTTTACCACAACATTCACATTTGTGTGAGTAAATATAATGGTTCTTCAAATTTTGTTTCGTGGGATTTTCTCTTCAGTTTTACTAGAGAAATTGGTAATTTCCTTCCTGGGTTAGAAGCAGCCTGCATCATAATTAGGATGCTCATTCTCTATCTCCCCCAGGGGCTCACATCTTGTGGGCGTGGGTTGGCGACCACGGGGCCCCAGCTGAGTCCGGCATTGCTTCCACTTACTTGTGCCGGCTCCTCTCTTTCTTCTTTCCTGTCGACCTCACTTGGTCAACTCTTGTTCTCTTCCGACCCCGACGGTATTAGGGTATCCGAGGCCTAGGGAGTCTCTTCCTTTCCCGCCTTAATTGGCCCTTGTCTCATCTTTTCTGATTCCCTCCTTCTGCGAGGGGTCAGTCTTCTTTTTCTTTTCCTTTTACCTCGTGCCTTGTGCTCAAGGCCCTCAAGGAGGCAGGGTGTATGTAGCCCCACCACTTTTGGTGCACCCTAGATAATGCTACACCCTCAGAGGCTCACGGCTTGTGGGTTCGGGAGTTGGCGACCCCGAGGGATTCCTGAGCTGGGTCCGTTTTCCCCTTTTGTCCCTTACCTTCGGGGCGGACCCTCTCCTCTTTCACTTTCCTATCTGCCTTTCATGGCTCTCCTTCCTTCCAAGTCCCTCAATCCGCATTCTTCGAGGTTTGAGGGCATTTCTTTTCCTCCTGTCCTTTATTTGCCTTATTCTCTTTATTTTTATTTTACTTCTTCTAGTATGTAGGTTGGTAGTTAGTTTTAGTTTTAAGTTTGCATTTCATTTTCATCTTCACGATCACCCAAACCATCAGGGGCCGATAGCCTGGATGTTAGGCCCCTTAAAACAACAATTATCATCATCATCATCATATCTTTCTTCTTTCCTGTCGACCTCCCTTGTTCAACTCTTGTTCTCTTCCGACCCCGACGGTATTAGGGTATCCGAGGCCTAGGGTGTCGCTTCCTTTCCCGCCTTAATTGGCCCTTGCCTCATCTTTTCTGATTCCCTCCTTCTGCGAAGGGTCAGCCTTCTTTTTCTTTTCATGTTATCTCCTGCCTTCTGCTTAAGGCCCTCAAGGAGGCCGGGTGTATGTAGCCCCACCACTTTTGGTGCACCCTAGATAATGCTACACCCTCAGGGGCTCACGGCTGGTGAGTTCGGAAGTTGGCGACCCCGAGGGATTCCTGAGCTGGGTCCGTTTTCCCTTTCTGTCCCTTACCTTTGGGGCGGACCCTCTCCTCTTTCACTTTCCTATCTGCCTTTCATGGCTCTCCTTCCTTCCAAGTGTCTCAATCCGCCTTCTTGAAGGGTTGAGGGTATTTCTTTTCCTCCTGTCCTTTATTTGCCTTATTGTCCTTTAGTTTTCCATTTCTTCTTTTGTATGTAGGTTAGTAGTTGGTTTTAGTTTTAAGTTCGCATTTCATTTTCATCTTCACGATCACCCAAACCATCAGGGGCCGATAACCTAGATGTTAGGCCCCTTAAAACAACAATTATCATCATCATCATCGCTGATGACCGCGATTAGAAAAATATCAAAATTAAATAAATGCTCGTTCTGCTCGTCCATACATTTCGAATCATTGACTTCTGAGTGTAAAAACAACTCAGATCAAAGACTCTATTGCACAAGAAAAATATTTGCAACAGCAAAAACACACATCGATGAATAGAAAATATGTGTTGGTAAGACTAGAAAAATATGAGAAATCCAGCTAACTAGCATGAAACGTAGGCGGCTGAAGTTATATGGGCACCTGGTGCGAATGGACAACAGACCAAGATATTCTTTTCCTTGGTTAAACGTTATAAGATTTTAAGCCTGTGGTCAAAGAAGTACAAATAGACATGGATTCCGCTGGGATTTCTTACCTTGATGTCCAAGATCGTTCCAAATTTAGTTATATGGTTAACTACCGGTATTGGTCCCTCACCCAAAGTGCCAAAGTGTTGTAAACCTCTTTCACAGGAGAGAAAGGAAAAATTATCAGCCGGGCTCAAGAGATATTGGGAACAAAAGAGAACCGTAGTCATAAGGACTCCTTAGTAGGGTCACATCAATAATAATAGGAATTTATTTGAGTAGCAAATTAGGTGAAACAGGGTGTATATGGATTCAGCTCCCTTTGAAACAATTCCCTCCCCATGATGCGCTGCTTAGAAACTTAAGCATTTTATATGGATTCATTTTGGGCCCGAATTGACAAACAGTATAAGAGGGTATTTCATTCAGCTACTCAAAACTAATTGCATGAATACATATAAAATCTATTTTATTTCTATAAAAGAACAATGATGTAATATAAAAGTTTTAGAAACAGTACACAACAAGATGTTCAATAAAGAACATATAGCCTACTTTCTCCTAAATGCATGGGTATTGTTATGACTCTTTGTCCTTTTCAAGGAGTATGATTGAATGTTGGTTGTAGTAGCTTGTTGAAATACAACGTGCTATAGGGATATTAAGCATGAATATGAGGTGCCCTTTGCTAGTGCTACCTCTGCAAAAAATTTCATTCAATTCGGTTTCACCGTGTTTGAATTGATATGTGGAATGGATTTGCACACATACATGGCCGCTGATAGGGCTGATGACCTTGTAGTCAGACATAAGATGCTTTCCACAAAAAGGCATGTTGTTGCAAAATCTGATACAGATCAAATTATTAGGATGGTCGTAAATTGATTTAAGCTTTTGACATTTGTATGGCCGTCATTCCGTTTCCGTCAAGATGGCGGCGATATAAAATAAGACACTGAGGTGCCCTTTGCTAGTGCTACCTCTGTACCAAGTTTCGTTCAATTCCGTTTCACCGTGCTTGAATTGATGGGGGAATCGATTCACACACTTGGCCACCATCTGCGAACTATTGGGCTGATGATCTTGCAGTTTGGTCAGAATATGCTTCCCCTATGAAGAAATGTTGTTGCAAAATTTGGTAAAGACTAGATTATTAGGTTGGTCGTAATTACATTCTAGCTTTTAACATTTGGGTGGCCGCGATTACGTTTCCGTCAAGATGGCGGTGATATAAAACATGACACTGAGGTGCCCTTTGCTAGTGCTACCTCTGTACCAAATTTCGTTCCATTCGGCTTCACCGTGTTCGAATTGATAGGGGGAATCGATTTTCACACAAAGATGGCGGCCC
This sequence comes from Meconema thalassinum, assembly GCA_946902985.2. NCBI lineage: Eukaryota > Metazoa > Arthropoda > Insecta > Orthoptera > Tettigoniidae > Meconema > Meconema thalassinum. The sequence goes on along the minus strand of OX336392.1, from coordinate 477,980,257 downwards.
ACCTATTATTTTGGTCAAAGTATTGCTCCCTCCATAAAGGTATGTTGTTGCAAAATTTGGTAGATATCGGATGATTATGTTAGTCGTAATTTGATTTAAGATTTGAACTTTTGTGTGGCCGCCATTACTGCTCAAGGCCCTCAAGGTGGCCGGGTATTTGTAGCCCCACCACTTTTGGAGCACCCTACACCCTCCGGGGCTCACGGTTGGTGAGTTCGGGAGTTGGCGACCCCGAGGGATTCCTGAGCTGGGTCCGTTTTTCCCTTTTGTCCCTTATCTGACCACCCCACCCGGGCGCGCCTCCCTTGTATCACCTAAGGGAGTGCCGCGTGCTGCTGACCACGCCTCCACTGAGATACCCGACCCCGCTCTTTATATACACAAAGACGATGAGCGTGTACTAAGGGCGCAGCCGCTCAGCGAAGGAACGGTCGGGCTGAAGGACCTCTGCTTTATTTTAAATTATGTATACAAGCCAGCAAAATACAAAGGAGGTGTCCCGAAGGACCAAACAACATGAGTAAGTTATCGTGTGCTAGGACACAAATGTCAAGAAACAGGAGATACACGAAATACAATACATAACAAATATACCAAAAACACACAAAATATATATATAACCCTTCACTGATCCAATTCCACCGGGTGTCCCTCATTGTTCACAGTATAAACAATTACTGGTTTCCGCTGCACTACGATTACCTCCACGTTTAGCCAGGGCATCTTCATAGTCCCAAAGCATACGCCAGGATCTGGTCCGGTTGAGACTGGAGGGAGTGGAATTGGTCGGCCATGAAGCTGATCTTGTGGACATGTCAAAACTTGCAAAATGGAATAATGGATTTAAATATGTATTAACCATTATTGACGTTTACTCAAAATATGCATGGGCAATTCCTCTTAAAACCAAAAAAAGGAAGTGAGATTGTAAATAGTTTAAAATTTGTTTATTCTCAAAGTAAAAGATTGCCCAATTATTTTCACACTGATCGAGGAACGGAATTTTATAACCGTGAATTCAAAACATGGTCTCAGAAACAAAATCTGAAGCATTATACCACTGGGAGCTCCATGAAAGCGAGTGTAGTAGAAAGATTTAATCGAACTCTTAAGGAATCGATGTGGAAAGAGTTCACAACACGTGGTTCATACCGATGGGTAAATATTTTGCCCGAGTTATTAGTAAAGTATAATCACAAAATACATCGCAGCATTAGCATGAAACCTATTGATGTAAAAAGAAACAATCAACCTCGCTTGCCAACTCAATATAATGAAACTTTAAGAAAACCAAAATATAAAATTGGTGACATTGTAAGAATATCAAAAATCAAGAAACATTTCAGCAAAGGATACGAAGCTAATTAGACTACGGAATTATTTACAATTTATAAAGTTCAAAATACTAATCCACGAACATATCTTTTAAAAGATAATAAAAATTTGCCGATATTTGGGGCGTTTTATGAAGCAGAGTTACAACGAACCAAACATCCTAATATTTACTTAGTTGACAAAGTACTACGTAGAAAAGGAACCCAAGCCTTCGTATCTTGGCTAGGATTCGATTCAACTCACAACTCTTGGATTTCGAACAAAAACATGTTCTAATTAAAACAATGTAAGTTTTTTTAATTCATCGCAAAAAATATTATTATTATTATTAATATTATTATTATTAATGTGTCTCTATATATTTTCAGCTCACGAAAACCAACACACTCAAGAAAGAAAAGAATGATTGTACTTACCTTCCACACAAGATAACCAGCATATTCAACTCTGCAGACAGCATCTTCAATTCTCAGCATCTTGGCGGGAAAAAAGAACTACTTACCACTTTAAGAACGAAGATCATACCATTTTGTTTTCACTATTTCGTATTATATAATTAATGTAAACCACAATGATTAAAATAAATATATTTTAAAAAATATATACATCCGTCATTTTAAATAAAAAACACTGACCCCTGTCCATTTAATTAATGATTTGACAATCATCATCATCAACTTCTTCTGCTTCTTCTGTTTCTCCAACACGCTCCTCATCATCATCATCATCACGTTCTTCTGCTAGAGGAGGCGGAGGAGTCACTAAATCCCCCAACCTCAGTCCATGAAGAGGAGTCATACTTATAATATCCTCACCCCTCACTCTGAATGCTCGAAGTCAATTTATCAAAACATTAATAATTTCAATATTTAGTCCATTTAATATTAATTCAGCACTATATCGTTGGTCTGACACTATTTCCTTTACTTCAAACTCGAAAATTTCTCTTTCTTGATCACTTAAATTGTTTATGATTATTCCTTCTTTTACTTTTACAGCCGAAATAAGGTAATTTAAGTTCAGCGCCCTCGCTCGCTCGCTCTCCTATTAATTTCACCTCTCCTATGCGGCACAACTTCTCAATAACACATTCAAATACGTTCATGATGAGAGCAACTATGGCTCCCAAACCATCTCTGCTCATATATACTATGAAGTTAAATAAACAAAACGCTCATTAAACATATCACATGAATGAGGCTCTGTGAACGGACATCCAAACTTGTTCTCTCATGAAAATAATTTCAGAGTTCAATAATGATGGTTAAGAATTTAAAACAAACAAACCAATATTCATTTCATGCAGTCAATGCTATATATTTGTCTTATAAAAAAGTCTATGCAGAAAGAGACCACAGAGCATGCAGGCCCGCAAAAAATGTTAACTAACAGCTGCACATCCTATATGAGTAGCAAGCCGGACCCCCCACGTTCAGCATGCTAGCGCTAGCCAAAGAACGATAACACCCGCGCGCGGGGCAAAAGGTTATCCGATTCAATCGGCCAAGGGTCAATCTCTTCTTACTGCTAACACATGCAGACCAATTAGCAAACGCATGTGAATAACCAACTGGCTCTCCATGGGCGCGTCGCGCCCAGACAGTCCCATTCAAATGTTAGTACACCAAAAACATTTCCGCTAACAAAGACGCCATTTGAACATTTTCTTTTCATTTTTGTCCTATACACCTGAGAGTTGGTTTACTGGTAGAGGAGATAGAGAGCTTTCATTTATGTCAAACAAACTTTTTTATAGATTTCCTAAATTTGGAAATATACCCTATCTTCAAAATTCAATTTATTTTGTCCTAGAGAGTTGAAATTTGGTGTGGGGAAGGTCACCCCATTCCCACGCTAACACGTGCAGTGCACATGCTCGCTCCTGGACCACGTGCTCGCTCTAAGGACCCACGACGTCATCGCGATTACGCAATATCTGCTCGTGATGATGCAATATTCAAAGGGATCATTTCCCTCCTACTTTTCTCTTTAAGATTCCCGCAATGTTTTTTGTTACTTGGTTCACCGTGTATCTAAATTCCCTTCTAGCGATTTTTAAGGAATTTTTAATCTACGTAGCTTTTTGTATGTTTTTTCGATCTAAATTACATCTCGCGATTGTTTTCAACCTCAATTGCATTTTGTAAGATTGACAATCTAAATTGCTTTTTGGTAAGTCTTTCAATATGGCGGAGGGACCTTTGTGAGTATTTTTTATTTCAATTGCCTTTTGTAACTATTTTCAACCAAAACCTCATTTCGCACGAATTTTGAATCTATATTGCATTTGGTTTGGCGGGCATTTTGCACATATTTTGATTCCCAATTGCATTTTGTGGGTATTTTTAATATGAATTACATTTTGTCAAGTATTTTCAATCTAAATTGCTTTTTGTAAGTAATGTCAATCCACATGAGTCCTTTGAATCTACCGTACATTTTGTAAGCATTTTCAATTTCAATTGCATTTTGTAAGTATTTTGAATTTCAATTGCACTTTGTGAATAATTTGGATTGGAACTGGGATAGGGCCTATTTCAATCTGAATTGCATTGTGTATTTTCAATTTCAATTGCATTTTATAAGTATTTTGAACCTAAATTGCATTTTATACGTATTTTCGATCTCATTTGCATTTTGTAAGTATTTTGAATTTCAGTTGCATTTTATAAGTATTTCGACGCTACATTGCATTTTGTACGTATTTTGAATCTAGCCTACGTTTTGTGGGTCTATTTCAATCTATTCTTTTTGTGCAACTTTTCGTTCTAAATTCCCTTTTGTAAGACCATATTGTGAGTTGTTTCCATCCGAGTTCCTTTTTGTACGTATTTTCCGTCTCGGATAATTTTGTTCTGGTTTCCATTTCAATATCATTTTCGCTATCACCCAGATCATTAGGGGCCGATAACGTTGATGTTAGGCCCCTTAAAACAACAATTATCATCATCTCCGAAGCATATGTCAGGATAGGGACATAGTACGTCCGATATATGATCTTTTTGCTGTTCTGAGGGACATCCTTGCTCCATAACATGCTTCTCACCCTCCTCCGGAATGCTTCTGCCTGTCTCCCCCGCTCATTTATTTCTCTATCGTTTCTTCCATTATCTTGTATCAGGCTTCCCAGATATTTGAAACTCTCCACTTTCTTAAGCTGTTCCCCACCAATTGTTATACCCCTTGTGGTTCTTTCCTTCTTGCTTGTTGTGATCACCATCTTACTCTTATTGATGCTGAATTTCATCCCATATCCTTGTATTATTCCTTCCCACACGTCCAACTGTTCCTCCTTGTTTCCCCAAAGCATCTGCAAACACCATTCTTTCCCCAATTACTTGTGCCACTCGGGTCTTTATGTCATCCATCACCACAATGAAAAGTAACGGTGACAGTGCACTTCCTTGTTTCAGGCCGTTTCTCTGTTCCAACCAGTCCAATCTCTCTCCCACTTTCACACAGCTCACACTTCCCTTGTACATCTCCTTTATCCTCCTTACAGTCCATTTTCTACTCCTCTATCCTCCAGGGACTTCCATACTTTGTTTCTGCATACACTGTCATATGGTTTCTCAATGTCCAGGAAGGCCATCAGTAGATCTGTTCCATACCTATAGTGCTGTTCTTGTAACTGCCTTACAGCAAAAATCAAATCCACTGTGGACCTTCCTGCTCTGAAGCCATGTTGTTCTTTCCTCATCCCTCCTTCTATCCTTGTCCTAATTCTCCTTTCCTAAACTTTCTCAAACATCTTTGCACAATGTCTCATCAGTGTTATTCCCCGATAGTTTCTGCATTCTGTTCTACTACCTTGTCTCATCTTTCCTGATTCCCTCCTGCGAGGGGTCAGCCTTCTTTTTCTTTTCATGTTATCTCCTGCCTTCTGCTTAAGGCCCTCAAGGAGGCCGGGTGTATGTGCGCCACCACGTTTGGTGCACCCTAGATAATGCTACACCCTCAGGGGCTCACGGCTGGTGAGTTCGGGAGTTGGCGACCCCGAGGGATTCCTGAGCTGGGTCCGTTTTCCCTTTTTGTCCCTTACCTTTGGGGCGGACCCTCTCCTCTTTCACTTTCCTATCTGCCTTTCATGGCTCTCCTTCCTTCCAAGTCCCTCAATCCGCCTTCTTCGAGGGTTGAGGGCATTTCTTTTCCTCCTGTCCTTTATTTGCCTTATTCTCCTTTAGTTTTCCATTTCTTCTTCTAGTATGTAGGTTAGTAGTTAGTTTTAGTTTTAAGTTCGCTTTTCATTTTCATCTTCACGATCACGCAAACCATCAGGGGCCGATAACCTAGATGTTAGGCCCCTTAAAACAACAATTATCATCATCATCATCAAGTAGTTAAGTCTCAATTGCATTTTTGTGGGTATTTTGAATCTAAATTACATTTTGTAAGTATTTTCAATTTAAATTGCATTTTGTAAGTATTGTCCATCCAAATGAGAAGTTTGAATCTACCATACATTTTGTAAGCAATTTCAATTGCATTTTGTATTTTCATCCTACCCCGCTTTGTTCGAGTAGTTAATTCTCAATTGCATTTTGTGGGTATTTTGAATATACATTACATTTTGTGCTTATTTTCAATCTCATTTGCATTTTGTTAGTATTTTGATTTCCCTTGCATTTTGTAAGTATTTCCACTGTACGTTGCATATTGTACGTATTTTGAACTTCACCTACATTTTGTGAGTATTTTTCGCTCTATTCCTTTTGTGAGTATTTTCGTTCGAAATTTCCTTATGTACGTATTACCGCTCTCCATTTTGCGAGTAGTTTCAATCTGAGTTCCTTTTTGTAAGTATTTTCCTGCTCACTTACTTTTCGTTCTGGTGTCCACTTCATTGACATTTTCGCTGTCACACAGACCATTAGGGGCCGATAACCCGGATGTTAGGCCCCTTAAAACAACAATCATCATCATCATCGTTATATCAGCTCTGAGAATTTTCTACCATTGCCTGAAAAAGCCATGATAGGCCTACTGCTGCAGCTGGATCATTCTTCTTCCTTTCATCTCGACTGGCCTGATCATCAAATCTTAGACAATATAACAAATTCAAGAATCTCTTCATTTATAATTTATAACGAAAAATATCCCTCCCTGATCCATCCGTGGCGAACATAGATTCAGCGCATTCATGATTGGATTTGATAGTAGCGGTAAAATAAAGTAATCCAATAAATGCTCTTAGTTCAATGGCATTAGTATCTCTGAGTTCCGTTCAGGTTTGATCAGAATGATGTAATCGATCTTCTTCTTTTCCTTCGTCTTTTCCCACTCAAGTGGGGTCGACGTTCCTGGCAAGTCTTCTGCATTTTCCTCGGTCCCGTACGTCCTCTTCCCTTAGATGTTTCTCTCTCAAGTCTTCGCATATGCAGTCCCTCCATCTTCTTGGTGGTCTTCCCCCTTCCTCTGGCGCCTTCCACTACCATTTCTGTCACTCTCTTGCCAACGTAAGTGTCGTCCCTTCTCAGGACATTTCCATACCAGTGTAGTCTTCTCTCTTGAACTTTCTTTGATATATCCGTCACTGGTGACGCCACAAATCATTCTTAACATTTTCATCTCCCCCCCCCCCAGGGGCTCACATCTAGTAGGACGTTGGTTGGCGACCACGGGGCCCCAGCTGAGTCCAGCATTGCTTCCACTTACTTGTGCCGGGCTCCCCTCTGTCTTCTTTCCTGTCGACCTCACTTGGTCAACTCTTCTCTTCCGACCCCGACGGTATTAGGGTATCCGAGGCCTAGGGAGTCTCTTCCTTTCCCGCCTTAATTGGCCCTTGTCTCATCTTTTCTGATTCCCTCCTTCTGCGAGGGGTCAGCCTTCTTTTTCTTTTCATGTTCTCTCCTGCCTTCTGCTCAAGGCCCTCAAGGAGGCAGGGTGTATGTAGCCCCACCACTTTTGGTTCACCCTAGATAATGCTACACCCTCAGGGGCTCACGGCCGGTGAGTTCGGGAGTTGGCGACCCCGAGGGATTCCTGAGCTGGGTCCGTTTTCCCCTTTTGTCCCTTACCTTCGGGGCGGACCCTCTCCTCTTTCACTTTCCTATCTGCCTTTCATGGCTCTCCTTCCTTCCAAGTCCCTCAATCCGCATTCTTCGAGGGTTGAGGGCATTTCTTTTCCTCCTGTCCTTTATTTGCCTTATTCTCCTTTAGTTTTCCATTTATTCTTTTAGTCTGTAGGTTGGTAGTTAGTTTTAGTTTTAAGTTTGCATTTCATTTTCATCTTCACGATCACCCAAACCATCAGGGGCCGATAGCCTAGATGTTAGGCCCCTTAAAACAACAATTATCATCATCTCTCCTGCCTTCTGCTCAAGGCCCTCAAGGAGGCTGGGTGTATGTAGCCCCACCACTTCTGGTGCACCCTGGATAATGCTACACCCTCAGGGGCTCTCTGCTGGTGAGTTGGGGAGTTGGCGACCCCGAGGGATTCCTGAGCTGGGTCCGGTTTCCCCCTTTTGTCCCTTACCTGTAGGGCGGACCCTCTCCTCTTTCACTTTCCTATCTGCCTTTCATGGCTCTACTTCCTTTCAAGTCCCTAAATCCGCTTTCTTCGAGGGTTGAGGGCATTTCTTTTCTTCCTGTCCTTTATTTGCCTTATTCTCCTTTTGTTCACCATTTCTTCTTCTAGTATATAAGTTAGTAGTTTTAGTTATAGTTTACATTTCATTTTCACGATCACCCACACTATTAGGGGCCAATAACCAAGATATTAGGCCCCTTGGAACAACAATTATTATCATTTTCATTTTAGCCATGATATGATTTGTATGCTGCATGTTTTTGTTCAACATATCTTCTGTAAAGAAACACTCCCAAGCTTCTAGTGGACTGGTCATACGAGGCATATAGATGCAAACCCAGACATTTCCACTTTAATGTATGGACTGAATAAAGGAAATGTCTGTGTTTGCTTCCAAACCAACGTTAGTTGAGACAGATGTCTAGCTGTTTATTTTAGTTTTGGTGGTTTTTATGGAAATACTAAGTATAAAAGTTTGATATAGTTTCAGGTATCATTGTGTTTCACAAATGCAGAATAATATAATATAACATAATCAATAACAAAGTCTAACCATACAAAATAACAATATTATTTTAAAGGACTCTTGTATCAATATCCAAAGCACTGTTCAATGTTTTAGATTCTGAGATCTGTTACCTCAATTTGTGGTTGGCAAATAGTCATCCACCTCATCATCCTCCTCTTCCAACCCCACCCCTTCTACTGGATATATAACATCTTTGTAGAACTGAAGATTTTTCAAGCTTTCTCCAATCTTCACCAAAATGATGCTTCAGCAATGAATCTACATCAGACGTTTTCTCCTTTTTTACAGGTACTCCACAGTTCAGAATATCCCAAACCATTAGGGCCCAATAACCAAGATGTTAGGCCCCTTAAAACAACAATTATCATCATCAGTTCAGAATATCTGGCCGTACCATGGCAGCAGTCTTCCCATTCTTAAAGACTGGCTTTGAAAAACCTAAATCAGTCCTGTAAAAGGTTTCCGCTCTAACTTTTACAGTTCCCTGAGGCGACTGATAATAATTCTCTTCGCCTCATTGAATTTGTGATGCCACTGTCCTGGGAGTTCGTTTTTTTTTTGTTTCTTTTTTTCAATCGTAGATAGTCGTGTCTCTGCCATGTTCTATTACAGTCCCATCTTGTTGAAATGTATCAAAATAATCTTCTTTGTTTAGAATGGTTGCTCTTTTTTTCAGCGTTTTCTCTATTTGGCCGAAAACTCTATCTGCGGGTAAATAACTGTGTCCTGCTGCAGGAACGGTTAATTCACGAGTCTTGATGGAATGTGGTGCAGTACTAAGCCATTTGAAATACATCACAACCATAGAACAATTTTTATTCTGTCCCCCACATCCATCTGAGACTAGCCTGACAGTGTGTATGTCGGAAGGAATATCAATATTTTGCAGCCGGTGGTATACAGCAGATGCAATCTAATTTGATGACTTCGGACGTTCATTTTCTGTCCAAGCATACATAAACACGTTAGCAGGATCACGTTGACTTTAAGAAGATCCCTCTACTACGATGAAATCGTAAATATACAACTGTCTCGAGTAATAACATGCTTGGTCAGGAATTTTCGGCAGAGGCAGATTCTTCTGACAATCGTAGCTAAATGCTTTTACGAAAGGATCACTGAACGAAAATATCCAGAAGTACGGCCTGAAAATCAGTATAGAGAAAAGCAAGACCATGGTGATGACAAGAGGGGAAAGACAAGGAAAGGGCACTGTGAAAATTGGAAGTCAGAGTTTGGAAATTGTGGACACGTTCAAATACCTAGGAAGTGAATTGATGCAAACTGGTAGGTTGGACATGGAGATTGGCAGGAGGGTACAGCAGAGCAATGCATTCTATCAAAGTGTAAGAAAACTTGTTTGGGATAAGGAAGTACCAAGGAAAAGCAAGGAGGTAATGTATAAAGTGTACTATGTTCCCATATTAACTTATGCAGCTGAGACTTGGACCCTGACAAGCAGGCAAGAGAGTAGAATCCAAGCCAGTGAAATGAAATTCCTAAGAAGTATGATAGGAAAGACAGAGTGAGGAATGAAGATATTAGGAAGGAAGTTGGAATGGGAAAACTAAATCAGAGAATTGAGAAGAATAAACTAAGGTGGTTTGGACATGTAAAGAGGATGGAGGAAAATAGAATACCAAGACAGATGCTGGAGGCGAAGTGCAAGGGTAAGAGAGCAAGAGGAAGACCTAGAAAAAGGTGGATTGATTCAGTGAAGAACAGCGTAAGAAAAAGAAATATGGACTGGGACAAGATCGTGGAAGAAGAATGGTGGAAGGAGAGAGGAAAGTGGAGAAGTGCCATAAATACCCCGACCCGGCAGGAGCTGGATAAGGGGAAATGATGATGATGATGATGCATCGAAATCTACAATTCACCTAAATAGGTCAAAGGCATATTTCGATGCGTAGAAAAATTTCGCGATTTCAATTGATATTTTCAATTTTCCGCATCGAAATCTACACTTGGACTATATAGATCAATTGCAGATTCCGATACACATCGTCTTTCTTACAATTTCATAATTGAAAAAAAAAACGTGCATCGAATTCTACAATTCACCTAAATAGCTCAATTGCATATTTCGATGCGTAGAAAAATTTCGCGACTTCAATTGATATTTTCAATTTTCCGCAATTGTAGATTCCGATACACATCGTAATTCTTACAATTTCATAATTCGAATCAGAGGTATGTGTATAGCATTATAATTTCTGTATAAAACATTGAAGGTTTAGTCTTTTTATGTTTTCCACTGTATGAAACCTATATTTTGCTAATACAAGAGACTGTTATATTATGTCTTTTGCAGGTGTTCTTGTAAATTCCAATTTTGACCAATATGTTACCGATCACTTAACTTACTATGACAAATTTTCAATGAAATGCAACAACAAAAGTAAATATAGGAACATAACACGACAGACATCAAATTCCACTCACCTCGCAATGAATGACTCCCAATGCTGGGCTGGTAATTGTTCCAAACACACACACACAAAAACTCTTTCTTTTCCATGTCTCAGAAATTATATCAAAAACAGATAATGAAAAATTTAGTGGTAGCAGTTCACTTTAGACCATTCTTTGTATAAATATCTTTAAAAACTGAAATTACCTGATTTAATGGTCAGGAGGATATCAGGAGAGGATTGAGTATTAGATGTTCACTGCTCCGCTGTCATAGACCCACTTACATAGTTGAAATCGAAGTTCTCACCCCCACACTCAAAAGTTAACAAGAAAGAACCGCAGCTTTCACACGTGATGTAGGAAATCACTAAGTGAACTCAATTACAGTGTTTATTTATGTATTTATAATGGTTTACATACAAAAACAGACCTAACCTGGGGCTTACGCCCCAGACCCCCTTGCTTGTGATACTAACATTAATTTTCGACCTAGTAGCGGACATAAAATCTATCTTATTAATGTTTTACATACAAAAACAAACCTAACATGGGGCTTACGCCCCAGACCCCCTTGCTTGTAGTACTAGCAGTAATTTTCCACAAGACAGTTCCTAACTTAGTAGCGAAGGCGTGTGGTGAATTTCTTTATTCAAGTTGGTAACGTAGTCACATGATCGTCTTTCGGGTGTCACATGACTGTCAAAGATTGCATTCTTTCCGTGAAATAACAATTATTGCGGTGCAGCAGTGGCTATTGAGTATGAAGAGATTGTGAAACAACTCCCCGAAAGGTAGGCATATCATAAATTATATATTTTCAATAAGCTAAGGTGTTGAAAGTGATGAAAAGGGAGGATGGTCTAAAGTGAACAATAAATAATTTAGTTTACATTTCATCTTCACAATAACATACATACCCATACATACTCATTCACTCCAGGCATACAACATACACTCAAAAGTTAACAAGAAAGAACCGCAGCTTGCGATCAATAAATTAAAAAGGGCACAACTTGGCCAATAAAACAAATTCAATATTCCTTCATAATGTAAAATGAAAGACAAATTAACGAAGACTTCTCAATGAAAACAAATGTACAATGATTTAGTGTACTTTAAAAATTAGATTAAATTAACCTAGCCTATCATTTCAAAAAATAAAAATTTATATACTTCATTATTGCAATTAAACGCTACTACGCATGGCCACTTCTCAAATAGAACAATAAACGCCGAAAACAAGAAGTAACACTTCAAGACCAAAACTTGGCCCACACAAAATGAAAACAATAATCCTATGAAAAATATCATTTTTTTTATAAATTTAATATACCATTCATTCACAACAAAAAAATTCATTCGGCAGGGACATACCAATCATCATTCCCACTTGACCATTTACACAAGCTAATCCCCCACCCCAAAATCCCCCTACCCCTTAGCATTCAAAATATTCCCTGCCGAAAATGATTAACATAAATAACACATTTACCACATCCACTAATCTCTCACACTTGGAGGATATACTCTCCGACAATCAGCCATAAACCTTTCAAACAGACACACCCCGGGATCGACATTTTTCCTCCACACATACTCATCTAAATGACTCTGCAGTGACCCTTCCCTTCTTTTCCCCTTCCCAATGCTATATTTCACTGCAGACCAAAACGCTTCTATTGTATTGGTACAAGCCCCTGTTACATAATCTTTGAATTGCTCAGTATGATTAACAGCAAAATGTATAAACCCCTCATAAGAACCCCACATATCACTGTAAATAGTTGTCCCAACCTTAATATGCTTTTTAATTACTTTCAACAGCGTCCCCTTATCCCGTTTTGCAACAACTTCAAAAAAACAATCCCTCCCCTGACTACCCTGAACAACCCCCCAAAAAACCCATGTATTTTTCATTCGCTTGCCCTTGTTGAATTTCCGCTTACCGAAACAACTCTCATCGATTTCAATAACAACACCCTCCCCCCAAAAAGGCCCACGTTCACGCACCCATGCACTACATACCTCTCTACAAAACGAAAACCAGTCAACAACAGTACGCGAAGATACACTCAACTCATGCACAACATCACGAATAGGCATACGCCGGCAAAAACAGTACACAATGAGCAAAACATCTTTAATAGAGATCCGTGCCTTGGAAAAGAACGAGCCCTTTCGAATTGTGCGCCAACACACACACTTGGAACAACGCCACATAATGCCGTCTTAGCTGCGAGAGACTGGCACCTTGGAATCTTTCATCGGCCTTTCGCACTTGGGACAAAAATATTATTTGCCCAAGAGACCCTTTTCACGAGCGAAATCAACAGCCCCTTGTACGGTCGAGAGAATACCGAACAGTACAATTAACTTCATAGCGCCTTGAGGTGCCTCCATAACCTCATCGCCACTGTCAGAGCTACCGGTACTCGATGAAGAAACGACTTGGCGTTTGCCGCACAAACCGCTGGGGCCAGCAACATCAGCCATTATCAATTGATATGAGGACTGTATAAGAGCACGAAAGAATATGAAGTGACTAACAATCTTTCAGTACTTACCTACAAACATCCAGCACGTCCCTTCTACATACGTCAGCCCGTTATATCCTAATACTACGTCACACACCACTGCACGAAAATGGAATTGTAACACACGCCATTCACGAATTCAACACTATCATTACAATTGGCCAACACAATTGCGTAGACGACACTACTAATATCAGAATCTCGTTATAAACATACGCAAACAGGTGAAAAAAATGGCCGACTGTCACGAGAGAACCGCGCGAAACCAATGTATCAATCAGCTGACAAGCTCCCGGCAAGCAATGCGATTGAATACGTCAGTAGTGACATCACGGTAACGTCACTGATGTAACTAATATTTCCCCAGACGGGGCCGGATCGTAATGTCGTAATGAACCGTTTTATCTGCTTTCCTTTTAAATAAACATGTTTCAATGTCCGATGCATGCGCTCAAGATGCATGTTTGTGTTGATCCCCAACCTTTTCCTGAAACAATAGGCCCAAGTTCTGCATCTTTTAACATAATATTCTTGAAAATAATGTTGAAATTCATGTAAATCCTTATCTTCCAACATCATCTTCAAGAAATTCTCAGTCAGTCTAAAGAATGTGAGCTCATCCTGTTCAGTTAAAAGTACACACAGGAACTTATAAATTTCTGCCTGCTTCTCGGTGCTGGTGATTTTTGTTCGTAAGTTTTTCCTCCAGGCTTGATCAACATGCCATGCACAAAATAACCTGTTGTGTGGTTCTCCCATTATTTTTGTCCATGACTTGTAGAATGTCTCTTCCATATCGCTCATAAATACTTTTGTTTGTATAGGACCTAATATCTCTTTTACAGTATTAAAAAATAAACTCAGGACTGGTTCATCTATCCGGCTAGACACCATGAATGCTCCAGGAAAGCCTTGACCCATGTCATCAGTAATCATTAAGGTAATTAGTTGGAACCCATAATTACCCATCCCATGGGTTCCATCAATTGTAATCTTTTCGGTTCGATACTTTTTAAATATCTCGCCTTGTGCCTCATTCATAACAATGAGAATAAAGTCGTCATCTTTTAATAAGTCGCTTGTCACTCCTTGAGGTTTGTAGAAGAGGATACTCTCTTTGTTGGTTTCAATCCACTTCTCTACACTAGCTGCATCACTGGTGTGATGAATTCCATCCTCGGACAAATTAAATTCCTGTTCGATATTATGGAGATCTTTCTTGGTTAGAAGGTGTTTCCTTTCCAAAGTGTTTTGGTAAAGTGAATTTCTTATATCGTCCAGGATAATATCGAAAGGAATTTTCATAGCAATTTTGCTGGCCAGATCTTGTCTTTGATGTACCGTTAATTGTAAATGACCAAGATCATTATCGTGGCCTACATGCGTTTCATTGTAGTTTACCTGGCATGTTCCATCTTGGTATTCTTCCACTTTAATTTCAGCTGGGCAAAAAGCATTAATCTTATTTCTTCCTTGGGACTTAAGATGTCTTTTATTGTGCCCTTTAGATATAAAATATCCACTGCGATGACATATGTACGAGAAATATTTTCTCCCAGACTTTAATTGGTGAGGTCTTTCTTGAACAAATTTTGTTTTATTGTCATTTTCTGTTTGTAATTTCCATTTATCAAATAAGCTGACACTAGAAAAAAGTTTGGTCTTTGGCACTAATTTAATTTCATGTACTTGGCTGAAGTGAAGGCGTAGCTCTTTTCTTGATCCTCTATGGTGACAAATAGGACATGTTAATTTCGATGAATTATACCTTTTAGGCCTACGTTCTTCACGTTTCCTTCGCTTGTGTTGGTTTAAATTGTCCTTTCTGTTGAACTGTGCATTGCATTTTAAACATTTATGTTTTTTATCTGGGGGTAAAATACTGTGTTTTACAGTCATATGATCTTTTAGATTTTTTAAGTATAAAAACTGTACACCACAATGTTCACACTGGTGTTTCTTTCCACTGTCCACATCAGTGTCATGTTCTTCACGTTTATGGCTTTTTATGTCCATACACTTAGCAAATGTTTCATCACACTGGTCACATTTGAATGTCCTGTTCTGTTCAATACCCTTCAATCCATGCTTTGCCTTCTCATGTGCACTGCAATTTCGTTTGTAGGCAAATCGAGCATCACAAACGTTGCACCTAAATGCCTTCACAGATTCTTTTGGTTGAGACATAATCTTAACTTCTTACTACCGATATGTATACAACATCCGAATATTTCATGGACACTAATTGTCATCGACTTGAACACAATATTAACACCATTTACAACACACTCCGTTCACGCACACTACAAATAACAAATATTTCACACTCTTGTCCTAAGCGAATAACACCCTAAAATTCACCAAGATCACTATCTCCTAAATGAACATAAGGCCGAATACTAAAAAAGAAAAGAAAAAGACCGCCAGAACACTTAACACTCACTCCACTCGCAAATTTGCAAAATATACACCGTATAAACAAATATTACGACAGCACAGTCGTAGAACTGACACCAACACCGTCACCGTCACAGAACTGTGATCCTAAATCTAGGATTAACACACACAAAAAACGATACGCGCATATACAGTAACTTGCTGGTCTTACAAATTACACTGTAGCATGGCTTTCCTCATTTATAAAATGTATAGCGATGGGGACGAGATATCTGCGATTTACTGCGAACAAGATCAAGAAGAGCGAGCATCAATGAGTTGATCCGAACTTGTCCGATACGTGCCGATCGACCCGATTTACCTCGAACAAGAACAAGAAGAGCGAGCATCAACGAGTTGGTCCGAACTTGTCCGATACGTGCCGATCGAGTCGAGCAGCAGAAAAGTAGGTGTTGTCTGCAGACGCTTGTGATTAAGAGCTGTTAATTCTAATAATATGGACGTCCATACATCATCTTCCGCAGTAATGTTGCTATAATACGGTAAGAGTTTACATTTATAGTTCTTGCGTGGTGTAGCCTTCCTGGAAACGATATTAATATAGGTTAGGTCAGGTCAGGTCTTCAGTCAGTAAGATGAAAGGCTTTTTGTAACAAATTGTGTTCCTTACACATTGAGTTAAGGATACCAGTGGTGTTGCTGGAAGATCTGACATTTTTTTAAAAGTATTCTTTAGCTCAGCGTGCTATTAACCCTCAGGGTGTTTTCCACCCCACGTGGTATTTTAGTGTAATTTATTTGTTAACTACCTTATTAATTCACGATTTTAAGATACATTATGTAAGATTGACTCATTGTCTATCACTTATGGGCATAGTTTCTTTGATGCCTACTTTTCCTCTGGTATTTTTTTAATTGAATAATTCTTATGTTTTTATGTTGTCTAGTTTGCATGTTGTTAACAAAATTCTATTTAATGATTAAGAAACGTGCTTTACATGCGATGGAAGGAATAGTCAATAAAGGAGAATTATAAATTTGGGGTATTATATTTATTAACATCAATGATATACGGGAGCCTGAACTTTCCCTATCATTTTATCATTTTTCTTATCTTATCTTATCTGATATTCTGAGAGTCATTAAACTTACCAATTGCAATTACATTAATTCTGTATGCGACCAGAACGTGGCTTTTACATACCTTTTGTTAGATCACAGGCTTTCGCGGCTGGTGTCTAGTTTATCATGCTGGCTTACAGGATGTTGGCTCCATCCTGTAAGCCTAGATGATAAATTTATTAAAAGTGCAACGTCCCTTTTCGTAACTTTTGACAAGGTTGATTATCGAAAATATATTAAGAAATATAAACCATTGGCCTGGATAAAGATTATTGATGCGTGACTAAACCCAGGGGTGTTATCTATTAGCTAACGTGGCCACAGGGCCGGGCCGTGCTACCAAACCACCATTGGTCTGGACGAAAATATTGGTCTAGGCAAAACCATTGGTCTGCCGGATGCGAAATAGTACTGAATGCGTGGGGTTGGCATTACTGACTCCATCACAAAGATGGATGTCAGAGCTGCAATTTCAACTATGTAACCCCCCAGGGGCTCACATCTAGTGGGTTGTGGGTTGGCGACCACGGGGCCCCAGCTGAGTCCGGCATTGCTTCCACTTACTTGTGCCGGCTCCTCTCTTTCTTCTTTCCTGTCGACCTCCCTTGGTCAACTCTTGTTCTCTTCCGACCCCGGCGGTATTAGGGTATCCGAGGCCTAGGGAGTCTCTTCCTTTCCCGCCTTAATTGGCCCTTGTCTCATCTTTTCTGATTCCCTCCTTCTGCGAGGGGTCAGCCTTCTTTTTCTTTTCCTTTTACCTCCTGCCTTGTGCTCAAGGCCCTTAAGGAGGCAGGGTGTATGTAGCCCCACCACTTCTGGTGCACCGTCGATAATGCTACACCCTCAGGGGCTCACGGCTGGTGAGTTCGGGCGTTGGCGACCCCGAGGGATTCCTGAGCTGGGTCCGTTTTCCCCCTTTTGTCCCTTCCCTTTGGGGCGGACCTTCTCCTCTCTCCCCTCTCCTCTCCTCTCCTCTTTTCCTTCTATTTCCTTTTCTCTTTAAGATTCCCGCCCTGTTTTTGTTACTCGAATCACCGTGTATCTAAATTCCCTTTTACCACTTTTTTTAAGGCATTTTTGATCTATGTTGCATTTTGTAAGTCTCTTCGATCTAAATTACATCTCGCGATTGTTTTCAACCTCAATTGCATTTTGTAAAGATTGACAATCTAAATTGCTTTTTAGTAAGTCTTTCAATGCAGGCGTCAGGGCATTTTAGTGAGTATTTTGAATTTCAATTGCATTTTGTAAGTATTTTCAACCAAAACCGCATTTCGCACGAATTTTGAATCTAAATTGCATTTTGTTTGGTGGGCATTTTGCACATATTTTGATTCTCAATTGCATTTTGTGGGTATTTTGAATCTAAATTACATTTGTCAAGTATTTTCAATCTAAATTGCTTTTTGTAAGTATTGTCAATCCACATGAGTCGTTTGAATCTACCGTACATTTTGTAAGCATTTTCAATTTCAATTGCATTTTGTAAGTATTTTGAATTTTAATTGCACTTTGTGAATAATTTGGATTGGAACTGGGATATTTCAATCTGAATTGCATTGTGTATTTTCAATTTCAATTGCATTTTGTAAGTATTTTGAACCTCAATTGCATTTTGTACGTAATTTCGATCTCATTTGCATTTTGTAAGTATTTTGAATTTCAGTTGCATTTTGTAAGTATTTCGGCGCTACTTTGCATTTTGTGCGTATTTTGAATCTAGCCTCCGTTTTGTGGGTCTTTTTCAATCTATTCTTTTTGTGCAACTTTTCGTTCTAAATTCCCTTTTGTAGGACCATATTGTGAGCTGTTTCCATGTGAGTTCCTTTTTGTACGTATTTTCAGTCTTCGATAATTTTGTTCTGGTTTCCATTTCATTATCATTTTCGCTATCACCCCGATCATTAGGGGCCGATAACCTCGATGTTAGGCCCCTTAAAACAACAATTATCATCATCATCATCATCAACTATGTAAGTCGTGCTCCTATTTGGCAGCACTGCCACCCTCAAATATGTGCTTAATTACATAAATTTGTGGTTTTATTTAGGCTATTGCTCGTTCAACTGCACAATACACACACGTTGCCACCATGTGGGATACAAAATACATCACACTAATTAATCCTCAACCGGTGTTGTGAAGAATTCGGTTCATAAACGGTGTTGTGGAGTCAAAAAAGATACCACATAAAAATTTTCCACCAATAACTTTTATTTTAATTTTTAAGAAAATTATGCATATATTTTGTTAATTTACACTTTTTGGAGTGTAGCTAATGATAATGAAATATTAATGTTTGAAAAATTTGAAAAATACACATTCTTACTTTACTTATGCTTTTTATTTCTTAAAAACAGATTGAACACAGAGTTAAATTATGATAGCCTATAAAAAATAGAAAGTATCAAATTTCACATGCACTTAGGCCATTTTCACAACCCCCCAGGGGCTCACGACTAGTGAGAAGTGGGTTGGCGACCACGGGGCCCCAGCTGAGTCCGGCATTGCTTCCACTTACTTGTGCCGGGCTCCTCTCTTTCTTCTTTCCTGTCGACCTCCCTTGGTCAACTCTTGTTCTCTTCCGACCCCGACGGTATTAGGGTATCCGAGGCCTAGGGAGTCTCTTCCTTTCCCGCCTTAATTGGCCCTTGTCTCATCTTTCCTGATACCCTCCTTCTGTGATGGGTCAGCCTTCTTGTTCTTTTCCTTTTACCTCCTGCCTTGTGCACTAGGCCCTTAAAGAGGCAGGGTGTATGTAGCCCCACCACGTCTGGTGCACCGTCGATAATGCTACACCCTCAGGGGCTCACGGCTGGTGAGTTCGGGCGTTGGCGACCCCGAGGGATTCCTGAGCTGGGTCCGTTTTCCCCTTTTGTCCCTTCCCTTTGGGGCGGACCTTCTCCTCTCTCCCCTCTCCTCTCCTCTTTTCCTTCTATTTCCTTTTCTCTTTAAGATTCTCACACTGTTTTTGTTACTAGAATCACCGTGTATCTAAATTCCCTTTTAGCGATTTTTCAGGCATGTTTGATCTATGTTGCATTTTGTAAGTTTTTTCGATCTAAATTACATCTCGCGATTGTTTTCAACCTCAATTGCATTTTGTAAAGATTGGCAATCTAAATTGCTTTTTAGTACGTCTTTCAATGCAGGTTGCCGGGCCTTTTAGTGAGTATTTTGAATTTCAATTGCATTTTGTAAGTATTTTCAACCAAAACCGCATTTCGCACGAATTTTGAATCTAAATTGCATTTTGTTTGGTGGGCATTTTGCACATATTTTGATTCTCAATTGCATTTTGTGGGTATTTTGAATCTAAATTACATTTGTCAAGTATTTTCAATCTAAATTGCTTTTTGTAAGTATTGTCAATCCACATGAGTCGTTTGAATCTACCGTACATTTTGTAAGCATTTTCAATTTCAATTGCATTTTGTAAGGATTTTGAATTTCAATTGCACTTTGTGAATTATTTGGATTGGAACTGGGATATTTCAATCTGAATTGCATTGTGTATTTTCAATTTCAATTGCATTTTGTAAGTATTTTGAACCTCAATTGCATTTTGTACGTAATTTCGATCTCATTTGCATTTTGTAAGTATTTTGAATATCAGTTGCATTTTGTAAGTATTTCGACGCTACTTTGCATTTTGTACGTATTTTGAATCTAGCCTACGTTTTGTGGGTCTTTTTCAATCTATTCTTTTTGTGCAACTTTTCGTTCTAAATTCCCTTTTGTAAGACCATATTGTGAGTTGTTTCCATCTGAGTTCCTTTTTATATGTATTTTCCGTCTCAGATAATTTTGTTGTGGTTTCCATTTCATTATCATTTTCGCTAACACCCAGATCATTAGGGGCCGATAACCTCGATGTTAGGCCCCTTAAAACAACAATTATCATCATCATCATCATTTTTTTCACAAACACTATATCTAGTCTTCTCCACACTCCTTGCCCACCACGGAACGACAAGTTTGGCAGGTAGGTTGTTCACATTTCACACAATACTGATTAGTCTTTTTCTTGGCAGAACGGGGACACAGTGCACATCGCTTCCTTTATTTTACTTTTTCCTTCGGAATACTCTTTTTCAAAATTCTAGATGTTATCATTCGTAGTTCTTTTGGAAGTCTACCATTGACAAGGCTTTGTTTGAGGTAGGATTCAGATAGTTGCCTGGCCAATGTTTTAAGAAATTCGTAGCGGGTCCCAGACGTGTAGTTCTTGAGCGAGTCTGAATAATGAATCGGTTGACCCCCAACAATATTCAGGATGGTAAAGAAAATTGCAAGAGGCCATCTTCTACTTGTGTTGTAGGTAACACACTTCTGGTCAAGGGTATCCATTCCCCCTTTGGTCATCATCATCTTGTACAGTTTCCAGCCACTGGACTGGTCTGTTTGGAACACAAGCCTCTCCAACGTCTTCTGTCTTCCCACTCTCTCTCAGCCTCCACCCTTGTCCAGTCTTCACGCTCTTTTCCACAACCTTCAGCCACCTGTCTCTCGGTCTCTTTCCTTCCCAATTCGTCTCGTGTATCCTGGGTATCCTCTTCTCCTTCATTCGTTTTACTTGTCCATACCATCTAAGTCTAGATTTCTCTATACCATCCTGTAATGGTTCGTCCTTCATTAATTCTCTGGTCCTCTCAGTTCTTATTCTGTCCATCTTTGTAGCTCCAATACTGCTTCTCAAGAACCTCATCTCACTGGCCTGTATTTTGCCCTTCTCCCTTCCTTTCATAACCCAGATCTCCGAAGCGTGGGTTGGCGACCACGGGACCCCAGCTGAGTGCGGCAATGCTTTCACTTACTTGTGCCGGGCTCCTCTCCGTCTTCTTTCCTGTCGACCTCCCTTGGTCAACTCTTGTTCTCTACCGACCCCGAAGGTATTAAGTTATCCGAGGCCTAGGGAGTCTTTCACATTCCCGCCTTGATAGGCCCTTGTCTCATCTTTCCTGATACCCTCCGTGAGGGGTCAGCCTTCTTTTTCTTTTCCTTTTACCTCCTGCCTTGTGCTCAAGGCCCTTAAGGAGGCCCCTCAGGGGCTCACATCTTGTGGGCGTGGGTTGGCGACCACGGGGCCCCAGCTGAGTCCGGCATTGCTTCCACTTACTTGTGCCGGGCTCCTCTCCGTCTTCTTTCCTGTCGACCTCACTTGGTCAACTCTTGTTTTCTTCTGACCCCGACGGTATTAGGGTATCCGAGGCTTAGGGAGTCTCTTCCTTTCCCGCTTTAATTGGCCCTTGTCTCGTCTTTTCTGATACCCTCCTTCTGCGAGGGGTCAGCCTTCTTTTTCTCTTCCTTTTACCTCCTGCCTTGTGCTCTAGGCCCTTAAGGAGGCAGGGTGTATGTAGCCCCACCACTTCTGGTGCGCCGTAGATAATGCTACACCCTCAGGGGCTCACGGCTGGTGAGTTCGGGAGTTGGCGACCCCGAGGGATTCCTGAGCTGGGTCCGTTTTCCCCTCTTGTCCCTTACCTTTGGGGCGGACCCTCTCCTCTTTCACTTTCCTATATGCCTTTCATGGCTCTCCTTCCTTCCAAGTCCCTCAATCCGCCTTCTCCGAGAGTTGAGGGCATTTCTTTTCCTTCTGTCCTTTTATTTGCCTTATTCTCCTTTAGTTTTGCATTTCTTCTTCTAGTATGTAGGTTAGTAGTTAGTTTTAGTTTTAAGTTCGCTTTTCATTTTCATCTTCACGATCACCCAAACCATCAGGGGCCGATAGCCTAGATGTTAGGCCCCTTAAAACAACAATTATCATCATCATCATCTCCTCTTTCACTTTCCCATCTGCCTTTCATGGCTCTCCTTCCTTCCAAGTCCCTCAATCCGCCTTCTCCGAGGGTTGAGGGCATTTCTTTTCCTTCTGTCCTTTTATTTGCCTTATTATCCTTTTGTTTTCCATTTCTTCTTCTAGTATGTAGGTTATTAGTTAGTTTTAAGTTCGCTTTTCATTTTCATCTTCACGATCACCCAAACCATCAGGGGCCGATAACCTAGATGTTAGGCCCCTTAAAACAACAATTATCATCATCATCATCATCATCATCATCCTTAAGGAGGCAGGGTGTATGTAGCCCCACCACTTCTGGTGCACCCTAGATAATGCTACACCCTCAGGGGTTCATGGTTGGTGAGTTCTGGAGTTGGCGACCCCGAGGGATTCCTGAGCTGGGTCCGTTTTCCCCTTTTGTCCCTTACCTTTGGGGTGGACCTTCTCCTCTCTCCCCTCTCCTCTCTCTCCTCTCCTCTTTTCCTTATGTTTACTTTTCTCTTTAAGATTCCCGCAATGTTTTTTGTTACTTGGTTCACCGTGTATCTAAATTCCCTTCTAGCGATTTTAAGGCATTTTTAATCTACGTTGCTCTTTTGTATGTTTTTTCGATCTAAATTACATCTCGCGATTGTTTTCAACCTCAATTGCATTTTGTAAAGATTGACAATCTAAATTGCTCTTTGGTAAGTCTTTCAATATGGCGGAGGGACCTTTGTGAGTATTTTTAAATTCAATTGCATTTTGTAAGTATTTTCAACCAAAACCTCATTTCGCACGAATTTTGAATCTCTATTGCATTTGGTTTGGCGGGCATTTTGCACATATTTTGATTCTCAATTGCATTTTGTGGGTATTTGGATCTGAATTACATTTTGTCAAGTATTTTCAATGTAAATTGCTTTTTGTAAGTAATGTCAATCCACATGATTCCTTTGAATCTACCGTACATTTTGTAAGCATTTTCAATTTCAATTGCGTTTTGTAAGTATTTTGAATTTCAGTTGCATTTTGTAAGTATTTCGACGCTACTTTGCATTTTGTACGTATTTTGAATCTAGCCTACGTTTTGTGGGTCTTTTTCAATGTATTCTTTTCTGCAACTTTTCGTCCTAAATTCCCATTTGTAAGATCATATTGTGAGTTGTTTCCATCCGAGTTCCTTTTTGTACGTATTTTCCGTCTCAGATAATTTTGTTCTGGTTTCCATTTCATTATCATTTTCGCTATCACCCAGATCATTAGGGGCCGATAACCTCGATGTTAGGCCCCTTAAAACAACAATTATCATCATCATCTCCGAAGCATATGTCAGGATAGGGACATAGTACGTCCGATATATGATCTTTTTGCTGTTCTGAGGGACGTCCTTGCTCCATAACATGCTTCTCACACTCCTCCGGAATGCTTCTGCCTGTCTCCCCCGCTCATTTATTTCTCTATCATTTCGTCCATTATCTTGTATCAGGCTTCCCAGATACTTGAAACTCTCCACTTTCTTAAGCTGTTCCCCACCAATTGTTATACCCCTTGTGGTTCTTTCCTTCTTGCTTGTTGTGATCACCATCTCACTCTTATTGATGCTGAATTTCATCCCATATCCTTGTATTATTCCTTCCCACACGTCCAACTGTTCCTGTACCTCCTCCTCCTCGTTTCCCCAAATCATCTGCAAACACCATTGCTTTCATCTTTCTTTCCCCAATTACTTGTGCCACTCGGGTCTTTATGTCATCCATCACCACAATGAAAAGTAACGTTGACAGTGCACTTCCTTGTTTCAGGCCGTTGCTCTGTTCCAACCAGTCCGATATCTCTCCCACTTTCACACAGCTCACGCTTCCCTTGTACATCTCCTTTATCCTCCTTACAGTCCATTTTCTACTCTATCCTCCAGGGACTTCCATACTTTGTTTCTACATACACTGTCATATGATTTCTCAATGTCCAGGAAGGCCATCAGTAGATCTGTTTCATACCTATAGTGCTGTTCTTGTAACTGCCTTACAGCAAGAATCAAATCCACTGTGGACCTTCCTGCTCTGAAGCCATGTTGTTCTTCCCTCATCCCTCCTTCTATCCTTGTCCTAATTCTCCTTTCCCAAACTTTCTCAAACAACTTTGCACAATGTCTCATCAGTGTTATTACCCGATAGTTTCTGCATTCTGTTCTACTACCTTTCTCAAATTTGAAAGTCATCGAAAAGCTTAAGGCTACGTTTCTGAAAAGTGTGTCATGCGTCTCCAAATGGACTCCGTCTCGACTGGTATATGAATTGTGCAGAGAACCCATGTTCTTGGAAGACCTACGCATATGCTTGTTACTGCCCGCCTTCATATCAAAAACTATTGCGAGAGCATCATCAGAAGAAAGCAGAGATTTGGGGCGATTTTTACTCTACTGACTCTATGATAAACAGAGAGTGGTCAGTTGCCAATTACGAATTGCGTCATCTTGTTACCCGATATGCGGTACATGGTTTTTACCACAGAGTTTGCCGCACATTACAGTTTCACACACAGTGTTTGTTCTCACTGCGAGAAAACATGTGAGCGTTATCACTGAATAAAGGAAATGTCTGTGTTTGCTTCCAAACCAACGTTAGTTGAGACAGATGTCTGGCTGTTTATTTAATTTTGGTGGTTTTTATGGAAATACTGGGTATAAAAGTTTGATATAGTTTCAGGTATAATTGTGTTTCACAAATGCAGAATAATATGATATAACATAATCAATAACAAAGTCTAACCATACAAAATAATAAATATAATTTTAAAGGACTCTTGTATCAATATCCAAACCACAGTTCAATGTTTTAGATTCTGAGATCTGTTACCTCAATTTGTGGTTGGCAAATAGTCATCCACCTCATCATCCTCCTCTTCCAACCCCACCCCTTCTACTGGATATATAACATCTTTGTAGAACTGAAGATTTTTCAAGCTGTCTCCAATCTTCACCAAAATGATGCTTCAGCAATGAATCTACTTCAGACGTTTTCTCCTTTTTTTACAGGTACTCCACAGTTCAGAATATCCCAAACCATTAGGGGCCAATAACCTGGATGTTAGGCCCCTTAAAACAACAATTATCATCATCAGTTCAGAATAGCTGGCCTTACCATGGCAGCAGTCTTCCCATTCTTAAAGACTGGCTTTGAAAAACCTAAATCAGTCCTGTAAAAGGTTTCCCCTCTAACTTTTACAGTTCCCGGAGTGCGACTGATAATAATTCTCTTCAGTAGTACAGTTCGCTTCACTTTGGATATTGCATCATCATGACCAGAAATTGCGTAATCCTGATGACGTCATGGGATGACGTCATGGGTCCTTAGAGCGAGCACATGGTCCAGGAGCGAGCATGTGCAGTGCACGTGTTAGCGTGGGAAGGGGTTGACCTTTTGGCTTGTTTGTGCGATGATGATAAAAAGTTAATGGGTGTTGACGTCATGGGGGTTGTTTATTAGGATGTTAACCGTCATCTGACACCCATGCGAGTGTGAGCATGTGTGCTACTATCAGCAATGCACACATGTGGTGTGCAGCTGTTATGTTTTTTTGTCCGCGTCGGGTTGGCTGAGCGGAGAGGCGGTTCCCATCCACACATGTGGTGTGCAGCTGTTATTGTTTTTTGCTTTGGATGCTAACCGTCATTTGACACCCGTGCAAGTTTGACCATGTGCAGCAGTGTGATTGATCTCGTCTGCTGTGTTCGCGTGAGACAGAGTTGACCTTTAACGTCATTGGCTAGGAATGTAATCTTTGACTTCTTTAAGCAATAGTGGAAAAAAAGAAATGTTTGCGTTAGAAGCTAGTTTGCAGCATATGGTTTCTGGAGTGTGGGTGGGGGTGAAGGATATATAAATGGATGAGTGCATGGAAGAGTTTAACTTTTACTTTTGCGCGAAGAGTGTGTGTGTGTGTGTGTGTGTGTGTGTGTGTGTGTGTGTGTGTGAAAGAAATAAAGAAAGTCAACGACGAGGAACAAATTGTGTGATGGAAGCTCTAACGAAGTTCAATAACTTATCATCTTGTACTGAGTATTCTAATAAGAAACTAGCAGAACTAGTCATTGATTTACCATATGTGGTCCAAATTATTCGCCCCGTACAGACGAGGTTTGGAAGAAAAATAGTGGTGGATATTAACATTGAAGATGAAGTAACAAGTGTATTTCTACCAGCAGTATTTTCAAAATTAAGCGCATCAGAGATCGATGAACTAAACTCAATGGGAGGCACACTGATGCTGGTGTATTTGGGGGTGAAGAACCGCTCACATCAAGTCATTTTGAAACAGTACTCGAAGGCAAACTGATGACGGTGTATTTTGGGTTGAAGAACCGCTCACATCGACATATTTTGGTGAGTATTGGATTATATATATATATATTTTATGTATTGATTGATATAACGATTGATATATTTAGTTGCTAATTATTTCTTAATTTGTTTAATTTTTAAGATTATCTAAAAAACTAATAAAACAACCAGCATAATGAAGTGGAAAACTGTTAATTTCCTGAGTGGAACTGAACATCGATCGCACCCGCTAATAGAGTATCATCGTGTATGCTTTCAACAACCGGAAGAAGAGGAAGAAGATGATAACGAGGTGAGTCGTAATGAGAAAGAAGCTTGTTTTAACAAATGGACATCTTCCAGTGGAATTTCAACATTTTCAGTCTACGTTACCAATGTTAGCAAATCAGATGATAGTCAGCGAGAGGTGACAGAAACAGTTCTAAGATATCTATTGAAAGAATTATGTGAAGATGAACATTTTATTTGTTTCTTCGGATACAATACATTTGATGAAGTTTTCAAAATCGAATTTTCCATGACTTGTTACGATGTAACAAAATTGAATGAGTATAGGAACAATTTGCTTGGTAAACTTTAGGATGAATTTCCTTTTGAGGCTGTTCATTGTTCATTGGAGATTACAGGCAGTAATTTATCACAATGGCTTGAATATACTTTAAAAGATTATAGGTTTATGGTAAACCGATGTTACAGCAACTGCTGGTGGTGTATTAACATTAGTGCAAATTGGACGTATGCTTAGACATCAGTGATGGTACACCAACTGTTGATGATGATGATAATTGTTGTTTTAAGGGGCCTAACATCTAGGTTATCGGCCCCTGATGGTTTGGGTGATCGTGAAGATGAAAATGAAAAGCGAACATAAAACTAAAACTAACTACTAACCTACATACTAGAAGAAGAAATGGAAAAATAAAGGAGAGTAAGGCAAATAAAAGGACAGAAGGAAAAGAAATGCCCTCAACCCTCGGAGAAGGCGGACTGAGGGACTTGGAAGGAAGGAGAGCCATGAATGGCATATAGGAAAGTGAAAGAGGAGAGGGTCCGCCCCAAAGGTAAGGGACAAAAGGGGAAAACGGACCCAGCTCAGGAATCCCTCGGGGTCGCCAACTCCCGAACTCACCAGCCGTGAGCCCCTGAGGGTGTAGCATTATCTAGGGTGCACCAGAAGTGGTGGGGCTACATACACCCTACCTCCTTAAGGGCCTAGAGCACAAGGCAGGAGGTAAAAGGAAGAGTAAAAGAAGGCTGACCCCTCGCAGAAGGAGGGTATCAGAAAAGATGAGACAAGGGCCAATTAAGGCGGGAAAGGAAGAGACACCCTAGGCCTCGGATACCCTAATACCGTCGGGGTCAGAAGAGAACAAGAGTTGACCAAGTGAGGTCGACAGGAAAGAAGACAGAGAGGAGCCCGGCACAAGTAAGTGGAAGCAATGCCGGACTCAGCTGGGGCCCCGTGGTCGCCAACCCACGCCCACAAGATGTGAGCCCCTGGGGGGACACCAACTGTTGGTGGTGTATTAACTTTAGTGCAAATTGGACAATTGCTTAGACAACACCAACAATGACCTCGCCTCCTAGCAAACGTAGAAAGGTCGATATTGTAATACATAATAACAGTGAAAATATAAGAAACCAATTGGACAATGCATTTGAAAGTGTTTCTAATTTTCGAAGTGAACTAAACGGTGCTATTTCAGTATCATACCAAATCGGGGAAAACACTCAAACCGAGTTGATTGAGAACAGTGATGAGTTGATTGAATGTTGGAGAGTTATTAGTGAGCACATATTGCAACAAGCTGTGAATTTCGAAGAAATTACAATTCAAATAAAGGATGAATCTTTCTTGAGCTGTGAGTTAATTGAAACGGCATTCAATTCTAGAGTGTACACACTTGCAGTATCAAATGTTAAGAATGAGTTTTTGGATCCTCGCGAATTTTTAGCGAATGCTAATATTTGGTTTACAAAGTATGTTAAGAAAGCGTTAACTGTACAAGCTTTAAAGGTGAATTCAGTTTTGTGTGCACAATATGTGCTTCGCGACATATCAGAAACAAAATATTTTGCTATCAAAAATGAGGTAGTTTTCGAGTATACTGATTTAAATGAATTTTATAATAAGAATATCATTGAAGGTACATTGACAAAAATGAGCGAATTTGAAGCAAATGGTTCCGGGTGGGCTTTAGAAAAAATTCATAGTTTGAGAATTAATATAAATAAATATGTTGGATTTCGAGTAGGAATGTCCAATACTAGTAGATTGCCTGATGTAATAGTCAATAAACATGCAGTGCTAAATTTGTATGATACAAAGGAAGCTTGTTTTGCGTGGAGTGTGGTTGCTGGTTTGTATCCAAAAACTCGAAACGTGAATCATCTTTCTTCCTATCCTAATTACAGAGATGTTTTAAATTTAGATGGTATTCCAATTCCGATGGAAATGAAATATTTAAACAAGTTTGAAAACCAAAACAATATTTCTGTAAATGTGTATGGAGCACAATATGATGAAATAATTGGGTATGTATGGGAACAAACGAAGTAAAAGGAAAAAAACTTTTACTATTGTACCTTTGTATGTATCGGATAAACTATATGAAAGGAGTGTAGACTTATTGATGTTGCAGATTGGAAACAGTGAAAGTTATCACTTTTGTTTAATTAGAAATCTTGCTCGCCTTGTGCGTTCAAGCGTCACTAGCACTCGCAGAAGGATTTATATATGTAGACGATGTTTGTCATATTATTTTCTTGAGGATGAGTTAAATGTTCACTTTGCAGACTGTAAACAGTTTCCTGTTGCAAAAAGCATAATGCCGACTGATGAACAAAGATTTGTTAATTTTACAGAATATCGAGTTAAAGATACAGTTCCATTTATAATATATGCAGACACTGAATGCGTCTTGTCTCCAATTTCCTCCTGTTTTCCAAATAGTGACAATCATAACTCTACTTTAACACATAAACATATTCCTTACAGCATTTCTTTATACCTTCATTGTAATTTCGATAGTGAATTGTGCAGTTTCAAGCTCTTTAGGGGAAATAATTGCATTAAATTGTTTGTAAAGGAACTTTATAGTATTGTGGATAAACTTCAAACATATTACTTATCGGTTAAGCCAATGTTAAAGATGACCGAAAATGAAGAAAGATTATTTTTGTCAAGTAAAATGTGTCACATTTGCGAGAAACCGATTGCAGTTAATGAACTCAAAGTACGCGATCATTGTCACTTAACTGGAAAATATAGAGGAAGCGCACACAATAGTTGTAATTTAAATTACAAAGTAACAAAGGTTTTGCCTATAGCATTTCATAATCTAACGGCCTATGATGGACATTTTATAATTAAAGAAATTTGCGAGAAACGTGATGGAGAGGTGTTACATAATCCTGGTAATATAAGTTTGTTAGCGGTGAATATGGAACGTTATAAAGGGTTTACAAAGTATGTACGGGCTAAGAATAGATTCATTCAGTTAAGATTTTTCGATACATATAATTTCTTGTCCTGTTCACTAGATCAATGTTCATCTTCGTTAAGTGAAGATTCAAAGCAAATAACACGACGTTATTTTAATGATGATGCACAGTTTCGACTTACTGCGAGAAAAGGTGTGTTTCCCTATGAATACGTCACGAGTATGGATGTACTTAACGAAACTAAATTACCTGAAATATCCAAGTTTTATAGCAGTCTTAATGATCAATCAATATCGAATGAAGAGTATGAGTTTGCTCAATCGGTGTGGGAAACGTTTTCCTGTCAAACATTAGGAGAATACGCCGATTTGTATTTAAAAGTTGACACACTTCTTTTGGCGGATGTCTTTGAAAATTTTAGATCGAATGGCATGGAAACTTATGGCATTGATGCAGCTCATTTTTACACTGCTCCATCTATGTCTTGGTGTGCTATGAAAAAGATAACCAATGTTCAACTTGAATTGCTTCAAGATATTGATATGTTACACTTTTTTGAACGATCTATTCGAGGAGGAAATGTTCAGTGTATAACACGACATGCGATTGCTAATAATAAGTATATGAAAACTTATGATGAGAAAAAGCAAGACTCCTACATAATGTACTTTGACGTTAATAATTTATATGGATATGCGATGATGGAATATCTTCCAACGGGCGGCTTTAAATGGGTTGCAAATGTTGAAGGCTTTGATGTTTTAACTATTGATGATACTTCAGAAATTGGATATATTTTGGAAGTAGATTTGACTTATCCTCAAGAGTTACATGACAAACATTCAGATTACCCTCTATGTCCCGAAAAGTTGACAAAGCTAATGGCTACCCTAGATAATAAAGAACGTTATGTTTTGCATTATAGATTGTTAAAGCAATGTATTCAACTAGGAATGAAATTAGATCGTATTCACAGAATAATTGAATTCAATCAGAGCCAATGGCTAAAACCATATATTAATGTGAACACAGAGAAACGAAAACATGCCAAAAATGATTTTGAAAAGAATTTTTATAAATTGATGAATAATGCAATTTTTGGTCGTTCACTGATGAATGTGAGGAAGTTAAGGGACATCAAATGGGTCACCAAATGGCATGGAGCTCGTGGTGCTAGGTCTTTAATAGCTAAGGCTAATTTTAAACATAGAATTATATTCGACGAACAATGTATGGTCATCGAGATGAGTAGACTAAAGATTTTTCACAATCAACCAGTATATGTTGGTGCATCTATATTGGATTTGTCTAAATGTAAAATGAATGACTTTCATTACAATGTTATTTTAGCAAATCCTGAATCAAATGTGAGGTTGTTATACACAGACATCGATAGTTTTATGTATATATTCTATGATGATATTTATGAGTTCATGAAACAGCATTCAAATTTGTTTGATACTGGAAACTATGAAACAAACAATCCTTTTGGCATTGTGAGACAAAATAAAGGTGAAATTGGTTTAATGAAAGATGAAAATGCTGGAAGGATTGTTGAAGAATTTGTGGGGTTACGACCCAAAATGTATGCAATAAAATTGTGTGATGAAATGAATAGCTTGTGTAAGGCTAAAGGCATTAAGAAGAGTGTGAGTAAAAGTATGAATATTGATGAGTATCGAAAGTGTCTTTATAACAGAGATAAAGTCAACAAAGTTCAAGTTTGTATAATTTCAAAATCTCATTCTGTATTTACTGTTCGGCAAAATAAGTTGGCAATTTCATCAAACGAAGATAAAAGACACATAACTGAAAACGGAATTGATACTTTACCGTTTGGTCATTTTTCTCTGAAAAAATGATTAGAAACAAATTGAGATTAAAGCAGTTCATCTCACTTACTTTATTTCTTTCACACACACACACACTTTTATGCTGTTAATATTACTAATTTTTTGTGTGTTCCTTTGCTTATGAAAAAAAGAATAAATAATAACCCAAATTTTGTGTGTATTATTTAAAAAAAACACCTCCCCCCACCATTCCCATTTTCCAGAAATATATATATATGTATAATTACTTTATATTACATATCATTTAGTAATGGTGCGTTGTAAGAGGAGCAACTCTACCACTCAATATAAACGAACAGGAAGTGGATCATTAATTAGTCGTGTACTTAATAAAACTATTGATAATTTACTCGTGGAATTACACATCCCGGGATATGAATATTGTGGACCAGGAACAAAATTAGAAAAGCGATTGAGCCGTGGTGATCCAGGAATAAATATATTAGATAAAGCGTGCAAAGAGCACGACATTGCTTACGCAAAGCATAAAGATTCAAACAAAAGAAGAGAGGCTGATGAAATTTTAGCTTCAAAAGCTTGGTCTCGTGTAAAATCCCGTGACGCATCATTTGGAGAGAGAGCGGCTGCACTAACAGTGGGTGGCATAATGAAAGCTAAGTCTAAAATTGGAGGAGTTAAGCGAAACTTAAATAATAAAAAAACAAACAAGAAAAGATTTAAAAAAAGAAGAACATCGAAAAAGCAAGGTGGTATTTTACCCCTACTTCCGATATTTGCAGCCTTGTCGGGCTTGGGGGGTCTAGCAGGCGGAGCAGCAGGGGTGGCGTCTGCTATAAACAAGGCGAAAGCTGCTCAAGAAGAACTAAAAGAAATGAAAAGACACAATCGAATGATAGAAGCAATGCGAGGAAAAGGAGGTCAAGGCATTTATTTAAATCCTCCTGCATACAAAAGATAATTAACCAAATACCAAATAAAGCATTAAGTAATTTCGATTTAGCTAAATACGCACATCAATTAAAGATTCCAAATTTTAGAGGAGTCTTTATGCGAGATACGTTACCAAGATATCCTCGAAAAAATGAAAACTGTATTGTTAACCTTGAACCGATGGATAAATCCGGTTCACATTGGGTAGCTTTCAGTAAACGTGGTAAATATGTGCATTATTTTGATAGTATTGGTAATTTAAGACCACCATTAGAAATTTTAACATATCTTAAAAATTGCTATCTACAATATAATTTTCATTCATATCAATCGATTACTTCTTCGATTTGTGGAATTTATGTTTAGTCTTCTTGTATTGTATAAATAAGGGAAACACAGACCGTCTTTAAACATTTCAAAGATGGCTTTCGAAAGACGGATAACTCTTGAAGGTAAAGGCTCGAAGATTGATGTTACATTGGAGAACCCGATTCATCTTGTAGGAGCAGAGTTTTTTGAAATAGGACTTGCAGGATTGTATACATCTAATTCTATTCTAAATGTTACCAACAGAAATAATAAATTTCGCATTCATTTTACTAATTTTTTATCAATTGATTTAGTGGTACCACCGGGTATTTATGAATTTGAAGATCTAGCCTCAACTTTTGATGATTTACTTAGTTATCACTCATTGTCGAAACTTATACCAAAACATTTAGAAAAAACAAAAATGTATTTGGAAGAGGATATAGATGGAAAAAGAGACAACCGCCTCGTTTTGTCTTCTCCGTTTGATATTGATTTCACTGTAGCCAACAGTGTAGCAGGGTCTTTAGGTATTGAAAAGAAAGTTTACCCTAAAGAGAATAAAAGAGAAATTGAAATTGATCGAAATAGAATCGATAATGAAGTAACAATTAGCGAGAATAATAACGTTTTGGCTATAAAGTTGAACGAAGCGGATAGAGCGAATTTAATAATACCCAATGCTAGCTATACGTTAAAACAATTAAGTGAAAAGATTAATGAATTATTAGTTGAACATTTATTAGGCGACAAAGACAAATTCCCATCATTTTATATTAATTATGATAAAGTCTTTCATTGTAAACTACATTCGAAAGTGTTTGCTATAGATTTTGGTGTTGCAGATTCTATTGCAGATTTGTTGGGTTTTTCTCATAGAAAGTTCAAGGCAAACACAACTCATCATTCTGAATATATGATTAAAATTAACACTGTTAATAGTATTCGAGTATGTTGCAACCTTGTGCTTGGTACGAGTTCTTATTTGAACCATAAACCAACACACTCTTTATATAATTTTAAAGCTCATGTTCCTGCTGGTTACCCGATTGTTGTACAACCAACAACAATTGATTTTTTGCCTATGAACACCAAGGTTATTCAACATGTATCTGTGCAACTTGAAGATCATCTTCAATAGCTCATTGATTTGCAAGATGAAGATTTAACTGTAGAATTAATTATTCGTCCAGCACGATATCTTGCTATATAAAGTAATGAAATACTGTTATGTTTTCATCCTACTTGAGTAAGCTTACTAGAAAACAATCACAAATATGGTTATACTATATAACACTCAAAGTTTGAAAAATAAGAAGTCGACTCTGATTCGAAAAAATAATATAAATCAATCAGCTAAAATTTGTAAAAAAAACAAACAACGACATCGCACCTTGAAATCTAAGAAACAGTTATCGAGTAACAACAAACATTTCTTACAGTCTTTAGGCTATCGCGTACTTTAATTTCAATATAAATATATTTGCAATTGTTAATCTTATTTAGTTTCTATCTATAGTTGAAGCTGTTAACATGTTTAGCATGTTTAACATAACAGATAAAAGAGAGGTTGACAACAGAGTTGTGCGACGAGAAGAAAGAGTTTATCAACCTTATTCAGCTAATAAATTCGAAAATAATGATGAAATTCGAATACCGATTCAAAATGAAGAAAACATAGTTTTATTATCAGAAGGTGTTCTTCACTTAGAAGGTCAAATTATTACTTCTATCCCCCAGGGGCTCACTTCTAGTGAGCGTGGGTTGGCGACCACGGGGCCCCAGCTGAGTCCGGCATTGCTTCCACTTACTTGTGCCGGGCTCCTCTCAGTCTTCTTTCCTGTCGATCTCCCTTGATCAACTCTTGTTCTCTTCCGACCCCGACGGTATTAGGTTATCCGAGGCCTAGGGAGTCTTTCACTTTCCCGCCTTAATTGGCCCTTGTCTCATCTTTCCTGATACCCTCCTTCTGTGAGGGGTCAGCCTTCTTTTTCTTTTCCTTTTACCTCCTGCCTTGTGCTCAAGGCCCTTAAGGAGGCAGGGTGTATGTAGCCCCACCAATTCTGGTGCACCGTAGATAATGCTACACCCTCAGGGGCTCACGGCTGGTGAGTTCGGGAGTTGGCGACCCCGAGGGATTCCTGAGCTGGGTCCGTTTTCCCCTTTTGTCCCTTACCTTTGGGGCGGACCTTCTCCTCTCTCCCCTCTCCTCTCCACTCCTCTATTCATTATATTTACTTTTTCTCTCTAAGATTCCCGCACTGTTTTTTGTTACTTGGTTCACCGTGTATCTAAATTCCCTTCTGGCGATTTTTTTAAAGGCATTTTTAATCTACGTTGTTTTTTGTATGTTTTTTCGATCTAAATTACATCTCGCGATTGTTTTCAACCTCAATTGCATTTTGTAAAGATTGACAATCTAAATTGCTTTTTAGTAAGTCTTTTAATGCATGTGCCCGGGCCTTTTAGTGAGTTTTTTGAATTTCAATTGCATTTTGTAGGAATTTTCAACCAACGCCGCATTTCGCACGAATTTTGAATCTAAATTGCATTCTGTTTGGTGGGCATTTTGCACATATTTTGATTCTCAATTGCATTTTGTGGGTATTTTGAATCTAAATTACATTTTGTCAAGTATTTTCAATCTAAATTGCTTTTTGTAAGTATTGTCAATCCACATGAGTCGTTAGAATCACCGTACATTTTGTAAGCATTTTCAATTTCAATTGCATTTTGTAAGTATTTTGAATTTCGATTGCACTTTGTGAATAATTTGGATTGGAACTGGGATAGGGCCTATTTCAATCTGAATTTCATTGTGTATTTTCAATTTCAATTGCATTTTGTAAGTATTTTGAACCTCAATTGCATTTTGCACGTATTTTCGATCTCATTTGCATTTTGTACGTATTTTGAATTTCAGTTGCATTTTGTAAGTATTTCGACGCTACATTACATTTTGTACGTATTTTGAATCTAGCCTACGTTTTGTGGGTACTTTTCCATGTAGTCTTTTTGTGCCTCTTTTCATTCTAAATTCCCTTTTGTAAGACCATATTGTGAGTTGTTTCCATCTGAGTTCCTTTTTGTATGTATTTTCCGTCTCAGATAATTTTGTTGTGGTTTCCATTTCATTATCATTTTCGCTAACACCCAGATCATTAGGGGCCGATAACCTAGATGTTAGGCCCCTTAAAACAACAATTATCATCATCATATTACTTCTAACATAAATCCGGCTGCTTCTACTACAGCACATCCTGACCAAAATTTTGGGGCTAATCTTTTTAGCGAAATTCGCATCACGTTAAATGGTAAAGAAATTGATCGTACACGCCATCTAGGTATAACAAGTTCTATAAAAACCTTTGCATCATATTCAAAAAACGAATATACAGCTTTACAAAATGCTGGTTATTTTCCCTCTTTAACAACACCAGCAAGTGAAGCAAATATTGTTGATAGTAACACAAAACGTTTTCATATAATACTTCCTTTAAGCAACCTGTTAGGATTAGCAGAGGATTACAGAAAGCCGATTTTAAACTGCAAGCATGAGGTAATACTTCTCCGATCGTCAAGTGATGCACGTGCGTTGCAATCGACAACCGAAAACGATCTTTCTAAGGTCAAGTTATTTAAAGTTTATCTAAAAATTCCCGTTTTATTATTATCGGACGAAGAACAAATTAAAAGATTAAAACTAATGCAGAAAAATATTCCCATTCAGGTTGGTTTTCGATCGTGGGATGTTCATGTCTTGCCTTCTCTTCCTAGAACGACTAAATATAGTTGGACTGTAATGACAACTTCTGAAACTCAAAAACCGCGTCAATTTTTATTAGGTTTTCAAACTAGAAGAAATTTACTAAACACATGCTCTTCCTATTTTGACCATTGTAACATTAAATCTATAAGAGTTTTTTTAAATTCAATTTTTTATCCCTATGAAATGCCAACTTCTGAAATTGCCATAAATGACTACAGCGAGTTATATGACATGTTTGTTAAATTTCGTAATGTATATTATCAGATCGATGATGTTCGTTCAGAGACTCTGGTTTCACGAGATGAATTTAAGTCTCATTGTCCGATTATTGTAATTAATTGTCTCGAACAAGTGGAAGCAGTGAAGACATCTTCAGTCGATGTGCGAATTGAAATCGAGACGAGTGAGAATATACCTGAAGATTCAACTCTTTATTGTGTTCTTATTCATGATCGTCAAATATCTTACAGACCATTAACGAATGAAGTAATTATCTAAACCAATATTTGCTAAGTTATAAGCAAGCAAGTAAACAAGTATTCTCACTTTAGTTGCAATCATGGAATTGGCAACAACAAACTCTCCTTCTACTGATGCTGGCACGTGGAATAAGAAGCAACCAATAGTTGCAGACATTCGCAAGCTACCAAACGGCAGTTTGGAACTTGCTTACTGTATGTTAAATAACGGCAATATACCTTCATTCAGCCCCGTGATCACATGGGTTGCAGCATATTGTGAAAAAACTCTTTCTTCTTTTTTTGAGTCTATTAAGAATAAATATGATTATTTAGTTGTATATAATTTGCCACAGGAATTTTCTTTGTTTGCACTAAAAGCACTTTCCCCAGACTCATTATTCGATCTTAATACGATTGATGGAATGTCAGACCTAATGTTGAGGCATAGCCATCGTTTACCTACAGATTGTCCAAAACATTTACCATCTCTAGCAATGGGAAGCAATAGTTGTGCTAAATTCAATGTCAATGCTGTTCAACATTGGTTAAATTCTTCTGATGGCATCATGAAAATCGTGTGTTCGATAATAAACAAGTTTCGAAACAATGGACTTCGAGGTTTTAATAAGTTTGATTGGAACTACTTTCCTATAAACGTACTGACTATATATGAACCACAACGAATTCGTCTAGAGTGGGAACATCTACCAGATCATCTAAAGAGGATATTTCAACTGTTTCATCTTCGCTGCAAATGTGACAACTGTAATCGCTATCTATAAAAGGTGATTAATTTAAATCTACTAGTGTCGTTGACAGCTATACATATTTTGTTTTTAGTTTGCTTTTTAACACAGTGTATATTTTTTTGTCTACAGAAAATAATCATCTGGACAACTAAAAGAAGAAGATCATCTCAACACACCCACACTCATCTGGACAACTAAAAAAAAGAATGAGATTACTTCAAGAGAAATAAAATTGTATTAATTGTTATTCTAAATGAATAAAGAAGAAAAGGTCTTTTGTACCATTTCATATTAAAGTTCTTATTAATGATCAATTACCTCCTCACTCTACATGTAAATAAAATAATAATATTGTCAGGTGAGGGATTCGAACCCTCGCTTTCAATTTCTGAAAATTAGATCTTAAGTCTAACGCCTTAGACCGCTCGGCCAACCCAACACACATGCAAATCATGCATATTAGCCAACGTGTTTTGTTGATTCATCTCAGTTCGCATTTAGCTTTGTGTGGTGAACATCTTTTCTTTGTGAAGTAAACCAGCATCATGAAGTATTTTAATTGTGTAAAGTATTCCAAAAAACAGTTAATGCAAATGATATTTAGTCAAAGAGAAATGAATTTAAAATCTGAAAGAGATCGGCTAAAAACATTTAAGACCTGGTCTTCAGACAGTTTTACGAACACTGCATGGTTAGCAGCGGCAGGATTTTACTATTTTGGATATAAGGATATGGTTAGGTGTGCTTTCTGTAATCTGCAACTTAGTTATTGGGAAGAAGATGATGATCCGTTTGAAGAGCATAAGAAATGGGCTTTTTCTTGCCCCTACGTAAACAATATTTCTCCTAGCATAGAATTGAAATGCGAATATGAAAGACTTAAAACTTTTCAAAATTGGCCTCTTGCCTGTCGAAACGAATTTTGTTTAGCATCAGCAGGATTTTATTATACTGGTCATGGTTATAAGGTGAAATGTATATTCTGTAAGATTGAAATTGAAAATTGGAGGGAAAACGATAATCCTTTAAATGATCATGAAAAATGGGCGCCATATTGTCCATATATAAGAGGGTTTTACGTCGGCAACGTTGATTTAAATCCTGAAAATCCTACTATTATTCCATATAATACAAGTTATGATACGTGTGGAAGCAATATATGTTGATGTGATGTGATTTTTTGTGCAGTGTGCATTCTCAGACGTAAACGTAGACATGTTGAAGTTTGTTAAGCAGTCAAACACTCTACCAGTAATTTCATTTACTAATGCTGAAAACCAGAGTAAAAGTGAAAAAAGAAAGCATGGTGTTTTACTACCGAACACAATTCGATGTATCATTTGCGGTCCATCGAACTGTGGCAAAACAAACGTAATGCTAAATTTATTGTGTCATAAAAATGGAGTTCGTTTTGAAAACGTTTATATTTATTCTAAATCACTTGCTCAAAGTAAATATGTTGAATTAAAAAAGTTTTTGGACTCCATAAAAGAAATAAAAAGTGATTTTTTTCCGATAATGATGAAGTAATGCCTCCAGAAATGGCTAGAAAAAACTCTATATTTGTTTTTGATGATGTAGCCAGCAATAAACAACAACACATGAAAGATTATTTCAGTAGAGGTCGTCATCACAACGTTGACGTATTTTATCTTTGTCAAACATATTCTTGTATACCTAAACATCTAATTAGAGATAACGCTAATTTTTTAATTCTTTTTAAACAAGACGGAACAAACTTGCGTCACGTATATAACGATCATGTAAATACAGATATGAGCTATGAACAGTTCTTTGATATTTGTTCGTATTGTTGGCAAAACTCGAAGTTTGGTTTTTTGGTTATCGATAAAGATAGCGATTTACAAAATGGTCGATATCGCAATGGATTTGATGTTTATTTTCAGTTATAAATATGACTTCAAAAAGAGGTAAATGCCCATTCGTGTTATAGCTTTTGCGTGGTTAACAACTTAACTATGACATCGTTTAACAAAACCAATAATGTGTCTATCGGACGATCGACTTCACGACATGATATTGCAACTAAATCATATGTTGATGATAAGCTAGTGCAATATGGAAATCAACTAACAACAACAACAAGCGACGGACATCTAAGTATTAACGGCAAACGGTTAAAAAATGTTGGAACGCCAATACATGTTGAAGATGCATGCAACAAAGGTTATGTAGTGAAGTTATTAAATGAGCTAAATAAAATCGAGTCTAAAGAAGACATACAACGAAACTTTAACGAGCTTAAAGGTTTAATTTTTTCAATTTGTAAAATAGAGAAAAAAGAACTTGACTTTCAAAACAAACGTCTCGCGGGCTTAGCTTTACCATCATCTGCAAATGATGCAGTAAACCTTATTGCAATGCAGCAACATACATCGAATATAAAAAATATCTTGAGACCCGAATAACCGAAGTGTTACAACGAGTAGAATTCATTCATGGTTTAGTGCGAGAATTTTCAGAAGATCACTTTCCGTATGATCAAGATACTCTCGACTTGGGTAACAAAAGAATAAGAAATGTTAAAGATCCAATTCAAAATCAAGATGCGGTAACCTATTCTTTTCTTAAAACTCATGTAACAAATGAACTCGATGAAATTAAAAAATCTCTTTTGAATATAAACAGAGATGATGAAACTGTAGATATGTTAAATAGAAGAATAACAAACATATCTCAACCAATCGATTCGTTAGATGCAATAAACA
The DNA here is from genome assembly GCA_946902985.2 of Meconema thalassinum. NCBI lineage: Eukaryota > Metazoa > Arthropoda > Insecta > Orthoptera > Tettigoniidae > Meconema > Meconema thalassinum. Next base: position 477,939,090 of record OX336392.1, on the reverse strand, counting down.
AATATTACTTAGAAAACTTTGCTGCTTCTCGAAAAGATCTAGAAGACTTAATCACTAAATTTAATAAACAAAACTTTTTAAACGTAGACGATGGTGGAACTTTAAATATGATGAGTAAACGAATTACTCACGTAAACAATCCCATATACGATAACGATGTTGCAAATAAGACGTTTGTTGAACAATATGCCGCTTCCCAACGTGAATTTGATCAATTGAAACAAACTGTAAACAATCTACAACATCAAAAACAAACAAATGTTGAGTTTCCTGTTAACGACCAAGATGTGACAAATAAACGGTTTGTAGAACACTATGCTGCTTCACGAACTGAAGTTAATCAACTAAAAGAAATTTTAAGCAATTTACAAACTCGTATTGAGCGTGTTGCTAACAATCTCAATATTGTTAAAAAAGAAGATTTTGAAAGTTATGCTGCTGAATCCAAAGAAGAATATAACAAGTTAAAAACTGAACTGGAAAAAATTGAGCAAATGGTTAACAAAGAACCACTCGAAAGTTTTACCGCATCCAAAGAAGAATATGGTATATTAAAAGATGAAGGAAAGAAAAAGAACTTATCGAAATTTATTCTGAAATTCTCCAACACACCATCAATCCATTCACCAGTATACACGCTTCATAATCATAACATACAGTACCAACTTCCCTACAAAGGCGTATTAAAACCAATTTTTGTTTCACCAAGATCTCCAATTGTGTATGCAATTTTAAATATACGTCAAGAGATTGAACTGGATGGCAGTGATATTGTTGTTGAAGAGCAAGATGAAATTCAGTTTCGACTTAGAGACCCTAAAAAACATAAAACTGATGATCTTCCTCTTCAAATCGATTTTGAATATACTATAAATAAGTAAAACAACCACAATTTCAGTTTAGTCATGGAGAAGAGCTCGAAGATTAAAGCTGAAAGTCGAGTAAAGGATAAACTTTCTCGCTTAAAAAAAAAGATGTTAAAGACAAGTATCTTTCACTTCAAAATGATGTTAGACGTAAAGAATTAGATATAGAGACTAACTTTAAACCAGTAACAAGTTCATTAAATCAACTTGTAGCTATTGCTAACACGTCAACTCAAAATAAAGAAAATCGAAAAAGAAAAGGAAAATATGACGATTCTGAATCCACTGCTACTTCAGACGAAGAAGATGGAGATAGCATCAAAATAATTTCACTACTTAACCGCTACTTTGATCCGTTCATTAAACAAAACGTGGATCGAACATATGGTATAACGATAAGAAATGATAAACAATACTTGGGACGTGAACGAGCTTTCTTTGATAAAAAGTGGATAAAAGTTGGTGGTGAAAAATTTCCTGTAACAGAAGGTCTACTTGAATTGAGTCAAAGGAAAGTACCAGACCCCACTCTAATAGATAGGAATGATTTAAGTTCATATTTGAAATTATTAAATGTTTCAAACGTGCACAAAAGAAATTATACAAGCAATGCAGCTCCAAGAGGAACGCAATCTTATAAGTATAGACATATAATTGAACCCCTTCTCACTGAAGACATAGATAGAATTATAAAAACAGCAGATGAAAATGAAGAAGAAGCAAATACTACGATGCATACTGGATATGGTAAAAAAAACACATCGCGCCACAAGCCATTTGGAAATTTGAAGGCGGAAACAATATTGAATTCGTTCACTGGAATGAACCAAACAAATTGGTATCAAGACATAAAAAATTAATTGCATCGAAAGCTGCAGGTCACACAGGACTCGACAGCGAAATCTTTGCAATTGAAGAAGAACTAAGAAATGCAGGATATATTGAATAAAAATTCCAACGTTTGTAAAACAATGCACAGTATGTTATAAAACATTGTTTGGAAAATAACTATGAACGAAATCAGACGAGAAATTGCAAAAGAACTTCACGCACCGCTTAGAAAAAAGTTTAAAAGACGCCATGTTATTAGCAAAGGAATCGATGACCTCCATGAAGCTGACCTTGTGGACATGTCCAAACTTGCAAAATGGAATAATGGATTTAAATATTTATTAACCATTATTGACGTTTACTCGAAATATGCATGGGCAATTCCTCTTAAAACCAAACAAGGAAGTGAGATTGTAAAAAGCTTAAAATTTGTTTATTCTCAAAGTAAAAGATTGCCGAATTATTTTCACACCGATCGAGGAACGGAATTTTATAACAGTGAATTCAAAACATGGTCTCTGAAACAAAATCTAAAGCATTATTCCACTGGGAGCTCCATTAAAGCGAGCGTGGTAGAAAGATTTAATCGAACTCTTAAGGAATCGATGTGGAAAGAATTCACAACACGAGGTTCATACCGATGGGTACATGTTTTGCCTGAGTTATTAGTAAAGTATAATCACAGAATACATCGCAGCATCGGCATGAAACCTATTGATGTAAAAAGAAACAATCCACCCAGCTTGCCAACACAATATAATGAAACTTTAAGAAAACCAAAATATAAAATCGGTGACATTGTAAGAATATCAAAAATCAAGAAACACTTCACTAAGGGGTACGAAGCTAATTGGACAACAGAATTATTTACAATTTATAAAGTTCAAAATACTAATCCACGAACATATCTTTTAAAAGATAATAAAAATTTGCAGATATTCGGAGCGTTTTATGAAGCAGAGTTACAACGAACAAAATATCCTAATATTTACTTAGTCGACAAAGTACTACGTAGAAAAGGAACCCGAGCCTTCGTATCTTGGCTTGGATTCGATTCAACTCACAACTCATGGATCCCCAACAAAAATATCTTCTAATTACAACAGTGTACGTTTATTTTTAATTCCTCGCAAAAATATTATTATTATTATTATTATTAATGTGTCTCTATATATATTTTTCAGCTCACTAAAACCAACACACGCAAGAAAGAAAAGAATGATTGTACTTACCCGTGCACAAGACCAGCATATTTCAACTCTGCAAACAACACAGCATCTTCAAATCTCCGCAGCTTGTTGGAAAAAGAACTACTTACCACTTTAAGAACGAAGATCATATCATTTTTTCAGGGGCCGATAACCTAGATGTTAGGCCCCTTAAAACAACAATTATCATCATCATCATTTTCATCTTCACGATCACCAAAACCATCAGGGGCCGATAACCTAGATGTTAGGCCCCTTAAAGCAACAATTATCATCATCATCATCATCATATCATTTTTCACTATTTCATATTTATATAATTAATGTAAACCACAAATGATCAAATAAATATATTTTTTTAAAAAAATTACACTGCACATTTCAATCCACTGTCCACCGTCCATTGAATTTAATTTAAAATTTGATCATCATCATCATCATCATCATCATCATCATCTTCTTCTTCTTCTTCTTCTTCTTCCACTCGATGTTCTTCTTCTTCTTCTTCCATTCGATGTTCTTCTTCTTCTTCCACTTCTTCCATATGCTCTTCCTCTAATGGCCGATCAAACATGGCCATTACCTCTTCCACCAATGTAGGATCAAACGCGTTGAAATTCATCAAGCCGATGGTTCTCAGCTTGTCAATAATAATATTGACATTGTGTAATGTCACCCCGTTGAAAATCATCTCACGGCAGTGGTGTTGATCTCTCATCAGCTCGAATATTTCGGCGCTAAAAAGCTCCTTTTCGCCGGCTGTTAAAGTGTTATACCACACCTCCTCCTCTATTTTCGTCGCACTGACGATAAAATGCAACCCTTGTTTCAGGGCACTTTCCGCAAACAACATAATGTGTTGCAATTTCACTAACTTTTCAATCAACCCCTCGCACAGACTCATGATGTTGCAGATAATGATACCTAACTACTGCTCCATAGCAATCTCCTCTTATATATATATTAAGAAGTTAGAGCGCCAAAAAAACTCTTTAAAACATTTCACATGAAGCTCTGGCTACCGACATCCAATCTCGTTCTCGCATTAAAAATTACAGACTTGACTAATGACGTCTAGGAATCTAAAAACAAACAGATCGAAATTCATTTCACACACTCGAAGATATACAAGCCATATAAAACACTTTAACCAGATTGAGATCATGAAGCAAGCCAGAACACAAGAAATGTTAACATCATTTAAATTAAACAGACATAACATAGCGACAACGAGTAACACATGTCCACTCCCACGCTCTGGTGATATATATACTGTACTTAAACAGAGTCTAGCTTAACAACAACACTTCACTTATCTAGCGAGGGCGAGCAAAAAACTTTAACTACCATGCGTCACTTGTGCAGAGTGAGCTGGCTGGTCTCACGGCTCGCCCACACGGCGCGAGCAATAAAAAACGGAACATATGCTTGCCACATGTCTGGTAGCGAGCCGGCTATGTCGACCGCCTCGTCGCACACTCTCATTCAAAAGTTATGACACCCAAGACTCTCTCCACTTCCTTGAACAATTACCAAAATATAATTCAATAATCAATCAATAATTAATAGCCATGATACACAACTGACCTCTGCTGTCCTCTCCATGCGAACACAAGGCATGGTGGTCATCCTAACCATTAGCCGTTCACCTGATCCCACCTGGACCACGTGCTCGCTCTAAGGACCCATGACGTCATCAGGATTACGCAATTTCTGGTCATGATGATGCAATATCCAAAGTGAAGCGAACTGTACTACTCTCTTCGCCTCATTGAATTTCTGATGCCACTGTCCTGGGAGTTTGTTTTTTGTTTCTTTTTTTATCGTAGATAGTCGTGTCTCTGCCATGTTCTATTACAGTCCCATCTTGTTTAAATGTATCAAAATAATCTTCTTTGCTTAGAATGGTTTTTTTCTTCAGCGTTTTCTCTATTTGGCCGAAAACTCTTTCAGCAGGTAAATAACTGTCCTGTTGCAGGAACGGTTAATTCACGAGTCTTGATGGAATGTGGTGCAGTACTAAGCCATTTAAAACACAACACATCCATATTTTTTTATTCTGTCCCCCACATCCACTAGCCTAACAGTGTGTATGTCGGAAAGGAAATCAATATTTTGCAGCCGATGGTATACAGCAGATGCAATCTAATTTGATGACTTCGGATGTTCATTTTCTGTCCAAGCATACATAAACACGTTAGTAGGATCACGTTTACTTTTAGAAGATCCCTCTACTACGGTGAAATCGTAAATATACAACTGTCTTGAGTATAAACATCCTTGGTCAGGAATTTTCGGCAGAGGCAGATTCTTCTGACAATTGTAGCTAAATGTTTTTACGAAAGGATCATCCCTTAATATATCATAAAATGAGTTAGCTCGCAAGGTGTGGACACGTGTCTGGACCATTAATTTGTGTTTTGCTTTAGCAACGTTTTCTCTTTTAATCTTCTCATTTAGCTGAAGACAAACCGAACACAGGTCTGTAGCAGGGCTCCCAAACCCAATGTTATAATGTGTGTGTTGAAAGAAATAGACCCCGAATTCTACCGCACCCCAGCCATGAAGGAGAAGGAATGGAGATCAGCCGGCTATGAACTATGACACCTCTACACCCGAGGAGCAGTACACGGCTTCCACCATAAAATCTGCAACAGTAAAGGTTACCACAACGCCGACAGTCAATGCAGCTGTGAACTCTGCAACCAATGCTGCACACAGTATCACCTATTTGAATCCCCCCAGGGGCTCACATCTTGTGGGCGTGGGTTGGCGACCACGGGGCCCCAGCTGAGTCCGGCATTGCTTCCACTTACTTGTGCCGGGCTCCTCTCTGTCTTCTTTCCTGTCGACCTCCCTTGGTCAACTCTTGTTCTCTTCTGACCCCGACGGTATTAGGGTATCCGAGGCCTAGGGAGTCTCTTCCTTTCCCGCCTTAATTGGCCCTTGTCTCATCTTTTCTGATACCCTCCTTCTGCGAGGGGTCAGCCTTCTTTTTCTCTTCCTTTTACCTCCTGCCTTGTGCTCTAGGCCCTTAAGGAGGCAGGGTGTATGTAGCCCCACCACTTCTGGTGCACCCTAGATAATGCTATACCCTCAGGGGCTCACGGCTGGTGAGTTCGGGAGTTGGCGACCCCGAGGGATTCCAGAGCTGGGTCCGTTTTCCCCTTTTGTCCCTTACCTTTGGGGCGGACCCTCTCCTCTTTCACTTTCCTATCTGCCTTCCATGGCTCTCCTTCTTTCCAAGTCCCTCAATCCGCCTTCTCCGAGGGTTGAGGGCATTTCTTTTCCTCCTGTCCTTTATTTGCCTTATTCTCCTTTAATTTTCCATTTCTTCTTCTAGTATGTAGGTTAGTAGTTAGTTTTAGTTTTAAGTTCGCTTTTCATTTTCATCTTTCCGATCACCCAACCCATCAGGGGCCGATAACCTAGATGTTAGGCCCCTTAAAACAACAATTATCATCATCATCATCACCTATTTGAATGTACAAAAAGAACAATGCCAATCTCGCACTATGCAAAGGACGAATGTCAGTGATATCTGTTATGTAATAATTCTGTACACATTGTGTTTAATTCCAATAATAATAATAATGTGTGTTGAAAATATACCAGAAGAAACAGTGTCGTACTTTCATTGTTGGACCAGCTCTCTCATTGTACACGTGCCACAGTTTCGTAATGTTCAAATCAGATGACAAACAAAGGTGCGCACTTGGTCATTATTGCAGATGAAAATCAAAGGCGCGATGAAAGGTTTGACTTCGGCACGCTTTATGTCGTTTTTGGTCGATACTCGTTATCTCCACCCCTCTTTTCGCTGGGAAGTTTTCCAGACATTGTATATTCTTTAACAATGCCTGTCACAAGATCCTTAGCCACACCAAGAATGCCAAGAAATGTATTTCTACACACACAAATGGATTTTCCTAGATGCGATCGTACTTAGTATTTTACAGAAACCGAACGTGGTTTTGTTGTCGGATCATATTCGTGTCGTTTAGGTGTTACAGCCTTACAGTGTTTTAATATAAACTGGTCTTGAAGTATCTTATTCTTGTGTTCATGGAACCTGTGATGGAACACTTTAATGGCCTTCATTGTCAGCAAGCTGCATTAGAATGAAGACGACTTCGCAGTGCCGCCATGTTTGCGAGACGGGTATTTTGGAAGCGCCGCTGGAGCATATCTGTGCACGAATTAAAATTACTTTATTAATATCTAGTGGAAGCATGATAAGAATTAAAATTTCATGCGGGGGATATAGTACTGTGCGCCGCTGTGGAGTAGAGGTTACCTCACACGTCAAGAGAATCATTAACATGCGCATTGTAACTTACCTACTAACTTTGCTTTCTCTCGCTTCCAGTTGGCACAATTTCTTGTTCTCTTCCTTCCTCTTCCAGCGATTGGAGGAGTAACATTCCATTCCATTATTTTGATATTCAGGCACACAATAAGGACTTACTACTGAAAGCTGAATAATTACTATTCTAGCGTGCCAAGGATCAGCTGCTGTCACGTGACGTGATCATGGCTATTTTTATTGGCTGTATGGAAATGTCGGTGATTGCTCCTCAACGTCATATGGAAATGTGGGAGTTTGCATCTAAACGTAGATTTGAGCATGCAGACTTATACAGGAATTGTCGACATTTGCGCCTTACCAATACTTAAATGCTGTATTTCGATAGGGAGATTATGTTCATGTGGTTACTTCGGTTTGGACCGGAAGTGGAAATGTCTGGGTTTGCATGTATACGCCTCATATGTCCTAATCTACTTGCAGCACCTTTCAGGAAAGGAAGTTTTATGAGATTGTGGGCTGGAACCCTCACAGACCAGTAACTGACCATTTATATCCGTTTTTACCATAGGAACTGGATGGCTGGTTACGGTCATGTACATGGTCCGTAGAAGTCTCTTCTTCGTCCTCTTCCGAATTTGTATCGTGCTCAGAATTATAATCCGGATCATTTTCATCCGAGAGATCGTTGGCGTCACTTCCTACATCACCTTCCTCTAAAACATTGTTAAATATTCATCGTTGCACAATATATTTCGGTTAATTTAAATAGTTCGTACTTGTTTCATCGCTCCCATAAACTTGTATTAAAATATGAAAAAAAAGTTATTTAACTTACCGTAAACTAGGGTTACTTGAGCCCAAATATCACCTTTATTTCGTTCTCCTTCGGAAAGTGCTTTTTTGAAATGAACTTTTTTCAGTCTTGTTCTTTAGAATGTTTTTGTTTGATAGAGCCAACAAATTTATGATTTTGTATATCTGCTATAATTTAGAAAATAATAATATTGGGCTCAAGTTATCCTCATGTTGTGTTACTTGAGCCCAAACATTTCCTCCTACTTCATTTCCATGTTAAAATGAATTGGGGTCAAGTAGGACTAGTGGGTTCTTCAATAATACAATCATATTTTATTTTACAAGCAAGACTCAGTGTTACAAAGGTTAACAATGGAGTAACCTACAACTTAGATAATGAAAACAAGTCTCTCTTAAGCATTTTAGGTGGGCCAATCTTTTGAAAAATATCCTCCCATTTATAAAACAGCAGGTCTTTCTTAGGCCACATCTGCACCCTTCAAAAGCACCAGCTTCTTTTATGTGCAGAATAACACCCGTATATTTACTACCATTCCAAGAAATTTCCTATTTCCAGCGTTCCTTTGTTGGCAGAGGCCTGTGTTTGTATATTACGTTTAGTCAGTTCTATCATGGGATTCCTTGACTGGTGATTGAAAACTTTTCTCCAAAACTCATGCACGGTAAGTGTCCTACAAATTCATCACTATCTCCTCCGGACCGCAAACTGAATGCGTCCTCATCTTCTGAAGTTGAATCATGGCGAATTCTCTTCTTATTTTGTCACAGACTTTAGGGGTCTAGAACATTTTATTTTCCCAGCGTTAGGTAATTTTAATGGCATTTGCTTCGGTTCAGTAGCTTTATCTTCAGAAACTTGGAGATCGGTAACACATGGGAAACGATACTCGCACACATTATCTAGATGGCTTGCATCAGAAAAAATTGATACTTGCAGGGTTTGTTCCTTATCATGTAGTGAGCTTAAAAAAATTTTTGAACTTTTTTTGAATTACCGTTTTTAAATGGCGGCCATTTTGTTATAGGCCGATCGTGGTTTTTTGTGTTTGTAAGCATCTGCGGGTTTTTAAATATCTCGGCAATGGGTTGCTCTAGGCCTATCAAATAAAAAGCACTGAATTCAGTACACTTTGGCCTACACATTGAACCCATTATCACTAGGGTTCATGTGTCTTTTTACAGATTGTTAATTAATCAAAATTTTTGTTTTAAAATTCAAAAATCTGAATTTTCAATCGATTTTTCTAAGAAAGGACAGTTTCTCATCCCTAACATTTTTTGTGCTTCTACACTTCATAGTAGTGTAATTGTTTATAAAGTTTCAGTGGTGAGAAGTTACCCCTTAAAATGTTACAGGCTTTAAAAAAACTGATTTTTGAAAAAGTTTCAATTTTTGACCTGCAATATTTTGGTTGGAGGACCAGATGAAAATCTGAAAATTTCACATTTTAAAGATCTTTATAGTAGTAAACTTCAGTATAAATTTCAAGTTTGAGATTTAATTGGAAGTCAGTTTAAAAAAAATATTAGTAAAATATCGTTTTGAGGCACAAAATGTAGGGTGAATAAAATACACAAGTTGCATAGTAATGAATCTGTATTTAATTGTTAGAACTAATTAAATAAAGAATTTTAATTAAAAAATTGGCTAGACCATTCTTATTTACAGTTGTGCAATGATGTGTATGTGTCGTTTAAACGAAATAATAAAGTATACAAATTGTAAAATAAAAAACAATCAAGACTTTGAATGCCAATTCTTAAGTTTAAACCTTTTTAAAAGAAATTTAACAACATTTATAGGCTTATAAATAGCTAAACTGACAGTTATTTTTAGCCTATTTTCAATTTTGAAAAAATAGGCTTATGAGATCACCTTTTGTCCGTGTGTGTGTGTGTGTGTGTGTGTGTCCCTAATAAAATCGAAACGGCTGGAGCGATTTCAATGAAACTCGGGAAGTTCATAGCACTATTCCCGGCGACCTCGACCGTGCCCTTCAAATTTTGTTACGTCTCTCCAATCCAACATGGCGGCTGTGCGAAATATTTCACTAGCATTCAATATCTCCGAAACTATTACCGATATCACCCTGAAATTGTGTACGGTGATAAAGGGCACTACTAGAAGTTCACCTATGAGACTTTCAAAAACCTGGTGACTACAAAACCAACATGGCGGCCAAGCGAATTTGAGATATTTAAATAGACTTTTCTCGCGATTTAACTATCTAAATGTAATGAAACTTGGTACAGCAAATGTTTATACACATTGTAATGCACTGGAGTCTAATTTAGTTCAATTGTTTACATAACCTCAAAATGGCGGCTGTGCGAAATATTTCACTGACATTCTATATCTCCGAAACTATTACAGATATCACCCTGCAATTTTGTACGGTGATAAAGGGTACTGATACAGGTATACCTATGTTTATTTCATAAACCTGTAAAGTACCAAACGAACATGGCGACCAAGCGAATTTAAAATATTTTAATAGACTTTTCTCGTGATTTAACTCTCTGAGCGCAGTGAAATGTGGTACAGTAATTGATTTTGCAGATTGTAATGCACTGCCATCTAATTTAATTCAATTGCATACATAACCTCAAGATGGCGGCTGTGCGAAATTTTAAAATTAAGTTTTAATTTCTTGTGTCGTAATCATGCGATCGAAGTGAAAGTTTGAATAATGAACCTAGGCAATAATTGTCCTTGAATGGTACATAACTCTATGGCCTATACACATAACACTCCTAAATGGTGAGCTCCCGAAATATTTAGACGGTTCTCAATATCTATGAATCTTTTACAGCAACCAAACTGAATTTTTTAATGTTCATAGAGACTATGAACATATGTTCACCTATAGGACCTTCAGGAACCTGGTGAGCACAAATCCAACATGGCGGCGACGCGAAGTATAAATATTTAAATGGACGTTTCTCGCGAATTAACTATCCGAGTGCCGTGAAACGTTGCACGTTAAATGCTTATACAAATGTTGATCCACTGGCATCTAATTTATTTCAATGGTTTGCATTATCACAAGATGCTCCTGTGCGTAATTTTAAAATCTCGTTTTTACTTCTTGTTGTCTAATCATGCGATTGAAGTTTGAATACCACACGTACACAATAATCTTAATGTAATAGTACAAAAATAAAAATCCAACCTGGCGACCATCTGAAATATTTAGACGGTTCTCAATATCTACGAATCTGTTACAGCAATTAAACTGAAATTTTGTATGTTGATTGTGGCAGTTAACATAAGTAGGATATATGAAAATAGGCTGTATAGTTCTTCACGGAACTACTTGTTTATTTACTTAGTAGCTCGTTGAATAACTGGGAGATTTCTTCACACACTTTGCGAGTTAAGTTAAATGTTCGTCCTGTCACAGTAGTAAACTGCAGAGGAGACAGCTTCCTTAGGACTTTTTTAACTGGCATCCAAACTTGATCTTTTTCATTTTTTCCCCCAGGGGCTCACATCTTGTGGGCGTGGGTTGGCGACCACGGGGCCCCAGCTGAGTCCGGCATTGCTTCCACTTACTTGTGCCGGGCTCCTCTCTGTCTTCTTTCCTGTCGACCTCACTTGGTCAACTCTTGTTCTCTTCTGACCCCGACGGTATTAGGGTATCCGAGGCCTAGGGAGTCTCTTCCTTTCCCGCCTAAATTGGCCCTTGTCTCATCTTTTCTGATACCCTCCTTCTGCGAGGGGTCAGCCTTCTTTTTCTCTTCCTTTTACCTCCTGCCTTGTGCTCTAGGCCCTTAAGGAGGCAGGGTGTATGTAGCCCCACCACTTCTGGTGCACCCTCGATAATGCTACACCCTCAGGGGCTCACGGCTGGTGAGTTCGGGAGTTGGCGACCCCGAGGGATTCCTGAGCTGGGTCCGTTTTCCCTTTTGTCCCTTACCTTTGGGGCGGACCCTCTCCTCTTTCACTTTCCTATATGCCTTTCATGGCTCTCCTTCCTTCCAAGTCCCTCAATCCGCCTTCTCCGAGGGTTGAGGGCATTTCTTTTCCTTCTGTCCTTTTATTTGCCTTATTCTCCTTTAGTTTTCCATTTCTTCTTCTAATATATAGGTTAGTAGTTAGTTTTAGTTTTAAGTTCGCTATTCATTTTCATCTTCACTATCACCCAAACCATCAGGGGCCGATAACCTAGATGTTAGGCCCCTTAAAACAACAATTATCATCATCATCATTTTTCATTTTTTTTAATGAAGTTCTTGGTCCTGGAGGGTGATTTATTTTTTATTTACTTAGTAGTTCGTTGAATATCTGGGAGATTTCTTCACACACTTTGGGAGTTAAGTTAAATGTTCGCCCTGTCACAGTAGTAAACTCCAGAGGAGACAGCTTCCTTAGTACTTTTTTAACTGGCATCCAAACTTGATCTTTTTTTAATGAAGTTCTTGGTCCTGGAGGGTGATAAAATATGACTTGCAAATATTGGTTTTGGTCGATTCCATGGTTACGGGTGTTACATTCGGACACTTAAATTGTACTTTCTTAACTAAACTGAAAGTTTTTGACTAAATATAACAATACTAAAATTTTTACCATAAAATTCCAATCAATTAGATACAATCAAAACTGTTTTTTCATAAATGCAGGAAAAAACTAAAAAGAGGTGTTACGGGTGTTACAGAAAATGGACATGGTGTCTGATGGACATGTGTTAATACCACAAACTCTGTGATTGTTGTAGAGCAATTTATATTTACATTAATTTGTTGTGTATTAAAGTACAGACTAAACCATAGTGCAGTTTCTATGTTTTTAAATGTTTTGCATTCCACTCAGTAAATTAAACCGTAGCGTTACGGGTGTTACGAACATTGTTACGGGTGTTACGTAGTACAACAATCTACAGTTTATGTACGTGTTTTATATTAATTTAACACATTTTTGGTAGATGAAATGCATATTCTAACACTAGCAAAAGGTTGTAAGGGATATATAGAGGTTTAAATGAACTTTTTTTTGTAAATTATTACACTTTTACTCAAACAACACAATACAAAAAATACCCAATTGTCTAAATTTTGTATAGACTTACAGTTAAAAGATAAAGTTGTACAGAGTTCAATTATTTTTATTTTTAAAGAATTAGATTGAAACACAGAATATTCTCTAGTAGGCTACTTGGATAACACACTTCTTGGTAATAAATATTGCAGAACAATAAATTGTATAATCACAAAGAGTTCATAACTTAGTATGATACTTCGACATTCTTTTACTCAATGTTCTTCCACCTTTCCTCTAAAGGGGTTCTACCACTTTAAAAACTCCACGATTTGATACAGAAATAATTGAACTACATTCAATTTTCTTAAGAATTTCTTCCCTTGAATAAAACATTTCATCAGGAGGTGATGGCCATTTCCAATTTGGTCCTGACTTCATCATACACTGTACCTTAAACAGAGGATGGTCACTGTCCAGTTTAACCTCAGATATTTGTCCTGGGAAATACTCTCCCTCATATACCAGCACGACAAAGTCTTTTACTTTTATGTCCTCAGAAATGCAGGAAATTTCTTGTCGGGGAGGGTCGTCATTTTCATAGTCGGACAGCTCCGAGTCTGTGTAGACCTCGTTAAATTTCAGACGCCTCTTGGCTCCTAGAGCTTCATCTGTGTTTAAGAAAATTGGAACTGTCTTGATCAAGGAAGTTGCAGTTTTAGAAATTAGAAGATCTTGATCATCATAAGGGCGAAAATGGTGGCAACTTTGAACTCCTGGTATGGGGACGACTTTCTCCCATCTTTTGTTCAAGAAAGGTACACATTTTTCGACATCTTTGTCGATGTACAATGACTTAATTTTTGTTTTGAAGACTTGGTCAACATACTGGTGAAAGTGTTTGGCGTTATCAATTAAAACTTTCCTTGATTTTACAGCTGTCCAGACATTTCTTTTGACCGTGCCACCAATGAAGATTAACTGGAGTGTTTTCCATTTTTAAGTCCGTATTGACGCTTACAAATCGAAATAGTGAGTAAAAAGTTTCCGCCCAATCAATACCTTTCACACTATAAATTTAATGTTTCTTTCTCATACTAGGGACATGTTTCGAACAATATTAGTAGTATAAAACGCTAGACTTTGAATATTGCATCATCACGACCAGATATTGAGTAATCGCGATGACGTCATGGGTCCTTAGAGCGAGCACGTGGTCCAGGAGCGAGCATGTGCACTGCACGTGTTAGCGTGGGAAGGGTTGACCTTTTGGCTTGTTTGTGCGATGGTGATAAAAAGTTAAACGGGTGTTGACGTCATGGGGGTTGTTTATTAGGATGCTAACTGTCATCTGACACCCATGCGAGTGTGAGCATGTGTGCCAGTGCCAGCGATCTGCACATGTGGTGTGCAGCTGTTATTGTTTTTTGCTTAGGATGCTAACCGTCATTTGACACCCGTGCAAGTTTGAGCATGTGCAGCAGTGTGATTGATCTCGTCTGCAGTGTTCGCGTGAGACAGAGTTGACCTTTAACGTCATTGGCTAAGAATGTAATCTTTGACTTCTTTAAGCAATAGTGGAAAAAAAGAAATGTTTGCGTTAGAAGCTAGTTTGCAGCATATGGTTTCTGGAGTGTGGGTGGGGGTGAAGGATATATGAATGGACGAGTGCATGGAAGAGTTTAACTTTTACTTTTGCGCGAAGAGTGTGTGTGTGAAAGAAATAAAGAAAGTCAACGACGAGGAACAAATTGTGTGATGGATGCTCTAAAAAAGTTCAATAACTTATCCAATTGTATTGAGTATTCTAATAAAAAACTAGCAGAACTAGTCATTGATTTACCGTATGTGGTCCAAATTATTCGCTCCGTGGAGACGAGGTATGGAAGAAAAATAGTGGTGGACATTAACATTGAAGATGAAGTAACAAGTGTATTTCTACCAGCAGTATTTTCAAAATTAAGCGCATTAGAGATCGATGAACTAAACTCAATGGGAGGCACACTGATGCTGGTGTATTTGGGGTTGAAGAACCGCTCACATCAAGTCATTTTGAAACAGTACTCGAAGGCAAACTGATGACGGTGTATTTTGGGTTGAAGAACCGCTCACACATCAACATGTTTTTAAAACAGTAATTTTTTTGGTGAGTATTGGATTATATATATATTTTATGTATTGATTGATATAACGATTGATATATTTAGTTGCTAATTATTTCTTAATTTGTTTAATTTTTCAGATTATCTAAAAACTAATCAAACGAACAGCATAATGAAGTGGAAAACTGTTAATTTCCTGAGTGGGACTGAACATCGATCGCACCCGCTAATAGAGTATCATCATGTATGCTTTCAACAGCCGGAAGAAGAGGAAGAAGATGATAATGAGGTGAGTCGTAATGAGAAAGAAGCTTGTTTTAACAAATGGACATCTTCGAGTGGAATTTCGACATTTTCAGTCTACGTTACCAATGTTAGCAAATCAGATGATAGTCAGCGAGAGGTGACAGAAACAGTTCTAAGATATCTATTGAAAGAATTATGTGAAGATGAACATTTTATTTGTTTCTTCGGATACAATACATTTGATGAGGTTTTCAACATCGAATTTTCCATGACTTGTTACGATGTAACAAAATTGAATAAGTATAGAAACAAATTGCTTGGTAAACTTCAGGATGAATTTCCTTTTGAGGCTGTTCATTGGAGATTACAGGCAGTAATTTATCACAATGGCTTGAATATACTTTAAAAGATTATAGGTTTATGGTAAACCGATGTTACAGCAACTGCTGGTGGTGTATTAACAATAGTGCAAATTGGACGTATGCTTAGACATCAGTGATGGTACACCAACTGTTGGTGGTGTATTAGCATTAGTGAAAATTGGACAATTGCTTAGACAACAACAACAATGGCCTCACCTCCTAGCAAACGTAGAAAGGTTGATATTGTAATACATAATAACAGTGAAAATATAAGAAACCAATTGGACAATGCATTTGAAAGTGTTTCTAATTTTAGAAGTGAACTAAACGGTGCTATTTCAGTATCATACCAAATCGGGGAAAACACCGACTTGATTGAGAACAGTGATGAGTTGATTGAATGTTGGAGAGTTATTAGTGAGCACATTTTGCAACAAGCTGTGAATTTCGAAGAAATTACAATTCAAATAAAGGATGAATCTTTCTTGAGCTGTGAGTTAATTGAAACGGCATTCAATTCTAGAGTGTACACACTTGCAGTATCAAATGTTAAGAATGAGTTTTTGGATCCTCGCGAATTTTTAGCGAATGCTAATATTTGGTTTACAAAGTATGTTAAGAAAGCGTTAACTGTACAAGCTTTAAAGGTGAATTCAGTTTTGTGTGCACAATATGTGCTTCGCGACATATCAAAAACAAAATATTTTGCTATCAAAAATGAGGTAGTTTTCGAATATACTAATTTAAATGAATTTTATAATAAGAATATCATTGAAGGTACATTGACAAAAATGAGCGAATTTGAAGCAAATGGTTCCGGGTGGGCTTTAGAAAAAATTCATAGTTTGAGAATTAATATAAATAAATATGTTGGATTTCAAGTAGGAATGTCCAATACTAGTCGATTGCCTGACGTAATAGTCAATAAACATGCAGTGCTAAATTTGTATGATACAAAGGAAGCTTGTTTTGCGTGGAGTGTGGTTGCTGGTTTGTATCCAAAAACTCGAAACGTGAATCATCTTTCTTCCTATCCTAATTACAGAGATGTTTTAAATTTAGATGGTATTCCAATTCCGATGGAAATGAAATATTTAAACAAGTTTGAAAACCAAAACAATATTTCTGTAAATGTGTAATATGATGAAAACAATTGGGTATGTATGGGAACAAACGAAGTAAAAGGAAAAAAAAACTTTTACTATTGTACCTTTGTATGTATCAGATAAAGTATATGAAAGGAGTGTAGACTTATTGATGTTGCAGATTGGAAACAGTGAAAGTTATCACT
Organism: Meconema thalassinum; assembly: GCA_946902985.2. NCBI lineage: Eukaryota > Metazoa > Arthropoda > Insecta > Orthoptera > Tettigoniidae > Meconema > Meconema thalassinum. The sequence goes on along the minus strand of OX336392.1, from coordinate 477,922,081 downwards.
TTTGTTTAATTAGAAATCTTGCTCGCCTTGTGCGTTCAAGCGTCACTAGCACTCACAGAAGGATTTATATATGTAGACGTTGTTTGTCATATTATTTTCTTGAGGATGAGTTAAATGTTCACTTTGCAGACTGTAAACAGTTTCTTGTTGCAAAAAGCATAATGCCAACTGATGAACAAAGATTTGTTAATTTTACAGAATTCCGAGTTAAAGATACAGTTCCATTTATAATATATGCAGACACTGAATGCGTCTTGTCTCCAATTTCCTCCTGTTTTCCAAATAGTGACATTCATCACTCTACTTTAACACAAAAACATATTCCTTACAGCATTTCTTTATACCTTCATTGTAATTTTGATAGTGAATTGTACAGTTTCAAACTCTTTAGGGGAAATAATTGCATTGAATTGTTTGTAAAGGAACTTTATAGTATTGTGGATAAACTTCAAACATATTACTTATCGGGTAAGCCAATGTTAAAGATGACCGAAAATGAAGAAAGATTATTTTTGTTAAGTAAAATGTGTCACATTTGCGAGAAACCGATTGCAGATAATGAACTCAAAGTACGCGATCATTGTCACTTAACTGGAATATATAGAGGAAGCGCACACAATAGTTGTAATTTAAATTACAAAGTAACGAAGGTTTTGCCTATAGCATTTGATAATCTAACGGCCTATGATGGACATTTTATAATTAAAGAAATTTGTGAGAAACGTGATGGAGAGGTGTTACATAATCCTGGTGATATAAGTTTGTTGGCGGTGAATATGGAACGTTATAAAGGGTTTACAAAGTATGTACGGGTTAAGAATGGATTCATTCAGTTAAGATTTATCGATACATATAATTTCTTGTCCTGTTCACTAGATCAATGTTCATCTTCGTTAAGTGAAGATTCAAAGCAAATAACACGACGTTATTTTAATGATGATGCACAGTTTCGACTTACTGCGAGAAAAGGCGTGTTTCCCTATGAATACATCACGAGTATGGATGTACTTAACGAAACTAAATTACCTGAAATATCCAAGTTTTATAGCAGTCTTAATGATCAAACAATATCGAATGAAGAGTTTGAATTTGCTCAATCTGTGTGGGAAACGTTGTCCTGTCAAACATTAGGAGAATACGCCGATTTGTATTTAAAAGTTGACACACTTCTTTTGGCGGATGTCTTTGAAAATTTTAGATCGAATGGCATGGAAACTTATGGCATTGATGCAGCTCATTTTTACACTGCTCCATCTATGTCTTGGTGTGCTATGAAAAAGATAACCAACGTTCAACTTGAATTGCTTCAAGATATTGATATGTTACACTTTTTTGAACGATCTATTCGAGGAGGAAATGTTCAGTGTATAACACGACATGCGATTGCTAATAATAAGTATATGAAAACATATGATGAGAAAAAGCAAGAGTCCTACATAATGTACTTTGAAGTTAATAATTTATATGGATATGCGATGATGGAATATCTTCCAACGGGTGGCTTTAAATGGGTTGCAAATGTTGAAGGTTTTGATGTTTTAACTATTGATGATACTTCAGAAATTGGATATATTTTGGAAGTAGATTTGACTTATCCTCAATAGTTACATGACAAACATTCAGATTACCCTCTATGTACCGAAAAGTTGGCAAAGCTAATGGCTACCCTAGATAATAAAGAACGTTATGTTTTGCATTATAGATTGTTAAAGCAATGTATTCAACTAGGAATGAAATTAGATCGTATTCACAGAATAATTGAATTCAATCAGAGCCAATGGCTAAAACCATATATTGACGTGAACACAGAGAAACGAAAACATGCCAAAAATGTTTTTTTTTTATAAATTGATGAATAATGCAATTTTTGGTCGTTCACTGATGAATGTGAGGAAGTTAAGGGACATCAAATGGGTCACCAAATGGCATGGAGCTCGTGGTGCTAGGTCTTTAACAGCTAAGGTTAATTTTAAACATAGAATTATATTCGATGAACAATGTATGGTCACCGAGATGAGCAGACTAAAGATTTTTCACAATCAACCAGTATATGTTGGTGCATCTATATTAGATTTGTCTAAATGTAAAATGAATGACTTTCATTACAATGTTATTTTAGCAAATCCTGAATCAAATGTGAGGTTGTTATACACAGACACCGATAGTTTTATGTATATGAAAGATGAACATGCTGGAAGGATTGTTGAAGAATTTGTGGGGTTAAGACCCAAAATGTATGCAATAAAATTGTGTGATGAAATAAATAGCTCGTGTAAAGCTAAAGGCATTAAGAAGAGTGTGAGTAAAAGTATGAATATTGATGAGTATCGAAAGTGTCTTTATAACAGAGATAAAGTCAACAAAGTTCAAGTTTGTATAATTTCAAAATCTCATTCTGTATTTACTGTTCTGCAAAATAAGTTGGCAATTTCATCAAACGAAGGTAAAAGACACATAACTGAAAACGGAATTGATACTTTACCGTTTGGTCATTTTTCTCTGAAAAAATGATTAGAAACAAATTTGAGATTTAAGCACTTCATCTCACTTACTTTATTTCTTTCACACACACACTTTTATTCTGTTAATAATAATACTAATTTTTGTGTGTTCCTTTGCTTATAAAAAAAAGAATAAATAATAACCCAAATTTTGTGTGTATTATTTAAAAAAAACACCTCCCCCCACCATTCCCATTTTCCAGAAATATATATATATATATGTATAATTACTTTATATTACATATCATTTAGTAATGGTGCGTTGTAAGAGGAGCAACTCTACCACTCAATATAAACGAACAGGAAGTGGATCATTAATTAGTCGTGTACTTAATAAAACTATTGATAATTTACCCGTGGAATTACACATCCCGGGATATGAATATTGTGGACCAGGAACAAAATTAGAAAAGCGATTGAGCCGTGGTGATCCTGGAATAAATATATTAGATAAAGCGTGCAAAGAGCACGACATTGCTTACGCAAAGCATAAAGATTCAAACAAAAGAAGAGAGGCTGATGAAATTTTAGCTTCAAAAGCTTGGTCTCGTGTAAAATCCCGTGACGCATCATTTGGAGAGAGAGCGGCTGCACTAACAGTGGGTGGCATAATGAAAGCTAAGTCTAAGATTGGAGGAGGTAAGCGAAACTTAAATAATAAAAAAACAAACAAGAAAAGATTAAAAAAAAAGAAGAACATCGAAAAAGCAAGGTGGTATTTTACCCATACTTCCGATATTTGCAGCCTTGTCGGGCTTGGGGGGTCTAGCAGGCGGAGCAGCAGGGGTGGCGTCTGCTATAAACAAGGCGAAAGCTGCTCAAGAAGAACTAAAAGAAATGAAGACACAATCGAATGATAGAAGCAATGCGAGGAAAAGGAGGTCAAGGCATTTATTTAAATCCTCCTGCATACAAAAGATAATTAACCAAATACCAAATAAAGCATTAAGTAATTTCGATTTAGCTAAATACGCACATCAATTAAAGATTCCAAATTTTAGAGGAGTCTTTATGCGAGATACGTTACCAAGATATCCTCGAAAAAATGAAAACGGTATTGTTAACCTTGAACCGATGGATAAATCCGGTTCACATTGGGTGGCTTTCAGTAAACGTGGTAAATATGTGCATTATTTTGATAGTATTGGTAATTTAAGACCACCATTAGAAATTTTAACATATCTTAAAAATTGCTATCTACAATATAATTTTCATTCATATCAATCGATTACTTCTTCGATTTGTGGACATTTATGTTTAGTCTTCTTGTATTGTATAAATAAGGGAAACACAGACCGTCTTTCAACATTTCAAAGATGGCTTTCGAAAGACGGATAACTCTTGAAGGTAAAGGCTCGAAGATTGATGTTACATTGGAGAACCCGATTCATCTTGTAGGAGCAGAGTTTTTTGAAATAGGACTTGCAGGATTGTATACATCTAATTCTATTCGAAATGTCACCAACAGAAATAATAAATTTCGCATTCATTTTACTAATTTTTTATCAATTGATTTAGTGGTACCACCGGGTATTTATGAATTTAAAGATCTAGCCTCAACATTTAATTATTTACTTAGTTATCAGTCATTGTCGAAACTTATACCAGAACATTTAGAAAAAACAAATATGTATGTGGAAGAGGATATAGATGGAAAAAGAGACAACCATCTCGTTTTGTCTTCTCCGTTTAATATTGATTTCACTGTAGCCAACAGTGTAGCCGGGCCTTTAGGTATTGAAAAGAAAGTTTACCCTAAAGAGAATAAAAGAGAAATTGAAATTGATCGAAATAGAATCGATAATGAAGTAACAATCAGCGAGAATAATAACGTTTTGGCTATAAAGTTGAACGAAGCGGATAGAGCGATTTTAATAATACCCAATGCTAGCTATACGTTAAAACAATTAAGTGAAAAGATTAATGAATTATTAGTTGAACTTTTATTAGGTGACAAAGACAAATTCCCATCATTTTATATTAATTATGATAAAGTCTTTCATTGTAAACTACATTCGAAAGTGTTTGCTATAGATTTTGGTGTTGCAGATTCTATTGCAGATTTGTTAGGATTTTCTCATAGAAAGTTCGAGGCAAACACAACTCATCATTCTGAATATATGATTAAAATTAACACTGTTAATAGTATTCGAGTATGTTGCAACCTTGTGCTTGGTACGAGTTCTTATTTGAACCATAAACCAACACACTCTTTATATAATTTTAAAGCTCATGTTCCTGCTGATTACCCGATTGTTGTACAACCAACAACAATTAATTTTTTGCCTATGAACACCAAGGTTATTCAACATGTATCTGTGCAACTTGAAGATCATCTTCAACAGCTCATTGATTTGCAAGATGAAGATTTAACTGTAGAATTAATTATTCGTCCAGCACGATATCTTGCTATATAAAGTAATGAAATACTGTTATATTTTCATTCTACTTGAGTAAGCTTACTAGAAAACATTCACAAATATGGTTATACTATATAATAATCAAAGTTTTTTAAAAAAGTAGTCGACTCTGATTCGAAAAAATAATATAAATCAATCAGCTAAAATTTCTAAAAAACAAACAAACAACGACATCGCACCTTGAAATCTAAGAAACAGTTATCGAGTAACAACAAACATTTCTTACAGTCTTTAGGCTATCGCGTACTTTAATTTCAATATAAATATATTTGCAATTGTTAATCTTATTTAGTTTCTATCTATAGTTGAAGCTGTTAACATGTTAAGCATGTTTAACATAACAGATAAAAGAGAGGTTGACAACAGAGTTGTGCGACGAGAAGAAAGAGTTTATCAACCTTATTCAGCTAATAAATTCGAAAATAATGATGAAATTCGAATACCGATTCAAAATGAAGGAAACATAGTTTTATTATCAGAAGGTGTTCTTCACTTAGAAGGTCAAATTATTACTTCTAACATAAATCCGGCTGCTTCTACTACAGCACATCCTGACCAAAATTTTGGGGCTAATCTTTTTAGCGAAATTCGCATCACCTTAAATGGTAAAGAAATTGATCGTACACGCCATCTAGGTACAACAAGTTCTATAAAAACCTTTGCATCATATTCAAAAAACGAATATACAGCTTTACAAAATGCTGGTTATTTTCCCTCTTCAACAACACCAGCAAGTGAAGCAAATATTGTTGATAGTAACACAAAACGTTTTCATATAATACTTTCTTTAAGCAACCTGTTAGGTTTAGCAGAGGATTACAGAAAGCCGATTTTAAACTGCAAGCAATAGGTAATACTTCTCCGATCGTCAAGTGACGCACGTGCGTTGCAATCGACAACCGAAAACGATCCTTCTAAGGTCAAGTTATTCAAAGTTTATCTAAAAATTCCCGTTTTATTATTATCGGACGAAGAACAAATTAAAAGATTAAAACTAATGCAGAAAAATATTCCCATTCAGGTTGGTTTTCGATCATGGGATGTTCATATCTTGCCTTCTCTTCCTAGAACAACTAAATATAGTTGGACTGTAATGACAACTTCTGAAACTCAAAAACCACGTCAATTTTTATTAGGTTTTCAAACTAGAAGAAATTTACTAAACACATGCTCTTCCTATTTTGACCATTGTAACATTAAATCTATAAGAGTTTTTTTTAATTCAATTTTTTATCCCTATGAAATGCCAACTTCTGAAATTGCCATAAATGACTACAGCGAGTTGTATGACATGTTTGTTAAATTTCGTAATCCATATTATCAGATCGATGATGTTCGTTCAGAGACTCTGGTTTCACGAGATGAATTTAAGTCTCTTTGTCCGATTATTGTAATTAATTGTCTCGAACAAGTGGAAGCAGTGAAGACATCTTCAGTCGATGTGCGAATTGAAATCGAGACAAGTGAGAATATACCTGAAGATACAACTCTTTATTGTGTTCTTATTCATGATCGTCAAATATCTTACAGACCATTAACGAATGAAGTAATTATCTAAACTAATATTTGCTTTGTTATAAGCAAGCAAGTAAACAAGTATTCTCACTTTAGTTGCAATCATGGAATTGGCAACAACAAACTCTCCTTCTACTGATGCTGGCACGTGGAATAAGAAGCAACCAATAGTTGCAGACATTCGCAAGCTACCAAACGGCAGTTTGGAACTTGCTTACTGTATGTTAAATAACGGCAATATACCTTCATTCAGCCCCGTGATCACATGGGTTGCAGCATATTGTGAAAAAAACTCTTTCTTCTTTTTTGACTCTATTAAGATTAAATATAAATATTTAGTTGTATATTATTTGCCACAGAAATTTTCTTTGTTTGCACTAAAAGCACTTTCCCTCGACTCATTATTCGATCTTAATTCGATTGATGGAATGTCAGACCTAATGTTGAGGCATAGCCATCGTTTACCTACAGATTGTCCAAAACATTTACCATCTCTAGCAATGGGAAGCAATAGTTGTGCTAAATTCAATGTCAATGCTGTTCAACATTGGTTAAATTCTTCTGATGGCATCATGAAAATCGTGTGTTCGATAATAAACAAGTTTCGAAACAATGGACTTCGAGGTTTTAATAAGTTTGATTGGAACTACTTTCCTATAAACGTACTGACTATATATGAACCACAACGAATTCGTCTAGAGTGGGAACATCTACCAGATCATCTAAAGAGGAAATTTCAACTGTTTCATCTTCGCTGCAAATGTGATAACTGTAATCGCTATCTATAAAAGGTGATTAATTAAATCTACTAGTGTCGTTGACAGCTATACATATTTTGTTTTAGTTTGCTTTTTAACACAGTGTATATTTTTTTGTCTACAGAAAATAATCATCTGGACAACTAAAAGAACAAGATCATCTCAACACACCCACACTCATCTGGACAACTAAAAAAAAGAATGAGATTACTTCAAGAGAAATAAAATTGTATTAATTGTAATTCTAAATGAATAAAGAAGAAAAGGTCTTTTGTACCATTTCATATAAAACTTCTTATTAATGATCAATTGCCTCCTCACTTCACATGTAAATAAAATAATAATATTGTCAGGTGAGGGATTCGAACCCTCACTTTCAATTTCTGAAAATTAGATCTTAAGTCTAACGCCTTAGACCGCTCGGCCAACCCAACACATGCAAATCATGCATATTAGCCAACGTGTTTTGTTGATTCATCTCAGTTCACATTTAGCTTTGTGTGGTGAACATCTTTTCTTTGTGAAGTAAACCAGCATCATGAAGTATTTTAATTGTGTAAAGTATTCCAAAAAACAGTTAATGCAAATGATATTGAGTCAAAAAGAAATGAATTTAAAATCTGAAAGAGATCGGCTAAAAACATTTAAGACCTGGTCTTCAGACAGTTTTACGAACACTGCATGGTTAGCAGCTGCAGGATTTTACTATTCTGGATATAAGGATATGGTTAGGTGTGCTTTCTGTAATCTGCAACTTAGTTATTGGGAAGAAGATGATGATCCGTTTGAAGAGCATAAGAAATGGGCTTTTTCTTGCCCATACGTAAACAATATTTCTCCTAGCATAGATTTGAAATCTGAATATGAAAGACTTAAAACTTTTCAAAATTGGCCTCTTCCCTGTCCAAACGAATTTTATTTAACATCAGCAGGATTTTATTATAATGGTCATGGTGATAAGGTGAAATGTATATTCTGTAAGATTGAAATTGAAAATGATCATGAAAAATGGGCGCCATATTGTCAATATTTAAGAGGGTTTTACGTCGGCATCGTTGATTTAAATCCTGAAAATCCTACTATTATTCCATTTAATACAAGTTATGATACGTGTGGAAGCAATATATGTTGATGTGATGTGATTTTTTGTGCAGTGTGCATTCTCAGACGTAAACGTAGACATGCTGAAGTTTGTTAAGCAGTCACTCACTCTACCAGTAATTTCATTTACTAATGCTGAAAACCAGAGTAAAAGTGAAAAAAGAAAGCATGGTGTTTTACTACCGAACACAATTCGATGTATCATTTGCGGTCCATCGAACTGTGGCCAAACAAACGTAATGCTAAATTTATTATGCCACAAAAATGGAGTTCGTTTTGAAAACGTTTATATTTATTCTAAATCACTTGCTCAAAGTAAATATGTTGAATTAAAAAGTTTTTGGACTTCATAAAAGAAATAAAAAGTGATTTTTTTCGATAATGATGAAGTTATGCCTCCAGAAATGGCTAGAAAAAACTCTATATTTGTTTTTGATGATGTAGCCAGCAATAAACAACAACACATGAAAGGTTATTTCAGTAGAGGTCGTCATCACGACGTTGACGTATTTTATCTTTGTCAAACATATTCTTGTATACCTAAACATCTAATTAGAGATAACGCTAATTTTTTAATTCTTTTTAAACAAGACGGAACAAACATGCGTCACGTATATAACGATCATGTAAATACAGATATGAGCTATGATCAATTCTTTGATATTTGTTCGTATTGTTGGCAAAACTCTAAGTTTGGCTTTTTGGTTATCGATAAAGATAGCGATTTACAAAATGGTCGATATCGCAATGGATTTGATGTTTATTTTCAGTTATAAATATGACTTCAAAAAGAGCTAAATGCCCATTCGTGTTATAGCTTTTGCGTGGTTAACAACTTAACTATGACATCGTTTAACAAAACCAATAATGTGTCTATCGGACGACCGACTTCACGATATGATATTGCTACTAAATCATATGTTGATGATAAGCTACTGCAATTTGGAAATCAACTAACAACAACAAGCGACGGACATCTAAGTATTAACGGCAAACGGTTAAAAAATGTTGGAACGCCAATACATGTTGAAGATGCGTGCAACAAAGGTTATGTACTGAAGTTATTGAATGAGCTAAATAAAATCGAGTCTAAAGAAGACATACAACGAAACTTTAACGACCTTAAAGGTTTAATTTTTTCAATTTGTAAAATAGAGAAAAAAGAACTTGACTTTCAAAACAAACGTCTCGCGGGCTTAGCTTTACCATCATCTGCAAATGATGCAGTAAACCTTAATGCAATGCAGCAACATACATCGAATATAAAAAAATGTCTAGACACCCGAATAACCGAAGTGTTACAACGAGTAGAATTCATTCATGGTTTAGTGCGAGAATTTTCAGAAGATCACTTTCCGTATGATGAAGATACTCTCGACTTGGGTAACAAAAGAATAAGAAATGTTAAAGATCCAATTAAAAATCAAGATGCGGTAACGTAATCTTTTCTTAAAACTCATGTAACAAATGAACTCGATGAAATTAAAAAATCTCTTTTGAATATAAACAGAGATGATGAAACTGTAGATATGTTAAATAGAAGATTAACAAACATATCTCAACCAATCGATTCGTTAGATGCAATAAACAAATATTACTTAGAAAACTTTGCTGCCTCTCGAAAAGATCTAGAAGACTTAATCGCTAAATTTAATAAACAAAACTTTGTAAACGTAGACGATGGTGGAACTTTAAATATGATGAGTAAACGAATTACTCACGTAAACAATCCCATATACGATAACGATGTTGCAAATAAGACGTTTGTTGAACAATATGCCGATTCCCGACGTGAATTTGATCAATTGAAACAAACTGTAAACAATCTACAACATCAAAAACAAACAATTGTTGAGTTTCCTGTTAACGACCAAGATGTGACAAATAAACGGTTTGTAGAACACTATGCTGCTTCACGAACTGAAGTTAATCGACTAAAAGAAATTTTAAGCAATTTACAAACTCGAATTGAGGGTGTTGTGAACAATCTCAATATTGTTAAAAAAGGAGATCTTGAAAGTTATGCTGCTGAATCCAATGAAGAATATAACAAGTTAAAAACTGAACTAGTAAAAATTGAGCATATGGTTAACAAAGAACCACTCGAAAGTTTTACTGCATCCAAAGAAGAATATGGTATATTAAAAGATGAAGTAAAGAAAAAGAACTTATCGAAATTTATTCTGAAATTCTCCAACACACCATCAATCCATTCACCAGTATACACGCTTCATAATCATAACATACAGTACCAACTTCCCTACAAAGACATATTAAAACCAATTTTTGTTTCACCAAGATCTCCAATTGTGTATGCAATTTTAAATATACGTCATGAGATTGAACTGGATGGCAGTGATATTGTTGTTGAAGAGCAAGATGAAATTCAGTTTCGACTTAGAGACCCTAAAAAACATAAAACTGATGATCTTCCTCTTCAAATCGATTTTGAATATACTATAAATAAGTAAAACAACCACAATTTCAGTTTAGTCATGGAGAAGAGCTCGAAGATTAAAGCTGAAAGTCGAGTAAAGGATAAACTTTCTCGCTTAAAAAAAGATGTTAAAGACAAGTATCTTTCACTTCAAAATGATGTTAGACGTAAAGAATTAGATATAGAGACTAACGTTAAACCAGTAACAAGTTCATTAAATCAACTTGTAGCTATTGCTAATACGTCAACTCAAAATAAAGAAAATTGAAAAAGAAAAGGAAAATATGACGATTCTGAATCAACTGCTACTTCAGACGAAGAAGATAGCATCAAAATAATTTCACTACTTAACCGCTACTTTGATCCGTTCATTAAACAAAACGTGGATAGAACATATGGTATAACGATAAGAAATGATAAACAATACTTGGGACGTGAACGAGTTTTCTTTGATAAAAAGTGGATAAAAGTTGGTGGTGAAAAATTTCCTATAACAGAAGGTCTACTTGAATTGATTCAAAGGAAAGTACCAGACCCCACTCTAATAGATAGGAGTGATTTAAGTTCATATTTGAAATTATTAAATGTTTCAAACGTGCACAAAAGAAATTATACAAGCAATGCAGCTCCAAGAGGAACGCAATCTTATAAGTATAGACATATAATTGAACCCCTTCTCACTGAAGACATAGATAGAATTATAAAAACAGCTGATGAAATTGAAGAAGAAGCAAATACTTCGATGCATACTGGATATGGTCCAAAAAAAAAACACATCGCACCACAAGCCATTTGGAAATTTGAAGGCGGAAACAATATTGAATTCGTTCACTGGAATGAACCAAACAAATTGGTATCAAGACTTAAAAAATTAATTGCATCGAAAGCTGCAGGTCACAAAGGACTCGACAGCGAAATCTTTGCAATTGAAGAAGAACTAAGAAATGCAGGATATATTGAATAAAAATTCAACGTTTGTAAAACAATGCACAGTATGTTATAAAACATTGTTTGGAAAATAACTATGAACGAAATCAGACGAGAAATTGCAAAAGAACTTCACGCACCGCTTAGAAAAAAGTTTAAAAGACGACGTGTTATTAGCAAAGGAATCGATGACCTCCATGAAGCAGACCTTGTGGACATGTCCAAACTTGCAAAATGGAATAATGGATTTAAATATTTATTAACCATTATTGACGTTTACTCGAAATATGCATGGGCAATTCCTCTTAAAACCAAAAAAGAAAGTGAGATTGTAAAAAGTTTAAAATTTGTTTATTCTCAAAGTAAAAGATGCCCAATTATTTTCACACCGATCGAGGAACGGAATGTTATAACAGTGAATTCAAAACATGGTCTCAGAAACAAAATCTAAAGCATTATTCCACTGGGAGCTCCATTAAAGCGAGCGTGGTAGAAAGATTTAATCGAACTCTTAAGGAATCGATGTGGAAAGAATTCACAACACGAGGTTCTTGCCGATGGGTACATATTTTGCCTGAGTTATTAGTAAAGTATAATCACAAAATACATCGCAGCATCGGCATGAAACCTATTGATGTAAAAAGAAACAATCCACCCAGCTTGCCAACACAATATAATGAAACTTTAAGAAAACCAAAATATAAAATCGGTGACATTGTAAGAATATCAAAAATCAAGAAACACTTCACTAAAGACTACGAAGCTAATTGGACAACGGAATTATTTACAATTTATAAAGTTCAAAATACTAATCCACGATCATATCTTTTAATAGATAATAAAGCAGAGTTACAACGAACAAAACATCCTAATATTTACTTAGTCGACAAAGTACTACATAGAAAAGAAACCCGAGCCTTCGTATCTTGGCTTGGATTCGATTCAACTCACAACTCTTGGATCCCCAACAAAAATATCTTCTAATTACAACAGTGTAAGTTTTGTTTTTTAATTCCTTGCAAAAATATTATTATTATTATTATAATTATTATTATTAATGTGTCTCTATATATATATTTTTCAGCTCACTAAAACCAACACACGCAAGAAAGAAAAGAATGATTGTACTTACCCGTGCACATGACCAGCATATTTCAACTCTGCAAACAACACAGCATCTTCAATTCTCCGCAGCTTGTTGGAAAAAGAACTACTTACCACTTTAAGAACGAAGATCATATCATTTTTCACTATTTCATATTATATAATTAATGTAAACCACAAATGATCAAATAAATATATTTAAAAAAAATACACTGCACAATTTTAGTTAAAAACAACCACTGTCCACCGTCCATTTAATTCAAAATTTGAACTTCTTCTTCGGCATCCATGTCCACATGATCTCCACCCCCCACACCCTCTTCCTCCAGCGGCGGAAAATCGAGCAGCTCAATCGTGTCTGAGTCGAACGCTTGCAGCCGCTGAATGATTACTCCCAATATGTGGGGAGGTACACCATCCGAAACCAACTCCCGACAATGCTGGCGGTCTCGAATGATCTCCATCAGTTCACAGTTGAACATGTCTTGTTCTAAATTGCTCAACCTATTGAACCATACGTCCTCCTCCACTTTGAGAGCGCTCACGCCAAAGTTTAATCCTTGCCTCTCTGCTCGCTCTCCCAGAGATTTTATCTCGCCTAGCTGCTGGAGCTTTACAAGCAGGCTTCCGTACATAGTCATAGTCATAATGAAAGAGGAAGACGTCAACTGCGTTACTTTGAACTGAGTGTTACTTCATAGCCAAGTGCTCTTATATATTGTGAATATCAAACTGCAAAAAGCTATTTTAAACATTTCACATGGAGCTCTGGGAACTGGCTACAGATCTTGTTCTCTCATTAAAAATTGCAGACTTGACTAATGACGGCTATGAAACAAGAAACAAACACACCAAGATTCATTTCACACTTGACTTATAAAACAGCGTAACCAGATTGAGATCATGAAGCAAGCCGGAACACAAAAAATGTTAACATCATTTAAATTAAACAGACATAACATAGCGACAACGAGTAACACAAGTTCACTCCCACGCTCTGGTGATATATGCTGTACTTAAACAGAGTCTAGCTTTACAACGCCACTTTACTTATTTAGCAAGCGCGAGCAAAAAACTTTATCAACCATGCACCACATGTGCGGAGAGCGCGGGCCGGTCTCACGCCTCGCCCGCACGGCGCGAGCAAAATAAAACGGAACAGATGCACGCCACTTGTCTGGCAGCGATACAGCTATGTCAACCGCCTCGCCGTACACTCTCATTCAAAAGTTATGACACCCAAGACTCTCCACTTCCTTGAACAATTACCTAAATATAATTCAATAATCAATCAATAATTAATAGCCATGATACATAACTGACCTCTGCTGTCCTCTCCATGCGAACACAAGGCGTGGTGGTCATCCTAGCCATTAGCCAATCACCTGATCCCACCTGGACCACGTGCTCGCTCCAAGGACCCATGACGTCATCGCGATTACGCAATATCTGGTCGTGATGATGCAATATTCAAAGTCTAGCGTTTTATACTACTAATATTTGTTCTTCTTCAGCCTTATACAATTTATCAACATTATAACTTATCTAAGACATTTGCATAATTAAAACACATGCACAAAAGACAATCCATTATAGAGTATACAACTAAAAAACGTAATGTTAAAAAATTTGGATAACACATTAAAACATTTGGAACTTCTTATTCCCATTTGTACTGTATCAGTTCTTAATGGCCTTGCTATGAAGGCTTAATTTAACGGTGCTAAGCAGTAGGTCAGTAAGAAGCTCAGAGTCATCTCCCTCTGGCTTATGCTTGCAGGTGATGTATTGACGGGCTACAAAGGGCCTGTGGTTAAGTTGCTTTAACAGCTGCGTCATACGGATTGATGGTGTTAGCTTGGTAAGGCGATCCTGCCATGGGGTGTTTATTGTGGAGTAAACTGTAATGATATGAAATGTTAGAGTAAACTGAAAAGTGCGTTTGAGAAGAAGAATAGATAGAGTGAAGGGGCTAAAAGGGAAACTTACTGGGTGACGTCTTGAATGTGACCTTCGGGGTCAACTGAGTTGAAACCCTCCTGCCTGGTTGCTGTAATGAGCCAAAGATCTAATATTAGTACGTATGTGTGGGAGAGGGAACTGTTGCCGAATGATGTTGCATTAAGCGGCTTACCTGTTCCGGCCTGTGAGACGTTTAGCGTGGAGCTGTGTTACACTGAGTGACCTGCTATGCGCTGGGCTGAAGCGAGTATTTGAGGTAGCTTGTGGGGGTAGGGAGGGTAAAGAGAGGGGAACTGGTCTTGGCTGAGTGGAAAACAGGTGTGTGGGTGCGACGCGTGACGTCATATGTTTTCAATTAATAACTTCATGGCGGGTGGAGGGTTAGCGCTGATACGGGAGGGTGATTGGTTTGGGTGTTATTCGGAAACGTTTGTTTATGCCGTTTAGAGTCGGGAAAAAATTTGTTGATGTTCTCATACAGAATGTTTACTTCGAAGTTGATTTAATTGAGATTGTGTGTTGGGTTAGTGCGTTGCGCATTATCAATTTATATTTGTTCAAGTATGTTCATTATTGCTCCCTTCTTGGCATAGTGGATGATCTCCATGTCATTCTGGATATCTGTAAATTTATGTTTGGTGTCCTGCATGCGCTGTTCCATGGCCGAAAATTTTCTATGTTTTATGGCGTTAATATGTTCGTAATATCTTGTTGTGAAGCTGCGTCCGGTCTGTCCTAGGTAATCTGCTCTACATTGTTGTCATTTAACCTTATAAATGCCCGACGAATGATATTTATTTGACTCGTTGATTTTCTTGGAGTTGAATATTAGTTTGTGGTTATTATTTTTAGTTCTAAAGGCGATTTTAGTGTTGAATTTCTTGAAAATACTTGTTACATCGTAGGTGTGTTGGTTGATATAAGTGAAGACGGTAAAATGTGTTTTTTCTTTCCTTAACCCGAGAACGGTCGCTGTGGGTCATCATGACCCGCACGCTAACAATTCCGTTGATCCCCCCTCCATCAACGGTGACACAGCAACTCCCCTCCCAGTACACACCGCAGCAGGCAGCATTTAGTTCGAGCGTAGCAGTTCTCGAGGAAAGTAGTGTGCGTGTCACCGCGACCTTTTGTGTTCACATAAAAATTCTTAGTTAAATTTTACATTTCAGTGCGTTTTCCTTGTTTTGGTGAAATGGATGAGAGAGAAGCAGACCGTATTCGTTCTATGCTGAATGAATCATTCTCGGCAGAAGCAGACAATGAACTGGGTGGTGATGAAAGTGATGTAGGGTCTGATGTCGATCCACAAAAAGAAATTCAAGACGACCAAGCCCGGAACACGGTTACGGAACAAAGTGATGAAAACAAATAGGTGGCCCCTTGCTGGATTTTTTCACCTTATGGACATGACAGCTATCAATGCACTAGTTGTTTATGCATGTAACAATAAAGACAAGCATCAGGTGAGGAGGCATTTCTTGAAAGAAATCGCCAAGGAATTGGTTAGTCCTTACATCAGGACCCGTTTGCTGGCTGGAAATCTTAGCCGTAAGCTAAGGACGGAAATACTGCATACTCTGAACGAAAATAATCCACTACCTGAGGAGCCTCAAGGAGATGACGGTAACAGAAAACGAAAAAGATGTGCACTATGCTCCAGGACTGGCAACAAAACGTATCAGACGTGTGCCATATGTAAGAAGTTTGTATGTGGAAACCATGGCAAGCTGACTTGCCTAGACTGTCAGGAAAATGCCTTAACCAGAGATTGAGAACGATGAGAAGCTTGATTTGTAAATACCTTTTTAATCCTAGCCAGAGATTCTGAATGTATGACTTGTTTTTGACATTTATTCGTATCTGTTATTTTTTTTTAATGTTTACTCGTACCAAAAGTATATGTGTGAAAATCGTTGAAAAATGCATTATGGTGCCTGTTCAAAAATGAACTTGATGACTTTCTTCATGCTCTAAGAAGGCATTGGTGTAAAATATTCAAGAAAAAATATACCTACTTTGTATCACATGCAATTAAGTGGAAGTTTTGTATTAACTATTTAAATATAAATATGTAGTTATATAATAAGAACATAAATAAAGGTATGGTTGTTTATATGTCTAAAATAATAGTGTTAGTTGATGTACAAACAGAGTTTTGTAAAAGTGCAAGCCCTGACGAAATAAATTAAATAATAATATGTGGGTCATGGTGACCCATCGCAACCTCTTCCCCCCCAGGGGCTCACATCTTGTGGGCGTGGGTTGGCGACCACGGGGCCCCAGCTGAGTCCGGCATTGCTTCCACTTACTTGTGCCGGGCTCCTCTCTGTCTTCTTTCCTGTCGACCTCACTTGGTCAACTCTTGTTCTCTTCCGACCCCGACGGTATTAGGATATCCGAGGCCTAGGGAGTCTCTTCCTTTCCCGCCTTAATTGGCCCTTGTCTCATCTTTTCTGATTCCCTCCTTCTGCGAGGGGTCAGCCTTCTTTTTCTTTTCATGTTCTCTCCTGCCTTCTGCTCAAGGCTCTCAAGGAGGCAGGGTGTATGTAGTCCCACCACTTTTGGTGCACCCTAGATAATGCTACACCCTCAGGGGCTCACGGCTGGTGAGTTCGGGAGTTGGCGATCCCGAGGGATTCCTGAGCTGGGTCCGTTTTCCCCCTTTTGTCCCTTCCCTTTGGGGCTGACCCTCTCCTCTCTCCCCTCCCCTCTCCTCTCCAATCCTCTCCTCTTTTCCTTATTAGTTAGTTTTAGTTTTAAGTTTACATTTCATTTTCATCTTCACGATCACCCACACCATCAGGGGCCGATAGCCTAGATGTTAGGCCCCTTAAAACAACAATTATCATCATCATCATCATGTTTTTGATATTGTTGATGATTTTTACGATGTCTGGTCGAGTGTATCCATTAGCTTCAGCGATTTGAAAGATTGTGGCCCTGTGTAGCCCATCAATACATCACCTGCAAGCATAAGCCAGAGGGAGATGACTCTGAGCTTCTTACTGACCTACTGCTTAGCACCGTTAAATTAAGCCTTCATAGCAAGGCCATTCAGAACTGAATACAGTACAATTGGGAATAAGAAGTTCCAAATGTTTTAATGTATTATCCAAATTTTTTAACATTACGTTTTTTAGTTGTATACTCTGTAATGGATTGTCTTTTGTGCATGTGTTTTAATTATGCAAATGTCTTGGATAAGTTATAATGTTGATAAATTGTATAAGGCTGAAGAAGAACAAATATTGTTCGAAACTTGTCCCTAGTATGAGAAAGAAACATTAAATTTATAGTGTGAAAGGTATTGATTGTGTGGAAACTTTTTACTCACTATTTCGTGCCACCAATTCCATCCATAGCTCCTTTGCCATGAGAACTAGCAAAGAAGTTCCATTCAACTTCTAAATTGAAATCTGTTTCAAAGAAACATGGATTGAACAAAGTGTACTTGTTTTTGAATTGCTGAGCGCAGTTGTCAGAAAATATGGTGATCTTGTTAATCTGTGGGTAGGCTGATCTCACATCTTCAATCAAGGCTTTGAGAAAAGTATATACAGAATGCTTGCTGTGAGATTTATCATTGCTAACTACCACATAAGACAAGCAATGTTTATCAGGAAACCAAATGCAGCAAGTAAACAGTGTTACCTGAGAATGGGACCAATGCACACTTTGGATCTCGTCTTGGTTTACTAATGCGTAGTTTTCTGCAAAGTCAATTTGCATTACAACTTCACCCTCCACAATCTCGTCTTTGTATCTTTGGAAACAATCGCTTTGAATTTTCTTTATATAGCAGTGTTTTTTAAACTTATCTAACTGCGTAGATAGTGATTCCAATGCATGTTGACATGTTCCTGAATGTTCACGAAGAATAGGACGGCCTGAGTTGTAATCCTCCCACTGTTTCCAAACTATGTGCTTTGATAAGTCCATATCAGGGGTAAGAAACTTATTTAAAGTGCAGGGACATAAACAACACTGTCCAAGCATACATATTTCATTCATAGGTTTACAACATAGTTGATCGATCAGTTCCCTATGGTTCTGAGGAATTGTAGGAATAGCTTTATGAAGAGATTCGAACAGGGCAATGAAATTGTGATGATATGTACACACACACATCATTGGGGCTGATACTAATTTTACATGGTCTGGTCGCAGAGAGTGAAAAGTGGATAATTTACCAACCTTCATTTCAGGAAAGCACTGTTTAAATTCACAAAATGCTTCTCCGACTATCATCATAAATCTCTTTTGAATTGTTTTCTTTTTTCTCCTTTTTTCCTAATTATAACTTCGTCTTTGATTCCCGGTGCCTGACGGCTTATGTCATCCCGACAATAGAAATTTTTGACTTGAGACTTTTCTTCCTCGGTCGTTGATCTAGCATTGTGCGTTTTTTGGGTTGGACTTATAACTAAAACTTCAAAACCAATCACATCTACGACAATTTTTTTGAGCACCGCAGCAGTTTTATTCGGACTATTTGCGAGGCTGCGTTTCACTCTATTTACAGCCTTTCTAAATGTCTGGCTACATTTGTAAGTGCCAATTGGAGAATCAACTAGGCCTGAAATCTTTCCTTTTCCAAATTTTTTATTTTGTCTGCGAATTTTCACCCGTTCTCTAATTTTTCTTCTCGTGTCTTCTTTTAGGCAAGGGCTAACACCCAACTTCTCCTTCATTTTCATCCTTCTCAACTTATCACGCTCCCTTTCTTTCTTTTTGAATTCTTCCCATTTTTTGGATCTTTTTACAACTCTTCTCTGTGTTTTTTTTACGCGCTCTGCAACTGAAGCCGTGACCTATAAAGAAACAAAAACTCGTTTAGACCTTGTTTTTTCCCCCAGGGGCTCACATCTTGTGGGCGTGGGTTTGCGACCACGGGGCCCCAGCTGAGTCCGGCATTGCTTCCACTTACTTGTGCCGGGCTCCTCTCCGTCTTCTTTCCTGTCGACCTCACTTGGTCAACTCTTGTTCTCTTCTGACCCCGACGGTATTAGGGTATCCGAGGCCTAGGGAGTCTCTTCCTTTCCCGCTTTAATTGGCCCTTGTCTCTACTTTTCTGATACCCTCCTTCTGCGAGGGGTCAGCCTTCTTTTTCTCTTCCTTTTACCTCCTGCCTTGTGCTCTAGGCTCTTAAGGAGGCAGGGTATATGTAGCCCCACCACTTCTGGTGCACCCTAGATAATGCTACACCCTCAGGGGCTCACGGCTGGTGAGTTCGGGAGTTGGCGACCCCGAGGGATTTCTGAGCTGGGTCCGTTTTCCCCTTTTGTCCCTTCCCTTTGGGGTGGACCCTTTCACTTTCCTATATGCCTTTCATGGCTCTCCTTCCTTCCAAGTCCCTCAATCCGCCTTCTCCGAGGGTTCAGGGCATTTCTTTTCCTTCTGTCCTTTTATTTGCCTTATTCTCCTTTGGTTTTCCATTTCTTCTTCTAGTATGTGGGTTATTAGTTAGTTTTAGTTTTAAGTTCGCTTTTCATTTTCATCTTCACGATCACCCAAACCATCAGGGGCCGATAACCTAGATGTTAGGCCCCTTAAAAGAACAATTATCATCATCATATTAGACCTTGTTTTAAACAAAAGGTAATTTATGTTTATGATATAGGCAATCCAAATTAAATTAGGCCAGCTACAGACATAAGGTTTTAAGTAAACTGTTTGCCAATAGGCCTATTTGATGCAATTATAAGTCACGGGCTAGTAAAATTAAACCCCGAAAGTAGGTTCAGGCTATTCTGATCTCAAGAACCACAGGTCAAAGGATTAATACATTGCAATCCAAAAACTAATATTTGGTAGAAAAACAAGCAAATAATAGTAAAGCTAAGATTCTAGGTTAACCTAGCCTGAACTAGCCTAGATTGCAATTAGTTAATCTAGGCCAAATGATGAACAGCAAAGCCCCCCTCATTTCTTGTTTATTTGCTTAAAGTTTCTTTATACACCCAATTTAAACATAAAAACTAGAATTTTTAATTATTTATGACCAATTACTTAACAATGATGAGTACCTAGGGCCTACCTGTTAAAATATACAAATAGCTTAGTTGTGAGCAAAGAAAAATATTTTAGTTTGTGTTACGGGTGTTTCATTGTTATATTGTATATTGTTGTATATTGTTATATTGTAACATTAGTTTTGTAACACCCGTAACACCAAATTTCAGGTGTAATAAACTTTTAACACCTCAAATTTATAATCTTGATGTTTGAAAAGAACATAACCTCACTTTCACAAAAGGTTTTTGTAAACAAACATTTCACCTTGTTGATAATTAAACGTTTACATGTATTTGGTTATGGGTGTTACAAGCTGCAATGCCTTACAAACAATATTAATAACACATTAAATCCTATACTTACTTCAATGAAAGTAGTATCAGAAGTTCATATAATGTTGTAGACTCTAATGTTTCCCAGGCTGCCAACTGTTTTTATTGTTTTGTTTTACAAACAAACAAAGATCTTAAAGAAACAGTCCTATATCAACCAGCATGTGTAACAACGTAGGTGAAAAACACTGCAAAATAATATGTTTTGTTTAATCGCTTATGCCATGTGAACGAGTATATATTTATGAGTCTAAATATCAATAAAACAAATTTAATAAAAATAGTTTTTAAAAATTACTTGTTGGCTCACTTTTCATGGAATTGCCCTTTTGGTTATCAACATTGTCGACTTCTGCAATCCACCACTGACCATCATAGACACAAGCCACTATGTCTTTATTTTGAATTGTCAGTGGCACAGCTTTGCCAGTTTTGTGGAGTACACTGTCCGGAGATGTTGATGTTAACTGACACTTCAGCAGGTTGTCTGACTGTGGTATAAAACAATCACGGTGTCTACCGGTAACGAAAGTAACGAAAGTAACGAAAAAGTAACGAAATTTACAAATGGGTAACGAAAGTAACGAAAAAGTAACTAATTTTACAAACGGGTAACGAAAATTTTCTGAAGGCGGGTTGAATCATTTAAGCTCGCGCCGCTAGGCTCAGATTGCGATGGAGCGAGTTTCACGCAAGCGGCGCCGTCCCTATTGCATAGTACTAAGCTATATTTCCCCGTGCCCGACCTCAAGGAAATACATACTGAGGATACCTTGAGTGGTATACATCGGTTGAACGTATATTTTCGGCATCAAGAAGACTTAAGTTTCGTGTGAAATATTTTTCTGTGTTACTGTGTTAGGAAACCTGACTTTTCGCGAGACCTTTATTCGCGAATACAAAAGGAAATCTCTCATTTCTGTTATTTGGAAATTATGGCAAATTGAAGTCCAGAAATAACGCGAAACAATTTAATGTCGCAAACTTGCGAAATGTTACCGTTTCGAAAAAAAAATGCGAAAAATCTTTGAAATACATCTAACTTATTTAAAAAATATGTCTAGTAAATTTGCGACATCCAGTATGGTTAATTCGAAATTCCGTTATAAGTCGATTTTTCCTTCGAACTTTCGTTCCATCGGATATATAATCCAACCGATTATTTCGATAACTTGTAGATAATTCGTGGTTCTCAGTCGAAATAAAACTTGCCCTTTTGTATTATTCGTGCAATCCTCTCAGAATAATTCGTAATATTCGATACCGTACTTACTTCGAACGTTCATCCTCCAAAATCGCACCCACAAGACGGCCGGCTGACCGCACGACTTGTCTGCGGGAATCTCGTCAAACGGACCGAGATCGACGTCTTTTGCGTAAAATCATAAAACCCGTCCCCTATCGTGAACTTGTGACAACGAGGACTGCGGGAATCCTGTCGAAGGTGATAGGACACCTATCACGGGGCACCCGTCACGAAACCTACTTGCCACTTTTCCCATGACCGTATACTTAAATGCGTGCGGGGAGCGAGAAGTGCATCAACCCACTTAAAAATGACAGCCTACGTAGCATCGAAATACTAAATCCTCCTCGTGATCCAACCTGAACTGATGAACTCCCAACCACAGCCTAGGGAATCACGGCGCCGACCGAACAATATGTTCATAACTACTCGTAAATGTTAACCATGCCCAACCTTGAGCTTGCCTCCGCCATTCTGTCAGGACAGATAGACAGGCAGACAATCGTTGAACGGCCGGGTGCGGCGACGATTTCATATCTCGAGGACAGCGTAAAACGGCCGAGAGCGGCAGCGATTGCGATACATCGCGATATTTCTCTGCATTTAATGACGAGGACAACTGTATTCTTGTCAAACGGACAGCAAGTGGCGCCGATTGCGTAATAATGCTATATTTTCTTGTGTCCGACCTCAAGGACAATGGAAATCTCGTCGAATGACCAAAAGTGACACTGATTATATAAATCGCGATTTTTCTCCGTGTTCTATCGTGAAAACTACGGGAAGCTCATCAAACTACTGAGACCAGCGCCGATCGTGTAACATCTCGATATTTCTCCGTATTTGACTGCGAAGATAGAATTCGGTGACGATCGCGTAACATCGCATACATTTCTTCGCGACCTACCGCGGGGACGAAGGAAATCTCGCCAAATGGTCAAGAGCAAAGCAACCTCTTGGTACCGTAATTATAACAACATATTGTGCACAAGACGACATATTAGCTGAAACAACTCATTGGATATTAAATATCTAGTATATATTTATTATTTTTAAAATTTTTATTACATCATGTGAATTTCATTTAAAGCGGCTTCGGTGGCGTAGTTGGTAGCATGCTGAACGGCTGTGCCCAAGATAGCGGGTTCAAACCCGGCCGAAGTCATCGCATTTTTAAAAGCATTAAAAATCCTTCAGTATGCCTTCCTTCGGAGGGGAAGTAAAGCCGGCGGTCCTATGTCATAGATTTATGGCATGTAAAAGATTCTTCCAGAGACTAAACTTGTGTGAAGCTAAATTGTTAGGTTAGATTTCGTCGGAACGCTCTATCAAAGTTCCAACGTTCACCACTAGGTATCATTGATATCTGGTAGCAACTTGAAATTGAACGGAACTTGTAGCTCACCCCAAGGGTGACCGCTGGAAGCAGCTGCAGATTCAGGCGAGCTGAACATGTCCTTGGACACTCCCGGCACTAAAAGCCATACAATAAATAAAAAACCTCTTTAAAAACAGTTCATTGTTGTTTTTCTTCACCGCGTGATGAGCGCCTATGCTTGCAGACCGCAGACGTATCTTGAATTCAAAGGTAACTAAAATTAACTAAAAGGTAACTAAAAGGTACCTAAAAAGTAACTAATTTTTACTTCATCCTTACAGTAGGCACCCTGACAATGAAAAGATAGAGTACCTTTTATCTTTTTGCAGGTGTTGAACCTTTCCTCCAAGACGTTGACATACATTTCTTGGACTTCCTCTGACCTAACAAAAACGTAAGTAATACCTTGGATCTTTTCTTTACAGAATTCAAACATTTGTAGAGGAGTCAGAATCTGGTTTTGATATGCTCGCTGAAAACTTGGTTTTTGTGACAGCTTGCTTTGTTGTACCACCGACACCGTCACACGCATTTTTTCCATGGCATGATGCAATAAAATGCCACTCTACATTCATACCAAAGTCTTCTTGGTGGTAGCATATATTAACAAAGTTTTGTTTTGTTTTTATACTTACGTGAAGCCCCGTCAGAAAAATAAATCGGTTTTTTAATGGACGGGTGGTGTTTTTTAATGTATTTAAGGCTAAATGTCCCGACACTTTGGTAAGAATATACTTCAACAGATGGCAGCACAAGCGAAGCTGAATGTATTTAATTATTTTTGTATCGAAGGGAAGCTCCGATCTGCGATCTGAAAACTGCTATGCACTCTGTCTAGTAGCAGAATTGATATTAATTCATTGCTTACTTCTTAGTTCCAAAACCCCCCAGGGGCTCACTTCTAGTGGGCGTGGGTTGGCGACCACGGGGCCCCAGCTGAGTCCGGCATTGCTTCCACTTACTTGTGCCGGGCTCCTCTCTGTCTTCTTTCCTGTCGACCTCACTTGGTCAACTCTTGTTCTCTTCTGACCCCGACGGTATTAGGGTATCCGAGGCCTAGGGAGTCTCTTCCTTTCCCGCCTTAATTGGCCCTTGTCTCATCTTTTCTGATACCCTCCTTCTGCGAGGGGCCAGCCTTCTTTTTCTCTTCCTTTTACCTCCTGCCTTGTGCTCTAGGCCCTTCAGGAGGCAGGGTGTATGTAGCCCCACCACTTCTGGTGCACCCTAGATAATGCTACACCCTCAGGGGCTCACGGCTGGTGAGTTCGGGAGTTGGCGACCCCGAGGGATTCCTGAGCTGGGTCCGTTTTCCCCTTTTGTCCCTTACCTTTGGGGCGGACCCTCTCCTCTTTCACTTTCCTATATGCCTTTCATGGCTCTCCTTCCTTCCAAGTCCCTCAATCCGCCTTCTCCGAGGGTTGAGGGCATTTCTTTTCCTTCTGTCCTTTTATTTGCCTTAATCTCCTTTAGTTTTGAATTTCTTCTTCTAGTATGTAGGTTAGTAGTTAGTTTTAGTTTTAAGTTCGCTTTTCATTTTCATCTTCATCATCATCAAACCATCAGGGGCCGATAACCTAGATGTTAGGCCCCTTAAAACAACAATTATCATCATCATCATCATTAGTTCCAAAAACCGAAAAGTTGCTGTTTGTTTTTCAAATATCTGATTAAAATTCGAAAGAAAACGGGTAATACGAAAGTTGAGTTGTACTCACTGATTCCAAAGCCGCATCGAAAACCTAAATCGGTTGAATAGAACCGTCGGGATCACTTTCGGAGGTTTGTGAATAAAAGTGTTACTGTATTTGCAACAAGGCGCGACAGTAGAACAATGTCATGGAGAGAGGGTTGGGGGAAGGGGATTGGAGCTAGAGTGATTTGAGAGAGCGACAACCTTGCCAGACGGTATGGAATTCCCGAGCATTTTGTCCGATATTGCGATTGACTGTGCTGGTTAGTTCTGAATTATTGTCAAGGTCTGGATATTTCTGAGTGATCCTTTGATATTTTACCAGTTCCTAGTTACGACTTGGAAGGCATGTACTGTTGAAGTGTTGTGCTCAAGGTGGTTACTTTTGACACAGAAATTGTGACTTTTAAGGCAGTTTAGTCCATCTTTGTAATAAAACACAAAGGGATGAACTGTGGCTTGTTTGTTTACCCAGTGATGTCCTTGCACTTCATCTTGCACAACAAACAAGAATTTTTCTGAAAAGTCTGCAAGAACTAAGCATTCATGAATTGTCAAAGACTGCTTTTTAGCTTTCATATATTTACCTTGAGCTTTTGCAATAAAATGATGCATTTTAAGATTTTCAAGTTTCGCTACAAACACTTCAAAAAATTCTTCTCGTGGTTTTATGATTGTTACCATTTCTGTTCTGTCTTGAATTGCCCATTGTTTATATTCAATATTGTCTGGCATCAAATCTTCCTCCTCTGATTCTTCAAACATGCCAATTAACGCTTGTTTGCCAGGACACTCATGACATTTTCCCATCATACAGTTATAGCTGTCAATACTACAAACTAGAATTTCTAAGAGGTCTTTGTAGTCTACTTTAAGGTTAGCTCCACTAATCATCAATTTTACGTTTTGGTGGTACAAACAAACACAAACATTATGAATGCCAGATCCTCCAGCGATAATACACCATTTTGGTCTCAACTCACAAAACTTTGATCTTCCAATTTTAATTTCAGGATTTTCATTTTTAAACTCACTGAAAAGCTCGTTGAGGTGTTTAATTTCTTGGTTTAGGCTCTGCTTTTCACAAATTCTTTTTGCGCGGTCGGCCAGTGTTTTTATCACTCCGTATTTCTGTCGTGGGTGGTGGTTGGACGTCTTATGTAAATATCGGTCAGTATGGGTCGTCTTATGGTAAACTGTATGTCCCAAGGTTAGATCAGCGGTCTTCGCGATCACCGGACTCAGGGGACTGCCCATGACGACTCCGTCAATTTGTTCATAGAAATCACCTTTCCACAGGAAGTAGCTAGCTGTGAGGTAGTGGCGGAATAAGGCGGCGATATTATCTATAAAAATCCGTGCGATATACTCCAGGGCTGCCTTTATAGGTACTTTCGTGAAAAGAGAGACCACGTCAAAACTTACTAGTAAGTCACCAGCTTCTAGTTGAATAGTTTTCAATTTTTCAATGAAATGGCTAGAATCATTGACGTACGACTGTGTACTGCCGATATGTGGTTGAAGTAAGGTAGCTAGATGTTTGGCAATGCTGTAAGTTGGGGATCCAATAGCACTCACGATAGGACGAAAAGACGGAAAAGACTTACAAAAAGGAACTCAGATTGAAACAACTCACAAAATGTTCTTACAAAAGGGAATTTAGAACGAAAAGATTTACAAAAGGAATAGATTGAAAAATACCCACAAAATGAAGACTAGGTTCAAAATACGTACAAAATGCAATGCAGCGTCGAAATGCTTACAAAATGCAACTGAAATTCAAAATACTTACAAAATGCAAATGAGATCGAAATTACGTACAAAATGCAATTGAGATTCAAAATACTTACAAAACGCAATTGAAATTGAAAATACACGATGCAATTCAGATTGAAATATCATCATCATCAGATTGAAATATCCCAGTTCCAATCCAAATTAGTCACAAAGTGCAATTGAAATTCAAAATACTTACAAAATGCAATTGAAGTTGAAAATGCTTACAAGATGTACGGTAGATTCAAACGACTCATGTGGATTGACAATACTTACAAAATGCAATTTAGATTGAAAATACTTGACAAAATGTAATTTAGATTCAAAATACCCACAAAATGCAATTAAGAATCAAAATATGTGCAAAATGCCAACCAAACAAAATGCAATTTAGATTCAAAATGCGTGCGAAATGCGGTTTTGGTTGAGAATACTCACAAAATGCAATTGTAATTCAAAATTCTCACTCTAAGGCATTTAAATACTTACCAAAAAGCAATTTAGATTGTCAATCGTTACAAAATGCAATTGAAGTTAAAAACAATCGCGAGATGTAATTTAGATCGAAAAAACTTACAAAATGCAACGTAGAGTAAAAATACCTAAAAAACAAAATCGCTAAAAGGAAATACACGGTGAACCAAGTAACAAAAACAGTGCGTGAATCTTAAAAGAGAAAAGTAAATATAATGAAAAGAGGAGAGGAGAGGAAATGGGAGAGAGGAGAAGGTCCGCCCCAAAGGTAAGGGACAAAGGGGAAAACGGACGCAGCTCAGGAATCCCTCGGGGTCGCCAACTCCCGAACTCACCAGCCGTGAGCCCCTGAGGGTGTAGCATTATCTACGGTGCACCAGAAGTGGTGGGGCTACATACACCCTGCCTCCTTAAGGGCCTTGAGCACAAGGCAGGAGGTAAAAGGAAAAGAAAAAGAAGGCTGACCCCTCACAGAAGGAGGGTATCAGGAAAGATGAGACAAGGGCCAGTTAAGGCGGGAAAGTGAAAGACTCCCTAGGCCTTGGATAACCTAATACCGTCGGGGTCGGAAGAGAACAAGAGTTGACCAAGGGAGGTCGACAGGAAAGAAGACAGAGAGGAGCCCGGCACAAGTAAGTGGAAGCATGGGACAAAGAGATAAATCCACTGTTGCAGCACACTCTCTACTCGCAGGTCACGACATAAGATATGGAGACACCGAAGTTCTGTCCACCACGGTGTCTTATCATGCCAGGCTACAAAGGGAGGCCATTGAAATCCTGAAGCTTACTAACAGCTTCAATCTTAAGGAGGAAGCAGAACGTGTGAACAGAGCTTGGCTTCCAGTCCTTAATCCCCTCAAGCCTGCCCTCATTTACCGTCGTAGACGAGAAGATGCAACTGAAGAGCAGTCCTGTCCTTGATGCATTACTTTTATGTGGTACGCCGTTGCTATGGTAGCCTCTATATGTGGGTTGTTGACTATTTATATATCTTCTGTTTACTTGTTTTACCTCGCTTAATGTAACCTGTGAACATGCTGAACGCAGTTTTCAGCGAAACGTCAGGACAACAAAATGTCCTTAGAACACGGCCTATAAGCCCGCGAAACAGAGATTCTTATTTCAACGCCGGTCGTACTTTTGTAATATGGGGCCATCGTAAAGATCAATTAAATCTGTTTTACTACATCTTAACAGCCTGAACTCTAACATTCGGTTTACCGTGGAGTTAGAGAATGAACAGAAAATCGCTGGAAGGTTCCAGAGCAATGATGACTTGTTTAAATTGGGTAGAGAATCCCTCGGCGGAAAACTAGATTATATAGACAGTGGGTATTTTATAAATATCCCTCGATGTGAGATAGCATCTCAGAAAATCTTTCATTTTGAAAGTTAGACTTGATAGTTCGAGTTTGATCAAGATCATCACTTGAAAGCAGTTATTTTTTATCACATATAGTAATTTTCACTGTCTATAAAATCCAAATAAAATCATAGAGACTTTTAAAAGCGATGAGAATGTAGTTAAAACATGAAGTCGGTACTTATCTTTTCATCATGAAGAAGGCGATGTTGCTGTTGACGGTTGATTCTAAAACTCGAACATGGCGTCGAATTTAAAAGTTTGCCTCTAGAGTAGAACTTTAGTTAAGCTCCAACTGACTGGTTTGACTTCAGACGCACAAGTGAGACCAGCTCAACGGAGCGCGGAGAGACCAGGGAAGGGAAAAAGGTGGGGGTAGGAGACAAAAGTAATACATATAAGAATAGCCAACGTTGAAATAATAATTTCTCTTGATGAAATGGTCTTCAAAGAGTTGATAGCAGGCGTCACTAGCACTGGCGATAGCGACGAGATCTGGGGGCTAGATTGGTAAGGAAGTCCTCTTGTGCAGGGAAAAATTGAGGAACTTCAGAGATTCGTTGCTAGATGACGCTAGGTGGGTCATGGAAGATATATATCTAGAACAGACTTACAGGTAGTGTAAGCACCATATACCAACAAAGAAAAATCAGGAGATCACTGTTGGTGTTTGCGAAAAAAGGAAGGGATGAACTAAAGCAAAGAGAAGCGAAAGCTTACTCTGTCTTACCGTGTATTCCAAAGAATACACCAACCGCTTTTTGTAAGTAATTTCAATCTAAATTGCATTTTGCAAGTATTGTCCATCCAATTGAGTAATTTGAATCTACCATACATTTTGTAAGCATTTTCAATTTCAATTGCACTTTGTGAGTATTTTGGATCTGAAATGAGAGTTTTTCAATCTGGATTGCATTGTGTATTTTCAATTTCAATTGCATTTTGAAAGTTTTTTGAACCTCAGTTGCATTTTGTACGTATTTTCAATCTCATTTGCATTTTGCAAGTATTTTGAATTTCACTCGCATTTTGTCAGTATTTTGACTGTACATTGCATTTTGTACGTATTTTGAACATAACTTACATTTTGTGCGTATTATCCAATCTATTCCTTTTGTGAGTATTTTCGTTCTAAATTCCCTTTTGTATTACCGCTCTCCATTTTGTTAGTAGTTACAATCCGAGTTCCTATTTGTAAATATTTTCCTTCTCACTTAATTTTCGTCCCCCCCCCCCCAGGGGCTCACATCTAGTGGGACGTGGGTTGGTGACCATGGGACCCCAGCTGAGTCCGGCATTTTTTCCACTTATGCCGGGCTCCTCCCAGTCTTCTTTCCTGTCGACCTCACTTGGTCAACTCTTGTTCTCTTTCGACCCCCCCCCCTTTGGGGGCGTGGTGGCTCAGCGGTCTAGCTGTATGCCTCTCACCAAGGCGGTCCGGGTTCGATTCCCGGTCAATGCATGTGAGATTTTCGAAGTGAATTGCCATGTCCTGTGGTTCGGATTCCACGTAAAAAGGAGGTCCCGTGGCTCATAATTACCAGATTCACGGTCACGTAAAACTACAATCTTCCTTTCCTTTCGACCCCGACGGTATTAGGGTATCCAAGGCCTAGGGAGTCTCTTCCTTTCCCGTCTTAATTGGCCCTTGTCTCATCTTTTCTGATACCCTCCTTCTAGGAGGGGTCAGCCTTCTTGTTCTTTTCCTTTTTCCTCCTGCCTTGTGCTCAAGGCCCTTAAGGAGGCAGGGTGTATCTAGCCCCACCACTTCTGGTGCACCCTAGATAATGCTACACCCTCAGGGGCTCACGGCTGGTGAGTTCGGGAGTTGGCGACCCCGAGGGATTCCTGAGCTGGATCCGTTTTCGCCTTTTGTCCCTTACCATTGGGGCGGACCCTCTCCTCTCTCCCCTCTCCGCTCCTCTCCTCTCCGCCTTTCATTATATTTCCTTTTCTCTATAAGTTTCCCGCACTTTTTTGTAGGTATTCTTGATCTACGTTGCATTTTGTAAGTTTTTTCGATCTAAATTGCATTTTGTGAGTGTTTTTCAACCTCACTTGCATTTTTTAAGGATTGCCAATCAAAATTGCTTTTTAGTAGGTCTTTCTTCTTGTGAGTATTTTGAATTTCAATTGCATTTTGTATTTTCAACCTACCCCGCATTGTTCAAGTAGTTAATTCTCAATTGCATTGTGGGTATTTTGAATCTACATTACATTTTGTGCGTATTTTCAATCTCATTTGCATTTTATAAGTATTTTGATTTCACTTGCATTTTGTCAGTATTTCGACTGTACGTTGTATTTTGTGCGTATTTTGGACTTAACCAACATTTTGTGCGTATTTTTCAATCTATTCCTTTTATGAGTATTTTCGTTCAAAATTCCCTTATGTACGTATTACCGCTCTCCATCTGAGTTCCTTTTTGTAAGTATTTTTCTTGCTAAATAAGGCATAATTGTTGGGGTTCAATGTCTTTTTATCTAAACCATTTTCGTTTCATCCATAGCAGTGAGCTGTTTTTTATCTTCATCCTTTCATTTCACGCCATTTCATTCCGTCAGGGGCCGATAACCTCGATGTTAGGCCCCTTAAAACAACAATTATCTTCATAATTTTCGTTCTGGTTTCCACGTCACTGACTTATTCACTATCACCCATACCATTAGGGGCCGATAACCTAGACGTTAGGCCCCTTAAAACAACAATTATTATCATCATCATCATCACATTCTTTATCCTGTGAATCTGGAGTATGAGGACTCTGTTCGAGTAGGTTTTTGTACCACTCAAGATCTGGAAAGTTTCGCCAGTTTTTTTTCCAAAATGTTTGGAAAGCAACATGTAAACGTCCCGAGTTTTTCGTCTTTCACTGGTACTCCGATGGGAATACGAGGGGGGGGTTATATGTCCTGGGGTGCAGCCTGATTTACAAATCGGTCTCTCCCTTCCTGTGTCAATGTTGTATGCCATCTCTCCTCTGACAACCACTTTTCCGTTCTTGTTTTTCCGTAATATGATACGTCTGGAAAAGGAAATCTTGAAGTGGAGTTGGCTTGAGACTTGACGCACGGATTGGATTTTGATTTCCAGTCCGATGGTGTCCAATCTCTTTCAATCAGCTTAAGTGTTCCATATTGTTGAAAATCAGCATGATACTCCTCTTTCCTAGTAATAGTATTCATTTTATTCAGATGTCTTTCAATCAGTCCAAACACTCTATCTGAAGGCAGAAAGGAGCGGCCAGTAACATTCATTCATTCATTCATTCATTCATTCATTTATTTGCAATGGGGGGTGTGTCCCCCGGTGGCAAATTGGATATACATAACAAATACATAATTATACATAAAAATACATAATTATACATAACAATTCAATAACAATTATACAACAATTAAACTGGAGTATTTACACAAATAGTCAGTCTTTTCTTAAACACACCTATATGTTTGGGAAAAGGCTCTAAGACTGCGGCAGGTAGAGAGTTCCAGTTATCAATGGCACGGTTTACAAAAGAATATTTACCATAATTTGTTCGCTGTGGTCGGCCCTTAACTTTGAAAGGATGATCGCTCCTACCCATGTAAGTGGGTTTTCCCAATCGTTTGCTAAGCTCACCCCATGCTGGTTGATTTGTATACGTGTTGTACATAGCGCAGAGTCTAGATTTCATCCTCCTAGCCTCCAGTGATTCCCACCCAAGTTTCTTTAACATACGGCTCACACTGCTCCTGGGATTAAAGTCACTGAGCACAAATCTAGCGGCCTTTCTTTGTACCATTTCCAACTCATTGATGAGCCCTACTTGATATGGATCCCAAACCGCCGAGGCATATTCCAGAATAGGTCTTACAAGTGACAAATAGCCTAATTCTTTAGCAGAGGTACTACTTCCTTTTAATACCCTCATTACAAAGTGCAGGGATTTGTAAGCTTTTGAAACTACACATCCTACATGACTACTCCATTTCATATCATTTCTTACGTGAACGCCCAAATATTTGCAAGAATCTTCTTCTACAAGTATTTCCGAGCCAATGTTATATTGAAAATCCTGCCTCCGCACTTTCCCTATTTTTAAAAGACTACATTTTCTTGTGTTTATTTTCATTTTATTTACAATCGCCCACTTATAGACCAGGTTCAGGTCCTCTTGCAACACTGCATTGTCTTGTGAGTCATGTATCTTTCGATATATTACACAATCATCCGCAAACAATCGACAGTCACTGCGAATTCCATTTGGTAAGTCATTTATAAACGCCAAAAACAACAAAGTTCCGATTACGCTGCCCTGAGGGATACCCGACGTTACGGTAATTTCATCCGAGAATATGCCTTCGACTTTCACTTTCTGGGAACGACCCGTCAAAAATTCTTGGATCCATAAAATTACTCTTCTATCAATCTTCGTCGAAGCTAATTTATGGAGTAGCATGTCATGCGGCACGACATCAAATGCCTTCGCAAAATCTATAACCACGGCGTCGACTGAAACTCCATGGTCTAACGATTCGCTAATGTCTTGAAAAAGTGATAGCATCTGACTCTCGCATGAGTAACCTTTCCGAAATCCATGTTGCCTATCATTAAACCATGATAATGTTTCCCACTGTTCCCTCAAGTAGTCGCAAATGAGATGCTCCATCTGCTTACAAACGATGGACGTAAGGCTAACCGGCCTGTAGTTGCCCAATTCAAGTCTGCTCCCTCCCTTAAATATTGGGACTACCGTAGCTCTTTTCCAGTCATCTGGGATTTGCGCATTGTTTATGGACACATTAAATATCACCTCCAAGTATCGTGCCACGGCCCTACCTCCTAATTTAAGTACTTCACTAACAATATTATCAGGACCCTTTGATACATTGAAACGCAGTTTTTGTATTAGCTTTACAATTGCTGACTGGTTTATTTGGAACAGGGGAGCCCCTGATTCGTCGTTAAGGTCCAACACACAGCTATTGGATTTATTGAACACACTACCGTAAAAGACATTTAATTCATTAGCAATGGCCTGTTTCTCAGTAATTAATTTACCGTCACCGGATATTATCATCGACAAATTATTTGAATTTTCCTTTCTTCTCCTAACATAACTGTAAAAAATTTTCCACCCACCCCCTCCCGAACCAAGTAAACCTTGCATATAACTGTCATGAGCAGCCCTCTTTTTTAAGACGAGCTCTCTTGATAAGGACTTAAATTTCAACATATACTTGTCACTATCATGTCTTTTATTGTATAATTTCCTAATTTTCCGTTTTAGTCTCCTAATTTCTCGTGTGTAATACTCAGGGTCTGGGTTTTGTTTCAGCAATTTAAATGGGACAAATTTATCAAAAGCGCTATTTAAAATTTTCAAAAAGTTAGTCCTCAGGATATTAATGTGATTTCCTTCCGATGCCCATCCTACAAATAGCTCATTCAAATACCCCTGAAACTTGCCCTGATCCGCCCTGCGATACTGGAATATGATCTTTTTTTGCTACATCAGAGTCTAATTTTGTAACGTCACCATATCTAATATTTAATTCAACCCCAGAATGGTCACTAATTCCTGGTACTTTCAGACAGTTAATATACAGCTCTACAGGCCTTACGAGATAAACATCTAAGGTATTATTGTCTCTAGTTGGGAAGTCAACTACTTGGGAAAATCCCCCCTCCCTTAAGAATTTATTTGCAGCGCTCTGAGCTTGACCACAGCTAGTTGACTCACCAGACCAGTCTACTTTGGGGAGGTTTAAATCTCCAGCAATTATTATGCTCTTTTTCATAGCATTACCCGTACAAGTTTTATCATACAGTGTTTCGAGGAGAGAAAAGTTATCTTTCGGTGCTCTATACGCCCCTATCACCTGAAGAGGGAATTTATTTCCTTTATCCGAAATTTGTACACATAACATTTCATGATCCGTATCAGCCCACTTTCAGAAACTAGCTATATTTTTGCGCACACAAATAAATAGCCCACCACCTCGCTTCCCCCGATCCCTTCTGTACATTTCGTAGGTCCCTTGAATTATTTCACCCCCAGGGGCTCACTTCTAGTGGGCGTGGGTTGGCGACCACGGGGCCCCAGCTGAGTCCAGCATTGCTTCCACTTACTTGTGCCGGGCTCCTCTCTGTCTTCTTTCCTGTCGACCTCACTTGGTCAACTCTTGTTCTCTTCTGACCCCGACGGTATTAGGGTATCCGAGGCCTAGGGAGTCTCTTCCTTTCCCGCCTTAATTGGCCCTTGTCTCATCTTTTCTGATACCCTCCTTCTGCGAGGGGTCAGCCTTCTTTTTCTCTTCCTTTTACCTCCTGCCTTGTGCTCTAGGCCCTTAAGGAGGCAGGGTGTATGTAGCCCCACCACTTCTGGTGCACCCTAGATAATGCTACACCCTCAGGGGCTCACGGCTGGTGAGTTCGGGAGTTGGCGACCCCGAGGGATTCCTGAGCTGGGTCCGTTTTCCCTTTTTGTCCCTTCCCTTTGGGGCGGACCCTCTCCTCTTTCACTTTCCTATCTGCCTTTCATGGCTCTCCTTCCTTCCAAGTCCCTCAATCCGCCTTCTTCGAGGGTTGAGGGCATTTATTTTCCTCCTGTCCTTTATTTGCCTTATTCTCCTTTAGTTTTCAATTTCTTCTTCTAGTATGTAGGTAAGTAGTTAGTTTTAGTTTTAAGTTCGCTTTTCATTTTCATCTTCACGATCACCCTAACCATCAGGGGCCGATAACCTAGATGTTAGGCCCCTTAAAACAACAATTATCATCATCATCTTGAATTATTTCGCTACTATTTATGTCCTCATATAACCAAGATTCAGTTGCAATGACAATGTCCGGAGAATACGTCTCTACAAGATTCCAAAATTCAATTAATTTATTTCCTAAACTCTGACAATTAACCTGCAGTAATCTTAGAGTCTTACCTCCGCAGCAAATATCTTGAAGTAGCTCCTTCTGTTCCCATCGGCTGGCAACCTCTGGACCTGCTCCTCCTCACAAAAGCCGGCACGAGCCGATGACCCTGTCATGTAGGCTCCCTAGGTTGTAAGCGCCCCGTCGATTTAGATGCAGCCCGTCTCGGGCGAAGTCACTGCCACCAATCCAGCAGTCAGCTTCTACGTACACTAATCCCAGTTGTGCACATACCCAGTCCATGCGGTCATTTACAGTCTTAACTCGCCTTAACGGAACATCTCCCCGCCGAACAATGCCACTCATTATAATTTTTGCATTTCTAAACTTGCTTTTAGCTTTTCTGCCTAGTTCGTAGAGCTTCCCCATGATGTAATCAGCTGTAGCCCTCTTCTTCAAATCGTTCGTCCCAACATGGAGCAACAACACTTTAACTTTTTCACAGTCCTCTATATTTGCTTCTTCCACTTGTTGGGCAAGCTGGTCAATTTTAATACCCGGATAACACCGCACTTTCGCACCTGATTTCCTCGAGATATTCGCACTCCATCGTATCATAGAATAACCCACTATGATAACGTAATCCTCAGTTTGCTCCTGCACGCCCTCTTCCACACTGATCCCAGTAGAAAGCCGTTCAGACACATCCTTCACCGTTTCTTCTGATTCACGAAGCTTAGCTATAAGTTCCTGTATTATTTGATCCCTTGCTTTGATTTGCACCCTCAAACAGTCCGGCGTATCACATACTTTACAAAACCAATTTCCGACATCACAATCCTCCTTCTTGACCTTAATACAGCCGAAGTTAAACCATTTCTCACATAGTCCACACTCAACACCATTCCTCAATGTTTTACTGCACGTCGAACACTTTAAAACTGTCACTGGATCATTTGCCTGATTCACATTTGGAGTAACAGGCCCTGGATTCACTTCCACTCCACCAATAACTAGCAATGCAGCTATCACTAGGGCTATGAACCACAAGTTGCTAGGTCCCGTACGCACACACAAACACCGGAAATCCCGACTACCCTTCACATACCACAGTCCGATCCTCGCCCGATAACACTCCAGAGAACAACCCATTCCAGCACACCTGAGAGCTGTTTATAGAGAAGTTAGTCGATTTCAAAATTATTTTGAACAAACGGTCGAACACTCACGGTCTTCAATATATGGACTGGACAGACTCGTGTCAGTGACTGCTCTGCACACTCAAAGTTAGTATACAGGGTAGACTAGTTCTATTTTGGAGATGTTCTGGGTAGCGCATATTGCCAACCTCTTTGTACACATTTTTAAAATGTTCACGTTTTTATTTTGTCCAGCGCAACCATCTGCAACGAGACGAATGGAGTCACAACCTGAAAGATCAGCTGTGTCAGTCTCGTTGAATACAATTGAAGCTACCTCATTGGAAGACTTTTTGGCCTCTTTTTCTGTCCATGAATAAATGGATACGTTATCACAATTCTAGGAGTCTGCTGACACACCCTTTACCACCGATAGGTTGTAACAGTACAGCTGCCTGGAATAGTAGGAGATTTGGTCAGTAACCTTCGGAAGAACCAGGTTCTTCCGACAGTCGAAGGACATAAGAAAACATCCTGGTGGCTTCTCACGTAAATGGTCGAAAAATGCCTGTGCTAGTTTCTTGTGTAGCTGCAATTTTAATTTCAAACCAGCTCTCTCGGCCTCGTCTTTCTCCATGAAAATTTTGTTTTCCAATTGAATGCATGTACTACACTCATCTACAGTTAGGGCAGAGACATCTATGTTAAAATTTGTGCAAAACACCTTCCGAAAAAATAACCTGTGTTACCCTCTCGTCCCCAGGTATGCCTGCATTGTACATTCTCCATACTTTACGTATGTTAAGTTCTGACGATAGGTAACACGAGAACTTCTTCCTCTGCAATAGTGTGATCCGCATGCTTTGAGTCTGGATATGAAATGTATGACTGTTTCTCTCTTAGGACCAAACACTGCTTCTTTACTATTCCCTCCTCTAGTTTCGACTGGAACATGAAATTTACCGTTGTTGAACCTCTTAAAGACCCCTATGACTCAGTGCTTAGTAATTCTCAATACATTTAGAAATGTGTGCCGAAAAACTGTAATATGATTTCCAGCCTGATTCATAATAGTGTTCCCCCAGGGGCACACGTCGACCTCACTTGGTCAACTCTTGTTCTCTTCCGACCCCGACGGTATTAGGGTATCCGGGGCCTAGGGAGTCTTTACCTTTCCCGCCTTAATTGGCCCTTGTCTCATCTTTTCTGATTCCCTCCTTCTGCGAGGGGTCAGCCTTCTTTATCTTTTCATGTTATCTCCTGCCTTCTGCTCAAGGCCCTCAAGGAGGCCGGGTGTATGTAGCCCCACCACTTTTGGTGCCCTAGATAATGCTACACCCTCAAGGGCTCACGGCTGGTGAGTTCGGGAGTTGCCGACCCCGAGGGATTCCTGAGCTGGGTCCGTTTTCCCCTTTTGTCCCTTACCTTTTGAGCGGACCCACTCCTCTTTCACTTTCCTACCTGCCTTTCATGGCTCTCCTTCCTTCCAAGTCCCTCAATCCGCATTCTTTGAGGGTTGAGGAGTAGGGGAGAGCTAGGAGTTCTAAATAGTGTCATGGCCGCCGCGTTAGTCCAAGCCAATATCTCGCGAACCCATGGTCGGATGTTGACATATGAGGTGTCGTTGAACTCGAGCTGACGTCCTCTTTCCTATTGACCATGTATTATATTTTTCAAAAATTCTTTGTTTTTTTTGTTTTCGAAAATAGGCGATAGTTTGAAAACCAAGCAGGATAGAACGTTGTGCCATGGCTCAAACGAACAGTCTTTATGACCTTTATTTTTTGTAATAAAACTTTTTTATTTTTTATATTTTTTTGAAAACACTCGAATTTTGAAAATCCTATATTTTGGAAACTAGGAACTCTACAAAAAAAATTGTTTAACGTAAATCAATGGTCCCTACCCCCTCTACCCCCAAAATAAATTTAAAGTCTCTAGAATGAAAACCTGCAGTAGTGTGGTAAGGACAGAGCTGCTTATAAAAGCAAGTGGTGAGCCCCTGCGACCTTGGAATGGAAGGAGTCATGCTAGGAGGGCGTGCTTGGATTCGTTTTTTTCGTCTCGTTGTGCTCTTTACGGGAATGTCGGTGTCGAAAAGGTGAAAATCTGGAAACACAGTCTTTTTGGGGTAAAAACGTGATTTTAGACTTTTTGCTATATCTCGCGAACCAATCATGCTAGAGGCATGTTCGACAGGTCCAAGGACTCGGGGTGACGTCCTCTCTGCTATGGACCACTCGTTATAATTTTTAATAAAATTGGAAACTCGATTTTGGGGTAAACACATGCTTTTTGTGATTTTGCCGATATCTAACGAACCAATAACGTTAGAGGCATGTACGACGGGTCCAAGGACTCGGGGTGACGTCCTCTTTGCTATGGACCACTCGTTGTAATTTTAAAAAATTTTGGAAACGCGATTTTGGGGTAAACACGTGTTTTTTATGATTTTTGCCGATATGTCACGAACCAATAACGCTAGAGACGTGTACGAGGTGTCCTAGGACTCGGGCTAACGCCCCCTTTCAAATGTGGTAGATATTTTTTTTCCAAAAAGATAATTCACAAAGGGCCTAACGCCATACATGTTGAGAAAAAAAAAATCTTTACCTGTTTATAATTTTCATGGAGCGTGGTGGTTGAGAGAGACGATACTGCTGGATGTGTGTGTTTCAACGAACTTGTCGCTGACCAAGGTGGCTGTGTTCAATAGATCAATTGATATTTCGACGAGTCGGTGTATGACAGAGCGAGGGTGCGTTTTCTGATATTTTACCTTTAACGTGTAAACGGTGATGAGAACTAGGTTCTATGTTGGTCGAAGCGAGTAGAGAAAACAAACTTACAGGAGGTGAATGTCATTTGAGCTTATTGGAAGGCTCCGATCTGACTTGACAATAGGTGACGCTTGAAGGTGAAATAATCTGACCATCGTGGTGGCAGGGGAGTGTGAAAGGCATGCACACACATTTGTGAAACCACATGTAGGCTAAACCAGTGACATCCTGTCTTGCTTCGTACGTGACAAAATGCAAGTTCAGGTGACATTTGATCTACCTCAGGTGTTCGCTTGGGACGTTATCTATCTACATGCGCGATAACTGTTAA
Source organism: Meconema thalassinum (assembly GCA_946902985.2). Lineage (NCBI taxonomy): Eukaryota > Metazoa > Arthropoda > Insecta > Orthoptera > Tettigoniidae > Meconema > Meconema thalassinum. The sequence goes on along the minus strand of OX336392.1, from coordinate 477,881,977 downwards.
CAAGTTACATCCTGTCTTGCTTCGTACGTGACAAAATGCAAGTTCAGGTGAAATTTGATCCGGCACAGGTGTTCGCTTGGGTGTTATCTGTCCACGTGCACGATAAGAGAATGTTCAAAGCGTGGGAAAAAAAAGATTATACATGCAATGTGATATATAAAGACACGTCGCTGACATTTCCACTCGCACTTAGGTGACTACCTTTGAACACATTGCGTTGCATGAAACACTTGGTCTTGTTTAACAGTTTTGGTGTTGGTGGAAAATACTTAACCTTGTTGTGGGGTAGGTATATATTTATTCATTTATATATTTATTGATTTATATATAAAAACATGCAATTATTTATTGATTAGGTAATTAATGATTTTATTTATTTATTTGTTTGCAGATAACCGGTATAGCCTACTTGTCGTGTGTGTGAACGATATTAAAGAACGAGAGAAAAACGGACAACTAGAAAAGAAAACCATTTCCATACTAGCCCACGAGACGGGAATATAGAAAAGCATTACACGTCAAGGTGAGATTTGTTTTTTTTAATATATAACCTGTTTGATTTTGTTTTGTTTATGAAATGCATAAACTATATGGAATGGATATACTTATGGTGGTTTATTTTATTTCTTTTTAGAGTGTTGGAAAACGGTTGACCTCTGTGAATAACCAGGAACGTGTGTGTTTTTTGGATTATTGTCAGACAGTCTACATTTCTAAACTCAGGTGAGTGTGTTCTTTCAAAATAATGTCTTTTACTGCTGCGGATACGTTAACTTGGGAACCCCTAAACAGTTGTTTCAAATCACGTGTATGCTCTGGTCGTGTGGTCAATGTTAGAAAAAGTTTGATTCCCAAAGAATTTTTACAATCTTGTTTTGAAATTTTCAAAATTGAAATTTGCACAGCGCAAAGGTTGCATACGGCTTTAAAGGTGAATACAGAACTGGTGTGCGATTTCATATATAAAAAGAAGGACGTAGAGCATAAAGAGACATTTTATATTTGCAGTAAAATGCAAGAGCTATTCATAGCCCATAATTTGGAACAGTGGTATGAAACCCACGTGGTGAATGCCTTGCTATCAAAATTTGATAAACTGCAACAAGGACCGAGTGGTCTAGCCTTAGACAAAATTCATCATTTGCAAATCAACATGTGTCAATTCAACCCGTTGAATGCTGGGTCTAGCTATATTAAAACACCACCAGCAATAGCTTCGAAAAAGGCTGTAGTGAATATTAAGAATCGTGACAATGATTGCTTTCTGTGGTCTGTGGCTGCCTTTTTGCAGCCGGTGCAACATAATGGTTGTTGGCCGGGAAAGTACAAGGCCAAGTTTGATGAATTAAAACAAACTTTAAATTTAACTCGAGTATCGTTCCCTATGGACTTAACCGAGATCCATAGGTTTGAACAAGATAACCAGGACTTTTCGTTCATGGTGTATGGCCTTAATGGTGATGAGATTGTGGGTCCTCTTTATGCCACAAAAGAACCGAAACGACACCACATTCATCTTTTATATTTATCTTATGGAGAGGTGAATCACTATTGCCTCATTAAAAGCCTGAGTAGATTGCTAAGCAGCCAAATGTCCAAAGCACATGGTATAAAGCATATTTGTGACCGTTGTCTCCAATACTTTTGGACGCCTACTTCTTTGGAACGTCATAGGGTGGATTGTGTTACTCAGGAAGCGGTGAGACTGATATTGCCACAAGGGGACAAGGCTGTGTTAAAGTTTAAGGACATTCATAAGCGTGACACTGTTCCCTATGTGGTATATGCAGATTTCGAAGCTCTCACCACACCCATGGCGGGATGTGAACCAGATCCCACCATGAGCTCAACCACACCCATTCAAAAACATGAACCTTTTGCCATAGGATTTAATGTGGTGTGTGCCCATGACCCCACACAATCCGTGTACAAATACCGTGAGGGGCCAGATTGTGCCAAATGGTTCTTGGATGAACTTGTCAAGTTGGCCGACCATGTACAGGAATTACTGGACCACCCAGTACCCATGAGCCTATCTCCAGAACAACAGCAGCAGTATGAGCATGCCACGACATGTCATATTTGCGAAAAACCACTGATCAATGCTGAAGACACCGTTCGTGATCACTCGCACTTTACGGGGGAGTTTCGTGGAGCTGCGCATAGTAAATGCAACTTGAACTTTCCAGCTCCTCGTTTCATCGGTGTCTTTTTCCACAATCTGGCGAATTATGACATTCAGTTTTTGATTCGTGAATTGGGTCATGTCAACAAGGGCTCGTTTACCATTATCCCCCAAAACCATGAGCGTTTTACAGCCCTGACATGGAGGTTGAGCAACTTTAGCATTCGATTTTTGGATTCCTTTAAGTTTATGGCGTCCTCGCTAGACAGCCTTGTGAATGGCTTGAATGAGGAGGAATTAAAAAATACTAGAATGCATTTTAATGATCCTGAGCAATTTCAATTGTGCATTCGGAAAGGTATATTCCCGTATGATTTCTGCAATAGCTGGGACGTGTTAAAGCAAAGAAAACTCCCACCACAAGAGAAATTTTACTCGAAACTAACACGCAGTACCGTTTCCGATGAAGACTATGCACATGCATGTCAAGTTTGGCGAGTGTTTGGCATGAACACGCTAAGTGAATATGCTTTACATTACCTAAAACTGGATGTATTGCTGCTCACAGATGTGTTTGAAAAATTCCGTGAGTTGTGTCAACACATTTACGGTCTTGACCCGGCTCACTATTATACGAGTCCTGGACTCTCGTTCGATGCCGCTTTAAAATACACTCAAGTGGAATTGGATTTACTCACTGATGTAGACATGGTTCTATTTTTTGAAAAGGGCATTCGTGGCGGATTTGTGTCACTTAACCAGCGCCATGCCAAAGCGAACAATGTCTACATGCCTGATTATTCACCAGACAAACCAGAATCGTACTTAATGTACTATGACGTGAATAATTTGTACGGTTACGCCATGAGTCAGCCTTTGCCCTATGGGAAGTTTGCTTGGCTGACAGACAAACAAGTGTCAGAATTTGATGTGATCAAGGCTAGCCAAGAAACAGGCCGTGGATATGTGCTAGAAGTGGATATTGAATATCCCTCATCCTTGTATGATGAACATGCCGATTTCCCATTCTGTCTTGAGCAAATGGTTCCCCCTGACAGTAAAGTGAAAATTGAAAAACTCATGGGCACACTTTACAACAAAAATCGGTATGTGCTACATATCCAAATGTTGGTGCAATGCCTCGCCCAAGGCTTGGTGTTGAAGAAAATCCACAGGGGTATTTCTTTTGCTCAAAAAGCATGGCTTGAGCCATACATGCGACTCAACACAGAGCACCGACAAATGGCAACACAGCAGTTTGAAATTAATTTTTTTAAATTAATGAACAACTGCATCTATGGCAAATCCATGGAGAATGTCCGCAAATACCGTGACATTAAATTGGTGAATGTCTGGGAGGGGCAGTGGGGTGCCCGGCGGTACATTGCCAAGCCAAATTTCAAATCGATCAAAATTATCGATGAGGATTTGGCTACTATTGAAATGAGTAAGACCAGCGTGACCATGGATAAGCCCATTTACTTGGGTCAAGTCATTTTAGACTTTTCTAAATCTGTCATGTATCGATTCCACTATGAGTTTGCCAAACGCCATTTTGAGGACGTCTCTCTTTTGTATATGGACACGGACTCATTCATTTACCACATTCGCCACTGCAACCCCTATGACGTCATGAGGCAACATAGTGACTGGTTCGACACTTCTTGCTATAGTGCTGACAACGTGTTTCAGCTGCCCATAAAGAACAAGAAGGAAATGGGCGTTTTAAAAGATGAATGCGGTGATTCCATTATGACGGAATTCGTAGGTTTGGCTTCGAAAATGTATGCTTATCGCACACTCGACTCTAAGGAAGCCAAAAGAGCAAAAGGTGTAGGTAGAGCAGTGGTAAAATCGCTACGTGTAGACGATTACTTAGCGGTTTTACGCACTGGCAAAGCTATGTCTCATACACAGTGCAGGATACAATCCAGCAACCATCATTTGTATCTTGTGGAACAGAGAAAACGCACCCTCGCCTCCATGGACAACAAGCGTGTGTGGGCTGATGACCTGCTCACTAGCCTGCCCTGGGGTTATGATCGCAACGAGGAGGAGGTGTGATTTCACTGTTTAATCGTTTATGGGACATGGCTTTTTGTAACTTGTAGATTTAGAATTTTGTAAATATTGGTTTCTGTCATTGTAAATAGTAGATTTTGTAAATAGTGACAATTCACTTGGACCTTTTGCTCTTTAAAAAGTTCTATGCAACCTTATTTTTTTTAAATTTTTTGATTGGTAAATAGTCTGATTCTTTTAACGCTGTACAAAGTTGAGTTTCTTTGTAAATATGAAATAAGTAAGATTTTTAGTAACTTTAATAACTAGTATTTAATTATTTTTCGTAATGTAAATGATAAACTAAAAAGTTCTTTTGGGATGAGTGAGCATGTCGAGAATGTGCTTTTGGGAATAAATAAAGTGGTTGTGTTTGTTCCCAAAGACAGGTGTGAATGTATGAGTGGAGAGAGAAAGCTGATGTGTATGGTTGACCAGAGCAAACACGGTGAGGTAGAGTGAGTGAGTGGGGAGGGGGTAAATGGTCACTTATATATTCATTTTGTTTTAAATAGTTTCGTTTTTTCATTGAAATGTGGCAGTCAAAATACATTATTTTTGTAAAAACAGTCTTACCTGCAGTAGTCGTAGACCTCGACGTTTCTCCAAACACACATCAACACATTGCAGTATTATCAAGGTCAAGCACTCGCATCAACATCATTGTCAAATCTCAACTTTCGACATACACCAAATGGAAAAAATATGAAAACAGCAAAATGGAAATTCCATGTTTCCATATCACCAAAACAGCAAAACTTAAAACGGACATTTTTAAAAACTGGAAATGGCCATGTGTGAAATTTGAAAATTCAAAAACTTCAAACGGACATTGTTTAAAATGTGTCATCAGCAAATTGGAAAAATCCATATCATCAAAAACGTTAAACTTGAAACGAACGTTTTCAAAAACTGTAAATTGCAAAATGATAAATGACAGTGTGTGGAATTCATCATGTGTGAAATGTGTAAAATGAAAAAATCAGCCATCAACATCACGATTTCTTAAAATTAAAAATAACAAAACATCGTGCTCTGGAAAACTTTTGTTTTTATTTCATAGTCATAGTGAATTGACAAAAGAAAAATAGAATACAAACAAATCCCAATTCCTCACTCCTCAATGTTTATGTCCATGCATCATCAACTTTCCTTTCATAGCACTCATGACAATCAGGGCTGCCATTCTTTCACCCACTGAGGCATCATTGGATGTGAAACGTTGTTTAGCTTTCTTCAATAACAATTTATCTGCCACATGTCTTAAACCAGGATGACTATGGCGATAAGAAAGGTCATGTTCCTTGCATGCTTGATCCAAAAGATTAATGGGTACATCACCACGTTGTAAACGTTTTTCCAGACGAGTTCCAGGGCCACAAAAACGATAACCTGGAAGATGGATTTCGAAAGGTAAGTATTGAATCACTTTGTCAATGACGCCATTGCCAGTACAGGTCTGGCATATCCTTTTCCATCGATGGTAAAAAGGTTTGGTCTTCCTCCTCCTCTGTGGACGATGTTTGTGTTTGTTGTTGTTGTTGTTGCTTTTTCTCGCCATGACACTCGTGGAATGATTCAACAAAGTCTTTACACGGACTTTTATGACCGTGATACAGTTTCACTAGCTGGCAAGTCGCACACTGACGCATAGACGGTATTTTTGCCATGGCCACTTGCTTATGGTGATCGTAATCCGTACAGGGTTGCAATTCACTCAACACAGGGTCTTGAGTCCATGATTTTGGTACATGTTGCCAGATTTCTTTGACCGCGTTGGCGGCCACATAATAAATGAACGACTTGGGCAGTGCCAAGAGTTCCTCTTTGGTAAAACTGTCTAGTTTCTTTTTGCACACAAAGAACTTGCCGATGGCTTTGTCCGTAGCATTGCCTTTCTCCATGGTATCATGTGCTGTAGATGTTTACACGTCGCTAGTAGAAATCTCACTGACGTCATTCACAGGTAAATCTTGAGTTATAATTTTGTTCAACAACTCCCAGCAGGCATGAGTGGTTAACCAATGAAAGAGATGCCACGCATGCGATAGGGCTGTATGGGTAATGTTGCCACAGGAACAAGTATCCATGAGCGTTTGCAGGGAGGGGCAGCCCAACTCCATGAGGTCGATACATTGACAGTAAGACGCCAAAAATGGTTGCAACCATTGACGTTTTTCATTACCTTTCACAAATACCACATTGGCCGAGGACAAGTGTGCTTTCATGACCACGTCCAAATATTTATAGGAAATGGTTCCCTGATTCCAGTCTAGTTGCCTATGATTTTCAATCCACTGGGTTTGTTTACGGTCTTTTTCACACAACAAATCAAAAGCATGGGGTGGTTTAAATAGCAAATGCGTAGCTTGCGATATCCAAAACGTGGTACAATCGATTATGGCCACTTGTTTAAATATAAATTTGTTGTCACCAATTTTAAACCCTTGGCAATCCACAATGAGTGTGCGCAACATGTTGACGCTTGCCTGGACCAAGTTCAACTGACGACTGACTGACGATCACGTGTGATCATGGCATGGACTTACCTGCCATGCTAGTTTCAAAAAAGAAGGTTAGGGTAGGACAGGGGGACATGCAAAAATAAGAATTTAAGAATTACATCATTTTATTATCATAACACGTCTTACAGGCTTTTCTCATTTTAGGATAAGGACGATAGCAACTGATACAACAAAATAGTCTCTTGTGTTTGTAACGTCCATAACACCGATGATGTCCCAATGTCTCTAAACTAGGCGTTTTTGATGGTGATCTGCTCACCGAAGCACCATGGATACCATACGGCCCACATGTATCATAACTTGTATTTTTTTCATCACCCAGAGACACAAGTGAGGGATAGCTTGAATGACAGGGTATATTTCCCACTTTCATTCTGCACAGGTAGGGGCAGGTGTGTGACCAGCGCTGATGTTCCTGCATGGGTTCATCGCCCTCCTGCCATTGGTCTATGATGATGGGACAAAAGGCACATTTCACTTCATCTCTTGTTTTTAAATAGTAGAATCCAGCAGCCGCCAAGGCTTGAGGGTTTATGAAAGGCACTGGCCATGTGGCAAAAGTCTTGAAACGTTGTTCCTCAGAGTTTAAATTCATGGATGTAACGTCTCTTGAGGCTTTAAAGCAAGACATGACTGAGCGACTTAACGTGGGTTGAGCTGTTATTTATACACTCGTCACTTGGTTGGACAGTGGATAATAGTTGACTTGTTTGTGATGAATAATCAGACAGTAGGCTGTCGTATTGGCTGGTACATTGTCATGCGTTTCAAAATCTAGTCGAATGTCGATATTGGATGGCTTGACAGACTCTTCCAGGTAAGAACAGTCAAAAACAATCAGTGGTGCTCTTGCCTTAAACGCTTGGGGTAGTAGCATGGGACCGTTCTCTTTTTGATAATACGACCATCGAAATTTAGAAAACAAGTCGTACAGGGGGCCAAACTTATTTTTTGAAAAATCCAAATCCAGTCCTTCATAGGGAAACACAGCTCCGTTGAGGAAAAGACGTGCATTTCTCAATTGCAGGTGATCAAATTGCGTGGCATCTTTGGTTTGTTGATACTTGCGATTCGTTTGAAAACCCACGATCAGGTAGAGAGGTCTCTCTGTATAGCGAGCTGTTTTTACAGACCAACTGTGTGTGTTGGTGGTGGGCAATAGCGGATACTCATGGAGTGCCCAGCTTCTAAATTCCATGGGTAGAGGCATATCTCTCTTTACCATTTTGAGTATGTCCAGTTTTTTGCTATCGTTAAGGGTCACATGAGGCACTTTCCATAGCAAGCGTTGTAGTTGAATTTTTGAATCGATGGGGGCATTGTCGGCTCCCTTGAGTGCATTATTATCACTCCTGTCTCTCACCAGATAAAGCACTTGCCTTGCGTTGACCACAATGCGTTGGTGATCTTCGGCAAAGCCTAGAATCAGTTTAAGAGGTAAATATCCAGTAAAAGTTCCATCGGTGTGTACCATCCAGTCATTGGTCGAGTCAGGACACCAACCTGCCATGCAAAGTGTTTTACCTTCTTCCTCACTATAAGAGGGGTATAGTTTCATGACACTGGAAATGCCCACATTTCGAGTACTATCCACCACGATATCGTTAATGACATAACGTACTTCAGAAAACAGAAAGGCTAAACCATGGTTGGCCAACTTGGATGTAGTGGGTGTAGAGCCATCGGCTTTGGTGAGCCGACCTTCAATCTGAATGACACTTTCATGCGGTAGGGTGTAAATATCTTGGTTGTTGATAACAAATTGAATTTCATCATTGTTATTGAGTCCAGGTGTTTGAGCTTGATAGGAATGGAGATCAATTCTTACCACTCCTGGTTGCTCCTCGATGTGGTTCGCTATCTCTAGGATAGAATTCATTATAAGGGTTGACGTGGTAACCCAAATGCTGTAAAATCTGCTTGCCTTGAGATGTTAACGTGTATTCACGTGGCAAACAACTAACACCATTCCTAGACGGTGTTGTTGCTTTATACACAAATTTCATAGTGGCTTTAGCACCAACTTGTAAGTCACTGGTGTAGTGGAATCTAGATCAATGAGTTGTTGATCTCTATTGATCAGTCTTAATGTTATATTACTAATACTATCAACAGCCACAGCATGAAAAAGCACCACTGGAGGGTTTTCACGAATAATATAGCCATTGGGCGATGTCACAATAAAGTCATAAAGCGAATGCGATGGTTCTTGATTGGTGTACACTTGGCTAATAATATTACACGTCACCGACACATGATGGTCCTCAATGAATTTCACTTCATGGTCCGATTCATGTTTTTTGTTGGGCTCCAACACACGTGGTTTAAATCCGAGTAATGGGCCAATGGAATCGGGGTGTGTTTTAAAGTCAATGTTGAATGAAGAGAAAATACTGCAGCGATGAGTGTTAGTATTGCCTACAAGTTCAAACTTGTGCGTTCCGTCGAGAAATGACTTTAAACCATACTGATTGATCAACACCACATAAATGTGTTCATAAATATCATCGATCGTGTATCCACCAGAGTTCAGGGTGAGCACAGAATCATCATAGTAAAACTTGTTGTTCACATTTTCACGTATGTTGTATATTCGATTGTACGTTTCAAGAGAAACAAGTCCTAAACCATAGGGTTTTTCACTCAATTCGATAGGCGGGTAAAAGTCTAGGCTGACTTCAGGTCCACGTCCATGCACTGTAAACGTTTTACTTTCTACCGACATACTGGTGGCGTTTTTGCTTATGCTGCGTCTTATATAAAAAAATTAAACACAAACGTCCACACTGTTGGCTGTTAAACGTTTGCTCACGTTTCACATTATAATATATCTTGATCCTGTTTCCAAAATAGGTCACTAGTTCCATGGGCGGGGGCAAATTCCCAAAACTGTCAAAGTACCATACCGTGGATCCCTCTTTGACATAAGCTACATAATGCGTTCCTGGTCCTCGGTGATCATCCAAATTGACAACAGCACATTCCTGTTTCCAAGGTCGTGGGGGTAATTGGTTTCGCATAAACACACCTCGAAAATGAGAAAGCTTTAGTTGTTTAGCATAGCTTTCCACTTGTTGATGCGTCAGGGCATGTCTCGCTATGGCAGAGGTTATTTTTTTTTTTTTTTAATATTTCGAAATGGTGAAATCCCAAATCCTTGTTGATAAAAGGCTGGCTTTAAATTGGCATTTCTAGCCCCCATGGCAATCGCTTCCATCGTTTCATTGTGTCGCTGACTTTCTTTGAGTTGTTGCTTGCCCTGCTGCGCGGCTTTAATGGTTTTCGCCACTGCACTGGCACCGCCCAAAAGTGAGCCCAGAGCAGCCAACCCGGCAAATAATGCAGGTAAAAATCCCGCTCGTTTGGGAACGGGAATCACTCGCCCTTGGTTTGAAACCTGTCGCCGACGTTTTGGAATAACCTGTCTCTGTGCTGCTCGAAGGGCTTTCCTTATGGTCAATACATTATTTTTTCTTTTTTTCTTTCGCAAGGGCTTGTCCTCGAATGTTGTAAGCCCTGGCTTTGCCAAGGACAAAGTCCTTTTTTTAGTCTTTCTCACTGCATACCTTTGTTTCACCATGATGATAATGACCAACAACCTTTCACAAGAAAGTTTAAATCACAACTAACGTCAGATGGTTATTTCATGGCTGTATATTCCAATTCCACATAAAGTGGGAAATCGTTTATGGTTTTTCCCGCTTGCTTTTCATCCCATGTCAACATGAGATAAAAGGATAATTCGTCACCTGCATTGACCATTTCATGGTCATGGACCAACATCCTATGACCATTTATCTTTATTTGTAAATGGTTCTCATCAGGTATGGCATATTTGATGTGAATGGTTCCATCATAGTGTAATCGATAGTGGCTTAAACCCGAAGCAAGCGCATAGGTCAAGTGCTGATCATGGACTAGCGGTAAATGGTTTCTGTCATTCACAGGTTTTTCATTTGTCAGATACACTAAAAACACAGATGGGATAAATTTATAAAGCCTTTTCATTTCATGGGTCACGTAACGCTTGGTACAAACATCGTCTTCGTCTTGTGGGTCTTCCACGTGAATAATCCGATGGTGATTAGCGCTATAGCCATTCACCATAAGCTGGGGCACTTTGTCATAAAACTCATACACTTTGTTATCCACATACTTTTTCGTAGTAACGTCTGTAGACACTTGAGGATGTTTTACATGGGTTAACCGCTTTCCCTTAAAGTCATAATCTCCCTGTTTTGTGCGTGGCACTACTGACCTATCCACATAGTGTTTATTAGCAGGATCTGTTTCCTGTTTAGGATCATGTATGGGGACAGGCCTAGCTTTGGCCATCAACGCACGTCCAAAGACATCCATCGTCAACCTGTAGTACCAGTCTACTGTTTCTATGACAAGGTTCGGTGTCCTGTATATAGACAGCCGGCTAGCCTGTCTAAGCCTTAGTTGAAATGAAGATTATTAAGCAGCAAGAGTCATTCCCCGTGGGGGACATGGTTTCCCATCTCTGTCCCACATCACGTGAACAACGCCATGGTTCACTGTTTCCATCTTCCATTCGCTGCATCATTGTGGGGCCTTCCGGCTGTGGAAAGACTAATCTTTTGCTAACGCTCATTACAGCGCCCAATGGTCTGCGTTTTCAAAATATTTATATTTTTGCAAAATCTCTCTACCAACCCCTCTACGTGTTTCTGGATCAAGTCATGTCTGGATTACAAAAAGAGAATATGGGTTATTTTACATTTTCCATGCAAGAAAATGTGATTTCACCGGATGAGGTAAAGCCTGATTCACTCATGATTTTCGATGATGTATCCACTGAACGTCAAGGCATCATTCAAAGCTATTTCAGCATGGGTCGACACAAACATATCGATTGCTTCTATCTTGGGCAAACGTATTCAAAAATGTCCAAACAGTTGATTCGTGACAATGCCAATGTCATTGTTTTATTTCGTCAGGACGAGAGGAACAGTCGTCACATTTATAATGAACATGTGAATCCTGATATGACCTTTCAAATGTTTACAGAATTGTGTGCCAAATGCTGGAACACTCAACGTCATGCCTGTTTAGTGATTGACAAACAACGTGAACTCAACCAAGGACGGTATCGCTTAGGGTTTGATCATTTTATTGCTATTTAAGGCCCTGTCTCATTCCCCATCAAGTCATTTGTCAAGACACCATGGCCTTAGCAGAGAGTCAATTAAAAAAGCATATTATTAGAGCAAAAAATACTATTCGCCAAAAGTTTCGTCAATTGAAACAATCACGTGCCAATCATGCTTTGTTTATTCAGCAACATTTAGCACCTCCACTAAAAGCCATGTTGAAACCCTCTTTCAAGCCATCTGAAACGCTACCCACCGTTTCACAAGCCACGCAGACGCTGCACGAGGACCCTGAGGAAGAGGAAGTGGAAGATTTGACTAGTGATAGTGAAGTTGAGGATGAGGAGGAACAAGTGTTTACGCCTCAAAAAAAGGCCGCACCCCTTGCAGAGTTTTTGAGAAAAAAGAAATCCTTGGCCATGGTCGAAACACCTTGCCCTTCCAGAGCGTCTCCGTTTTCACAACTCTTGGCCACCCCTCAACATAAAGCTCAACTGAAAACCATTTTAATAAAATATTATGGATCAACATTGGAACCCTATTTCACCGATCTATTTATTGGAAACACAGATACCACGTATGGTGTTCGCTATGAGGATGATAGTTTTAAAATTGGCGATTCATCCATTAAATTTGCTCGTACTAAAGCTGTCATTAAAAACATCAACTATAAATTAACGCCAGGACTGTTAAAGCTGCTCTTTTCTCGGACCCCCTCTTCCCATGATTATACGTCAGAGGACCTTGACAAATATAAATCCATTTTATTGGATACCCATGCTCACAAAAGACAGTATGATCCCACGCAACAAGTGAATGCCAATATATCTCAAAAATATAAAACCATCATTGCAAAAATGTTTCCCACCAGTCAAAGTACTCGTCGTAAAGTGTCCGCTTCGGGAGTGACTTTTAAACCATTAAAACCCCTTGTGGATGTTACCTACTGGCACAATCCCAATAAGCTCGTCCAGCGGCTACAGTTGTTGCATGCCTCACGTCAAGCTGGCCATACCGGTCACGATTGGGAAATTCAAGAAATTGAACAAGAACTTCGAAATGCCAAAATTATTGTTTAAGCCCTCACCCATTAAAATGGGTATTGCTCACGAGTTGCATCGCCCAGCTAGGCGTCACTATCCGCGACTCAAGGTGATTTCACGAGGTGTGGATGAACTTTGGCAGGCTGACTTGGTTGAAATGATACCCTATGCTGGCGTTAACGACGGTGTACGCTATATGTTGACCGTCATTGATGTCTATTCCAAAATGGCCTTTGTTGAACCTGTGCGTCGCAAGTCTGGTCCACTAGTTACCAAGGCCTTTCAACATATTATTCAACACTCCAAACGTCAACCTCAGTTGCTACAAACCGACCAGGGGAAAGAATTTTTCAACAAGGATTTCTCCAGTTTTCTCAAATCTAAGGATATTCACCATTACACCACGTACAGCAATCTGAAAGCCAGTGTGGTCGAGCGGTTCAACCGAACATTGAAAACCCATATGTGGAAAGCGTTTACCGCTCAGGGCAGTTATCGCTGGTTGGACATGTTACCTGAGCTAGTATCACGTTACAATGACACCAAACATAGAACGATTGGGACCAAGCCACGCCTCGTGACTAAAAATATTCAGCGATTGGATAAACTGTTTAACCCCATAAAAGCAGCTGATCCTAAACGTCACCGACTGAACATTGGGGATTTTGTTCGTGTAAGCAAATTTAAGTCTGTCTTCAATAAGGGCTACACGCCTCAGTGGGGGACTGAACTATTTCGAATTCGTCGAGTCTACTTGGACAGTCCAGTCACCTATTTACTCGAGGACCTCAACCATCAACCCATAAAAGGTAGATTTTATCTCCATGAACTTCAGAAAACAGCATTTCCTCAGCATTATCTTGTGGAAAAAGTGTTGAAACAAAAAGGAAATAAACTCTACGTCAAATGGTTAGGGTTTAACTCTACGTTTAATTCTTGGATCAATAAACTACATGTTGTGTGAACCTGTGTACTTTTTATTTATTCACACATGTTGTACACCACCTATAGCTCTATGTGTACAGCGCTCCGCGCTTCATGCATGTTCATACATGTTTGTCTTTCCCTTTCCTCCTGTGTTCTCTCATACATCACCCCCTCCCCTCTCCCTCCCTTCACCTCCCACCACTGCTGTTTGCAGCTCTTGCCTATCTATTGGTTGTGACATTATTCCGACAAGTTGCATTATACTTTTTACTGATTCAGCGATTCCCATGCTTTGAACATTCTCTTATCGTGCACGTGGACAGATAACACCCAAGCGAACACCTGTGCCGGATCAAATTTCACCTGAACTTGCATTTTGTCACGTACGAAGCAAGACAGGATGTAACTTGTTAACAGTTATCGCGCATGTAGATAGATAACGTCCCAAGCGAACACCTGAGGTAGATCAAATGTCACCTGAACTTGCATTTTGTCACGTACGAAGCAAGACAGGATGTCACTGGTTTAGCCTACATGTGGTTTCACAAATGTGTGTGCATGCCTTTCACACTCCCCTGCCACCACGATGGTCAGATTATTTCACCTTCAAGCGTCACCTATTGTCAAGTCAGATCGGAGCCTTCCAATAAGCTCAAATGACATTCACCTCCTGTAAGTTTGTTTTCTCTACTCGCTTCGACCAACATAGAACCTAGTTCTCATCACCGTTTACACGTTAAAGGTAAAATATCAGAAAACGCACCCTCGCTCTGTCATACACCGACTCGTCGAAATATCAATTGATCTATTGAACACAGCCACCTTGGTCAGCGACAAGTTCGTTGAAACACACACATCCAGCAGTATCGTCTCTCTCAACCACCACGCTCCATGAAAATTATAAACAGGTAAAGAAAAAGAAAACGTTTTTTCAACATGTATGGCGTTAGGCCCTTTGTGAATTATCTTTTTGGAAAAAAAATATCTACCACATTTGAAAGGGGGCGTTAGCCCGAGTCCTAGGACACCTCGTACACGTCTCTAGCGTTATTGGTTCGTGACATATCGGCAAAAATCATAAAAAACACGTGTTTACCCCAAAATCGCGTTTCCAAAATTTTTTAAAATTACAACGAGTGGTCCATAGCAAAGAGGACGTCACCCCGAGTCCTTGGACCCGTCGTACATGCCTCTAACGTTATTGGTTCGTTAGATATCGGCAAAATCACAAAAAGCATGTGTTTACCCCAAAATCGAGTTTCCAATTTTATTAAAAATTATAACGAGTGGTCCATAGCAGAGAGGACGTCACCCCGAGTCCTTGGACCTGTCGAACATGCCTCTAGCATGATTGGTTCGCGAGATATAGCAAAAAGTCTAAAATCACGTTTTTACCCCAAAAAGACTGTGTTTCCAGATTTTCACCTTTTCGACACCGACATTCCCGTAAAGAGCACAACGAGACGAAAAAAACGAATCCAAGCACGCCCTCCTAGCATGACTCCTTCCATTCCAAGGTCGCAGGGGCTCACCACTTGCTTTTATAAGCAGCTCTGTCCTTACCACACTACTGCAGGTTTTCATTCTAGAGACTTTAAATTTATTTTGGGGGTAGAGGGGGTAGGGACCATTGATTTACGTTAAACAATTTTTTTTGTAGAGTTCCTAGTTTCCAAAATATAGGATTTTCAAAATTCGAGTGTTTTCAAAAAAATATAAAAAATAAAAAAGTTTTATTACAAAAAATAAAGGTCATAAAGACTGTTCGTTTGAGCCATGGCACAACGTTCTATCCTGCTTGGTTTTCAAACTATCGCCTATTTTCGAAAACAAAAAAAACAAAGAATTTTTGAAAAATATAATACATGGTCAATAGGAAAGAGGACGTCAGCTCGAGTTCAACGACACCTCATATGTCAACATCCGACCATGGGTTCGCGAGATATTGGCTTGGACTAACGCGGCGGCCATGACACTATTTAGAACTCCTAGCTCTCCCCTACTTTGAGGGCATTTCGTTTCCTCCTGTCCTTTATTTGCCTTATTCTCCTTTTGTTTTCCATTTCTACGTTTAGTTTATAAGTTAGTTAGTTTTAGTTATAGTTTACCAAAAACTGTTTTATGGTTATTATGACATTGAACAGCAGCCCAAATGGCCCGGGCGTGTGAAAAGGCTTTGCTGGTGAGTCTGTGAGAATCTTACATAAATTCATCGAAGTAGTTGTGTGAAAAATGAAAAAGAGAATTGGAGTTGACGAGTTTTGGAATGACAGACTGGAGAAAGAAAGTTATGGAGCGATATAGAGCCGGGCAAATTTGCTCTAGTTCCGATCGGGATCGTAAGTTTCCGCATGGTCAGTATCGTCCCCCACCAAGCGCACTCAAGGCCAGGTCTCTCCGCTGAACGAGAATCTTCAGTCTCGATAATACCGGTACTGAGTGGGAGTCTCGATAATACCGGAACTCCTTTTTTCTCGGCGTTACCGACAGTATCTATTTAAAGGAAAAAGCAGACTCACTCACGCCGCTGCACGTGTCTCTCAAGCCGCTGCACGTGTAAAGTCAAAGCCTTCTGTAATAACTCCGGAATGTAAACCATTCCTCGTTCTTACATTTGACAAATTTAAAGCAGTATGAAGTGATAGACCCCAGGAAGATGACATTGAATTGAGTTCGCATCTGCCACCTTCCTACCCTCAGTTGCAAATATACGCACATTACTACAGACACCATAATGACACTGGTTATTAGTCAAAGTTGACACACAAGAACACAAAAATGATCACGATAAACTCAAATAATTGGCGTAGCAGAGAAGAACTACAAAAAAGTCTCTCGTGTATGACTCATGAATTTTTAGCCCTACTGAGTAGCAATTTGCTTTAAAGAATACTTTCAATCTTCTTCTCCACCTTGTAACTGGTTGTTATTAGAGGCAACTATAGTGCAAAAATTGGCTGCGATGGTGAAAATACACTTGGAAAATATTACGCTGAAAAGATTCAACTAATTTCATCTACTAAGAACTCTGATTTTGTGCTTGAAAACAATACCAGTTTGTGGCATGCGGTGTATTAATCATGTCAGTGCAAACACCTCACTGATTTGTCCATAAATGCCAATGATATGACAGTTTGAGTGAGAATAGTGCAACTCCCGTTGCACTGAGAACAACTCATTACCGCGGGAATGTCACTTCGTCCGATACTCCTAAGTCTTGTTCGATCACAAGGAAATATCGTTGCTCTCTCTTTACCCATGATGCAACGTGTGAGCACGTGCGTAGGAACGCGATTGTAATGGCGGTGATTTAAGCATATGGCAAAACCATTATGACGAAAGATAAAATCAATCTTATTCTTGAAAGTGAACATTATTTTTTCGTATGCCC
Source organism: Meconema thalassinum (assembly GCA_946902985.2). Taxonomy (NCBI): domain Eukaryota; kingdom Metazoa; phylum Arthropoda; class Insecta; order Orthoptera; family Tettigoniidae; genus Meconema; species Meconema thalassinum. The sequence goes on along the minus strand of OX336392.1, from coordinate 477,864,788 downwards.
GATGACTAGAGAATATTATTCAAACTGGTAGGAGCATTTGAGATAAAGAGTCAGGTATCCAACGCAAAAGTTTTCACTGTGTATGGTTGTAACATTTTCCCTCAGTGTCTAAGAGTCTCAGTGGCTGAATTGGTTACGCGCTGGACTCATGAATGGAAGGGCCGGGGCTCGATACTCGGTAGGGGGAGTAATTTTAATATTAATTTTTGTTTCGTTACGTTTTATTGTTTATGACGACCAATTTACCAGTATCTTACTACAAAAATTATACGACAGAACACAGTTGCATCACAGGGGCTTTAGTAATATAGCGAGCGCATGAATTTTCAGGTTTTATTACGAGAAAGTTTCTTTCGTGGCACTACACGAAAGGATCTTAGTATGTAGCCTACACGTCAAATAGAATTTTCTTTTGCTGAAATTTAATACCAAAAAGTACCGACTGACGATCAAAATCTCCTTCCATATGTTATTAGGATGATATGCTCAATATATCTTGGGTAGTCTGTTAATATGATATCGTTGAAGTTGAGTGGATTCTTCCAATTCGCAGACTCCAGTCAACGGAATGAACAATTTCCATTGAATCCTTACACAAACAAGCCTCAGTGCCTTCAGGCAGCGCCACATTGCCCAAGCGAAAACGAGCGATAATGTCGAGAATAATCGTTATCGAGCCCACATTATCGGTAATACCAGTTCCGGAACCATCATTTCCGTTTTTTATTCTCGTCCAACGAGACCGATCGGAACTCGAGAGCTTTTTGCCCGGCTCTAGAGTGATAGCATGTGGGGAAATGCAGTTTAGGAATGACCACTCAAGTACAGATATTCGTGATTGCCCCACCTCCTTCCCGCTCCCCAGTTGTTAAGAAAATAGTATAACATATGCTAAGAGAATTATCAGTATTAAAAGGAAATAATTATGAAAGACACAAGATGTATTTATTGCTCAATATTCTACAGAAAAGCGGTGTGTTCACACAACATCAAATCAACATCAAATTCGTGCTTCAGTTCGTGTAAAGAGGTAAATGCATGTCGAATGGTGGAAAACAAATACCTAAAGTACGACATTATCCTGTCATTCGGCAGTTCAATGGGAAGGTTCATAATTCGGATTAGTTTGCTGTCAACATCCGCACAAGTTATATTTACCTCAGATATAGAGCCATTAAATTTCCGTACCTGGGATTTGCCGTTTTTACTGTTGAAGATCTTCTCCATCACTAGTTTGCTGGTGAACTTCATGAAAATAGCAGTTTCCAGATTGTCGAGTTGAATGGCTTCTAATTGGTCCACGTTGAGTTTGAGGGTGTACTGAATTCATTCGTGTATTTCTGCTGGTCCTGGTTTATTGGCCTTGTCGGGGAAAGCACATTTTATCGTATTTTTCCTAATGCTGTTGGTTGCCATTTTTACTGTACATCAACCGTCTTGAAAGTTACACTCGAAAACGTCACTCACAAGGAAGCAAAGCGCTGCCACGGTTCAGACCGGACTTGATGAGTGACTCTACACACATCAGCTCTATAGTCAAGTTCGTCCCACACCCGACGTAGCATGTCGCTGTCAATTTGACCAAAGGCGTTGATGATGCTGTTAGATCAGCCTGCAATGGTGGCGTAAAAATTGCGTCTTTCACATAACCCCATACGAAGTCGTTACGGGTGAGGTCCGGAGAGTGTGGAGGCCGTGATCTTCATTCCCGATACGACCGATCCATCTTTCTGGAAGTCCGCTGTTCAGAAAGTTACGAACATAACCATGGACATGAGGTGGGGCACCATCCTGTTGGCAGATAAAGTTCATGCTAACAGTCTCCAACTATGGCATGAGCCAATTCATATCCACGTAGATGTGCCCTGTAATGGATTTTTCTGCGAAGAAGAAGGGACCGTAAACTAAATTTCGAGATGACACAGAAAAGATTGAGCTTGGGAGCATCACGAACGTGCTGCACACAGGTACGGGATTTTCAGTCCCCCAAATTGGTGCATTGTGCCTGGTAACATTACCACTCAGAAAATATGCTGCCTCATCACTGAAGACAAGATTGTCACAAAATTCATCATCTTGCATACGCTCCTGAAAACGTGTACAAAACTCTGAACGGTTCACTTTGTCAGTCGGTGACAATGCTTGGAGCAGATGCAAACGGTAAGGGCGCATCCACAATCTTTCCTTACGACTTTCCAAACGATCGAACGAGGCATGTTCATTTCCCTGATCGCTCGCCGAGTTGACTTTTGCGGGCTACGTTGAAAACTGCTTCGCACACGCTCAACCGTATCTTCGGGCACACTAGGCCGGCCTGTTGATTTACCCTTGCACATACTGTACATCCCGTGGTTTTGAACTGTTATTGCCATCGGCGAGTGGCGTTGGCACTGGGTGGATCTTTCTTCCCCCAGGGACGTGGGTTGGCGACCACGGGACCCCAGCTGAGTCCGGCATTGCTTCCACTTACTTGTGCCGGGCTCCACTCCGTCTTCTTTCCTGTTGACCTAACTTGGTCAACTCTTGTTCTCTTCCTACCCCGGCGGTATTAGGGTATCCGAGGCCTAGGGAGTCTCTTCCTTTTCCGCCTTAATTGGTCCTTCGATCTTTTCTGATACCCTCCTTCTGCGAGGGGTCAGCCTTCTTTTTCTTTTCATGTTCTCTCCTGCCTTCTGCTCAAGGCCCTCAAGGAGGCAGGGTGTATGTAGCCCCACCACTTCTGGTGCACCCTGGATAATGCTACACCCTCAGGGCACCCCAGGGGCTCACATCTAGTGGGGCGTGGGTTGGCGACCACGGGACCCCAGCTGAGTACGGCATTGCTTCCACTTACTTGTGCCGGGCTCCTCTCCGTCTTCTTTCCTGTCGACCTCACTTGGTCAACTCCTGTTCTCTTCCGACCCCGACGGTATTAGGGTATCCTAGGCCTAGGGAGTCTCCTGCTTTCCCGCCTTAATTGGCCCTTCTCTCATCTTTCCTGACACCCTCCTTCTGTGAGGGGCCAGCCTTCTTTTTCTTTTCCTTTTACCTCCTGCCTTGTGCTCAAGGCCCTTCAGGAGGCAGGGTGTATGTAGCCCCACCACTTCTGGTGCTCCCTAGATAATGCTACACCCTCAGGGGCTCACGGCTGGTGATGATGATGATGATGATAATTGTTGTTTTAAGGGGCCTAACATCTGGGTTATCGGCCCCTGATGGGTTGGGTGATCGTGAAGATGAAAATGAAAAGCGAACTTAAAACTAAAACTAACTACTAACCTACATACTAGAAGAAGAAATGGAAAATTAAAGGAGAATAAGGCAAATAAAAGGACAGAAGGAAAAGAACTGCCCTCAACCCTCGGAGAAGGCGGATTGAGGGACTTGGAAGGAAGGAGAGCCATGAAAGGCATATAGGAAATTGAAAGAGGAGAGGGTCCGCCCCAAAGGTTAGGGACAAAAGGGGAAAACAGACCCAGCTCAGGAACCCCTCGGGGTCGCCAACACCCGAACTCACCAGCCGTGAGCCCCTGAGGGTGTAGCATTATCTAGGGTGCACCAGAAGTGGTGGGGCTACATACACCCTGCCTCCTGAAGGGCCTTGAGCACAAGGCAGGAGGTAAAAGAAAAAGAAGGCTGACCCCTCCCAGAAGGAGGGTGTCAGGAAAGATGAAACAAGGACCAATTCAGGCGGGAAAGGAAGAGACTCCCTAGGCCTCGGATACCCTAATACCGTCGGAATCGGAAGAGAACAAGAGTTGACCAAGTGAGGTCGACAGGAAAGAAGACGGAGAGGAGCCTGGCACAAGTAAGTGGAAGCAATGCCGGACTCAGCTGGGGCCCCGTGGTCGCCAACCCACGCCCACTAGAAGTGAGCCCCTGGGGGGACGGCTGGTGAGTTCGGGAGTTGGCGACCCCGAGGGATTCCTGAGCTGGGTCCGGTCTCCCCCTTTTGTCCCTTGCCTTTGGGGCAGACCTTCTCCTCTCTCCCCTCTCCTCTCCTCTCCACTCCTCTTTTCCTTATATTTACTTTTCTCTTTAAGATTCTCTGGGAATGTGAGCTTCGATGAAATAATCTTTGAGGTTCCTAACATATTCTATAGGCGTTAAACTATCAGTGTTGCTGAACTTTTGCGGTTTGTCTTCAAAATTCCTGATGACCGTGACATTCCTCGGACATGAATCCGGGTAGTTTTTCCCACTATCTCGATAGTTCCACTCAGGGTCCATATTCCTCTCGTCATCTTCCTCCCTGAATCTGGATATACGTTCTTCAGGAGTCACGTCTCTCTCTTCTGGATCTAGGTTATATCTTCTGGCATAATTCCTATTGGTTTCGCAAGCCAAGCCTTCTGTATCCTTGTCAGTAATCTCCGTTAAGACTTTCTTGATTAACTCTTCTTTGTAGGTCTCCATCAAACTAGCTTCTCCTAGCTTCAAATTTTGCAGTTTACTCGTCGTTTCATTCACATCAGAGACAACTTTATGAATCTGTTCCTCTAATGCAGATTTTAATGCTTGCACATCCTGACCTAATTGTGTTCTATCTTCTACTTGTCTCTCGGATAGCGAATCCATCCTGACGCTTAAATCTTTCCTAATCTGTACTACTTCATTGTTAATATCTATTTGAGTACTGGCAAGTTTTCTTTCAATACGTTCCTGAATTTGGGTTACATGTTCCCCACTTGACCTATTCCACTCGTCTTTCCATACTGCTACATTTGCCGTTAACATTTCTGCTATGTCTACTTCGATATCTTCTTTAAGTAATCTATTATGGTCTAATACCTGGGTTCTCATGACCTCTACATCAAACTTTAAACCTGCTAAAGACGCTGTCGTTCTAACTGACTCATCAACTAGCCTAGTCGTTAATGCACTTATATTACGTGTACAAAGTGTTTTCGAATTTTCTATTTCTTCCCTGACTTTATTTACATCAGTTTGGACTTTAGCAATATCTACGAAAACTGTGTTGACTTCGACTTGAATTTTATTTATGTCACTTTGCATCTCATTTACATCCGAATGAATGTTATTAATATCAACCTGAACATTGGACACATCAGTTCTAACATTTTGGATTCCTCTTTGGACTTCCTCAACCTTGTCTTGGACAGTCGCAACATCATTTTTAACAACAACTACTTCAGCCCTAGCACAAGAAATATCACTTCGGACATTAGCAACATCTAAATTCAACATTGTAAGATCTTTATGCACATTAGACACATCTATTTTAACATTGGACACGTCTGAGCGCATGTCAGTTACAGCATTCTCGATTCCTTGGGTATTAATCTGTAAACGCGACATATTATCCTCTAAATTAGCAGAACTGTTCTGAATAACTTTCAAACTTTCATCCATGCTAGCTTTCAAACTAGCAGACATATTACTAGCATTCTCCTCCATTCGACTAGTATTCCTAGCTTCCATCTCCTTCAAGCTTTCATTCATGCTTTCACTCATCTGCTTCATACTGCTATTCATGTTAGCAGACATCTCCTCTAACATCTTCCTCAAACTTTCGTCTGCCATTACAATATTAATTCAAAATATAAACTGCTGTAGGGACATACATCAAAAAAGCAAAATAACAACATCTGAGCAACACTTTTCACCATATATAAATTTGATCAATTTTCTGTCTTAAATCTAACTTATAACTACCTTAGAGTTAACCTTCGAAGACACTTCATGTTGAAACAAACTCAAACACAAGTTCAAATTTCCCTGGCTCATTTTAGAATATCCTAACACAAATAATTTACATTTCCAATCCAAATAATTTAATGTTATATTTAATATGACTGAAATATCATAAGCCGGTCAAATAAAATAAGATTCCAGATCATAGGCGATTTTTCTAAGTTTCCAGCCTATTTAACCTCTCTCAAGTTGTATAAGATCTGATCTTTTCTGAGTGTAATTTTCCTACTACAATACAACATTTAATTCCTATATAATCACACTCTTAAATACTACAATTGGCCTAGACATCTAACAAAGAATCAACCTCTTTATTTGAGTCTAATCGATCCACACGTTTTAGGTTTGCCAATCCTACTGGCGTTCAACCTGGTGATCCACTTATGTTGAATCAGCCCCATACGTTGACTGCGCCAATCCTTCTGTCCCCGTTTACCCGTATAGTAGGCTGTCAGATATCCGCCCCCTCAATCGGATTGCCAAAAATCAACCGCACCGGCTCATCTACACCAATGAAAATGGCACTGACAGATACTACCGAGATTTGAGCACAGAAGTTAACAAGAAATTATTGTGGAACACACCAAAATAGACGGGGGTCCATACTTACCTTTACTTACCTCTTATAAATATCTCGGGGATTGGGTTGACAACAGGATCTCTAAAGTATGCTCCCACAATAACTTTCACTATGACATTTAAAAATGAACCAAAACGAAGGCAAGAACTTTGAACTGTACAAAAGCTTTATTTCAAATAAAGGGTATGAATTTAACAACTCAACAAAATAAATGTGGCTATCAGTAGCCCATGTCAATCTGACTATGTCCTCCTATAGGACTTGCAAAGTTATTATACAACATGTTAGCTCCCCCGAGCTCAAAATAACGTAACATTCATAGCACACTTGGACTGGAAAAAGGAAGTCAGGACGAGACACATGTATAGAGCATTTGGTTTCTTTTAATAAACATGACACTTGTATTTATAGGCGCAAGGCCACAATGCAGATGACCTCGTCCGCTGATAACCAGTTGTCTGGCCAGCTGTGGTCTACACTTCAAACCTGACGCACACCTGTCAAATGGGCTCACTTGTCAAGCCACGTTACGTAAGAATCCAGCACTCTCTTAAAAGTTTTAAATGTCCGCAAGACATCACAAATATTGTTACGCAAATCTTTCAAATGCTTTACTCACATACCACTGGATTATTCTGACAATCCCTAAACTTGTTAAATTATCATCCAAATGTTTAATAAGCATTGTTTAGAGTATAAAACAAACTCTTAAATGTTTATAACAAAACTCATAAATGTTTATAACAATTAGAAATTGTTTATAATATAGTTAAAGACAAAAAGAATTTTAAACACGCCTTTAACATTACTTTCGTTCCACATTATTGTCAAAGATATTTACATCATTATTTACAATATTAACATTTAAATTATTCAAATAATTAATTTGAGAAATACATTAACCACATGTTCATCCGGTTGGTAATTTCATAATCGTGTCAATATAATCGACCAATGAAGGTTAGTTATACATATTAATGTCACAATCTGGTTTAATAAAGGTTTAATAATTATTATAATTATTTGTGACGGTAATCTCCATTCAAAATCTTATCTCAAATTCTTTCAATACTCTTGTTACTTATAACAGTAAATTCACTTGATTAATTTTCAAAGGACAAATACAATACACTCCAGCGGTAAATACGTCGCTTATAAAAAAATGCACAAAACTGCATTTTAAATAGGCTCAAAATTCATCATATATTAATATATACGGCATCAAAATCTTCCACAGAATTTACAAAAACCTCCACTAACAAATTCTTTAACATCATTAATTACTGTGGGAACCTCCTTCATTTACTTCAAGGGCATTATACATCAGCGACTTTCAACACGTTCGCTGCACTGGCGATTATACATTCATAGATCCACTTCAAAAATTCTTATAATCATTAATTGTTTCAAAACTGTTGTCATTTAACCTTCGTGGTTTTCATTCATGAATCGAAATTAAGTAAAAATTTGCCAATCACAAACAAATTTAATAGTGAATACGCTTATATACGCCTCTCTGGTCTATCAAAATTTAAGATTATCATCTTCAAAGTATTGTAGTATAAAAATACTATCATCAAACAAAGTGCGACTAAACTGCAAAATAGTCGAATAGAATCCAATTAGACTGTGGAATGCAAACATTATTATTCAAATCTCTAATTGAGAAAAACTCCTAACAAAAGTTCACGACTTTAATGCATTCAATAATTCATAATTAAAGTTCATCTTTCACAAAATTGTCTATGATGCAATGGAGTTCATAACTGATGATAAATGTCTGTGTTGCAATCAATTTCAAATAACGACTAGTATTTCCAAGATCGTCAACAATGCAAGAGATTTTAACGCTCTAAAATCATTTAAATGTTCTTCCTTCTTGATGATGACAGAAAATTGGTCAAAGTAATTAAACTGGGGTAGAAATTACTTGAATAAAGAGACACGCTGTCTGAAATTAAATCTGCCATGAAAATCATTAACTTATAGTCAAATCGTGACTACAAAAAAAAATAAGCAAATTATTGAAATATCTAAATATCAGTCTCAACTGATCCAAAATCAATTAACTATGTCCATGACATAACAATGTCTTAATAAATCGTCGAAAAAGGCATAACTCATCAAGGTGTACTGAGAATAGGAATCTCAAACAAGAATATAGGGCAAAATACATGAGGACAAAAATATGGGAAAATGGTTGCTCAGATATTGCTACAAAACTCAAATACAATAAACGTTCACGACTACCTTATCTGCCGATTGAAGTTCCAGAGGAAAATTCCCCAAAGAAGACTGCTGATGGATCCATTTCACCAAGTTAAAGCTGAGCTCCATCCTCGAAACAGGAAACAGCACCCTCGGAGAATCGAACTGCTTCCTCCTCTGGAAATTGCACTGCTCCATGAAGGCGAAAGACATCCTTCCGGCAAAATTCTTCTTTGTGAGTCGGGACTACCCTGACCTCTCTTGAAAAATCCCTGAAGATCTTGTAGAAAATCGCCATGAAGTTTTTGTAGTAATTTCCATTGAAATATTCATATTCAGTGAGTATGAAATCGTTTTCATTGCTGTTTGATAGTATTCAGCGTTGAGCCACGAAACATGGGTGTAGATGGTTGTTCACCACATGTCCGCTTGTATGGAATAGCAATTAGCGAAGTTCCATGTTGCTATCTTACTCCAACGATGTATGTCCCAATTGCATTAAAGTCCTTTAGCCTTCCATCTTCTCCTCGGTTATAGTGATAGTAGAACAAACTGCCTTATTAAACTGCTCCATAATACTGTAGCGTTGTGTCACAAAAGCAATCAGAAATCTCCCTGTTATACTAGCAGTGTCAGCCGTAGCGTAGGATCTGACGCTATAACGTGCTTCTCAGGTGGCGAGAAAATCACTTTTGTCAGACGTCTAAAATTGCTAATATCTTCTAAAATAACTCCTTGAAATTGTTCAAATTTACTACACTGCTTAATGTAGCACTGCACAATAGAATTAGCTTATAGGCAACCGCTAACTGTTCATAGCCACTCTTGTAGACGCGTTATAATGTGCGTTTTAACTTCACCTAGTTTTACTCACAGTAAACTTGCACTGCTTGTCTGCTTGAATCACGTTTAATGCAGTGGCTTCACCACGCGTTATAAAGACGACTCTCTCTATTAATGTCACTCGACGTCTCACCAAAACGACTATATAAGCACTGAAGATCTGACGATTTGAGATATGCGATATGAGACGATTGAGACTGCTCTCTTCTGCGCAAGGCCTTTTATAAACTTCATAAGGGGCGTATCCATCCCTTCCATAGCGTGTTACTGCGTCATTGCTCGAAGTTCCAACTTCGTCAATACTTGACGGATTTTCAAAATTCAAAAACAGGAAATAAATTTCACCAAACTTCCAGATCAATGCCTCTACTGCAAATGGATTTCCACAATTCTTCATTCCAAAAAGCATTAAAAATACCATAGTTTCAGCAATCTCCGTCTTCCTTCAAACAATCGTTGATTGGTTCGAGCCTCCCCTCCAATAGCATAATTTCTTCCTCAGCACAATTCAACGTTTCCTGCGACTGCGTCGTAAATCTCGGATCTTTCTCGAATAAGTGCTGACGTCATTGAGAATCTTAGCTCAAGCAGCCTGCTAGCATAACGTCTGCGTCATCCGTGCTTACGTCATGACCATCCACGTCATAACTATGACAGCCATAACTTTCTTTATATTTGTCAATATAGCCACCGTGGTCTCGCTATAATTCAATTTACGGGGGCATTCTCCCCTCACCACGTTTTAAAAACAGTTGCAAATTGTTTTTAAATTCAGTGTTACAAGTACCTCAACTCTCTTGAAAACGAAATTGAATTATTACTGGTTTACTCTAGTATGATATTTCCTCTATGTTCCTTAATCATAAATCTCTTCTACTCTGGGTTGTGTGTGATTAAATGCATTCTCTCCTCTCTACTTTCTCTTCTGTCCAGTATTTCTATTTTCTAAGTTCTGCTGGCTTGTCGAAGGTCCAGGATCGATCACAACATCCTGCCTTTTTTTTTGATTTTCGGCTTCTTTTTCCCGTAACTCCTTTAGGTATTGCTGGCTTTCCCTCTCTCTTTCCTGATACTGATCGGGTGTCATAACCTGACCTTGAGGATTTTGATTTCTATTTTGGTTCTGGTTATTTCTATTATAATTTCTGTTATAACCATTATTGTTGTAGTATCTGCCTCTTCCATTGTTGTAATTGCCTCGATTATAGTTCCAGCCTCTTCTCTGTTGATACGGACGGTAACCTTGCGATCTGTTATTCCTAAACTGATTATTCCTGTGAGGACCTACATTGTCAGTTTTCTCTTCATCTGGCTTGTCAGTTTGTTGGACTTGGTCCATATATACCGTATTTATTTCTTTGAAGTCATGCCTTTGACCTTTCTGTACCACGTTAGGCATTGGACTTGTGTAGTCTAACCTCCTCTGTAATTCATCCATGCTGGTCAAATCCCTTATGTTTGATGAAATGATTAGTCTCCTCACCTCCAGAGGCAGCATACGAGAAATCGCATCAATTAATTGCTCCGTTGACAAAGGGGGTTGCAAAAATCTCAAGCGGGACAATTGACTCGTAAAGAAATCAGCGTACCGCGTTGGAAGAGTACCTGAGTATTTTCTTGAATAAACCTCCGCTCTTAACGAATTCTGCGCTTCGATGGACCAAAATCGTTTGATTAGCGCCTCTGCAAACTCGTCAAAGTTACTGAATGTGTATCTAAATGCGAGAAACCACTCGAGGGGTCCTCCAATCAAAAATCTCTCCACTATCTTCATCTCTCTCTCTCTGGGAATGTGAGCTTCGATGAAATAATCTTTGAGGTTCCTAACATATTCTATAGGCGTTAAACTATCAGTGTTGCTGAATTTTGCGGTTTGTCTTCAAAATTCCTGATGACCGTGACATTCCTCGGATATGAATCCGGGTAGTTTTTCCCACTATCTCGATAGTTCCACTCAGGGTCCATATTCCTCTCGTCATCTTCCTCCCTGAATCTGGATATACGTTCTTCAGGAGTCACGTCTCTCTCTTCTAAATCTAGGTTATATCTTCTGGCATAATTCCTATTGGTTTCGCAAGCCAAGCCTTCTGTATCCTCCCCCAGGGGCTCACATCTAGTGGGTTGTGGGTTGGCGACCACGGGGCCCCAGCTGAGTCCGGCATTGCTTCCACTTACTTGTGCCGGGCTCCTCTCTGTCTTCTTTCCTGTCGACCTCACTTGGTCAACTCTTGTTCTCTTCCGACCCCGACGGTATTAGGGTATCCGAGGCCTAGGGAGTCTCTTCCTTTCCCGCCTTAATTGGCCCTTGTCTCATCTTTTCTGATTCCCTCCTTCTACGAGGGGTCAGCCTTCTTTTTCTTTTCATGTTATCTCCTGCCTTCTGCTTAAGGCCCTCAAGGAGGCCGGGTGTATGTAGCCCCACCACTTTTGGTGCACCCTAGATAATGCTACACCCTCAGGGGCTCACGGCTGGTGAGTTCGGGAGTTGGCGACCCCGAGGGATTCCTGAGCTGGGTCCGTTTTCCCCTTTTGTCCCTTACCTTTGGGGCGGACCCTCTCCTCTTTCACTGTCCTATCTGCCTTTCATGGCTCTCCTTCCTTCCAAGTCCCTCAATCCGCCTTCTTCGAGGATTGAGGGCATTTCAATTCCTCCTGTCCATTATTTGCCTTATTCTCCTTTAGTTTTCCATTTCTTCTTCTAGTATGTAGGTTAGTAGTTAGTTTTAGTTTTAAGTTCGCATTTCATTTTCATCTTCACGATCACCCAAACCATCAGGGGCCGATAACCTAGATGTTAGGCCCCTTAAAACAACAATTATCATCATCATCATCAACCTTCTGTATCCTTGTCAGTAATCTCCGTTAAGACTTTCTTGATTAACTCTTCTTTGTAGGTCTCCATCAAACTAGCTTCTCCTAGCTTCAAATTTTGCAGTTTACTCGTCGTTTCATTCACATCTGAGACAACTTTATGAATCTGTTCCTCTAATGCAGATTTTAATGCTTGCACATCCTGACCTAATTGTGTTCTATCTTCTACTTGTCTCTCGGATAGCGAATCCATCCTGACGCTTAAATCTTTCCTAATCTGTACTACTTCATTGTTAATATCTATTTGAGTACTGGCAAGTTTTCTTTCAATACGTTCCTGAATTTGGGTTACATGTTCCCCACTTGACCTATTCCACTCGTCTTTCCATACTGCTACATTTGCCGTTAACATTTCTGCTATGTCTACTTCGATATCTTCTTTAAGTAATCTATTATGGTCTAATACCTGGGTTCTCATGACCTCTACATCAAACTTTAAACCTGCTAAAGACGCTGTCGTTCTAACTGACTCATCAACTAGCCTAGTCGTTAATGCACTTATATTACGTGTACAAAGTGTTTTCGAATTTTCTATTTCTTCCCTGACTTTATTTACATCAGTTTGGACTTTAGCAATATCTACGAAAACTGTGTTGACTTCGACTTGAATTTTATTTATGTCACTTTGCATCTCATTTACATCCGAATGAATGTTATTAATATCAACCTGAACATTGGACACATCAGTTCTAACATTTTGGATTCCTCTTTGGACTTCCTCAACCTTGTCTTGGACAGTCGCAACATCATTTTTAACAACAACTACTTCAGCCCTAGCACAAGAAATATCACTTCGGACATTAGCAACATCTAAATTCAACATTGTAAGATCTTTATGCACATTAGACACATCTATTTTAACATTGGACACGTCTGAGCGCATGTCAGTTACAGCATTCTCGATTCCTTGGGTATTAATCTGTAAACGCGACATATTATCCTCTAAATTAGCAGAACTGGTCTGAATAACTTTCAAACTTTCATCCATGCTAGCTTTCAAACTAGCAGACATATTACTAGCATTCTCCTCCATTCGACTAGTATTCCTAGCTTCCATCTCCTTCATGCTTTCATTCATGCTTTCACTCATCTGCTTCATACTGCTATTCATGTTAGCAGACATCTCCTCTAACATCTTCCTCAAACTTTCGTCTGCCATTACAATATTAATTCAAAATATAAACTGCTGTAGGGACATACATCAAAAAAGCAAAATAACAACATCTGAGCAACACTTTTCACCATATATAAATTTGATCAATTTTCTGTCTTAAATCTAACTTATAACTACCTTAGAGTTAACCTTCGAAGACACTTCATGTTGAAACAAACTCAAGCACAAGTTCAAATTTCCCTGGCTCATTTTAAAATATCCTAACACAAATAATTTACATTTACAATCCAAATAATTTAATGTTATATTTAATATGACTGAAATATCATAAGCCGGTCAAATAAAATAAGATTCCAGATCATAGGCGATTTTTCTAAGTTTCCAGCCTATTTAACCTCTCTCAAGTTGTATAAGATCTGATCTTTTCTGAGTGTAATTTTCCTACTACAATACAACATTTAATTCCTATATAATCACACTCTTAAATACTACAATTGGCCTAGACATCTAACAAAGAATCAACCTCTTTATTTGAGTCTAATCGATCCACACGTTTTAGGTTTGCCAATCCTACTGGCGTTCAACCTGGTGATCCACTTATGTAGAATCAGCCCTATACGTTGACTGCGCCAATCCTTCTGTCCCCGTTTACCCGGATAGTAGGCTGTCAGATATCCGCCCCCTCAATCGGATTGCCAATAATCCACCGCGCCGGCTCAGCTACACCAATGAAAATGGCACTGACAGATACTACCGAGATTTGAGCACAGAAGTTAACAAGAAATTATTGTGGAACACACCAAAATAGACGGGGGTCCATACTTACCTTTACTTACCTCTTATAAATATCTCGGGGATTGGGTTGACAACAGGATCTCTAAAGTATGCTCCCACAATAACTTTCACTATGACATTTAAAAATGAACCAGAACGAAGGCAAGAACTTTGAACTGTACAAAAGCTTTATTTCAAATAAAAGGAATGAATTTAGCAAACTCAACAAAATAAATGTGGCTATCAGTAGCCCATGTCAATCTGACTACGTCCTCCTATAGGACTTGCAAAGTTAGCATACAACATGTTAGCTCCCCCGAGCTCAAAATAACGTAATATTCATAACACAGTTGGACTGGAAAAAGGAAGTCAGGACGAGACACGTGTATAGAGCATTTGGTTTCTTTTAATAAACATGACACTTGTATTTATAGGCGCAAGGCCACAATGCAGACGACCTCGTCCGCTGATTACCAGTTGTCTGGCCAGCTGCCATCTACCCTTCAACCTGACGTACACCTGTCAAATGGGCTCACTTGTCAAGCCACGTTGCGTAAGAATCCAGCACTCTCTCAAAAGTTTTAAATGTCCGCAAGACATCACAAATATTGTTACGCAAATCTTTCAAATGCTTTACTCAAATACCACTGGATTATTCTGACAATCCCTAAACTTGTTGAATTATCCTTCAAATGTTTAATAAGCATTGTTTAGAGTATAAAACAAACTCTTAAATGTTTATAACAAAAACTCATAAATGTTTATAACAATTAGAAATTGTTTATAATATAGTTAAGGACAAAAAGAATTTTAAACACGCCTTTAACATTACTTTCGTTCCACATTATTGTCAAAAATATTTACATCATTTATTTACAATATTAACATTTAAATTATTCAAATTATTAATTTTAGAAATACATTAACCACATGTTCATCCGGTTGGTAATTTCATAATCGTGTCAATATAATCGACCAATGAAGGTTAGTTATACATTTTAATGTCACAATCCGGTTTAATAAAAGTTTAATAATTATTATAATTATTTGTGACGGTAATCTTCATTCAAAATCTTATCTCAAATTCTTTCAATACTCTTGTTAATTATAACAGTAAATTCACTTGATTAATTTTCAAAGGACAAATACAATACATTCCAGCGGTAAATACGTCGCTTATAAAAAAAAATGCACAAGACTGCATTAAAAATAGGCCCAAAATTCATCATATATTAATATATACGGCATCAAAATCTTCCAAAGAATTTACAAAAACCTCCACTAACAAATTCTTTAACATCATTAATTACTGTGGGAACCTCCTTCATTTACTTCAAGGGCATTATACATCAGCGACTTTCAACACGTTCGCTGCACTAGCGATTATACATTCATATTTCCACTTCAAAAATTCTTATAATCATTAATTGTTTCAAAACTGTTGTCATTTAACCTTCGTGGATTTCATTCATGAATCGAAATGAAGTAAAAATTTGCCAATCACAAACAAATTTAATAGTGAATACGCTTATATACGCCTCTCTGGTCTATCAAAATTTAAGATTATCATCTTCAAAGTATTGTAGTATAAAATACTATCATCAAACAAAGTGCGACTAAACTGCAAAATAGTCGAATAGAATCCAATTAGACTGTGGAATGCAAACATTATTATTCAAATCTCTAATTGAGAAAAAACTCCTAACAAAAGTTCAAGACTTTAATGCATTCAATAATTCATAATTAAAGTTCATCTTTCTCAAAATTGTCTATGATGCAATGGTCGTTCATAACTGACGATAAATGTCTGTGTTGCAATCAATTTCAAATAACGACTAGTATTTCCAAGATCGTCGACAACGTTAGAGATTTTAACGCTCTAAAATCATTTAAATGTTCTTCTTTCTTGATGATGACAGAAAATTGGTCAAAGTAATTAAACTGGGGTAGAAATTACTTTAATAAAGAGACACGCTGTCTGAAATTAAATCTGCCATGAAAATCATAACTTATAGTCAAATCGTGACTACCAAAAATAAGCAAATTATTGAAATATCTAAATATCAGTCTCAACTGATCCAAAATCATTTAACTATGCCCATGAAATAACCATGTCTTAATAAAACGTCGAAAAAGGCATAACTCATCAAGGTGTACTGAGAATAGGAATCTCAAACAAGAATATAGGGCAAAATACATGAGGACAAAAAATATGGGAAAATGGTTGCTCAGATATTGCTACAAAACTCAAATACAATAAACGTTCACGACTACCTTATCTGCCGAGTGAAGTTCCAGAGGAAAATTCCCCAAAGAAGACTGCTGATGGATCCATTTCACCAAGTTAAAGCTGAGCTCCATCCTCGAAACAGGAAACAGCACCCTCGGAGAATCGAACTGCTTCCTCCTCCGGAAATTGCACTGCTCCGTGAAGACAAAAGACATCCTTCCGGCAAAATTCTTCTTTGTGAGTCGGGACTACCCTGACCTCTCTTGAAAAATCCCTGAAGATCTTGTAGAAAATCGCCATGAAGTTTTTGTAGTAATTTCCATAGAAATATTCATATTCAGTGAGTATGAAATCGTTTCCATTGCTGTTTGATAGTATTCAGCGTTGAGCCACGAAACATGGGTGTAGATGGTTGTTCACCACATGCCCGCTTGTATGGAATAGCAATTAGCGAAGTTCCATGTTGCTATCTTACTCCAACAATGTATGTCCCAATCGCATTAAAGTCCCTTAGCCTTCCATCTTCTCCTCGGTTATGGTAATAGAAGAACAAACTGCCTTATTAAACTGCTCCATAATACTGTAGCGTTGTGTCACAAAAGCAATCAGAAGTCTCCCTGTTATACTAGCAGTGTCAGCCGTAGCGTAGGATCTGGCGATACAAAGTGCTTCTCAGATAGCGAGAAAATCACTTTTGTCAGTCGTCTAAAAGTGCTAATATCTTCTAAAATAACTCCTTGAAATTGTTCAAATTTACTACACTGCTTAATGTAGCACTGCACAATAGGATTAGCTTATAGGCAACCGCTAACTGTTCATAGCCACTCTTGTAGACGCGTTATAATGTGCGTTTTAACTTCACCTAGTTTTACTCACAGTAAACTTGCACTGCTTGTCTGCTTGAATCACGTTCACTGCGGTGGCTTCACCACGCGTTATAAAGGCGACTCTCTCTACTAATATCATTCGACGTCTCACCAAAACGACTATATAATCACTGAAGATCTGACGATTTGAGATATGCGATATGAGACGATTGAGACTCCTCTCTTCTGCGCAAGGCCTTTTATAAACTTCATAAGGGGCGTATCCTTCCCTTCCATAGCGTGTTACTGCGTCATCACTAGAAGTTCCAACTTCGTCAATACGTGACGGATTTTCAAAATTCAAAAACAGGAAATAAATTTCACCAAAATTCCAAATCAATGCCTCTACTGCAAATGGATTTCCACAATTCTTCATTCCAAAAAGTATTAAAAATACCATAGTTTCAGCAATCTCCGTCTTCCTTCAAACAATCGTTGATTGGTTCGAGCCTCCCCTCCAATAGCATAATTTCTTCCTCAGCACAATTCCACGTTTCCTGCGACTGCCTATGATCTGGAATCTTATTTTATTTGACCGGCTTATGACATTTTAGTCATATTAAAGATAAAATTAAATTATTTGGATTGTAAATGTAAATTATTTGTGTTAGGATATTTTAAAATGAGCCAGGGAAATTTGAACATGTGCTTGAGTTTGTTTCAACATGAAGTGTCTTCGAAGGTTAATTATAAGGTAGTTATAAGTTAGATTTAAGACAGAAAATTGATCAAATATATATATGGTGAAAAGTGTTGCTCAGATGTTGTTATTTTGCTCTATTGATGTATGTCCCTACAGCAGTTTATATTTTGAATTAATATTGTAATGGCAGACGAAAGTATGAGGATGATGTTAGAAGAGTTGAAAGCTAGCATGAATGAAAGTGCGAGGGAGATGAAAGCTAGCATGAATAGCAGTATGAAGCAGATGCTGAATGAAAGCATGAAGGAGATGGAAGCTAGGAATACTAGTCGAATGGAGGAGAATGCTAGTAATTTGTCTGCTAATATGAAAGTTCTCCAGACCAGTTCTGCTAACTTAGAGGATAATATGTCGCGTTTACAGATTAATACCCAAGGAATCGAGAATGCTGTAACTGACATGCGCTCAGACGTGTCCAATGTCCAAAAAGATTTATCCAATGTGCATAAAAATGTTTCAGAGGTTAAAATAGATGTGTCTAATGTGCATAAAGATCTTACAATGTTGAATTTAGATGTTGCTAATGTCCGAAGTGATATTTCTTGTGCTAGGGCTGAGGTAGTTGTTGTTAAAAATGATGTTGCGACTGTCCAAGACAAGGTTGAGGAAGTCCAAAGAGGAATCCAAAATGTTAGAACTGATGTGTCCAATGTTCAGGTTGATATTAATAACATTCATTCGGATGTAAATGAGATGCAAGGTGACATAAATAAAATTCAAGTAGAAGTCAACACAGTTTTCGTAGATATTGCTAAAGTCCAAACTGATGTAAATAAAGTCAGGGAAGAAATAGAAAATTCGAAAACACTTTGTACACGTAATATGAGTGCATTAACGACTAGGCTAGTTGATGAGTCAGTTAGAACGACAGCATCTTTAGCAGGTCTAAAGTTTGATGTAGAGATCATGAGAACCCAGGTATTAGACCATAATAGATTACTTAAAGAAGATATCGAAGTAGACATAGCAGAAATGTTAACGGCAAATGTAGCAGTATGGAAAGACGAGTGGAATAGGTCAAGTGGGGAACATGTAACCCAAATTCAGGAACGTATTTAAAGAAAACTTGCCAGTACTCAAATAGATATTAACAATGAAGTAGTACAGATTAGGAAAGATTTAAGCGTCAGGATGGATTCGCTATCCGAGAGACAAGTAGAAGATAGAACACAATTAGGTCAGGATGTGCAAGCATTAAAATCTGCATTAGAGGAACAGATTCATAAAGTTGTCTCTGATGTGAATGAAACGACGAGTAAACTGCAAAATTTGAAGCTAGGAGAAGCTAGTTTGATGGAGACCTACAAAGAAGAGTTAATCAAGAAAGTTATGGCTGTCATAGTTATGACGTGGATAGTCATGACGTAAGCACGGATGACGCAGACGTTATACCAGCAGGCTGCTTGAGCTGAGATTCTCAATGACGTCAGCATTTATTCGAGAAAGTTCCGAGATTTACGACGCAGTCGCAGGAAACGTGGAATTGTGCTGAGGAAGATGATGATGATAATTGTTGTTTTAAGGGGCCTAACATCTAGGTTATCGGCCCCTGATGGTTTGGGTGATCGTGAAGATGAAAATGAAAAGCGAACTTAAAACTAAAACTAACTACTAACCTACATACTAGAAGAAGAAATGGAAAATTAAAGGAGAATAATGCAAATAAAAGGACAGAAGGAAAAGAAATGCCCTCAACCCTCGGAGAAGGCGGATTGAGGGACTTGGAAGGAAGGAGAGCCATGAAAGGCATATAGGAAAGTGAAAGAGGAGAGGGTCCGCCCCAAAGGTAAGGGACAAAAGGGGAAAACGGACCCAGCTCAGGAATCCCTCGGGGTCGCCAACTCCCGAACTCACCAGCCGTGAGCCCCTGAGGGTGTAGCATTATCTAGGGTGCACCAGAAGTGGTGGGGCTACATACACCCTGCCTCCTTAAGGGCCTAGAGCACAAGGCAGGAGGTAAAAGGAAGAGAAAAAGAAGGCTGACCCCTCGCAGAAGGAGGGTATCAGAAAAGATGAGACAAGGGCCAATTAAGGCGGGAAAGGAAGAGACTCCCTAGGCCTCGGATACCCTAATACCGTCGGGGTCAGAAGAGAACAAG
Organism: Meconema thalassinum; assembly: GCA_946902985.2. Taxonomy (NCBI): domain Eukaryota; kingdom Metazoa; phylum Arthropoda; class Insecta; order Orthoptera; family Tettigoniidae; genus Meconema; species Meconema thalassinum. The sequence continues at coordinate 477,844,806 of OX336392.1, read as the reverse complement.
AGTTGACCAAGTGAGGTCGACAGGAAAGAAGACAGAGAGGAGCCCGGCACAAGTAAGTGGAAGCAATGCCGGACTCAGCTGGGGCCCCGTGGTCGCCAACCCACGCCCACAAGATAGCTGAGGAAGAAATTATGCTATTGGAGGGGAGGCCCGAACCAATGAACGATTGTTTGAAGGAAGACGGAGATTGCTGAAACTATGGTATTTTTAATACTTTTTGGAATGCAGAATTGTGGAAATCCATTTGCAGTAGAGGCATTGATCTGGAATTTTGGTGAAATTTATTTCCTGTTTTTGAATTTTGAAAATCCGTCAAGTATTGACGAAGTTGGAACTTCGAGCGATGACGCAGTAACACGCTATGGAAGGGATGGATACGCCCCTTATGAAGTTTATAAAAGGCCTTGCGCAGAAGAGAGCAGTCTCAATCTCCTCATATCGCATATCTCAAATCGTCAGATCTTCAGTGCTTATATAGTTGTTTTGGTGAGACGTCGAGTGACATTAATAGAGAGAGTCGTCTTTATAACGCGTGGTGAAGCCACTGCATTAAACGTGATTCAAGCAGACAAGCAGTGCAAGTTTACTGTGAGTAAAACTAGGTGAAGTTAAAACGCACATTATAACGCGTCTACAAGAGTGGCTATGAACAGTTAGCGGTTGCCTATAAGCTAATTCTATTGTGCAGTGCTACATTAAGCAGTGTAGTAAATTTGAACAATTTCAAGGAGTTATTTTAGAAGATATTAGCAATTTTAGACGTCTGACAAAAGTGATTTTCTCGCCACCTGAGAAGCACGTTATAGCGTCAGATCCTACGCAACGGCTGACACTGCTAGTATAACAGGGAGACTTCTGATTGCTTTTGTGACACAACGCTACAGTACTATGGAGCAGTTTAATATGGCAGTTTGTTCTTCTATTACCATAACCGAAGAGAGGATGGAAGGCTAAAGGACTTTAATGCAATTGGGACATACATCGTTGGAGTAAGATAGCAACATGGAACTTCGCTAATTGCTATTCCATACAAGCGGACATGTGGTGAACAACCATCTACACCCCTGTTTCGTGGCTCAACGCTGAATACTATCAAACAGCAATGTCCCCGTTTACCCGGATAGTAGGCTGTCAGATATCCGTCCCCTCAATCGGATTGCCAATAATCCACCGCGCCGGCTCAGCTACACCAATGAAAATGGCACTGACAGATACTACCGAGATTTGAGTACAGAAGTTAACAAGGAATTATTGCGGAACACACCAAAATAGACGGGGGTCCATACTTACCTTCACTTACCTCTTATAAATATCTCGGGGATTGGGTTGACAACAGGATCTCTAAAGTATGCTCCCACAATAATGTTGACTATGACATTTAAAATGAACCAGAACGAAGGCAAGAACTTTGAACTGTACAAAAGCTTTATTTCAAATAAAGGGTATGACTTTAACAAACTCAACAAAATATATGTGGCTATCAGTAGCCCATGTCAATCTGACTATGTCCTCCTATAGGACTTGCAAAGTTAGCATACAACATGTTAGCTCCCACGAGCTCAAAGTAACGTAACATTCATAGCACACTTGGACTGGAAAAAGGAAGTCAGGACGAGACACATGTATAGAGCATTTGGTTTCTTTTAATAAACATGACACTTGTATTTATAGGCGCAAGGCCACAATGCAGACGACCTCGTCCGCTGATAACCAGTTGTCTGGCCAGCTGTGGTCTACACTTCAAACCTGACGCACACCTGTCAAATGGGCTCACTTGTCAAGCCACGTTACGTAAGAATCCAGCACTCTCTTAAAAGTTTTAAATGTCCGCAAGACATCACAAATATTGTTACGCAAATCTTTCAAATGCTTTACTCACATACCACTGGATTATTCTGACAATCCCTAAACTTGTTAAATTAGCATCCAAATGTTTAATAAGCATTGTTTAGAGTATAAAACAAACTCTTAAATGTTTATAACAAAAACTCATAAATGTTTATAACAATTAGAAATTGTTTATAATATAGTTAAAGACAAAAAGAATTTTAAACACGCCTCTAACATTACTTCCGTTCCACATTATTGTCAAAGATATTTACATCATTATTTACAATATTAACATTTAAATTATTCAAATTATTAATTTTAAGAAATACATTAACCACATGTTCATCCGGTTGGTAATTTCATAATCGTGTCGATATAATCGACCAATGAAGGATGTAGATAAAAACAACTCACTGCCATGGATGAAGCGAAAATGGTGTTTATAGAACAGACAGTGAGCCCCAAAAATTATGCCTTATTTGAATAAAAAGAATAAAAGGCGGATGGTAAAAAAGGATAAAACAAATAAGGCATAGTGAACAAGGCAGTTTAAGAGTCCCTCGCAGATCGGCCAGATCCACACACTCCAAGAGAAGGTGTGCCACGGTTAGGTGGGCGCCGCAAGTAAACACAGGAGGATCTTCTCTCTTTAGCAAGTGGGAGTGCGTAGCAATCCCATGGCCGATCCGGAGTCGACAGAGTACCACAGCTTCCTTCCGGAGAGATCGGAAGGAAGATTTCCACACCTTCGTTGTCTCCTTGATGCCTCTCAGTTTGTTGGGTGGAGGCGTGCCACGCCATGCCTCCTCCCAATGCGAAAGGGTCGAATGCCGCAACTGAGAGCGCACATCACTAGCAGGCACCTTATACGGTAGCGAGGGCAGTGGGACTGCCTCTCTCGCCGCCTGATCAGCAAGCTCGTTTCCCACAATACCCATGTGGCTAGGAAGCCACACAAAGGTCACCCCGGTACCAGCGTTACGCGAACTGACGAGCTGGTCGTGCTCACGCTGGACCAACGGGTGCTTCGGGAAACACACATCGATCGCCTGCAGCGCACTCAGAGAGTCAGTACACACAAGAAAGTGCTGGTGATCGTCTGATAACGTGTACCGCAGAGCCTCTAAGATGGCATAGAGCTCCGCAGTGTACACGTTACAGGCCTCGGGAAGTGAAAAGAGAAACCGACGATCCTCAACCACAAATGCACAGCCTACTTTCTCGCTTACCCTCGAACCGTCCGTGAATACAAGCCCTGATCCCGGATACCGTGTCACCACGGACTGGAACAGCCTCCGATGGACGGAGGAGTCCGTGTCCAACTTGGGGCCGGTGTGCAGATCCAGGATGATATCAGGGCGAGAGACCATCCACGGAGGGAACTTGCTAGGTACTCGGACGATACAGGAGACAGAAGGAAATCGGAACTGACGGTATAAGTCATCCAAGCGAATCCCCGCCGGCCGAGTGGCTCGGGCGAGCGCATCGTACATCCGGCGATTCGGATTGGAAAACAAACATGGATAGCTTGGATGAAGGGGCATCTGTCGAATTGTTGCAGCCTAGGTCAGCAGTACTTGTTGGCGCCTCAGGTGTAAAGGAGGTACGCCAGCCTCGGCGAGCAAGCTGACGACTGGGCTCGTCCGAAAGGCATCCGTCGCCAGCCTCACACCGCCGTGGTGGACACTGTCCAGTTTAACAAGCACTGACTTACGGGCCGAACCATATGCTACACTGCCATAATCTAACCTAGATAAAATCAGTGACTTATAAAAGCGCAGGAGCACCACGCGGTCCGCCCCCCATGATGTGCAGCTAAGAAACCGCAACATGTTGAGTTTCTTAGCACAGGTAGTTTTCAAACACCGCACGTGTGGCTCCCACGTCAATTTCTGATCGAAAAGGAGCCCAAGGAACCGGTACGCAGCAACGACCGGCAAAGCTACATCGCCCAGATAAAGCTCAGGATCAGGATGGAGAGTGCGCTTTCGGCAGAAATGGACAACCGAGGACTTAGCGGTAGAGAATCGAAAGCCATGCTCTAGTGTCCAGCGTTCCACTCTCCGAATAGCTTGTTGTAGCTGTCGTTCAGCGACCGCCATATTTTGCGCACTATAATGTAGAGCGAAGTCGTCTACATATAGCGACAGTACCACTGCTGGACAAGCAGCAGCGACTATACCGTTTATGGCAATCGCAAATAATGTTACGCTAAGCACCGATCCCTGTGGGACTCCGTTTTCCTGTATATGATATTGCGAATATGTCCCACCTATTCGGACACGGAACAGGCGAAGGGACAGAAAATTCGCAATAAAAACCGGCAAGTTCCCTCGGAATTTCCATTGATGCAGGGTAGAGAGGATGCCGTAACGCCAAGTGGTGTCATAGGCCTTCTCGAGATCAAAGAAAACAGCGACTAGGTGCTGTCTCCGGAGAAAAGCGTCCTGTATGGCGGTCTCCAGGCGTACCAGATGGTCGTTGGTACACCGAGACGCCCTGAAACCACACTGGTATTCAGATAGGCGTCCCCGTTTCTCCAGGACCCACACTAGGCGCCGATTGAACATCCTCTCAAAGAGCTTGCACAGACCGTTAGTGAGACAAATAGGTCTGTAACTCCCTGTCAATTTGGGATCCTTATCTGGTTTCAGGATAGGTATAATGATACCTTCCTGCCATTGCGCTGGAAACACACCTTCCAACCAGATACGATTAAACACCCTGAGCAAATAACGAATGCTCTCATCGTTAAGGTGTTTAAGCATCTGGTTGTGAATATTATCCGGGCCAGGAGACGTGTCCCTGCAGAGGGCCAGCGCTCCGCGGAGTTCCCACTCCGTAAAGGGCACGTTGTACTCCTCCGAAGCGCGGGAAGCAAAACTAAGATGGAAACGTTCCGCTTCGCGCTTCAGGGCCACGAAGGCAGGGTCATAGTTATCGGAACCGGATATATCCGCAAAATACGAGGCGAGATGGTTTGCAACTCGATAAGGATCTGTAACCAATTCATTATCAATGGAAATTCCCGGTTCAGTAGAAGATGTCTAAATTCCCGAAATGCGTCTTAGTTTAGTCCACACTTGAGAGGAGGGGGTATGTGCCGTAATAGAAGACACATACCGTTCCCAGGATTGTTTCTTACTCTGGCGAATAAGAATCCGTGCCTTGGCACGAAATTTCTTAAACGCCACCAAATTGGCCATGGTTGGACGCCGACGGTAGTGCTTATGAGCTCGACGACGGTCTCTTACTGCCGCTGCAATATCCTCTGTCCACCAAGGGACGAGTTTGCGACGAGGAGACCCAGAAAAGAATGGAATGGACTCTTCGGCGGCAGCAAGAAGCACATCGGTGATGTGCTGTACCTCGTCATCGACGCTCCTGCTACCAAGATCAACGAACACAGCTCGTTCTTGAAACGAGGGCCAATTTGCCCGCTTAAGCACCCAACGACTGGGGAACTCCACGGGCTTCTGGTTCAGAAGTGTAAGAATGATCGGGAAATGGTCACTGTCACAGAGGTCGTCGTGTACATTCCAACCAAATAGGGGGACCAGCGCACGGCTACTCACACTCAAGTAAGTCAATGTGTGAGTACGTGCCGAGCGCTAAGCTAAAATGTGTAGCTTCCCCTGTATTTAATAGACATAAATCCATCCCTTGAATTAAGCCCTCCACGTCCCTTCCTCTGGGGCAGGAAGATGGTGATCCCCAGTGGGGGTGATGAGAGTTGAAATCACCCACGAGTAGGAAAGGGACTGGAAGTTGATCAACAAGATCAAAGACGTCATTAATATCAAGGGGCTGGTTCGGTGGAAGGTACACGTTACATACAGTTGTCATAGCAGGCAAGGACACGCGAACTGCAATAGCTTCCAGAGGAGTGTCGAGTGGAAACTCCTCACTATAGCAGTCAGAGCGAACGAAGGTACAAACGCCCCCGGAAGCCCGGGCGGCGTCTTGTCGCTCTTTAGAGTATAGTCGGAAACCTCTCAGAACAGTCTCAAGATCAGGTCTGAGGTTCGTTTCCTGTAGGCAGACTATACTCGCTGCGTATTGGGCAATAAGCTGACGGAGCTCTGTCAAATGCCTGTCATAACTGAACAATTCCACTGTAACAGTGCCATTGTGTGGACCTAGGGAATAAGTTGGAGCAGCAAGCTACAACTTAGACACTGGAGGATCATCATCCACTACGTCGACTATAATCTCAATGTCCTCAGGCGAGGTCATGGAGTGACTCGACTCGGTGGAAGATTTCCTAGACGCAGTTCGGCGGCGGGGGGATCTCCGTGGGCAGCGCGTAGATCTGGGGACCGAAACGTCCCCAGGCGCAGAAGCATCCGCAAGTGTGGGCGCGGATGGCTTCCCCTTTTTTGGAGAAAGGGAATGCGTAGTGCGGGGTCCCTTCTTACCCGCCCCCGCCTCTTTAAGATATATAGACGGGTCAGGAGCCGAATTCCTGACCCTGGTCGACCATGCCGCCTCCGCCGGCTTCGGCGTGGCTTTCGCCGACCGTTTGGGTGGGGAGAAAGTCTTCGACTTCCTCCCGAGTGGGGAGTAAGTCTTCAACTTCCTCCCCTGCTGTGCGGGCGGAGCAGCCTTCGCTCGCACAGCCTTCGTGCTGGCCGAAGTTGGAGTTAAGTCACCTTCGGGCTTTCCGTTATAATCTTAGGAGCTGGTTTCGGAACAGGAAACTCAGTTGCAGGTTTCACAGCTGGTACTAAAGATGAGGTAGTCGGGACCAAATTTGGTATTATGGCTCTATAATCAATCGTTGGAGAAGGCGAAGTCGTGGTACGGTACTTCTTGCGGGCCTCCTGGTAGGTGAGACCATCCAGGGTTTTGATCTCCTGGATTTTCTTCTCACTCAGGAAGACAGGGCAGTTCCTGTCCCGAGGAGAATGAAATCCAGGGCAATTAGTGCACTGATAAGGTGTTGTGCACTCTTCCGCTTCGTGTGGTACCTTACCGCATGTTCCGCAGATTGGGGGGCTCGAGCATCGGGATAACATGTGCCCGAACTTCTGGCACTTATAGCACCTCATTGGTGGAGGGATATAAGGCCGTACGTCACAAAGGTAACTTGTAACCTTGATTTTCTCCGGGAGCACCGAAAGCTCAAAGGAAATAATGAAAGCACCAGTATCCACGATTTGACCATTGACCTTGCGCGTAATGCGCCGGACATCAGTCACGTGACGGTGCCGCATATCCTCCTTGAGCTCCTTGTCAGTGTTCAGAATCAGGTCCCGGTGGAAAATAACTCCTCGGACCAGATTCAGGGACGTGTGCTTTTCCACTTTGACGGGAATGTCGCCAAAGTGGTCACATTGCAAAAGTTGTTCAACTTGCTCTCCAGTCCTAGTCTTGAGCAACAAGCTACCGTTCCTCATCTTTTGTACTTTCTCAAGCTCACCATACACACCTTCTATGTGGCGAGAAAACAAAATACTCTTTACCAGCTTGAAATCACCCCCATCAGTTCTGGTAGCTACCAGAAACTTGGGGGTGTTAGTACCCAGCTTTTCACGCACAGATTGTTCCCAGGGGGTTGATCCCCGTAGGGAATCAAATGTTAAAGACTTGGGTGTAGGACCACCCTGTTTGTGTGTAGGTCCACCCTGGTTGGGGATTTTTCTTTTAGAACCCATGGCCAGATCATCCTCCCCGAATGCCACCGACATCCGATCACGGGCCGTCACAGTAGGCGCTACCCAGCCGGGGCAAGACCCGCCTAGCTTAGAAGGCATTGCCCGGGGGTCCGATATTTTACAATGCCGTATCGGCATGTACCCCTTGGCATATACTGGATTTTACAGCTCAGACATTCGGCTGTGCGGGGACCTGCGTAGTCAGGCGGATACTACTGAACTGGTACATGGCACACCCACCTGTCGGCGCGGCCAAGACCGGAACAGGCTTTCGAGCGTAGTCGCTAGCGTAAGTGGCCCAGCCCCTAACAGCACGCACATATAGAAATTTTGGTTGCCAGACCCTGAAAGCAGTGACGGAAAGAAGTGCGATATAACCTATTGAGAGTTATACCGCACGGGTGTATGTCTTTTAGAGCTGACTGTCAAACCCTCGAAAGGGGACCGTTCCGAGAAGCCCTTTTAGTCGCCTTTTACTACTGGCAGGGAGTACCGTGGATGTATTCGCTTCCTCCCACCCACTGGGGGTCCAATTCACAAAACAACGCGGAGTCCTTAAAGTATAGCCAAGGTCGCCCCTGTTAGTCACCTCTTACGACAGGCAGGGGATACCGTGGGTGTATTCTAACCCCCCACCCACAGGGGGCGTGCAGAATAAGGGCACTTGACTTCGACTACAGCGTCGTCTCCTATTAATCCGTCTGGGGAGGCACCTAAAATCCCATAAGTTTTATGTACGAAAATACCACATTCTTCGACTTTTCTACAGATTTCTCCTTTAAATTTCGTTTTGCAATTCGCTCATTATCACAGTCATACTGCATTGCTTTTGAGTGAAATTCGCCGTACAGAATGTTTTATGCTAATGGAGCCCATTTCGAAGTACGTTTCCTCTTGCATACATATCCAAAATTGGATGCCGTAAGTCTGTCCTTTCTAGCTGTGTGCCACTTTTCATTTTCCAGTTTTTTTATATGGCCTTCACTAAGCGTTAGTTGCTTGATTTTCCCATCACTAAACTCTCTCAACAGTACCTCATCGAAATCCAACTGCATTGATCGGTTTCTACACACATCAAAAAAAGTTTTGCATCACCTCGGTTCCCAGATCTCCGGCATATAGACGTTGACTGTGTATATTATATCCAAGATACAGTCCCTTTGACTGTTCATAGATGTCACTAAAACTGCTCAAAGATGTAAACAACCATGCATGAGCAGGGCCTATTAGACGGAGGGGGTACGACAGCCGATCAGTTCCAGTCATTCCACCAGGACGAAGGTACGCTGCTCATGTTGTCTCTAGTTCTACCATGCCTAGAAGGTCAATACCGCAGTTCGATCGCGTCCGCATTGTTACTTTGTGTCAAGAAGGGCTCTCAACAAGGGAAGTTTCCAGGCGTCTCAGAGTGAACCAAAGCGATGTTGTTCGGACATGGAGGAGGTACAGAGATACAGGAACTGTCGATGACAGGCCTCGCTCAGGCCGCCCAAGGGCTACTACTGTAGTGGATGACCGCTACTTACGGATTGCCGCTCGGAGGAACCCTGACAGCAATGCCACCATGTTGAATAATGCGTTTCGTTCAGCCACAGGACGTCGTGTTTCAACTCAAACTGTGCGCAATAGGCTGCATGATGCGCAACTTCACTCCCGACGTCCATGGCGAGGTCCAGCTTTGCAACCCCGACACCATGCAGCGCGGTACAGATGGGCCCAACAACATGCTGAATGGACCCCACGGAATTGGCATCACGTTCTCTTCACCGATGAGTGTCGCATATGCCTTCAACCAGACAATCGTCGGAGACGTGTTTGGAGGCACCCTGGTCAGGCTGAACGTCTTAGACACACTGTCCAGCGAGTGCAGCAAGGTGGTGGTTCCCTGATGTTTTGGGGTGGCATTATGTGGGGCCGACGTACGCCACTGGTGGTCATGGAAGGCTCCGAAACGGCTTTACGATACCTGAATGACATCCTCCGACCCATAGTGCAACCATATCGGCAGAATATTGGAGAGGCATTTGTCTTCATGGACGACAATTCTCGACCTCATCGTGCACATCTTGTGAATGCGTTCCTTCAAGATAACGACATCGCTCGACTACAGTGGCCAGCATGTTCGCCAGACATGAACCCTATCGAACATGCCTGGGATATGTTGAAAAGGGCTGTTTATGGACGTCTTGACCCACCAACCACTCTGAGAGATTTACGCCGAATTGTCGTTGAGGAGTGGGACAACTTGGACCAACAGTGTCTTGATGAACTTGTGGATAGTATGCCACGGCGAATACAGGCATGCATCAATGCAAGAGGACGTGCTACTGGGTATTAGAGGTAGTGGTGTGATGATGATGATGATGATAATTGTTGTTTTAAGGGGCCTAACATCGAGGTTATCGGCCCCTAATGAAATGAAATTACGTGAAATGAAAGGATGTAGATAAAAACAACTCACTGCCATGGATGAAGCGAAAATGGTGTTTATAAAACAGACAGTGAGCCCCAAAAATTATGCCTTATTTGAATAAAAAGGAATAAAATGCGGATGGTAAAAAAGGATAAAACAAATAAGACATAGTGAACAATATAATACAGAACACAAAAAAAAAACATAAAACAGATATAACCAGAATTAAAAGTCGTAACTACACATTAAAACTTAAAAAAGTAACCACTCTCCCTCATGAACCGGATGACGAGGTCAGCTGACGGCCCGTCATCACGGAGAATAAGGGAGAGGGTATTAGGCAGTTTAAGAGTCTCTCGCAGATCGGCCAGATCCACACACTCCAAGAGAAGGTGTGCCACGGTTAGGTGGGCGCCGCAAGTACACACAGGAGGATCCTCTCTTTTCAGCAAGTGGGAGTGCGTAGCAATCCCATGGCAGATCCGGAGTCGACAGAGTACCACAGCTTCCTTCCGGAGAGATCGGAAGGAAGATTTCCACACCTTCGTTGTCTCCTTGATGCCTCTCAGTTTGTTGGGTGGAGGCGTGGCACGCCATGCCTCCTCCCAATGCGACAGGATCGAATGCCGCAACTGAGAGCGCACATCACTAGCAGGCACCTTATATGGTAGCACTGACTGCCTCTCTCGCCGCCTGATCAGCAAGCTCGTTTCCCGCAATACCCATGTGGCTAGGAAGCCACACAAAGGTCACCCCGGTTCCAGCGTTACGCGAACTGACGAGCTGGTCGTGCACACGCTGGACCAACGGGTGCTTCGGGAAACACACATCGATCGCTTGCAGCGCACTCAGAGAGTCAGTACACACAAGAAAGTGCTGGTGATCGTCTGATAACGTGTACCGCAGAGCCTCTAAGATGGCATAGAGCTCCGCAGTGTACACGCTACAGGCCTCGGGAAGTGATAAGAGAAACCGACGATCCTCAACCACAAATGCACAGCCTACTTTCTCGTTTACCCTCGAACCGTCCGTGAATACAAGCCCTGATCCCGGATACCGTGTCACCACGGACTGGAACAGCCTCCGATGGACGGAGGAGTCCGTGTCCGACTTGGGGCCGGTGTGCAGATCCAGGATGATATCAGGGCGAGAGACCATCCACGGAGGGGCCTGGCTAGGTACTCGGACGATACAGGAGACAGAAGGAAATCGGAACTGACGGTATAAGTCATCCAAGTGAATCCCCGCCGGCCTAGTGGCTCGGGCGAGCACATCATACAGCCGGCGATTCGGATTGGAAAACAAACATGGATAGCTTGGATGAAGTGGCATCTGTCGAATAGTTGCAGCATAGGTCAGCATTACTTGTTGGCGCCTCAGGTGTAAAGGAGGTACGCCAGCCTCGGCGAGCAGGCTGACGACTGGGCTTGTCCGAAAGGCACCCGTCGCCACCCTCACACCGCGGTGGTGGACACTGTCCAGTTTAACAAGCACTGACTTACGGGCCGAACCATATGCTACACTGCCATAATCTAACCTAGATAAAATCAGTGATCTATAAAAACGCAGGAGCACCGCGCGGTCTGCCCCCCATGGTGTGCCGCTAAGAAACCGCAACATGTTGAGCTTCTTAGCGCAGGCAGTTTTCAAACACCGCACGTGTGGTTCCCACGTCAATTTCTTATCGAAAAGGAGCTCAAGGAACCGGTACGCAGCAACAACAGGCAAAGCTACATTGCCCAGATAAAGCTCAGGATCTGGATGGAGGGTGCGCTTTCGGCAGAAATGGACAACCGAGGATTTAGCGGTTGAGAATCGAAAGCCATGCTCCAGTGTCCAGCGTTCCACTCTCCGAATAGCTTGTTGTAGCTGTCGTTCAGCGACCGCCATATTTTGCGCACTATAATGCAGAGCGAAGTCGTCTACATATAGCGACGGTACCACTGCTGAACCAGCAGCAGCGACTATACTGCAGAAAATGAGTTTGTTCCAATTAGCTAGGCATAATATAAAAGTCAAATGTGGCTTACATTTCTCGTTGGTCTTGAAGCGTAGTGAACCTGGTCTGTACCAGATTTATCCAGATACATGCCCTATTAGACACGCACGTCTAATCCTTGTATCGGCCGCCATTATATACCCACAATCTGTCTAACACGACATAGTGGAAATATTTCTTGAAGTTTGAAGTAACTGCTGATCCATTTTAATATTGACTTCAATTAAATCCATAGCAGTTTGCTTAAATGGGGTCAGATCCAAGTGATCTATTCTCAAATACGTCAGTTGTAACATAACTCACGGTAATCTTTTCAGTACAGGAAAACACTGACAGTCTAAATCAATCAACGGCTGTTCTGAAGATCGTTCCCTGGGCATGGTTTATCACCATCTATCATGCGCGAAGCAACTTATAGTTTCCCTTTGTCGGCTAATGAACAACACCGTGATAGACTGGCCTTCAATATACTGAAAGATCGGAGTGGTTATCAAGTTACAATTTATGAAACTGACTAATTGGATTAAAATATCCAAGTATTGAATTATTATTACTGGACTGTGACAAAGTACTTTCTAGACAAAGTCTAGCATGTGTCCATATAGAAATAAAGTATTTCACCAGTGTCCGTAGAAAAATAACAATCACCTTAGTGATTCCCTCTGCCGGAAACTTACTATGTTCCACGCGTATCGCAGCACTTTTGTGACTATCACAATTTAAAGATATCTTCTGCGTAGATCCGGCAACCATGTGCCTTGGCTCAACGTAGCAACAGCACCTTGTCATGCAAGAGCTTGGTTCGAAGTGAGCTGATGATGCTTGGGCCGGTCGGCTTTTATTCAAAACGGTCGGGTCCACGCTGAAATCTGGAAATCCTCATATCTCAGGTGTCTCTGGTCCGATTCACTTGAGACTAAGTGCATTCTCTTTCATTTGGCCGTGCCAGTAATCTGATCCAAGTCTCAAGTCTCTACTCCATGGCTAACTATTTAATCAAAAAATAGTCTCGACCTCTGCTACTACTCGCTACGTCACTTAACATGCTCTTGGCTGCACATAGTTTCCATTCCATTCTAGAAGTAATGGAGCGCGATATTCAAATATCTCAACTTTCAAAAGCGGCTGTAGCCTTTCCCTTGATATCTAGGTGTCTGAATCTTGGAATACCCATTCCTAGAGTTGGGCACAGTAGGAAGGAGCCAATTAGCATGTTCAATGCAGAAACGTTAGGAATCGTCAAGAACCAACCACTACGAACCATCATTGCCAAAGCTCTGAAATGGGGTCGTGTGTTAAAAATGCTATTGTGTCGAGTGTTATATTGTGTTTCCACGTCTCAAGTGTAAAATGAATAAGTGTCAGGTAAAAGTGTCGGGAAAGATTGTTATGATGGAGGAGTAGTTATCAAGATGTTGGGTGAAGCTGCCTGAGAATGGAATCGGAGCCTGGGTGAGCTGATGAAACTTTATTAATGTTTTGTTGTTGTGCTGTGTGCTAGATATCATTCGAACCATTCATCGACTGGGGAGTTCTGATGGATGATTCATTGATGAATATGTATGTGCAAGTAATTGAAATGCTAAATAAAATGATCATTGTTAGCCACGAGGACCGCCTCGGTGGAAATAAAACGTTATTGGGATTAGTTAAAAGAAAGAAATAAGCAGGTCGATTAAAGAGATATGCAATAAATAAATAAATTTGGAAGAAGGAATAAAAATAATGAATTAAATGGCGTAAATTGTTCCCAAATTATGAATTAAATATGCACCATAATAAAATTGTAAAATCCAAGGGAATAAAGTAACATAATAACGGTTAAATTGTAGACCAAAGAATAGTATCGAAAGAATAAAGCATCGTAATGAATTAAAGTAAATATATAAATGATAAGTAAGTAAAAATATAAAAAATCGTATTGAAAGATCCGTGCCTAGGAACTCAAAAAATGAAAAGTAGAGCGAGAAATAAAGTATCAATAAATAAAAATAAATAGTAAAGATCCAAGTATAAAGGTGGGATAAAAACCCCAAATGAATATATTATGTTATAGGCTATTATGCAAAAAATTATGAAATAAATTGTGTAAATGCCGAAATCAGGCAAATGTTGTGATAATATCCAAGCACGTTGTGTTTCCGTAAGTGCCAGTATTAAAGAAATAATAAAATACAGTTTCAAGTGAATATAAAAAAATGCGTTAAGCCCGGATAGATTTATTCGTGAGATGAAAAATGTAGTGAAATTGTCGAAATGCGTGGAGGTAATTTCCCACCAAATATGTTGTTGTAGGAGCCTCGTGTCGTAACTAAATAAGCGTCTAATCGTGGATGAGAAATTCCCACTAAAATAAGCGTCGAATATGGTTGTAAAGGTATTGTTGAATCGTGGATGAAAAATTCCCACTAAAAAAGCGTCGAATATTGTTGTAAAGGTATTGTGAATCGTGGATGAGAAATTCCCACTAAATAAGCGTCGGATATTGTTGTTAGGATAAAGAAAGCATCGAATATATGTAACTCCCGCTGTAGGACGGACGTCACAGCTAGGATTTGTTGCAGTATAATATTGTTGTAAAAGGAGGCATTGTTGAAATAATAGGCATTGTTGGAGGTATTATAAGCGTCGTAAGAAATAGGAATCGTAAACTACCATACATCAACTCCGAATTAAATATCATCATCCTGGGAAAAAAGGATCAATAATAATAATAATAATAAAAGAGCGAAGTAAATCTCTGTGTTAAAAATAAATTTGTAAGTCTTAGAAAAATAGGTTTAAAGCTGTCCCAGTATAAAGGCTTTGAGGGTAGCTATCGTAAATCTCGCCTGAAAGAACCACAAGGGGAAGGAACGACCTTGTCCGTGGCCTGGCCCTTGTGAGAGAGAGAGAGGATAGATCTTAATGGTGATGATGATGATGATAATTGTTGTTTTAAGGGGCCTAACATCTAGGTTATCGGCCCCTGATGGTTTGGGTGTCGTGAAGATGAAAAATGAAAAGCGAACTTAAAACTAACTAATAACCTACATACTAGAAGAAGAAATGGAAAACTAAAGGAGAATAAGGCAAATAAAAGGACAGAAGGAAAAAGAAACGCCCTCAACCCTCGGAGAAGGCGGATTGAGGGACTTGGAAGGAAGGATAGCCATGAAAGGCAGATAGGAAAGTGAAAGAGGAGAAGGTCCGCCCCAAAGGTAAGGGACAAAAGGGGAAAACGGACCCAGCTCAGGAATCCCTCGGGGTCGCCAACTCCCGAACTCACCAGCCGTGAGCCCCTGAGAGTGTAGCATTATCTAGGGTGCACCAGAAGTGGTGGGGCTACATACACCCTGCCTCCTTAAGGGCCTAGAGCACAAGGCAGGAGGTAAAAGGAAGAGAAAAATAAGGCTGACCCCTCGCAGAAGGAGGGAATCAGAAAAGATGAGACAAGGGCCAATTAAGGCGGGAAAGGAAGAGACTCCCTAGGCCTCGGATACCCTAATACCGTCGGGGTCGGAAGAGAACAAGAGTTGACCAAGTGAGGTCGACAGGAAAGAAGACAGAAGATCTTAATGGGCGCGAGCGTCCAGTAATGTCTGGCCGGCACGGAAATATTTAAAATCTAAACAAAAGAGGTGCCAGAAAAATAAATTGTAGAATCATTTTTGCGGGAGTGAAAAAATCATCCCGAGTAAAAGTTTGAATGATATATTAAGATTTGACGGACTTGTCAAATAATATATTGTTGATAAAGAAAATTCCTTCTTCCAGGGATAAACAAATGACGAGCTAAGAAATAATGTAATTTGTTATAAATAAATATCCCACAGTAATAAATATTAAAACACAGCACAGCGCAAATAGCAAATCACCTAGATGCATGAAGGGTAACTGGAGGGTTACGGATTCGATCCTTAGACATGACATGTTTTCTGTACAGTACGATATTATTTTCCACATCTAAGGCTTTGTGTAGAATTATTATTAAGATCCAAAGGACTTAATAAATCATAAATGAATAAATATTTAAGTAAACATAAATGATCAAGAAACCTTAAAGGGTAAATGCAAGATGATGATGATGATGATGATAATTGTTGTTTTAAGGGGCCTAACATCTAGGTTATCGGCCCCTGATGATTTGGGTGATCGTGAAGATGAAAATGAAAAGCGAACTTAAAACTAAAACTAACTACTAACCTACATACTAGAAGAAGAAATGGAAAACTAAAGGAGAATAAGGCAAATAAAAGGACAGAAGGAAAAGAAATGCCCTCAACCCTCGGAGAAGGCGGATTGAGGGACTTGGAAGGAAGGAGAGCCATGAAAGGCATATAGGAAAGTGAAAGAGGAGAGGGTCCGCCCCAAAGGTAAGGGACAAAAGGGGAAAACGGACCCAGCTCAGGAATCCCTCGGGGTCGCCAACTCCCGAACTCACCAGCCGTGAGCCCCTGAGGGTGTAGCATTATCTAGGGTGCACCAGAAGTGGTGGGGCTACATACACCCTGCCTCCTTAAGGGCCTTAAACACAAGGCAGGAGGTAAAAGGAAGAGAAAAAGAAGGCTGACCCCTCGCAGAAGGAGGGTATCAGAAAAGATGAGACAAGGGCCAATTAAGGCGGGAAAGGAAGAGACTCCCTAGGCCTCGGATACCCTAATACCGTCGGGGTCAGAAGAGAACAAGAGTTGACCAAGTGAGGTCGACAGGAAAGAAGACAGAGAGGAGTCCGGCACAAGTAAGTGGAAGCAATGCCGGACTCAGCTGGGGCCCCGTGGTCGCCAACCCACGCCCACAAGATGTGAGCCCCTGGGGGATAAATGCAAGAATGTAAATATCCAAAGCCTTGGAGAAAGTACTAAATGTAAATGATAGGCGCGCTCGACGCCTAAGTAAAATAAATATAAATAAATATTAAGGGTTTAATTTTAAGCAAGACAAAAATAGTTCTGAAACGTCACAGTAAATGAAATTACATTACAGTGAATTTTAGTGATTTCTGATGAATGAAAATATTTTTGGTTTATGAGTGAAACTTGAAGAGACAATTCCAAGTGATTTAAGTTGATAAATGTTGAGTTGATTTTTTTGTGAGTGACACTTGAAGGGAAAGTATCAAGTGAGTTTGGTTTTTATAATGTTTTTGTTTGAGTGAATAAATATTTTCTTTTATTGAATAAAAATTTGTGTTTTTAAATTGTCATGTTGAGTTTTTCCTGAATCTTGTCAACCTGATTGTGTCTACATATCGGATGTTCAGTCTGCTGGGGAAGGGACGTCACACACCCCGTACCGCAGTAGCCAAGCCGTGGACTGACTGAGCATCCATACGCTGAGCGGGTACAGTACCTACTGTAAGACCACGGCCGCCTCCTTCCATCTTCCTTTCCCATCCCATCCCTCATGAGGCCCCTGTTCGCTTTGCAGGTGAGACCGCCTGGGTGAAGTGCTGATCACATCTCCCCAGTAGTATCCAATCCGACCAAGGGTTCCCAACTCTAGGACACTGCCTGGAAAGGCGGTAGTGGTGAGTTCCCTCGCTGAGTCCGTGTGAACCACCAACCTGGAGGGTAAAATTGACTAAAATAAAAAATCTATTCTACCAGAAATACTGTCCAAAAAATAAAGTGCCGAAAATAGAACTCCTAACGGGCATTAAAAAATAATACTGTTGCAGGTAAAATAAATAAATTAAAAAGTAATTAATGAGATCGATGAACTAAAAACTAGAAGTCGTAACTAGGAACTGGTAAAATATCAAAGGATCACTCAGAAATGTCCAGACCTTGACAATAATTCAGAACTAACCAGCACAGTCAATCGCAATATTGGACATGATGCTCGGGAATTCCATACCGTCTGGCAAGGTTGTCGCTCTCTCAAATCACTCTAGCTCCAATCCCCTTCCCCCAACCCTCTCTCCATGACATTGTTCTACTGTCGCGCCTTGTTGCAAATACAGTAACACTTTTATTCACAAACCTCCGAAAGTGATCCCGACGGTTCTATTCAACCGATTTAGGTTTTCGATGCGGCTTTGGAATCAGTGAGTACAACTCAACTTTCGTATTACCCGTTTTCTTTCGAATTTTAATCAGATATTTGAAAAACAAACAGCAACTTTTCTGTTTTTGAAATTAAAAAGTAATCAATGAATTAATATCAATTCTGCTACTAGACAGAGTGCATAGCAGTTTTCAGATCGCAGATCGGAGCTCCCCTTCGATACAAAAATAAATAAATAAATTCAGCTTCGCTTATGCTGCCATCTGTTGAAATATATTCTTACCAAAGTGTCGGGACATTTAGCCTTAATCTCTCTTCTGCCCTGCGGAGGAGACCTAGCAGGGGCCTTTTAGATCCTATTTCCTCATTTCTCAGAATAGCCCTGGTTGATTTTACGGTCATGATCCTCTCGTTGAGAAGGTAGACACTAGATGCCAGCGCCTTAGCAGGGATTGTAGAGTTGGAGAACGCATCCGCCATTCCACTTGAGGACAGCTTCTTCATAATGGCGATCTTTTCGTCCTGAATGCTACTTGGTTTCCGATAAAGCACGGATGGATCCCTCTTGACTTCTTCTTCCCAGTCAAAATCAGGTCTGACCTTGGCTTAAACCTCATCAGCTTCTTGAGGTTACCGTATCTAATGACAGCTGAAGTCGTTATTGACTCCTTCTCAGTCACTTGAATGTATTCTGCATTGAGAGATCTGGCTACTTTGGTTTCCACAATTGGGTTTCAGGTAGTATGGAAGTAATTATTATACTTGAAACCCATCAATCCAGGCATGAGTGGGTCACCCATCAAGAAAAAACCCACAGGAAAGATAGATTAGGGTACCAATAGATAAAAGGAATAATCGAAAGTGAAGTTACGACACGCTCCAACCTACATGGCGGGCGGTAAATTTAAGTGTCAGATCGAGAAACTTTAAATACAAATAATATAAATATAATAAATAAATAGGTTACGATAAATGAACCAAGAAAGTGGTTCAGGCTCCCCAACTCTCCTTCAATAAATTTGGAACGTCCAGGATCCTAAAGAGACGTTCAAAATTTAATAAGAGGCACACAAAATGAAAAGCAAGAAAAGGATTAAATTAAGATACGGAAGCATCAAATTATCAACATTAATTAAAATTAACGTTGGGTGCTGACCAAAGATAGGGATGAATTTACATAAGAGAAAAATAAAATTAAACTAAAATATTGCTTGTACAACGGTACGACACAGACAAGAAAGCGTGGGTATCACAAGGAAGCTGGCCATCCTCCCCAGCGAACACACACACAGTCTTCCCATCTCGCCCCGAAGACAGCGTTACATAATGGACATATTTTCGATCTGATGAAGGACAAATTAAAGAAGGTGCAATAAAGCAGAAATAAAGATAATTGAAGGCCTACGTTCCTCTCGCGAGAATTTACAATACGTGTATAATAAATCAATAAAAATAAATAAAGCATAAATAAATACGACCGAATCTTCATAATGAAGGAATAGAAGGGCACTTCTCTAACATCGAAATCCGAAACGAGACACAAAATCTGTATGAGGGCGGAAAATTACTAAATTAATTAAGTTATATGTATCATATTAAAATATGTTCAAAGAAAGGGGGAATTTAGAATAAAATAATAAATAACAAGGGAGACACATAAGGCAAAGAAAGAGTACGATGATAGATTAATACTGCAGCTGACAATCAGCTGATAACTGCATTCCGTAAGGTAAACATGATTTTGGGCGTGGCAATTCGCAACACGTAAGGCGTAGGCAGCTGTAAAAAAAATACACCGAGTCGGTACGCATCTTCGCTGAAGATCTGCGCAGGCGCACGATTGGTACTGGTACATAGTACCAACGTCCTGACCTGAAACACACGTCCCACGAAAGAAAGAATAATGAAAAATGGACTGGAACCTCATATTCACATCAACAAACACCCAACTAAAGAAACACGAAACCCACTAATAAATGTTACCAACCCGCAAAAATAGAATTATCGCAGCACCAAGATACGGGGAGCATAGTCGACAGAGATAGCACAAAAAAAAAAGACACAGAAGGATAGAAGGTAAGGGATTTATCCGCACAAGAATTGTGCGCGATAATCCAGGTCTATCCGCACAAAGGAGCCGGCCATACACAGGTAAGAAAAATCTAGTGGCCCATCCCATAACTAGATCCAATAAAATCGGGTGCTGCACGCCACTGGAGCCCGACGATCACAGATGACCCATACCACACATGTCGCCGACCTAAAGTGGTTGGTACCTCCATTTAATACGCACCGTATACTTGGCTTTACAGTAAAACGAATAAACACCTCGTACGTAATAAGAAATACTGTCTAATCTGAATACAAAACGAAAACACAACCAAAACTCTACCCCACCCACAAATAACTAAACGGTAAAATTCACACTAAGATACATTCATCAGACAAAATATTCCAGTTCGTTTGTTCAAAGATGATGATGATGATGATAATTGTTGTTTTAAGGGGCCTAAAATCGAGGTTATCGGCCCCTGATGGTTTGGGTGATCGTGAAGATGAAAATGAAAAGCGAACTTAAAACTAAAACTAACTACTAACCTACATACTAGAAGAAGAAATGGAAAACTAAAGGAGAATAAGGCAAATAAAAGGACAGAAGGAAAAGAAATGCCCTCAACCCTCGGAGAAGGCGGATTGAGGGACTTGGAAGGAAAGTGAAAGAGGAGAGGGTCCGCCCCAAAGGTAAGGGACAAAAAGGGGAAAACGGACCCAGCTCAGGAATCCCTCGGGGTCGCCAACTCCCGAACTCACCAGCCGTGAGCCCCTGAGGGTGTAGCATTATCTAGGGTGCACCAGAAGTGGTGGGACTACATACACCGTGCCTCCTTAAGGGCTTTGTTCAAAGAACATGACAAGATAGGCCTACCAGAAACAGTAAAAACAAAGAGATAAGAACATATGGCAAGGATACGGTATGGAGATTGGAAGAGAGAAACATTCACAATTGACGTCAGAAAAGTTGGATGGCGCAGCCACGCGGCAGAATGTTGAAGCTGTAACATTGTGACTGGTGAGATTTATTTAGATGGTGAAGCATTGACGTCGTGATGGAAACAGAAAGAAATTTGTCAAATTCGAGGAGGTACTGCTCTGAATACGGTTGCAAATCGTATAAAACGGCTACTAAATATCTTCACTACTTTCCTGTACAAAAAGTTCAGAGAGAAAGATGGGCTTTGGCGCTGTCAATTGAAAAACGTGTTACATGTTACATGACCGTGTGCAGTCTGCATTTTTGTGAAGACGACTTCTTTCCACCGGTACCGTTGATTATTGATGGTTGTTGTCTCTAATTTGTATTCACATGGATTTAGCTACATCAAAAATACTGATAAACTTATAGCCTATTACTTCTGTGCCGTACAAAGAATGTAATCCGCTCTTCGTAAACTTATTTTAGGGGTTCTTCCGATTGACAATAGCCGAATGGTTAGAAAACTTAAGAAAAATGCTGTTCCTAGCCTTAATTTGCCAGAGAATTTATATTCTTGCCTTTGAACAGCAAGTATGTAGGTCATTGAAGTATGATTTGGCTTGAATTGTGTTTTTGGCTATGATCGCCATACTGTTGAATTTAGTTAATTAAAATGTAAAATCTTAGTTTTAAGTACGGGTTTGGTGACTCATCATCCCAGGCAGGCCGGCAACACCTATACTTAGCCGTAATTTTGAAGTTATAGTGATGTTAAGTATACATATGCGGTAATGTAGCAGGAGACCGGATCGGCCTAGGCTATTCTAACTTGAATTAGTTCCCATTTCAGGGTTTTACGGTTTTGAGTGCGAATAGTTGGTTTGAAAGTTGTACAACAGTAAGGAGAGTATGTTTTGTATAGGTTTTAATTGGTATTATGGTTTATGTTGAGCTGAGGAGTGAATTTGGTTTGGCTTAAAGTGTAGTTTTTGATCTGTTCCGTTTGCTTATGACAAGTTCAAATGGAGACTCCAGCTTTGTTAAATATCTGTATTTTAAATATTTAATTAAATATATTGATAAAGAGGATGTCTCCATTTTAACTTGCCTGTGGCAAGAGATTAAAAAATTAACATTCTTGTCTTTGAACAGCAAGTATGTAGAGCCTAGGTCAATATTTGCAATATTGAAGTATGATTTGAGCATCCCAAGTAACGCTTCTTTGAACCCAAAACATTCATGCAAATTCAGGGTCGCTTGATTCAATTTATTATCAGGGAGTCGTCCTTTGTGTTACGTGAGATATATATATTGTGAAATTAATAAAAACATCGATACCGCTAGGCTCCCAAGTACAGGCTTCATATATGTAACAGCAGACTGTAAATTAACCATCTACATGTGGGTAATATTTTTAACTGGTAGTAATTAGGCACTGCATTTAAATTGATTACAAATATATTTCTATCAATGAAAGGAAATATGTAGTATTTTACCATAATAAATTTGAAGCCATAACAAACGCACACCCAATTACTTCACGTCACTATATCGCCGCCATATTGCAAACAGCTGACCGTAAGCTCCTCCCCCGTTTCGGACGTCAATACATGGCATGTTATCTAATAACAGTGCATAATAAATACAGAAGGCGGTGATATTTATTAACGTTGGGCTAGGCATGATGGGAAGCTGAAAAACATCTTCATTATGGAAGTGCGATAATCTGCACTTAATGCTGGGTAAACAATGGTCATACGGTGTTGCCAACGATAGCCTGGAGCATGCGCCAACGTATGTTGCCACGTCAGAGCATTGGACCTAGCCTGTCAACAATGCACATTCCAATAGCGAAAGATAAACATGGCATGACGTAAATACAATTCACTCCGTGGCCCACGAAAGATACTGGCCCCAGTGCGAGCAGCCATCTTGTCTGTGACGTAGGCGAAGTAGTGACTCCGGTTGAGAAGACTTGTTTGTGAATTTCTTGTGAATAGCAGTGTGAGAATAGTTAGTGTTTTATAAAGTGTAATGTCCAACTTTACATCCAACTTGTGTTGTGGTGCATCATGTAGCTGCAATAATCACGTAGCCTACAGGGTAAGTGTTAACACTTTATTTCTCATTAATGATACAGGTTAAACAAACGCACGTGTGGTGCAGGTTATGTACGAACATACGTTAGCCTAATATTGTGGATGTTAAGGACTATTAGAATGCATGCTAAGTTAATTATCTGAGTTAAAGTTAGATATTTAATGAATGTGTCTCTTTACAGGAAATCAAAATGCCGAGATGCTGTAATGTGGCTGGCTGTAAGAACAATTACAATTTAGCGGCTTCGGTGGCGTAGTCGGTAGCATGCTGAGCTTCTATGCCCAAGATAGCGGGTTCAAACCCGGCCGAAGCCGTCGGATTTTTTAAGAGCGTTAAAAATCCCTCAGTATGCCTTCCTTCGGAGGAGAAGTAAAGCCGGCGGTCCCATGTCATAGATTTATGGCATGTTAAAGATCCTTCCACTAATTGCACCTGTGTGAAGCTAAATTGGATAGGTTAAGAATGTAAACAACGCTCTTAGGTTTCTATGTTCGTTGCCAAGAGCCGACTGCGGCGGCATCTAGTAGCTCAGTCCTGAACTTGGCCTAGTAGTCGTTGACGGTGGCGCTTGGCGGCAAAAGTAGGAACTATTTGAAAAATTCTTACTTGCAGTACTTAAATTAACAAACAGATAACACACACTAATACAGTCATCACAATTAACACCGGTTATCAGACAGATTCTACACACACCCAAAGTACACGGGGCTACATGACCGCGTTGTCGCAGCCCCTAAACTTAAGAACCAACCAATCAACCAGAAAAATTCCCACTGACTTCTCTAAAGTGAGCAAGCCTATAATTTGTATAAAACATTTTCCTGATAGCTCTGTTATCAGGACAGAGCAAGTTGATGGGGAAATAAAGACATTTGCTAGGAGTTATCCGAAGTTGAAACCTGATGCAGTATCTTCAATATTTTCGAATTTGCCAGGATAGCTATCCACTCCTGGGCCTTCTACTAGAGGACTGTGTGATGCAGAGGTAGAAAATCTCGGATAAAGCCATAGAAGCGAGCTTGGAAGACTTCAGACACTGCGAAGAAGAGAATTCTGTGCACAGTCTATCGGATATATCTGAACACTTCTCCTCCAACAGGAATAAATTTAAGCAGGAATGGACACATATCAAGACAGAAGACAAGTTGGTGAAGTGCTTGAAGAATTTGAGTGATGCAGTGCCCATAATTACAGGTTCTGTGTGTATTCTAAATAACCTCAGCATTGAGCTGGCTGTCAATGGGTTGCAGATTCCCAAACATTAAGTTCCACAAAACTTTCTTTGCATTACTGATAAAAATTCATTTGATGAACTAGCCTACTTCAGTTCATTGAAAATTCTGAGTGCGATGAAAATGGAAGAAAGTTGTCAGCAGTGAATGCTCCTGTGAACATCCTACAGAGAAGTTTTTCGAGTGATGATTGCACACCATTATAGTCTTTAATAGAGCAAATTAATTGTTTAGATGTTAGGCAAACAATCGTAGGTACAGTAGAGACACGTTACTCTTGGCAGCTTCCATATAATATGTTCACTTGTCATCAGTGTACTAAAAGTTACATCGGAGTGGTCATATTTATCTGCCTCATCCATCAAATTTTCAAAAGTTGCTTGGTAAGTTTGATTTGAGTACTTTTGACATTATTGGGAGTATTGAGTAGCCTATCTCAGTCTAAAGAAGATTAATTTCTTGAAAGATCATGAATGTTCATAAATTACTTTTACCGTAGTTCATTTTAATGGAAAAGTTGAACTGTACTCTTCTCAAGCCATGGCGAGACAAATCCATTGGTCGCTACTTGGTTAGGCGTCTATCTGGACCAAAATTATTGTTAGTAGTACAAGCAAGGAGGTCTGGGGTTAGGTTTGTGTTTGTACGCAAAGAATACTCTGTATTGACGGTACCAATAATGAGCGCTGGCAGCTCTCAAAGCTAACACGTGAGGAAATGCTGCGTTGCCACTGAGGCAGATCATGACTCATAATATTCCAAGAAGCTTCCAGGAAGACACAAATACTGGGATCTGTGGTGTGTCAGCCGTATTCGTGTGAAGGGTCAATTAAACATTGCGATGCACGTGAGTTTAGGGGAATTTTTAGTTGCCTAATCGCTCTAGCTGCTACTAACTTAATTATGGGTCTATTCCTTTCATAGCTCCCCTCTTCGTCACTTGTGTCTGAATTGGATCTGGAATTGCTTTCCAGGGAAACGATGAACCAATATACCCCATCATCGAGTATACATTCACGTTTCGTAGCCTCATCCAGTTCTCGTTGCACTATTAACACAAAACGCTTCCAGTTTTATGAAGTCACTTCCCTAATAGCCTAAACGGTAAGCTTCTCAACCTCACGGAGTGTGAAATTCTTATTATGCCGTGCTAGATAACCCTTCACTTGACCCCATATCATTTCTATAGGATTGAAGTGGCAATGATATGGGGCAGCGTGATGATCTCATGGCCATGCTTTCTCGCCAGTTCATCCACGTGGTAGCCTACATGGGTTTAGGCTTGCGCTGCTGTATAAGGTTGAGAAGGATATTAATTCTGAATGAAAGTGGAACGCGGCTTATACACTTGTAGCAGACATGAATGTACTTTTACATACCTTGTGCCCTTGTTTCATTTTTTGGGCGATATTACGTATTGAAATCAGGAACCCTAATTAAAACTTACTACTGAACCTCATATATAAATACATAAATATGTGTTTTATTTTTTGCTATTTTAAAAACAGCTGCCATGCTTCGATAGCACTTGATCTCGTTTAACCGTCATCAAGGCTCACTCTAGCAGCACGCACCGAGGCACACATGTGAGATACAAAATCACTGTTGATAAAAAGAAGTGGGATGCAAAATCACTGTTGATAAAAAAATAATCATCGGGACACGTTAGGCAGTAACCATTGCCAAAACTCATTGATCTGGGCGCGTTAGGCTGTAACCATTGTCAAAAACCATTGGATTGGACAAAGTGAAGGTAAGAATTGTCTGGTGTAGGTGCAGCCTTGGCCGCGCGCTGCTAGCGGGGCATGGTTGACACAAAACCATTGATCTGGGCGCGTTAGGCTGTAACCTTTGTCAAAACCACAGTTGTGCGAAAAAAAAGTACACATACATATTACAGGAGAGCGATATACTGCATAGTTATTACAGAGCAGATAACAAAAAACACTCATTTCAGCCGTACAGAGATGCGAAATATTGCACACACTAGCATAATTAGAGTCGTGAACTGAGTGCTGCGAACGAATGATGCCCACTAGAGACTGAATTGGGCACTTTTTTGTTTCACATAGTACCGTCAGGGCGAGGTTGGCAGTACTGTTATGGTACTTTTTTGAAGATTGATTTGAACAATGCCGCTCACTGCTGTAATTTTCGCTATATTTGGAATGGCTGGGTGGGTCACAGACGGCGGAGGAGGAAACATCTATTAAAACATTGCTTCCTGATTTATTTCTCATCCTTTTATAAGGTACAAGCTGTTGGAGCTTATTCTATCTGTACTATGTGGTACGAAGCATTGTCCATTACAATAACACTGTGTTCAGGGATGTTGGGTAACAATTTTTCCTGGAACCATTTTAAAAACTAGTTGTAGTCCATGTCTTCATGGTAATCACCAGTTCTTTTCGACCTAAAGAGCAAAAGTGTATTATTAACAAAGCCGTGTGATAGCCCGGCATGTAGAATAATAAATCACCCCCTCTGCCTGACGGCCCTTCCTTGTCCCCTGAACTGAGTTGTCACTCCAACCCTTAGACACTGTGTGACCAGCATTGACCCACATTTCACCTAACCACACAATATCCATAACATTTTTGCCCCATTAACTTAAGTTTTGAATTTTCCAGTAGCCTATTTTAACCCAATTTTCACCAAATTTTGTAGGTTCTTTAAAGTGAGCATAATTAAGGGAATTCTAAACTTTGGAGCTATCTGGTTCAGTCATTTAGAAATTATAACATTTTATGTAATAAATATGCAAATTTTGAAAATGTCCCATGTACATCAAATTTAAAGTTATCAATCTAAAACTTCTATGGAATGATCATCAATGGTCTACAAATAAAAATTGGTATTACTTTAAAATCAGTGCAAATGGTTTATTATTAAAATGGTTTTTTTCTTACAATGACTTGTTGTTCTGTTAAAATATGCCTTTTTTTCAAATTTGAACCTAAATATTTCTGAAAGTTATTAATATTTTTCAAAATGGATTCCACACATTATTAAGACCACAAAGTTGTATGTGCAAACCAAGTTTGAAGGTAATGGGATCAAAACGCAGGCAACTGGAACATTTAAAATGCTGAAAAATATAGTATTGAGAAAAAGCTAACTTTATTAAAAAATACAGTATTTTAGTGGAATTTCCTGCATCAAGACTTCCCTGAGTTTACAAATCACTTTTCCCACACTTCAGAGGTAACTTATTACTAAACCCATCTTTCTCCCTGATGTTGACACGAAGATTTACTGCCACATTCACCACACAGGTCTGTAAACAAATTTTGGAGGGCACCCATATATGAATGAGAATGTGCTTGTCATTAACACTAGGTCTAACAGTACTAAAATAGGCCTATTCCAGTTTTCTGACACTGGCAGAAGAAGTAGTTGCAGCTTTTGAACTTGCATTACTTAACTTCACATGTAATATCACCCCACTGTTTGTCAACATTCAAAATAGCACTATTCCATTTCTTTGTTTCACGGACTTTCGGTTTACGCCATCGACTAGATACAGAATACATCTAATAAACTGCACACAAATCTCTAAAATACCATTAACTTACACAAGTTCCACCACTCACAGTAAACCAATAAAAATATAATTCTTGCGAATAAACTTCACTAAAGCCAGAGACCATCAAAATAAACAAAGACGCATGGTTCCACCATGTATCCAAAATGGCCTATACTTTACTACAAACCAACATACTTCTGTTCGATGTTAAATATGTGCATGTGTATAGTAATGATATTCTTTTAGTGAATGCCATACAGCTAAAAATTATATAGGATAAGAAAATAACATGTACGGTAAGAAAAGTTTCACACTTGACAAACATTGCCTAGGCTACTCATAACTGATAAATTTACCAACAGATGGCACCATAAGCCTGTATTCAGATGATTGGCATGATAATCTTGGCCAAGAGTATGAAATTACAACAAAATTGAGGGGTTTTGGTTCTAGGAAGTAGGCGTTGCCCATTTCAAGACCTAAGCACGTGTTCTTTAAAAGCCCCCGTAAGGTATTTAAAAATGGCCGTACATAAAAAACAAATGTATATTTAAGTGCCCCAAGTGATAAGGTAACTTCTAGGGCATGAAACCAGATTTTGTTTTTTTGTTTGTAATTTTTGGCCTACAACTCAGTAGGGTCTCTCCATTTCATGTAGGAACTGACACCTCAAAGCCACAATATCTGGCCTCTCCATGATCACCTTCCCCCCATTAATTTTCTTATATTTAAATCTCAGATCGTGCAACACTTTCGGTCAAGAAAGGCTTCCTTGAAATAATTGTGCCTCTCTGAGCAAAAACAAGAAGTTTGCGACATGTTGGAATTTCTTTCCTAAAATAATAGCTATAAATATGCCGTCTAACAGCATCTTGTTGAAAGCCACCTAAATTAGTGACCACCCCTTCTCTATGCCTCTTCTTCCCTGGAGTTGATAGTTTAGACGGGCCAGCATCATCAGACAGGAACTTCCCTTCCGTCACTCGGTATGCAGTGATTTCACTCACACCAAGAGTCTTGGCAGTTCTTTTCCTCACCTGAACAAATGGAATCAGAGGTTCCTCCCGTAAGCGCATACTTTCCTCTTCTTCCTCCATAAAATTCCTCACCGCACATACCATCTCCTTTACTTGGCTATGGAGAGTCACACCACGGCCTGAAGTTGTTCTGTCGCAGAGAATGGATCCTGGGCCTTCCGCGAGCATGTACCGATGCCATTTTTACACAACGAAAATAGATACGATGATGCAAATAAAGAAATAAACTCAAAATCTGTAATATACACACGATTCCAACAAAAACAGAACGATAACGCTTACTGTAGCCTATGAAAGAATAAGCAAATGCACTTCAATATATATACACGGGATATTACTAATGGCAGTGACGAGTTAGTTCACAGTAGAACACTGCGTCAAACCATGTGCTCACTGCTGTGTCGGCATTCATTGCAACACTGCTCGCTGTTGCTATGGACACCGTTACCCCTCTTGTCTCCACTCCTCACCTCACCATTCAAGCGGATGGCAGCTTGCACCGTTCATCTTTTGTAAATCAGAGTATAACACATAGAATTTAACATGTATGCAGCGTTTAAACCCTAAGTGTTGTCCACGTTGTCATGGATGATGCCATTTTGTGTCTAGGGGAATTTTGTAAGTGTAAATTCCATTCCATGTCCACATTAAAGCTATTGACACAAATTGGCAGGCTTGTTTTGTTGAGATAAATTAGAGATGAAAATAGTACAAGAGTTAATACAAGGCTATCGTTGCCAAGGCTGCAAGATACCAATGTAATTGATAGTGATTTTGTACTGCATAAGGAAACAGTAGCAAGGCAGCTGGAAGCAAGTTAGACATGTCCAGTCCTCAAATTGTGTTCATGCATCTTTGTAACGATGAATTTGTAACCCACTAAGCTCCAGTGAGATTGAGAAATGGTGTCAGAAAAATTTAAAATCCTGAAGAGATCATGAATCATCAGCAGGGTATAATGGCTGTAGGCCCTATGTGCAGTGCAGGATTTTTTGAGAATATTAATAGCTGGAGGATATTAGATCCTAATAATCGCCAGTAATATATCCCAGATCAGCAAGATATCACCTTTATAGCCTACTTGGTGAAACCTGCAAACTTCATTTTCTACATTCTAAGATTCTTCCAGACAATGTGTTAATGTGCTTGAGATGCTTATATTTATAACCAATGTCCTAAATAAAATAATGTCCGTAATACATTTTGTGTGTGCTTATTATAATTAAGTGTAAACATTACTGTGTCATTGGATGAAGATTACTTGCAATTTGCTAGTGTTCTTGAAGATACGGGCATAGTTTTGTACTCTAGGGCCCTACCAATCACCACATCCAGAATTCTCTGTTAAAGCTCTAGATTTACCCATTTCAAACCGATTTACCTAGTGTGTAGTACTGTTAACTGCTTATTTTCCATGTGGCCTGCAAGGATGCCCATGTTCGTTTTCAGGGGGAATGGATGTGGTGAGGAGTATACGATATTTTCTGGGAGGAAGGGGTAGTGGGGGACTGGGTATGTTATAAAATTCTTCATCCCCAGACCACCAGGGTGAAACAAAAAATAAGAAAAAATAATTAAACGTTGAGGAATGCTTTCATTTGAATAATTTGAAGGGTCTCGTTTGCCATTTGGTGGAGATCTTGGACATCTTATTGGGAGGGAGATACCATGTCCGTGTAGCCAGCATAGTTCCAAATTACAATGGCAAGTATGGTCTTTCTTTAATTTTAATAAATGGAACAGTTCCACCTACATGGAGTAGGGGTAAGTAAAGTGGCCTCTTGTCCAGGTAACCTGCTTTGCGAAGGAGTATTTTAAACCTGATATAGGATTTATTCTTCAAAGCTTCGCACAAAGGCTCTTGATAGAATGATTTGAATCCCACTCCTTGCATCCTGGAAGTGTCTTCCCAACTCAACTGTAAATAAAAGCTAACTGAAAACCACTACCACATCCTTTTCTATTACAAGTACAGTACGCACATAAGTGCATGGGGCTGATATCACGACATTTCAATCCACTGAATTAACTCACAATGAATAAGTTTCCAAGGTCCTTCATTTGTAGTAATATACTTCGTTATAAAAATCTTGAGCCCATAAAACCATAAATTTGACCTAAGCCTAACTGGGAACGGGAGAGAACCGTTAAACATGTCCAACATGAAGGTAGTTGCCACAAGAAGTAAACCTGCCACTGTAGGGGATTGGTGTCAGATAAAAGGCTCTCTGCTAAAGGAGGTAAGTATAATCTCAGCAATTCATATATGTATCTGAAGTAGTCCTATGCATTAAGTTTTTGTTGTTGAAAAAGATTGTCTTATGGTAGGCCTACTCAAAAAAGCAAAATGCTAAAAACCACGAGTGTAGGCTCAAATTTCTTATATTCGTTTTTATTATTTTGGGGCATGAATGACCCTTCCCTTGCAATAAATGAAGCACTGGATACTTTCTCCTAATGCAATGCTTGGTTGTTGCTTTTTTTAAATTCCAGCTGCTTTTAAAGTTAAACTTACATGTAAACTGGTATATATGGAAACAACTTATTGATGAACGAGGATAAGAGGATAATATGTACAGTTTTGTATATCTGCATAAACTGGAACATCCATTCAACGTTTGTATTACACTGCTTAATATTCTACTACTCTAAGGTTTTGCGCTAGTGATAGGGGTGGATTTCTTCCACAGCTTTTAACTTTATTTTTGAGTATCCTTAAATTCACACTAACAAATTACTCGGCTATTGGTAGACTTCTATAGATGAGAACACCTTGGTGCAATCAATGCGGCGAGGCGAGCGAGCGACACCACTCCTCTGACGTCACAGATCCGCGCCATGGCCTGTCTTTCTCGTCGGCCACGAATTCACTCCACTGCAAATGTCATGCAGGAAATGAACAGACTAGGTCAAATAAAACCAAAAGTTGAGACCCTAGCTTATGTCGTTCCCATGTGAAATACCTCGATTCCTGTTTCCATACTCCGACATGCAATAAGCAGATTCCAATAAGTATGATCTCATATTGTGACGGTAATTCAAGGTCACGTTTCACTAGGTACCTCTCTCAGATAGTGATTACAATTAAACGTTACATGAAAAAGAAAGCAGAACAACACTGCGTATACGGGACTATTACAAAGCATTACGAAGACAATGAACTGGCTGGCTGGAATTCCGGATCTGTAATTAAGATGATTATACAAAAGAAAATATGTTGGCGGATTTCGGTTCGAAACCTCGCTCTGCAATACCAATGAACTATCTATGAGTGGGGGGGGGGGGGATACTTACCCTCAGCTAGATGATGTACAGCATCGATCTTCTCGCAGAGCATAACATGGAAAACGCAGTGGAAATTACTTGCTAAGCCGAGAAGATGACAACTGACACCTCCAGAGGTACGGACGTGCGTATTCCGCAAGGAAATAAGCACACCCGAAATCCCCAAGACAACTCACGCCTAGAGATGGGCAGCATTCGACTGAAAACAGTCGAATTAGTCGATAGTTAAAACCATCGCCTTATTCGACTACCGGTACTTAAAAAAACAGTCGAATTAATTCAACGACTACTCACCGTATCTGCACAAGTCGTTTGCAAACGACTGATCTCAAAGCAATCGTTCGAATCATTCGAATGAAAGAAGTCGTTTGCAAACGACTAATTCCAAGCGAATGGAATCATTCGAATTCAAGTAGTCGTTCTAATCAAACTACTTCTTCAGGATAACTTCATGCTAAAATTGTGTTGTATATTTATTGTAGAGCTTTAATTAATAATTTAAGTATACCTGCGGATGCCTATAGTTTTATACAGTTCGTAGATTATTTCAATGAAATAGCTACATCCAGTTCCCAAATATATATGCATGTTATTGGAAAGGGTAAGCATTCAATATTTAGGTTATGTTTGAACTCCTTAACACAGTATATACACCTTTAATGAGAATTGAGTGCATTCCTGAATTATTACACGGCTTGAACATGGGCTTACCAATTATGAATTAAGAGTTCTATTTATTTTATGATTGAATTTGATTCATTTATTCTGCCACGGGATAAATGAATTACAAGAAAACTATTATGAAATTCTCCCCATAGCGTGATGGTAATGACCGATGCAAACATAGAATAGATTTTCCAGCAAAATTAAATCAGAAAATATTTTATATTGTGATCCAAAATAAATAGCATGGGCGCTCAAATTGATTCTGGTCGTCAGTTGTTTTAGTACAGATGGGCAGCACCGCAGCAGTCGACTGAAAAAAGTTAAATCCATCGACTTGTTTGACTGCTTTTAAAAAACAGTCGAATGAATTCAACGACTACTCACCGTAACATAAACAAGTCGTTTGCAAACGACTTACCCCAATTGTGTTTGAACTTTTAACATGTAGAAAGCGCTCGGATTGTTTTACGTTCTGGTCGTCAATTGTTTCAGCTCGTGGATAGCGCGCGCATTAAAGAAACTTCGTATTTACATTGTTGCCAACATCTCCACTGAACGTTCGCTCTCGTTGCTGTTCTAAAGTGCTCTATTTTCGTGTGTATTTACTGTAGGCCGTAGTTTGCTTGTTCAAGTCGTATTTCAGCTCTACGTTCTTAGTACTTCAGAGAGGATTAAATTAGTGAACACATAGCCGAACTTGTTTATGACTCTATGGACATATTTTAAATTTATTTTGTGGCATTAAAATATCAGGTGTGATTATTTCGATGCTGGCTATGGAATTGTTCCCGGTACTTAAGAACTCCCTTTCAGTAATAGTGATTTAATTTACTCTTAGGAAAATTAAGTATTGCTCTATTACTTCACTTATCCACAGTACATACAGGTAATGTGCCCTGTATCAATACCGGTATCGGGGAACATTTACTCACACATTTTGCATTAAATGAAATGTGCAACATTGCAAATAATGGCTGCACTCTACACGACGTAAACCACCATTTCCAAGCACAGTAAAAATAAATAAATAACTTTGACCACTTGCATGTTGCCGAGTGTCGCGTAGTCCAAACTAACGTCTGCAAAAATAGGTGGGTTAAGGAGAAGTTTGATTTTCATCTGTTGGTACGACTCAACTCAGCCAGTAACGGCTTGCAGTGCTTTGTACGCTGCCTAGAAGCGACTACTTTCAGTCGAATACATGAAACAATACGCTTAGGAGCAATGCGAATTCAGGGTAACCATTCGACTGAAAGTAGTCGACTATCTAGTCGATAGTTTCTTCCAATGAATGACTAGTCAGTCGATGGTTAAAAGTAGTCGATAGTCCCATCTCTACTCACGCCATCACTCGGTCTATAACGTAACCGGGAGGGAAGACTACAACTATAAATGAAACTCGAAGGAATATGAAACAGGCCGAGAGGATGTATTAAGATAAAATATCCAAAATAAACATGATGCGAAGAGGAACGTGAACAAGCTAATGTGAAAAAGGCGTTATAAACAACAGGCAGAATTACGCAGAAATTACCAAATTATAAAATAGTACCGAAGTACTGCAATAAATGTGCAGTGACATAAAAGTCAAAGATGAACAGAACGAAAGGATATGAGTAGACTAGGCTAGACGTGCGATGTTAAGATACCAAGCGAGGGACGGACAAACAAGACGTTACAATAAATTAAGTTAAATGCGTGTCATCGTGGAGGAAGAGGTACATACTGCAATAAGGAAAATAACGATTAAACCGCAAACAATAAAATACAGAAACTAAAGACGGAATACTTCGGAACCATATCGCATCAAATGAACCACAGAAATAAGTTACGGAGAGACAAAGGAACAGGACATGAATCAAATCGCAATAAATACGAGATACACAAAAATAAACTTGAGGATGCTACGAGATGCAACAAGATCTCAATATCGCTTTGCTGGTCCCAAAGATGTGGATTTGCCGGTATTGGTTCCCACCCAGAACGAACGTAGCAAACACAGAATCGTCTGACATGGCCATAATGGAATACACAAAAACACGGCTAAAATACCAACATCATATAGCCATATGAGCGTCAGGCATGCAAGGATGAAAGTGGAAGGAATCCAACAATACAACCAGCCCTGACCCCAAGACATAAATAAGGGAGAGACAGTCAAAACGAAAGCCACTAGGCAAAGGTTAACACTCGCGTACCAAACTCAAGAGAAAAGGGAGGAAAGGAAATTAAGGAAACAATAAACAAATCAACATTTCTGCAACTCACCAAAATGCGACGGGGATTCAGAAGTTCGAAATATAACGAAGCACAAACACGACTAAACACAAACACAATTAAAATGAAATTATATTTAAAACACGGTATGTAGGCCTACTCAATCCAGAACGAGCACGGAAGAAAAAACAGAAGTTAACACAATATGTGGATAGGCCGAATGCCTACCACATTAAAATAAGAACTTTACATAATTCACAGCTAGCCTCGTACTCGAATGGCGGAGAAATGCCATGATGGACACCGAAATTAGCGCCAGCTTGACAACAAAGAAGGAAGTGACCAATGACGGAAAAGATAGTTAAGGGTACCAATAGATAAGAGGAATAAACGAAAGTGAAGTTACGACACGCTCCAACCTACATGGCGGGCGGTAAATTTAAGTGTCAGATTGAGAAACTTTAAATACAAATAGTATAAATGTAATAAACAAATAGTGAACCCTTGCAAGGAAGCTTATGAGACTCAGTTTCGGGGGTGTAACAGTCCATATCGTAAGTTGTTGTTAAAGCGCTTCATTAACATGCAGGGTAACATATAATAAAATAACATGCAGGAAAAAGTGAAGCCAGGGTTATAACAAATGAATTTAATGACAGATCAGCTATTTACAAAAATGAATTAACAATCAAAACTCCCATAATGACTCCCACTGAATAAATTAAATTTGCCAAAACAGGCCAAATCTCAGGAGAGATTATTACTCGGACCAAATGTCCCAAAAATCAACAATAATGACAATGTATGCGCGAGTGCTGTTCTACATGCTTCACGATGAGTACAATTGATTGCATGATTCGTCATCATCCGGAATAAACTTTCAGAAGACGAATCCGCATTACTTAGAGCTAGACAGACGCGGGGAACAACTATACACCACTTAAAACTAAACCGACACTTCCTATACTTAGAATAAACAACACAATAATTTCCACATGAAATTGGAATCAAAACTGCCGTAGCAAAACATTACTGTCTAAAATTAGGACTTCTCACAAATCAACACAAGTAAGTTAACACGTGATGATGATAATTGTTGTTTTAAGGGGCCTAACATCTAGGTTATCGGCCCCTAATGATCTGGGTGATAGCGAAGATGATAATGAAACGGAAACCAGAACGAAAATTAAGTGAGACGGAATATACTTACAAAAAGGAACGCGGATTGAAACGACTCACAAAATGTTCTTACAAAAGGGAATTTAGAACGAAAAGATTCTCAAAAGGAATAGATTGAAAATTACCCACAAAATGAAGGCTAGGTTCAAAATACGTACAAAATGCAATGTAGCGTCGAAATACTTACAAAATGCAACTGAAATTCAAAATACTTACAAAATGCAAATGAGATCGAAAATACGTACAAAATGCAATTGAGGTTCAAAATACTTACAAAATGCAATTGAAATTGAAAATACACAATGCAATTCAGATTGAAATAGGCCTTATCCCAGTTCCAATCCAAATTATTCACAAAGTGCTATCGAAATTCAAAATACTTACAAAATGCAATTGAAATTGAAAATGCTTACAAAATGTACGGTGATTCCAACGACTCATGTGGATTGACAATACTTACAAAAAGCAATTTAGATTGAAAATACTTGACAAAATGTAATTTAGATTCAAAATACCCACAAAATGCAATTGAGAATCAAAATATGTGCAAAATGCCCCCAAACAAAATGCAATTTAGATTCAAAATTCGTGCGAAATGCGGTTTTGGTTGAAAATACTTACAAAATGCAATTGAAATTCAAAATACTCACTAAAAGGCCCCGCAACCTGCATTGAAAGACTTACTAAAAAGCAATTTAGATTGTCAATCTTTACAAAATGCAATTGAGGTTGAAAACAATCGCGAGATGTAATTTAGATCGAAAAAACTTACAAAATGCAACATAGATCAAAAATGCCTTAAAAATCGATAAAAGGGAATTTAGATACACGGTGATTCGAGTAACAAAAACAGTGCGGGAATCTTAAAGAGAAAAGGAAATAGAAGGAAAAGAGGAGAGGGGAGGGGAGAGAGGAGAAGGTCCGCCCCAAAGGGAAGGGACAAAAGGGGAAAACGGACCCAGCTCAGGATCCCTCGGGGTCGCCAACGCCCGAACTCACCAGCCGTGAGCCCCTGAGGGTGTAGCATTATCGACGGTGCACCAGAAGTGGTGGGGCTACATACACCCTGCCTCCTTAAGGGCCTTGAGCACAAGGCAGGAGGTAAAAGGAAAAGAACAAGAAGGCTGACCCCTCACAGAAGGAGGGTATCAGGAAAGATGAGACAAGGGCCAATTAAGGCGGGAAAGGAAGAGACTCCCTAGGCCTCGGATACCCTAATACCGTCGGGGTCGGAAGAGAACAAGAGTTGACCAAGGAAGGTCGACAGGAAAGAAGAAAGAGAGGAGCCCGGCACAAGTAAGTGGAAGCAATGCCGGACTCAGCTGGGGCCCCGTGGTCGCCAACCCACAACCCACTAGATGTGAGCCCCTGGGGGGCCAACAAAAGAAATACACATATGACAACCGTCATTTTTACAAGTATAAATACCACTACACCACACGGGTATCACAGACTAACTTACATGAACTGAGTCATAGAACAAATCACTAGGCTCAAAGTCAACATTTACATCATTAACACAATATTCCATCCATACGACATGCAATAATCCGTCACAAACATGGCGAACTCCCCAATTAATTATGGTTCAAAATAACCATCACAAAAGAACATCCCCCAGGGGCTCACTTCTAGTGGGCGTGGGTTGGCGACCACGGGGCCCCAGCTGAGTTCGGCATTGCTTCCACTTACTTGTGCCGGGCTCCTCTCTGTCTTCTTTCCTGTCGACCTCACTTGGTCAACTCTTGTTCTCTTCCGACCCCGACGGTATTAGGGTATCCGAGGCCTAGGGAGTCTCTTCCTTTCCCGCCTTAATTGGCCCTTGTCTCATCTTTTCTGATTCCCTCCTTCTGCGAGGGGTCAGCCTTCTTTTTCTTTTCATGTTATCTCCTGCCTTCTGCTTAAGGCCCTCAAGGAGGAGGGGCCGATAACCTGGATGTTAGGCCCCTTAAAACAACAATTATCATCATCATCATCAACCTCAAGGAGGTCGGGTGTATGTAGCCCCACCAATTTTGGTGCACCCTAGATAATGCTACACCCTCAGGGGCTCATGGCTGGTGAGTTCGGGAGTTGGCGACCCCGAGGGATTCCTGAGCTGGGTCCGTTTTCCGCTTTTGTCCCTTACCTTTGGAGCGGACCCTCTCCTCTTTCACTTTCCTATCTGCCTTTCATGGCTCTCCTTCCTTCCAAGTCCCTCAATCCGCCTTCTTCGAGGGTTGAGGGCATTTCTTTTCCTACTGTCCTTTATTTGCCTTCTTCTCCTTTAGTTTTCTATTTCTTCTTCTAGTATGTAGGTTAGTAGTTAGTTTTAAGTTCACCCTTCTTTTTTTTTCATCTTCACGATCACCCAAACCATCAGGGGCCGATAACCTAGATGTTAGGCCCCTTAAAACAACAATTATCATCATCATCATCACAAAAGAACAGGTTTGCTAAACGAAAGCTTAGAGGGCCAGTCGGACAACAGGACTGCCTAACAAAATAAGTCACCAGGCTAGACAGGCGATTCATGGAAATCTGCATATCTGTCAACCCACGTGTCAAAATAACCTCGGCCTCCCAAGGCATGGGATCCAGTCTCGAAGAAGCGTGCCCCAAAGCACAATAATACGTGTGTGTGTCAGAACAAACTATATCTCAGCATTTCCCTTAGGAAATCCAAGAATCAGCATATGGGCAAGGTACAGTGGTCTCCTCGGAGCACCCTGACTTTCCATCAAAATACAACAACAACAACAAATATGAGGGCGGTAGGACCTCTACCCCTCTTCACGTAGAATCAAAACACACGCCTGACACAATAACACACAGAGAATCACACGTATGGGTTTGACAGATGATGATGATGATGATAATTGTTGTTTTAAGGGGCATAACATCTAGATTATCGGCCCCTGATGGTTTGGGTGATCGTGAAGATGAAAATGATGATGATGATGATAATTGTTGTTTTAAGGGGCCTAACATCTAGGTTATCGGCCCCTGATGGTTTGGGTGATCGTGAAGATGAAAATGAAAAGCGAACTTAAAACTAAAACTAACTATTAACCTACATTCTAGAAGAAGAAATGGAAAACTAAAGGAGAATAAGACAAATAAAGGACAGGAGGAAAAGAAATGCCCTCCACCCTCGAAGAAGGCGGATTGAGGGACTTGGAAGGAAGGAGAGCCATGAAAGGCAGATAGGAAAGTGAAAGAGGAGAGGGTCCGCGCCAAAGGTAAGGGACAAAAAGGGAAAACGGACCCAGCTCAGGAATCCCTCGGGGTCGCCAACTCCCGAACTCACCAGCCGTGAGCCCCTGAGGGTGTAGCATTATCTAGGGTGCACCAAAAGTGGTGGGGCTACATACACCCGGCCTCCTTGAGGGCCTTAAGCAGAAGGCAGGAGATAACATGAAAAGAAAAAGAAGGCTGACCCCTCGCAGAAAGAGGGAATCAGAAAAGATGAGACAAGGGCCAATTAAGGCGGGAAAGGAAGTGACTCCCTAGGCCTCGGATGCCCTAATACCGTCGGGGTCGTAAGAGAACAAGAGTTGACCAAGTGAGGTCGACAGGAAAGAAGACAGAGAGGAGCCCGGCACATGTAAGTGGAAGTAATGCCGGACTCAGCTGGGGCCCCGTGGTCGCCAACCCACGCCCACTAGAAGTGAGCCCCTGGGGGTGGTTTGACAGACCCTGAAATAAAATGACAAATATTTTCCACCAGCTGGCACCTCCGTTCTATGCCTGTGACTATCGAACCTGAAAAGGACTCAAAAAAAAAACTAAAAAAATTAGAACTAAGGTGTTCTACAATTACATCTTAATTTGTTGCGCTCGGCAACCCTAATATGAATAATAACCTGTTCAGCAAACATCTTACAGTAATTACCTCCCTTTCCTATCAAAAAAATATGAACTTTAATAAAGCACCACTTATCGAATGTAACGGGTTTTGCATTCGCATGGATAAATCTGGTACACGCGCCGTGTACACTAAATATGACTCCAAAGAAAATAATACACAACAAACAACATTGGCCACGCGCCAACGTACATTTAAAACATTTAGTGTCGGTGCAAGAAAAACAATCTAAAACAAGAAAAAGAAGAAAATGAACTATTTACAAAGTTCCCCGCCGTATGTAACTACATATTGAATAATCAATTTTTGTACATCACCGTATCAGCTTGTAGAACATATAACTTCCATCTCGGCCCATTTCCCTACGGGAAATTAGCCCTCCATCGTTGTCTTCGTAGAAGCGTTGGACATCACTCCGGCTCCTGACCACACGTTGGACATCTTGGTGTAGTCTCCTCGACAGAAAAGTTCAATGTTATTATAAATTGCCTGGCTATAATCGCTTGTGAGTTACTAATTTCGCCCACGATTGTCCTATGCGATTAATCAACGGAGACTTTCCCTAGCTCTCGCTTACACACGCACAATACAACACTTGAAAAATACAATAAAAATTTACATGAACTATACACTTCAAACCCATCGTCACTGGCTTGACAATACAAGTTTTAAATCTGACTGTTTCGCAGTCGTTATCTCGCTCGGTAATCTCTACTGCTCTGCGTAAACCTTCGCTCGCGTTGAGCGCTAATTGGAATGTTACTCAAGTCTTGCCCCTAAGAGCTGAAAATAGTTGTCTTCAAAATAATATTAGAGTTTTAAAATCACTACGCAAACTGGCGTGAAGTTAGCTCACCAGAGCTCAAAACGTTAGACTTCGAATAATATTAGAGCTTTAAAAATCACTACGCAAACTGGCGTGAAGTTAGCTCACCAGAGCTCAAACAGTTGTCTTCAAATAATATTAGAGCTTTAAAATCGCCACACAAACTGGCGTGAAGTTAGCTCACCAGAGCTCGAAAAGTATTACTTCGAAACAGCGTCTCGTCGATCAATTTATTGGAAACTGACAGAGTGAGGAGGAGTGGGGTGAATTAAGAAAAAGTTTCTAGAGTTTTCATCTCACACACATGGGACTAGTGTCAATCTTCATCATTTAATTCAAACGTCTCAGCGCACTCATGCGGAGATAATTCGGATCGGCGGTTCTTTAGATAATCAATTCCGCGCGCTTTTTACCAGTGACGCCACCCATCGCGTGGTTTTGGCTTGGTCTCTCCTGATTGGGTGATTCAATCGTAGGTCGGTTGGAACTAACCCGTGACCCTCCTCTCATGACTCCAATTCTGGTGCATGTTGTTACACAATTTGGCCTTGAACACAGCTTACCCGGCCGTTTTCAAGAATAGCTACCAAGCCCTGCTTCTGTGGCAATCATTGCAACACACTAACTTGCCTTCCTCTTTGTCAACTTCCACAAGTACTGCCTGGGCCGCAGTAATAATAATAATAAATCATGAATACTTATTTATCGCAGATTAATAAGGGTTCAATAGGTTACGATAAATGAACCAAGAAAGTGGTCCAAGTACACCACTTCATAAGACTTTCAGTGTAGTTTAAAAAACATAAATCAAGAACATTCAACAAGAACATCAACAAAACTCAAACCAACTGTCCTAGTTTGGGAAATTGGTTTTAGTTTTGTTTAATATTTCACCACTCCAAATGGTCAGTGAAAGTTTCGAACCACCGACTTGCGGAAGTGGTGCACGAATTAACATGCA
Organism: Meconema thalassinum; assembly: GCA_946902985.2. Lineage (NCBI taxonomy): Eukaryota > Metazoa > Arthropoda > Insecta > Orthoptera > Tettigoniidae > Meconema > Meconema thalassinum. Next base: position 477,803,069 of record OX336392.1, on the reverse strand, counting down.
TGGCTACACTCTAGGGTGGTAAAGAAACAGCGCAAACCACAGAGACCCACTCTGGGTCTAGTCAAATTTATGGTGAATGTGAATTTAATGTTAGTTCAATGTCTTTGTCACACAGGAATTGTATATTGCACATTCTAATATCACAGCATTGAGGGTAAATTCATTTTAAGACAAAAACAGTCACTTGTAGACAATTGTCTTAGGAATGTCAGTTTCTTGTCAGTGTAGTTATAAGTAGTAATTTAAATAACTGCTACGAGTTTAGAATTCAAAATTTGCTTTTCATTCATAATGCCACAACAAGTTTCACCGAGTATTAAAAATAATGGTACTGTAGTGAAGCAAGATTACTATAGTAACTGTACATTTTGGGTATCACCCCTGGCTCTGCCAAGAAAATGAATTCTGGTCTGAGGGCTGGACGGGGTACACTCAGTCTCATGAGGCAAAACTGAGAAGAGGAAAATGCTGGGGTGGTTGCTAACTTCAGGTCATGGCCACCTCTTACCCCGACCCAACTTGAATTATATATACAAACACTAATACAGCCATCACAATAAAACAGGCTATCAGACAAAATTCCACGTACTCCCAAGCAAACAGGGCAACATGACCACAATGTCCAAGCCCCTCAAATGAATGCAACAAAATATGTTCATGTAGAAAGATGGACTATTCTAATGGAGTAGAAGAAAGCTTAAAGTCAAGCCAGACTTTGTTTTCTCATAAGTGTGTTACACTTTGTTTCATTTTATGACTAACTTGTGGCTCATTATAGTCAAGTGATAACTGAACATTCACTCTACGGTCTATATGTTACAAAAAACAAACCCAGAGCCAATAACCTACAAGTTAGGCCCCTTAAAACAACAATCGTCATAAAAAAAACTTTTCAAATTTTTGGATTTCTTTATAAATGTAAGAAATTAATTGCTATTCAGTAATTCGACGCGTTAGGCACGGTGCACACCGGAGAAACCTGTTTCATGCAACTGGTTTCATGAAATGGGTTTCAAGAAACCTGTCGCATTGGAACATGCACACAGAAGCAACGGTTTTCCATTGGTTAGGAAGGTGGGGCCATGATTTTGTCGTCTTGGATTTCATTTCCCCACCTTCCTAACGAGGACCATGCCCCCGTAAGAATAATGAACCCGAACGGTAACTTAATACAATGAAAATGCAGTAACCATGCCTGTAGCCTTCAGGGGCAGATGACCTCGTAGTTCCGCCCCTTAAAACAACAATAACTAAGTTGTTACCTCTCTGGATCCCCGAGCCAACGGCGGAAGTACTAGGACTCGCTACCGGGGTCCCAGGGCTCTCTGCCAGGAAGTGACTAGCTCCTAATGTGTCACTCCACCTGCTAGTGCCGGTTAGTTCGGCGAGATCCACCTCTTCCGCGGTTTCCTCGTGAAGAGGAGATTCCTCCAACAGAAATAGCTCTGCGTCTGATAAAGTATTTTCATTTTCATCAATCTGAAATGATTAAGTATGGAACAATATTAGTTGTTTTGAAAGAGTTATTTCATCACAATTTGCCATACACAAATTGAGACCACGTTGAATCAGGTTGTTTGTAATCCAGTTTATACAGTTCCCAGGAACAGTGCATGAGACGAGAACCCACTATGAAATTTTCTAAATTACTGAAATGAGCCATACTGTAATGATTCAAAATAAATCTGGAAATAACGTAGTTTACTCCTTCGATGTTTATAACCCACCCACAATCCCTTTATTATATCACGACGTATATAGTGAAATTCCTGCTGTGTCGGCCATTATCCAAGTGAATAGATGTTTTTAGTGATGACGTCAGGCCCGTTAGCTAGGCAGCCCTCAGGATTCCAAACACTGTTGCTAAGGGAATAAGCCCATAGAGACGGTGCAAGCACGTTGTTATTTTAGGTATGTCCTGCTTTCCGGGTGGAATTAATCGCACATATAGCTTAAAAACTGTAGTGTAGGTGTCATAAAATCTGTTTGGTAAAAATGGCGGTAAGGCTATCCGAGATTACGGAGTATTTCTCAGATGAACCTTCGCTTGTGAGGAAAGGTGAAGATGCTGTTGAATCACGCCATGTCGGATCCGTAACATATCTTGGAGAAAAGTGCTTTTTGAGTGGTCGTGTCCATGCTAGCGGAAGAACAGATCCTATGATGTACATGTAAGTAAAATTTAAGTTCTAACCTTTATTTTCACTAAATTATAAAGATAATATTCAGTGCTTATTCTGGTCGGTAACACCGCTTGCCGCCCTCCAACGCAGCTTAGGAATGCCGCCAGTTTATGATAAAAATATAGGTTTAGTGAAGGTTTTTATACTAATTTTTGCTTGTCCATACGTTTAGTAACTTACATATATCCCTAGTTTCTGTTCTTTTGAATAAGAACATGCCTTGTTTTAGTAGGGTTATTTTTGAGGTCGTTTACTACAACAACAACAAAAAAAACAAATACTAGTATTTTGTCGTCAGTAATTCATAAATTGTGGTAGACTTTCTAAGCTTCCCTCCCCCAGGGGCTCACATCTTGTGGGCGTGGGTTGGCGACAACGGGGCCCCAGCTGAGTCCGGCATTGCTTCCACTTACTTGTGCCGGGCTCCTCTCCGTCTTCTTTCCTGTCGACCTCCCTTGGTCAACTCTTGTTCTCTTCCGACACCGACGGTATTAGGTTATCCGAGGCCTAGGGAGTCTTTCACTTTCCCGCCTTAATTGGCCCTTGTCTCATCTTTCCTGATACCCTCCTTCTGTGAGGGGTCAGCCTTCTTTTTCTTTTCCTTTTACCTCCTGCCTTGTGCTCAAGGCCCTTCAGGAGGCAGGGTGTGTGTAGCCCCACCACTTCTGGTACACCCTAGATAACGCTACACCCTCAGGGGCTCAGGGCTGGTGAGTTCGGGAGTTGGCGACCCCGAGGGATTCCTGAGCTGGGTCCGTTTTCCCGTTTTGATGATGATGATAATTGTTGTTTTAAGGGGCCTAACATCGAGGTTATCTGCCCCTAATGAAATGAAATGGCGTGAAATGAAAGGATGTAGATAAAAACAACTCACTGCCATGGATGTAGCGAAAATGGTGTTTATAAAACAGACAGTGAGCCCCAAAAATTATGCCTTATTTGAATAAAAAGAATAAAAGGCGGATGGTAAAAAAGGATAAAAACAAATAAGGCATAGTGAACAATACAATACATAACACAATAAAAATCATAAAACAGATTTAACCAGAATTAAAAGTCGTAACTACACATTAAAACTTAAAAAAGTAACCACTCTCCCTCATGAACCGGATGACGAGGTCAGCTGACGGCCCGTCATCACGGAGAATAAGGGAGAGGGTATTAGGCAGTTTAAGAGTCCCTCGCAGATCGGCCAGATCCACACACTCCAAGAGAAGGTGTGCCACGGTTAGGTGGGCGCCGCAAGTACACACAGGAGGTGATGATGATGATGATGATAATTGTTGTTTTAAGGGGCCTAACATCGAGGTTATCGGCCCCTAATGATCTGGGTGATAGCGAAAATGATAATGAAATGGAAACCAGAACAAAATTATCGAAGACTGAAAATACGTACAAAAAGGAACTCGCATGGAAACAACTCACAATATGGTCCTACAAAAGGGAATTTAGAACGAAAAGTTGCACAAAAAGAATAGATTGAAAAAGACCCACAAAACGTAGGCGAGATTCAAAATACGTACAAAATGCAAAGTAGCGCCGAAATACTTACAAAATGCAACTGAAATTCGAAATACTTACAAAATGCAAATGAGATCGAAAGTACGTACAAAATGCAATTGAGGTGCAAAATACTTACAAAATGCAATTGAAACTGAAAATACACAATGCAATTCAGATTGAAATATCCCAGTTCCAATCCAAATTATTCACAAAGTGCAATTGAAATTCAAAATACTTACAAAATGCAATTGAAATTGAAAATGCTTACAAAATGTACGGTAGATTCAAACGACTCATGTGGATTGACAATACTTACAAAAAGCAATTTAGATTGAAAATACTTGACAAATGTAATTTAGATTCAAAATACCTACAAAATGCAATTGAGAATCAAAATATGTGCAAAATGCCCACCAAACAAAATGCAATTTAGATTCAAAATTCGTGCGAAATGCGGTTTTGGTTGAAAATACTTACAAAATGCAATTGAAATTCAAAATACTCACTAAAATGCCCTGACGCCTGCATTGAAAGACTTACTAAAAAGCAATTTAGATTGTCAATCTTTACAAAATGCAATTGAGGTTGAAAACAATCGCGAGATGTAATTTAGATCGAAGAGACTTACAAAATGCAACATAGATCAAAAATGCCTTTAAAAAATGGTAAAAGGGAATTTAGATACACGGTGATTCGAGTAACAAAACAGTGCGGGAATCTTAAAGAGAAAAGGAAATAGAAGGAAAAGAGGAGAGGAGAGGGGAGAGAGGAGAAGGTCCGCCCCAAAGGGAAGGGACAAAAAGGGGAAAACGGACCCAGCTCAGGAATCCCTCGGGGTCGCCAACGCCCGAACTCACCAGCCGTGAGCCCCTGAGGGTGTAGCATTATCGACGGTGCACCAGAAGTGGTGGGGCTACATACACCCTGCCTCCTTAAGGGCCTTGAGCACAAGGCAGGAGGTAAAAGGAAAAGAAAAAGAAGGCTGACCCCTCCCAGAAGGAGGGAATCAGAAAAGATGAGACAAGGGCCAATGAAGGCGGGAAAGGAAGAGACTCCCTAGGCCTCGGATACCCTAATACCGTCGGGGTCGGAAGAGAACAAGAGTTGACCAAGGGAGGTCGACAGGAAAAAAGAAAGAGAGGAGCCGGCACAAGTAAGTGGAAGCAATGCCGGACTCAGCTGGGGCCCCGTGGTCGCCAACCCACAACCCACTAGATGTGAGCCCCTGGGGGGACACACAGGAGGATCTTCTCTCTTTAGCAAGTGGGAGTGAGTAGCAATCCCATGGCCGATACGGAGTCGACAGAGTACCACAGCTTCCTTCCGGAGAGATCGGAAGGAAGATTTCCACACCTTCGTTGTCTCCTTGATGCCTCTCAGTTTGTTGGGTGGAGGTGTGGCACGCCATGCCTCCTCCCAATGCGACAGGATCGAATGCCGCAACTGAGAGCGCACATCACTAGCAGGCACCTTATACGGTAGCGAGGGCAGTGCAACTGCCTCTCTCGCCGCCTGATCAGCAAGCTCGTTTCCCGCAATACCCATGTGGCTAGGAAGCCACACAAAGGTCACCCCGGTTCCAGCGTTACGCGAACTGACGAGCTGGTCGTGCACACGCTGGACCAACGGGTGCTTCGGGAAACACACATCGATCGCCTGCAGCGCACTCAGAGAGTCAGTACACACAAGAAAGTGCTGGTGATCGTCTGATAACGTGTACCGCAGAGCCTCTAAGATGGCATAGAGCTCCGCAGTGTACACGCTACAGGCCTCGGGAAGTGAAAAGAGAAACCGACGATCCTCAACCACAAATGCACAGCCTACTTTCTCGTTTACCCTCGAACCGTCCGTGAATACAAGCCCTGATCCCGGATACCGTGTCACCACGGACTGGAACAGCCTCCGATGGATGGAGGAGTCCGTGTCCGACTTGGGGCCGGTGTGCAGATCCAGGATGATATCAGGGCGAGAGACCATCCACGGAGGGGCCTTGCTAGGTACTCGGACGATACAGGAGACAGAAGGAAATCGGAACTGACGGTATAAGTCATCCAAGCGAATCCCCGCCGGCCGAGTGGCTCGGGCGAGCACATCATACAGCCGGCGATTCGGATTGTAAAACAAACATGGATAGCTTGGATGAAGTGGCATCTGTCGAATAGTTGCAGCATAGGTCAGCAGTACTTGTTGGCGCCTCAGGTGTAAAGGAGGTACGCCAGCCTCGGCGAGCAAGCTGACGACTGGGCTTGTCCGAAAGGCACCCGTCGCCAGACTCACACCGCCGTGGTGGACACTGTCCAGTTTAACAAGCACTGACTTACGGGCCGAACCGTATGCTACACTGCCATAATCTAACCTAGATAAAATCAGTGACTTGTAAAAACGCAGGAGCACCGCGCGGTCCGCCCCCCCATGATGTGCCGCTAGGAAACCGCAACATGTTGAGTTTCTTAGCGCAGGTAGTTTTCAAACACCGCACGTGTGGTTCCCACGTCAATTTCTGATCGAAAAGGAGCCCAAGGAACCGGTACGCAGCAACAACAGGCAAGGCTACATTGCCCAGATAAAGCTCAGGATCTGGATGGAGGGTGCGCTTTCGGCAGAAATGGACAACCGAGGACTTAGCGGTTGAGAATCGAAAGCCATGCTCCAGTGTCCAGCGTTCCACTCTCCGAATAGCTTGTTGTAGCTGTCGTTCAGCGACCGCCATATTTTGCGCACTATAATGTAGAGCGAAGTCATCTACATATAGCGACGGTACCACTGCTGGACCAGCAGCAGCGACTATACCGTTTATGGCAATCGCAAATAATGTTACGCTAAGCACCGATCCCTGTGGGACTCCGTTTTCCTGTATATGATATTGCGAATATGTCCCCCCTATTCGGACACGGAACAGGTGAAGGGACAGAAAATTCGCAATAAAAACCGGCAAGTTACCTCGGAATTTCCATTGATGCAGGGTAGAGAGGATGCCGTAACGCCAAGTGGTGTCATAGGCCTTCTCGAGGTCAAAGAAAACAGCGACTAGGTGCTGTCTCCGGAGAAAAGCGTCCTGTATGGCAGTCTCCAGGCGTACCAGATGGTCGTTGGTACACCGAGACGCCCTGAAACCACACTGGTATTCAGACAGGAGTCCCCGTTTCTCCAGGACCCACACCAGGCGCCGATTGACCATCCTCTCAAAGAGCTTGCACAAACCGTTAGTGAGACAAATAGGTCTGTAACTCCCTGTCAATTTGGGATCCTTATCGGGCTTCAGGATAGGTATAATGATACCTTCCTGCCATTGCGCTGGAAACACACCTTCCAACCAGATACGATTAAACACCCTGAGCAAATAGCGAATGCTCTCGTCGTTAAGGTGTTTAAGCATCTGGTTGTGAATATTATCCGGGCCAGGAGACGTGTCCCTGCAGAGCGCCAGCGCTCCGCGGAGTTCCCACTCCGTAAAGGGCACGTTATACTCCTCCGAAGCGCGGGAAGCAAAACTAAGCTGGAAACGTTCCGCTTCGCGCTTCAGGGCCACGAAGGCAGGGTCATAGTTATCGGAACCGGATATATCCGCAAAATACGAGGCGAGATTGTTTGCAACGCGATAAGGATCTGTAACCAGTTCATTATCAATGGAAATTCCCGGTACAGTAGAAGATGTCTGAATTCCCGAAATGCGTCGTAGTTTAGTCCACACTTGAGAGGAGGGGGTATGTGCCGTAATAGAAGACACATACCGTTCCCAGGATTGTTTCTTACTCTGGCGAATAAAAATCCGTGCCTTGGCACGAAATTTCTTAAACGCCACCAAATTGGCCATGGTTGGACGCCGACGGTAGTGCTTGTGAGCTCGACGACGGTCTCTTCTTGCCGCTGCAATATCCTCTGTCCACCAAGGGACGAGTTTGCGACGAGGAGTCCAAGAAAAGGATGGGATGGACTCTTCGGCGGCAGCAAGAAGCACATCGGTGATGTGCTGTACCTCGTCATCGACGCTCTGGCAACCAAGATCAATGAACACAGCTCGTTCTTGAAACGAGGGCCAATTTGCCCGCTTAAGAACCCAACGACTGGGGAACTCCACGGTCGTCTGGGTCAGAAGGGTAAGAACGATCGGGAAACGGTCACTGTCACAGAGGTCGTCGTGTACATACCAACCAAATAGGGGGACCAGCGCACGGCTACACACACTCAAGTCAATGTGTGAGTACGTGCCGTGCGCTAAGCTAAAATGTGTAGCTTCCCCTGTATTTAATAGAGATAAATCCAACCCTTGAATTAAGCCCTCCACGTCCCTTCCTCTGGGGCAGGAAGATGGTGATCCCCATTGGGGGTGATGAGCGTTGAAATCACCCACGATTAGGAAAGGGACTGGAAGTTGATCAACAAGATCAAAGACGTCATTAATATCAAAGGGCTGGTTCGGTGGAAGGTACACGTTACAAACAGTTGTCATAACAGGCAAGGACACGCGAACTGCAATAGCTTCCAGAGGAGTGGCGAGTGGAAACTCCTCACTATTGCAGTCAGAGCGAACGAAGGTACAAACGCCCCCGGAAGCCCGGGCGGCGTTTTGTCGCTCTTTAGAGTATAGTTGGCAGCCTCTCAGAACAGTCACGTGATCAGGTCTGAGGTTTGTTTCCTGTAGGCAGACTATACTCGCTGCGTATTGGGCAATACGCTGACAGAGTTCTGTCAAATGCCTGTCATAACTGTTACAATTCCACTGTAACAGTGCCATTGTGTGAACTTAGGGAATAACGTGGAGCAGCAAGCTACTCCAACTTTGACTCTGGAGGATCTGCAGTCACTACGTCGACTATAATCTCCATGTCCTCAGGCGAGGTCGTGGAGTGAATCGACTCGGTGGAAGATTTCATAGACGCAGTTTGGCGGCGGGGGGATCTCCGTGGGGAGCGCGCAGATCTGGGGACCGAAACGTCCCCAGGCGCAGAAGCATCCGCAGGTGTTGGCGCGGATGGCTTCCCCTTTTTGGGAGAAAGGGAATGGGTAGTTCGGGGTCCCTTCTTACCCGGTCCCGCTTCTTTAAGATATATAGACGGGTCAGGAGCCGAATTCCTGACCCTGGTCGACGATGCCGCCTCCTCCGGCTTCGGCGAGGCTTTCGCCGACCGTTTGGGTGGGGTGAAAGTCTTCGACTTCCTCCCGAGTGGGGAGTAAGTCTTCAACTTCCTCCCCTGCTGTGCGGGCGGAGCTGCCTTCGCTCGCACAGCCTTCGGGCTGGCCGAAGGTGGAGTTGAAGTCACCTTCGGGCGTTCCGTTATTGTCATAGGTGCTGGCTTCAGAACAGGTAACTCAGTTGAAGGTTTCACAGCTGGTACAAAAGATGATGTCGCCGGGACCAAATTTGGTATTATGGCTCTATAATCAATCGTTGGAGAAGGCGAAATCGTGGTATGGTACTTCTTGCGGGCTTCCTGGGAGGTGAGACCATCCAGGGTTTTTATCTCCTGGATTTTCTTCTCACGCAGGAAGACAGGGCAGTTCCTGTCCCGAGGAGAATGAAATCCAGGGCAATTAGTGCACTGATAAGGTGTTGTGCACTCTTCCGCTTCGTGTGGTACCTTACCGCATGTTCCACAGATGTCGGGGCTCGAGCATCGGGACAACATGTGGCCGAACTTCTGGCACTTATAACACCTCATTGGTGGAGGGATATAAGGCCGTACGTCACAACGGTAACTTGTAACCTTGACTTTCTCTGGGAGCACCGGAAGCTCAAAGGAAATAATGAATGCACCAGTATCCACGATTTGACCATTGACCTTGCGCGTAATGCGCCGGACATCAGTCACGTGACGGTGCTGCATATCCTCCTTGAGCTCCTCGTCAGTGTTCAGAATCAGGTCCCGGTGGAAAATAACTCCTCGGACCAGATTCAGGGACGTGCGCTTTTCCACTTTGACGGGAATGTCGCCAAAATGGTCACATTGCAAAAGTCGTTCAACTTGCTCACCAGTCCTAGTCTTGAGCAACAAGCTACCGTTCCTCATCTTTTGTACTTTCTCAAGCTCACCATAGACACCTTCTATGTGGCGAGAAAACAAAATACTCTTTACCAGCTTGAAATCACCCCCATCTGTTCTGGTAGCTACCAGAAACTTGGGGGTGTTAGTACCCAGATTTTCACGCACAGATTGTTCCCAGGGGGTTGATCCCCGTAGGGAATCAAATGTTAAAGACTTGGGTGTAGGACCACCCTGTTTGGGTGTAGGTCCACCCTGGTTGGGGATTTTTCATTTAGAACCCATGGCCAGATCATCCTCCCCGAATGCCACCGACATCCGATCACGGGCCGTCACAGTAGGCGCTACCCAGCCAGGGCAAAGCCCGCCTAGCTTGGAAGGCATTGCCCGGGGGTCCGATGTTTTACAATGCCGTATCGGCATGTACCCCTTGGCATATACTGGATTTTACAGCTCAGACATTCGGCTGTGCGGTGACCTGCGTAGTCAGGCGGATACTACTGAACGGGTACATGGCACACCCACCTGTCGGCGCGGCCAAGACCGGAACAGGCTTTCGAGCGTAGTCGCTAGCGTAAGTGGCCCATCCCCTAACAGCACGCACATATAGAAATTTTGGTTGCCAGACCCTGAAAGCAGTGACGGAAAGAAGTGCGATATAACCTAATGAGAGTTATACCGCACGGGTGTATGTCTTTTAGAGCTGACTGTCAAACCCTCGAAAGGGGACCATTCCGAGAAGCCCTTTTAGTCGCCTTTTACGACTGGCAGGGAGTACCGTGGATGTATTCGCTTCCTCCCACCCACTGGGGGTCCAATTCACAAAACAACGCTGAGTCCTTAAAGTATAGCCAAGGTCGCCCCTTTTAGTCGCCTCTTACGACAGGCAGGGGATACCGTGGGTGTATTCTAAACCCCCCACCCACAGGGGGGTTTCCCGTTTTGTCCCTTTTTTTGGAGCGGACCTTCTCCTCTCTCCCCTCTCCTCTCCTCTCCACCCCTCCCCTCTCCTCTCCTCTCCTCTCCTCTTCTCATTATATTTACTTTTCTCTTTAAGATTCCCGCACTGTTTTTGTTACTTGGTTCACCGTGTATCTAAATTCCATTCTAGCGATTATTTTAAAGGCATTATTAATCTACGTTGCTTTTTGTATGTTTTTTCGACATAAATTACATCCCGCGATTGTTTTCAACCTCAATTGCATTTTGTAAAGATTGACAATCTAAATTGCCTTTTAGTAAGTCCTTCAATATGGAGGAGGGACCTTTGTGAGTATTTTGAATTTCAATTGCATTTTGTAAGTATTTTCAACCAAAACCGCATTTCGCACGAATTTTGAATCTAAATTGCATTTTGTTTGGCGGGCAATTTGCACATATTTTGATTCTCAATTGCATTTTGTGGGTATTTTGAATCTAAATTCCATTTTGTCAAGTATTTTCAACCTAATTGCTTTTTGTAAGTATTGTCAATCCACATGAGTCCTTTGAATCTACCGTACCTTTTGTAAGCATTTTCAATTCCAATTGCATTTTGTAAGTATTTTGAATTTCAATTGCACTTTGTGAATAATTTGGATTGGAACTGGGATAGGGCCTATTTCAATCTGAATTGCATTGTATATTTTCAATTTCAATTGCATTTTGTAAGTATTTTGAACCTCAATTGCATTTTGTACGTATTTTTAATCTAGTTTGCATTTTGTAAGTATTTCGAATTTCAGTTGCATTTTGTAAGTATTTCGACGCTACATTGCATTTTGTACGTATTTTGAATCTAGCCTACGTTTTGTGGGTCTTTTTCAATCTATTCTTTTTGTGCAACTTTTCGTTCTAAATTCCCTTTTGTAAGACCATGTTTAGAGTTGTTTTGTACGTAATTTCCGTCTTAGATAATTTTGTTCTGTTTTCCATTTCATTATCATTTTTGCTATCACCCAGATCATTAGGGGCCGATAACCTCGATGTTCGGCCCCTTAAAACAACAATTATCATCATCATCATCATCATCTAAGCTTCCCCTCTCCCCCTCTCACAAGTAAAAGATAAAAGTAAAATTAGTCTAGTTGTTACCCAGTCAGTTCAATTATAAGGGGCACTTTGGTGTTGACAACAGTCTGCATTCTGTATATGTACTTCACTGGGCAACACACACGTCCATGCCTTAGTTTAGATAGAAATGTCTTCCTGACCTGAGCTTTGCTGGACAGTGTTCTGATCCGTAAACCTACAATTTCTACCATCACTTAGTGTATGTTTACATTAATTGGTTAGGGTTGTCTGTTTGAAATACTGTATTTACAGCTAGTGAGGAGAAATTCTTGTGGGTGGGGGAAGGTTGGAGGAGATATAAGATAGACTATGTTATGAAAAGGTGCGTGTGCTTTAGTAATAAATTCTCCACTCTTGCCCTGCAGCCATGAAAGGTGTGTGTTTGCACCTCTGGATAAGACAGTGGGAGTAGCCTATATATGCTGGTGCTCTGCACCACTTGGGGGTCAACAGTTCAGATAAGTTCTCCTTACTGTCTACCATACAAATGGTTAAATTTGGCTCAGCTATCTCAAACATTATGCCAATACATATTTCACATCATATCTTAGAAAGATCATGTGCATTATAAAGCTCGCTTCGATGTAGAGCCAGCAAGAGTCTTATTACCCTTTACAGAATGAGGAAGCTGTTCTAGATTGCACAGTTAACTTCTATTTCAGTTGGCCATGCATGTTATGGCCTGAGTATGAATATCACTCTATAACTATATACTATTAAAACTTATAAACGGGCCGATAACCTAGATGTTAGGTCCCTTACAACAAAAATTATCATCATCATCAAACTTATAAACACACACAACCCTCGTAGGTAACTATGCAAAGCATGGTAGGTTTGGCCGTGTTGTCTCAAATTTCACGAATTCCAAAAAAGAGGATCAATAAGAGTAGGTTCTAAGCAGTTTCTTTACCTAAGCCAGTCTCAAAACTCACGATCCGTGGGTAGATTATTGGCTGAGGAATAACCTAACCACCAAGGGAAGATGATTAAGAAAAGGAGGTAGGTTTCGGACTGGATAAAAAGGATATGATAATAGGAGGAGAGTCCCACAAAAGTTATGAATTTAACTTTAAATGCACTTAGAGGCGGTTGCCACTGCAAATCCGCTCTCTGATACCTAAAGTGGGTAAGGACTTGGTCGAAGCTGGCGGGAACCGCAGCTAGAACTTGGGCGATTTGCAAGAGAGTGGCTTCAGTGTATTCCCTCTCAAGCATGCATCTGCCTACTATGGGGAAGGGTGATGGTCTGGCAAGACTGAGAGTAACAGATTTATTGTATGTCTGTTCAAAGCAATTCGTTTTTGCAAAGTAATTCGAAGAATGCCTATAATTTAAATCAGGTTTGGTATTTCCAATTTTCGAAGTTGTGGAGTTCCTGAAAAAGCGACCAAGTGCCTCTACGAAGGATAGTGATAAGAAATTATACCTTGGGGAGTAATTTTTGTAAATGAACCAATGGTTGCATTTGGAAATGGCTAAGCTTTTACTCAGCGAGGAGCCGGCTAAAAGTTTAGACAAAGAGAAACACTTATCTTTTGGAAAACTGACCATAAGTTTTCGGAGAGGATCTCCACAAGCAGGTAGCTGGCGTAGCGAGCTTTACTTGCCTTACTGGCCAGTTAGAATTAGCTATTAAAGCTAAGAGAAACTTTAACGAGATTACCACTAAGAGTTCTTGCTCAAATGCAACGAGTGGTGAAAGCCCTATTAATGGATTTAATGGCATTGAGTAGGGAGAGCCAAGGAAGACAGGATCTTGCCTAACCGTTTTACTAGAAAAATAAGAAAGCGAAAAGAAACGCTTAATTTATTTAACAATTCAAAAGAAGTTGATAACTTTAACAAATATATATTTTCAATTTGGTTAACAATTTTTGGGTCACAGACCTCAGAAAACATTAAACGTTTGCTCCAGGCAATTGACAATTTATGAGGTTTCAAACCTTATATATGTTCTAAAATCTTTATAAGATTTAAAAAAGACAAATGAAGTAAAGTTTAAACATTAAATTGAGTACAAGGAGTGTACTTTAAGAAATTTCTGAGAGAATATTCTAGAGAGAGTGACAACTTCGAAAATAACAATAAGAAAAACATGAAGAATAAGATAGAAGTTCCTATAACTTCTTATATTTAAGCTGAAATACTTTTGGTTTTTATACAATAAGGGCAGGTCACTTACTGTGAAACCTGAAGAGAAAATCAAAAGGAAGGTTCTCGACCTCCTATGTTTAAGTAGGAATCACGAGCCAAATGGGGCAGTTTCCATTTCGTGAGACCTAGAAATAACTCACTCAAGAGTTGAAAGGATTGGTTTCCCTGATTATAAGGTAGAAACAATGTAAGCTTGAACCGTGTATAAAACACGTAGTTATGCAGAGATTAATTAATGAGATATAAGCAAAGGTGGGAGGGCACGTCTTTAGAGTGACACCTCATTGCGATTGACCTTAAAGTAACAATTTTATTAATATGGTGTGTTAGTAGAAGGTTTAGGGAAGGTCAACAAAGAGACGAGAGATTGCGTAGTTCTGAGTCATTCGCGCTTACCACTGGAAATTGCCGAAGCATTTCCCTCGTACTGGATGTTGAAGAGAGCTTCCCACAGCCTCCTGGACGTCGTCATCTTCTTCGTTAGTTGATGAGATACTTGTAGATATGATAACTATATGGTCCGAACATCGGAGCCAATCACACGTACAACCACACTGGTTAAGTTTTACAAAGATAGTCGCCTTGCCTCCACGGCGCGCAAACCATATACGCACTCCACGCCTCCCCTCTCTGGACCCTCCCCCAGGGGCTCACACCTTGTGGGCGTGGGTTGGCGACCACGGGGCCCCAGCTGAGTCCGGCATTGCTTCCACTTACTTGTGCCGGGCTCCTCTCTGTCTTCTTTCCTGTCGACCTCACTTGGTCAACTCTTGTTCTCTTCTGACCCCGACGGTATTAGGGTATCCGAGACCTAGGGAGTCTCTTCCTTTCCCGCCTTAATTGGCCCTTGTCTCATCTTTTCTGATACCCTCCTTCTGCGAGTGGTCAGCCTTCTTTTTTCTCTTCCTTTTACCTCCTGCCTTGTGCTCTAGGCCCTTAAGGAGGCAGGGTGTATGTAGCCCCACCACTTCTGGTGCACCCTTAGATAATGCTACACCCTCAGGGGCTCACGGCTGGTGAGTTCGGGAGTTGGCGACCCCGAGGGATTCCTGAGCTGGGTCCGTTTTCTCCTTTTGTCCCTTACCTTTGGGGCGGACCCTCTCCTCTTTCACTTTCCTATATGCCTTTCATGGCTCTCCTTCCTTCCAAGTCCCTCAATCCGCCTTCTCCGAGGGTTGAGGGCATTTCTTTTCCTTATGTCCTTTTATTTGCCTTACTCTCCTTTATTTTTCCATTTCGTCTTCTAGTATGTAGGTTAGTAGTTAGTTTTAGTTTTAAGTTCGCTTTTCATTTTCATCTTCACGATCACCCAAACCATCAGGGGCCGATAACCTAGATGTTAGGCCCCTTAAAAAAACAATTATCATCATCATCATCTCGCCCGCTCTCCTCTGATTGGCTGAGCCACCACGCGCTACGCCCCTCCTCAGGGTCATTACACTCGGCGCGAGGATGATGTCGATTACCGTTCCAGACTATTTCGCCTTTTCTTGAAGCAGCAACCCAGGTTTGCGTCATGCTTCTTGACAAGAATAAGCCTGTAGCCGAATGCCCCGTGACTCATCTCTCTCATAATACCCTAACTGACAAAACTCCGTAAAATTCCGTAATCATATAATTTTCTATGATAATGTTGTTCGTAATAATTTGCTTGATAATGTTTTCTATGACATAGCAAACCTATCTGTATGCTTATAATTTTATAAAAATGCTCCAAAAAATACCTTAATAATAATAATAATAATAAGATAATAATAATAATAAATTAACATGAAAACTTCTCTTGGCTGAACAATTTGCCGCGCAAATAAATATAGAATGGCTTCCTACTGACTTATGTCAGTGGCATAAAATCCCCTCGAAAAACACGTTACAACCCTTCAGTCATTTTGTTCAGCAAGGAACATATTCAGCAGTAAGTGTCGCAAATCTGCTCCATCTGCCTCATCTCTCTGCATGCGACGAGGTGGAAGAGGAGGAAGATCACCATCAAGGGCAATTACATCTCCCTCACTGATGCATTGTGAAGAACAGCGCAGCTTCACTGCCTTGTGTGATTTAACTTCCAAAGATCGGAGATAAATGTTGCGCCACCTAGTTTTCATTGCTCCAAAGGATTGCTCCACCACAACCTTAGCCTTACTGAGAGGTGAATTAAATCGTTTCATCTCACGAGTAAGACCAGGGTCCTTGAAAGGAGTGATCAAACACACTGGGTCCTTTCGACACGGTTACTCGCTATCCCCTATTATGAAGCAACCCATAGGAGGATACAAACCCTGGTAGAATACACTACTGTTCCTGAGAATCCGGGAGTCGTGCACAGAACCAGGATACCCAGTCATGACATCAATGAATTTTCCTGTGTGATTCACAATGGCTTGGATATTTAGGGAATAAGCTAGTTTTCTATTGATATACTGGTCATGTAGATTTGTGGGCATACCAGTTTGACATTTAACATTTAAGAAGTATGTAACTTCAACCTACTTCGTATTTTAAGCTTCATCTCCACATTTTATGGGTTCCAGTACCACATCTGGAAACAAGTTTGCGAAATGTAACAGCATTCACCTGCAAATGCCACTTTGTTTCCGCATTATCGCCTCCAAAAATACTCGTCACGAAATCATTTTCTGCGGGTATCCTAAACGTGCGTCGTTCCTAAATAAAATTAAAACAAAAACATACTAGACCAAGCAGAACCAGTGAAATGCACACAGGAGCAATTCAATGATTTTAAATTATTCTATCTTCTTCTGCTATCAAATAAGCAAGTCTCCTCCAACGACGACGATTCAGCCTTCCTTGCTTATATGATTCGGCTATAAGAAGCATTAGCGCGACTATTTGCGGAACATACTCCCAACGTAAGCGATACACGTGCCACCCCAAAAATATAACAACAAACCGAACAACCAAAGAAATCAAGAGTATAAACCACAGAGTGAGCGAGCGAGACCTGTCGTTCCAAATTACCGAGTGTTTATACTTCGAGTGTGGATCGAGTGTAAGTGTACATGAGAGTGTGGAGTGCGAGTGCAGAGTGTTAATCATTTGGCAAACAGCCCAAGTGTGAAGCGGGATGCTCCTCACTGTGGTTCAACGCCAGAAAGCTATCCATAGTTCCGCTAAACTCCCAGTTGGGTAGACTGCCTTCTCCAGTCTTCTTCCCGAGGTCTTTCTGCCTCCTGAATGTTGAGAGTAGGTTCCTCCACACTCCAGTACCGAGAAACTACAATTAAGAGCCTCCATCTTTTGACTGATGGAGGCCCATAATTTCGATTTCTTTGCCTTTGGGACTGGGAAATCTGGATCCTTTTACTCCCTGAGGTGGATGAGTAATTTGATATTCTGTGAGTTCCATATGCTTCCTGGAAGAAAAGAGAATATATTTACTTAAATGTTTGACATATCGTACACTTTTGACAATATGATGATGATGATAATTGTTTTTTCAAGGGGCCTAACATCTAGGTTATCGGCCCCTAATGGTCTGGGTGTTAGCGAAAATGACAATGAAATAAAAACCATAACGAAAATTAAGTGAGACTGAAAATACGTACAAAATAGAACTTAGTATGAAACGACTTACAAAATGGAGAGTCGTAATACTTACAAAAGGGACTTTAGAAGAAAAATACTCACAAAAGGAATAGATTGAAAAACAAGCACAAAATGTAGGTTAGGTTCAAAATACGTACAAAATCCAAAGTAGAGTCGAAATACCTACAAAATGCAATTGAAATTCAAAATACAAATGAAATTCAGAAGATGATGATGATAATTGTTGTTTTAAGGGGCCTAACATCTTGGTTATCGGCCCCTGATGGTTTGGGTGATCGTGATGATGATGATAATTGTTGTTTTAAGGGGCCTAACATCTAGGTTATCGGCCCCTGATGGTTTGGGTGATCGGGAAGATGAAAATGAAAAGCGAACTTAAAACTAAAACTAACTACTAACCTACATACTAGAAGAAGAAATGGAAAACTAAAGGAGAATAAGGCAAATAAAAGGACAGAAGGAAAAGAAATGCCCTCAACCCTCGGAGAAGGCGGATTGAGGGACTTGGAAGGAAGGAGAGCCATGAAAGGCATATAGGAAAGTGAAAGAGGAGAGGGTCCGCCCCAAAGGTAAGGGACAAAAGGGGAAAACGGACCCAGCTCAGGAATCCCTCGGGGTCGCCAACTCCCGAACTCACCAGCCGTGAGCCCCTGAGGGTGTAGCATTATCTAGGGTGCACCAGACGTGGTGGGGCTACATACACCTTGCCTCCTTAAGGGCCTAGATCACAAGGCAGGAGGTAAAAGGAAGAGAAAAGAGAAGGCTGACCCCTCGCAGAAGGAGGGTATCAGAAAAGATGAGACAAGGGCCAATTATGGCGGGAAAGGAAGAGACTCCCTAGGCCTCGGATACCCTAATACCGTCGGGGTCGGAAGAGAACAAGAGTTGACCAAGTGAGGTCGACAGGAAAGAAGACAGAGAGGAGCCCGGCACAAGTAAGTGGAAGCAATGCCGGACTCAGCTGGGGCCCCGTGGTCGCCAACCCACAACCCACTAGATGTGAGCCCCTGGGGGGAACTAAATTTGGAACGATCTTGGAGATCAAGGTAAGAAATCCCAGCGGAATCCATGTCTATTTGTACTTCTTTGACCCACAGGCTTACAATCGTATAACGTTTAACCAAGGAAAAGAATATCTTGGTCTGTTGTCCATTCGCACCAGGTGCCCATATAACTTCAGCCGCCTACGTTTCATGCTAGTTAGCTGGATTTCTCATATTGTTCTACAGTCTTACCAACACATATTTTCTATTCATCGATGTGTCTTTTTGCTGTTGCAAATATTTTTCTTGTGCAATAGAAGCTTTGATCTGAGTTGTTTTTACACTCAGAAGTCAATGATTCGAAATTTATGGACGAGCCGAACGAGCATTTATTTAATTTTGATATTTTTCTAATCGCGGTCATCAGTCGTCGTAACTGAAGATTTAATAATAAATTCAAGTTGAGGAATGGATCTTTATCCATTATTAAGACGTCGAGGATGATATTCCCCGAACAGTTTAACAACTTTAAATTCTTTTGTTGAGGAAATAATAATAATGTCGATTTAATAATAATTATTATTTTTCTATTTTCTGAGATAATAATAGTTGTGATTTCTAATAATCATTTTCATGTAGTGTGATTTATACATTTGACATTTGAAACAATATTCTAAGATCGGATACTTGTTGATTCCGAAGGTTAGTGGTTAACGCATGCCCACAAATAAATAACATATTAAGTCAGTGGAATTATTTCACGCTTGCACTATGCATTTAAATCTTTGAGAAGACACGGGAAGCTAAAAGCATGTATAAAACAGGGTTTTTGCTAGAGTTTGTATAAAAATAAAATCATTATTGAACAACGTCTTTCAAAACGTTTGGCTAAGAATAGATACGGTGTAGAGTTATTCATGTTTCAAACTGATGGTAAAATTATTATTGTAAACTCATTGGTGGAGTTTACCAATTTATAAATCTTCCAGTTGTCGTAACAAGCAAAGGCTTGATTATTCTGTATAATTTGGGAAGAAATAATTGTTGTGTGTGCAGAGAGTTAAATATGCCATTCTGAGTGCGCAATTAAATCGTAGGAATGAGGTTGTGTGAAACGAAGCATCAATCATATTGTAGGTTGGATGACTTTGATTTAGTAGAGGAGTCGAATTTTAGCCACACTTTCGTCGAGATATAACCAAAGGTTATTTTGTTGAGCCATCATTGTCAATTCACAGTTTACCACGTGTTCTAGAAGTATTCCTAGAAATTGCTTACCCGAAAATCGTTATTGTTCATCTTGTACCTTTCATTACGAAAACACTTTACCATTGTCTAGATGCTAATTATGATTATGTGATTTTTGACGCATTTAAATCGAATGGGCCAATGCTGTTAATTATTTAAAACTGTTACTTCTCAACAACCACTACAAACTGAGAGGATTTTGCGATCCTGTAAAAATATATAAACATTTTGCAAATAAGTTTGATTAACATATTTGACATTTTGTCAAATTATTGAAATTTTGATAATAACAAATGTTTCATGTTAAACTATCTAAATAATATTTCCAAGTGATAATTAATTGATTAAATGGTTGAATCCATATGGAATGGAATTTATATTTTGTGGATAATAATAATAATTTGACAATTATGTTTATGATTGAGTCAAAAGCCTTGAATAGACTTTGGATCGAGAACAGTTGATTCAATGAATATTTTCTGTTTATCGAAGTTCGTCGAATCCAAATGCTCAAGGAACATGTAAATGATATTATGTTCTATTTCTTGTTAACAACTTTGTATTTGAACAAATCCTGAGATAACTGAATCCTGAAGTGTTAGTTAATTTGCTACGATATTTTGAAAAAAGTGAACTGTGATATATTTTCAACGAGTGATATTTTTTTTATTTCAATATGTGAATACTCAAATAATACAGGGATCAGTAAAGACAATTAAATTTGCGCTGGCAAAACCCTACTACTGTAAATAATTCCTTTGAGCGAAGTCAACAGGACTATTAATTTGACCTTCGTCTCAATTGTTAAGTGTTCATGTGTTGGTGAAATTGTATATCTTGTACATAAATATAATTCGTCATTCATCTTTTATGCCATTTTGGCATACTTTCAGTCAATTTTAAAGTTTTAAATAAAATGAGATAATTTTATCGGATGCATTCATTTCAGAAAATCTCCTTCTATCCTTATTGTTGCATCGAGTCGAAAATCAGTAAAGCATTTTTTGTTGTTGTATTACCGTATTCACTTTAACCCATCCGGCGCCCGGGGATATTTTGATTCTCGTGCTGACTGATTTTTGGTGAAATGAAAATATGTGGTCGTCCGGACTTCGGTCTGAACGGGCACAACTGAGACATGCAAAGCTGTAGCAGAAGACAAACCATATGGACCAGCAACTCATATTGCTAAAAGGGAATGCGTTGGTCATGTTCAAAAAAAGAAGGATGGGTAACCAGTTGCGTAAGTTGAAAGAGACCATGAGGGGAAAAGCGCTTAGTGATGGAAAACCTCTAAGTGGCAAAAAAAAAAGATTGACTGATTCTGTGATAAACACCCTCACAGTTTATTATGGCAATACCATAAGAGGCAATAGTTCATCTGTAGATGACATGAGACAGGCAATATGGGCAATACAGTACCATAAGCGATCCACTGATAAGGAACCAATGCACGATTTTTGCCCAAGGGTAGTGATGATGATGATGATAATTGTTGTTTTAAGGGGCCTAACATCGAGGTTATCGGCCCCTAATGAAATGAAATGGCGTGAAATGAAAGGATGTAGATAAAAACAACTCACTGCCATGGATGAAGCGAAAATGGTGTTTATAAAACAGACAGTGAGCCCCAAAAATTATGCCTTATTTGAATAAAAAGAATAAAAGGCGGATGGTAAAAAAGGATAAAACAAATAAGGCATAGTGAACAATACAATACATAACACAATAAAAAACATAAAACAGATTTAACCAGAATTAAAAGTCGTAACTACACATTAAAACTTATAAAAGTAACACGCCATGCCTCCTCCCAATGCGACAGGATCGAATGCCGCAACTGAGAGCGAACATCACTAGCAGGCACCTTATACGGTAGCGAGGGCAGTGCGACTGCCTCTCTCGCCGCCTGATCAGCAAGCTCGTTTCCCGCAATACCCATGTGGCTAGGAAGCCACACAAAGGTCACCCCGGTTCCAGCGTTACGCGAACTGACGAGCTGGTCGTGCACACGCTGGACCAACGGGTGCTTCGGGAAACACACATCGATCGCCTGCAGCGAATTCAGAGAGTCAGTACACACAAGAGAGTGCTGGTGATCGTCTGATAACGTGTACCGCAGAGCCTCTAAGATGGCATAGAGCTCCGCAGTGTACACGCTACAGGCCTCGGGAAGTGAAAAAAGAAACCGACGATCCTCAACCACAAATGCACAGCCTACTTTCTCGTTTACCCTCTGGGTAGTTTATTGGCTGAGGAATAACCCACCCACCAAGGGAAGATGATTAAGAGAAGGAAGTAGGTTTTGGATTGGAGAAAAAGGATAGAAAAATAGGAGGAGAGTCCCACAAAAGTTATGAATTTGACTTTCAATACATTTAAAGGTGGTTGCCACCGCAGATCCTTGTTCGGATACCTAAAGTGGGTACGAGCTTGGTCGAAGCTGACGGGAACTGCAGCTAAGACTTGGGCAGTTTGCCAGAGAGAGGCTTTAGTGTCTTTCCTCCCAAGCACGAATAAAAGTACTATAGGGAAGGGTGATGGTCTGGCCAGACAGATAGTAAAAGCTTTATTAAGCATGAACGAGGGCATAAACCTAGGAAGGGCTAGGAAAGCCAGGATCCTGCCTAACTGTAGTATCAGAGAAATGATGAATCCAAAAACAAATATTTAATTTATTTAACAATTCAAAGAAGCGTAACTTTAACAAATAAATATGTTCTATGTAGTTAACAATTTGGGGTCGCAGACCTCCAACAACGTTCAGAAATTGCTCCAGGCAAATGACAATTTTTAAGGTTTTTAAACCTTGTATTAAAATCTTGGTAAGATTTAATAAATAGGCAAAATGGAATAATTAAAGTTTTAACATTTACAGGAGTACAAGCAGTGTACTATAAGAAACCTCTGAAAGAACATTCTAACGAGAATAACAACTTCGAAGATAACAAAATAGAAAACTTAAAGAATAAAAAGGAAGTTCCTACAACTTCTTATATTTAAACAGAATTACTTTGTGAGAATTATACAAAGAGAGCAGGTCACTTACTGTGAACCTGAAAAGTTAATCAAAAGGAAGGTTCTAGACCTCCTATACTTTAAATAGGACTCGCAAGTTAAATGAGGCAGTTTTCATTTAGCGAGACCAAAAAATAACTCACTCAAGAGTTGAGAGAATTGTTTTCCCTGCTTTTGAAGGGAGGAACAATGTAAGTTTGAAACGTGTGCTAGACACGTAATTATACAGAGATACTTAATGATAAACCAACAAAAATGGAAGGGCACTTCTTGGAATGACACCTTATTGGGACAGACCTAGATTAAAAGTTTATTACAGATTGTTAGTAAGAGGTTTAGGAAAGAGAAATGGGAATTAAGGAAAATGTTCATGGCCTTATTTGAATATAAGCGGACGATCGCGACGCGGTAGAAAAGTTGAGCAAGCACTGGTTTTCACTATAGTTCATTGAAATATATGAAAAGTTCACTGTGTAGACACAAAGTTTATGGAAAAGAAAGTTATTGCAATGATGAAAATAACTGGTTTCACTAGATAAGTGAGAGTCTATTTCTTGAGAAAGTTGTAAATTACAATTAAATGCGCTATAGAAAATTCCCGCGGTGGACGAAACTTCACTATGTAGTATTTTAGAAATAAGATAATTCAATTTTAAATAGAATTCTCACAAGTACGTGAGAAATACATGACGGCAGGACTTGTAGATTGAGTACAGAATCTGGAAGGTTCCAGAACAATCTTAGCAGTAAAATGGGGCTAATGTAAATCCAGCGGAGGAACTAGCTTGTTGAATTATAGACAGCGGGTAATTAGATAATATCCCACGTAGTGAGAGGATTTCTCATTTGAATAGCTTAAGAAAAGCTCTTTATAGTAAGGTCGGCTTATACAAGCGAAAGCTTAACATGGCAAATCCCACGAAGAATGATTTTTGCCCCAAAATAAATACTTTCACACTGTCTATAAAAGTATCATTGAAAACACGTGGAAGTTAAAACCATGAAGATGAGGTTAAAACTTGAAGAAGGTACTTATCTTTGTTGCATGTCGAAGTGAAGTTCCTCACTGATGCCTAGAGTTCCAACATGGCGTGGAATTTAAAAAATGCCTCGTTAGGTCAGGAGGCTAGCTCTGGTTGAGCCTTAACTGATTGATTCAACTGCCGACTGAGAAGTGAGACTTGCTCAACGAAGCACGGAAGGTCCTAGGAAGGGAAGAGAGTGGGGGTAGGAAACAAAAGGTATACATATCAGCATAACCAACTTATCAAAAATAAATGTTCTTCTTGATGGATGGTCTTCTAAGAATTGATAGTAGGCGATATTAGCGCAGCATGGTGAGTGAAACAGTAGACGTAGTCCTCTTGCTCAAGGAGAAAATAGCTGGCGATAGTAACAAGATCTGGTGGCCAGATGGATATGTAAGTCCTCTTGCACGATGAGGAATTGAGTAGCTTCAGAGGTTCGCTACTAGATGACGCTAGGTGGGTCACAGAAGTTATATATCTGAAACATACTTATGAAGACATAAGAGATTTGCCCATCAAGGAGAAAACAGAAGATCACTGTTGGTGTTTTGACAAAGAGGAAGGAAAAAATGGACATGCAAAGAGCAATAGACTTTATTCTCTCGTACCGTGTATTCAAAGAATGCACCATACTGGGAGGGGAAACACCAACAGGGAACAATAAAAACAAGTAAACATTTGAAGGTAATGGAGAGATCAAAGACAGAGGTCTTGTGATCGGACCATTAATAGTTAAGACTCTGAATACCCTGACTCTCCTATCTCTTCCAGGGTAACACTCGGTCACTTTTCCAAAAGGCCAGACTAGGGGGGGGAGAAACATCCCTAACTAAGACCAAGTCCCCCACCTTAATGTCGGGACTGGAAAGAAACCACTTCTGTCTCCGTTGTAAGGAAGTTAAATATTCCAAGTTCCACCTTTTCCAAAAAGAATTACGGAGGGCTTCAAGTTTACGCCAAACAATAGGTAAATCAGAATCCCTGAAAGAATTAGGAAGGGGAGGAGGGGCAGAGAGAGAAGTGCGTGTAAGACAGTGACCAGGTGTGAGTGGAAGGAGGTCATCAGGGTCATTAGAAAGCGGAGTAAAAAGGCGAGAATTATCAACATCTTCCATCACAAAATAGCTGGAAGCTGAGAGAAATAAAGCACTAGTAAAGATTACGATACGATGCGAAAGAAGAATTGACAAGTTTAAACAAAGCGTATAGAAACAAGTACATCTATTCAGGACAAGAATATACCAAGTAAACAAAGAAACTATACGAGTAGAAAGCAAGAACGCCATAGGTAACGACCTAGTAGCAATAAGCAATGACCTTAAGTCACAATAAGCATCAAAGGGGTTACTCAGAAAAATACTTAAGTCAGCGAGAAACGTGACATAACAAGTATAAATGCAAAAACACATCGAATGTGACGACGAGAAAAAGCAAGTTTGTTCATCAATGAACATTAAGATCGCAAAAGATGTAAGCAAAGTGAAATACATGAGCGCGTGAGAAATACGCAACGAAGTTTTGAAACAAGGAACGAAGCAGTTATAGAATACGAGCATGAGTAAACGAAAGACACAAGCAAGTGCGGCCTTGACCCACATAGTACAACGAGATAAGACATATAAATAGCTGAAAGAGTCCTTAACTGGAACAAGTTTATTTTGGGAAGTAGGTGAACGGCTTCTGTACTTGCAGTAGCGGCTCGCCAGACAATGGTTGGCAATCAGCCAGAGTTGAGATAAGAGAAACTTGTTTTGACCTTTGTCAAGCGTACAGGAAATAAACAACAACTTGACCTTCCTCAGGCTTGTATACAAACAAGTCTGACAAACAAGCAGTTCGGAATAAACAAACGACACTTGTTGAATCAGCTGTGCCTTAAAGCAGATATTCAGGTTGAACGGAATGCAATCAATCGTAACTTGGACGTGAAAAAGCAATTTAAAGATATATGAAATAGAGTAGGAAATCAATTTCGCATAATTGTGAGGATCACGAAATCGGACAATTTTCAACAAAAAGAAGCTTAATTCTTCCGAGCAAGGAAGACAAGCTGGGACATTGAGAAGAAGGTTATGCATAAGAATAGTTATTCTAGATGCTATAGAATTCAGATATTCAAGCGGTTTCATAAGCGACTTCCAATTGTGAGGATGGGGGGAGGAGCCGGCCGTGGCCATCCTTCTACATAGCGAAAGAAGTGAAACATAGCGTACAGCAAAGTGATGGAGACTGATAGCCATGGTTTTACACAAGGGGAAGATAGTTTTCGAGAAAGAGTTTAAGCAATTACCTGCTATAAAAAATGACATGAGAAGGTAAACGAAATAGCACAAAGCAAGGCGAACTTGAATTGCCATTTTGTGCGGGAAGAAGGAAAAACCATTTAAACAACTTACAGAGGTAGCGTAGTTGTTCACGATAAGACATCGTTTCGACAAGTGTTTTTCAAAAATATTGAGATCTGAAACATGAGCGTTCTCTTTTTCAGAAATGGGATTTCTGTCAGCTGTAACGAAATGACATTGCGCTTTAGTTTGAAGACTGGGTTGTTTGATTTCACCAGTAATAACCCAACCAAAATCGGTGTCTCTGGCGACCACGGTTGAAGATAACCTGCGTGTTTGTTTGCGAATGCAATTCCAAAAAACACTGGCACTGAAAAGTACATCAATGGGACCTTGAGCATTAAACTGAGGATCAGCTAACCTTAAGTGCGAAGGAATCTTTAATCCGGAGGTATTAATAGAGTGACTTGGAGTGTCCTTGCCAATACTGGTAAGAATGAGACAGTTTAAATTAAGATTGGTGTTTCTTTGGCAAACGTCTCTGATTTTCAATTTTGAAGACTGCAAAACTTGAGTTTTCAAATTGTCAATGCCGGTCACATTGATAGAAGTAGGCGATGACGAAAGACCTAGTTTTTTAATCAACGATTGCGAAACAAAATTATGAGTTGAAGCGGAATCGAGAAGACCACGGGTTCTAAACCAATTTCCAAATTTATCTTGGATTTCGAATTGTACAGTAGTCAAAAGGGTTTGCGCACTATGAAAAGTTTCGGCGTTAGAAATGCAGGAAGAAGCATTAGTTTGATCGGAGCGGCTCTGCAAGGAGCTTGAAGAGGCAGGCACTGATGACCTCGATTTATCGTGAACGTGCAATAAAGAATGATGCGGTTTTTTACAATGGAAACAGAGATTTGATGACGTACAGTTCGAAGAAGAATGCTTAGGTGACAAGCAATTGAAACAATGTTTGCTATTTAAGACAAACTTCCTTCGATCTTCGACAGACAATTCTTTAAAGGATTTGCACAAATACAATGTATGAAGCTTTTTACAGAGCGTGCATTTTAACGATTTGTTAAGCGGCCTGATATCTTCTCTTGCATGATTGAAAGAAGAACGGGATCTTCTCTTGCATGATTGAAAGAAGAACGGGTTTGCTTGTTCTCGACAGATGGGGGCTGATGTCCCTTTGAAGAAGCAAGTTTTTTTTCAAAACTTTGACACTGAGGATTCGTTTCGACCTTTTCGCACTGAAATGCGAGTGCTGTAAGGACTTGGCATCGGCTGTTAAGAAACGAGATTAAGTGTTCGAAGGAAAATTCTTCCTTGCGAGCGAGTTCGATCTCCCAAGCCTTTAAAGTTGAAAAATCGAATCTTGATGTAGCCAGATGAATGAGTATGGTGTCCCATGTTTGGACAGGTTGCTTGAGTTGGTATAATGCTCTGACATTCAACTGTATAGAATCTAAGAGGTCTCTTAAAGAGGTGACGTCATTAGGTTTGACGGCTGGCAAGTTAAAAAGACAGCGTATGTGACGAGCTACACTCAAACGTAAATTGTCATATCTCTCTTTAAGGAGATTAAAGGCGATGTGGTAGTTGTCTGCGCTTAAAGGCAGTGACTCCACCAAGGCTAAGGCTTCACTTTCCAAAGACGTGCGAAGGAAATAAAATTTATGTATGTCTGGGATCTCGATATTTTCATGAATTAGGGAGCAATAAAGTTCGTAAAAAAAATACCATTCACCTTCCTTGCCTGAGAAGTGCGGTAGGCTTATCTTGGGAAGTAACGGTTTCGGTTTGTTCTCGTGAACTGAAGCGGGTGCGAACTGGGCCGGATTGATGACTCTAGTGTCCGGTTCTGAGATATTGCGAATCAATTGGTGGGCCTTTGCAATCCCTTCAAAGTACAAGGGTTCGACCTCGTCCCGATCCGATTGAAGTTCTGGGCAAGCGGATTCAATCTCGGTTTGAATTTGGTCATAATAATCATAAGACCGTTCGTACAACTTAAGGCAATGTGTCAAGATGTCTAAATCACACTCTGCGGGATTTAATTTGCTGATGAAATTTCTGAATCTAGTGAGTTGCCCTTTATAGGAAGAACGTCTGGCAATGAGAGTTTCATCTTTTTCAGTAGGGGCCATGACAAAAAGAATAAATTGAAATACAACTCACGAAACTGTAGAACCTTGGAAATGCTGTCAAGTTTGCAGCAGCGAATGGGTAGCAAGAACAGGACACACCAAAGGAGACGGGAGCGGCCTCTTTCCTGTTCACAGGCTTTGCAATGATGTAGATATAGCTGAAAAATCCAAAGCAGATATTAATAATTTGCCAAGTATTGTCAAATGACACTTGACAAACAATAGAAATGAAAAATGGACTCTCCCGGGTTTCTGGTACCAAATTTTGGGTAGTTTATTGGCTGAGGAATAACCCACCCACCAAGGGAAGATGATTAAGAGAAGGAAGTAGGTTTTGGATTGGAGAAAAAGGATAGAAAAATAGGAGGAGAGTCCCACAAAAGTTATGAATTTGACTTTCAATACATTTAAAGGTGTTTGCCACCGCAGATCCTTGTTCGGATACCTAAAGTGGGTACGAGCTTGGTCGAAGCTGACGGGAACTGCAGCTAAGACTTGGGCAGTTTGCCAGAGAGAGGCTTTAGTGTCTTTCCTCCCAAGCACGAATAAAAGTACTATAGGGAAGGGTGATGGTCTGGCCAGACAGATAGTAAAAGCTTTATTAAGCATGAACGAGGGCATAAACCTAGGAAGGGCTAGGAAAGCCAGGATCCTGCCTAACTGTAGTATCAGAGAAATGATGAATCCAAAAACAAATATTTAATTTATTTAACAATTCAAAGAAGCGTAACTTTAACAAATAAATATGTTCTATGTAGTTAACAATTTGGGGTCGCAGACCTCCAACAACGTTCAGAAATTGCTCCAGGCAAATGACAATTTTTAAGGTTTTTAAACCTTGTATTAAAATCTTGGTAAGATTTAATAAATAGGCAAAATGGAATAATTAAAGTTTTAACATTTACAGGAGTACAAGCAGTGTACTATAAGAAACCTCTGAAAGAACATTCTAACGAGAATAACAACTTCGAAGATAACAAAATAGAAAACTTAAAGAATAAAAAGGAAGTTCCTACAACTTCTTATATTTAAACAGAATTACTTTGTGAGAATTATACAAAGAGAGCAGGTCACTTACTGTGAACCTGAAAAGTTAATCAAAAGGAAGGTTCTAGACCTCCTATACTTTAAATAGGACTCGCAAGTTAAATGAGGCAGTTTTCATTTAGCGAGACCAAAAAATAACTCACTCAAAAGTTGAGAGAATTGTTTTCCCTGCTTTTGAAGGGAGGAACAATGTAAGTTTGAAACGTGTGCTAGACACGTAATTATACAGAGATACTTAATGATAAACCAACAAAAATGGAAGGGCACTTCTTGGAATGACACCTTATTGGAACACACCTAGATTAAAAGTTTATTACAGATTGTTAGTAAGAGGTTTAGGAAAGAGAAATGGGAATTAAGGAAAATGTTCATGGCCTTATTTGAATATAAGCGGACGATCGCGACGCGGTAGAAAAGTTGAGCAAGCACTGGTTTTCACTATAGTTCATTGAAATATATGAAAAGTTCACTGTGTAGACACAAAGTTTATGGAAAAGAAAGTTATTGCAATGATGAAAATAACTGGTTTCACTAGATAAGTGAGAGTCTATTTCTTGAGAAAGTTGTAAATTACAATTAAATGCGCTATAGAAAATTCCCGCGGTGGACGAAACTTCACTATGTAGTAATTTAGAAATAAGATAATTCAATTTTAAATAGAATTCTCACAAGTACGTGAGAAATACATGACGGCAGGACTTGTAGATTGAGTACAGAATCTGGAAGGTTCCAGAACAATCTTAGCAGTAAAATGGGGCTAATGTAAATCCAGCGGAGGAACTAACTTGTTGAATTATAGACAGCGGGTAATTAGATAATATCCCACGTAGTGAGAGGATTTCTCATTTGAATAGCTTAAGAAAAGCTCTTTATAGTAAGGTCGGCTTATACAAGCGAAAGCTTAACATGGCAAATCCCACGAAGAATGATTTTTGCCCCAAAATAAATACTTTCACACTGTCTATAAAAGTATCATTGAAAACACGTGGAAGTTAAAACCATGAAGATGAGGTTAAAACTTGAAGAAGGTACTTATCTTTGTTGCATGTCGAAGTGAAGTTCCTCACTGATGCCTAGAGTTCCAACATGGCGTGGAATTTAAAAAATGCCTCGTTAGGTCAGGAGGCTAGCTCTGGTTGAGCCTTAACTGATTGATTCAACTGCCGACTGAGAAGTGAGACTTGCTCAACGAAGCACGGAAGGTCCTAGGAAGGGAAGAGAGTGGGGGTAAGAAACAACAGGTATACATATCAGCATAACCAACTTATCAAAAATAAATGTTCTTCTTGATGGATGGTCTTCTAAGAATTGATAGTAGGCGATATTAGCGCAGCATGGTGAGTGAAACAGTAGACGTAGTCCTCTTGCTCAAGGAGAAAATAGCTGGCGATAGTAACAAGATCTGGTGGCCAGATGGATATGTAAGTCCTCTTGCACGATGAGGAATTGAGTAGCTTCAGAGGTTCGCTACTAGATGACGCTAGGTGGGTCACAGAAGTTATATATCTGAAACATACTTATGAAGACATAAGAGATTTGCCCATCAAGGAGAAAACAGAAGATCACTGTTGGTGTTTTGACAAAGAGGAAGGAAAAAATGGACATGCAAAGAGCAATAGACTTTATTCTCTCGTACCGTGTATTCAAAGAATGCACCACCCTCGAACCGTCCGTGAATACAAGCCCTGATCCCGGATACCGTGTCACCACGGACTGGAACAGCCTCCGATGGACGGAGGAGTCCGTGTCCGACTTGGGGCCGGTGTGCAGATCCAGGATGATATCAGGGCGAGAGACCATCCACGGAGGGGCCTTGCTAGGTACTCGGACGATACAGGAGACAGAAGGAAATCGGAACTGACGGTATAAGTCATCCAAGCGAATCCCCGCCGGCCGAGTGGCTCGGGCGAGCACATCATACAGCCGGCGATTCGGATTGGAAAACAAACATGGATAGCTTGGATGAAGTGGCATCTGTCGAATAGTTGCAGCATAGGTCAACAGTACTTGTTGGCGCCTCAGGTATAAAGGAGGTACGCCAGCCTCGGCGAGCAAGCTGACGACTGGGCTGGTCCGAAAAGCACCCGTCGCCAGCCTCACACCGCCGTGGTGGACACTGTCCAGTTTAACAAGCACTGACTTACGGGCCGAACCATATGCTACACTGCCATAATCTAACCTAGATAAAATCAGTGACTGATAAAAACGCAGGAGCAACGCGCGGTCTGCCCCCCATGATGTGCCGCTAAGAAACCGCAACAAGTTGAGTTTCTTAGCGCAGGCAGTTTTCAAACACCGCACGTGTGGTTCCCACGTCAATTTCTGATCGAAAAGGAGCCCAAGGAACCAGTACGCAGCAACAACAGGCAAAGCTACATTGCCCAGATAAAGCTCAGGATCTGGATGGAGGGTGCGCTCTCGGCAGAAATGGACAACCGAGGACTTAGCGGTTGAGAATCGAAAGCCATGCTCCAGTGTCCAGCGTTCCACTCTCCGAATAGCTTGTTGTAGCTGTCGTTCAGCGACCGCCATATTTTGCGCACTATAATGTAGAGCGAAGTCGTCTACATATAGCGACGGTACCACTGCTGGACCAGCAGCAGCGACTATACCGTTTATGGCAATCGCAAATAATGTTACGCTAAGCACCGATCCCTGTGGGACTCCGTTTTCCTGTATATGATATTGCGAATATGTCCCCCCTACTCGGACACGGAACAGGCGAAGGGACAGAAAAAAAAATTCGCAATAAAAACCGGCAAGTTACCTCGGAATTTCCATTGATGCAGGGTAGAGAGGATGCCGTAACGCCAAGTGGTGTCATAGGCATTCTCGAGGTCAAAGAAAACAGCGACTAGGTGCTGTCTCCGGAGAAAAGCGTCCTGTATGGCAGTCTCCAGGCGTACCAGATGGTCGTTGGTACACCGAGACGCCCTGAAACCACACTGGTATTCAGACAGGAGTCCCCGTTTCTCCAGGACCAACACTAGGCGCCGATTGACCATCCTCTCAAAGAGCTTGCACAGACCGTTAGTGAGACAAATAGGTCTGTAACTCCCTGTCAATTTGGGATCCTTATCGGGATTCAGGGTAAGCCTTCGTGGCTCAGGCGGCAGCACGCCGGCCTCTCACCGCTGGGTCTGTGGTTCAAATCCCGGTCACTCCATGTGAGATCTGTGCTGGACAAAACGGAGGCAGACGGGTTTTTCTCCGGGTACTCCGGTTTTCCCTGTCAAAATTTCATTCCAGCAACACTCTCCACTATCATTTCATTTCATCTGTCATTCATTAATCATTGCCCCAGAGGAGTGCGTCAGGCCTCGGCAGCCGGCACAGTTCATATCCTCGCCGCTAGATGGGGGCTTCATTCATTCCATTCCTGACCCGGTCGGAGACTGGAAGCAGGCTGTGGATTTTCATCGGGATTCAGGATAGGTATAAGGATACCTTCCTGCCATTGCGCTGGAAACACACCTTCCAACCAGATACGATTAAACACCCTGAGCAAATAACGAATGCTCTCATCGTTAAAGTGTTTAAGCATCTGGTTGTGAATATTATCCGGGCCAGGAGACGTGTCCCTGCAGAGCGGAGTTCCCACTCCGTAAAGGGCACGTTGTACTCCTCCGAAGCGCGGGAAGCAAAACTAAGCTGGAAACGTTCCGCTTCGCGCTTCAGTGCCACGAAGGCAGGGTCATAGTTATCGGAACCGGATATATCCGCAAAATACGAGGCGAGATGGTTTGCAACGCGATAAGGATCTGTAACCAGTTCATTAGCAATGGAAATTCCCGGTACAATAGAAGATGTCTGAATTCCCGAAATGCGTCTTAGTTTAGTCCACACTTGAGAGGAGGGGGTATGTGCCGTAATAGAAGACACATACCGTTCCCAGGATTGTTTCTTACTCTGGCGAATAAGAATCCGTGCCTTGGCACGAAATTTCTTAAACGCCACCAAATTGGCCATGGTTGGACGCCGACGGTAGTGCTTGTGAGCTCGACGACGGTCTCTTATTGCCGCTGCAATATCCTCTGTCCACCAAGGGACGAGTTTGCGACGAGGAGTCCCAGAAAAGGATGGAATGGACTCTTCGGCGGCAGCAAGAAGCATATCGGTGATGTGCTGTACCTTGTCATCGACGCTCCAGCAACCAAGATCAACGAACACAGCTCGTTCTTGAAACGAGGGCCAATTTACCCGCTTATGAACCCAACGACTGGGGAACTCCACGGGCGTCTGGGTCAGAAAGTAAGAACGATCGGGAAATGGTCACTGTCACAGAGGTCGTCGTGTACATACCAACCAAATAGGGGGACCAGCGCACGGCTACACACACTCAAGTCAATGTGTGAGTACGTGCCGTGCGCTAAGCTAAAATGTGTAGCATCCCCTGTATTTAATATAGATAAATCCAACCCGTGAATTAAGCCCTCCACGTCCCTTCCTCTGGGGCAGGAAGATGGTGAGCCCCATTGGGGGTGATGAGAGTTGAAATCACCCACGAGTCGGAAAGGGACTGGAAGTTGATCAACAAGATCAAAGACGTCATTAATATCAAGGGGCTGGTTCGGTGGAAGGTACACGTTATAAACAGTTGTCATAGCAGGCAAGGACACGCGAACTGCAATAGCTTCCAGAGGAGTGGCGAGTGGAAACTCCTCACTATAGCAGTCAGAGCGAACGAAGGTACAAACGCCCCCTGAAGCCCGGGCGGCGTCTTGTCGCTCTTTAGAGTATAGTTGGAAACCTCTCAGAACAGTCTCGTGATCAGGTCTGAGATTTGTTTCCTGTAGGCAGACTATACTCGCTGCGTATTGGGCAATAAGCTGACGGAGTTCTGTCAAATGCCTGTTATAACTGTTACAATTCCACTGTAACAGTGCCATTGTGTGAACTTAGGGAATAACTTGGAGCAGCAAGCTACTCCAACTTTGACTCGGGAGGATCTACAGTCACTACGTCGACTATAATCTCCATGTCCTCAGGCGAGGTCATGGAGTGAATCGACTCGGTGGAAGATTTCATAGACGCAGTTCGGCGGCGGGGGGATCTCCGTGGGGAGCGCGCAGATCTGGGGACCGAAACGTCCCCAGGCGCAGAAGCATCCGCAGGTGTTGGCGCGGATTGCTTCCCCTTTTTGGGAGATAGGCAATGCGTAGTGCGGGGTCCCTTCTTACCCTTACCCGCCTCTTTAAGATATATAGACGGGTCAGGAACCGAATTCCTGACCCTGGTCGACGATGCCGCCTTCGCCGGCTTCGGCGCGGCTTTCGCCGACCGTTTGGGTGGGGAGAAAGTCTTCGACTTCCTCCCGAGTGGGGAGTAAGTCTTCAACTTCCTCCCCTGCTGTGCGGGCGGAGCAGCCTTCGCTCGCACAGCCTCCTTTGGGGCCGAAGGTGGGGTTGAAGTCACCTTCGGGCTCTCTCTCTGATTCTGGGGAGTAGCTAGAGATGTTGATGGCAGTGGTAAATTGAAAGGTTTCACAGTTGAGACAAAAGATGATGTAGCCGGGACCAAATTTGGTATTATGGCTCTATAATCAATCGTTGGAGAAGGCGAAATCGTGGTATGGTACTTCTTGCGGGCCTCTTGGTAGGTGAGACCATCCAGGGTTTTAATCTCCTGGATTTTCTTCTCACGCAGGAAGACAGGGCAGTTCCTGTCCCGAGGAGAATGAAATCCAGGGCAATTAGTGCACTGATATGGTGTTGTGCACTCTTCCGCTTCGTGGGGTACCTTACCGCATGTTCCACAGACGTCAGGGCTCGAGTATCGGGATAACATGTGCCCGAATTTCTGGCACTTATAACACCTCATTGGTGGAGGGATATAAGGCCGAACGTCGCAACGGTAACTTGTTACCTTGACATTCTCCGGGAGCACCGAGAGCTCAAAGGAAATAATGAAAGCACCA
This sequence comes from Meconema thalassinum, assembly GCA_946902985.2. Taxonomy (NCBI): domain Eukaryota; kingdom Metazoa; phylum Arthropoda; class Insecta; order Orthoptera; family Tettigoniidae; genus Meconema; species Meconema thalassinum. The sequence continues at coordinate 477,767,950 of OX336392.1, read as the reverse complement.
GTATCCACGATTTGACCATTGACCTTGCACGTAATGCGCCGGACATCAGTCACGTGACGGTGCTGCATATCCTCCTTGAGCTCCTCGTCAGTGTTCAGAATCAGGTCCCGGTGGAAAATGACTCCCCGGACCAGATTCAAAGACGTGTGCTTCTCCACTTTGACAGGGATATCGCCAAAGTGGTCACATTTCAGAAGGTGTTCAACCTGCTCACCAGTCCTAGTCTTGAGCAGCAAGCTACCGTTTCTCATCTTTTGTACATTCTCAAGCTCACCATAGACCCCTTCTATGTGCCGAGAAAATAAAATAGACTTTACCATCTTGAAATCACCCCCATCCGTTCTGGTTGCGACCAGAAACTTGGGAGTGTTAGCACCCAGATTCTCACGAACAGACTGTTGCCAGGGGGTTGATCCCCGTAGGGAATCAAAAGTTAAAGACTTGGGTGGCGGACCACCCTGGTGGGAGATATTCCTTTTCTGTCCCATGGCCGTTTCATCCTCCCTGAATGCCACCGACTCCAATCACGGGCTGTCTCTGTAGGCGCTACCCAGCCAAGGCAAGGCCCGCCTAGCTCGGAAGGCATTGCCCGGGGGTCCGATGTTGGACATGCCATTCAGGCATGTACCCCTTGGCATATACTAGAGAGTTTTCCAGCACAGGCATGCAGCTGTGCGGGGACCTGCGTTGTCAGGCGGATACTACTGCAGAGTACATGGCGCACCCACCTGTCGGTGTGGCCAGACCGAACAGGCTCTCGAGCGTAGTCGCACACTTAGGTGGCCCTTCCCCTGACAGCACGCACATGTAATTTTGAGTGCCAGACATCAAAAACATGAACGGAAAAAGGCGTGCGATATAACCTAATGAGAGTTATATCGCACAAAGTGGGGCGTTTAGAGCTGGCTGTCAAACCCGTAAAGGGGACCTGGGCCAAGAAACCCTTTACGTCGCCTTCTACGACCGGCAGGGTATACTTGTGAGTGTATTCCATCCCTCCCACCCACGGGAGGTCCAATTCGCAAGACAAGCCGGAAACCTAAGAGGATAGCCAAGGTCGCCCCTTTTAGTCACCTCGTACGACAGGCAGGGGATACCGTGGGTGTATTCTAAACCCCCCACCCACAGGGGGACCAAGGGTAGTGAATCATGGAGCCCATATCAGAAAGTGTGGCTGAGGGATCTGTACAACAGTACACTCATAAGAACATTATTGACCCTGCTATAATGGAGGCAATAAAGCCAATATTCAAAAATCGTGTTCAGACAGAGTTGCTAATGAGATGTGTCGGTGGTTACACCCAAAATAATAACGAATCGCTCAACTCCAAAATTAATAAAATATGTCCAAAAACTGGATTTGCTGGGAGAAAAACTGCTGAGATTGCAGTTAGTTAATGATGCCATAATGACATTCAATGATGGGATGATGGCTAGATTTCAAGTGATGGAAGCTAGGGCTAAAGGTTGGGGAATTTTGTATTAAGATGCTTCATTAAGAGGATGACAAACGGGTTCGGTCAGGAAATAAACGTGCACATGAAGCTATAAAAGTTGATGATGATGATGATAATTTTTGTTTTAAGGTTATCGGCCCCTAATGATCGGGGTGATAGCGAAAATGATAATGAAATGGAAACCAGATCAAAATTAAGTGAGACGGAAAATACGTGCAAAAAGTACTCAGATGGAAACAACTCACAATATGGTCTGACAAAAGGGAATTTAGAACGAAAAGATGCAAAAAAGAATAGATTGAAAAAGACCCACAAAACGTAGGCTAGATTCAAAATACGTACAAAATGCAATGTAGCGTCGAAATACTTACAAAATGCAACTAAAATTCAAAATACTAACAAAATGCAATCGAGGTTCAAAATACTTACAAAATGCAGTTGAAAATGATGATGATGATGATGATAATTGTTGTTTTAAGGGGCCTAACATCGAGGTTATCGGCCCATGATGAAATGAAATGGCGTGAAATGAAAGGATGAAGATAAAAAAACAGCTCACTGCTATGGATGAAACGAAAATGGTTTAGATAAAATAAACAGTGAGCCCCAACATCTATGCCTTATGTAGCAGGGAAAATACTTACAAAAAGGAACTCAGATTGAAACTACTCACCAAATGGAGAGCGGTAATAGGGTGCACCAGAAGTCCATCTAGTCTGGCTGAAACTAATCGAACGAAAATTTTCGAACGAAAATACTCACAAAAGGAATAGATTGAAAAATACGCACAAAATGCAACGTACAGTCGAATTACCAACAAAATGCTAGTGAAATCAAAATACTTACAAAATGCAAATGAGATTGAAAATACGCACAAAATGTAACGGAGATTCAAAATACCCACAAAATTGCAATTGAGACTTAACTACTTGAACAAAGCGGGGTAGGTTGAAAATACAAAATGCAATTGAAATTCAAAAAACTCACAAAAACTCCGGACGGATATTGAAAGACTTACTAAAAAGCAATTTAGATTGTCAATCCTTACAAAATGCAATTGAGATTGAAAAACACTCACAAAATGCAATCTAGATCGATAACACTTACAAAATGCAACGTAGTTTAAAAATACCTACAAAAAAAATCGCGAAAAGGGGAATTTAGATACACAGGGGGGGGGGGGGGACCAAGTAACAAAAATAGTGCGGGAATCTGAAAGAGAAAAGGAAATATAAGGAAAAGAGGAGAGAATTGGAGAGGGGAGGGGAGAGAGGAGAGGGTCCGCCCCAAAGGGAAGGGACAAAAAGGGAAAACGGACCCAGCTCAGGAATCCCTCGGGGTCGCCAACTCCCGAACTCACCAGCCGTGAGCCCATGAGGGTGTAGCATTATTTACGGTGCACCAGAAGTGGTGGGGCTACATACACCCTGCCTCCTTAAGGGCCTTGAGCACAAGACAGGTGGTAAAAAGAAAAGAAAAAGAAGGATGATGATGATGATAATTGTTGTTTTAAGGGGCCTAACATCTAGGTTATCGGCCCCTGATGGTTAGGGTGATCGTGAAGATGAAAAATGAAAAGCGAACTTAAAACTAAAACTGACTACTAACCTACATACTAGAAGAAGAAATGGAAAAATAAAGGAGAATAAGGCAAATAAAAGGACAGAAGGAAAAGAAATGCCCTCAACCCTCGGAGAAGGCGGATTGATGGACTTGGAAGGAAGGAGAGCCATGAAAGGCATATAGGAAAGTGAAAGAGGAGAGGGTCCGCCCCAAAGGTAAGGGACAAAAGGGGAAAACGGACCCAGCTCAGGAATCCCTCGGGGTCGCCAACTCCCGAACTCACCAGCCGTGAGCCCCTGAGGGTGTAGCATTATCTAGGGTGCACCAGAAGTGGTGGGGCTACATACACCCTGCCTCCTTAAGGGCCTAGAGCACAAGGCAGGAGGTAAAAGGGAGAGAAAAAGAAGGCTGACCCCTCACAGAAAGAGGGTATCAGAAAAGATGAGACAAGGGCCAATTAAGGCGGGAAAGGAAGAGACTCCCTAGGCCTCGGATACCCTAATACCGTCGGGGTCGGAAGAGAACAAGAGTTGACCAAGTGAGGTCGACAGGAAAGAAGACAGAGAGGAGCCCGGCACAAGTAAGTGGAAGCAATGCCGGACTCAGCTGGGGCCCCGTGGTCGCCAACCCACGCCCACCAGATGTGAGCCCCTGGGGGTAGAAAAGGAAGGCTGACCCCTCACAGAAGGAGGGTATCAGGAAAGATGAGACAAGGGCCAATTAAGGCGGGAAAGTGAAAGAATCCCTAGGCCTCGGATAACCTAATACCGACGGGGTCGGAAGAGAAGACGTGACCAAGGGAGGTCGACAGGAAAGAAGACGGAGAAGCCCGGCACAAGTAATTGGAAGCAATGCCGGACTCAGCTGGGGTCCCGTGGTCGCCAACCCACGTCCCACTAGATGTGAACTCCCGGGGGAAGATGGCATACACCTAGCCCAGCAGATGGGGAAATTTATGTGAATGTTAAGCCTTAATCTCGGGGCAGTTGCTAAGGGCTACAGGTTAGTGTTACATGAACTGTGATGATGATGATGATAATTGTTGTTTTAAGGGGCCTAACATCTAGGCTATCGGCCCCTGATGGTTTGGGTGATCGTGAAGATGAAAAAGAAATGCAAACTTAAAACTAAAACTAACTACTAACTTACATACTAGAAGAAGAAATGGAAAACTCAAGGAGAATACGACAAATAAAGGACAGGAGGAAAAGAATTGCCCTCAACCCTCGAAGAATGCGGATTGAGGGACTTGGAAGGAAGGAGAGCCATGAAAGGCAGATAGGAAAGTGAAAGAGGAGAGGGTCCCGCCCGGAAGGTAAGGGACAAAAGGGGAAAACGGACTCAGCTCAGGAATCCCTCGGGGGCGCCAACTCCCGAACTCACAAGCCGTGAGCCCCTGAGGGTGTAGCATTATCTAGGGTGCACCAGAAGTGGTGGGGCTACATACACCCTGCCTCGTTAAGGGCCTTGTGCACAAGGCAGGAGGTAAAAGGAAAAGAAAAAGAAGGCTGACCCCTCACAGAAGGAGGGAATCAGAAAAGATGAGACAAGGGCCAATTAAGGCGGGAAAGGAAGAGATTCCCTAGGCCTCGGATACCCTAATACCGTCGGGGTCGGAAGAGAACAAGAGTTGACCAAGTGAGGTCGACAGGAAAGAAGACAGAGAGGAGTCCGGCACAAGTAAGTGGAAGCAATGCCGGACTCAGCTGGGGCCCCGTGGTCGCCAACCCACTTCACACTAGATGTGAGCCCCTGGGGGGACATGAACTGTGAAAATAGGGGGATAAGTTGTGTCAGAAAGATTGAAATGGCAAATAATTGATATGGGAAAATGCGGAAAGTCGCATAGTGTAATCCGGGGTACATGTCCGCTGCATGAACTGGGATTTTAAGATGTCATCACAAGATGAATTCACAACGTTACATTGAAACCATGCAGCCATCCGCCCACAAGCTTCACAATGGGTATTTATTTTACCAGCAGGATAGCGCTCCTTGCGATAAATCTGCTGCAACAATGGAATGGTTTGACAGGAGCAATATTGCATTGTAGGATTGGCCCCCGAGAAGTCCGGATTTGAATCTGATAGAAAACTTGTGGAACATGATGTTGTTTTAAGGGGCCTAACATCTAGGTTATCGGCCCCTAATGATCTGGGTGATGGTGAAAATGAGAATGTGATGGAAATCAGAACGAAAATTATGTGAGTCGGAAAATAAGTACAAAGAGAAACTCAGATCGAAACAACTCACAATATGGTCTTACAAAACGGAATTTAGAACGAAAAGATTCACAAAAAGAATAGATCGAAAAAGACCCACAAAACGTAGGCTAGATTCAAAATACGTACAAAATGCAATGTAGCGTCGAAATACTTACAAAATGCAACTGAAATTCAAAATACTTACAAAATGCAAATGAGATCAAAATGCAATTGAGGTTATGAATACTTACAAAATGCTATTGATGATGATGATGATGATAATTGTTGTTTTAAGGGGCCTAACATCTAGGTTATCGGCCCCTGATGGTTTGGGTGATCGTGAAGATGAAAATGAAAAGCGAACTTAAAACTAACGACTAACCTACATACTAGAAGAAGAAAGTGAAAACTAAAGGAGAATAAGGCAAATAAAGGACAGGAGGAAAAGAAATGCCCTCAACCATCGAAGAAGGCGGATTGAGGGACTTGGAAGGAAGGAGACCCATGAAAGGCAGATAGGAAAGTGAAAGAGGAGAGGGTCCGCCCCAAAGGTAAGGGACAAAAAGGGAAAACGGACCCAGCTCAGGAATCCCTCGGGGTCGCCAACTCCCGAACTCACCAGCCGTGAGCCCCTGAGGGTGTAGCATTATCTAGGGTGCACCAAAAGTGGTGGGGCTACATACACCCGGCCTCCTTGAGGGCCTTAAGCAGAAGGCAGGAGATAACATGAAAAGAAAAAGAAGGCTGACCCCTCGCAGAAGGAGGGTATCAGGAAAGATGAGACAAGGGCCAAGGCGGGAAAGGAAGAGACTCCCTAGGCCTCGGAAACCCTAATACCGTCGGGGTCGGAAGCAAACAAGAGTTGACCAAGGGAGGTCGACAGGAAAGAAGACGGAGAGGAGCACGGCACAAGTAAGTGGAAGCAATGCCGGACTCAGCTGGAGCCCCGTGGTCGCCAACCCACGCCCACTAGAAGTGAGCCCCTGGGGGATTAAAAGAATAGCTAAGGTCGCCTCGTACGACAGGCAGGGGATGATGATGATGATGATAATTGTTGTTTTAAGGGGCCTAACGTCTAGGTTATCGGCCCCTGATGGTTTGGGTGATCGTGAAGATGAAAATGAAAAGCGAACTTAAAACTAAAACTAACTACTAACCTACATACTAGAAGAAGAAATGGAAAATTAAAGGAGAATAAGGCAAATAAAGGACAGAAGGAAAAGAAATGCCCTCAACCCTCGGAGAAGGCGGATTGAGGGACTTGGAAGGAAGGAGAGCCATAAAAGGCATATAGGAAAGTGAAAGAGGAGAGGGTCCGCCCCAAAGGTAAGGGACAAAAGGGGAAAACGGACCCAGCTCAGGAATCCCTCGGGGTCGCCAACTCCCGAACTCACCAGCCGTGAGCCCCTGAGGGTGTAGCATTATCTAGGGTGCACCAGAAGTGGTGGGGCTACATACACCCTGCCTCCTTAAGGGCCTAGAGCACAAGGCAGGAGGTAAAAGGAAGAGAAAAAGAAGGCTGACCCCTCGCAGAAGGAGGGTATCAGAAAAGATGAGACAAGGGCCAATTAAGGCGGGAAAGGAAGAGACTCCCTAGGCCTCGGATACCCTAATACCGTCGGGGTCAGAAGAGAACAAGAGTTGACCAAGTGAGGTCGACAGGAAAGAAGACAGAGAGGAGCCCGGCACAAGTAAGTGGAAGCAATGCCGGACTCAGCTGGGGCCCCGTGGTCGCCAACCCACGCCCACAAGATGTGAGCCCCTGGGGGAGACAGGCAGGGGAGACCGTGAGTTTATTCCAATCACCCACCCTCAAAGGGTAGGCCAGGAAAGAGGGGACGGTCAGTTCCAGGGCCACTGGAACAAGGGGGAAGGACCGGACTCTGCTCAGGAATCCTGCGGGGTTGCCAATTCCCAAACTCACCAGCTGTGAGCCCTTATCCGGGATTCACTGTATGTGCTGGAGCCACAAACAACCTGTCTCCTTTAGGACCTCTTGTAGAAGGCAGGAGTTATCATGAAAAGAAAAAGAAGAGGTCTCCCTCCTCGATCAGGCAACATAAGTAAGGGCCAATAAAGTGGGAAAGTGAAAGATATTCTAAACCTTGGATACCGTAACACAATTGGGATCAGCAGAGAACAAGAGTTGACCAAGGGAGGTAAACAGGAGAAGTGGCATACAGAAGCTCTACACAATTGGAAGCGATTCAGCTGGAGTCCTGTGGCTACTAGTTGTGAGACCATAGTGAAACTTCCTGTTTTTATAATCACTGTTGAGTTCCAGTATACTGATGATTAGGGCCCGGAGGTTGATGCCGTAAAACAGTTTTAAAAATGCACTTAAATTTTACGGAAATGATTAATAAGTGTCCTAAAAATTTGAAAAATGCACTATAAGATGGAGAAAATGATCTTATAATAATAAAATCACCAATATTTCAAAAATTCAAAAAATGCAGTATAAAATTATCTTATAATAATAAACTCACCAATATATCAAAAATGAAAACTCAAGCTCAAACTGAAAAGTCATTCAAAATAGATTTCTAGCACTTAACAAAAGGTTTATGTTCACTTTAGTCCGAGTAGGACTGCACTACGAATGTCATTCTGATGTTAAATGTAAATGATCTGAGATTATCAGCCAACAAGTTTTTATATCTCGAAAAGCTGCGCTCAACATCGACTGAAGAAAGGAAGGTCGTTTGCTGCTAAATCCTCCCGAATCCCATCCATGCAGTAGCTTTTACCAGAAAGAATGTCCGAGATTTTGCATGTCTTATACCCGGTGTTTTTGTCCGGCATTTTTTTCAGTTTTCATGCAATACCCACAGCAATTACGCCAAGATTGTGACAAAGACTAGTTTCCACCCGGTTGATTAAGTAAATGGAATAAATATTTCAAATTATCTTGCATCAGCTACCAACCTCATCTTAGTTCTGAGAGACGTAACTCCCTCATATAAAACTGTGACATGACTAAATTGGAAAAAAATTACCTCAAATGACAGATTTCTCTAAAATAAGACCAAAAAATCTACCAAACTTAAAAAAATGCTCTTAAAATGGAAAAATAGCACAAAAAATGACATATTTCAAGACAGGGAGTTTCGGAGTTTCTATGTACTTCAGCATTGTTTCAGACAGCTCAGTAAAAAGATGACATGTCAGTAACATCCGGGCCCTACTACTGATTATGATAAATGTTGTTTTGAGGGTCCTAACATGTAGGTTATCGGCCCCTAATGGTCTTGGTGATAGTGAAACATGATGATGATGATTGTTGTTTTAAGGGGCCTAACATCTAGGTTATTGGCCCCTAATGGTTTAGGTGATAGTGAATGATGAGATGAGAAGGAAGAAAAGTAATGCCCTCAACCCTCGAAGAATGAGGTTTGAGGGAATTGGAAGGAAGGAGAGCCATGAAAGGCAGATAGGAAAGGGAAAGAGCAGAGGGTCTGCCCAAAGCTCAGAGGTAAAATGGGCAAAACGGACCCATCTCAGGTGTCTCTCGGGGTCGCCAACTCCCCAAACTCACCAGCCGTGAGCCCTTGAGGGTGTAGAACTATCCAGGGTGCACCAGAAGTGGTGGGGCTACATACACCCCACCTCCCTGAGGGCCTTGTGCAGAAGGCAGGAGATAACATGAAAATAAAAAGAAAGCAGACTCCTCGCAGAAGGGGGGAATCAGGAAAGATGAGACGAGGGCCAATTAGGGTGGGAAGGGAAGAGACTCCCTAGGCCTCGGATACCGTAAGGGTCGGAAGAGACTATCTAGGCCTCAGATACCGTAGGGGTCGGAAGAGAACAGGAGATGACCAAGAGGTCGACAGGAAAGGAGACGGAGAGGAGCCCGGCACAAGTAAGTAGAAGCGATGCCGGACTCAGCTGGGGTTCCGTGGTTGGCTACCCTTGTCCCACCAGATGTGAGCCCCTTGGGGGTAAGCTAAAAAGCAATGCATCTTACACCCTTTCGCAAGACCAAGATGATGGTGATGAAAATTGTTGTTTGAAGGGGCCTAACATATAGGTTATCGCTCACTAATGGTTTGGGTGATGGTGATGATGATGATGATGATGATGATGAACAATATAACTAATACTAACTATCAACTTACATACTAGAGGAAGAAATGGTAAACAAAGGATAAGGCAATTAAACGACAGGAAGAAAAGTAATGCCCTCAACCCTCGAAGAATGAGGTTTGAGGGACTTCGAAGGAAGGAGAGCCATGAATGGCAGATAGGAAAGAGGAGAGGGCCCGCCCCAAGTCAGTGGCAAAAGGGGAATAAACGGACTCAGCTCAGGAATCCCTCGGGGTCCCGAACTCACCAGCCGTGAGCCCTTTAGGGTGTAGCAATATCCAGGGTGCAACAGAAGTGGTGGGGCTACATACACACTGCCTCCTTGAGGGCCTTGGGCAGAAGGCAGGAGATAACATGAAAAGAAAAAGAAGGCTGACCCCTTGCAGAAGGAGGGTATCAGGAAAGATGATGATGATGATGATGATAATTGTTGTTTTAAGGGGCCTAACATCTAGGTTATCGGCCCCTAATGATCTGGGTGATAGCAAAAATGATAATGAAACGGAAACCAGAACGAAAATTAAGTGAGACAGAAAATACTTACAAAAAGGAACTCAGATTGAAACAACTCACAAAATGTTCTTACAAAAGGGAATTTAGAACGAAAATATTCACAAAAGGAATAGATTGAAAAATACCCACAAAATGAAGGCTAGGTTCAAAATACGTACAAAATGCAATGTAGCGTCGAAATACCTACAAAATGCAATTGAAATTCAAAATACTTACAAAATGCAAATGAGATCGAAATTACGTACAAAATGCAAATGAGGTTCAAAATACTTACAAAATGCAATTGAAATTGAAAATACACGATGCAATTCAGATTGAAATATCCCAGTTCCAATCCAAAGTATTCACAAAGTGCAATTGAAATTCAAAATACTTACAAAATGCAATTGAAATTGTTTACAAAATGTACGGTAGATTCAAACGACTCATGTGGATTGACAATACTTACAAAATGCAATTTAGATTGAAAAAACTTGACAAAATGTAATTTAGATTCAAAATACCCACAAAATGCAATTAAGAATCAAAATATGTGCGAAATGCCCACCAAACAAAATGCAATTGAGATTCAAAATTCGTGCGAAATGCGGTTTTGGTTGAAAATACTTAAAAAATGCAATTGACAAAGGCCCGGCTACCTGCATTGAAAGACTTCCCAAAAAGCAATTTAGATTGTCAATCTTTACAAAATGCAATTGAAGATGAAAACAATCGCGAGATGTAATTTAGATCGAAAAAACTTACAAAATGCAACGTAGATTAAAAATGCCTTAAAAAAATGGTAGAAGGGAATGTAGACACACGGTGAACCAAGTAACAAAAACAGTGCGGGAATCTTAAAGAGAAAAATAAATATAAGGAAAAGAGGAGTGGAGAGGGGAGAGAGGAGGAGGTCCACCCCAAAGGGAAGGGACAAAAGGGGAAAACGGACCCAACTCAGGAATCCCTCGGGGGCGCCAACTCCCGAACTCACCAGCCGTGAGCCCCTGAGGGTGTAGCATTATCGACGGTGCACCAGAAGTGGTCGGGCTACATGCACCCTGCCTCCTTAAGGGCCTCGAGCACAAGGCAGGAGGTAAAAGGAAAAGAAAAAGAAGGCTGACCCCTCACAGAAGGAGGGTATCAGGAAAGATGAGACAAGGGCCAATTAAGGCAGGAAAGTGAAAGACTCCCTAGGCCTCGGATAACCTAATACCGTCGGGGTCGGAAGAGAACAAGAGTTGACCAATTGAGGTCGACAGGAAAGAAGAAAGAGAAGAGCCCGGCACAAGTAAGTGGAAGCAACGCCGGACTCAGCTGGGGCCCCGTGGTCGCCAACCCACAAACCATTAGATGTGAGCCCCTGGGGGGGGGGGGGGGGAAGATGAGACAAAGGCCAATCAAGGCGGGAAAGGAAGAGACTTCCTGGGCCTCGGATACCCTAATACCGTCGGGGTTGGAAGAGAATTAGAGTTGACCAAGAGAGGTCGATAGGAAAGGAGACGGAGAGGAGTCCGGCACAAGTAAGTGTAAGCAATGCCGGACTCAGCTAAGGTCCCGTGGTCGCCAACCCACATCCCACGAGATGTGAGCCCCTAGTGGGATAAGCTAAAAAGCAAGCCATCTTACACCCTTTTGCAAGACCAAGATACTGATAATATCATTTGCCCTTACTAAATTGCCTGTCAGGCAAATTATTACAGCAGGCAGATTTATCTTAACAATTTTAGTGTCCTGGCAGGAAATTCTAAGTTTCCATTGAATTGAGCAACAACATTTGTATACCGGTAGAAGGCACCGGTACACAAATGCTGTTGCATTACCGGTACCCAAAGGGTGTGAACGGCATTGCATCCTGCTTGATATGTGCTTAGAGACACACATGTCAGGGTATGCGAAAGTTCGTCTTGTTAGCAATGGGTGTTGTGGCCAGAACAAGAATTCCATTTGAATGACTATGGTCATGTACTGGCTTAGAACAGCACATCAAAATATTAAAGAGGTTGAATTGGTTTTCCATGTAACAGTCCACAGCTTTCTTCCAGCAGAAAAGAGTGTTTGCCCTAACTGAAAAAGAAATCAGACATCAAGAGGTTATCCCTGGTCCTAATACAGTAAAGCTTCACCTATAAGTTTCTCAGCGGTCTGCAGAAAACAATGTATAACTGAAACAGAAAAACAATACTGTACAAAAAAACACAGACAACCTGATGTGTTCAATTTTTTCAAAATATTTGCAATAACATACTGCAGTAGAGAAACTTGTATAAACACTGGACTAACCGAACTAGAATCAATAAAACGAAGTAATCACTTTTCAAAAAAATCTGATCTCAAGACTGTTTTATTGTTCACTCCTATAACACGAACTAAACCTCCAAGACATGATAACACTTCTACCATTTAATCAGACACATTGTGACATCTTATAAATTCTTCACTGTTTCGAAGGCAATAATGGCCTCATTGAACGACACAGGCGAGTTCAAAGGCTCATCATAGTAGTCTTCTTCCAACTGCTGTTGAATCCCTTCACCAATTTCCGAGATTGTTATGTCTTCTGAGGTGACCACACTTTCATCGATATACTGTACAGTATTCTTGAAATGAACCCCGATCCTTTAGTCTATCCCAATCCTCTGCACCAACAGGATCACCATCACTCTCACCATCATCTTCACTGACAGAGCCTTCAGTGAATCCTGCTTTATTGAAACCATTGCGGATTGTGGATTGGGACACACTCTGCCATGACGACGAGATGTAATGCATTGCCTGTAACAACAGAGTCGGGTGTTAACTTTATTTTGTGTATATTATATTAGAATTACATGGTGCATATTATTTTAGAATTACATGAACTTAAACACTATTAGAATTATATGAACTACAAAAAATTCTTTCGTTCCATTTATGCTGAAATCTCGACCTATCATTCTTCAGATTCTGGCATGTACAGTACTGGAATCAGTTAAATGTGGACTTCAATTCAATCGGCCTGAGGAGAAAGGTAGTAAGTCCATTTTGTAGTTTTTTCATTTTTCACAGATATGTATTGTGGTGGGCAAGACACACCGTACTGTGTCAACCTGCTCCTTATGGGCTAAACTGGAGGGAGCTTAACTCCGTACTGAGGACAAAGGAACCAAGTCACGGAATTGGTTCTTTTCTCCTCCGCGCCGTGGCAGCAGGGACCGGGGTAAGGATGTAGTTTCGTTCTCTGCCGTTGGGTTGCAGCAGGTACATTGGGAATCACAATGAATTGACGGCATTACTGTTGGTGTTATTCATGGAAGTGCCAGTCAAGTATTTTGATAAGGACGCCTCCGAAACGGAAATGTGATGCAAGTAAAGTATCAAGAAAGCGTGGTTTGCCCTACACTATTATGCAGGAAATAATGTACCGTCAAACAGGGTTACTTGCAACACTTGCGTGCCATTTTCATTTTTTCACATTGGCACTCCCCAGAGGTTACACTTCAGTCAAATGTGTTTAATACATTGTTGCTGGTCAGTTACAACATGTGTTGGTGCTCTTGAAATGAAAATCCACAGCCTGCTTCCAGTCTCCGACCGGGTCAGGAATAGAATGAAGCCCCCATCTAGCGGCGAGGATATGAACTGTGTCAGCTGCCGAGGCCTGACGCACTCCTCTGGGGCAATCATTAAATGAATGACAGATGAAATGATAGTGGAGAGTGTTGCTGGAATGAAATTTAGACAGGGAAAACCGGAGTACCCAGAGAAAAACCTTGTCTGCCTCCGTTTTGTCCAGCACAGATCTCACATGGAGTGACCGGGATTTGAACCACGGACCCTGCGGTGAGAGGACGGCGTGCTGCCGCCTAGCCAAGGTGGCTCTTGGTGCTCTTAATGGGTGTCTTACGCTGTTCTGCCGTGTCTTTTTATTACCGGTAAGTTGTTCTTTAGTTTTGGAGATAAAACCTGAATATCGTCATCTATCCAACTCAAACGGTTGCTTCTCATATTTTTTCTGGGTAACGTCATTCTATACCATTTAGGCTAGTTGTTGACCAAATGACTTTAAAGACTTGAAATATTTTTTGAAACTTCATACTGAAATATTTATTTATTGTTAGGCAGTGCCCTTATGGGATAACTTGCAACATAGATGTTCTTAATTTAGGAGCTTCGCTTTCGGTTCTGTATTTATCAAAATAGTACAGTACCTTACACTAATCATTTGCATTCATTTGCAGATGTGCTGGCAATTAGGTACCATGCCGCAAACGTACGTTAGAAAATTGATGATGATGATGATAATTGTTGTTTTAAGGGGCCTAACATCTAGGTTATCGGCCCCTGATGGTTTGGGTGATCGCGAAGATGAAAATGAAAAGCGAACTTAAAACTAAAACTGATGATGATGATAATTGTTGTTTTAAGGGGCCTAACATCTAGGTTATCGGCCCCTGATGGTTAGGGTGATCGAGAAGATGAAAATGAAAAGCGAACTTAAAACTAAAACTAACTACTAACCTACATAAAAAAATAATTAATTGGTATTCTGCCCGAAGGCAGGTCCGAGCCTCCGAAGAGGCTACCCCCAGCCGGAGTTTGAATTTGAATTTGAATTTATTGTTTCTCTTATACAGGCCACTGAGGCTACAAAGCCTCTTTATGCAGCTCTCTTCATTCAGAGGGCGGTTACATACAATAGAATAAATTAAGAAAGAAAAAAAACTTAACCTATACATACAGTTGACAATAAAAGTTCTTGTTATTACATCCGTTCACCTTGAACATGATAATTGTATAGCTGATAGATTACAATGAAGGGAGTGTTTTATCGCTCTGATAGGAAGTCCTGAATACTGGTGCAATTTATATTTATTCCAGAGAATACTAGCTGAAATACGGAATGAACCTTTGCATTTTTCGGTTCTGTGATGAGGTATCTGGAGCATTTGTGCAGTGTGTCTATTCGCACGGTTATGCACTGATTGCATGGGAGTTAGTGTGCAGTAAATATAAGACGGAATTTTGAATTTTAGAATTTTTATCACAGTCAGAGCCATGGCATACTGTCTTCGTTCCTTTAACTTCAGCCATCCAATCTGGACGTAAAATGGAGTTATATGAGACTCTCTTGGTACATTGAGAACAAACCGCAAGCAAGCATTTTGCATTCTTTGCAATTTTGTATTGAGGACCTCTCCCATATCATGGTAAATTATAGATCCATAGTCAAATATTGGTAGTATCAAACTCTGTATCAGTATCTTTCGTACATTTTGAGGCAAATAGAAGCAAGTTCGTCTAATTTGATATAATGACGATGCAACCCTTTTCAGAATCATGTTTGTGTGATCCTGCCACGATAATCGAGAGTCAAAAATAACTCCCAGATTTCTTACTGCTGACTGGTACGGAACTGTTTGGGATGCAAGCTGTAAAGGTGGTACTGGGTCAGGTAGGGAACTGAGTAATTTGGTATAGCCGATGACGATCGGTTGCGTTTTTTCGAAGTTAAGTATTAGATTATGATCGAGTGCGTACTGAGATAGGCTTTGAATGTCACTGTTAATTAGAGCTACCTTCAAATGAATGGATTTCAGATCCGTGTGTAGATATAGCTGAAGGTCATCTGCGTACATATGATGTTGACAAAATTTAAGGACAGATGGAAGGTCATTTATATACACGGAGAACAGGAGTGGACCAAGGACCGAACCCTGCGGCACACCTGTTGTTACTTCACACCATTCTGAAACATTGTCCGTTCTAACGCTTTCCCAATTGCACACAATATACTTATTGGTCTAAAGTCACTACAGTTTAAGGCGTTCGTGAATTTTGGTATTGCTTTGATGTTGGCTTTTTTCCATTGTGTCGGATAAATACCCATTTGCAGGCTATAGTTAAATATATGCAATAAAACTGGCATGAGGAGGTCCATATTCCTTTTCAATAGCGTAATAGATATATGATCTGGTCCTACGGCTTTTGAAGTTATCCTAAATATCGCTAAATGAATGTCATCTGGATATATATAGCCAAAATGAAATTCTTCCCGTCGGTCAGTAAATTTTTCCCTGTAGTTAGCAACAGTTGACAAAACTCTATTGCTGTCTACAACGGTTGATACGTTTAAATAATGCTTATTAAGCTCATCAGCGCTCATTGTTGGGTTATTGCTTTTGTGTCTGGATTTTCCAACACCGAGAGTTTTTATAGCTCTCCACAAAGCCGAAGAGTTTTTAGCTGAATTAATTAGCGAATAAGTGTAACGTATCTTTGTATTACGAATAACTTGCTGGGTTCTGTTGCGTAAGCTTTTGTATTCTACAATGTCCTCGGGTTTCTGTGTTCTGTTGCACTTCTTTCTGGCTCTATTTCGAGATCTTATTAGATCTTTTATTTCTGTGTTGATCCAGGCAGCTGGTGCGTGCCTCACGTTAGCTGAGCGCACTGGGGCATGGCGATCATATAAATCAATTAAAAATGTGTTGAATGTTTCGACCTTCTCATCTATAGTTTGCTGCTCGAGAACAGTGTGCCATGGAACTGAGATGGCATCAGCCTTAAACCTTTCATAATTAAACCTGCTGAAGTCTCGAAAAGTTCGAATACTGGGCTTATATTTTGGAGTTGACAGGGTATATACTGCGTATAAGAGATCATGTGCTGAGAAGCCAGAAGCAGCTGTTTGGCCAAACTCAATCACGTGTTCATTGCAGTTGGATGCTATTAGATCCAGAGTAGAAGAGGAGGTACCAGTGTGATATGTATCTTGATACGGGAGCCACGACAGATTGCAAGTATTTAGAGTTTCTACTATGTTTTTCGTTTCAAATGTAGCCGACCCAAAATGGGCATTGAAATCACCGGCTAATATTACATATTTATAACTAAAAATGTGTGAAAGCATGTCATTTAATAGTAGTTCCATAAAACCGACTTTGGGTGCTCTATAAACACAAATAAATAATACTTTAGTATCTTTCAGGCAAATCTCTACGAATAGGTACTCAGGTCTGAAATTCTCATTATTTGGGGATTTGCAGATAACCCGGCACTTAATGTGCTGTCGAACATACACTGCTACTCCACCCCCTTCTCTACGTTGTCTGTCATTGCGGTAGATATTATATCCTGGCAAGGTTACAGATGAATCAGTAATGGACTTATTGAACCATGTTTCACTAACAGCGATTACATCAATACCGGAGTTAACAAATGTGTATTCAAATTCTGCGAAATGTTCTAGCATTTTAAGTGACTGCGTGTTCAGGTGAGTTACTTTAAAATCATTGGGTAATCTATCAGCTATATCACAAAGATAGGCATGCGTATCATACTCATTGGTACTAATATCCATGTAAAAGATAATTAAAAGTTATTGTAAAATTGTTAAACAAGAAATATAAAAAATTACAAAATCTAAAACTTAAGCTATTTTCTAAATACTAATCAATAATATCGGCTTGTATTTTGGCTAGACACTGTAGTTCAAGTTCCACCAGTAACCATATTACATGTTTGTGCTTACACTTGTAACTTTGATCAGTTGAGCCCCCTCACACTGGCAAGTATGAGGGTCCTTTACGTACGAGGAGCGGGAAACTTTTTCTTCAAAAAGTCCAATTCTCGGAGTGTTTTCACACGATGCCTCGTGTCATCAATGCGGATCAGAACAACGCCATCTGCAGTCCAGACACCGTGTAACCCAAAGTGGCTTACTGCTTGTTTTACAATTTCAGTCCGGGTTTTCGTCAGATCTTCTCTTACAGTTATGCCGGTATTCCTTAAATATTTCTTCGACCTGAAGAGTGCTGCTCGATCTGCATAGGACACGAACCGCACTATTATTGGCCGCTTCTTTCCAGCATCCCGGAGTCCTACACGATGAGATCGGTCTATTCTTTGGGGATCGATTGTCACATTCAACTTGGCAGCAACATCCGCCCCAAAGGTAAGGGACAAAAGGGGAAAACGGACCCAGCTCAGGAGTTTGCGTGCTGTAGGGTGGCCAGGGCCTTTCCGCTCCTCCTATGTTGGCCAACAGCGCGCAGTGCCTAGAACCGGCACACCATCCAAGTTCCGACTGCGCCCAATGTTGCTTAACTGCGGAGTTCTCATGGGATCCGGTGTTTCAACACGGCTAGGCCGTTGGCCTAACCTACATACTAGAAGAAGAAATGGAAAAATAAAGGAGAATAAGGCAAATGAAAGGACAGAAGGAAAAGAAATGCCCTCAAACCTCGGAGAAGGCGGATTGAGGGACTTGGAAGGGAGGAGAGCCATGAAAGGCATATAGGAAAGTGAAAGAGGAGAGGGTCCGCCCCAAAGGTAAGGGACAAAAGGGGAAAACGGACCCAGCTCAGGAATCCCTCGGGGTCGCCAACTCCCGAACTCACCAGCCGTGAGCCCCTGAGGGTGTAGCATTATCTAAGGTGCACCAGAAGTGGTGGGGCTACATACACCCTCCCTCCTTAAGGGCCTTGAGCACAAGGCAGGAGGTAAAAGGAAAAGAAAAAGAATGATGATGATGATGATAATTGTTGTTTTAAGGGGCCTAACATCTAGGTTATCGGCCCCTGATGGTGTGGGTGATCGTGAAGATGAAAATGAAATGTAAACTTAAAACTAAAACTAACTAATAAGGAAAAGAGGAGAGGATTGGAGAGGAGAGGAGAGGGGAGAGAGGAGAGGGTCCGCTCCAAAGGGAAGGGACAAAAGGGGAAAACGGACCCAGCTCAGGAATCCCTCGGGGTCGCCAACTCCCGAACTCTCCAGCCGTGAGCCCCTGAGGGTGTAGCATGATCTAGGGTGCACCAGAAGTGGTGGGGCTACACACACCCTGCCTCCTTAAGGGCCTAGAGCACAAGGCAGGAGGTAAAAGGAAGAGAAAAAGAAGGCTGACCCCTCGCAGAAGGAGGGTATCAGAAAAGATGAGACAAGGGCCAATTAAGGCGGGAAAGGAAGAGACTCCCTAGGCCTCGGATACCCTAATACCGTCGGGGTCAGAAGAGAACAAGAGTTGACCAAGTGAGGTCGACAGGAAAGAAGACAGAGAGGAGCCCGGCACAAGTAAGTGGAAGCAATGCCGGACTCAGCTGGGGCCCCGTGGTCGCCAACCCACGCCCACTAGAAGTGAGCCCCTGGGGGACATTATGTACTCAAGTCATAAGCACTGGTGCTGCCCTCTAACTACCATATTTTCATGTTACTGCTACTATGTTGTACAGCTTTATAAAACCTCACACATAACTGCCTCTTAATATACAGTATTTGCCTGGGTAGAGTAGATAGCTAACAGTGAATGTTACTGTATACGGTATACCATAAAATGTAGCCTTACCCAATCAATGCTTTTGTATGCAATTCTTTTTTCAAAATTGAAAATACCATATATCAAATTCATTATCAATCAGTTTACCTAAATCAGAGAATGCCTTGTGGTGCAATGGTTAGCATAATTGGCTACCATCCCAGAGGCCCAGGTCTGATTCCCAGCTTTGCCAGGAAATTTCATTCTGGTCTGAGGTAGCCTACCGGTTTGGTAATGTTGAAATGCGAGTCACCAAAGTGGTATCAATCTCAAAGCCAGTGGGCTACACGAGTTTATTTATTATCTTAATTAGACATACATAAAACTATAATGCCTTGTGATAAGTTCCTGGGAAAACCTGGCATAGAATTAAAATGAACCAAGGATCACATGCTATATATTTCAACGGAATGATGATAGTTCTTTTTCCAGTAAGTCTTTTTGCCATTATTTAGTAGAAGACACCAAGAGCTCGCCGATGAGCCTAGCTTGGTGTCCTAGGCGAAACCCCACACAAGACACGGCACAAACCTAGAAAAATTGCTGAGTTTTAATTCACCGGCCGTGAAAGCCAATATACCAACATTTCATTATAGTTTATGAAGGTATGTCAGGACAGGATAATTTGGACTTAAGATCGAGAAAAAATTCTAAAACCAGTAGTAAGATGGAATCGAAACCTTGAGCATAGAGCGGCATGGTTTGGCAGAGCAGATTGAGGAACAGACTGGAAAAATGTCCGAGGGCCCAGTCACTCCAGAACTAGACGGCGTTACCAACAGTAATACTATCAGTAGTAGTAACGATAACGGGGGCGAATTGAACCAGACTTCACTTCAGGGACATGCTAGTAAAACGGCAGAAATTGACAGTGTAGATGATAGCACAAGCATGACGGAGATAAATTCTAGGACCAATAAGGAGAAATAAAAATCCGAAGTTTCATTAGTTGCGATCATGAGGATGCTATAAGAAAATGATAAAATCACTTAAGACTGGTGTAAGAAAGCAGATAATAGAATCAGTAAAGACAGCTATTCAGGAGGAAATGAAAGAGCAGAACAAGTAATTAGATAGTTGAAATAAGGAATTGAACGATCAGAAGACCACTTTGAATAATAGATAAGAAAATATTAGTCTAGAAGTAAACCAGAGAATTGTAAAGCAAGGAAGCGAAATGAGAGATGAATTCAATAGCAGACAGGTGGAAGTGAAAAATAAAATTCAAATCATAGAAAAACACGAGAAAATCCAGGAAGTAGAAATAAAGAAGAATAGAAGGGATATTGAAGCAGGATATAAGAAGGGGAACCAACAGATAGAAAAAAAATGTGGAAAAATCTGTGAGGAGATAAAGAATAAGAAAAGGGTGATGATGATGATGATGATAATTGTTGTTTTAAGAGGCCTAACATCTAGGTTATCGGCCCCTGATGGTTTGGGTGATCGTGAAGATGAAAATGAAAAGCGAACTTAAAACTAACTAATAACCTACATACTAGAAGAAGAAATGCAAAACTAAAGGAGAATAAGACAAATAAAAGGACAGAAGGAAGAGAAATGCCCTCGACCCTCGGAGAAGACGGATTGAGGGACTTGGAAGGAAGGAGAGCCATGAAAGGCAGATAGGAAAGTGAAAGAGGAGAGGGTCCGCCCCAAAGGTAAGGGACAAAAGGGGAAAACGGACCCAGCTCAGGAATCCCTCGGGGTCGCCAACTCCCGAACTCACCACCTGTGAGCCCCTGAGGGTGTAGCATTATCTAGGGTGCACCAAAAGTGGTGGGGCAACATACACCCGGCCTCCTTGAGGGCCTTAAGCAGAAGGCAGGAGATAACATGAAAAGAAAAAGAAGGCTGACCCCTCGCAGAAGGAGGGAATCAGAAAAGATGAGACAAGGGCCAATTAAGGCGGGAAAGGAAGAGACTCCCTAGGCCTCGGATACCCTAATACCGTCGGGGTCGGAAGAGAACAAGAGTTGACCAAGTGAGGTCGACAGGAAAGAAGACGGATAGGAGCCCGGAACAAGTAAGTGGAAACAATGCCGGACTCAGCTGGGGCCCCGTGGTCGCCAACCCACGTCCCACAAGATGTGTGCCCCTGGAGGGAACAAGAGTTGACTAAATGAGGTCGACAGCAAAGAAGACAGAGGAGACCGGCACAAGTAAGTAGAAGCAATGCCGGACTCAGCTGGGGCCCCGTGGTTGCCAACCCACGTCCTACTAGATTTGAGCCCCTGGGGGGAGAAAGATATGAAGATCATGTATTATCCGTATTAACGAAGTTGTGATTGTCAAATGCAGGTTTCCGTCTCCTTCACTGTTAATATTTTAGGTAGGAATAGGTAATGTCACTATGATACAGGAGTTGAACATTTTATTGCCGGAGGGGTTGTTGCATATTTTTCGGCAGTACCAACATTATTGTTTGGCGCTGGTATTGCTGCTTAATATAGAAGTGGTGAATGCGGAATAAGGCTTTACGTACAAACCTAACCTGGGGCTCGTGCCCCAGACCTCTTTACTTGTAGTACAATCGGCCAGATATTCGTCGAACCAAGTAACGACCAACAGCTTTGTCTCGCCCAACTTAAGTACATCAGTAATTTTCATCCAGACGGCCGTTTAACCTTGCTAAAGTGAAGTTGGCAGCATTGCTTCGTCACTTGATTACTTCAAAGTGAAAATGGTTCAGAATTTTCTTATGAATAATGTGGTGTTAGCCTCAATAACATAGCACGATAAGTTCAAACAGGTTTCACAGTGATACTAACAAAATTCAAACTCTGCAACATGCAATGCACGAGAACCAAATTTTTCGAGGTACATACAAAAACAGGCGTGACCTGGACCTTATGCCCTCGATCTTCTTGGTTGTAGAAAAAAATATTATGATTAGTGGTCTAACCCAATTTGCAAATTTGTATCTTCCCATCAAGCCTCGACCATAGTTGGCCTTCAGCACTTGTAACTACACTATATTCGCATAGAACCACATATACCAACAGTTAAAAAATTAAAACAACCCGAGTCTCATAGCAGTAATGTGTGGATTAATTCGGAAGGAAAGTAGAACGTGGCTTATACACTTGCATCAGACACGAATGTGACTTTTACATACCTTGTGTCCTTGTTTCATCTTCTGGGCGATATTACGTATTGAAATTAGGAGCCCTGGTCACTACTGCACCTCATATATGCTAAAGAATGCTACGTAAACATGTGATTTTATTTATTACTCTTTTAAAACGTTTGCATATCCTTCAACTGTCAACAAGGCGCACTCTAGCGGCACACAGCGAGGCGCACACAATGTTGCCAACATGTGGGATACAAAATCACTGTTGATAAAAATAAGTGGGATACAAATTCACTGTTCATAAAAAAAACTAAAAACAAACAAACATTGGGACCCGTTGTAGGCTGTAACCGTTATCAAAAACCATTGGATTGGACAACACTAAGATTACCATGGTTGGTTGTGGGTGCAGCTTTGATGTCTAAGTATCCTCTTATTGCAGCTTACAGGTTATGTTTTATCCTCCTAACTTGAACTTCACAATGGCATTTCGCACACGGTAGTGTTTTTGGTACTAAAATGTGTTTTTGTAATATCTTCAGCAACTTCTCAGGTTGATCATAGAACCACCAATTGAAGTTCCTGATCGTTATCGGCAACTTCGACAATCCGTAGTGAATACATGATTCAATTCGACGCACTATCAAATGAACTGAGTGCTGCGCACAAATGATGCACACAAGAGAATGAATGAACTGGGCGCTTCTTTGCTTTACATATTACTTTAAAGGCGAGGTTGGCAGTACTGTTTTGATGATTGATTTGGACAAAGGTGGCCACAGCTGTATTTACGGCTCTAAGAGTCGTGATCCTATTGAGGATGACTGGGTGCGTCACGGACGGCGGAGGAGTAAAAATCTATTAAAACATCATTCCCTGATTTATTTCTCACAGTTGGATAAGGTATATTGGCTTATTCGTGTACTATGGACAATGTTATCGCTCGTTCAGTGCTACCGTGTCGTTGTGTGTATATGAGTACCAGTAGGTTATATGCATGCATTCTTTTACCATGTCATTGACAGAATATTAATTTCATTTCGGTATGTTATGGTAGTATCAATGGAATCATGTTCATACCACTGATAAAATGTAATATCACTCCTTCGGCTCGGTTATATCACAGATCCTATAGTACATTTTAGCGATAACTTAATGATGGTGGCTCGCTCCGCATGTGTTATTAAATTGTGAAGGTGAGTAGAGGTTGGCTTTTACACTTTCACTTGGATAATATATGATTTGCATACGTTTGTTTCATATTCTGGAATTCATTAGCAAATGAAATTGGAGAGGGTCCACCCCGCAGGTAAGGGACAAAAGGGGGAAACCGGAACCAGCTCAGGAATCCCTCAGGGTCACCAACTCCCGAACACACCAGCCGTGAGCCCCTGAGGGTGTAGCATTATCTAAGGTGCACCAAAAGTGGCGGGGCTACATACACCCGGCCTCCTTGAGGGTCTTGAGCAGAAGGCAGGAGATAACATGAAAAGAAAAAGAAGGCCGACCCTTCGCAGAAGGAGGGAATCAGAAAAGATGAGACAAGGTAAGGTACGGTTTGGCTACGGCGATGATCGCCGGGCGCACATCGCTGGCGATCTTCGTTGCTTTATGAACGCATGTATACAAATAGAACTTGTTTCCCTACAGCGATCTGCGCTGGTGTCAATTCATTGCAGTTTGGAGGCGACGATCGCTTGCCATTTCGTGAACAAAAGAATAATGATAAAGCTCTCATCTATAAGGTGCGTTCAAAAAGTAACGAGCCGGAGGCTGGAATGCGCAAACCGTTGACGACATCGGCCAATCGTGGCGTGTGTAACGAGGTGTGGTTCCGACCAAAGCGTGGAAGGTCACAGTCCGTCGCTAGAGGGCACGCGTGCACGTCACATGACGATACAAAGCGAAAAACTAAAATAGGGCCCCTATAAAGGGCCCCCTCCATCGAGCTCGCCCCCCCCCCACCCACCCATAAGGACTTTTTATTTTCTTGAAATTCGGATACCAAGGAACAACTGTACAAATTTTCTAAACTCCGGGATTTTTTTCCTTCGATTTGTCTAATTTTACCGGGCTATAAGGGAATATCACCATTTATTGAAATTTGGGTTAATGACGAGCCCTTTTCTGCATTGCTTGATTCTGGTAGTGTTGCCTCTTTTATAAGCGAGGCCTGGTTTGTAGCTATGAAGAGTGTTTGCAGCCTGCCTGAGTTAGAGCCTAACAATGAATCTTTTATTTCGGCAAATTGTTCAAACTTAAATATTTTGGATAATATGGAAGTCAAAATCCATATTCTAAATTATTCTTGGAACTTTAAATCTTTTGTTGCCAGGAATCTTTCTTGTTCTGTGGTCATTGGAGCCAATTTCATGTCCCATGCTGGTATGCTTCTTGATTTTGGTGCACGGAACTAATGGTTTAAGTTTAATCCGCAAATTAAATTATCGTTTAACGCGGTTTTATCTTCTCCTGCTGTCAATTCAGTTAGTGAACCTGTGACTATTGAGAATCTTGATCTGGAAAACTTAACGAATCCTCAAAAGGATGCCATAAAGAGGTTATGTCAGGAGTATAGTGATGTCTTTACTGACAAGTTGGGTGTAACCCATTTGATGGAGTACAAAATTGAGCTGACCGATTCTGTGCCGGTGCGTTCCAGCCCGTATCACCTTGCCCCGCCCAAGATGGCCGAACTTCGGAAGATTATTGACAATATGTTGGAAAAAAGTGTAATCCAACCATCTATCTCTGCTTACTCATCCCCTGTTTTTCTTGTGCCAAAACCTAACGGTGGTCGACTATAGGGCTCTTAATCAAAAGGTTGTTTTACAATCCATCCATTTGCCGGACTTTCACACTTGCTTTGGTTGGTTTGTTTCGCAACGCTAAGGTCTTCACGATCCTCGATTTAAATTCTTCTTCCAAATTCCCCTCTCTCCGGAATCAAGACATGTTACTGCTTTTGCCACTGACTGGAACTTGTTCGAATATGCCCGTGTCCCCTTCGGCCAATCCACCGGAGCTGCTGTGTTGAGCAGACTCCTGGATAAAGTGTTTTCTGAAATTAATTTTAAATTTGTGTACCACTATCTTGATGATGTGGTGATCTACTCTGAGTCCTTCGAGGAACATGTTGACAATCTGAAGGTTGTACTTGAACGGTTGCGTGCTGCTGGCTTTACAGTTAAAGTATCTAAGGTTTCTTTTGCCAAGCCCAAAATTTCCTTCTTGGGGCATATTGTTTCCGAATCTGGTATCTCCGTGGACCAGTCTCGTACTCAGGCCATTAGAGATTTTAACCCGCCCAAGAATACCAAGGGTGTTGCTCGTTATATTGGAATGGTGAACTTCTTTCGAAAGTTCATCAATAACTTTGCCGACCGTGCTGCTCCTCTAAACCACTTACGTAAAATGGCTGTGAAGTTTGAGTGGGGTCCCTCTCAGCAGGCAGCCTTCGAAGATCAACAGCTTGCGCTCTCTAACGCCCCTGTATTAGCCATTCCGGATTTTGGGAAGCAGTTCATCGTGCAAACTGATGCGTCTGGTCGTGGTGTTGGTTGTGTCCTACTGCAAGAGTCTGATCTTGGTAGGCAACCCATTCCTTACGCTTCACGTACCTTAACGGACGCAGAGAGGAAGTATTCCTTCTACGAACTGGAAGGTTTAGCAGTGTTGATGATGATGATGATGATAATTTTTGTTTCAAGGGGCCTAACATCTAGGTTATCGGCCCCTGATGGTTTGGGTGATCGTGAAGATGAGAGAAAAAAAAGAGAACTTAAAAACTAAAACTAACTACTAACCTACATACTAGAAGAAGAAAGGGAAAACAAAGGGAGAATAAGGCAAATAAAAGGACAGAAGGAAAAGAAATGCCCTCAACTCTCGGAGAAGGCGGATTGAGGGACTTGGAAGGAAGGAGAGCCATGAAAGGCATATAGGAAAGTGAAAGAGGAGAGGGTCCGCCCCAAAGGTAATGGACAAAAGGAAAAAACGGACCCAGCTCAGGAATCCCTCGGGGTCGCCAACTCCCGAACTCACCAGCCGTAAGCCCCTGAGGGTGTAGCATTATCTAGGGTGCACCAGAAGTGGTGGGGCTACATACACCCGGCCTCCTTAAGGGCCTAGAGCACAAGGCAGGATGTTGATGATGATGATGATAATTGTTGTTTTAAGGGGCCTAACATCTAGGTTATCGGCCCCTGATGGTTTGGGTGATCATGAAGATGAAAATGAAAAAGCGAACTTAAAACTAAAACTAACTACTAACCTACATACTAGAAGAAGAAATGGAAAACTAAAGGAGAATAAGGCAAATAAAGGACAGGAGGAAAAGAAATGCCCTCAACCCTCGAAGAAGGCGGATTGAGGGACTTGGAAGGAAGGAGAGCCATGAAAGGCAGATAGGAAAGTGAAAGAGGAGAGGGTCCGCCCCAAAGGGAAGGGACAAAAAGGGAAAACGGACCCAGCTCAGGAATCCCTCGGGGTCGCCAACTCCCGAACTCACCAGCCGTGAGCCCCTGAGGGTGTAGCATTATCTAGGGTGCACCAGAAGTGGTGGGGCTACATACACCCTGCCTCCTTAAGGGCCTAGAGCACAAGGCAGGAGGTAAAAGGAAGAGAAAAAGAAGGCTGACCCCTCGCAGAAGGAGGGTATCAGAAAAGATGAGACAAGGGCCAATTAAGGCGGGAAAGGAAAAGACTCCCTAGGCCTCGGATACCCTAATACCGTCGGGGTCAGAAGAGAACAAGAGTTGACCAAGTGAGGTCGACAGGAAAGAAGACAGAGAGGAGCCCGGCACAAGGCAGGATGTAAAAGGAAGAGAAAAAGAAGGCTGACCCCTCGCAGAAGGAGGGTATCAGAAAAGATGAGACAAGGGCCAATTGAGGCGGGAAAGGAAAAGACTCCCTAGGCCTCGGATACCCTAATACCGTCGGGGTCAGAAGAGAACAAGAGTTGACCAAGTGAGGTCGACAGGAAAGAAGACGGAGAG
This sequence comes from Meconema thalassinum, assembly GCA_946902985.2. Taxonomy (NCBI): domain Eukaryota; kingdom Metazoa; phylum Arthropoda; class Insecta; order Orthoptera; family Tettigoniidae; genus Meconema; species Meconema thalassinum. Next base: position 477,740,780 of record OX336392.1, on the reverse strand, counting down.
GAGCCCGGCACAAGTAAGTGGAAGCAATGCCGGACTCAGCTGGGGCCCCGTGGTCGCCAACCCTTAGCAGTGTTGTTCGCCCAGGAAAAATTCCGAATGCATCTTGAGCACACTCTGTTTCTTCTCGAGACTGATAATCAGGCCTTGAGCTGGGTGTTAGGGAAGCCACGTAAAACTGGTAGGATTTCTAGATGGGCTACTATAATCCTGTCATTCCAGTTCACGGTCCATCATATTCGTGGGTCTGAAAATGCGGTTGCTGATTATTTAAGCCACATGTATGAGGAACCCTCCGAAGAGGAAATTCAAAATTGTGAACCCGTAAACCTGGTATCATTTGTAAATTATGTCAATGCTATTCTCAGCAATTCTCCTATGCTTTTTGATGATGATAATTGTTCTTTTAAGGGGCCTAACATCGAGGTTATCGGCCCCTAATGATCTGGGTGATAGCGAAAATGATAATGAAATGGAAACTAGAACAAAATTATCTGAGACGGAAAATACGTACAAAAACGAACTCACAATATGGTCTTACAAAAGGGAATTTAGAACGAAAAGAGTCACAAAAAGAATATATGTAAAAATACCCACAAACGTAGGTTAGATTCAAAATACGTTCAAAATGCAATGTAGCGTCGAAATACTTACAAAATGCAACTGAAAGTCAAAATACTTACAAAATGCAAATGAGATCGAAAATACGTACAAAATGCAATTGATGTCCAAAATACTTACAAAATGCAATTGAAATTGAAAATACACAATGGAATTCAGATTGAAATTGGCCCTATCCCAGTTCCAATCCAAATTATTCACAAAGTACAATTGAAATTCAAAATACTTACAAAATGCAATTGAAATTGAAAATACACAAAATGTACGGTGATTCTAACGACTCATGTGGATTGACAATACTTACAAAATGAAATTTAGATTGAAAATACTTGACAAAATGTAATTTTGATTCAAAATACCCACAAAATGCAATGGAGAATCAAAATATGTGCAAAATGCCCACCAAACAAAATGCAATTTAGATTCAAAATTCGTGCGAAATGCGGCTTTGGTTGAAAATTCTTACAAAATGCAATTGAAATTCAAAATTCTCACTAAAAGGCCCGGGCACATGCATTGAAAGACTTACTAAAAAGCAATTTAGATTGTCAATCTTTACAAAATGCAATTGAGGTTGAAAACAATCGCGAGATGTAATTTAGATCGAAAAAACATACAAAAACCGGATGACGAGGTCAGCTGACGGCCCGTCATCACGGAGAATAAGGGAGAGGGTATTAGGCAGTTTAAGAGTCCTGCGAGGATCGGCCAGATCCACACACTCCAAGAGAAGGTGTGCCACGGTTAGGTGGGCGCCGCAAGTACACACAGGGGGATCTTCTCGCTTCAGCAAGTGGGAGTGCGTAGCAATCCCATGGCCGATCCGGAGTCGACAGAGTACCACAGCTTCCTTCCGGAGAAATCGGAAGGAAGATTTCCACACCTTCGTTGTCTCCTTGATGCCTCTCAGTTTGTTGGGTGGAGGCGTGGCACGCCATGCTTCCTCCCAATGCGACAGGATCGAATGCCGCAACTGAGAGCGCACATCACTAGCAGGCACCTTATATGGTAGCGAGGGCAGTGCGACTGCCTCTCTCGCCGCCTGATCAGCAAGCTCGTTTCCCGCAATACCCATGTGGCTAGGAAGACACACAAAGGACACCCCGGAAGACACACAAAGGACACCCCGGCCCCAGCGGAATGCGAACTGACGAGCAGGTCGTGCACACGCTGGACCAACGGGTGCTTCGGGAAACACACATCGATCGCTTGAAGCGCACTCAGAGAGTCAGTACACACAAAAAAGTGCTGGTGATCGTCTGATAACGTGTACCGCAGAGCCTCTAAGATGGCATAGAGCTCCGCTGTGTACACGCCACAGGCATCAGGAAGTGAAAAGAGAAACCGACGATCTTCAACCACAAATGCACAGCCTACTTTCTCGTTTACCCTCGAACCGTCCGTGAATACAAGCCCTGATCCCGGATACCGGCTCACAACGGACTGGAACAGCCTCCGATGGACGGAGGAGTCAGTGTCCGACTTGGGGCCGGTGTGCAGATCCAGGATGATATCAGGGCGAGAGACCATCCACGGAGGGGCCTTGCTAGGTACTCGGAAGATACAGGAGACAGAAGGAAATCGGAATTGACGGTATAAGTCATCCAAGCGAATCCCCGCCGGCCGAGTGGCTCGGGCGAGCGCATCATACAGCCGGCGATTCGGATTGGAAAACAAACATGGATAGCTTGGATGAAGGGGCATCTGTCGAATTGTTTCAGCATAGGTCAGCAGTACTTGTTGGCGCCTCAGGTGTAAAGGAGGTACGCCAGCCTCGGCGAGCAAGCTGACGACTGGGCTCGTCCGAAAGTCACCCGTCGCCAGCCTCACACCGCCGTGGTGGACACTGTCCAGTTTAACAAGCACTGACTTACGGGCCGAACCATATGCTACACTGCCATAATCCAATCGAGATAAAATCAGAGCCTTATAAAAGCGTAGGAGCACCGCGCGGTCCGCCCCTCCCCCCCCCCCCCCATGATGTGCCGCTAAGAAACCGCAACATGTTGAGTTTCTTAGCACTGGTAGTTTTCAAACACCGCTCGTGTGGCTCCCACGTCAATTTCTGATCGAAAATGAGCCCAAGGAACCGGTACGCAGCAACGACCGGCAAAGCTACATCGACCAGATAAAGCTCAGGATCAGGATGGAGAGTGCGCTTTCGGCAGAAATGGACAACCGAGGACTTAGCGGTAGAGAATCGAAAGCCATGCTCCAGTGTCCAGCGTTCCACTCTCCGAATAGCTTGTTGTAGCTGTCGTTCAGCGACCGCCATATTTTGCGCACTATAATGTAGAGCGAAGTCGTCTACATATAGCGACGGTACCACTGCTGGACCAGCAGCAGCGACTATACCGTTTATGGCAATCACAAATAATGTTACGCGAAACACCGATCCCTGTGGGACTCCGTTTTCCTGTATATGATATTGCGAATATGTCCCCCCTATTCGGACACGGAACAGGCGAAGGGACAGAAAATTCGCAATAAAAACAGGCAAGTTACCTCGGAATTTCCATTGATGCAGGGTAGAGAGGATGCCGTAACGCCAAGTGGTGTCATAGGCCTTCTCGAGATCAAAGAAAACAGCGACTAGGTGCTGTCTCCGGAGAAAAGCGTCCTGTATGGCGGTCTCCAGGCGTACCAGATGGTCGTTGGTACGCCGAGACGCCCTGAAACCACACTGGTATTCAGACAGGAGTCCCCGTTTCTCCAGGACCCACACTAGGCGCCGATTGACCATCCTCTCGAAGAGATTGCACAGACCGTTAGTGAGACAAATAGGTCTGTAACTCCCTGGCAAATTGGGATCCTTATCGGGCTTCAGGATAGGTATAATGATACCTTCCTGCCATTGCGCTGGAAACACACCTTCCAGCCAGATACGATTAAACACCCTGAGCAAATAACGAATGCTCTCATCGTTAAGGTGTTTAAGCATCTGGTTGTGAATATTATCCGGGCCAGGAGACGTGTCCCTGCAGAGCGCCAGCGCTCCGCGGAGTTCCCACTCAGTTAAGGGCACGTTGTACTCCTCCGAAGCGCGGGAAGCAAAACTAAGATGGAAACGTTCCGCTTCGCGCTTCAGGGCCACGAAGGCAGGGTCATAGTTATCGGAACCGGATATATCTGTAACCAGTTCATTAGCAATGGAAATTCTCGGTACAGTAGAAGATGTCTGAATTCCCGAAATGCGTCTTAGTTTAGTCCACACTTGAGAGGAGGGGGTATGTGCCGTAATAGAGGACACATACCGTTCCCAGGATTGTTTCTTACTCTGGCGAATAAGAATCCGTGCCTTGGCACGAAATTCCATAAACGCCACCAAATTGGCCATGGTTGGACGCCGACGGTAGTGCGTATGAGCTCGACGACGGTCTCTTATTGCCGCTGCAATATCCTCTGTCCACCAAGGGACGAGTTTGCGACGAGGAGTCCCAGAAAAGGATGGAATGGACTCTTCGGCGGCAGCAAGAAGCACATCGGTGATGTGCTGTACCTCGTCATCGACGCTCCGGCAACCAAGATCAACGAACTCAGCTCGTTCTTGAAACGAGGGCCAATTTGCCGGCTTAAGCACCCAACGACTGGGGAACTCCACGGGCTTCTGGTTCAGAAGTGAAAGAACGATCGGGAAATGGTCACTGTCACAGAGGTCGTCGTGTACATTCCAACCAAATAGGGGGACCAGCGCACGGCTACACACACTCAAGTCAATGTGTGAGTACGTGCCGTGCGCTAAGCTAAAATGTGTAGCTTCCCCTGTATTTAATAGACATAAATCCATCCCTTGAAGTAAGCCCTCCACGTCCCTTCCTCTGGGGCAGGAAGATGGTGATCCCCAGTGGGGGTGATGAGAGTTGAAATCACCCACGAGTAGGAAAGGGACTGCAAGTTGATCAACAAGATCAAAGACGTCATTCATATCAAGGGGCTGGTTCGGTGGAAGGTACACGTTACATACAGTTGTCATAGCAGGCAAGGACACGCGAACTGCAATAGCTTCAAGAGGAGTGTCGAGTGGAAACTCCTCACTATAGCAGTCAGAGGGAACTAAGGTACAAACGCCCCCCGGAAGCCCGGGCGGCGTCTTGTCGCTCTTTAGAGTATACTCGGAAACCTCTCAGAACAGTCTCGTGATCAGGTCTGAGGTTTGTTTCCTGTAGGCAGACTATACTCGCTGCGTATTGGGCAATAAGCTGACGGAGCTCTGTCAAATGCCTGTCATAACTGTTACATTTCCTCTGTAACAGTGCCATTGTGTGGACTTAGGGAATAAGTTGGAGCAGCAAGCTACAACTTAGACTCTGGAGGATCATCATCCACTACGTCGACTATAATCTCCATGTCCTCAAGCGAGGTCATGGAGTGGCTCGACTCGGTGGAAGATTTCCTAGACGCAGTTCGGCGGCGGGGGGATCTACGTGGGGAGCGCGTAGATCTGGGGACCGAAACATCCCCAGGCGCAGAAGCATCCACAGGTGTTGGCGCGGATGGCTTCCCCTTTTTTGGAGAAAGGGATTGCGTAGTGCGGGGTCCCTTCTTACCCGCCCCTGCCTCTTTAAGATATATAGACGGGTCAGGAGTCGAATTCCTGACCCTGGTCGACGATGCCGCCTCCGCCGGCTTAGGCGCGGCTTTCGCCGACCGTTTGGGTGGGGAGAAAGTCTTCGACTTCCTCCCGAGTGGGGAGTAAGTCTTCAACTTCCTCCCCTGCTGTGCGGGCGGAGCAGCCTTCGCTCGCACAGCCTTCGTGCTGGCCGAAGGTGGAGTTGAAGTCACCTTCGGGCTTTCCGTTATAATCTTAGGAGCTGGTTTCGGAACAGGAAACTCAGTTGCAGGTTTCATGATGATGATGATGATAATTGTTGTTTTAAGGGGCCTAACATCTAGGTTATCGGCCCCGGATGGTTTGGGTGATCGTGAAGATGAAAAAGAAAAGCGAACTTATATTTTCACAGCTGGTACAAAAGATGAGGTAGCCGGGACCAAATTTGGTATTATGGCTCTATAATCAATCGTTGGAGAAGGCGAAGTCGTGGTACGGTACTTCTTGCGGGCCTCCTGGTAGGTGAGACCATCCAGGGTTTTGATCTGTTGGATTTTCTTCTCACTCAGGAAGACAGGGCAGTTCCTGTCCCGAGGAGAATGAAATCCAGGGCAATTAGTGCACTGATAAGGTGGTGTGCACTCTTCCGCTTCGTGTGGTACCTTACCGCATGTTCCGCATATTTCGAGGCTCGAGCATCGGGATAACATGTGCCCGAACTTCTGGCACTTATAACACCTCATTGGTGGAGGGATATAAGGCCGTACGTCACAACGGTAACTTGTAACCTTGACTTTCTCCGGGAGCACCGAAAGCTCAAAGGAAATAATGAAAGCACCAGTATCCACGATTTGACCATTGACCTTGCGCGTAATGCGCCGGACATCAGTCACGTGACGGTGCCGCATATCCTCCTTGAGCTCCTCGTCAGTGTTCAGAATCAGGTCCCGGTGGAAAATAACTCCTCGGACCAGATTCAGGGACGTGTGCTTTTCCACTTTGACGGGAATGTCGCCAAAGTGGTCACATTGCAAAAGTTGTTCAACTTGCTCACCAGTCCTAGTCTTGAGCAACAAGCTACCGTTCCTCATCTTTTGTACTTTCTCAAGCTCACCATAGACACCTTCTATGTGGCGAGAAAACAAAATACTCTTTACCAGCTTGAAATCACCCCCATCTGTTCTGGTAGCTACCAGAAACTTGGGGGTGTTAGCACCCAGATTTTCACGCACAGATTGTTCCCAGGGGGTTGATCCCCGTAGGGAATCAAATGTTAAAGACTTGGGTGTAGGACCACCCTGTTTGGGTGTAGGTCCACCCTGGTTGGGGATTTTTCTTTTGGAACCCATGGCCAGATCATCCTCCCCGAATGCCACCGACATCCGATCACGGGCCGTCACAGTAGGCGCTACCCAGCCAGGGCAAGGCCCGCCTAGCTTGGAAGGCATTGCCCGGGGGTCCGATGTTTGACAATGCCGTATCGGCATGTACCCCTTGGCATATACTGGATTTTACAGCTCAGACATTCGGCTGTGCGGGGACCTGTGTAGTCAGGCGGATACTACTGAACGGGTACATGGCACACCCACCTGTGGGCGCGGCCAAGTCCGGAACAGGCTTTGGAGCGTAGTCGCTAGCGTAAGTGGCCCATCCCCTAACAGCACGCACATATAGAAATTTTGGTTGCCAGACCCTGAAAGCAGTGACGGAAAGAAGTGCGATATAACCTAATGAGAGTTATACCGATGATGATGATGATGATGATAATTGTTGTTTTAAGGGGCCTAACATCTAGGCTATCGGCCCCTGATGGTTTGGGTGATCGTGAAGATGAAAATGAAAAGCGAACTTAAAACTATAACTAACTACTAACCTACATACTAGAAGAAGAAATGGAAAACTAAAGGAGAATAAGGCAAATAAAGGGACACAAGGGAAAGAAATGCCCTCAACCCTCGGAGAAGGCGGATTGAGGGACTTGGAAGGAAGGAGAGCCATGAAAGGCATATAGATAAGTGAAAGAGTAGACGGTCCGCCCCAAAGGTAAGGGACAAAAGGGGAAAAACGGACCCAGCTCAGGAATCCCTCGGGGTCGCCAACTCCCGAACTCACCAGCCGTGAGCCCCTGAGGGTGTAGCATTATCTAGGGTGCACCAGAAGTGGTGGGGCTACATACACCCTGCCTCCTTAAGGGCCTAGAGCACAAGGCAGGAGGTAAAAGGAAGAGAAAAAGAAGGCTGACCCCTCGCAGAAGGAGGGTATCAGAAAAGATGAGAAAAGGGCCAATTAAGGCGGGAAAGGAAGTGATGATGATGATGATGATAATTGTTGTTTTAAGGGGCCTAACATCTAGGTTATCGGCCCCTGATGGTTTGGGTGATGGTGAAGATGAAAATGAAAAGCGAACTTAAAACTAAAACTACTAACCTACATACTAGAAGAAGAAATGGAAAACTAAAGGAGAATAAGGCAAATAAAAGGACAGAAGGAAAAGAAATGCCCTCAACCCTCGGAGAAGGCGGATTGAGGGACTTGGAAGGAAGGAGAGCCATGAAAGGCATATAGGAAAGTGAAAGAGGAGAGGGTCCGCCCCAAAGGTAAGGGACAAAAGGGGAAAACGGACCCAGCTCAGGAATCCCTCGGGGTCGCCAACTCCCGAACTCACCAGCCGTGAGCCCCTGAGGGTGTAGCATTATCTAGGGTGCACCTGAAGTGGTGGGGCTACATACACCCTGCCTCCTTAAGGGCCTAGAGCACAAGGCAGGAGGTAAAAGGAAGAGAAAAAGAAGGCTGACCCCTCGCAGAAGGAGGGTATCAGAAAAGATGAGACAAGGGCCAATTAAGGCGGGAAAGGAAGAGACTCCCTAGGCCTCGGATACCCTAATACCGTCGGGGTCAGAAGAGAACAAGAGTTGACCAAGTGAGGTCGACAGGAAAGAAGACAGAGAGGAGCCCGGCACAAGTAAGTGGAAGCAATGCCGGACTCAGCTGGGGCCCCGTGGTCGCCAACCCACGCCCACAAGATGTGAACCCCTGGGGGAGAAAGGAAGTGACTCCCTAGGCCTCGGATGCCCTAATACCGTCGGGGTCGGAAGAGAACAAGAGTTGACCAAGTGAGGTCGACAGGAAAGAAGACAGAGAGGAGCCCGGCACAAGTAAGTGGAAGCAATGCCGGACTCAGCTGGGGCCCCGTGGTCGCCAACCCACGCCCACAAGATGTGAGCCCCTGGGGGTGAGAGTTATACCGCACGGGTGTATGTCTTTTAGAGGTGACTGTCAAACCCTCGAAAGGGGACCGTTCCGAGAAGCCCTTTTAGTCGCCTTTTACGACTGGCAGGGAGTACCGTGGATGTATTCGCTTCCTCCCACCCACTGGGGGTCCTATTCACAAAACAACGCGGAGTCCTTAAAGTATAGCCAAGGTCGCCCCTTTTAGTCGCCTCTTACGACAGGCAGGGGATACCGTGGGTGTATTCTAAACCCCCCACCCACACGGGGACAAGTTTTAGAGACAGAAAAGGAACTAAGATTGAAATTTCTCTTAGGCACAACTTCTGCCAAGTATGGTGTTCTGAAATCGTCCTTTGACACAAAGACTTACAAAATGTAAATACGGAAGGGACAGGTTCTGCAAGTGTAGCCCCATTTTTAAGCATTGTTCAGGAAACAAATATTTTTTACTTTCAAGTTGACTCTTCGTGTCTTCTGCATCAGAAATATCATTCCCTCATCATGATACAACATAGAAAATACTGATATGGATCTGTTGGACACAGGATTATTCCTTAATAAGCGACCAAAAAAGGAAACAAGATTTTTGTTGCTAACCAATGTGTGGAAACCTGATAAAAACTACAATTTAAAAAATGACGTGTCCGAAGGAAAGCGACAATTTATTTATAATTGGCTGTCTATGAATACTTGGCTTGCCTACTCTAAAATTGAAAAAGGTGCTCTGTGTTTGGCATGTGTATTATTTAAGTCACAACTTCACCGAGGAGTGCAAGGTGGATTTATCAACCGTCCTGTCACTGAATATAAGCAATTCTATGAGAATGCTAATTCTCATGCTAAGTGCAAATTACATACACGGGCTATAGACAAATCAAGCAATTTTTTGTCGATTATGAAAAATGAAAAGAAAAGTGTGGAACTTCTTGTCAACCAAGATATGGCCAGTCAAATTGATAAAAATATAGAAAAGTTGAAACCTATAATAAAGTCAGCTCTTCTTTGTGCTTTGCATGACCTAACGTTAAGAGGTAAATCAGATTAGCACGCCGTTTTTAACGATTTATTGAAATTAAGAGGAGAACCAGGTGATTTAACACTGTCCCAACACTTCAATGCACCCAAAAATACTAGTTACATATCGCACAGAACATAAAATGAGATCATTGAGACGTGCAACTGTTTTAAGAAGTGATTTGATTGATAACATTAAGGTTAATGATATATTTTCTATTTTAGCTGATGAAACCATGGACGTTTCAGGTGTTGAACTTATGTCACTGGGTGTGAGGTATTTTGACTTACACGAGAAGTGCATCAAGGAGGATTTTCTTGGTTTCGCACCTTTAGAACATGGCGTAGATGCAGAGCATCTGGCAGATGCTATAACGTCGACATTAAGCGTCGTGTGTGGACAGTATTGTGCAATATCTAATCAGTTATCTTGAGTCCTCACCGAGTGAGAGAGTTGTATCGCCGTTATCTCCCTGCGTTCATTTCCTTATTATTCCTCAGTCATGTCGACAATCAAAGAAGATGAAAGGAAATTTATTTTGGAGTTTATTGAAAGTTTACCGTTCTCTGCAAGCTTTGTGGAACGTGAAAAGCAAAGACTACAGCAATAGAAACAAGAAAACTGAACAATACGATCGGTTGCTACATAAATACTGGGGAAAATGTCCAGAAGTCGAAAATCAAGATACAATTAAAACAATTGATTCTTTGCTAACAAATTTCCGTAAAGAGCTTAAGCGCATTAATGATCGTGATAGAACTAGTGCACGCGCAAAGGATAACGAGCCTACAGTGTGGTATTTTGAAGAAATGAAATTTCTAATATCTAATAAAGAACCAAGCACATCAATGAATTCGGTGCAGATTGGTGTGGACACGCATGGGGGAGACAATGCCGACGATCTGACAAATGAGAGCAGTACTTCGGCGAACAATGTACCGTCAACTGGGGATACTTAGTGCAACGGTGACAACTTAAAATGTTATCGGATTCATTCATCTAGGAAGTATTCCCCGGGAATTCCAAACTGTATCGAATTTCTCGATATACTCCTAAGTTTATATTACAATAGCAAGGACATTGCATAAATGCATGTTTTAGACTCCCTGGAGTGAGAAGTTCTGTGGTTCACAAAAGGCGCCAACAAGTGTTAAGTGTTGATCATTTATTAAGGCCTAGGAAGACAGACGTAAGCATCTGTAAACTTTAGGTAAGTGTTAACTTAATCATAAATTTACTCTGTAATCGCATGGTGATGCTAGTTTGGTTGAATTTATGTCCCGTGATCTGTTTTCTATTGTAAATGAATGAAGGGTAGGTTGGTCTAACTTTGTGCCATCTTGGTTTTTTCATAGATATTGTTTTAAAATGGTAAGGATCCATAAGAGAAAGATAGGAAGTCGAAAGTACAAAGACTATTCACCAGAAGTCTTAGAGGAATGCATCAGTTTAGTCCGTGAGGGCGCTATGACACAGCGGCAAGTTGCCAATGCCTTCGGAATTCACAGGAATACCATCATGAATAAGCTTAAGATGAATCATAGCATGGAACCAGGTAAATGTTGCCATATTTTGTGTTATAAAAGGTATATTTGTGTATTATTGACATTAACATTTGTAGGTACCAGTACTTAGGTTATTAATAATACCCTTATGTTGCTTTTTAGGCCGTCCTCCAATTTTCACCAAAGCTGAGGAGCAAGCATTTGCTGATTACTTCATAGCCATGGCAGATTGGGGGTATCCTTTAGATCGCTTTGATTTGAGGTGTATTATCAAATGTTACCTTGATCGAGAGGGAAGAACTGCCAACAGGTTCAAGAATAATCTTCCGGGGCAAGACTGGGCGAAATCATCCATTTCAAGGCAGTCAGAAATCCTCAAAGAACGACTTGCCGCTAACATTAAAAGAAACCGTTCTGGAGTGTCAAAAGCCATCATAAGCGAGTATTTCGACAACTTGGCAAAAGAAGTAGAAGAAGTACCTCCGACGAATATATAGAACCTAGACGAAACCAATTTGTCAGATGATCCAGGAAGAAAGAGTGTGATTGTCAGGCGCACTTGTAAATATCCTGAGAGAATCATGAACTCGACTAAGGGTAGTGTGTCAATCATGCTCTGTGGTAGTGCTGCAGGTCAATTTCTACCACCATATGTGGTGTATAAGGCTGAAAGGCTGTTTGACACATGAACAGAGGGTGGCCCAGCTGGAGTGCACTACAATGCTACAAAATCTGGCTGGTTTGATGTCAGAATGTTCGAGGACTGGTTCGAAAGCACTTTCCTTCCAGCAGTGAGGAAGGGAAGAAAATTTTGATAGCAGATAATTTAACCAGCCATATTTCGTTGAATGTGTTGGTACTGAGCCGGAAGAATAACGTAAACTTCGTGTTTTTGCCACCCAATTCAACCCACATCTTGCAACCTCTGGATGTTGCAGTTTTTGATCCTCTCAAAAAAGCGTGGAGAAAGGTTCTGTCAGAATGGAAAATGACAAGCGAGGGTAGGCATTCACCATCCATTCCAAAATCCGAATTCCCAACTCTTTTTAAGAAGCTGATAACACAAGTTTCTTGTAAGTTCTCCGAAAACTTAAAGTCAGGGTTCCGGGCAACGGAAATTTTTCCAATGGACAAGAAACATGTTTTAGATAAACTGCCATGTGATGATGTGCAAGCTATGAATAATTCAGTTTCTCAGGTGTTTATAGACCACGTTCAGAAGATAAGATATCCAGAAGAGCATGAAAAACACAAAGGAAAAAGAGGCTCAATGTTCCCCCAGGCAAAAGTGTCGCACCAGAAGATTTGCAAACTGAAGGTGACAATCAAGAGGATGCCCATTTCTCTGGCAGCATGAGGAAAGTGGATAAGGTGCAAGAATGTAGTGGGCTTTCTCAATTAGAATGTGACGAAGGAAATGAAAGACGATCTGCGGCTGTTCTCAAAACCCACCCCCGAGCAGAGGATTTGTCAGTAGGGTGCCATGTTGTAATAAACTATGAAGGCACATTGTTTTCTGGAATGGTTTTAAGTGTAAACACAGCACAACATGAAATAGAAGTGACGTGCATGCAAAAGAGTAAGAAAAACTGGCCAGGAGTGGATGATTTGTGCTGTAGAGGACATTATTATGAAAATTAGTGATCCGATTATGGCGAACAAAAGGGGCGTTTTCAGAGTGAAGGAATGTGAAATGTGGGGGGAATAGGCCATTGTTGAATGTTCAAGTGTGTTATTGCCATTGTAAGAACAGCAAATATGTAATGATTTTATTATTATTACTCCTCCTTGCTTCCCTTAGGTGTTGTAATAAAGATTATTTAAGACTGGAGTCGCTTGTATTATATTTACATAAATAAAAATGTCACAAATTACAGCCATTTGTTCTATACATTGTTAAACCAGTGAAATCGTATAGGTGGCCTAAAGTTACCCTCATCTGGGGTAACTTTAGGCCACTACCATAATCCACCATAATGGGATATTTCGAACAATTAGATGGCAGATATTACTTGATATGGGAAGCACAAAATCTAAGCTATATTTTAACATAAAATTTAGTTAAAATATAATGTATCTTAGTGTACTAAAATTATGGCAAAAAAGAAGAAGTGAAATACATGGCACAAAGTATCCCCAGTTGACGGTAAGTATTTTTATTCATAAACATTACAATGATTATAATTGATCCAATTAATTTATTACTCCCCAGTATTGTTCGTTCCGTCACAGTCTCATTTCCATTTACACAAACGTACCTTGACACGGAACCTGGCCCTCAATATTGCAAAACTCACAATAACTATCTCTAATGCTCTTTGCACTTGTAGGGGCATTTCTAGAGATAGTTGCCTGAAGTGATGTAGATCTTTGTCCCTCTATGACCCGTTGGTTATAGTGCCAGACTGCAAGTCTTGACTATCCACTGAACTCCAATTAATGTACATCACTGTCCTTTTTCTTTTTAAGTAATTGTGCAAATAACAACACGCCAAAACAATAATTTGAGCTTTCTCTGGGGACAGCGCAATATATCTCTGAAGTACACCGAACCTGCTAACCAAAATGCCAAACGTATTTTCTACCACACGGCGTGCACGACTTAGTCGATAATAAAAAAATGTTTGCTCCAAAGTTAATCCTACCTGGCTATACGGTTACAGAAAATTGTCTGTCCCGGCGAAAGAATCATCACCCAAGAAGACAAATGGCAATTCTCTCCCACTGTTTGGCAATGTAGCAGGTCCAGGCATTTGAAGTATATTATTTGAAAATGCCCTTCCAAAAGCAGTGTAACCGAAAACACCTCCATCTGATATTCATCTGTTTGTCCCTGCATCCACCATAATAAATTCATACTTTGAATTTACCACTGCCAACAAAACAATACGGAAAAACTTTTTGTAATTGTAATAAAATGATCCTGAATTCGGTGGTATGTAACGATGATGATGATGATAATTGTTGTTTTAAGGGGCCTAACATCTATGTTATCGGCCCCTAATGGTTTGCGTGATCGTGAAGATGAAAAATGAAATGTAAACTATAACTAAAACTAACTTATATACTAGAAGAAGAAATGGAAAACACAAGGAGAATAAGGCAAATGAAGGACAGGGGGAAAATAAATGCCCTCAACCCTCGATAAATGCGGATTGAGGGACTTGGAAGGAAGGAGAGCCATGAAAGGCAGATAGGAAAGTGAAAGAGGAGAGGGTCCTCCCCATAGGTAAGCGACAAAAGGGGAAACCGGACCCAGCTGGGGCCCCGTGGTCGCTAACCCACGTCCCACTAGATGTGAGCCCCTGGGGGGTTAACTTGATGAGTTGTAAGGTTACAACATAGCGCCATAACGTGGGGTTCGAAATATAAAGTATTTAGGATTGATGGATCGAGGTAGGCGCAGCACAGGCTTACAGTAAGAAAGCAAATACATTTCATTATAACTCAGCAATTTTTCTAGGTTTGTGCCGTGTCTTGTGTGGGGTTTCGCCTAGGACACCAAGCTAGGCTCATCGGCGAGCTCTTGGTGTCCCCGCCCGGACCCCCACAGGAGTGACGAACTGCGCGCCACCTCCCTTTATATAAGGTGCAACTGCACCACTTGACTACGAGAACCTAAAACTCAAGCAGCCTTAACCTCCCTATGAAGGCTTCCAAAAAGATGGTATATTGGCTTTCACGGCCGGTGAATTAAAACTCAGCAATTTTTCTAGGTTTGTGCCGTGTCTTGTGTGGGGTTTCGCCTAGGACACCAAGCTAGGCTCATCGGCGAGCTCTTGGTGTCCCCACCCGGACCCCCCACAGGAGTGACGAACTGCGCGCCACCTCCCTTTATATAAGGTGCAACTGCACCACTTGACTACGAGAACCTAAAGCTCAAGCAGCCTTAACCTCCCTATGAAGGCTTCCAAAAAGATGGTATATTGGCTTTCACGGCCGGTGAATTAAAACTCAGCAATTTTTCTAGGTTTGTGCCGTGTCTTGTGTGCGGAAAATACATACAAAAAGGAACTCACAAAATGTTCTTACAAAAGGGAATTTAGAACGAAAAGAGTCACAAAAAGAATACATGGAAAAATACCCACAAAACGTAGGCTAGATTCAAAATACGTACAAAATGCAATGTAGCGTCGAAATACTTACAAAATGCAACTGGAATTCAAAATACTTACAAAATGCAAATGAGATTGAAAATACGTACAAAATGCAATAGAGGTTCAAAATACTTACAAAATGCAATTGAAATTGAAAATACACAATGGAATTCAGATTGAAATTGGCCCTATCCCAGTTCCAATCCAAATTATTCACAAAGTACAATTGAAATTCAAAATACATACAAAATGCAATTGAAATTGAAAATACACAAAATGTACGGTGATTCTAACGACTCATGTGGATTGACAATACTTACAAAATGCAATTTAGATTGAAAATACTTGACAAAATGTAATTTAGATTCAAAATACCCACAAAATGCAATGGAGAATCAAAATATGTGCAAAATGCCCACCAAACAAAATGCAATTTAGATTCAAAATTCGTGCGAAATGCGGCTTTGGTTGAAAATTCTTACAAAATGCAATTGAAATTCAAAATACTCACTAAAAGGCCCGGGCACATGCATTGAAAGACTTACTAAAAAGCAATTTAAATTGTCAATCTTTACAAAATGCAATTGAGGTTGAAAACAATCGCGAGATGTAATTTAGATCGAAAAAACATACAAAAAGCAACGTAGATTAAAAATGCCTTAAAAAAATCGCCAGAAGGGAATTTACATACACGGTGAACCAAGTAACAAAAAACAATGCGGGAATCTTAAAGAGAAAAGTAAATATAATGAAAAGGGGAGAGGAGAGAAGAGGAGAGAGGGGAGAGAGGAGAAGGTCCGCCCCAAAGGTAAGGGACAAAAGGGGAAAACGGACCCAGCTCAGGAATCCCTCGGGGTCGCCAACTCCCGAACTCACCAGCCGTGAGCCCCTGAGGGTGTAGCATTATCTAGGGTGCACCAGAAGTGGTGGGGCTACATACACCCTGCCTCCTTAAGGGCCTTGAGTACAAGGCAGGAGGCAAAAGGAAAAGAAAAAGAAGGCTGACCCCTCACAGAAGGAGGGAATCAGAAATGGGCCAATTAAGGCGGGAAAGTGAAAGACTCCCGAGGCCTCGGATACCCTAATACCGTCGGGGACAGAAGAGAACAAGAGTTGACCAAGTGAGGTCGACAGGAAAGAAGACGGAGAGGAGCCCGGCACAAGTAAGTGGAAGCAATGCCGGACTCAGCTGGGGCCCCGTGGTAGCCAACCCACGCCCACAAGATGTGAGCCCCTGGGGTAAATTTAGATTGAAAATACTTGACAAAATGTAATTTAGATTCAAAATACCCACAAAATACAATTGAGAATGATGATGATGATGATGATAATTGTTCTTTTAAGGGGCCTAACATCGAGGTTATCGGCCCCTAATGAAATGAAATGGCGTGAAATGAAAGGATGTAGATAAAAACAACTCACTGCCATGGATGAAGCGAAAATGGTGTTTATAAAACAGACAGTGAGCCCCAAAAATTATGCCTTATTTGAATAAAAAGGAACAAAAGGCGGATGGTAAAAAAAAGGATAAAACAAATAAGGCATAGTGAACAATATAATACAGAACACAATAAAAAACATAAAACAGATTTAACCAGAATTGAAAGTCGTAACTACACATTAAAACTTAAAAAAGTAACCACTCTCCCTCATGAACCGGATGACGAGGTCAGCTGACGGCCCGCCATCACGGAGAATAAGGGAGAGGGTATTAGGCAGTTTAAGAGTCCCTCGCAGATCGGCCAGATCCACACACTCCAAGAGAAGGTGTGCCACGGTTAGGTGGGCGCCGCAAGTACACACAGGAGGATCTTCTCTCTTTAGCAAGTGGGAGTGCGTAGCAATCCCATGGCCGATCCGGAGTCGACAGAGTACCACAGCTTCCTTCCGGAGAGATCGGAAGGAAGATTTCCACACCTTCGTTGTCTCCTTGATGCCTCTCAGTTTGTTGGGTGGAGGCGTGGCACGCCATGCCTCCTCCCAATGCGACAGGATCGAATGCCGCAACTGAGAGCGCACATCACTAGCAGGCACCTTATACGGTAGCGAGGGCAGTGCGACTGCCTCTCTCACCGCCTGAACAGCAAGCTCGTTTCCCGCAATAACCATGTGGCTAGGAAGCCACACAAAGGTCACCCCGGTTCCAGCGTTACAAAGCGAACTGACGAGCTGGTCGTGCACACGCTGGACCAACGGGTGCTTCGGGAAACACACATCGATCGCCTGCAGCGCACTCAGAGAGTCAGTACACACAAGAAAGTGCTGGTGATCGTCTGATAACGTGTACCGCAGAGCCTCTAAGAAGGCATAGAGCTCCGCAGTGTACACGCTACAGGCCTCGGGAAGTGAAAAGAGAAACCGACGACCCTTAACCACAAATGCACAGCCTACTTTCTCGTTTACCCTCGATCCGTCCGTGAATACAAGCCCTGATCCCGGATACCGTGTTACCACGGACTGGAACAGCCTCCGATGGACGGAGGAGTCCGTGTCCGACTTGGAGCAGGTGTGCAGATCCAGGATGATATCAGGGCGAGACACCATCCACGGAGGGGCCTTGCTAGGTACTCGGACGATACAGGAGACTGAAGGAAATCGGAACTGACGGTGTAAGTCATCCAAGCGAATCCCCACCGGCCGAGTGGCTCGGGCGAGCGCATCATACAGCCGGCGATTCGGATTGGAAAACAAACATGGATAGCCTGGATGAAGAGGCATCTGTCGAATTGTTGCAGCATAGGTCAGCAGTACTTGTTGGCGCCTCAGGTGTAAAGGAGGTACGCCAGCCTCGGCGAGCAAGCTGACGACTGGGCTCGTCCGAAAGGCACCCGTCGCCAGCATCACACCGCCGTAGTGGACACTGTCCAATTTAACAAGCACTGACTTACGGGCCGAACCATATGCTACACTGCCATAATCCAATCGAGATAAAATCAGAGCCTTATAAAAGCGTAGGAGCAACGCGCGGTCCGATCCCCATGATGTGCCGCTAGGAAACCGCAACATGTTGAGTTTCTTAGCACAAGTAGTTTTCAAACACCGCACGTGTGGCTCCCACATCAATTACTGATCGATGATGATGATGATGATGATAATTGTTGTTTTAAGGGGCCTAACATCTAGGTTATCGGCCCCTGATGGTTTGGGTGATCGTGAAGATGAAAATGAAAAGCGAACTTAAAAACTAAAACTAACTACTAACCTACATACTAGAAGAAGAAATGGAAAACTAAAGGAGAATAAGGCAAATAAAAGGACAGAAGGAAAAGAAATGCCCTCAACCCTCGGAGAAGGCGGATTGAGGGACTTGGAAGGAAGGAGAGCCAGGAAAGGCATATAGGAAAGTGAAAGAGGAGAGGGTCCGCCCCAAAGATAAGGGACAAAAGGGGAAAACGGACCCTGCTCAGGAATCCCTCGGGGTCGCCAACTCCCGAACTCACCAGCCGTGAGCCCCTGAGGGTGTAGCATTATCTAGGGTGCACCAGAAGTGGTGGGGCTACATACACCCTGCTTCCTTAAGGGCCTAGAGCACAAGGCAGGAGGTAAAAGGAAGAGAAAAAGAAGGCTGACCCCTCGCAGAAGGAGGGTATCAGAAAAGATGATGATGATGATGATGATAATTGTTGTTTTAAGGGGCCTAACATCTAGGTTATCGGCCCCTAATGATCTGGGTGATAGCGAAGATGATAATGAAACGGAAACCAGAACGAAAATTAAGTGAGACGGAAAATACTTACAAAAAGGAACTCGGATTGAAACGACTCACAAAATGTTCTTACAAAAGGGAATTTAGAACGAAAAGATTCACAAAAGGAAGAGATTGAAAAATACCCACAAAATGAAGGCTAGGTTCAAAATACGTACAAAATGCAATGTAGCGTCGAAATACGTACAAAATGCAACTGAAATTCAAAATACTTACAAAATGCAAATGAGATCGAAAATACGTACAAAATGCAATTGAGGTTCAAAATACTTACAAAATGCAATTGAAATTGAAAATACACAATGCAATTCAGATTGAAAGAGGCCTTATCCCAGTTCCAATCCAAATTATTCACAAAGTGCAATCGAAATTCAAAATACTTACAAAATGCAATTGAAATTGAAAATGCTTACAAAATGTACGGTGATTCCAACGACTCATGTGGATTGACAATACTTACAAAAAGCAATTTAGATTGAAAATACTTGACAAAATGTAATTTAGATTCAAAATACCCACAAAATGCAATTGAGAATCAAAATATGTGCAAAATGCCCCCAAACAAAATGCAATTTAGATTCAAAATTCGTGCGAAATGCGGTTTTGGTTGAAAATACTTACAAAATGCAATTGAAATTCAAAATACTCACTAAAAGGCCCCGCAACCTGCATTGAAAGACTTACTAAAAAGCAATTTAGATTGTCAATCTTTACAAAATGCAATTGAGGTTGAAAACAATCGCGAGATGTAATTTAGATCGAAAAAACTTACAAAATGCAACATAGATCAAAAATGCCTTAAAAATCGATAAAAGGGAATTTAGATACACGGTGATTCGAGTAACAAAAACAGTGCGGGAATCTTAAAGAGAAAAGGAAATACGTAGAAGGAAAAGAGGAGAGGGGAAGGTCCGTCCCAAAGGGAAGGGACAAAAGGGGAAAACGGACCCAGCTCAGGATCCCTCGGGGACGCCAACGCCCGAACTCACCAGCCGTGAGCCCCTGAGGGTGTAGCATTATCTAGGGTGCACCAGAAGTGGTGGGGCTACATACACCCTGCCTCCTTAAGGGCCTTGAGCACAAGGCAGGAGGTAAAAGGAAAAGAACAAGAAGGCTGACCCCGCACAGAAGGAGGGTATCAGGAAAGATGAGACAAGGGCCAATTAAGGCGGGAAAGGAAGAGACTCCCTAGGCCTCGGATACCCTAATACCGTCGGGGTCGGAAGAGAACAAGAGTTGACCAAGGAAGGTCGACAGGAAAGAAGAAAGAGAGGAGCCCGGCACAAGTAAGTGGAAGCAATGCCGGACTCAGCTGGGGCCCCGTGGTCGCCAACCCACGCCCACAAGATGTGAGCCCCTGGGGGAATTGGAAGGAAGGAGAGCCATGAAAGGCATATAGGAAAGTGAAAGAGGAGTGGGTCCGCCCCATAGGTAAGGGACAAAAGGGGAAAACGGACCCAGCTCAGGAATCCCTCGGGGTCGCCAACTCCCGAACTCACCAACCGTGAGCCCCTGAGGGTGTAGCATTATCTAGGGTGCATCAAAGTGGTGGGGCTACATACACCCTGCCTCCTTAAGGGCCTAGAGCACAAGGCAGGAGGTAAAAGGAAGAGAAAAAGAAGGCTGACCCCTCGCAAAAGGAGGGTATCAGAAAAGATGAGACAAGGGCCAATTAAGGCGGGAAAGGAAGAGACTCCCTAGGCCTCGGATACCCTAATACCGTCGGGGTCAGAAGAGAACAAGAGTTGACCAAGTGAGGTCGACAGGAAAGAAGACAGAGAGGAGCCCGGCACAAGTAAGTGGAAGCAATGCTGGACTCAGCTGGGGCCCCGTGGTCGCCAACCCACGCCCACAAGATGTGAGTCCCTGGGGGATGTTAAACAGGTGAATGAAGTTGGCGTTACCAATGATGATGATGATGATAATTGTTGTTTTAAGGGGCCTAACATCTAGGTTATCGGCCCCTGATGGTTTGGGTGATCGTGAAGAGGAGGAAAAGAAATGCCCTCAACCCTCGAAGAATGCGGATTGAGGGACTTGGAAGGAAGGAGAGCCATGAAAGGCAGATAGGAAAGTGAAAGAGGAGAGGGTCCGCCCCAAAGGTAAGGGACAAAAGGGGAAAACGGACCCAGCTCAAGAATCCCTCGGGGTCGCCAACTCCCGAACTCACCAGCCGTGAGCCCCTGAGGGTGTAGCATTATCTAGGGTGCACCAGAAGTGGTGGGGCTACATACACCCGGCCTCCTTAAGGGCCTTGAGCACAAGGCAGGAGGTAAAAGGAAAAGAAAAAGAAGGCTGACCCCTCACACAAGGAGGGTATCAGGAAAGATGAGACAAGGGCCAATTAAGGCGGGAAAGGAAGAGACTCCCTAGGCCTCGGATACCCTAATACCGTCGGGGTCGGAAGAGAACAAGAGTTGACCAAGTGAGGTCGACAGGAAAGTAGACAGAGAGGAGCCCGCCACAAGTAAGTGGAAGCAATGCCGGACTCAGCTGGGGCCCCGTGGTCGCCAACCCACGCCCACTAGAAGTGAGCTCCTGGGGGGGCGTTACCAATGATTTGATACATTATACCGAGTATTTGGCCCGCAGGGAGCGGGTCGTAAAATCTAAACAAAGGCTTCCTCTAAGAAGTCTCGGTATGCCTTCTGAGAAAAATAGATTGTGGCTCCTTTGGCGGAGTGTACCCCGCAGTAACAGATCTCTTGGTAGTGATCTGTCTGGCGGGTCACAAGCAGTTACAATTTCTCATCGCCGAACTGTAGTGAGCTGGCGGGCTGACGGAGTTGCTGAGATGAAGGTCGTTGACTCATGCCTCGCCTAGCACGACAGAGTCCAAGCGATGAAGCATGCCGTTTGGCGAGGTTCCAGCTACACGATGTTTACTAACAGTGCCGACCCAAGAAGGGCCTTGTTGTGGTCAGGCAGGCAGCCGTGGTCAGGCGTAGACCGATGCAGGCAGATGTAGACAGACCCGGCAGTACGGCGATGCGGAGAATATATAGTGGTAATGACGACAGCGCGCCGAACGTTCCAGAAGGAAGGAGGGGTGACAAACAGCCAGTCAACGCACAGCCCCATGCACATTGCGAGGGTTGCCACTGAGGTTAGCACAGTATTTCATGAGAAAGTGTGACAGTATGGTGCGTCTAGAAAGACACTTCAGAAAAAGGTGAGTTGACAAGAATAATAAAGAACAACAATTCAAATGAAACATAAGTTAAATAAATAAATAAACAGAACACCGCGTTCATACTGCAATTATAACGAAATAAAATAATGGGGCAGAATAAATTGCACGTGTGTTTCAAACTGTGCGGGACGCATAGCCTACAAAAAACAATCGCAAAAGCGAACATGCTGGGAGGGGCGCGAAAAAAATGCAGTAAGAAAACGCAGAAGTTAGGCCTCCCGTGGCAAAGGAGCAATCATAGTGATTGGCCTGAGAAAATGACCAGCAGAAGTCTGCAGTTTTACCACGCGAACCCTACCATCTCTGCCAGGAAAACACTCAACAACCCTACCCAAATTCCAGACAAGGGGGGGACTAGGGTCTTTCAAAAGGACCAAGTCCCCTACCTGAAAGTTAGAGCAGGAAACACGCCATTTACCATGCTGCTGAAGCAAACCGAGGTATTCCAACCTCCAGCGACGCCAAAAATTATTGCGCAAACTTTCAATTTTGCGCCAAGAAATGGCTAAAGATGATTCAGAATTAGAATATAACAAAGGCGGAGAGGCAGTCAACGGACCACCGATAAGAAAATGGCCTGGCGTTAATGGCAGAAGATCTGAAGGATCATTAGATAAGGGTGATAAAGGAAGAGAATTAATTATGCCCTCAATGAAAATAATTAAGGAATTAAATTCTTCATGAGAAAGGGGGGTGTGGCCACAAACACGTCTAAGGTGCTTCTTGGTGAGTTTCACACAAGACTCCCAACGCCCACCTTGATGAGGTGCATAAGGGGGGATCAAGTGCCACTTGAAATTTCTCTGGTGAGCATAATCAGTAATCCTTTCCAGCGCTGAATTGTGAGTAAGAGCTCTCTTAATTTGTTCAGAAGCTCCGATAAAAATTTTAGCATTATCTGAGAATACTTCTGAAGGAAGACCTCGGCGAGCAGAAAATCTGGCAAAAGCTGCCAAAAAGTAAGCAGTAGAGGCGTTGGTAACTAGTTTTAAGTGAACTGCTCCGGTGACCATACATACAAACAGCGAAATATAGAGGTTTCCAGAAATACATTTTTTAGCCTCAGGAGAATTTCTTCTGTAAACAAAAGGCCCGGAATAATCCACCCCCGTAAAGGTAAAGGGTCTAGCAGGCGCAGATCTAAAGTTGGGTAGATCACCCATGAGCTAGGCGGTAATTTTAGGGTTGGATTTAAAACATGGAATGCACTTCCGGATAACAGAGGTAACTTCATGCACTCCGTTTATGGGCCAATACCTTTCACGAATGATAGAAAGTAATGTACGAGTTCCAGCATGAAGATGCTGGTAATGATACTGACGAATGATTAAGGAAGTGGCATGATGTTTTGAGGGAAGAATAATTGGATGTTTTTTATCCTCAGAAAGATCAGCCAAAGATAAACGTCCTCCTACTCTTAGTAAACCATCAGTATCCAAAAAAGGGGCGAGTGAGGAAAGCCTACTCGATTTCTTAAGGGATTGACCTTGGGACAACACCTGACATTCTTCAGAGAATATTTCTTGTTGAGTAAGCCATAAGATTTTTGTAGTGGCTAAACCTAATTCAGAAAGGGTTAAAAATGGCTTAGAAAAAAGGAGTTGTCCTACCACAAAATATTTCCATCGAAGGAGATAAGCCATAACCCTCACCAATTTATGGAAAGAGGAATAACGCTGCAAGAGAAGGGGAGAGTCGGAAACGAGAAGAGAAGACCCAGTAATCTTACCAGCATCCGGCAAGTCTGATAACTCCGGAAGAGGAAAATTTGGCCAAGCGGAAGGTTTTTGCAGAAGCCAACGGGGACCGTGCCAGTATAATGTTAGGTTAGCCAACATAAGAGGGGAACATCCCCGAGATATGACATCTGCAGGGTTCTCCTTGCCAGATACATGATGCCATTGTTCAAGAATAGACAATTGTTGAAGTTTGGACACTCTATTAGCTACAAACACCTGCCAATGTGAGGGAGGTTTGGCAATCCATGCCAACGTGATGGCTGAGTCACTCCAAAAGTAAGTTTAAATAAATCGGATTTTTAAAGATTGACGGATTTTGACCGATAATTCAACCGCCAGAAGAGCAGCACAAAGTTCCAGTCGTGGCAAGGATAAAGATTTAAGAGGGGCTACCTTTGACTTAGCGCAAATTAAATTGGAAAAGAAATATGACTGGACAAAATTACGGCAAACAATATACGCACAACATCCATAAGCTTTCAATGAGCTATCGGCAAATATGTGAAGATCATATCCTCCACAGGAGGGAAAGGGAATAATCACCCGCGGGATAATAACATTAGAAAGATCTTCCAAACTATCTCTATAAGAAATCCAATTTGTTTGCAACTCTGAAGGAACTGGTTCATCCCAACCTGTTTTCAAGGACCAAAGGTCTTGCACGAAAAGCTTTGCCGTGACGATGATTGGCGCCAAAAATTGGAGAGGATCAAATATCTTTGCAATCTCAGACAAAATTTGTCGCTTAGTTTGCGGTTGGATGTCACTGAGATGAATTTTGAAAAATAAAAAATCCTTTTGAGGACTCCAATAGATGCCTAGAGTTTTGATAGAATTACTTTCCTGAAGAAGCTCTACGGAGTCGTTATAGACTGAAGTTAACGGAAATTTAGAAAGGAATTCCTTCGAATTAGAGTTCCATTTGCACAGGGAAAATCCACCTCCCAAAAGCAAAGCTGTCAAATCTTTAGAGACTTGAAGTGCTTCAGATACTGACTCAAATGAATGAAGAAAATCTTCAACGTTAAATGATGATTTTAACACTTCAGAAGCCTTAGGAGAATACAACGGGCCATCCTGTTCAGCAAGTAATTTCAACGTACGTATGGCTAAAAAAAAGCAGAAGGCCGTATGTTAATGTTTTTAGTCGAAAAATCTTGACAGGTTTAGTAGGCTCGTCGCGCCAAAGAATTCTCTGAAGGTCGCGCTGTTGTTGATCGACCAAAATCTGTCTATACATCTGTTTGATATCGGACATCACTGCGATAGGAAACAAGCGAAAATTCATCAAAACAGAAGAAATGTCAGATTGAATTGGAGGGCCTGATAATAAAGTGTAATTCAGAGAAGTCCGTTGGCATTCAATGCAGAGCCATTAAAGACCACTCTTATGTTTTCCTTTAAAATTTCATTCTTCCAAACAGGATGGTGATTGAGGTAAATGACTTCAGATGGGGTATAGGAAGCATCATCTTTCTTGGTAACAACCTCCATGTGATCGAGCGCCTCATATTCCTCCATAAATGTGGAATATTGAGTTTTAACAACAGGGTCACGTTTAAATTTGCTTTCCACAGCATAGAGTGCTTTAAGAGCCCTAGGGTCTGTTTCAATTAAAAGAGGTGGATTATCCACACGGGGCATTCTTACGACAAATCTACCCTCTGAATTGCGTTTGGTTGTTTCGCGAAACAGTTTTTCACACATTTCATTTTCAACTGAGGAAGGTGAAACTGAATCTATAGTTTCCATTTTCCAAAATCTTCCTAAGTTGTAATCGAGACTTGCATTGACAAAATGACATTGTGAGAAATTTTGAAATGACTTACGAGGGACTTGACCCGTTACTAACCAACCTAGCTAGGTGTGATGAACAAACACTCCTGGTGATATTTTGACCTTAGAGCTAAGGAGACATTGCCAAAATACTTGGGCACTGAGAAGTATGTGTACTGGAGCGCTCGTATTAAATGTTGGATCTGCCAACTGAATGTTATGAGGAAATTGCCAATTTCGAGTTTCAAAGGAAGTTGATAATGATGATGATAATTGTTGTTTTAAGGGGCCTAACATCTAGGCTATCAGCCCCTGATGGTTTGGATGATCGTGAAGATGATGATGATGATGATAATTGTTGTTTTAAGGGGCCTAACATCTAGGTTATCGGTCCCTGATGGTTTGGGTGATGATGATGATGATGATAATTGTTGTTTAAGGGGCCTAACATCTAGGTTATCGTCCCCTGATGGTTTGGGTGATCGTGAAGATGAAAATGAAAAGCGAACTTAAAACTAAAACTAACTAATAACCTACATACTAGAAGAAGAAATGCAAAACTGAAGGAGAATAAGGCAAATAAAAGGACAGAAGGAAAAGAAATGCCCTCAACCCTCGGAGAAGGCGGATTGAGGGACTTGGAAGGAAGGAGAGCCATGAAAGGCATATAGGAAAGTGA
Organism: Meconema thalassinum; assembly: GCA_946902985.2. Lineage (NCBI taxonomy): Eukaryota > Metazoa > Arthropoda > Insecta > Orthoptera > Tettigoniidae > Meconema > Meconema thalassinum. Next base: position 477,714,672 of record OX336392.1, on the reverse strand, counting down.
AAGAGGAGAGGGTCCGCCCGAAAGGTAAGGGACAAAAGGGGGAAAACGGACCCAGCTCAGGAATCCCTCGGGGTCGCCAACTCCCGAACTCACCAGCCGTGAGCCCCTGAGGGTGTAGCATTATCTACGGTGCACCAAAAGTGGTGGGGCTACATACACCCTGCCTCCTTAAGGACCTTGAGCACAAGGCAGGAGGTAAAACGAAAAGAAAAAGAAGGCTGACCCCTCGCAGAAGGAGGGTATCAGAAAAGATGAGACAAGGGCCAATTAAGGCGGGAAAGGAAGAGACTCCCTAGGCCTCGGATACCCTAATACCGTCGGGGTCGGAAGAGAACAAGAGTTGACCAAGTGAGGTCGACAGGAAAGACGACGGAGAGGAGCCCGGCACAAGTAAGTGGAAGCAATGCCGGACTCAGCTGGGGCCCCGTGGTCGCCAACCCACGCCCACAAGATGTGAGCCCCTGGGGGTCGTGAAGATGAAAATGAAATGTAAACTTAAAACTAAAACTAACTACCAACCTACATACTAGAAGAAGAAATGGAAAACTAAAGGAGAATAAGGCAAATAAAGGACAGGAGGAAGAGAAATGCCCTCAACCCTCGAAGAATGCGGATTGAGGGACTTGGAAGGAAGGAGTGCCATGAAAGGCAGATAGGAAAGTGAAAGAGGAGAGGATGATGATGATGATGATAATTGTTGTTTTAAGGGGCCTAACATCTAGGTTATCGGCCCCTGATGGTTTGGGTGATCGTGAATATGAAAATGAAAAAGCGCTCTTAAAACTAAAACTAATTACTAACCTACATACTAGAAGAAGAAATGGAAAACTAAAGGAGAATAAGGAAAATAAAGGACAGGAGGAAAAGAAATGCCCTCAACCCTCGAAGAAGGCGGATTGAGGGACTTGGAAGGAAGGAGAGCCATGAAAGGCAGATAGGAAAGTGAAAGAGGAGAGGGTCCGCCCCGAAGGTAAGGGACAAAAGGAGGAAAACGGACCCAGCTCAGGAATCCCTCGGGGTCGCCAACTCCCGAACTCACCAGCCGTGAGCCCCTGAGGGTGTAGCATTATCTAGGGTGCACCAGAAGTGGTGGGGCTACATACACCCTGCCTCCTTAAGGGCCTTGAGCACAAGGCAGGAGGTAAAAGGAAAAGAAAAGGAAGGCTGACCCCTCACAGAAGGAGGGTGTCAGGAAAGATGAGACAAGGGCCAATTAAGGCGGGAAAGGAAGAGACTCCCTAGGCCTCGGATACCCTAATACCGTCGGGTATGAAGAAAACAAGAGTTGACCAAGTGAGGTCGACTGGAAAGAAGACGGAGAGGAGCCCGGCACAAGTAAGTGGAAGCAATGCCGGATTCAGCTGGGGCCCCGTGGTCGCCAACCCACGCCCACTAGATGTGAGCCCCTGGGGGTTCAAAGGAAGTACTAGGGGTATTACTGCCAATAGTACCAATGGCAAGACAATTCAACTAAAATGTTGTGTTACAATTAACAGCATCTTTGATATGAATACGAACAAAATGCAAAGATTTAACATTGCTATTGTTAATACCGGTAACCTGAATTAATGTAGGTTGCTTAGTGATGATGATGATGATAATTGTTGTTTTAAGGGGCCTAACATCGCGGTTATCGGCCCCTAATGAAATGAAATGACGTGAAATGAAAGGATGTAGATAAAAACAACTCACTGCCATGGATGAAGCGAAAATGGTGTTTATAAAACAGACAGTGAGCCCCAAAAATTATGCCTTATTTGAATAAAAAGAATAAAAGGCGGATGGTAAAAAAAGATAAAACAAATAAGGCATAGTGAACAATACAATACTTAACACAATAAAAAAAATAAAACAGATTTAACCACAATTAAAAGTCGTAACTACACATTAAAACTTAAAAAAGTAACCACTCTCCCTCATGAACCGGATGACGAGGTCAGCTGACGGCCCGTCATCACGGAGAATAAGGGAGAGGGTATTAGGCAGTTTAAGAGTCCTGCGCAGATCGGCCAGATCCACACACTCCAAGAGAAGGTGTGCCACGGTTAGGTGGGCGCCGCAAGTACACACAGGGGGATCTTCTCGCTTCAGCAAGTGGGAGTGCGTAGCAATCCCATGGCCGATCCGGAGTCGACAGAGTACCACAGCTTCCTTCCGGAGAGATCGGAAGGAAGATTTCCACAGCTTCGTTGTCTCCTTGATGCCTCTCAGTTTGTTGGGTGGAGGCGTGGCACGCCATGCTTCCTCCCAATGCGACAGGATCGAATGCCGCAACTGAGAGCGCACATCACTAGCAGGCACCTTATATGGTAGCGAGGGCAGTGCGACTGCCTCTCTCGCCGCCTGATCAGCAAGCTCGTTTCCCGCAATACCCATGTGACTAGGAAGCCACACAAAGGACACTCCGGCCCCAGCGGAACGCGAACTGACGAGCAGGTCGTGCACACGCTGGACCAACGGGTGCTTCGGGAAACACACATCGATCGCTTGCAGCGCACTCAGAGAGTCAGTACACACAAGAAAGTGCTGGTGATCGTCTGATATGATGATGATGATAATTGTTGTTTTAAGGGGCCTAACATCTAGGTTATCGGCCCCTAATGATCTGGGTGATAGCGAAGATGATAATGAAACGGAAACCAGAACGAAAATTAAGTGAGACGGAAAATACTTACAAAAAGGAACTCGGATTGAAACGACTCACAAAATGTTCTTACAAAAGGGAATTTAGAACGAAAAGATTCACAAAAGGAATAGATGGAAAAATACCCACAAAATGAAGGCTAGGTTCAAAATATGTACAAAATGCAATGTAGCGTCGAAATACTTACAAAATGCAACTGAAATTCAAAATACTTACAAAATGCAAATGAGATCGAAAATACGTACAAAATGCAATTGAGGTTCAAAATACTTACAAAATGCAATTGAAATTGAAAATACACAATGCAATTCAGATTGAAATAGGCCTTATCCCAGTTCCAATCCAAATTATTCACAAAGTGCAATCGAAATTCAAAATACTTACAAAATGCAATTGAAATTGAAAATGCTTACAAAATGTACGATGATTCCAACGACTCATGTGGATTGACAATACTTACAAAAAGCAATTTAGATTGAAAATACTTGACAAAATGTAATTTAGATTCAAAATACCCACAAAATGCAATTGAGAATCAAAATATGTGCAAAATGCCCCCAAACAAAATGCAATTTAGATTCAAAATTCGTGCGAAATGCGGTTTTGGTTGAAAATACTTACAAAATGCAATTGAAATTCAAAATACTCACTAAAAGGCCCCGCAACCTGCATTGAAAGACTTACTAAAAAGCAATTTAGATTGTCAATCTTTACAAAATGCAATTGAGGTTGAAAACAATCGCAAGATGTAATTTAGATCGAAAAAACTTACAAAATGCAACATAGATCAAAAATGCCTTAAAAATCGATAAAAGGGAATTTAGATACACGGTGATTCGAGTAACAAAAACAGTGCGGGAATCTGAAAGAGAAAAGGAAATAGAAGGAAAAGAGGAGAGGGGAGGGGAGAGAGGAGAAGGTCCGCCCCAAAGGGAAGGGACAAAAGGGGGAAAACGGACCCAGCTCAGGATCCCTCGGGGTCGCCAACGCCCGAACTCACCAGCCGTGAGCCCCTGAGGGTGTAGCATTATCGACGGTGCACCAGAAGTGGTGGGGCTACATACACCCTGCCTCCTTAAGGGCCTTGAGCACAAGGCAGGAGGTAAAAGGAAAAGAACAAGAAGGCTGACCCCTCACAGAAGGAGGGTATCAGGAAAGATGAGACAAGGGCCAATTAAGGCGGGAAAGGAAGAGACTCCCTAGGCCTCGGATACCCTAATACCGTCGGGGCCGGAAGAGAACAAGAGTTGACCAAGGAAGGTCGACAGGAAAGAAGAATGAGAGGAGCCCGGCACAAGTAAGTGGAAGCAATGCCGGACTCAGCTGGGGCCCCGTGGTCGCCAACCCACGCCCACAAGATGTGAGCCCCTGGGGGAGATCGTCTGATAACGTGTACCGCAGAGCCTCTAAGATGGCATAGAGCTCCGCTGTGTACACGCCACAGGCATCGGGAAGTGAAAAGAGAAACCGACGATATTCAACCACAAATGCACAGCCTACTTTCTCGTTTACCCTCGAACCGTCCGTGAATAGAAGCCCTGATCCCGGATACCGGCTCACAACGGACTGGAACAGCCTCCGATGGACGGAGGAGTCAGTGTCCGACTTGGGGCCGGTATGCAGATCCAGGATGATATCAGGGCGAGCGACCATCCACGGAGGGGCCTTGCTAGGTACTCGGACGATACAGGAGACAGAAGGAAATCGGAACTGACGGTATAAGTCATCCAAGCGAATCCCCGCCGGCCGAGTGGCTCGGGCGAGCGCATCATACAGCCGGCGATGCGGATTGGAAAATAAACAAGGATAGCTTGGGTGAAGGGGCATCTGTCGAATAGTTGCAGCATAGGTCAGCAGTACTTGTTGGCGCCTCAGGTGTAAAGGAGGTACGCCAGTCTCGGCGAGCAAGCTGACGACTGGGCTCGTCCGAAAGGCACCCGTCGCCAGCCTCACACCGCGGTGGTGGACACTGACTTACAGGCCGAACCATATGCTACACTGCCATAATCTAACCTAGATAAAATCAGTGATCTATAAAAACGCAGGAGCACCGCGCGGTCTGCCCCCCATGATGTGCCGGTAAGAAACCGCAACATGTTGAGTTTCTTAGCGCAGGCAGTTTTCAAACACCGCACGTGTGGTTCCCACGTCAATTTCTGATCGAAAAGGAGCCCAAGGAACCGGTACGCAGCAACAACAGGCAAAGCTACATTGCCCAGATAAAGCTCAGGATCTGGATGGAGGGTGCGCTTTCGGCAGAAATGGACAACCGAGGACTTAGCGGTTGAGAATCGAAAGCCATTCTCCAGTGTCCAGCGTTCCACTCTCCGAATAGCTTGTTGTAGCTGTCGTTCAGCGACCGCCATATTTTGCGCACTATAATGTAGAGCGAAGTCGTCTACATATAGCGACGGTACCATAGCTGGACCAGCAGCAGCGACTATACCGTTTATGGCAATCGCAAATAATGTTACGCTAAGCACCGATCACTGTGGGACTCCGTTTTCCTGTATATGATTTTGCGAATATGTCCCCCCTATTCGGACATGATGATGATGATGATAATTGTTGTTTTAAGGGGCCTAACATCTAGGTTATCGGCCCCTGATGGTTTGGGTGATGGTGAAGATGAAAATGAAATGCGAACTTAAAACTAAAGCTAACTACTAACCTACATACTAGAAGAAGAAATGGAAAACTAAAGGAGAATAAGGCAAATAAAAGACAGGAGGAAAAGAAATGCCCTCAACCCTCGAAGAAGGCGGATTGAGGGACTTGGAAGGCAGGATAGCCATGAAAGGCAGATAGGAAAGTGAAAGAGGAGAGGGTCCGCCCCAAAGGTAAGGGACAAAAAGGAAAAAAAACCCCCCAGCTCAGGAATCCCTCGGGGTCGCCAACTCCCGAACTCACCAGCCGTGAGCCCCTGAGGGTGTAGCATTATCTAGGGTGCACCAAAAGTGGTGGGGCTACATACACCCGGTCTCCTTGAGGGCCTTAAGCAGAAGGCAGGAGATAACATGAAAAGAAAAAGAAGGCTGACCCCTCGCAGAAGGAGGGAATCAGAAAAGATGAGACAAGGGCCAATTAAGGCGGGAAAGGAAGAGACTCCCTAGGCCTCGGATACCCTAATACCGTCGGGGTCGGAAGAGAACAAGAGTTGACCAAGGGAGGTCGACAGGAAAGAAGAAAGAGAGGAGCCGGCACAAGTAAGTGGAAGCAATGCCGGACTCAGCTGGGGCCCCGTGGTCGCCAACCCACAACCCACTAGATGTGAGCCCCTGGGGGGCCTATTCGGACACGGAACAGGCGAAGGGACAGAAAATTCGCAATAAAAACCGGCAAGTTACCTCGGAATTTCCATTGATGCAGGGTAGAGAGGATGCCGTAACGCCAAGTGGTGTCATAGGCCTTCTCGAGGTCAAAGAAAACAGCGACCAGGTGCTGTCTCCGGAGAAAAGCGTCCTGTATGGCAGTCTCCAGGCGTACCTGATGGTCGTTGGTACACCGAGACGACCTGAAACCACACTGGTATTCAGACAGGAGTCCCCGTTTCTCCAGGACCCACACCAGGCGCCGATTGACCATCCTCTCAAAGAGCTTGCACAAACCGTTTGTGAGACAAATAGGTCTGTAACTCCCTGTCAATTTGGGATCCTTATCGGGCTTCAGGATAGGTATAATGATACCTTCCTGCCATTGCGCTGGAAACACACCTTCCAACCAGATACGATTAAACACCCTGAGCAAATAGCGAATGCTCTCATCGTTAAGGTGTTTAAGCATCTGGTTGTGAATATTATCCGGGCCAGGAGACGTGTCCCTGCAGAGCGCCAGCGCTCCGCGGAGTTCCCACTCCGTAAAGGGCACGTTGTACTCCTGCGAAGCGCGGGAAGCAAAACTAAGCTGGAAACTTTCCGCTTCGCGCTTCAGGGCCACGAAGGCAGGGTCATAGTTATCGGAACCGGATATATCCGCAAAATACGAGGCGAGATGGTTTGCAACGCGATAAGGATCTGTAACCAGTTCATTAGCAATGGAAATTCCCGGTACAGTAGAAGATGTCTGAATTCCCGAAATGCGTCGTAGTTTAGTCCACACTTGAGAGGAGGGGGTATGTGCCGTAATAGAAGACACATACCGTTCCCAGGATTGTTTCTTACTCTGGCGAATAAGAATCCGTGCCTTGGCACGAAATTTCTTAAACGCCACCAAATTGGCCATGGTTGGACGCCGACGGTAGTGCTTGTGAGCTCGACGACGGTCTCTTATTGCCGCTGCAATATCCTCTGTCCACCAAGGGACGAGTTTGCGACGAGGAGTCCCAGATGAGGATGATGATAATTGTTGTTTTAAGGGGCCTAACATCTAGGTTATCGGCCCCTGATGGTTTGGGTGAACGTGAAAATGAAAAGCGAACTTAAAACTAAAACTAACTACTAACCTACATACGAGAAGAAGAAATGGAAAACTAAAGGAGAATAAGGCAAATAAAGGAAAGGAGGAAAGTAAATGCCCTCAACCCTCGAAGAAGGTGGATTGAGGGACTTGGAAGGAAGGAGAGCCATGAAGGGCAGATAGGAAAGTGAAAGAGGAGAGGGTCCGCCCCAAAGGTAAGGGACAAAAGGGGAAAAACGGACCCAGCTCAGGAATCCCTCGGGGTCGCCAACTCCCGAACTCACCAGCCGTGAGCCCCTGAGGGTGTAGCATTATCTAGGGTGCACCAGAAGTGGTGGGGCTACATACACCCTGCCTCCTTAAGGGCCTAGAGCACAAGGCAGGAGGTAAAAGGAAGAGAAAAAGAAGGCTGACCCCTCGCAGAAGGAGGGTATCAGAAAAGATGAGGCAAGGGCCAATTAAGGCGGGAAAGGAAGAGACTCCCTAGGCCTCGGATACCCTAATACCGTCGGTGTCAGAAGAGAACAAGAGTTGACCAAGTGAGGTCGACAGGAAAGAAGACAGAGAGGAGCCCGGCACAAGTAAGTGGAAGCAATGCCGGACTCAGCTGGGGCCCCGTGGTCGCCAGCCCACGCCCACTAGAAGTGAGTCCCTGGGGGTAGGAGTCCCAGAAAAGGATGGGATGGACTCTTCGGCGGCAGCAAGAAGCACATCGGTGATGTGCTGTACCTCGTCATCGACGCTCTGGCAACCAAGATCAACGAACACAGCTCGTTCTTGAAACGAGGGCCAATTTTCCCGCTTAAGAACCCAACGACTGGGAACTCCACGGGCGTCTGGGTCAGAAGGGTAAGAACGATCGGGAAATGGTCACTGTCACAGAGGTCGTCGTGTACATACCAACCAAATAGGGGGACCAGCGCACGGCTACACACACTCAAGTCAATGTGTGAGTACGTGCCGTGCGCTAAGCTAAAATGTGTAGCTTCCCCTGTATTTAATAGACATAAATCCAACCCTTGAATTAAGCCTTCTACGTCCCTTCCTCTGGGGCAGGAAGATGGTGATCCCCATTGGGGGTGATGAGCGTTGAAATCACCCACGAGTAGGAAAGGGACTGGAAGTTGATCAACAAGATCTAAGACGTCATTAATATCAAGGGGTTGGTTCGGTGGAAGGTACACGTTACAAACAGTTGTCATAGCAGGCAAGGACACGCGAACTGCAATAGCTTCCAGAGAAGTGGCGAGTGGAAACTCCTCACTATAGCAGTCAGAGCGAACGAAGGTACAAACGCCCCCGGAAGCCCGGGCGGCGTCTTTTCGCTCTTTAGAGTATAGTCGGAAACCTCTCAGAACAGTCTCGTGATCAGGTCTGAGGTTTGTTTCCTGTAGGCAGACTATACTCGCTGCGTAGTGGGCAATAAGCTGACGGAGTTCTGTCAAATGCCTGTCATAACTGTTACAATTCCACTGTAACAGTGCCATTGTGTGAACTTAGGGAATAAGTTGGAGCAGCAAGCTACTCCAACTTTGACTCTAGAGGATCTACAGTCACTACGTCGACTATAATCTCCATGTCCTCAGGCGAGTTCATGGAGTGAATCGACTCGGTGGAAGATTTCCTGGACGCAACTCGGCGGCGGGGGGATCTCTGTGGGGAGCGCCCAGATCTGGGGACCGAAACGTCCCCAGGCGCAGAAGCATCCGCAGGTGTTGGCGCGGATGGCTTCCCCTTTGTTGGAGAAAGGGAATGCGTAGTGCGGGGTCCCTTCTTACCCGCCCCCGGCTCTTTAAGGTATATAGACGGGTCAGGAGCCGAAGTCCTGACCCTGGTCGACGATGCCGCCTCCGCCGGCTTCGGCGCGGCTTTCGCCGACCGTTTGGGTGGGGAGGAAGACTTCGACTTCCTCCCGAGTGGGGAGTAAGTCTTCAACTTCCTCCCCTGCTGTGCGGGCGGAGCAGCCTTCGCTCGCACAGCCTTCGTGCTGGCCGAAGGTGGAGTTGAAGTCACCTTCGGGCTTTCCATTATAATCATAGGTGCTGGCTTCGGAACAGGTAACTCAGTGGCAGATTGCACAGCTGGTACAAAAGATGAGGTCGCCGGGACCAAATTTGGTATTATGGCCCTATAATCGATCGTTGGAGGAGGCGAAATCGTGGTATGGTACTTCTTGCGGGCCTCCTGGTAGGTGAGACCATCCAGGGTTTTGATCTCCTGGATTTTCTTCTCACGCAGGAAGACAGGGCAGTTCCTGTCCCGAGGAGAATGAAATCCAGGGCAATTAGTGCACTGATAAGGTGTTGTGCACTCTTCCGCTTCGTGTGGTACCTTACCGCATGTTCCGCAGACGTCAGGGCTCGAGCATCGGGATATCATGTGCCCAAACTTCTGGCACTTATAACACCTCATGGGTGGAGGGATATAAGGCCGGACGTCACAACGGTAACTGGTGACCTTGACTTTCTCCGGGAGCACCGAAAGCTCAAAGGAAATAATGAAAGCACCAGTATCCCCGATTTGACCGTTGACCTTGCGCGTAATGCGCCGGACATCAGTCACGTGACGGTGCTGCATATCCTCCTTGAGCTCCTCGTCAGTGTTCAGAATCAGGTCCCGGTGGAAAATAACTCCTCGGACCAGATTCAGGGATGTGTGCTTTTCCACTTTGACGGGAATGTCGCCAAAGTGGTCACATTTCAAAAGTCGTTCAACTTGCTCACCAGTCCTAGTCTTGAGCAACAAGCTACCGTTCCTCATCTTTTGTACTTTCTCAAGCTCACCATAGACACCTTCTATGTGGCGAGAAAACAAAATACTCTTTACCAGCTTGAAATCACCCCCATCTGTTCTGGTAGCTACCAGAAACTTGGGGGTGTTAGCACCCAGATTTTCACGCACAGATTGTTCCCAGGGGGTTGATCCCCGTAGGGAATCAAATGTTAAAGACTTGGGTGTAGGACCACCCTGTTTGGGTGTAGGTCCACCCTGGTTGGGGATTTTTCTTTTAGAACCCATGGCCAGATCATCCTCCCCGAATGCCACCGACATCCGATCACGGGCCGTCACAGTAGGCGCTACCCAGCCAGGGCAAGGCCCGCCTAGCTTGGAAGGCATTGCCCGGGGGTCCGATGTTTTACAATGCCGTATTGGCATGTACCCCTTGGCATATACTGGATTTTACAGCTCAGACATTCGGCTGTGCGGGGACCTGCGTAGTCAGGCGGATACTACTGAACGGGTACATGGCACACCCACCTGTCGGCGCGGCCAAGACCGGAACAGGCTTTCGAGCGTAGTCGCTAGCGTAAGTGGCCCATCCCCTAACAGCACGCACATAGAGAAATTTTGGTTGCCAGACCCTGAAAGCAGTGACGGAAAGAAGTGCGATATAACCTAATGAGAGTTATACCGCACGGGTGTATGTCTTTTAGAGCTGACTGTCAAACCCTCGAAAGGGGACCGTTCCGAGAAGCCCTTTTAGTCGCCTTTTACGACTGGCAGGGAGTACCGTGGATGTATTCGCTTCCTCCCACCCACTGGGGGTCCAATTCACAAAACAGCGCGGAGTCCTTAAAGTATAGCCAAGGTCGCCCCTTTTAGTCGGCTCTTACGACAGGCAGGGGATACCGTGGGTGTATTCTAAACCCCCCACCCACAGGGGGGAAGGGCCAATTAAGGCGGGAAAGTGGGAGACTCCCTAGGCCTCGGATAACCTAATACCGTTAATCTAGAATGTCAGGTGCTATACATGTGCAAAGTATAGAGCTGTTGTCTTACATACTTTCTGATATATTGATATTAGGGTAAAAAATAGACTGCACTTATTAACAGTTGGCAGCCGTGATTGGTCTTAAGAATACTTATAGTCATATCTGATATGTTACACAAAGCACCTAAGAAATTTGTTTATAATCCAACTTAATGCATAGAAGTTACACGTATATAAAAATTGATCTTATCAGCAGGCTTAGACTCATGTTGGTAGAACTGACGTATATAGGTTACTCCAAATTAATCAAAAATGTCAGGTACTATACGTGTGCATAGTTTAAAGCTGTCGGCTTGCATACATTCTGATATATTGTTATTTGGATAGACAAAATAGAGAGAGCGATTATTAACAGTTGGCAGCCCTGGTGGCGCTTAGCAATACGCTCAGTCATATCTGTTTATGTACACATATTACATACAAAATTTGGTTGAAATCCAAAAGATACTGTAGAAGTTCTATGCATTTAAAAATTGGACCTATCTGAAGGCTTAACATTATCTTGGCAACATTGCCATATATGGCTTCCTGGAAATTAAACTGTGTGCCAATTTTGGAATAGCTCCCATGTATACATTCCAAGATATCCAACATGGAGCTCAAATTTCTAGCGAGTTTTCAGCAGCTGGTAGCACTGACATCATTTTCAAATATGGGTTAGAGATATACAACTTTACTCATACTAAATTTGGTTTCGATTGCTGCAGCCGATTAGGAATTGATAGGGGGACACAAGACAGACATACAGACGCACATTTTCCCGGATCGATCTCATAAGTCTAATTTTTCCTCATGTTTGCAAAAAGTGAAAAGTAGGCTAATAAGATGTTGTAATGATAACTGTCTCATGTTAACATATGAGGCTCCGACTGGCGACCGAATACCTGCACGTTTATTCCAAGGTCGAGTACAGTATATATTTTACTATGCGCGCGCTTTCAATACTACAGCAGGGGGCCGAGGCACGCCACAAGCTCAGCCAAGGCCACTGCAGCAGCGGATAACAAAGCCGCCGCTCACCGTTCTTACTTTAAATGAAAGACCCTTTCATTGCATTTTGTATGTATTTTGAACCTAAACTACATTTTGTGCGTATTTTTCAATCTATTACTTTTGTGAGCAATTTCCTTCTAAATTACCTTTTGTAAGTATTACCACTCTCCATTTAGTGAGTCGTTTCATTCTCAGTTCCATTTTGTACGAATTTTCAGTCTCACTTAATTTTCGTTATGATTTCCATTCCATTGTCATTTTCGGTATCCCCCAGACCATTACGTGCCGATAACCTGGATGTTCGGCCCCTTAAAACATCAATTATCATCATCCCGAGCGGACAACCAAGCTCATAGGGGACATTTGAAGACACATTTTCTAATAGGCATATTCATGTAGCTAATGATATTTGAATTAACAAAGTTTTACTAATGATGGAATTGTTCTTGTTTCTTACGGCTTCGCCCGGGAACAGTTATGAATGCATTACGTGATAAGCGCTTTTTTTGTATGTCAATGATCTACGACCTATATCCGTTTTACGTCTCGGCATGATGGGTTAAAATCACTGACTGGACTATTAATTATATTATCATGGGGATGCATGTGCAACGAATTCTTGTCAGACGTAATTTAAGAATGGCGAGGTGCATGAAACACAAAGCCCCCCTTCCATCCAGGGTTAACTTGACTTTCCAGGGAAACTTCAAACACAACCATTCTTCTCTGAAGTATTAACTTAACTGGGACGTGGGTTGGCAACCACGGGAACCCAGCCGAGTCCGGCATTGCTTCCACTTACTTGTGCAGGACTCCCCTCCGTCATCTTTCCTGTCGACCTCCCTTGGTCAACTGTTGTTCTCTTCAGACACCGACGGTATTATGGTATCCGAAGCCTAGGGAGTCTTTCACTTTCCCACCTTAATTGGCCCCTATCTAATTCAGGCAGTATGGCATCGTTTAGTGATTATCCTTAACTTTTGGACACAAGTGTACTGAGTGGCCTATTCACCCCATTTATAATTTTGAGTTTTTATTTTATTTAAGTCTAGAGACTTGTTATTTATCTAGCTACTGATATTGAGGTAATTTAAAATTCTTTTCATCCCGTATTCTACACTAGTTCCTTTGCCAATTTGTAAATATTTGAGTAGGTACACGCTGTATGTAAATCTCTTAGGCAGTGCAGTGTCATCGAGCTGTAATGGTAAGGCCTAGCTGCTAGCGAGACCACCTCTGACAACAAAGGGTGCTGCAGCTGCATTTTCTTAAAGTATAGTATCTCCTTAATTAGTTACGTTAGGGTGGTTTATTTCCTTACTGTCATATCATTGCCAACTATACAGAGAAATTTCATTTCAATTGCAGAGTATTGGAGGTGGTCATATTTTTGAGAAGCCTGTCATCATGGTTATAGGCCTCAAATAATTATAAAGTAGAGGAAATGGTTTAAAAGCGGGCCGTGGTTAAAATGTGGGCTAGTGTATGTTTTAGGTCTGATGAGTGCTGCAGTCTGGTAGGAAACATGTGAACAGTTATTCTTTGACAAAGGGACTTGCGTCCAGCTACCGAGATGTCAGCGGGGCTTCGGAGCCCTTCACCTGCCATCGGCAAACCTCGTGTGAGCTAGTTTTCCCTCCATTGTCAGCTAAACACGTGCTACTGAGCCACGCTTCACCATGCTAGTGGAAGGCAATAAACCTGAAGATCGGTTCTTTGGAGTATTTGTTGATCATGATGATGATAATTGTTGTGTTAAGGGGCCTAACATCCAGGTAATCGGCCCCTAATGGTTTGGGTGATAGTGAAAGATGTGATGAGATAGAAAACTATAACTAATACTAACGTACATGCTAGAAGAAGAAGAAATGATAAACAAATAAAGGACACGAAGAAACGAAATGTTCTGAACCCACGAAGAAAAGAGTATTGAGGGAACTTGAAGGAAGGAGAGCCATGAAAGGCAGATAGTAGAGGGCCCTCCCAAAGTCAGAGGAAATAGGGGACAAAACGGAACCAGCTAGGGAATCCGTCGTGGTCGCCAACTCCCAAACTTACCAGCCGTGAGCCCTTGAGGGTGTAGCAATATGAAGAAGGCAGGAGATAACATGAAAAGAAAACGAAGGCTGATCCCTCGAAGAATGAGGGATCAGAAAAGATGAGACAAGGGCCAATTAAGGCGGGAAAGTGAGAGACTCACTAGGCATCGGATACCCTAATACCGCCGGGGTCGGTAAATAAGAGTTAACCATGAGTGGTCGACAAGAAAGACGACAGAGATGAGTCCGGCACAAGTAAGTGGAAGTAATACCGACTTCAGCTGGGGCCCCGTGGTCGCCAACCCACGTCCCACTAGCCGAGGGTCCCTGGTGGAAGACTATTAATTATATTATCATGGGGATGCATGTGCAACGATTCTTGTAGGGTGTAGCAATATCCAGGGTGCACCAGAAGTGGTGGGGCTACATACATCCTGCCTCCCTGAGGGCCTTAAGCACAAGGCAGAAGATAACAGGAAAAGAAAAAGAAGGCTGACCCCTCGCAGAAGGAGGGTATCAGAAAAGATGAGACAAGGGCCAATTAAGGCGGGGAAGGAAGAGACTCCCTAGGCCTCGGATACCTTAATACCGTCAGGGTCGGAAGAGAACAAGAGTTGACCAAGTGAGGTCGACAGGAAAGAGGACGGAGAGGAGCCCGGCACAAGTAAGTGGAATCAATGCCGCACACAGTTGGGGCCCCGTGGTCGCCAATATATATATATATATTGTGCCCATTTAGCATGAAATATGCCAATCACAGTATACCAGCGTAGCTCAATTCGGGATTTCGGGGCAGTGATAAGTTCCCCCACTCTGTGACTCACATATTTTGGATTAATTAGAGGATACACTTGCAAAAATAACAACAAAATCAACTCCTATTTAAACATATTTAATTAATAAAATTAATGGCGCTACAAACATTTTAACACTTTAATTACTGACCCAAATATCAACTGCTTGTTCCAAATGAACAAGGGATCACAAAATAAAATAAACAAATATTGAATTCAAAATCTGTGGTTTCCACATAAACCAACAATTCTTACTTAGTCTCACTTCCATAAAGCACTAACATTAAGTTTACATAACTCCGAGCTCTTTGGCTCCATGCAATTACATTATTACGGTGTCATTCTTGTACACCTCAAACACTAGCTTTTATATTTACTTATTTCTCAAAAACAAATATATAATTATATTTAAAAATCTAGGTTAATTATCTAACTCAATCTTTTTGGGCATGTCCACACATTCAGTTGTTATCATCTCTCTTTATTTCACAAACATATTAAGGTAATCAGAAAATCAATTGTGTACTCCAGAGCGTGAAGGTACTTGACACTGCCAAAAAACTATAGTTACTCCCGAACTCAGTTGCCTTCAATCAACTCGTGGAATCCCACGTCCTTACATTATTACAATAGGGATTGTTATTTATCTCTTATGTCTTAATAGACCATTATCATATAAGATGATGATGATGATGATAATTGTTGTTTTAAGGGGCCTAACATCTAGGTTATCGGCCCCTGATGGCTTGGGTGATCGTGAAGATGAAAAAAAAAAACTAACTTAAAACTAAAACTAACTACTAACCTACATACTAGAAGAAGAAATGGAAAACTAAAGGAGAATAAGGCAAATAAAGGACAGGAGGAAAAGAAATGCCCTCAACCCTGGAAGAAGGCGGATTGAGGGACTTGGAAGGAAAGAGAGCCATGAAAGGCAGATAGGAAAGTGAAAGAGGAGAGGGTCCGCCCCAAAGGTAAGGGACAAAAAGGGAAAACGGACCCAGCTCAGGAATCCCTCGGGGTCGCCAACTCCCGAACTCACCAGCCATGAGCCCCTGAGGGTGTAGCATTATCTACGGTGCACCAGAAGTGGTGGGGCTACATACACCCTGCCTCCTTAAGCGCCTAGTGCACAAGGCAGGAGGTAAAAGGAAGAGAAAAAGAAGGCTGACCCCTCGCAGAAGGAGGGTATCAGAAAAGATGAGACAAGGGCCAATTAAGGCGGGAAAGGAAGAGACTCCCTAGGCCTCGGATACCCTAATACCGTCGGGGTCGGAAGAGAACAAGAGTTGACCAAGTGAGGTCGACAGTATCATATAAGAAACTACGATCTGAACCGGCAAACGAAATATCCATCTTTAAGGACCTCGGTTCAACGCCCGGGTCGTTAACAACTTTAAACACTCCTGGTGTATTCCTTTCTCTTTTACAACAGCTTACGAGACGGTCTCTGTTCCATCTCGCTTTAAGAAAGCTAGTCTCTACTACAAGGGGTGCGATTTATGACCTGTTAGGGTGGCGGAGACATCCCGTCTGACCCAACATTTAGTAGCCTATTTTCAAGGCTTTCAAAACAAACCTTTCCATTCTATCCAGTTCTGAGGAGACCGGGCTTTATTGTACCGTAACATTCAAACAACTATTCTTTGTTCACAGACCATTTTCATATCCTTGGCATTTATTAATTATGAGAGGGTCCTCATTGATCGGGAAGATTAAATACACATACGACGACGGAGAATTTCAGGGGCTTTTATCATAAGAAGATCCTGCATTCGAATCTCTTCAGGTGCCTCGGGAACTAATCCCGTACAGAGGACTTATTACAAAATGCGATTTAGAGTCGGCCGTGGCCCAATGACATACGCTCAATAATACCATATATTAGCTCCCTTTTTAAATACATACACAATGCCTCGTGATACCATGTCACTAATAGAGGACTTACACAATTATCAATTCACTGCAATCAACTACCCTCCATAAGTAATGTACCAAGTATTTTACCACTACGCGTTCCTAGCGTGACACTTTAATATTATATTTGCGCTCATTATGCGCTATGCATTACTTTAAGCCGAAATGTCTTCCCAAGAACTGATAAAATCTCTTTAGTAACAATTCATATTATTTTAATTCCCATATTAATCTTTCCATGGTCGATAAATCGCTCCCTGTTTTAAAATATTCCATTGAACCTCATTTCTTACACATACGTTAAGGCTTAACGTTCTTATGTTCATATCAATTTATTTGATTTTTATTTAACATTTCCATATTTAATTATTATTATTATTATCTTTATTCTTTATACAAGTTCCAAAGCTATTTCTTTCATATCTCAACTTTACTTTATTTCAATGTCTTTCATGATTCATTAATGATATTTCGCTTGCTCTTTTGACATTTGTTAAATACATTAACCCTTTATTCACATATTTCCTATACTGGATTTATTCTTTACATAATTATTCATAATTTCTCTATTTATTTTATTATTATCGTTCAGACCGTGTTCTTGATTATTCAGTATTTATTCATTAAAACACATCCCTTTCACTCAAAAACTCTGGTGGGTTTTGTACACAATCAATTTCTGACACCAAAATAAAAATGAATTTTGTACTTACATATTTTCCAGATCATCCCTGATCTTAAATCTGGTGTGGTGTTTCATTTTTGGGCCCACTTTGAACTTCTTACACCATATTAAAGGTATTCATCTTAAGTAAAAACACAAATAAACATATATCTAAAACACTTAATATTGACAACATTTTTATATACTGGTGTGTCCCTTTTGAACACATAATAACACTAAAAATATTATCTAACACACAATCTTGATTATTTTACACTTCACAATTTCTCGATCACTAGGCCGTGTTTCTGCGCCTGTCACACGTGATCTTCGTAAATTCCCGTTTCCAAGGGTGAAATTTATTCGATGTCGGCTTCCTAAATGCGAAAGTCCCGAAACATCTACTGTTCCCTGGAGTTCAGTTCTGCTATTCCTATCCTGGATAACTGGATATTTATCTAGCTTGAACGGCTCCTCTGTAGATCTGTCTATTGATCCTAACGAAAGTCTATATGGATCGAGGTCTCCTCTAAGACCTATAGAATTTGTTTCTAGCAGCTAGCACTTCTCGATTCTAGTACTATTAGAATTGTTCACCTGCTTTCTGGAGCTAATGTTTATAGTCTCCTATCCTCTTTATTTGAACTGTTTTAACACTCCTACGTTTCGAACCGTATTCTGTTCTTCCTTTTTAGGTTTCTTCAATTTAACTAACAGTTTATCTGTCTGGTACGATACTTCCGTACGTTATGATCTGTTCGTTCGCACATTTAACGACCTATCGCCTTTAAGTCCGACGTTCGCAGCCTGCTCTGACTATAACTTGCGAATTTTCACTTTAACTTGTATACAGTCGGGCCTAAATCCTATAATTAGGATTTTCCTAATACTTCACTGCGGCGATACTTTAAAATTTCGCCTTAAATGCTCCTAATGGAGGCAAGCAAGTCGTTACCACTGTGACGCCTTTGGCTATCGGATCTTCCTTCGGCGGTGTGAAACAGCGTTTTCTCCCCTCAAGGAGTACTGGTAGCTGTTATCGATGTAACGCAGAGTTACGTCCCCTCACGGACTGTCGGAATGATTACTTCTACGTCGTGGAGCAGCACTTCCCCTCACGGAATGCTCGTAGGACTGCATACGATGTGACACAGTGACGTGCCCTCTGGCTGTCTGAATACTGCATGCAATGTGATGTGATACAGCACTTCCCCTCAAGGAGTCTGTCGTGAACTGCATTCGGTGTGATACAGCGTTACGCCCCCTCACGGGCTCTCAGAATAACTGCATGATTGGCTTGGAAACGCCCGAAGCTTTATACTGTTTTACTACAAAAAAATAAGACTCAAGCCTTTCCTGTGGTCAACTTCTAAAATAATGGTGCCACAAATATAAAAATTATACCTTCCGAAAGCTCGTCTTCTCAATGTCAAATGATCTTATTGCACCTAAGAATCGATCGTGCAATTTGGAGATATTAATTAATTTCTCGTCCTCAATTATGTGGGAGTTGCATTCCTTTTGGTCTCTGCCCTCCACAGAGGCTTAGGTAATTCACCGATGACGTCGTCTTACGTCGGCAGTTTATTTCTGCACAATTATTACATGGTTTCTCTATACTGAAAAATCTCTCATTCAAAATGATTCACTGTACTGTGCTTGTTTACTCATTATTATGCTCGTAAACGTGTTAATTTTAATTATTCCTCTTCTGGTGCATATGCGACGTTGTCAAATTCCAGCAACGTCAGCTTGAATTCCGATTCAGGCTTCTCTTTCTATCACGGTGGAAGATTCCACTCAGTTATTAATACTCGTGACCAGCCCTCTCTGGCATGTCGAGTGGGGTGATCTCATCTAAGGAACATCTGTCCCTAGTCGCTTGCACAATGTTGAGCTATATTCCTGGCTTAAAATCTCTCTCCATTCCTTTAAGAAACTATACTTTTCTTTCATTTCTTCCTTAAGGACATGGTTCGACCGTCATGGACCCGATGGCCCAAGGGTTCATCTCTCCCCTCCTTAGGTAAATAAATTTTCGAAAATCTTGAGGAAATTTATTTCAATTTAATTTGTATTTCCTTTCCGTCGAATCCATCATAACGTCATCCGTATTTACTGTTGTTTTTACTTCTTTTAAGTCGTATCCGGTTATTGTGTAGGTCGGGTATGCTCTGTCCCTACCCTTTCTTTCTTTCTTTATTTGTCTGGACTTTAAGTTCCCAGAACCTCATTCTCCCTTACGGGTTTGGTCTATCCCTATCCGTTTCCTTATTTCATCATTTTCTTTTCTTAAATTGGAATTTTCTTCTTCAATAAATTCAATTATTTCTTTAATTTCCCAATATACTTTCTCCAATTCGCATTCGCACTCGAATGCTTGAGCTCTATTTTCTATTTCTTCCTTATTCTTGTCTATGTCAAAAGCGGATTCATCTCTAAATGTTTCCATGACCAGGGCTTGTTCATTTTCTTCATCAAAATCTTCGGGAGGGTAATATAATTTCAAATTTGCTGAATTCATAGTCACTTCGTGATCCGTTTCACAGTGCCGAATTCTATATGCGTTATTCCTCAAATCTCTGATTATCTGATATGGTCCGTGGTACATTTTCTGGAACTTCTTGTACACACGGTTCCCTGGATCCGAAATGGCTGGTCTTTTCACTAACACCATTTCTCCTGCTAATAATGGTCGATGATACCTCTTATGCCTATTTCTTCTCTGCCTCCTGTCGGCTTGAGCTTTTAGATGCTCAAAGGCTCTCCTAATTCGTACATCTCTTCCCGGCTGAGCGTCTGCTGGTCTAGGAATTACCAGATTCCAAGGTCTTTCTGGTTGCTCATTCCGATGTAACGTTATGGGTATCTCTCCTGTGGATTCATGGATTGTATTATTTATACAAAATTCAATAATATCCAAAATATCTATCCACTTCCAATTTTCTTCGGCACAGTATATTCTACAATACTTGGCCGTTTCTCTCATAACTCTCTCTACAGGGTTTGCCTCAGGATGGCGAATACTTGACAAAATTTGACGTATTCCAAGTCTTTCTAATTCTCGTCTGAACTCTACACTGGTGAAACAACTGCCGTGATCCGACAACAAATTCTCAGGTTTCCCCAGAATCGGTATCACTTTTTCTTTAAGTCGTTTTAACACCTGTTTGGTACTAGTCTTCTGTATGGGAGCAAGGACAACCATTTTAGTGAAGACATCCATAGCCACCATTATGTGTCGATTTCCTCTTCTTGCCTTTGGCAAAGGTCCAAAATTATCGATAGATATGATTTGGCCGGGCCTTTCAGGCAACAATGGTATAGGCTTCTGTCTCATCAGAAATGCATTAGGTTTAATCCTTTGACATAGATCACATGTCTTTAGCGTGTCCCTTACAGTTTCTCTCAGTCTCGGCCATATAAATGCTTCTTTCAGCATCGAGACTGTTTTGTCGACTCCCATATGTCCGAACGATCTATGGGCTAACCATACTATTTTCCTCTGCAAAATTGCAGGTACAACAATCCTTAATTTCGTATGGTCAGAGTCCACAAACTTATATAATAACCCATTATAAAACGTGTAGTCTTGTGCTATCTTCTCAGCTTCCGTGTACGCTGGTGTTCCTCTTATCAAGCTTCCCTCAAGGAATGATATGAGCATGTTCATCCATGGATCCTCCCGTTGCCTTTGACTAATGCTTCTTAACTCATTAAGAGTACGCGGATCCCTGTCTTCCAAATCTATAGCCATTACTTCCTCTTCTATGGACTCTGGCTGTCTACTTAAGTAGTCTGGAACTATGTTTTCCTTTCCTGGGCAGTACTCTATCTTGACATCAAATTGTTGAATATATAAAGCCCAACGCATCAACCTTTGACTGGATAAATCCGTCTTCATCAAAAAGGTTAAGGCTTTATGATCCGTCCTTAGAATGACCTGAAACCCATATACGATCTTCCGCCAATATTGCAACGCGTGCAATATCGCTAACAGCTCGATCTCGCTGATCGTATAATTTTTCTCGTGTGGTTTCAGTCTCCTACTTGTGAAACCTAGATAATTCTTCTTATCAGGGTTTTCCGGGTTCTCCTGATATAGCATTGCCCCTATTCCAATCTGGGATGCGTCTGTCTGAATGATAAATCTCTGATTAAAATCAGGATATCCTAGCTTCACGTAATTTAAGAGCATTTCCTTGGCCTCCACGAATGCTTTCTCTGCTTCCTCCGTCCATTTCCACTTGCCCCCCTTCTTCAGAAGGTCCTGTAGTGGTGCCACAGTTTTGGTGTATGATGGACAATGTCCTGAGAAGAACCCAATCAATCCCAAAAACTGGCGAACGTTCTTCACTTTCAAAGGCCTTGGAAAATCCCTTATCGATTCCAATTTGCATGGATTTGGTTTAACACCATCCTTGTCAATCACATGCCCTAAAAATGTCACTTGCCTTTGACAGAAGTTCGACTTCTTTAAATTTATCTTAAAATTTGCCCTTCTTAGGTCTTCTAATAATTTCTTCAAATTTTCTAAATGTTCCTCAATGTTCTCCGAGGTAAGCAAAATGTCATCTACGTATCGGATAGTGCACTCTTTCACTTCCTCTGACAGGTTTCGATCAAGCGCTCTTATTAATGCGGATCCTGCAGTCTTTAATCCAAACGGACATCTTCTAAAGCAGTATGTTTGTTGATCGAACTGAAATCCAGTCAACAAGCTGGTTTTCTCTTCCAGTTCGAGATGATGATACGAAGAAGTCATGTCAATATTTGTAAAAATCTTCTTGCCTTTAAACTTCCTCAGTATTTCTTTTATGGGTGGTGCCGAATCATTTTCTGGTATAATTTTTGCATTTAGATTTCTGGCATCTAAACACACCCTTACTGAGCCATCCGGTTTACTCACAATCACTAATGGACTAACATATGGTGTCGCCATCTTTTCTATAACACCTGCATTCATCATCTCCTGCAGTGTTTTCTTGGTTTGTGGGTAATGTTTTTCCGCAACCGGGTATGGTTTTTGTTTGAACGGTGCCCAATCGTTGACTTGGAACGCGTATTTAAAATTTTCAATCTTCCCTGGCTTGGAATCAAATACGTCCCTATAATCCAATAATAATTTCTTTAACTGTTCCTTAATTTCGAGGCTGACTTTAGCTTCCTCCACTTTTCCTGACAGGTTGGTCTCGAACTCATTTTCTACATTATCTTCGAGTTCTATGTTGAGGACTTCAAATATTTTTTCTATGTCCTTATAATCTTCCTCAATCACTTCTTCCATATGCCATACCTGTTCTGCTATTTTCACCTCCTGATCCTGTAGGTTAATGTTTTGCTCATCCACATCCTCTCTTTGAATTCTAATGCAATTTTGCGCTAGGTCTATAATGACCTTGTTCTCACGGATAAAATCAATACCTAAAATGACATTATACGGTAATAGATTTACCAGCAAAAAGCACTGCGAAATTTCAGTGTTACCCATGATTAAATCAATGTATACCTGAAATTTACATGTCAAAGATTTTTCAGGGATAATTCCCTTAATCTTTACACTTGATGTGGGAATCTTTAGTACTCGGCCCCTTGTTTCCAATTCATTTAAAAGGGTTTGTGTAATTAAACTTATTGTGGATCCAGTATCCATCAATGCTCTGACCAGTAATCCTTCTATCCTAAGCATAATTATAGGTAGTTCTCTTTTAATAGGTGGGATTCCTTCCACATCCTCGTTAATTAGTTCATCTGGTCTGGCTATCCAATTTACAATTTCTACCTCCTCCCAGCTCCTGGTATGTTTCCACTTTTGACAATTTAAATTTGGAGTTTTTTTTTTATCCTGAGGGCTCCCTTTTCCCTCATTCTTTAGCTGAGCTTGTAGTTCCAAGCTTTGAGCTCCGTCTAGTCGGTCGGGTGATTTCCGGTTCTTGATTGCCTCACTCCAACGGACTTTTTGCCTATCAGGTTCATCTGGTCTTTCGTTCATATAACGAAGACTCTCCTGATATCTTTCTTCTATTTCGGCCCGATATTCATCATCCCTATCGTCTGGCCTTACATTCCTCCTGGGATAATTCTCCCATTTCTTTCTATTGTCCGGCCTTTGCTGGTTATTGTTATAGGGTCGGCTTTCCTGTTGCCTATAACCCGTCGTTCTATGATTCCTTCCTCGATATCCTCCCCGGTAATATGGCAGTATCCTTCTAGGCTCCTGGTGCCCATACTCTCGATCTCGTCCTTGAGTATCCGTACTGGTGGACTGATTCCTGGTCGCTGGTTTTTCTCCAGTTTCCTGACTGCTGGCCATGTGTACTTGCTCAGTTTGTCTCTGATGCCGAGGTGTTACGTGCGAAGTCGTCATATCTAACTGACGTAATACGCTTTCCACTTCCACAGCACTTCTGGCTTTGGATGAGATTAACAGCCTCTGAATCTCATATGGAAGCTGTCTTGCAATGGCGGCACACAGGTCGTTTTCTGCCGGAGCAATATCCAGTTCGCGGAATTTACACAGCTGAGCGGTGAAAAATTCCGAGTATTTAGTAGGTGCATTGGTGCTGTACTTCCTAGAGTACAGATCTAACCTTAAGTTTTCTTGGACATCTGCTGCCCAATATCGCTTTAAAAATGCTTCCCTAAAGCCTTCCACCGTATCAAAAGTGTATCTAAAGCTTCTAAACCAGGTGAGACAATCACCTGCCAACAGCTTTTCAATAGCTCTCAGTCTCCGATCCTGAGGAACCTTCATTTCATTTAGATACTCTGCCACTTCTTTTAGCCAGTATTTTGGAGTAATAGACATGTTATTACCCGTAAACTTTACTGGTCTATCCTCATTGGATTTAATAATGTTTATTATTTGGCCATTTGTCTGATTCGTGTACGGGGTTGACATCGCCATTGGATATCCTGGGATCTTATAAGGGCTCTCCCCTCCTAAGTCCCTCTCCGCATCTGTGCCTGGTTCACGAGAATCTGCCCATCCTGTTTTTGGAAACTCCTCCTGATTTTCGAATTCTAGCTTCCTTTCTCTTCGGGCACTTTCTTCATTTGCCATGAGTTGGATTTCCATTTGACTGTTCTTATGTTCCGTCCTCTCCAATCGGGATCTTAATTCATTCTGAATTCTTTCTTGATTCCTTTTAATCTCTTCCTCTTCCTTTTTGGATTGGAATTTCTCATCCCTGTAACTATCCCTGAATTCCTTTAGTTGTTCTTCTACCTCTTTCTTAAAGATCATGACCCTTTGGTCTATAATTTCTGGCTTAACGTCACCTATGGTCTCTAAGCCCTCTCGTATCTCCTTTATTTGCTTATCCACTTCTTTTCGTCCTTTGACCATATCTATTTTCATTCCTTCAAGCCTTCCCTCAGTCTTCTCTTGACTCTTATATAACTTCATCATTTCATCTTGGACCTGATTAATTTCCTTATTGGTTTTTCCTACATGAACCTTTAATGTTCCGATGGTTTCCTGAACCTCAATAATACCCTGACTTATTTCATTTATTTTATGGGTACTTTCCTTACTCTCGTTCTCTCGTTGTTTTCTTTCACTCTGGAGATGCCCCTCGTATACACCTAATCTTTGATCTATTTTCGTTTCGTATGTCTTCAGATTCTCATCTACCTGCCCGGTAAAATGATCAATTTGATCTTTCATCTCCTTAACATCCTTTAGATTTTGATTTTTCATCTCAGTTACCTCAGTCTGAACTACACCGATTTTGTTCTCGAGGGTCCCTACTTTTCCTTCAACCCCTTCAAATCTATCTCCTAGCTTATTCACGCTTTGTTTTATTTCCTCCCGGGATGCCTTACAAATATCGCTGTTAGATTTTATCTGAGCTTCTAATTTTTCCCGCACACCTTGGATCTGGGTTACAAGTTTCTCCTCACATGCTTTTACATTTCCCTCCATATTACTCAATTTAGTTTCTAAAATTTCAAAATTTTGTTTACATGTATTTTGGGACTCTACCATATTTTTGTTCATAGTCTTTATTTGGACTTGCAATCCTGAATAAAATCCTTCATTTTCCTTTTTAATTTCACTTAACTTAGTCTCCAACCCCTTATCAAGAATTTTAAATTTAGTATCCATTGTCTTTTCTATTTCAGCCTTCAGTACTCCATTGTTTTCGTTACTGTTGGCTTTCAGAGACTCTAACGTCTCCGTTTTCATCACTTCCCACTTTTGTTTAATGGTTTCCCCACTTTCTGTTTTCATCTTTTCTATCTCAGCCTTCAGTTCCTTATTCATGCTTATACAGTCGGCTTTGATAGCTTCTAATTTAATTCCCATGGTATTACCTTTAACTTCGATATTCTCTAATTTAGTGCCCATATTAGCACTCTCAGTTTTTAGTGACTCTAAACTTTCAGTTATGGATCCTAACCTTTCTTTATTTTCAGTCTGTTGGCTATCAAACTTATTTAAACTCTCATTTATGGATTCGAACACTTCTTTATTTTCAGTCTGTTGGCTATCCAACTTATTTAAACTCTCATTTATGGATTCGAACACTTCTTTATTTTCAGTCTGTTGGCTATCCAACTTATTCAAACTCTCATTTATGGATTCGAACACTTTGTTATTTTCATCCTTTTGGAGACCCAATGTATTGTCTATTGTTCCCAATTTATTGTTTATGGCCTCCAACTTCTCATTGCTATCGGCTTTTATCGCCCCCAACTTCTCATTACTATCGGCTTTTATCGCCTCCAAAAGCCCCTGCAATTCCTCACTCAATACCATCTTATGAGAATACAGTGGGCCACAAATGCCACCACACTAGTACATGCTTGAGAGATGATACTCTGAATCCGTGTGTCCCAATTTCTTTAAAACTTTACTTTGGTACGGGTATTCACTTACAACGTACCCTTTTGATACTTTTGTTCAATTTCATAAACCTTTATGGAAATATTTAAAATTCAAAATTTCGAAAAACCATTTTTTTCAAAAATGAAAATTTTGATTTTTCGAGAAAACTCGGGTTTTCCCTAGGAAAACTCAGCCCTGCGTACTGGGCGCCATGTTTACTTTTGCTAGTAGCCCCACGTTGAAGCCACTAGACAAATTAAAATTACTCCGGTTCCAAATAAACACGGAGTTCATACGATAACACAAATGTTATTTTAAATATGTGGGTCCTCATGAACCAACAATTCTTACTTAGTCTCACTTCCATAAAGCACTAACATTAAGTTTACATAACTCCGAGCTCTTTGGCTCCATGCAATTACATTATTACGGTGTCATTCTTGTACACCTCAAACACTAGCTTTTATATTTACTTATTTCTCAAAAACAAATATATAATTATATTTAAAATCTAGGTTAATTATCTAACTCAATCTTTTTGGGCATGTCCACACATTCAGTTGTTATCATCTCTCTTTATTTCACAAACATATTAAGGTAATCAGAAAATCAATTGTGTACTCCAGAGCGTGAAGGTACTTGACACTGTCAAAAAACTATAGTTACTCCCGAACTCAGTTGCCTTCAATCAACTCGTGGAATCCCACGTCCTTACATTATTACAATAGGGATTGTTATTTATCTCTTATGTCTTAATAGACCATTATCATATAAGAAACTACGATCTGAACCGGCAAACGAAATATCCATCTTTAAGGACCTCGGTTCAACGCCCGGGTCGTTAACAACTTTAAACACTCCTGGTGTATTCCTTTCTCTTTTACAACAGCTTACGAGACGGTCTCTGTTCCATCTCGCTTTAAGAAAGCTAGTCTCTACTACAAGGGGTGCGATTTATGACCTGTTAGGGTGGCGGAGACATCCCGTCTGACCCAACATTTAGTAGCCTATTTTCAAGGCTTTCAAAACAAACCTTTCCATTCTATCCAGTTCTGAGGAGACCGGGCTTTATTGTACCGTAACATTCAAACAACTATTCTTTGGTTCACAGACCATTTTCATATCCTTGGCATTTATTAATTATGAGAGGGTCCTCATTGATCGGGAAGATTAAATACACATACGACGACGGAGAATTTCAGGGGCTTTTATCATAAGAAGATCCTGCATTCGAATCTCTTCAGGTGCCTCGGGAACTAATCCCGTACAGAGGACTTATTACAAAATGCGATTTAGAGTCGGCCGTGGCCCAATGACATACGCTCAATAATACCATATATTAGCTCCCTTTTTAAATACATACACAATGCCTCGTGATACCATGTCACTAATAGAGGACTTACACAATTATCAATTCACTGCAATCAACTACCCTCCATAAGTAATGTACCAAGTATTTTACCACTACGCGTTCCTAGCGTGACACTTTAATATTATATTTGCGCTCATTATGCGCTATGCATTACTTTAAGCCGAAATGTCTTCCCAAGAACTGATAAAATCTCTTTAGTAACAATTCATATTATTTTAATTCCCATATTAATCTTTCCATGGTCGATAAATCGCTCCCTGTTTTAAAATATTCCATTGAACCTCATTTCTTACACATACGTTAAGGCTTAACGTTCTTATGTTCATATCAATTTATTTGATTTTTATTTAACATTTCCATATTTAATTATTATTATTATTATCTTTATTCTTTATACAAGTTCCAAAGCTATTTCTTTCATATCTCAACTTTACTTTATTTCAATGTCTTTCATGATTCATTAATGATATTTCACTTGCTCTTTTGACATTTGTTAAATACATTAACCCTTTATTCACATATTTCCTATACTGGATTTATTCTTTACATAATTATTCATAATTTCTCTATTTATTTTATTATTATCGTTCAGACCGTGTTCTTGATTATTCAGTATTTATTCATTAAAACACATCCCTTTCACTCAAAAACTCTGGTGGGTTTTGTACACAATCAATTTCTGACACCAAAATAAAAATGAATTTTGTACTTACATATTTTCCAGATCATCCCTGATCTTAAATCTGGTGTGGTGTTTCATTTTTGGGCCCACTTTGAACTTCTTACACCATATTAAAGGTATTCATCTTACGTAAAAACACAAATAAACATATATCTAAAACACTTAATATTGACGACATTTTTATATACTGGTGTGTCCCTTTTGAACACATAATAACACTAAAAATATTATCTAACACACAATCTTGATTATTTTACACTTCACAATTTCTCGATCACTAGGCCGTGTTTCTGCGCCTGTCACACGTGATCTTCGTAAATTCCCGTTTCCAAGGGTGAAATTTATTCGATGTCGGCTTCCTAAATGCGAAAGTCCCGAAACATCTACTGTTCCCTGGAGTTCAGTTCTGCTATTCCTATCCTGGATAACTGGATATTTATCTAGCTTGAACGGCTCCTCTGTAGATCTGTCTATTGATCCTAACGAAAGTCTATATGGATCGAGGTCTCCTCTAAGACCTATAGAATTTGTTTCTAGCAGCTAGCACTTCTCGATTCTAGTACTATTAGAATTGTTCGCCTGCTTTCTGGAGCTAATGTTTATAGTCTCCTATCCTCTTTATTTGAACTGTTTTAACACTCCTACGTTTCGAACCGTATTCTGTTCTTCCTTTTTAGGTTTCTTCAATTTAACTAACAGTTTATCTGTCTGGTACGATACTTCCGTACGTTATGATCTGTTCGTTCGCACATTTAACGACCTATCGCCTTTAAGTCCGACGTTCGCAGCCTGCTCTGACTATAACTTGCGAATTTTCACTTTAACTTGTATACAGTCGGGCCTAAATCCTATAATTAGGATTTTCCTAATACTTCACTGCGGCGATACTTTAAAATTTCGCCTTAAATGCTCCTAATGGAGGCAAGCAAGTCGTTACCACTGTGACGCCTGTGGCTATCGGATCTTCCTTCGGCGGTGTGAAACAGCGTTTTCTCCCCTCAAGGAGTACTGGTAGCTGTTATCGATGTAACGCAGAGTTACGTCCCCTCACGGACTGTCGGAATGATTACTTCTACGTCGTGGAGCAGCACTTCCCCTCACGGAATGCTCGTAGGACTGCATACGATGTGACACAGTGACGTGCCCTCTGGCTGTCTGAATACTGCATGCAATGTGATGTGATACAGCACTTCCCCTCAAGGAGTCTGTCGTGAACTGCATTCGGTGTGATACAGCGTTACGCCCCCTCACGGGCTCTCAGAATAACTGCATGATTGGCTTGGAAACGCCCGAAGCTTTATACTGTTTTACTACAAAAAAATAAGACTCAAGCCTTTCCTGTGGTCAACTTCTAAAATAATGGTGCCACAAATATAAAAATTATACCTTCCGAAAGCTCGTCTTCTCAATGTCAAATGATCTTATTGCACCTAAGAATCGATCGTGCAATTTGGAGATATTAATTAATTTCTCGTCCTCAATTATGTGGGAGTTGCATTCCTTTTGGTCTCTCCCCTCCACAGAGGCTTAGGTAATTCACCGATGACGTCGTCTTACGTCGGCAGTTTATTTCTGCACAATTATTACATGGTTTCTCTATACTGAAAAATCTCTCATTCAAAATGATTCACTGTACTGTGCTTGTTTACTCATTATTATGCTCGTAAACGTGTTAATTTTAATTATTCCTCTTCTGGTGCATATGCGACGTTGTCAAATTCCAGCAACGTCAGCTTGAATTCCGATTCAGGCTTCTCTTTCTATCACGGTGGAAGATTCCACTCAGTTATTAATACTCGTGACCAGCCCTCTCTGGCATGTCGAGTGGGGTGATCTCATCTAAGGAACATCTGTCCCTAGTCGCTTGCACAATGTTGAGCTATATTCCTGGCTTAAAATCTCTCTCCATTCCTTTAAGAAACTATACTTTTCTTTCATTTCTTCCTTAAGGACATGGTTCGACCGTCATGGACCCGATGGCCTAAGGGTTCAATATATATATATATATATATATATATATATATTGGCTACATTCGTTTCCTTTCAGGGGATACTCCTTTATTTGTTATTGCAGGTACTTCAGCTGTGTTGCCTTAACTAAGTAATTAGCATAATTTAGTCGGAGGTCAGTTTATCTCTTCACGATCCGTAGCATGAAATACTGATCTACATATTTCGTATTGATATGTACTAATCTCATTTTCTTCATCACACTGAGTGTTTTATCAACGTAATTATTTTCGGAATTCTTGCTTTAAATCGGGACTGTGACATACATTCAACTGTTCGACGGCATTGTGTGTTTTGTTTAATACTATTGCATTCTGGTGCGATTCCTATTGCCTTCTTTCTCGGTCTGTCCACGACGGACGTGTGTGTGTTATTGTTGGTCATGAAAGACAGTGTTTGTCATTTTTAATATCTTTGTGATTATTTCGTGTATTGAAAAACTTCCTTGTAAGTAATTATTTGTGGAGCTGACCGTGATATTATTATTTTTTCTTTAAATTGTATTCTATGATGATGATAATTTTTGTTTTAAGGGGCCTAACATCTAGGTTATCGGCCCCTGATGGTTTGGGTGATCGTGAAGATGAAAATGAAAAGCGAACTTAAAATTAAAACTAACTACTAACCTACATACTAGAAGATGATGATGATGATGATAGTTGTTGTTTTAAGGGGCCTAACATCGAGGTTATCGGCCCCTGATGGTTTGGGTGATCGTGGAGATGAAAATGAAATGTAAACTTAAAACTAAAACTAACTACCAGCCTACATACTAGAAGAAGAAATGGAAAACTAAAGGAGAATACGGCAAATAAAGGACAGGAGGAAAATAAATGCCCTCAACCCTCGAAGAAGGCGGATTGAGGGACTTGGTAGGAAGGAGAGCCATGAAAGGCAGATAGGAAAGTGAAAGAGGAGAGGGTCCGCCCCAAAGGTAAGGGACAAAAGGGGAAAACGGACCCAGCTCAGGAATCCCTCGGGGTCGCCAACTCCCGAACTCACCAGCCATGAGCCCCTGAGGGTGTAGCATTATCTAGGGTGCACCAAAAGTGGTGGGGCTACATACACCCAGCCTCCTTGAGGGCCTTAGCAGAAGGCAGGAGATAACATGAAAAGAAAAAGAAGGCTGACCCCTCGCAGAAGGAGGGAATCAGAAAAGATGAGACAAGGGCCAATTAAGGCGGGAAAGGAAGAGACTCCCTAGGCCTCGGATACCCTAATACCGTCGGGGTCGGAAGAGAACAAGAGTTGACCAAGTGAGGTCGACAGGAAAGAAGACAGAGAGGAGCCCGGCACAAGTAAGTGGAAGCAATGCCGGACTCAGCTGGGGCCCCGTGGTCGCCAACCCACGCCCACTAGATGTGAGCCCCTGGGGGCCCTCCTTGAGGGCCTTAAACAGAAGGCAGGAGATAACATGAAAAGAAAAAGAAGGCTGACCCCTCGCAGAAGGAGGGAATCAGAAAAGATGAGACAAGGGCCAATTAAGGCGGGAAAGGAAGTGACTTCCTAGGCCTCGGATACCCTAATACCGTCGGGGTCGGAAGAGAACAAGAGTTGACCAAGTGAGGTCGACAGGAAAGATGACAGAGAGGAGCCCGGCACAAGTAAGTGGAAGCAATGCCAGACTCAGCTGGGGCCCCGTGGTCGCCAACCCACATCCCACTAGATGTGTTCCCCTGGGGGGAAATTGTATTCTAATTTGGCGTCATATCCTAGGCTTAACCACGTGGTGTTGATGTTATGTCCAGTCTGCGCTATGTGTTTGTCGTTCTCTTAATTCTTTCCTTATTTTCGTTATTTAAATTTAACTTCATTTAATACCCCAAGGTAACTGTTACAACTTTTGCTCTTATAGCCCACATGCAAATTATCCTGTAAATTTGTCTTGGCCTTAAGGAAGTATTGTATTCCTCGGTGAGATCGATAGGGTATAGTTAGGGTTTTTATTATTTTGCTGAACCATAGACGCATCGTGTAACGTCAAATTTTATTTAATCTAAATTTTAGCTAGGGTTTTGGTCATTAAAATTTATTTATTCTTTTAAAACTAACACATGTGTTCTCATTTCATTGGTCGTAGCTCGTGTAAGTTACTGGGGGATAGCTGTTGTTAAGCCTGTGGGACAATCCCATTGCCTTCTTCCTCCTATAGGTACTATCAACTGAAGAGGGGGAGGGGGGGGGGGCAGTGTGATTGCAGTGGCGGACTCTGGGCTACGCGCTTTCCCACCGACATCTCTGGATTTAATTCGCAATTGGTAATACTCCCCTCGCCCTCAATTGTATTTTGTGGGTATTTTGAATCTCAATTGGATTTTGTAAATATTTTCAATCTAAATTGCATTTTTTAAGTATTGTCCATCCAAATGGGTTTGAATCTACCATAAATTTTGTAAGAATTTTCAATTTCAATTGCATTTTGTAAGCATTTTGATGATGATTATGATAATTGTTTGATGGTTGATGATAATTGTTGTTTTAAGGGGCCTAACATCTAGGTTATCGGCCCCTGATGGTTTGGGTGATCGTGAAGATGAAAATGAAAAGCGAACTTAAAACTAAAACTAACTACTAAAGTACATACTAGAAGAAGAAAAGGAAAACTAAAGGAGAATAAGGCAAATAGAAGGACAGAAGGAAAAGAAATGCCCTCAACCCTCGGAGAAGGCGGATTGAGGGACTTGGAAGGAAGGAGAGCCATGAAAGGCATAGAGGAAAGTGAAAGAGGAGAGGGTCCGCCCCAAAGGTAAGGGACAAAAGGGGAAAACAGACCCAGCTCAGGAATCCCTCGGGGTCGCAACTCCCGAACTCACCAGCCGTGAGCCCCTGAGGGTGTAGCATTATCTAGAGTGCAGCAAAAGTGGTGGGGCTACGGACACCCTGCCTCCTTAAGGGCCTAGAGCACAAGGCAGGAAGTAAAAGGAAGAGAAAAAGAAGGCTGACCCCTCGCAGAAGGAGGGTATCAGAAAAGATGAGACAAGGGCCAATTAAGGCGGGGAAGGAAGAGACTCCCTAGGCCTCGGATACCTTAATACCGTCAGGGTCGGAAGAGAACAAGAGTTGACCAAGTGAGGTCGACAGGAAAGAGGACGGAGAGGAGCCCGGCACAAGTAAGTGGAAGCAATGCCGGACTCAGCTGGGGCCCCGTGGTCGCCAACCCACGCCCACAAGATGTGAGCCCCTGGGGGTGATAATTGTTTTTTAATGGGCCAAACATCTGGGTTATCGGCCCCTAATGGTTTGGTGATAGTAAAAAATGAAAACACAAAAACAAAACAAAACTAATACTTGTGTTGCACGTCACATTAAATCACCTCAAGATGCTCCAACCCTACCAAGATTTACCCATCACTGCTCTTCCAGTTCGGAGCTTGCTTCAACAATATTCCTTAATCACCTTTCTCCAAGAAGAAATATATGTGGCATATTCTCCAGTTGAAAATCAGGACAAGTTAACGCATTATAAATGACTATTCCTGAATATCCTATTGTTCTCGCCGTCCAAGTGCGCGAGGCATAACTTCGGACAGTAACTGCACTGTTTCGAACATTTAAATTCCTTAACTTCACATGCCTTGAACATGCGGCCATATAACCTCAAAATTCACCTTTGCCCAGTATCGATTATTATCGAACCCGCCACTCCGACGTATATAATCAGCAGCGAGGCGACAGAAGAAGATCGCCAAGCGGCCGACCAGTATGACCAACCTGCGCCCGAAGAAAGGCACTTCTTATGGGACTTCCACAAAGAAGAATGAAGTTTACTGTGCTTTGTAAAATGGTTTGAATTTCATATATGTGCCGTGCCGGGGCTTGACTCTTATCCAATGTACTGCTCGAGGAGAAAGACGTTATCGCTCCCCGAAACCGAACAACAGGTGTCCACCCAGTCCTCTCAAGGATGGGTTAGTTTAGGTTTTAGTATGTAACACTTGTATGTATCTGTGTTCGGCGAAGTGGGGAAGCGTGAACCTTATTTGCTTGCTCCTTGAATGTTTTTAGCTAGTGATTTCTGGTATCAATTTGCGTGTTTTTGGCATTGAGTGGTAACTCGTGGCCGCTGGGGAGTGGGATATTAGTCTTCGTCCTGTATAATCCTTGAATTGTTCGTCAATTTTCCTTTCGAGGCCACGTTGTACAGTGACTAAGACGATTCCCCTTTTTCGGGCGATGGTTTTGCGGACGCTGCGACTCTCTTGTTTCGGTATTATTTTAGCTCTAATTCCTTAGGATGGCACGTTTCCCTGGCTCCCTCGAACGCAGCATTTATTTATTCAACGGGGTCTCTTTATTCTTAACCTTTGTTTCCATCTTACGCTTTCGTTGGTCCACGTGTTTTAGTCGTAGCTTATCGCTCACGCCATTTCTTTGGCTTCATTCCTTTCGCCTTGCGCCCGTTTCATTTTGTTATGCTGATAATTTCGTAAATCTATTTTTTGGGGGGGGATTTGGTTTAAAATTTCATTTCACGGCGGGACTGGCTGGCTTGGATTGCCTTGTGTTGGCAGCCATTTGGGGTTCCGTTATCACCTCCGCCATTTTAATGCAGTCTTGTTTAGGTCCGTGTCCATGGCGGTTATCTCTTGGTCGCCGCTGAGTTTCAGCGGGGCTTGTATATTTGTAAAGTACGGTAGTTTTGTTTTTCCTCGTATCGTCATTTACGATTTACGATAACCTTCGTATTCTTGTGTTGTTAATTTTAATGTAATTTCCGTGCTGTTTAATTATTTACGCTTGAGATAACTTGGCGTAGCCTGTGTTTGTTAGTTCTAAAACTTATGTAACCTCATGTAATCTTCGTAACCTCGTGGTTTGTAAGACTGAAGAATCGTCGCCTTTAGGTCCACATCTTGTTGGGTTTTAGTTTCCACGTGCACGTGGCCTGAGGCCAAACTTTTGTGTGCTATAAGTGATGTCGTTGTGTTGTTAGACATAATGTATTTGAAACGTGCCTTAAATGTACGGTAACATAAATGTAACTGTTGGCCCCAATATCCGGGTGGTCCATATAGTATTGTACCCGATACTTAGTTGAGGCTATCGGCTACGCCAGCAGACATTAAGCCGTAGTTGAGGTTTTGGGAAGAGTTAAGAAAAGATAGCGCTCAGATCGAGTCAAGAGGAATGTCAAGATGACGTAGAAGGTCTAGGATCAAGAAGGCACTGACCGCAGTCAAGCAGATGGAATTATGGATGGAATTATGAAGCTTTATTAAGATCTATATGGAACATGGTATTTAAACATCTTAGAAGAGGAGATATAACATGCATTATATGTGGTAATTATTTAAAGGAAGTCAGATAACCCTTAAGTTATTTTATAACTTAATAGCCGAGATGATGGGGTTTCGAGATTATATTTGTGACGCAAGACCACGGTGGTGGGGAGGACGTCACGTGACCGCACCAGGCAGGTAAGGGTCGAGGCAGTGCAGACACTGTCAGTGGAGCTCTGTGAGCCAAGCAAGAAAGTCAAGCTGAGTAGCGCACGCCAAGCGCATGGTACAGATCGCGCAGCGAACAGAAACTGTCACGGAAAGTGAAAGCGACAGTTTCAACTTCTCCGAGCAGCGAACGGCAAGTAGGTCAGTGAGCCGGTCGGACATCCGCAGCAAACAATGATGATGATGATAATTGTTGTTTTAAGGGGCCTAACATCGAGGTTATCGGCCCCTAATGAAATGAAATGGCGTGAAATGAAAGGATGTAGATAAAAACAACTCACTGCCATGGATGTAGCGAAAATGGTGTTTAGAAAACAGACAGTGAGCCCCAAAAAATTATGCCTTATTTGAATAAAAAGAATAAAAGGCGGATGGTAAAAAAGGATAAAACAAATAAGGCATAGTGAACAATACAATACATAACACAATACAAATCATAAAACAGATTTAACCAGAATTAAAAGTCGTAACTACACATTTAAACTTAAAAAAGTAACCACTCTCCCTCATGACCCGGCTGACGAGGTCAGCTGACGGCCCGTCATCACGGAGAATAAGGGAGAGGGTATTAGGCAGTTTAAGAGTCCCTCGAAGATCGGCCAGATCCACACACTCCAAGAGAAGGTGTGCCACGGTTAGGTGGGCGCCGCAAGTACACACAGGAGGATCTTCTCTCTTTAGCAAGTGGGAGTGCGTAGCAATCCCATGGCCGATCCGGAGTCGACAGAGTACCACAGCTTCCTTCCGGAGAGATCGGAAGGAAGATTTCCACACCTTCGTTGTCTCCTTGATGCCTCTCAGTTTGTTGGGTGGAGGCGTGGCACGCCATGCCTCCTCCCAATGCGACAGGATCGAATGCCGCAACTGAGAGCGCACATCACTAGCAGGCACCTTATACGGTAGCGAGGGCAGTGCAACTGCCTCTCTCGCCGCCTGATCAGCAAGCTCGTTTCCCGCAATACCCATGTGGCTAGGAAGCCACACAAAGGTCACCCCGGTTCCAGCGTTACGCGAACTGACGAGCTGGTCGTGCACACGCTGGACCAACGGGTGCTTCGGGAAACACACATCGATCGCCTGCAGCGCACTCAGAGAGTCAGTACACACAAGAAAGTGCTGGTGATCGTCTGATAACGTGTACCGCAGAGCCTCTAAGATGGCATAGAGCTCCGCAGTGTACACGCTACAGGCCTCGGGAAGTGAAAAGAGAAACCGACGATCCTCAGCCACAAATGCACAGCCTACTTTCTCGTTTACCCTCGAACCGTCCGTGAATACAAGCCCTGGTCCCGGACACCGTGTCACCACGGACTGGAACAGCCTCCGATGGATGGAGGAGTCCGTGTCCGACTTGGCGCCGGCGTGCAGATCCAGGATGATATCAGGGCGAGAGACCATCCACGGAGGGGCCTTGCTAGGTACTCGGACGATACAGGAGACAGAAGGAAATCGGAACTGACGGTATAAGTCATCCAAGCGAATCCCCGCCGGCCGAGTGGCTCGGGCGAGCACATCATACAGCCGGCGATTCGGATTGTAAAACAAACATGGATAGCTTGGATGAAGTGGTATCTGTCGAATAGTTGCAGCATAGGTCAGCAGTACTTGTTGGCGCCTCAGGTGTAAAGGAGGTACGCCAGCCTCGGCGAGCAAGCTGACGACTGGGCTTGTCCGAAAGGCACCCGTCGCCAGCCTCACACCGCCGTGGTGGACACTGTCCAGTTTAACAAGCACTGACTTACGGGCCGAACCATATGCTACACTGCCATAATCTAACCTAGATAAAATCAGGGACTTGTAAAAACGCAGGAGCACCGCGCGGTCCGCCCCCCATGATGTGCCGCTAAGAAACCGCAACATGTTGAGTTTCTTAGCGCAGGCAGTTTTCAAACACCGCACGTGTGGTTCCCACGTCAATTTCTGATCGAAAAGGAGCCCAAGGAACCGGTACGCAGCAACAACAGGCAAAGCTACATTGCCCAGATAAAGCTCAGGATCTGGATGGAGGGTGCGCTTTCGGCAGAAATGGACAACCGAGGACTTAGCGGTTGAGAATCGAAAGCCATGCTCCAGTGTCCAGCGTTCCACTCTCCGAATAGCTTGTTGTAGCTGTCGTTCAGCGACCGCCATATTTTGCGCACTATAATGTAGAGCAAAGTCGTCTACATATAGCGACGGTACCACTGCTGGACCAGCAGCAGCGACTATACCGTTTATGGCAATCGCAAATAATGTTACGCTAAGCACCGATCCCTGTGGGACTCCGTTTTCCTGTATATGATATTGCGAATATGTCCCCCCTATTCGGACACGGAACAGGCGAAGGGACAGAAAATTCGCAATAAAAACCGGCAAGTTACCTCGGAATTTCCACTGATGCAGGGTAGAGAGGATGCCGTAACGCCAAGTGGTGTCATAGGCCTTCTCGAGGTCAAAGAAAACAGCGACTAGGTGCTGTCTCCGGAGAAAAGCGTCCTGTATGGCAGTCTCCAGGCGTACCAGATGGTCGTTGGTACACCGTGACGCCCTGAAACCACACTGGTATTCAGACAGGAGTCCCCGTTTCTCCAGGACCCACACCAGGCGCCGATTGACCATCCTCTCAAAGAGCTTGCACAAACCGTTTGTGAGACGAATAGGTCTGTAACTCCCTGACAATTTGGGATCCTTATCGGGCTTCAGGATAGGTATAATGATACCTTCCTGCCATTGCGCTGGAAACACACCTTCCAACCAGATACGATTAAACACCCTGAGCAAATAGCGAATGCTCTCATCGTTAAGGTGTTTAAGCATTTGGTTGTGAATATTATCCGGGCCAGGAGACGTGTCCCTGCAGAGCGCCAGCGCTCCGCGGAGTTCCCACTCCGTAAAGGGCACGTTGTACTCCTCCGAAGCGCGGGAAGCAAAACTAAGATGGAAACGTTCCGCTTCGCGCTTCAGGGCCACGAAGGCAGGGTCATAGTTACCGGAACCGGATATATCCGCAAAATACGAGGCGAGATGGTTTGCAACGCGATAAGGATCTGTAACCAGTTCATTAGCAATGGAAATTCCCGGTACAGTAGAAGATGTCTGAATTCCCGAAATGCGTCGCAGTTTAGTCCACACTTGAGAGGAGGGGGTATGTGCCGTAATAGAAGACACATACCGTTCCCAGGATTGTTTCTTACTCTGGCGAATAAGAATCCGTGCCTTGGCACGGAATTTCTTAAACGCCACCAAATTGGCCATGGTTGGACGCCGACGGTAGTGCTTATGAGCTCGACGACGGTCTCTTATTGCCGCTGCAATATCCTCTGTCCACCAAGGGACGAGTTTGCGACGAGGAGTCCCAGAAAAGGATGGAATGGACTCCTCGGCGGCAGCAAGAAGCACATCGGTGATGTGCTGTACCTCGTCATCGACGCTCCGGCAACCAAGATCAACGAATACAGCTCGTTCTTGAAACGAGGGCCAATTTGCCCGCTTAAGAACCCAACGACTGGGGAACTCAACGGGCGTCTGGTTCAGAAGGGTAAGAACGATCGGGAAATGGTCACTGTCACAGAGGTCATCGTGTACATACCAGCCAAATAAGGGGACCAGCGCACGGCTACACACACTCAAGTCAATGTGTGAGTACGTGCCGTGCGCTAAGCTAAAATGTGTAGCTTCCCCTGTATTTAATAGACATAAATCCAACCCTTGACTTAAGCCTTCCACGTCCCTTCCTCTGGGGCAGGAAGATGGTGATCCCCAGTGGGGGTGATGAGAGTTGAAATCACCCACGAGTAAGAAAGGGACTGGAAGTTGATCAACAAGATCTAAGACGTCATTAATATCAAGGGGTTGGTTCGGTGGAAGGTACACGTTACAAACAGTTGTCATAGCAGGCAAGGACACGCGAACTGCAATAGCTTCCAGAGGAGTGGCGAGTGGAAACTCCTCACTATAGCAGTCAGAGCGAACGAAGGTACAAACGCCCCCGGAAGCCCGGGCGGCGTCTTGTCGCTCTTTAGAGTATAGTCGGAAACCTCTCAGAACAGTCTCGTGATCAGGTCTGAGGTTTGTTTCCTGTAGGCAGACTATACTCGCCGCGTATTGGGCAATAAGCTGACGGAGCTCTGTCAAATGCCTGTCATAACTGTTACAATTCCACTGTAACAGTGCCATTGTGTGAACTTAGGGAATAAGTTGGAGCAGCAAGCTACTCCAACTTTGACTCTGGAGAATCTACAGTCACTACGTCGACTATAATCTCCATGTCCTCAGGCGAGTTCATGGAGTGAATCGACTCGGTAGATGATTTCCTGGAC
This sequence comes from Meconema thalassinum, assembly GCA_946902985.2. Classification (NCBI taxonomy): domain Eukaryota; kingdom Metazoa; phylum Arthropoda; class Insecta; order Orthoptera; family Tettigoniidae; genus Meconema; species Meconema thalassinum. The sequence goes on along the minus strand of OX336392.1, from coordinate 477,674,812 downwards.
GCAGTTCGGCGGCGGGGGGATCTCCGTGGGGAGCGCGAAGATCTGGGGGCCGAAACGTCCCCAGGCGCAGAAGCATCCGCAGGTGTTGGCGCGGATGGCTTCCCCTTTTTTGGAGAAAGGGAATGCGTAGTGCGGGGTCCCTTCTTACCCGCCCCCGGCTCTTTAAGGTATATAGACGGGTCAGGAGCCGAAGTCCTGACCCTGGTCGACGATGCCGCCTCCGCCGGCTTCGGCGCGGCTTTCGCCGACCGTTTGGATGGGGAGGAAGACTTCGACTTCCTCCCGAGTGGGGAGGAAGTCTTCAACTTCCTCCCCTGCTGTGCGGGCGGAGCAGCCTTCGCTCGCACAGCCTTCGTGTTGGCCGAAGGTGGAGTTGAAGTCACCTTCGGGCTTTCCATTATAATCATAGGTGCTGGCTTCGGAACAGGTAACTCAGTTGCAGATTTCACAGCTGGTACAAAAGATGAGGTCGCCGGGACCAAATTTGGTATTATGGCTCTATAATCGATCGTTGGAGGAGGCGAAATCGTGGTTTGGTACTTCTTGCGGGCCTCCTGGTAGGTGAGACCATCCAGGGTTTTGATCTCCTGGATTTTCTTCTCACTCAGGAAGACAGGGCAGTTCCTGTCCCGAGGAGAATGAAATCCAGGGCAATTAGTGCACTGATAAGGTGTTGTGCACTCTTCCGCTTCGTGTGGTACCTTACCGCATGTTCCGCAGACGTCAGGGCTCGAGCATCGGGATAACATATGCCCGAACTTCTGGCACTTATAACACCTCATGGGTGGAGGGATATAAGGCCGGACGTCACAACGGTAACTGGTAACCTTGACTTTCTCCGGGAGCACCGAAAGCTCAAAGGAAATAATGAAAGCACCAGTATCCACGATTTGACCGTTGACCTTGCGCGTAATGCGCCGGACATCAGTCACGTGACGGTGCTGCATATCCTCCCTGAGCTCCTCGTCAGTGTTCAGAATCAGGTCCCGGTGGAAAATAACTCCTCGGACCAGATTCAGGGATGTGTGCTTTTCCACTTTGACGGGAATGTCGCCAAAGTGGTCACATTGCAAAAGTCGTTCAACTTGCTCACCAGTCCTAGTCTTGAGCAACAAGCTACCGTTCCTCATCTTTTGTACCTTCTCAAGCTCACCATAGACACCTTCTATGTGGCGAGAAAACAAAATACTCTTTACCAGCTTGAAATCACCCCCATCTGTTCTGGTAGCTACCAGAAACTTGGGGGTGTTAGCACCCAGATTTTCACGCACAGATTGTTCCCAGGGGGTTGATCCCCGTAGGGAATCAAAAGTTAAAGACTTGGGTGTAGGACCACCCTGTTTGGGTGTACGACCACCCTGGTTGGGGATTTTTCTTTTAGAACCCATGGCCAGATCATCCTCCCCGAATGCCACCGACATCCGATCACGGGCCGTCACAGTAGGCGCTACCCAGCCAGGGCAAGGCCCGCCTAGCTTGGAAGGCATTGCCCGGGGGTCCGATGTTTTACAATGCCGTATCGGCATGTACCCCTTGGCATATACTGGATTTTACAGCTCAGACATTCGGCTGTGCGGGGACCTGCGTAGTCAGGCGGATACTACTGAACGGGTACATGGCACACCCACCTGTCGGCGCGGCCAAGACCGGAACAGGCTTTCGAGCGTAGTCGCTAGCGTAAGTGGCCCATCCCCTAACAGCACGCACATATAGAAATTTTGGTTGCCAGACCCTGAAAGCAGTGACGGAAAGAAGTGCGATATAACCTAATGAGAGTTATACCGCACGGGTGTATGTCTTTTAGAGCTGACTGTCAAACCCTCGAAAGGGGACCGTTCCGAGAAGTCCTTTTAGTCGCCTTTTACGACTGGCAGGGAGTACCGTGGATGTATTCGCTTCCTCCCACCCACTGGGGGTCCAATTCACAAAAACAACGCGGAGTCCTTAAAGTATAGCCAAGGTCGCCCCTTTTAGTCGCCTCTTACGACAGGCAGGGGATACCGTGGGTGTATTCTAAACCCCCCACCCACAGGGGGAGACCGCCATATTTTGCGCACTATAATGTAGAGCGAAGTCGTCTACATATAGCGACGGTACCACTGCTGAACCAGCAGCAGCGACTATACCGTTTATGGCAATCGCAAATAATGTGACGCTAAGCACCGATCCCTGTGGGACTCCGTTTTCCTGTATATGATATTGCGAATATGTCCCCCCTATTCGGACACGGAACAGGCGAAGGGACAGAAAATTCGCAATAAAAACCGGCAAGTTACCTCGGAATTTCCATTGATGCAGGGTAGAGAGGATGCCGTAACGCCAAGTGGTGTCATAGGCCTTCTCGAGGTCAAAGAAAACAGCGACTAGGTGCTGTCTCCGGAGAAAAGCGTCCTGTATGGCAGTCTCCAGGCGTACCAGATGGTCGTTGGTAGACCGAGACGCCCTGAAACCACACTGGTATTCAGACAGGAGGCCCCGTTTCTCCAGGACCCACACCAGGCGCCGATTGACCATCGTCTCAAAGAGCTTGCACAAACCGTTTGTGAGACAAATAGGTCTGTAACTCCCTGACAATTTGGGATCCTTATCGGGCTTCAGGATAGGTATAATGATACCTTCCTGCCATTGCGCTGGAAACACACCTTCCAACCAGATACGATTAAACACCCTGAGCAAATAGCGAATGCTCTCATCGTTAAGGTGTTTAAGCATCTGGTTGTGAATATTATCCGGGCCAGGAGACGTGTCCCTGCAGAGCGCCAGCGCTCCGCGGAGTTCCCACTCCGTAAAGGGCACGTTGTACTCCTCCGAAGCGCGGGAAGCAAAACTAAGATGGAAACGTTCCGCTTCGCGCTTCAGGGCCACGAAGGCAGGGTCATAGTTATCGGAACCGGATATATCCGCAAAATACGAGGCGAGATGGTTTGCAACGCGATAAGGATCTGTAACCAGTTCATTAGCAATGGAAATTCCCGGTACAGTAGAAGATGTCTGAATTCCCGAAATGCGTCGTAGTTTAGTCCACACTTGAGAGGAGGGGGTATGTGCCGTAATAGAAGACACATACCGTTCCCAGGATTGTTTCTTACTCTGGCGAATAAGAATCCGTGACTTGGCACGAAATTTCTTAAACGCCACCAAATTGGCCATGGTTGGACGCCGACGGTAGTGCTTATGAGCTCGACGACGGTCTCTTATTGCCGCTGCAATATCCTCTGTCCACCAAGGGACGAGTTTGCGACGAGGAGTCCCAGAAAAGGAGGGAATGGACTCTTCGGCGGCAGCCAGAAGCACATCAGTGATGTGCTGTACCTCGTCATCGACGCTTCGGCAACCAAGATCAACGAACACAGCTCGTTCTTGAAACGAGGGCCAATTTGCCCGCTTAAGAACCCAACGACTGGGGAACTCCACGGGCGTCTGGTTCAGAAGGGTAAGAACGATCGGGAAATGGTCACTGTCACAGAGGTCGTCGTGTACATACCAACCAAATAGGGGGACCAGCGCACGGCTACACACACTCAGGTCAATGTGTGAGTACGTGCCGTGCGCTAAGCTAAAATGTGTAGCTTCCCCTGTATTTAATATACATAAATCCAACCCTTGAATTAAGCCTTCCACGTCCCTTCCTCTGGGGCAGGATGATGGTGATCCCCATTGGGGGTGATGAGAGTTGAAATCACCCACGAGTAGGAAAGGGACTGGAAGTTGATCAACAAGATCTAAGACGTCATTAATATCAAGGGGTTGGTTCGGTGGAAGGTACACGTTACAAACAGTTGTCATAGCAGGCAAGGACACGCGAACTGCAATAGCTTCCAGAGGAGTGGCGAGTGGAAACTCCTCACTATAGCAGTCAGAGCGAACGAAATTACAAACGCCCCCGGAAGCCCGGGCGGCGTCTTGTCGCTCTTTAGAGTATAGTCGGAAACCTCTCAGAACAGTCTCGTGATCAGGTCTGAGGTTTGTTTCCTGTAGGCAGACTATACTCGCTGCGTATTGGGCAATAAGCTGACGGATCTCTGTCAAATGCCTGTCATAACTATTACAATTCCACTGTAACAGTGCCATTGTGTGAACTTAGGGAATAAGTTGGAGCAGCAAGCTACTCCAACTTTGACTCTGGAGGATCTACAGTCACTACGTCGACTATAATCTCCATGTCCTCAGGCGAGTTCATGGAGGGAATCGACTCAGTGGAAGATTTCCTGGACGCAGTTCGGCGGCGGGGGGATCTCCGTGGGGAGCGCGCAGATCTGAGGACCGAAACGTCCCCAGGCGCAGAAGCATCCGCAGGTGTTGGCGCGGATGGCTTCCCCTTTTTTGGAGAAAGGGAATGCGTAGTGCGGGGTCCCTTCTTACCCGCCCCCGGCTCTTTAAGGTATATAGACGGGTCAGGAGCCGAAGTCCTGACCCTGGTCGACGATGCCGCCTCCGCCGGCTTCGGCGCGGCTTTCGCCGACCGTTTGGGTGGGGAGGAAGACTTCGACTTCCTCCCGAGTGGGGAGTAAGTCGTCAACTTCCTCCCCTGCTGTGCGGGCGGAGCAGCCTTCGCTCGCACAGCCTTCGTGCTGGCCGAAGGTGGAGTTGAAGTCACCTTCGGGCTTTCCATTATAATCATAGGTGCTGGCTTCGGAACAGGTAACTCAGTTGCAGATTTCACAGCTGGTACAAAAGATGAGGTCGCCGGGACCAAATTTGGTATTATGGCTCTATAATCGATCGTTGGAGGAGGCGAAATCGTGGTATGGTACTTCTTGCGGGCCTCCTGGTAGGTGAGACCATCCAGGGTTTTGATCTCCTGGATTTTCTTCTCACTCAGGAAGATGATGATGATGATAATTGTTGTTTTAAGGGGCCTAACATCTAGGTTATCGGCCCCTGATGGTTTGGGTGGTCGTGAAGAAGAAAATGAAAAGCGAACTTAAAACTAAAACTAACTAATAACCTACATACTAGAAGAAGAAATGGAAAAATAAAGGAGAATAAGGCAAATAACAGGACAGAAGGAAAAGAAATGCCCTCAACCCTCGGAGAAGGCGGATTGAGGGACTTGGAAGGAAGGAGAGCCATGAAAGGCAGATAGGACAGTGAAAGAGGGGAGGGTCCGCCCCAACGGTAAGGGACAAAAGGGGAAAACGGACCCAGCTCAGGAATCCCTCGGGGTCGCCAACTCCCGAACTCACCAGCCGTGAGCCCCTGAGGGTGTAGCATTATCTAGGGTGCACCAAAAGTGGTGGGGCTACCTACACCCTGCCTCCTTAAGGGCCTTGAGCACAAGGCAGGAGGTAAAAGGAAAAGAAAAAGAAGGCTGACCTCTCACAGAAGGAGGGTGTCAGGAAAGATGAGACAAGGGCCAATTAAGGCGGGAAAGGAAGAGACTCCCTAGGCCTCGGATACCCTAATACCGTCGGGGTCGGAAGAGAACAAGAGTTGACCAAGTGAGGTCGACAGGAAAGAATACGGAGAGGAGCCCGGCACAAGTAAGTGGAAGGAATGCCGGACTCAGCTGGGGCCCCGTGGTCGCCAACCCACGCCCACTAGAAGTGAGCCCCTGGGGGATCACTCAGGAAGGCAGGGCAGTTCCTGTCCCGAGGAGAATGAAATCCAGGGCAATTAGTGCACTGATAAGGTGTTGTGCACTCTTCCGCTTCGTGTGGTACCTTACCGCATGTTCCGCAGACGTCAGGGCTCGAGCATCGGGATAACATATGCCCGAACTTCTGGCACTTATAACACCTCATGGGTGGAGGGATATAAGGCCGGACGTCACAACGGTAACTGGTAACCTTGACTTTCTCCGGGAGCACCGAGAGCTCAAAGGAAATAATGAAAGCACCAGTATCCACGATTTGACCATTGACCTTGCGCGTAATGCGCCGGACATCAGTCACGTGACGGTGCTGCATATCCTCCTTGAGCTCCTCGTCAGTGTTCAGAATCAGGTCCCGGTGGAAAATAACTCCTCGGACCAGATTCAGGGATGTGTGCTTTTCCACTTTGACGGGAATGTCGCCAAAGTGGTCACATTGCAAAAGTCGTTCAACTTGCTCACCAGTCCTAGTCTTGAGCAACAAGCTACCGTTCCTCATCTTTTGTACTTTCTCAAGCTCACCATAGACACCTTCTATGTGGCGAGAAAACAAAATACTCTTTACCAGCTTGAAATCACCCCCATCTGTTCTGGTAGCTACCAGAAACTTGGGGGTGTTAGCACCCAGATTTTCACGCACAGATTGTTCCCAGGGGGTTGATCCCCGTAGGGAATCAAAAGTTAAAGACTTGGGTGTAGGACCACCCTGTTTGGGTGTACGACCACCCTGGTTGGGGATTTTTCTTTTAGAACCCATGGCCAGATCATCCTCCCCGAATGCCACCGACATCCGATCACGGGCCGTCACAGTAGGCGCTACCCAGCCAGGGCAAGGCCCGCCTAGCTTGGAAGGCATTGCCCGGGGGTCCGATGTTTTACAATGCCGTATCGGCATGTACCCCTTGGCATATACTGGATTTTACAGCTCAGACATTCGGCTGTGCGGGGACCTGCGTAGTCAGGCGGATACTACTGAACGGGTACATGGCACACCCACCTGTCGGCGCGGCCAAGACCGGAACAGGCTTTCGAGCGTAGTCGCTAGCGTAAGTGGCCCATCCCCTAACAGCACGCACATATAGAAATTTTGGTTGCCAGACCCTGAAAGCAGTGACGGAAAGAAGTGCGATATAACCTAATGAGAGTTATACCGCACGGGTGTATGTCTTTTAGAGCTGACTGTCAAACCCTCGAAAGGGGACCGTTCCGAGAAGTCCTTTTAGTCGCCTTTTACGACTGGCAGGGAGTACCGTGGATGTATTCGCTTCCTCCCACCCACTGGGGGTCCAATTCACAAAAACAACGCGGAGTCCTTAAAGTATAGCCAAGGTCGCCCCTTTTAGTCGCCTCTTACGACAGGCAGGGGATACCGTGGGTGTATTCTAAACCCCCCACCCACAGGGGGAGACCGCCATATTTTGCGCACTATAATGTAGAGCGAAGTCGTCTACATATAGCGACGGTACCACTGCTGAACCAGCAGCAGCGACTATACCGTTTATGGCAATCGCAAATAATGTGACGCTAAGCACCGATCCCTGTGGGACTCCGTTTTCCTGTATATGATATTGCGAATATGTCCCCCCTATTCGGACACGGAACAGGCGAAGGGACAGAAAATTCGCAATAAAAACCGGCAAGTTACCTCGGAATTTCCATTGATGCAGGGTAGAGAGGATGCCGTAACGCCAAGTGGTGTCATAGGCCTTCTCGAGGTCAAAGAAAACAGCGACTAGGTGCTGTCTCCGGAGAAAAGCGTCCTGTATGGCAGTCTCCAGGCGTACCAGATGGTCGTTGGTACACCGAGACGCCCTGAAACCACACTGGTATTCAGACAGGAGGCCCCGTTTCTCCAGGACCCACACCAGGCGCCGATTGACCATCGTCTCAAAGAGCTTGCACAAACCGTTTGTGAGACAAATAGGTCTGTAACTCCCTGACAATTTGGGATCCTTATCGGGCTTCAGGATAGGTATAATGATACCTTCCTGCCATTGCGCTGGAAACACACCTTCCAACCAGATACGATTAAACACCCTGAGCAAATAGCGAATGCTCTCATCGTTAAGGTGTTTAAGCATCTGGTTGTGAATATTATCCGGGCCAGGAGACGTGTCCCTGCAGAGCGCCAGCGCTCCGCGGAGTTCCCACTCCGTAAAGGGCACGTTGTACTCCTCCGAAGCGCGGGAAGCAAAACTAAGATGGAAACGTTCCGCTTCGCGCTTCAGGGCCACGAAGGCAGGGTCATAGTTATCGGAACCGGATATATCCGCAAAATACGAGGCGAGATGGTTTGCAACGCGATAAGGATCTGTAACCAGTTCATTAGCAATGGAAATTCCCGGTACAGTAGAAGATGTCTGAATTCCCGAAATGCGTCGTAGTTTAGTCCACACTTGAGAGGAGGGGGTATGTGCCGTAATAGAAGACACATACCGTTCCCAGGATTGTTTCTTACTCTGGCGAATAAGAATCCGTGACTTGGCACGAAATTTCTTAAACGCCACCAAATTGGCCATGGTTGGACGCCGACGGTAGTGCTTATGAGCTCGACGACGGTCTCTTATTGCCGCTGCAATATCCTCTGTCCACCAAGGGACGAGTTTGCGACGAGGAGTCCCAGAAAAGGAGGGAATGGACTCTTCGGCGGCAGCCAGAAGCACATCAGTGATGTGCTGTACCTCGTCATCGACGCTTCGGCAACCAAGATCAACGAACACAGCTCGTTCTTGAAACGAGGGCCAATTTGCCCGCTTAAGAACCCAACGACTGGGGAACTCCACGGGCGTCTGGTTCAGAAGGGTAAGAACGATCGGGAAATGGTCACTGTCACAGAGGTCGTCGTGTACATACCAACCAAATAGGGGGACCAGCGCACGGCTACACACACTCAGGTCAATGTGTGAGTACGTGCCGTGCGCTAAGCTAAAATGTGTAGCTTCCCCTGTATTTAATATACATAAATCCAACCCTTGAATTAAGCCTTCCACGTCCCTTCCTCTGGGGCAGGAAGATGGTGATCCCCATTGGGGGTGATGAGAGTTGAAATCACCCACGAGTAGGAAAGGGACTGGAAGTTGATCAACAAGATCTAAGACGTCATTAATATCAAGGGGTTGGTTCGGTGGAAGGTACACGTTACAAACAGTTGTCATAGCAGGCAAGGACACGCGAACTGCAATAGCTTCCAGAGGAGTGGCGAGTGGAAACTCCTCACTATAGCAGTCAGAGCGAACGAAATTACAAACGCCCCCGGAAGCCCGGGCGGCGTCTTGTCGCTCTTTAGAGTATAGTCGGAAACCTCTCAGAACAGTCTCGTGATCAGGTCTGAGGTTTGTTTCCTGTAGGCAGACTATACTCGCTGCGTATTGGGCAATAAGCTGACGGATCTCTGTCAAATGCCTGTCATAACTATTACAATTCCACTGTAACAGTGCCATTGTGTGAACTTAGGGAATAAGTTGGAGCAGCAAGCTACTCCAACTTTGACTCTGGAGGATCTACAGTCACTACGTCGACTATAATCTCCATGTCCTCAGGCGAGTTCATGGAGGGAATCGACTCAGTGGAAGATTTCCTGGACGCAGTTCGGCGGCGGGGGGATCTCCGTGGGGAGCGCGCAGATCTGAGGACCGAAACGTCCCCAGGCGCAGAAGCATCCGCAGGTGTTGGCGCGGATGGCTTCCCCTTTTTTGGAGAAAGGGAATGCGTAGTGCGGGGTCCCTTCTTACCCGCCCCCGGCTCTTTAAGGTATATAGACGGGTCAGGAGCCGAAGTCCTGACCCTGGTCGACGATGCCGCCTCCGCCGGCTTCGGCGCGGCTTTCGCCGACCGTTTGGGTGGGGAGGAAGACTTCGACTTCCTCCCGAGTGGGGAGTAAGTCGTCAACTTCCTCCCCTGCTGTGCGGGCGGAGCAGCCTTCGCTCGCACAGCCTTCGTGCTGGCCGAAGGTGGAGTTGAAGTCACCTTCGGGCTTTCCATTATAATCATAGGTGCTGGCTTCGGAACAGGTAACTCAGTTGCAGATTTCACAGCTGGTACAAAAGATGAGGTCGCCGGGACCAAATTTGGTATTATGGCTCTATAATCGATCGTTGGAGGAGGCGAAATCGTGGTATGGTACTTCTTGCGGGCCTCCTGGTAGGTGAGACCATCCAGGGTTTTGATCTCCTGGATTTTCTTCTCACTCAGGAAGATGATGATGATGATAATTGTTGTTTTAAGGGGCCTAACATCTAGGTTATCGGCCCCTGATGGTTTGGGTGGTCGTGAAGAAGAAAATGAAAAGCGAACTTAAAACTAAAACTAACTAATAACCTACATACTAGAAGAAGAAATGGAAAACTAAAGGAGAATAAGGCAAATAACAGGACAGAAGGAAAAGAAATGCCCTCAACCCTCGGAGAAGGCGGATTGAGGGACTTGGAAGGAAGGAGAGCCATGAAAGGCAGATAGGACAGTGAAAGAGGGGAGGGTCCGCCCCAACGGTAAGGGACAAAAGGGGAAAACGGACCCAGCTCAGGAATCCCTCGGGGTCGCCAACTCCCGAACTCACCAGCCGTGAGCCCCTGAGGGTGTAGCATTATCTAGGGTGCACCAAAAGTGGTGGGGCTACCTACACCCTGCCTCCTTAAGGGCCTTGAGCACAAGGCAGGAGGTAAAAGGAAAAGAAAAAGAAGGCTGACCTCTCACAGAAGGAGGGTGTCAGGAAAGATGAGACAAGGGCCAATTAAGGCGGGAAAGGAAGAGACTCCCTAGGCCTCGGATACCCTAATACCGTCGGGGTCGGAAGAGAACAAGAGTTGACCAAGTGAGGTCGACAGGAAAGAATACGGAGAGGAGCCCGGCACAAGTAAGTGGAAGGAATGCCGGACTCAGCTGGGGCCCCGTGGTCGCCAACCCACGCCCACTAGAAGTGAGCCCCTGGGGGATCACTCAGGAAGGCAGGGCAGTTCCTGTCCCGAGGAGAATGAAATCCAGGGCAATTAGTGCACTGATAAGGTGTTGTGCACTCTTCCGCTTCGTGTGGTACCTTACCGCATGTTCCGCAGACGTCAGGGCTCGAGCATCGGGATAACATATGCCCGAACTTCTGGCACTTATAACACCTCATGGGTGGAGGGATATAAGGCCGGACGTCACAACGGTAACTGGTAACCTTGACTTTCTCCGGGAGCACCGAGAGCTCAAAGGAAATAATGAAAGCACCAGTATCCACGATTTGACCATTGACCTTGCGCGTAATGCGCCGGACATCAGTCACGTGACGGTGCTGCATATCCTCCTTGAGCTCCTCGTCAGTGTTCAGAATCAGGTCCCGGTGGAAAATAACTCCTCGGACCAGATTCAGGGATGTGTGCTTTTCCACTTTGACGGGAATGTCGCCAAAGTGGTCACATTGCAAAAGTCGTTCAACTTGCTCACCAGTCCTAGTCTTGAGCAACAAGCTACCGTTCCTCATCTTTTGTACTTTCTCAAGCTCACCATAGACACCTTCTATGTGGCGAGAAAACAAAATACTCTTTACCAGCTTGAAATCACCCCCATCTGTTCTGGTAGCTACCAGAAACTTGGGGGTGTTAGCACCCAGATTTTCACGCACAGATTGTTCCCAGGGGGTTGATCCCCGTAGGGAATCAAAAGTTAAAGACTTGGGTGTAGGACCACCCTGTTTGGGTGTACGACCACCCTGGTTGGGGATTTTTCTTTTAGAACCCATGGCCAGATCATCCTCCCCGAATGCCACCGACATCCGATCACGGGCCGTCACAGTAGGCGCTACCCAGCCAGGGCAAGGCCCGCCTAGCTTGGAAGGCATTGCCCGGGGGTCCGATGTTTTACAATGCCGTATCGGCATGTACCCCTTGGCATATACTGGATTTTACAGCTCAGACATTCGGCTGTGCGGGGACCTGGGTAGTCAGGCGGATACTACTGAACGGGTACATGGCACACCCACCTGTCGGCGCGGCCAAGACCGGAACAGGCTTTCGAGCGTAGTCGCTAGCGTAAGTGGCCCATCCCCTAACAGCACGCACATATAGAAATTTTGGTTGCCAGACCCTGAAAGCAGTGACGGAAAAAGTGCGATATAACCTAATGAGAGTTATACCGCACGGGTGTATGTCTTTTAGAGCTGACTGTCAAACCCTCGAAAGGGGACCGTTCCGAGAAGCCCTTTTAGTCGCCTTTTACGACTGGCAGGGAGTACCGTGGATGTATTCGCTTCCTCCCACCCACTGGGGGTCCAATTCACAAAACAACGCGGAGTCCTTAAAGTATAGCCAAGGTCGCCCCTTTTAGTCGCCTCTTACGACAGGCAGGGGATACCGTGGGTGTATTCTAAACCCCCCACCCACAGGGGGCACAAATGTAATTAAGATTCAAAATACCCACAAAATGCAATTGAGAATCAAAATATGTGCAAAATGCCCAGCAAACAAAATGCAATTTAGATTCAAAATTCGTGCGAAATGCGGTTTTGGTTGAAAATACTTACAAAATGCAATTGAAATTCAAAATACTCACTAAAAGGCCCGGCAACCTGCATTGAAAAACTTACTAAAAAGCAATTTAGATTGTCAATCTTTACAAAATGTAATTGAGGTTGAAAACAATCGCGAGATGTAATTTAGATCGAAAAAACTTACAAAATGCAACATAGATCAAAAATGCCTTAAAAATCGCTAAAATGGAATTTAGATACACGGTGATTCGAGTAACAAAAACAGTGCGGGAATCTTAAAGAGAAAAGGAAATAGAAGGAAAAGAGGAGAGTAGAGGAGAGGGGAGAGAAGAGAAGGTCCGCCCCAAAGGGAAGGGACAAAAAGGGGAAAACGGACCCAGCTCAGGAATCCCTCGGGGTCGCCAACGCCCGAACTCACCAGCCGTGAGCCCCTGAGGGTGGAGCATTATCGACGGTGCACCAGAAGTGGTGGGGCTACATACACCCTGCCTCCTTAAGGGCCTTGTGCACAAGGCAGGAGGTAAAAGGAAAAGAACAAGAAGGCTGACCCCTCACAGAAGGAGGGTATCAGGAAAGATGAGACAAGGGCCAATTAAGGCGGGAAAGTGAAAGACTCCCTAGGCCTCGGATAACCTAATACCGTCGGGGTCGGAAGAGAACAAGAGTTGACCAAGGAAGGTCGACAGGAAAGAAGAAAGAGAGGAGCCCGGCACAAGTAAGTGGAAGCAATGCCGGACTCAGCTGGGGCCCCGTGGTCGCCAACCCACAACCCACGAGATGTGAGCCCCTGGGGGATCCCTCAATATCAATTCCAAAAACGTCATGATTGCCAAGGTCTCTCCCAGTAGCGAGACTTACCACGAAACTTTCCGCACTCTTAAGTATGCCGTTTGGCTCAAGAATACGACCAAGATTCCCAGAAATTTGGAGGAGGAAGATCGAGGATTGTTTTCGCCACCAATCCGGAGGTGCTGGCCAGGACGCACCAGTTCTGTCATGGGGTGCCCGTGGACAACCTGGATTCTACTAAACCTTTTGTGAAGAGGGAGAGGGGCAAAAGGCACATGACTACAGATGCCAAGTTCCAAAAAACACCTGCAGCTGTCCCAGCCCCTAAAACAGAACCAGCTACCTCGCATCCACCCCCTCCAGGTGCTGATTCAGATGGGGATGAAGTTGGTCCTAAACCTACGCCGAAAAACAAAACCCATGGTTCACCGACAGTCGGGGCGACGGACCGCCAGCCAAATGCTACCCTGAGGAGGTGCCAACCACGAAGGAAAGTTAAGCAGGATATCATAACTCCATTTGTTAAATATTCCCTAATATTTGAAAAAGTGATAGCATCTGACTCTCGCACGAGTAACAATTCCGAAATCCATGTTGCCTATCATTAAACCATGATAATGTTTCCCACTGTTCCAAGTATTCGCAAATGAGTTGCTCCAACTGTTTACAAACGATGGACGTAAGGCTAACCGGCCTGTAGTTGCCCAATTCAAGTCTACTCCCTCCCTTAAATATTGGGGCTACCGTAGCTATTTTCCAGTCATCTGGAATTTGCGCATTGTTTATGGACACATTAAACACCACCTCCAAGTATCGTACCAAGACCCTACCTCCCAGCTTGAGTACTTCACTAACAATATTATCAGGACCCTTCGATATATTGTAACGTAATTTTTGTATTAGCTTTACAATTGCTGACCGGTTTATTTGGTAAAGGGGAGCCCCTGATTCGGCTTCAAGGTCCAACACACAGCTATTGAATTTATTGAACACACTGCCATAAAAGACATTTATTTCATTAGCGATGGCCTGTTTCTTAGTAATTAATTTACCGTCACCGGACATTTATCATCGACACATTATTTGAATTTCCCTTTCTTCTCCTAACATAACAGTAAATTTATTTTCACCCATCGCCTCCCAAACAAGTAACCTGGTGTGATGCAGCGGAACGTACTTCACGAATTTCGTGATATTTCCTTAGTTCAAAACCCCTGTCTTATTTCAAGTTTGAATACCCGATGGTGCAGAGATTCTTTACAAGTATCAAATTCTGTACATATCGAGCGGTCGCCGTCCTTGCAGCTGCCTGCTGGAATCATATTAATTTTTATTACTGCCACTAGATATTTGGTTTCTCGCGCCCACTTCTTAATCTAATTTGTTGTACGTGTCGACTTGTGCCCTCGTTATTAAGGGACTAACGTGTGTGGCCAAGATCACAGTAGTTTTAATGACTTTAGTACATGAGTTAATGTGCTGACGAAGAAATATTTTCTACAAGCGGGCCTTGCTCAGCAAGGTGTCCTTTAAATTACTTACTGCAATTGTAGTCCCGACCAATCAGATCGAGAAGTTACTATAGCGAGTGGGAGGAAATTGAAGTAGAAGGGGTGCAAGTAAAGTGTTAAAATAGCTTGTATGAGGCAGATTCATAGCCTGTATTCCGTTGAAGATCTGACGGTGTGTGTGTTGTCCAATTTCCGTAAGATGCAGGACCAACGCCCTTTGCGTTGCTCGACTCAGCAGTTTAAGGTAAGAAGCTTAATTAACACCCAATAATTCAACATTTAGGCTTCACTGCTAGGTTCGTTGAGACAATCTTTTTTCTGACATATAAGTTAATCATTATTATTATTGTAGCTTACTAATCGGTGTAGTTTAGAACATGTAGCATCTATGCTATATTATTTATTGTATATGTCAGAATGAAATAATAGACAGAACTGTAAAAGAAATCTGAGTATTGCATGCTATTGCCTGACTATCTTCCCATTTACCCTATAGGCTATAAACTATACATTACAGATAACAGCTTTCTCAGCTCTGAGAGACCTTTATTATTTTTCACGGTTACCTGGTCATGAAAACAGGTGAAATTCCGCTCTTGGTTCTAAGTGGTTCGCCGGGTACTTAACTGAGTTTTAATCCATGTGTAGAAAGAGAGAGGTAACGCTCGCGCGTTACAGATTGGTAACAGAAATGTACCTGGAGAGGCACTGATCTAGAGGGCCGTGGCTTCGTTACAGATTGGTGGTAGCAATGTACCTGGCAAGGCACAGATCTTGAGTGCCGTGGCTTCGTTACAGATTGGTGGCAGCGATCGGTGGGATGATTTCTTGTAAAGTAATATTATCGGATTACTTGTAAAGTAATTTTATCGGATTACTTGTGAAGTGATTTTATCGAATTACTTGTAAAGTGATATTGTCGGATACTTATAAGTCGATTTTATAGCTTCAGTCATCCCCTTACCTTACCTCAAAGTAGTATTGTTGTTGTATTGTGATTTTATAGATATTTTTATAACCAACGTAACATGGTCTAGTGGCATATCTCTTTAATACTGTCTAACATTGTTTATGTAATGTCCAATACTTGTCTCCGTTTATTCTAAATAACTGAGTCAACAACCGTGAGAATTTAATTAATGATATCGCAGGAAATGTGTGTTAGGATTGTATAGGTTCATTGTAAACGTTCGTTTCAGTGATTGTTTTGATTTAATTGATTTAATTTGATTTGATATAATTTGATTTAATTCTACTTGATTTAAATGTACCATGGCTACTAACGTAAGCATAGATGGACAGGAAGTCGCCTTACAGGAAGCTATTGACATGTTGATAGAACGCGTTAATATTAATAATGAAAGTAGATCCACGTTTAATGACACGATCCCGGTCGAATTACCTTCAGATCGCCTAAATTTAAAAGGAACAATCCCGGTATTTGATCCTAGTTTACCTAACAGCCGAATAACCGACTTACTAGACGCCATACAAGAGGTAGGAGATTTGAATGGGTGGCGTGATATAGACTATATTCGTCTTGCTAAGCGAAAGCTCGCAGGTTCGACCCTCACATACGTAAACGTGTCCCTTAAGCACGCAATATTTAATTCCTATCGAGAATTTCGTAATAAATTGCATGAAGGATTCGCAGAGAGGACAGATACCAGGTCTTACTATGAGAAATTAGCCAGTGCAGAGCAGAAAGCAGGAAAACTGATACAAGATTACTCAGAACGACTTCAGGCATTATGTCAGGGTATTTTATCTGGCATGAATTATGATTCGCCCGGAGCTGCTGAATTAGTAGATGCTCAAGTGCTGACAGCTTTTCTTAAAGGGTTGCCCGGTCAGGTAGGATTCTACACGTCTTCATTTACCCACTCCTACATGTTTGAGCGACGCAGTCTTAATCGCCCTTTCTCGCGAACGAGACCTAGGTTCGGCCCCTGTCCCTCCTAAGAATGAACGCAGAGTGCTCGTTACCAATGAAGATCGCTCACGATCAATTACTTGTTATAGATGCGGTAAACATGGTGATATCGCACGAGAATGCATGGCTAAGGAAGCAGCTCGCGCACAGGATACGAACCAGCGACATTTCACGAGAGATGTAGAATGTTTTTCTTGTCATAAGAAGGATCATACGAGTCGTGAATGTAGAAACAGAACTAACAATGTAGAGACACGTAATCAGAATTACCCAAATGGTCAAGCGGTCTCGATGAAGACCGCGGTTCGAGAACCTCTCAACTAAATAACGAAGACATTAAACTGACACGGGAATGCGATAACACCGCACCCCCAGTCGTAGCGGTTGGATCCCAAATTTATAACAGTAAAATAGAAGAGTATACGAACGAATTAGTGTGCATTGGAACTATAGAAGATGTGACAGGACCTATTGTTATTGATACTGGAGACAAGGTTTCTTTACTACAGAGAGGAGTTTCCAAAATGCCTACATTAAAGAATAGCTAAAAAATCAAAGGAATTTCAGGAGCAATACTAGAAGTCTTCGGTGAACAATGTGTATTAGTGGAGTTAGGTCCAAAACGTAGCGTCCTAATGGCAACATTTTTAGTAGTCGACCTCCCGGCAGGTTACCTAGCGGTTATAGGCGTTGATATGCTTAGCAACTTGGATGCTGTCATTGATGTAGCCCTTCGCAAAGTACATCTTAAGGGACGAGGTTCGATCGAGATAACGCGTAGGATGAATTCTGGTGTTATACCTTGTGTAGTAACAATGGAAAGCGATTCCTCTCGGAAAGCGCCCCATTGTTGTGTAGTAAGTGACGGATCAGCGCTAGCGCCGGATTCCACGGGAGTAGCTGGACACTCTGAACAGACACTAGTCATGCTTAGTGCATGCCGTTCTCCGTCAAAGGAAGTCGCAGTTTCACCCAGAAAACTAAGCATACAAGGTTTCAGCGGGTCATCCTCTAAGGAATTACAACCGGCCCTCCTTAGCCCCTTTTCGAAGGTTGCGCAAGCCTCCATCACGAAATGCGCGAATTTGCCACCAAGAAGCGAAGTGATAGTATCTCCTAAATCCTCTGGCTCAGTACCAAAAACAGATACTAACGTAATTGATGATGATGATGATAATTGTTGTTTTAAGGGGCCTAACATCTAGGTTATCGGCCCCTGACGGTTTGGGTGATCGTGAAGATGAAAAAGAAAAGGCAGCGAACTTAAAACTAAAACTAACTACTAACCTACATACTAGAAGAAGAAATGGAAAACTAAAGGAGAATAAGGCAACTAAAGGACAGGAGGAAAAGAAATGCCCTCAACCCTCGAAGAAGGCGGATTGAGGGATTTGGAAGGAAGGAGAGCCACGAAAGGCAGATAGGAAAGTGAACGAGGAGAGGGTCCGCCCCAAAGGTAAGGGACAAAAGGGGAAAACGGAACCAGCTCAGGAATCCCTCGGGGTCGCCAACACCCGAACTCACCAGCCGTGAGCCCCTTGAGGGTGTAGCATTATCTAGGGTGTACCAGAAGTGGTGGGGCTACATACACCCGGCCTCCTTAAGGGCCTTGAGCACAAGGCAGGAGGTAAAAGGAAGAGAAAAAGAAGGCTGACCCCTCGCAGAAGGAGGGTATCAGAGAAGATGAGACAAGGGCCAATTAAGGCGGGAAAGGAAGAGACTCCCTAGGCCTCGGATACCCTAATACCGTCGGGGTACTAACGTAATTTTGGAACCTATTGAAGTGTGTATACATGGTGTACGAGTGGCACGAGTGCTTAGTACACTCAAAGCTAAGAAATGTATTGCAAAATTGATTAACATCAGTCATGATGAACTGACTATTCCTATTGCCTATGTGGAAGAGTTCAGTACTAATGTCAGTGAGTTAAGTGGCGAAGCGAGGAAGCTAACCACTTCAGGAGTTGATAAGTGTGATTTTAGTGGTGAAGCGAGAGGACTTATCACGTCAAATTTTGCCCAGTGCACGGGAAAATTTGAGTATTTTGAGTGTGAGAGGCTGGACCTCACCAAAGGTGATCGTTGCCCAGAGGGTAGCAAGAGGGATTGTTGGATTACAATACCCTGCGACTCTAAGGTGTTTGACGAGCTTAGGCCCAAGCTTGCTCATCTTGGGGAAGCGAACAGACGTTCAGTACTAAACAGAATATCAAGACCTTTATTAAAACGAAGACAAAGGGTTATTGGGAAGTACAACCAAAATTACTCACAAGATCGAAACAGGCCAGCTCCAGAGGTTTTCAAGAGGCTTTATCGCGTGTCTCACGCTCGAAAAGAATTAGTACAGTAATTTATTAGTCACGTATATAAGTGTATAATGAATCTGAATTATTTAACACAGTTTAATTGTCATAATGTTTTATTGTAGTGTTAGTCAATATTGTAAACATAATAAATATGAATTATAATGACGATAGGGTCCACTCATTCATTGATTAGTAGAAAGCGCTCCCTAGAGAACGCAAGAGCGCGCGTTTGTAATGGATACCCTACATATGGTAAGCGCGCAAGCAGCAGGACGAATGGCAGTATACAACCAGGCCTCTCTTAAGTTGACAACTTTATTGTGGCCAGGAATTTTATTACAAAAAGCAAACCATGGAGCATAGGTCGAGTGGGTCTTCCTCTTTTCTGAGAGAGGTCACCACGAAATAGTAATAATAATAATATATATAATATAATATATAATATTTTTTCTTCTTCTCTGAATAGGCTACTTCTTGTGTGCCACTTGCCCTACGAAAGCGACCTAAGAGAGTATACGTGAGTTAACAGCCAGAAATTGCTCTTCTGTATATTAAATTAGTACTGAAATTTTCAGTGGTCTAATTTTACAAATCATCGGAATTATAAATTACTATTGATCATTAATTGATTTCTCCATTGAGGCAAACATTTTAGTGACGCGAATAGCTAATGACAAATGGTTAGTGTATGTTGTAAAGAATCCCTTTTCCTATCCTTATCATGTAGGCAATAACTTGCATAATTTTCACTCGAATTTTTATTTAAAAATAAAATCGAATTTTCATAATGCCCGGTCATCTGTGGATGATTGAGTATAGTAATTCTAACCAATCCAAATATTAACCCATAATTACAAGTTTGTTTCAAAGACAAGAGTGAACTGCTTACTTCGTGAACGTGTGAAGAAGACTTTTGCCAGCCATATCAAGTTAACCGCCAAGGCGTGATTGATATTACATCCAGGTCTTCAACCCATCAAGACGAAAGGCAAGACTACTCCTTCGATACCGAAGAGAACGGGTGACGTAAAGTAAACGATTTAGTGAAAGGCAATTTAATTTAAAAACTCTACAATAACTAACAATAGATATAGTACAAATAAGCCCCTTCTCAATGTTCATGAACTCATGTATAAGGATGTATTTTTAGGGGGGGTAAATAATAGGGGTGGCATACCCTACGGGTATAACAAGAGCCATGAAAGGCAGATAGAAAAGTGAAAGAGGAGAGGGTTCTCCCCACAGGTAAGGGACAAAAGAGGGAAACCGGACCCAGCTCAGGAATCCCTCGGGGTCGCCAACTCCCGAACTCACCAGCCGTGAGCCCCTGAGAGTATAGCATTATCTCTGATGATGATGATAATTGTTGTTTTAAGGAGCCTAACATCGAGGTTATCGGCTCCTAATGAAATGAAATGGCGTGAAGTGAAAGGATGAAGATAAAAAAAGGCTCACTGCTATGGATGAGACGAAAATGGTTTAGATAAAATAGACAGTGAGCCCCAAGAACTATGCCTTATGTAGCAGGGAAAATAGCATTATCTAGGGTGTACCAGAAGTGGTGGGGCTACATACACCCTGCCTCCTTGAGGGCCTTGAGCAGAAGGCAGGAGATAACATGAAAATAAAAAGAAGGCTGACCCCTCGCAGATGATGATGATGATAATTGTTGTTTTAAGGGGCCTAACATCTAGGTTATCGGCCCCTGATGGTTTGGTGATGATGATGATAATTGTTGTTTTAAGGGGCCTAACATCTAGGTTATCGGCCCCTGATGGGTTGGGTGATCGTGAAGATGAAAAAGAAAAGCGAACTTAAAACTAAAACTAACTACTAACCTACATACTAGAAGAAGAAATGGAAAACTAAAGGAGAATAAGGCAAATAAAAGGACAGAAGGAAAAGAAATGCCCTCAACCCTCGGAGAATGCGGATTGACGGACTTGGAAGGAAGGAGAGCCATGAAAGGCATATAGGAAAGTGAAAGAGGAGAGGGTCCGCCCCAAAGGTAAGGGACAAAAGGGGAACACGGACCCAGCTCAGGAATCCCTCGGGGTCGCCAACTCCCGAACTCACCAGCCGTGAGCCCCTGAGGGTGTAGCATTATCTAGGGTGCACCAGAAGTGGTGGGGCTACATACACCCTGCCTCCTTAAGGGCCTAGAGCACAAGGCAGGAGTTAAAGGAAGAGAAAAAGAAGGCTGACCCCTCGCAGAAGGAGGGTATCAGAAAAGATGAGACAAGGGCCAATTACGGCGGGAAAGGAAGAGACTCCCTAGGCCTCGGATACCCTAATACCGTCGGGGTCACTGATGGTTTGGGTGATCGTGAAGATGAAAATGAAAAGCGAACTTAAAACTAAAAACTAACTACTAACCTACATACTAGAAGAAGAAATGGGAAACTAAAGGAGAATAAGGCAAATAAAGGACAGGAGGAAAAGAAATGCACTTAACCCTCGAAGAAGGCGGATTGAGGGACTTGGAAGGAAGGAGAGCCATGAAAGGCATATAGGAAAGTGAAAGAGGAGAGGGTCCACCCCAAAGGTAAGGGACAAAAGGGGAAAACGGACCCAGCTCAGGAATCCCTCGGGGTCGCTAACTCCCGAACACACCAGCCGTGAGCCCCTGAGGGTGTAGCATTATCTAGGGTGCACCAGAAGTGGTGGGGCTACATACACTCTGCCTCCTTAAGGGCCTAGAGCACAAGGCAGGAGGTAAAAGAAAGAGAAAAAGAAGGCTGACCCCTCGCAGAAGGAGGGTATCAGAAAAGATGAGACAAGGGCCAATTAAGGCGGGAAAGGAAGAGACTCCCTAGGCCTCGGATACCCTAATACCGTCGGGGTCAGAAGAGAACAAGAGTTGACCAAGTGAGGTCGACAGGAAAGGAGACAGAGAGGAGCCCGGCACAAGTAAGTGGAAGCAATGCCGGACTCAGCTGGGGCCCCGTGGTCGCCAACCCACGTCCCACTAGATGTGAGCCCCTGGGGGGACACCAAAAGGGAAACGGGAACTGATAAGCCACGCAGAGAATTAATTGGATGCCTGATGTACGCAATGACAGGAACAAGGCCGGATCTGATTGCTGTAGTAAATGTTTTGAGCAGACACCAAAATAATCCATCAGAAGAACTCTGGGCGTATTTGATGATGATGATGATAATTGTTGTTTTAAGGGGCCTAACATCGAGGTTATCGGCCCCTAATGAAATGAAATGGCGTGAAATGAAAGGATGTAGATAAAAACAACTCACTGCCATGGATGAAGCGAAAATGGTGTTTATAAAACAGACAGTGAGCACTAAAAAATTATGCCTTATTTGAATAAAAAGAATAAAAGGCGGATGGTAAAAAAGGATAAAACAAATAAGGCATAGTGAACTTTACAATACATAACACAATAAAAAACATAAAACAGATTTAACCAGATTTAAAAGTCGTAACTACACATTAAAACTTAAAAAAGTAACCACTCTCCCTCATGAACCGGATGACGAGGTCAGCGGACAGCCCGTCATCACGGAGAATAAGGGAGAGGGTATTAGGCAGTTTAAGAGTCCCTCGCAGATCGGCCAGATCCACACACTCCAAGGGAAGGTGTGCCACGGTTAGGTGGGCGCCGCAAGTACACACAGGAGGATCTTCTCTCTTTAGCAAGTGGGAGTGCGTAGCAATCCCATGGCCGATCCGGAGTCGACAGAGTACCACAGCTTCCTTCCAGAGAGATCGGTAGGAAGATTTCCACACCTTCGTTGTCTCCTTGATGCCTCTCAGTTTGTTGGTGGAGGCGTGGCACGCCATGCCTCCTCCCAATGCGACAGGATCGAATGCCGCAACTGAGAGCGCACATCACTAGCAGGCACCTTATACGGTAGCGAGGGCAGTGCAACTGCCTCTCTCGCCGCCTGATCAGCAAGCTCGTTTCCCGCAATACCCATGTGGCTAGGAAGCCACACAAAGGTCACCCCGGTTCCAGCGTTACGCGAACTGACGAGCTGGTCGTGCACACGCTGGACCAACGGGTGCTTCGGGAAACACACATCGATCGCCTGCAGCGCACTCAGAGAGTCAGTACACACAAGAAAGTGCTGGTGATCGTCTGATAACGTGCACCGCAGAGCCTCTAAGATGGCATAGAGCTCCGCAGTGTACACGCTACAGGCCTCGGGAAGTGAAAAGAGAAACCGACGATCCTCAACCACAAATGCACAGCCTACTTTCTCGTTTACCCTCGAAACGTCCGTGAATACAAGCCCTGATCCCGGATACCGTGTCACCACGGAATGGAACAGCCTCCGATGGATGGAGGAGTCCGTGTCCGACTTGGGGCCGGTGTGCAGATCCAGGATGATATCAGGGCGAGAGACCATCCACGAAGGGGCCTTGCTAGGTACTCGGACGATACAGGAGACAGAAGGAAATCGGAACTGACGGTATAAGTCAGCCAAGCGAATCCCCGCCGGCCGAGTGGCTCGGGCGAGCACATCATACAGCCGGCGATTCGGATTGGAAAACAAACATGGATAGCTTGGATGAAGTGGCATCTGTCGAATAGTTGCAGCATAGGTCAGCAGTACTTGTTGGCGCCTCAGGTGTAAAGGAGGTACGCCAGCCTCGGCGAGCAAGCTGACGACTGGGCTTGTCCGAAAGGCACCCGTCGCCAGTCTCACACCGCCGTGGTGGACACTGTCCAGTTTAACAAGCACTGACTTACGGGCCGAACCATATGCTACACTGCCATAATCTAACCTAGATACAATCAGTGACTTGTAAAAACGCAGGAGCACCGCGCGGTCCGCCCCCCATGATGTGCCGCTAAGAAACCGCAACATGTTGAGTTTCTTAGCGCAGGCAGTTTTCAAACACCGCACGTGTGGTTCCCACGTCAATTTCTGATCGAAAAGGAGCCCAAGGAACCGGTACGCAGCAACAACAGGCAAAGCTACATTGCCCAGATAAAGATGATGATGATGATGATAATTGTTGTTTTAAGGGGCCTAACATCTAGGTTATCGGCCCCTGATGGTTTGGGTGATCGTGAAGATGAAAATGAAATGTAAACTTAAAACTAAAACTAACTACCAACCTACATACTAGAAGAAGAAATGGAAAACTAAAGGAGAATAAGGCAAATAAAGGACAGGAGGAAAAGAAATGCCCTCAACCCTCGAAGAATGCGGATTGAGGGACTTGGAAGGAAGGAGAGCCATGAAAGGCAGATAGGAAAGTGAAAGAGGAGAGGGTCCGCCCCGAAGGTAAGGGACAAAAGGGGAAAACGGACCCAGCTCAGGAATCCCTCGGGGTCGCCAACTCCCGAACTCACCAGCCGTGAGCCCCTGAGGGTGTAGCATTATATACGGTGCACCAGAAGTGGTGGAGCTACATACACCCTGCCTCCTTAAGGGCCTAGAGCACAAGGCAGGAGGTAAAAGGAAGAGAAAAAGAAGGCTGACCCCTCGCAGAAGGAGGGTATCAAAAGATGAGACAAGGGCCAATTAAGGCGGGAAAGGAAGAGACTCCCTAGGCCTCGGATACCCTAATACCGTCGGGGTCAGAAGAGAACAAGAGTTGACCAAGTGAGGTCGACAGGAAAGAAGACAGAGAGGAGCCCGGCACAAGTAAGTGGAAACAATGCCGGACTCAGCTGGGGTCCCGTGGTCGCCAACCCACGCCCACTAGATGTGAGCCCCTGGGGGAAAAAACCCTCGAAAGGGGACCGTTCCGAGAAGCCCTTTTAGTCGCCTTTTACGACTGGCAGGGAGTACCGTGGATGTATTCGCTTCCTCCCACCCACTGGGGGTCCAATTCACAAAACAACGCGGAGTCCTTAAAGATGATGATGATGATAATTGTTGTTTTAAGGGGCCTAACATCTAGGCTATCGGCCCCTGATGGTGTGGGTGATCGTGAAGATGAAAATGAAATGTAAACTTAAAACTAAAACTAACTAATAAGGAAAAGAGGAGAGGATTGGAGAGGAGAGGGGAGGGGAGGGGAGAGAGGAGAGGGTCAGCCCCAAAGGGAAGGGACAAAAGGGGAAAACGGACCCAGCTCAGGAACCCCTCGGGGTCGCCAACTCCCGAACTCACCAGCCGTGAGCCCCTGAGGGTGTAGCATTATCTAGGGTGCACCAAAAGTGGTGGGGCTACATACACCCGTCCTCCTTGAGGGCCTTAAGCAGAAGGCAGGAGAGAACAGGAAAAGAAAAAGAAGGCTGACCCCTCGCAGAAGGAGGGAATCAGAAAAGATGAGACAAGGGCCAATTAAGGCGGGAAAGGAAGAGACTCCCTAGGCCTCGGATACCCTAATACCGTCGGGGTCAGAAGAGAACAAGAGTTGACCAAGTGAGGTCGACAGGAAAGAAGACAGAGAGGAGCCCGGCACAAGTAAGTGGAAGCAATGCCGGACTCAGCTGGGGCCCCGTGGTCGCTAACCCACGCCCACAAGATGTGAGCCCCTGGGGGATAAAAATTAAGAAATAACGTAGAAACCAAATTAAAATATATATAGCTATAATCCGGTACATAACATAAATTTTAATGTTTAAATTATATTATGTTTTCTTTTATAAACAATTAGTAGCTATCGTAATATACGCTGGAGCTAGATAAAAAGCTAGGGCTCTAAGGGGTAGGGAATTTTTAGTTCGCTAGAAAGTAACATGTGGCTACATTGCGATTTTGCAGTTGCCTCCCTGTCAGCGGGTGTTCTCAGCTGTAATAGTCAGTGTCAGGGACTGTCAGTGACTCAATAGTGTGCGGTATGAGTTGCCAGTTTGCCACCATCTCTGTCAGTGCTTTTGGAATTCTATATAATAAATGGTGATACATTTCGTTGAAGTAAGTTACTGTAATAGTTTTTATTTTCTTATTTGTTATGTTACACGGGTCCTTTGCTAACTAGCCAGACAAGCCATGCGCCTAGGCTACTCCAATTATCCCAATCCCGCAACTATTTTTTTAAATTTTACTGTTTTATGATATGCGCATGTTATGGGAATGTTATTGGAATGTTAAGTTTTGTGTTTTCTAAGCTTTGTATTTTCTAAGATCGACAATATCACGAACCTATCAACCATACGACAATTTATTATGAGAAAACCTAACAATGTACAGATCAGTGCGCAACAATGTATAGACGGCTCTGGTGAGATCGAGTAATTGATAACTGAGTCTCGGGTGGTGTCTATGTGTTGCCAACTGTTGAGGGTGAAATTTCTTAGGAACCTACATTTCTGGGTGTTCGAACACAACATTATGGAAAAGTTATGGGAATGTTATTGGAGTGTTGCGGTAATGTTACGGAAATTATATGCGAAAAAAAACCACGTTGCGATACGAACTTGCATTGGTCGAGTAGGCCCCTTTGTTAAAAACCTCACTTGGTAACAGAACCCCTTTACGGGTTTTAGACGAACTAATACTTTGTACTCATCGCTTCTCTTGTATCTGGTCTACTTATGCCAGATAAAACCAATTTGTGAAAAATTATCACTATTCAGTACTTTCTTTTCAGGAACTAACCAATCGCCATGAAGCGTCATCATCCAAGTGGGGCACAGAAGCGTAAAGCTGAAGAATTAAGAAGAAAAGAAAGAAAGCGGATGGCTGGAGCCATGTTAACATTTATACAACCTGCAACCTCTGTAGATGGCAAGGATGAAGAGGTTCTTAGTCTTGAAGTATTATCTAATATAGATCCATCCCCAAAGGAAGTAGTGCCGTCAACATCCACAGAGAGACAACTTGATGTGTACGCTGATGGTTCAGACAAGAATGAGTTAGATGGTAGTAGTGGTTTTTGAGGGGTTCTATACCCTCCACCTCCACACCCTCCACACAAGATGGCGGCAGCCCGATAACTCCCGAACCCGTGGTCGGATTTTGACGAATGAGGTGTCATTAAACTCGGGCTGACACCCCCTTTCCAATGGACAACATATTTCCACCCCAAAAATAAAATCTACCCTACTAGGGGGTGAAATTGTAATTTTTTTAGAGAATCTCTCTTTCCAATTGCAACATGTGAGAGTTTGAATGCTAATATGGAATGAAAAGTTGTTCTACACAAGAGACATGTGTGCGGTGGAAAGCCACTATGAATTAACATGCCCACTCATGGCTTTTGAAGAGGGTGGGGGAGCGGTTCCCTGTGGACGGGTTCTTGTTGACAGGTCCCTGTGGACGGGTCATTGTTGCCGGGTCATTGTGGACAAGTCCTTGTGGACAAGTCCTTGTGGACAGGTCCTTGTGGACGAGTCCTTGTGGATGAGTTCTTGTCCCTTTGGACTGACCCCTTTTGGACCGGTTCCTACGGACTGGCTCATGAATTTATTTAAATTATGTCAAAGGGCCTAACTACATTTCGCGTGTGTTGAACTGACGTTGTTCACTAATCCCCCACTACTATAAAGGGATAACGATATGAAAGGAAAGTGGCGAAATACATGTGAACATACAAGGGATCTAATTTGGTGGACGGATGTGTTCTAACGAGTCATTTGTAGTTCAAAGAGAATAATACATGTTCTTAAGATGTTAAAACTGGGGAGATGGCACGTGCAGTAAGACGTCTTGTTATTTCCTGTGTCATATTACAGACATGCAGAGAGTGCGCAGATCTGTTGCTATGACTAACACTGCAGTAATTTGAAACCGCAAGTGTTCATTAAGACAATGGGTGATGATCATGCAAAGTTAACAGTTATTGGATATTACACAGGTGTTCCTTCCGGTGTCATGTTGCTGACATACCAAAGAGCGCACACTGCTGTTGCTATGACTGACGCTGCAGTAATTTGAAACCCCATATGTTGATTAAGACAATGGGTGATGATCATGCAAAGTCAGCAGTCATTGGATACCACACAGGTGTTCCTAGTGTACTTTGGACTCTCAACTGTATTGGGAAAGGAATTGCAATGATCTGCAAAAAACTGCTGACACGAGCGATGAGAGTTTATATAAGAGGGGTGTCATATATCTCCCTACTGTCAGTCTTTATTACTCGCTTTGAGTGAACAGTGCTCTATTACTGCTCAAGAGTTGTAAAAAAAAAAAGCCGTTTTGGTAGAAAATCATTAAATTATTTTGCAAGGTAAGTACTTATTATTATTAATGGATTGTAGTCTTTTATTACTAATAGATGTTGAAGTTATTGATTGGAATTTATTTATTGATTGATTGATTGATTTGTTTACAGATAATTGGGTACCTGTAGGTTACCAGATTCCTACAATCTGTTCATTCAGTGACAGCAGTTGATAAATTATAAAAAGGTAAGTGCCCCCTCTAATAACTTTTAAACAGTTAGAGTGATATTTTCCAATGTTCACTCCTACACGTTAGTGAAAATGGTATATTTGGCAGTCAAAAGATGGAACTACTTGACCATGGTGTGTAAAGCTAATTTTGTAGGTTAGATTTTGATTACCGCTCTATTAAGTCTGAATGTTCATTGCTAGGTGTCAAGCGATTGATGTGTGTTACCCGAAGCACCCGTTGGTTCAGCGTGTGCACGACCTGCTCGTCAGTGCGTGTAACGCTGGAACCGGGGTGACCTTTGTGTGGTTTCCTAGCCACATGGGTATTGCGGGAAACGAGCTTGCTGATCAGGCGGCGAGAGAGGCAGTCGCACTGCCCTCGCTACCGTATAAGGTGCCTGCTAGTGATGTGCGCTCTCAGTTGCGACATTCGATCCTGTCGCATTGGGAGGCATCAAGGAGACAACGAAGGTGTGGAAATCTTTCTTCCGATCTCTCCGGAAGGAAGCTGGTACTCTGTCGACTCCGGATCGGCCATGGGATTGCTACGCACTCCCACTTGCTAAAGAGAGAAGACCCCCCTGTGTGTACTTGCGGTGCCCATCTAACTGTGACACACATTCTCTTGGAGTGTGTGGATCCAGCCGATGTGCGAAGGACTCTTAAACTGCCTAATACCCTCTCCCTTATTCTCCGTGATGACGGGCGTCAGTAGACCTCGTCATCCGGTTCATGAGGGAGAGTGGTTACTTTTTTAGGTTTTAATGTAAGTTATGACTTTTAATACAGGTTAGGTCTGTTTTATGTTTTTTATTGCGTTCATCTATTTTAATGTTCACTACGCCTTATCTGTTTTATTGTGTTTTACCATCCACCTTTTATTCTTTTTTTTTATTCAAATAACCAATAAGGCTAAAGACTTGTACAAGGTGTTGAATTACTCGGGTGGACGCCCCCTTTTCTGTGGAGAACTTATTTTTACCCCAAAATAAAAACTACCCCTACCCGGTGGTGAAATAATATTTTTTTTTAGTAAACTTTACTTTCCATGTATCACAAGTATAAGGTTTTACACTATTATGAATTAAACTTTGCTTAACATGTATCGCATGATTAGGGTTTTACACTATTACGAATCAACATTTTGTTTTGTTTTGTACGCATGCACACTTGCAGCTCTTGTAAGAGGACGGGCTTTTAAAATGATTATTTATGGTTGAGTTATGTTTTAAAATGTAACCAAAGAACTCAAAACTAATAGTTCATCGGCTTTTTAATATCTCGATAACCAATGATCGGATTTGAACATATGAGGTGTCCTAGGACTCGGGATGATGCCCCCTTTGTTTCTATAACCCCCATAATTTAATCGAAGGACCCAAAACTAAAAGGTCATGAGATTTTTAATATCTCGCAAACCAATAAGGCTAAAGACTTGTATGAGGTGTCCTAGGACTTGGGGTGATGCCCCCTCTTTTTGTATGGCCCCCATAATTTAATAAAAGGACTGAAAACTAATAGGTCATCGGATTTGTAATTTCTCGCTAACCAATTATCAGATTTTGACACACGAGGTGTCATAGACCTCAGGGTGACGCCCTGATAGAGGACCTAACGACACATGTTTTTTTTTTTTTTTTTTTTTTTTTTACTTTTTAAATTTTTATTAAGAGTGGTAGTAGAGGGAGAGACGGTACCGGTTACGTTTAAACGAGCATGTCGCCGGCCACAGTGGCCGTGCCCAATAGATCAATCGATATCTCGCAATCCATTGATCAGAGAGGGTCATGCGACGGTTCGTTTTAAGGGTATTTTTCTGATCTTTCCTATGATGCACTCATTGATTCAAAAGACCCGAAACAGCAAGGTCATCGACCTGAGATTTTCCTATGAGGTGTCGTAGGATTTGGCATGACGTCCTCTTTTCTATGGCGCACTCATTTACTTAAATAACCCAAAAACGGCAAGGTCATGGACCTGAGATTGTATAAACTAATAATTAGATTTGGACACATGAGGTGTCCTAAGACTTGACATGACACTTTTTTATGGTATATGAATTTCCCCAAAAGACCCAAAACGACAAGGTCATGGACTTTTGTTTCGCCCCCAATATATCGCAATCCCATATTGTTAAATGTTTACGGCGAGTGATGAAACGTAGCTAGGTAGAGAAAGAATTATGGTAGGCTACACGTATGGTGACTGACACGTCTTTGACCATTGGAACTTGTTCAGACCTGACTGAAGTACAGAGGGAGTATAGGTTGCAGGCATGGAAATAAATGTCAAACGGTGTACACAGAAAAGGGGGCGTCCGCCCGAGTAATTTGACACCTCGTAATAGTCTCTAGTAGGAGTCCACGCTGCACGACCTGCTTTGGATGAGACGGTGTTATGTACCTTGCGGCCTTGTAATTCGGACCTTCAGCCCGATTGCGTGGAATGTAGCAAAATTATAAAATGTTATTCTAGGCAATGCTGACACCATCACGTGGTTATGAAAGCCGGACGTACTCGGAAAATGAAAATATCTTACTGCTGTAAATACATTACTCCACTCATTTTTTGAGAATTCATAAACTATGCTTAAACCAACTCACAGTTATGAAATATCTGTAATCGTTTTCTTGCACTCGTCCTCCTGGAATAGGCTGGCCACCCTGTATATTTTGTTACCCTAAAGTAAAGCCGGCTCTAGATCCTATAGGCTTTCATATGGCCATGGTATGTTTTTTCGAGATCTCGGGAACTAACAATTATCATCATCATCATCTTTTCGCTACTTGCACCATGAAAAGAAGTGCCACTCGTATAAAACACTGTTACAAACGTCAAAAACCAATTCCCGACTACACAATTCTCCTTATTTACCTTAATACAGCCGAAATGAAACCATTTCTCACTTAGTGCAATTTTGCATACGTCCCCCTTAAATTGCATTTTGTGACAATTTTGAATCTAAATTACATTTTGTAAGTATTTTCTATCTAAATTGCATTTTGTAAATATTGTCAATTAAAATAAAAGTACAGTAAGTATGTAGTTAGTTTTAGTTGTAAGTAGGTAGTTAGTTTGTCTATTAGATATATGTCATTGTTCTATTAGACTGTGGTGTGTGAGTGTGTCTGGTAGCAGTTGCATTGTTTATTAGTTATAGTTCATTGTTTCAGTAGACTGTGATGTGTGAGGGTGCATGTGAGTGTGCCTGTTGACAGACCGTTTTAGTGGTAGTATTTGTTGTTGGTGGAACTTAAGTTTTTGTTAGTAGAGTTTTGGTATTTAATTGTTAGTACGGTAGAAGGTTAGTATTTTTGTTAGTAGAATTGCTCTTTACTTATTCTGAAAGGGAGTAGCAGCCTTTCAGAATAAATCAATTCTTTACTAGTCTTATAGACGGTTAAGATATTGATAATATAAGCCAATAATGGCTACACTGCGTCCTGCTGCACGGCTGAAAGCAACGGTAAACTACAGCCGTATACTATTCCCGGGGATATGCACCTCTCTATGCATAATTACATGTGATGATGGCCTCCTCCCTTGTAAAATTTCAATCCGGAGGTAAACTAGTCCCCCGTTCGGATCTCCGGGTGGGAACTACTCGAGAGGGGGTTAACATCACAGAAGTGACAAAGAGGAAATCTGACATTCTACAGATCGGAGCGTGGAATGTTAGAAGTCTGCTAGGAAGTGGAAGGTTAGAAAACTTAGAAAGGGAAATGGATAGGTTGAGGTTGGATTTGGTTGGGATTAGTGAAATGCGCTGGCAGGAAGAACAGGACTTTTGGTCAGGAGACTATAGGGTCATTAGCACTAAATCAAACA
The DNA here is from genome assembly GCA_946902985.2 of Meconema thalassinum. Classification (NCBI taxonomy): domain Eukaryota; kingdom Metazoa; phylum Arthropoda; class Insecta; order Orthoptera; family Tettigoniidae; genus Meconema; species Meconema thalassinum. Next base: position 477,643,126 of record OX336392.1, on the reverse strand, counting down.
AAGGCCAAGCAGGGGTTGGCCTCATATTGAGTAGGAAACTTGGACAGCGGGTGGAATATTATGAGCAATATAGTGAACGGATTATTGTAGCAAAAATCAATACAAAACCTACCTGCACTACAGTGGTACAAGTCTATATGCCTACCAGTCAAGCTGATGATGAGGATGTTGAAAAGGTCTACGAAGAAATAGACGAAATTCTGAGGTATATCAAGGGTGATGAAAATGTTATAGTAATGGGAGATTGGAATGCTGTGGTAGGAAAAGGGAGAGAAGGGAAGATAGTAGGAGATTTCGGATTAGGTGAAAGGAATGATCGAGGAAGCAGGCTGGTAGAATTCTGCACCGAGCATGAATTGGTCATAGCTAACACCTTATTCAATAACCACAATAGAAGAATATACACATGGATGAGACCAGGAGATACAGGGCGTTACCAAATCGACTTCATTATGGTCAAGCAGAGGTTTCGAAACCAGATTTTGGATTGTAAAACATATCCTGGTGCTGACATAAACTCTGATCACAATCTGGTTGTAATGAAATGCAGATTAAAGTTGAAGAAACTGAAGAAAAGTCAAAAGCCAAAAAGGTGGGCAATAGACAGACTGAAAGAGAAGGATGTAAACGAAAGATTCAAGAAGAGTATAAAGGAAGGACTAATGAAAAACCCTAAACAAACTTCAATTGCAGACGAATGGGCACTTTTGAAGAATGAAATAACAAAATCTGCAGAAGAAAACATTGGTAGGAAAGAAAGAATAGGTAGAAAACCGTGGATCACTCAGGATATATTAGAAATGATGGATGAAAGGCGGAAACACAAGAATCTAAGAGATGAAAAGGGGAAAGCCGAATACAGACGTCAGAGAAATGAGGTTAACAACAAGTGCAAGGAAGCGAAAGAAGAATGTCTGAAAGAGAAATGTGCAGGTATAGAAAATTGTCTGAAATTAGGAAAAGTAGACACAGCTTATCGAAGGATTAAGAATACTTTTGGGGAAAAGAAGACTAAGTGCTGTAATATTAAGGACACAAATGGAAAGCCTCTAACAGATAGGGAAGAAAAGGTTGAGAAATGGAAAGCTTACATAGAGAGTTTGTATAAGGGAAAGGAGATTGAGAATCATGTAATGGAAAGGGAGGAGGAAATTGATGAGGATGCGAAAGGAGATTTAATATTGAGATCAGAATTTGATAGAGCTTTGGAAGACTTAAGCAGGAACAAAGCACCAGGCATAGATGATATACCGATTGAGTTGCTACGCTGCATAGGAGATGAAGGTCTGATCAGGTTATTTCACTTGGTGTGTAGGATTTATGAGACAGGTGAGGTACCCCCTGATTTCAAGAAGAATGTAATCATCCCTATACCAAAGAAAATGGGAGCTGACAGATGTGAAGATTACCGTACAATCAGCTTGATTACTCATGCTTCAAAGATCCTGTCTAGAATAATCTACAAGAGGATTGAAAGCCAGATAGAAACGGAGTTGGGTGAAGACCAGTTTGGTTTCAGGAGAAATGTAGGAACAAGGGAAGCTGTACTAAGTCTTAGGCTGATTTTAGAAGGTAGAATAAGGAAAGATAAGAGAACGTTCATGGCTTTTGTAGACTTAGAAAAGGCTTTTGATAACGTTGATTGGACTAAATTGTTTGACATTTTGAAATCAATTGGAATAAAGTACAGGGATAGGAGGGTGATATACAATCTGTACAGAAACCAGACAGCAGTCATTCGAGTTGAAGGACATGAGAGAGAAGCTGGTATTCAGAAAGGTGTAAGGCAAGGCTGCAACTTATCACCCATACTTTTCAATCTTTACATTGAAAAAGCAATGAAGGAAATTAGAGAAAAATTTAAAGTGGGAGTGAAGATTCAAGGAGAAATAATTTCAACTCTGAGATTTGCTGATGACATCGTCATCTTGGCCGACAAGCCTGAGGATTTGAATGAGTTTTTGAATGGTATGGACTCCGTCTTACGGAAAGAATTCATGATGAAAATAAATAAATGTAAAACAAAAATACTGGAATGCAGCCGAAATAAATCAGAAACCTCTATGGAGATCAAATTGGCAGGAGAAAAGCTGAAGGAAGTAGGAGACTTCTGTTACTTAGGAAGCAGAATAACCAGTGATGGACGAAGCAAAGAGGATATTAAAAGTAGGTTGGCTCAGGCAAAGAAAGCATTTCTACAAAAAAGGAATCTGCTGACATCGAATATAGATTTAGGTATTAGGAAGTCATTTTTGAAAGCCTTTGTCTGGAGCATGGCGCTCTATGGAAGTGAAACTTGGACTATTGGTGCAGCAGAAAAGAGGAGAATTGAAGCATTTGAAATGTGGTGTTACAGGAGAATGATGAAGATCAGATGGGTAGATAGGGTTACAAACATGATGATGATGATGATAATTGTTGTTTTAAGGGGCCTAACATCGAGGTTATCGGCCCCTAATGATCTGGGTGATAGCGAAAATGATAATGAAATGGAAACCAGAACAAAATTATCGAAGACTGAATATACGTACAAAAAGGAACTCGCATGGAAACAACTCACAATATGGTCCTACAAAAGGGATTTTAGAACGAAAAGTTGCACAAAAAGAATAGATTGAAAAAGACCCACAAAACGTAGGTTAGATTCAAAATACGTACAAAATGCAAAGTAGCGCCGAAATACTTACAAAATGCAACTGAAATTCAAAATACTTACAAAATGCAAATGAGATCGAAAATACGTACAAAATGCAATTGAGGATCAAAATACTTACAAAATGCAATTGAAATTGAAAATACACAATGCAATTCAGATTGAAATATCCCAGTTCCAATCCAAATTATTCACAAAGTGCAATTGAAATTCAAAATACTTACAAAATGCAATTGAAATTGAAAATGCTTACAAAATGTACGGTAGATTCAAACGACTCATGTGGATTGACAATACTTACAAAAAGCAATTTAGATTGAAAATACTTGACAAATGTAATTTAGATTCAAAATACCCACAAAATGCAATTGAGAATCAAAATATGTGCAAAATGCCCACCAAACAAAATGCAATTTAGATTCAAAATTCGTGCGAAATGCGGTTTTGGTTGAAAATACTTACAAAATGCAATTGAAATTCAAAATACTCACTAAAATGCCCTGACGCCTGCATTGAAAGACTTACTAAAAAGCAATTTAGATTGTCAATCTTTACAAAATGCAATTGAGGTTGAAAACAATCGCGAGATGTAATTTAGATCGAAGAGACTTACAAAATGCAACATAGATCAAAAATGCCTTAAAAAAATGGTAAAAGGGAATTTAGATACACGGTGATTCGAGTAACAAAAACAGTGCGGGAATCTTAAAGAGAAAAGGAAATAGAAGGAAAAGAGGAGAGGAGAGGGGAGAGAGGAGAAGGTCCGCCCCAAAGGGAAGGGACAAAAAGGGGAAAACGGACCCAGCTCAGGAATCCCTCGGGGTCGCCAACGCCCGAACTCACCAGCCGTGAGCCCCTGAGGGTGTAGCATTATCGACGGTGCACCAGAAGTGGTGGGGCTACATACACCCTGCCTCCTTAAGGGCCTTGAGCACAAGGCAGGAGGTAAAAGGAAAAGAAAAAGAAGGCTGACCCCTCGCAGAAGGAGGGAATCAGAAAAGATGAGACAAGGGCCAATGAAGGCGGGAAAGGAAGAGACTCCCTAGGCCTCGGATACCCTAATACCGTCGGGGTCGGAAGAGAACAAGAGTTGACCAAGGGAGGTCGACAGGAAAGAAGAAAGAGAGGAGCCGGCACAAGTAAGTGGAAGCAATGCCGGACTCAGCTGGGGCCCCGTGGTCGCCAACCCACAACCCACTAGATGTGAGCCCCTGGGGGAGGTTACAAACAAAGAGGTATTAAGACGAGTGGGAGAGGAGAGATGTTTCTGGCGACTGCTAATGAAGAGAAGAGATAGGTTGGTAGGACACATACTAAGACACCCAGGAATAGCAAGCTTAGTTATGGAAGGAAGGGTCGAGGACAAAAACTGTAGGGGTAGACCAAGGTTAGAATATGTTAAACAGATTGCCTCCGATGTAGGGTGTCGGAGCTATGTAGAGATGAAACGATTAGCTCAGGACAGGGAGGCATGGAGAGCTGCATCAAACCAGTCAAAAGACTGAAGACTCAAACAACAAACAGGTGTCAGTGACAGAGGGAATATTTAAAGACTTAACCTCAGTTCACCTAACATAACCTAACTTTACCTAACTTAACCTTGTCACGTGACATGTTTTACAAGTTTAAACTTGTTTTAAGACTGGCTATGACGTCACACTTAGCTCACTTAACTGGCGATCGCTGGTTTCTATCACGTGACATGTTCTACAAGTTTAGACTTGTTTTAAGACTGGCTATGACGTCACACTTAGCTCACTTAACTGGCGATCGCTGGTTTCTATCACGTGACATGTTCTACAAGTTTAGACTTGCTTTAAGACTGGCTATGACGTCACACTTAGCTCACTTAACTGGTGAACGCTGGTTCCTATCACGTGACATGTTCTACAAGTTTAGACTTGTTTTAAGACTGGCTATGACGCCACACTTAGCTCACTTAACTGACGACCGCTGGTTTCTACCACTCTATCAAGTTCTAATGTTCACTGCTAGGTGTCAGTGACAGTGGTATATAGTAACCCCCAGTTAGAACTACATAAAGTTAGACTTGCTAGGAGTTCACAGATGATTGATTTAAATACCCTGCTATAACCATTGACTGGAATAGAATTAAACTATCTATATTGTACTTTTGTTTTATTTTTATTAACATTTATGATTTCTTTCTTTTATAGGTAATTTCGAAAGTGATCATCATGTTCAAGTGTGGTGACTGTAAGAAACAGTTCTCAAGACCTGACAACCTTCAACGACACGCAAATGCTAAACATGACATTAAAATGTTTGTGTGCAGTCATTGTGCTATGACATTTAACAGACAAGATAGTCTTGGACGGCATGTAAATTTAATGCATGTCAGTTCAGCACCTTTTTCATGTTCAGTTTGCGATCTTGGTTTTTCTGCTGTAAAGCGATATCAATTCCACATGGTTGAAGTGCATGGAGAACAACAGGAATTGAAATCTGTAAAACCATCAACTAGCACGGAACCTTTAAATGAATGTGATGCCCAAAAGCGTAAACGTTCTCAAGATTGTGAAAATAGTTGTGCAACAAAAAGAAAAAAGAATGGTGAACCTTCAATAACACATTGTGATGTATGTAATATTGATATACCTCCTTCAATCATTCATGGACATTTACGCAGTATTCAACATAAAAATAACGCTTGCCATGAAAGAAATTCTGGAAATGTTCAACAAATTGGTAGTGCATTTAAAAGTCAAATTGCTAGTTATAGACTTTATAGTAAAGAAAAAACTCAAAGTATTGAATCATTTTTTAAAAATGTTCAACCTACTGTGTTTGGCTTAGTAGAAAATGTTTTATTAGAGCATAAAACAATTAAAATGAATTTTGAACTTTTTGGACTCTATGTAAAAACTGGGAGCGAAGATGAAATTACGGATATCAAATCCTTTAATACAAAAAACATAATTGTTAGCGAATCAACTAACTTTTAATTTAGACGCCATGTTCGAGTTTTAGCATCAACCGTCAACAGCAGCTTCGCCTTCTTCATGAAGCAAAGATAAGTACCGACTTCATGTTTTAACCACATTCTCATCGCTTTTAAAAAGGCTCAATGCTTTTATTTGGATTTTATAGACCGTGAAAATTGATATATGTGATAAAATAACTGCTTTCAAGAGATCTTCTTGATCAAACTCGAACTATCAAGTCTAACTTTCAAAATGAAAGATTTTCTGAGATGCTATCTCACATCGAGGGATATTTCTGAAATACCCACTGTCTATATAATCTAGTTTTCCGCCGAGGGATTCTCTACCCAATTTATACAACTCATCATTGCTCTGGAACCTTCCAGAACCTACACTCTATCTACCAGTTATACTGTCATGTATTTTCCACTTGATATGGGAATACTTGCTTCGCTGAGAAACTTATGTGGGATAAACTTCTAATCCACATAAACTGTCTTCCTACGTGGGAAATTTTCTGCCGTATTTAACTGCCGCCCATAGAAACTACAACTCATAATTCTCTCAAGCCAAAACTCAACTTTTACATAACTGCAATAACTTTTCTTTCTATAAACTTTTTGCGCTACTACAGTGAACTTTTAACTATATCAACAGACTATAGTGATAACAGTGCCTGTTCAACTTTTCATCCGCGTCGCGCTCGTCCGAGTACAATAAATACGGCCATGAACACTCTTCCACAATCCCATTTGATCTTTCCCAAACCCTTTACTAACAAACTAGAATAATAAAATTGTTACTTTAGGTCTTTAGGTCCCATAACCAGCCTACTAGGGGCCTTTCTCACTTCACTTAACTAATTAATTACTTTTTATCAACAATATTATTAACAACCTTATTTAAGGAAACTTTATGATGTGTATGACAACCCTAGGAGGTTTCTCTATTTTGATGTCATTTCCTGAAATTAGGATTATTAGGACAAATTCTAGCCAGATGTTCTACGGAATCACACCTAAAGCATCTTCTTACTGGTTTTACCGGAACAATGCTGAAATGGGAAGGAATGGGGATACTAGAAATACGGAGGGAATCACCGTTCTTTACCGTCTCAGCAATCATGATGAGTTTATTTAAGCCCGAAAAATCAGTAGGAGTCCCTCTCATTGCCAAATAAGACCTATTTTCAGGGTTGATACCATCGATAACCTTAGACACGATCATTTCTTCACTTAATTGTAGGCAGAAAATTTTGGCATACCCTTTTATTTCAGAAACATAATCACTTCAAGAAAGGTAGTAGAACGTTCAAAACGTAAAATCAAATTACGGCTAAACTAATCATCCGATCTCTTCCAAATTTGCCTACAACATGCCTTCATACGGGACGTGTGTTGCGCCCAAACTACAAGGTCATCAGCCGTACCATTTCGAGATGGCGGCCGTGAGAATTATTAAAGCATTATAACCCATAACTTGGAACCCACCAATTCCGATTATCGAACCGAGGGCGGTTTAAGCTATCCTAAGTGACCTACCTAGAGATCTCGGGTTCGAATCCCGGACGGGGTAGATATTTTTGCTACCAGATTATCATTTTAAATTTTGTAAATATTGTCAATTACAGTACAGTAAGTATGTAGTTAGTTTTAGTTGTAAGTATGAAGTTAATTTGTTTATTAGATATATGTCATTGTTCCATTAGACTGTGGTGTGTGAGTGTGTCTAGTGAGGGTGCATGTGAGTGGGCCTGGTGACAGACTGTTTTAGTGGTAGTATTTGTTGTTGGTGAAACTTTAGTATTTTTTTCATTACTAGAATTTTGGTATTTAATTGTTAGTAGAAGGTTAGTATTTTGTAGTAGAATTGCTCTTTACTTATTCTGATGATGATGATGATAATTGGTGTTTTAAGGGGCCTAACATCTAGGTTATCGGCCCCTGATGGTTTGGGTGATCGTGAAGATGAAAATGAAAAGCGAACTTAAAACTAAAACTAAATACTAACCTACATACTAGAAGAAGAAATGGAAAACTAAAGGAGAATAAGGCAAATAAAAGGACACAAGGAAAAGAAATGCCCTCAACCCACGAAGAAGGCGGATTGAGGGACTTGGAAGGAAGGAGAGCCAGGAAAGGCAGATAGGAAAGTGAAAGAGGAGAGGGTCCGCCCCAAAGGTAAGGGACAAAAGTGGAAAACGGACCCAGCTCAGGAATCCCTCGGGGTCGCCAACTCCCGAACTCACCAGCCATGAGCCCCTGAGGGTGTAGCATTATCTAGGGTGCACCAAAAGTGGTGGGGCTACATACACCCGGCCTCCTTGAGGGCCTTAAGCAAAAGGCAGGAGATAACATGAAAAGATAAAGAAGGCTGACCCCTCGCAGAAGGAGGGAATCAGAAAAGATGAGACAAGGGCCAATTAAGGCGGGAAAGGAAGAGACTCCCTAGGCCTCGGATACCCTAATACCGTCGGGGTCGGAAGAGAACAAGAGTTGACCAAGTGAGGTCGACAGGAAAGAAGACAGAGAGGAGCCCGGCACAAGTAAGTGGAAGCAATGCCGGACTCAGCTGGGGCCCCGTGGTCGCCAACCCACATCCCACTAGATGTGAGCCCCTGGGGGAGAGAATGATGAAGATCAGATGGGTAGATAGGGTTACAAACGAAAAGGTATTAAGGCGAGTGGGAGAGGAGAGATGTTTCTGGCGACTGCTAGTGAAGAGAAGAGATAGGTTGGTAGGACACATACTAAGACACCCAGGAATAGCAAGCTTAGTTATGGAAGGAAGGGTCGAGGACAAGAACTGTAGGGGTAGACCAAGGTTAGAATATGTTAAACAGATTGCCTCGGATGTAGGGTGTGGTAGCTATGTAGAGATGAAACGATTAGCTCAGGATAGGGAGGCATGGAGAAGTGCATCAAACCAGTCAAAAGACTGAAGACTCAAACAACAAAAACTAATATTAGTGATATATATCAAAATATTTCAAGTGCTATCATTGTGAAGAGTGAAGAGTTCCAGGAAAGGGAGTCAGGCTGGGCGTTGGTTGAAGTACTTTATTTAGAAACCAACATGAATAAATACAACCCCCTTCGAGCATCATCATACATTGATTTACCAGGATGGATTAAACGAAAGAAAGCTGTTGTGAACGTTTTGAATAATGATGACGCATGTTTTGCGTGGGCTGTAACTTCAGCTCTCCATCCAGCAGTGGAGCATATGGATAGATCATCATCTTATCCTCACTATTCTTCAGTGTTAGATTTAAAAGAAATAGAATTTCCTATGGCGATAAAAGACATTCAACGTTTTGAAGAGCTGAACAATGTGAGTATTAATGTTTATGGAATTGATGATGATGATGATAATTGTTGTTTTAAGGATGATGATGATGATAATTGTTGTTTTAAGGGGCCTAACATCTAGGTTATCGGCCCCTGATGGTTTGGGTGATCGTGAAGATGAAAATGGAAAGCGAACTTAAAACTAAAACTAACTACTAACCTACATACTAGAAGAAGAAATGGAAAACTAAAGGAGAATAAGGCAAATAAAGGACAGGAGGAAAAGAAATGCCCTCAACCCTCGAAGAAGGCGGATTGAGGGACTTGGAAGGAAGGAGAGCCACGAAAGGCAGATAGGAAAGTGAAAGAGGAGAGGGTCCGCCCCAAAGGTAAGGGACAAAAGGGGAAACGGACCCAGCTCAGGAATCCCTCGGGGTCGCCAACTCCCGAACTCACCAGCCGTGAGCCCCTGAGGGTGTAGCATTATCTAGGGTGCACCAGAAGTGGTGGGGCTACATACACCCGGCCTCCTTAAGGGCCTAGAGCACAAGGCAGGAGGTAAAAGGAAGAGAAAAAGAAGGCTGACCCCTCGCAGAAGGAGGGTATCTGAAAAGATGAGACAAGGGCCAATTAAGGCGGGAAAGGAAGAGACTCCCTCGGCCTCGGATACCCTAATACCGTCGGGGTCAGAAGAGAACAAGAGTTGACCAAGTGAGGTCGACAGGAAAGAAGACAGAGAGGAGCCCGGCACAAGTAAGTGGAAGCAATTCCGGACTCAGCTGGGGCCCCGTGGTCGCCAACCCACAACCCACTAGATGTGAGCCCCTGGGGGATTATGGAATTGAAAATAAGAGTATAGTTGGTCCTCTATATTATACTCAGGAAAAAAAGGATGCTCATGTAAATTTACTATACATAACCGAAGGTGAAAATGCTCACTATTGTTGGATAAAACATTTATGTAGACTTGTTGGTAGTCAACTATCAAAATACAAAGGTAAGAAGTGGTTGTGCGATGGCTGTTTGCTATATTTCAGAAAAGAGGATCAACTAACTCAACATCAAAAATGGGGGTGTAATCATGTTCGTACGGTATTACCGACTCCTAATAAGGATTATGATGATGATGATGATGATAATTGTTGGTTTAAGGGGCCTAACATCTAGGCTATCGGCCCCTGATGGTTTGGGTGACCGTGAAGATGAAAATGAAAAGCGAACGTAAAACTAAACCTAACTACTAACCTACATACTAGAAGAAGAAATGGTCAACTAAAGGAGAATAAGGCAAATAAAGGACAGGAGGAAAAGAAATGCCCTCAACCCTCGAAGAAGGCGGATTGAGGGACTTGGAAGGAAGGAGAGCCATGAAAGGCAGATAGGAAAGTGAAAGAGGAGAGGGTCCGCCCCCAAAGGTAAGGGACAAAAGGTTGATGATGATGATAATTGTTGTTTTAAGGGGCCTAACATCTAGGCTATCGGCCCCTGATGGTGTGGGTGATCGTGAAGATGAAAATGAAATTTAAACTTAAAACTAAAACTAACTAATAAGGAAAAGAGGAGAGGATTGGAGAGGAGAGGGGAGGGGAGAGAGGAGAGGGTCCGCCCCAAAGGGAAGGGACAAAAGGGGAAAACGGACCCAGCTCAGGAATCCCTCGGGGTCGCCAACTCCCGAACTCACCAGCCGTGAGCCCCTGAGGGTGTAGCATTATCTAGGGTGCACCAGAAGTGGTGGGGCTACATACACCCTGCCTCCTTAAGGGCCTTGAGCACAAGGCAGGAGGTAAAAGGAAAAGAAAAAGAAGGCTGACCCCTCACAGAAGGAGGGTGTCAGGAAAGATGAGACAAGGGCCAATTAAGGCAGGAAAGGAAGAGACTCCCTAGGCCTCGGATACCCTAATACCGTCGGGGTCGGAAGAGAACAAGAGTTGACCAAGTGAGGTCGACAGGAAAGAAGACAGAGAGGAGCCCGGCACAAGTAAGTGGAAACAATGCCGGACTCAGCTGGGGACCCGTGGTCGCCAACCCACAACCCACTAGATGTGAGCCCCTGGGGGACAAGTAAGTGGAAGCAATGCCGGACTCAGCTGGGGCCCCGTGGTCGCCAACCCACGCCCACAAGATGTGAGCCCCTGGGGGGGCGGGATTATGAGAAACAGTTTCGAGTACCATTTGTTATATATGCTGACTTCGAGGCTTTGCTAAAACCATTTAATACATGTTCATCGAATCCAGCCCAACCTTTTACCAACACTACTCACATTCATGAACCTTTTAGCTTTGCATATTATATTAAATGTAGTTATGATGACTCTTTAAATAAGTTTGAGCTCTATAGAGGACCTGATGCACCTAAAGTTTTTACGGAAAGGCTTGAGAAAGATGCCATCCGTATATCCTCTATTTTAAATACGATCATTCCAATGGAACCACTAACTTTATTAGAGCAAATGAATTTTGAAACTGAAACTAATTGTTTTATATGTGGTGAATGTTTATATACAGACAGGGTTCGCGATCATGACCATTTAACAGGACAATATCGTGGTGCTGCTCACCAAGAATGTAATTTAAATTATAGAGTAAGTAAATTCATTCCGGTCATTCTACATAACGGTAGCAAATACGATAACCACTTTATCGTTAAAGAATTTGGAGCTTCAGATGTGAAAATTGATGTTATTGCAAATAATAAGGAACAATACATATCGTTCACAAAATACATCAAAACTGACAATAAGAAAACCATTAAACTGCGATTTTTAGATTCATTCCGCTTTATGCCGAGTAGTCTTGATAAGCTGGCTAGTAATTTAAAATCAGATCGGTTTCATGAAATTCAACGTGTCTTTCCTAAAGAAGATGATTTTAATTTGATTTGTCAAAAGGGTATATTCCCTTACGAATATATTAACTGTGTGGAACGTCTTGAGGAGTGTTCTTTACCACCGAAAGATGCATTTTACAGTTCCTTAAACACAAGTCATATCAGTGATCAGGAATATTTACATGCACAACGTGTATGGGCACAGTTTAACATTCAAACTTTAGGAGCATTTTCAGACATATATTTGAAGACAAATGTGTTGTTATTAGCAGATGTTTTTGAAAATTTTCGGAATGTTTGTATGAGAACTTATGACCTTGATCCTTGTCAGTATTTCACAGCTCCTGGGTAAGTTTCAGTTCAATGTTGAAAAAAACGAAAGTAAATTTAGAATTAATGACTGATATAGACATGATCAATTTTATAAAATCATCAATTCGAGGTGGATTAAGTCAATGTAGTGGACGGTACTCTAAAGCGAATAATAAATACATGCCTAGCTACAACCCTTGTGAAGAGTCAAAGTATATTGTCTATCTCGATGCAAATAACCAATATGGTTGGGCTATGAGTCAATATCTATCACTGAAAGATTTTCGCTGGCTGACACAACCTGAAATTGATGTCTTACATGTTGACACTCTTAATGATAACGATGATAAAGGATATATTTTAGAGGTAAATCTTGAGTACCCTAAAGAGTTACATGATGATCATAATGATTTACCATTTTGTCCTGAGAATATGAAATCTCCATACATCACATCACGAACAAAAATGTTAATTGCTAATGTAAATAATAAATGTAAATATGTAATACATTATCGAAACTTGAAACAGTGTCTACAGCATGGATTGAAATTAACTAAAATTCATCGCGTATTGCAATTTCATCAGTCAGCATGGCTCAAACCGTATATTGATCTAAACAATAATTTAAGAACACAGTCAACAAACGCGTTTGAAAAGGATTTTTATAAACTCATGAATAATAGTGTTTTTGGAAAGACTATGGAGAATGTTGATAAACGAGTTGATGTAAAGCTGATAACAAAGTGGGAGAATGATGGTAAAAGGTATGGTGCGAGCAACTTAATAAGCAAGCCTAACTTTCATAGCTGTTCAATTATTCATGAGGATTTAGTTGTAATACAAATGAATCGTCTTAAAGTAACTTACAACAAACCCATATATGTGGGTTACACCATTCTGGAATTATCAAAAACACTTATGTAGGAATTTCACTATGATTATGTAAAGAAAAACTATCTTGATAATGCTAAATTACTCTACACTGACACAGATTCTTTTATTTATGAGTTTAAAACTGGTGATTTTTATGAGGATATCAAAACTGAGCTAAATAGGTTTGATACAAGTGACTATCCCGAGGATAATATTTACCATTTACCTCTAGTAAACAAAAAGGTTCTTGGGAAATTTAAGGATGAATGTGCTGGTGTTATTATAGACACCTTTGTAGGCACCAAATCTAAATCATACAGCTATATGACAATTGATGATGTAGTAGTAAAAAAATTAAAAGGAGTGAAAAAGAATGTTGTTAGTAAAGAGTTAGATATAAGTGATTATAAAAACTGTATAATTAGTAACCCACCTGTATTATATAAGAAAATGAAGTGTATTTAGAAGTAAAAATCATCAGCTACATACCAATTTGATGAACAAAGTTGCTTTAAGTAATGAAGACAACAAACGATTCATTATACCCAACACATTTGATACTTTTGCTTGGGGAAACAGTCGCATTGACGACTATTACTTTACTTAAGTCTAATGATCACTATATTGTAATATTTTTTTGTAAAAAACTGTAAGTAAATGTATAATGTTAGGCTACTTTAGTTTAGTAAAAATAAGATAAGTAATACATTTTAGTGTAAAATGTTTGCTTTTGTATATTACGAAAAAGATTTAAAAAAAATGTACAGAATGTGTGAAGTAAACAAGGGAAATGTAAAAATGTAAAGTGGAAAATTGTAAATATCCATGTGTGAAAAAGTGAAATAGTTATCACCATTTTAAAATTAAAAGACATTGTGATCTGGTAAACCTTGTTTTTATTTCACAACAACAAAAATGTACAGAATGTGTAAACTAAACAAGAAGAATGTAAAAAATGAAAAGTGGAAATTGTAAATATTCATGTGTGAAAAAATGAAAATAAAGAAATGGCTATCACCATTTTAAAATTAAAAGACATTGTGATCTTGTAAACCTTGTTTTTATTTCACAACATATATGGCTTTACAAAATAGAATACAAAGAAATACCATTTCCTCAATCCTTTTCAATGTTCATGTCCACTCATCATTAACTTCCCTTTTATAGCAGTAATCACAATGAGGGCTGCCAACCTCTCCCCCACTGAGCCATTATAGGATGTCAAACGTTGCTTAGCTTTTCAACGATACTTTATCCACTACACGTATTAAAGCATAATGACTATGACGATAAGAAAGGTCGTGTTCTTTACATGCTTAATCCAAAGAAATAATAGGTTTTTACTTAACACAGGGTCTTGAGTCCATGAGTTTGGTACATGTTGCAAGATTTCTTTCACGGCATTGACTGTCACAAAATAAATGAAAACTTGGAGAGCACCAATAATTCATCTTTGGTAAGACTATCCAGGATCTTGAGTCCATGATTTTGGTATAAGTTGCCAGATTTCTTTCACGGCATTGACTGTCACATAATAAATGAACAACTTGAAGAGCACTAATAATTCTTCTTTGGTAAAACTATCTGCATATCGATGACAGATAACCTTTTAGTTCCACCCTTAAAACAACAACACTACCTCTTGCATAATCTGCGATGTTGATGGCTCTTGAGACGTGAAAGATGGATTAAACATAACTTTTACATCAACAGGAGTTAGACTTTGCTCAGTAAACAATGCACTGTCATGAGCCACAGTATTTTTTTTCTTGGACTTGCTTTTTTCTTTTCTTTATAAGTGTTTGAAACGGTGTATTAAAAGAGAATGATAAACATCCAAAGGGTAAATAGAGTAACAAATAAAGAGAAATGAAAATGATACTTCCATATCAATTGTCAAGCATGAACTAATCTCTAGCAAAGTTCACTCAATACTATAAATAATAGTTTAAAGTGGGTGCAAAAGTGGGTGCATAAGTGGGTGCATAAGTGGGTGAAAAAGTGGGTGCATAAATGAATGCAATAGTGGGTGCAAAGGTAGGTACAAAAGTGGGTGAAAAAAATGCCCCCCTTTTTGAATCTCGCTAACGCCCCCTTTTTTAATCTATTTTTTGAAATGTTGACAAGGGTCTAAGTGCACTTTTGTTAATATCTCGCGAACCAGTCTCTGTTGACGGGTCCTTGTTGACTAGTCCCTGTGGGCGGGTCCCTTTGGCATAATTTGGATAAAATGCATGGGCCAGTCCATAGGGATCAAACATTTTTAGCTCAACTTTTCTCACGAAAATTTGTCATTAGCCGGGACTTATCGTGTAAACAGATGCTGATAGCGACTAAAGACGTGAAGTAAAAGTTGTAAAGCACATTTGTAGCTTTAAAGCGATACGTTGCCCATGTTCATCTGACAAACAGCAGTAGAGATACAGATACAAATATAAAAGTGGAAGTGTGGCAGTCGCTTTTCGAACGAACGCCCATTTACGCTGGTGGGCTCCATCTATTCACCTTTGCTGACACCATTTTGTATCTTTGCTCAAGAACTTTTAGGATGGTATTCCTTTGAAACCAGATAAACAAGCAGAAACAGTTTGCATAGAACAAAACTAGTTTAATGCAGTTCGCAGTTAAACGTACATTCATAATATGCATAGACAAAGAACACTTGCAAAACAAAGCTTACATCGGACTCAATCGTCCTCCTCGTCGTCTGAGCCATCAAATGTGACGTTGTCACATGCTTTTCCACTGCAGTGCCCACACATTATGGAGCATGGGCTATGTATCGTTTTAAAGCTACAAGTTTACTTTACAACTTTTACTTTGGGTCTATAGTCGCTATCAGCAGAACTCACACCGGCTGCCAAAAGAGCTCTTGCAGTTGCAGGACACCAAATTGAGGAGATGATCTGGAGCAGCTGGGAGATGAGTTGTCACTGGTACTAAAGCTGAGTGTTGGATTTTCCATCCCCATTGGGTCGGGTCCAAAGAAAATCCTAACCATTCCTGAACTTGCAAATATACCCGCAGTGAATGTTGTTTGCATGCCGCCGAAGTCGGCGGAAGTGAAGCCAGCTGAAATGACGCTGTGACCGGTTGTTTGGCAATCTTTTGTCTGTATTTCACTACCCGAAGATCGTCAAGGCTTTTGCACTCCGATTTGGCACTATCATAGAGACAAATGGCGAACTTCTGATGATGATGATGATGATAATTGTTGTTTTAAGGGGCCTAACATCTAGGCTATCGGCCCCTGATGGTTTGGGTGATCGTGAAGATGAAAATGAAATGCAAACTTAAAACTAAAAAAAAAACAAAAAAAACACTAACTACCAACCTACATACTAGAAGAAGAAATGGAAAAATAAAGGAGAATAAGGCAAATAAAGGACAGGAGGAAAAGAATTGCCCTCAACCCTCGAAGAATGAGGATTGAGGGACTTGGAAGGAAGGAGAGCCATGAAAGGCAGATAGGAAAGTGAAAGAGGAGAGGGTCCGCCCCGAAGGTAAGGGACAAAAGGGGAAAACGGACCCAGCTCAGGAATCCCTCGGGGTCGCCAACTCCCGAACTCACCAGCCGTGAGCCCCTGAGGGTGTAGCATTATCTAGGGTGCACCAGAAGTGGTGGGGCTACATACACCCTGCCTCCTTAAGGGCCTAGGGCACAAGGCAGGAGGTAAGAGGAAAAGAAAAAGAAGGCTGACCCCTCACAGAAGGAGGGTATCAGGAAAGATAAGACAAGGGCCAATTAAGGCGGGAAAGTGAAAGACTCCCTAGGCCTCGGATAACCTAATACCGTCAGGGTCGGAAGAGAACAAGAGTTGACCAAGGGAGGTCGACAGGAAAGGCGAACTTCTCTCCAGCTGATTGTATGGCCTTTTCATCTGGAGCCGTAGAGACGAATACCTTCATTTCCTCGCGTAAAGATGCAGAATCCTTCAATATTTTCCAGGCTTGCTGTTTGATGTACTCTATCCACAGCTTTTCTGATGATGATGATGTCTGGCTCATTGAAGAAAATGTGTCACGAAGCGACTCTTGTGAGACGTTGAAGGCAAGGTTGATGATGATAATTGTTGTTTTAAGGGGCCTAACATCTAGGTTTTCGGCCCCTGATGGTTTGGGTGATCGTGAAGATGAAAATGAAATGCGAACTTAAAACTAAAACTAACTACTAACCTACATACTAGAAGAAGAAATGGAAAACTAAAGGAGAATAAGGCAAATAAAGGACAGGAGGAAAAGAAATGCCCTCAACCCTCGAAGAAGGCGGATTGAGGGACTTGGAAGGAAGGAGAGCCATGAAAGGCAGATAGGAAAGTGAAAAAGGAGAGGGTCCGCCCCAATGGTAAGGGACAAAAAGGGAAAACGGACCCAGCTCAGGAATCCCTCGGGGTCGCCAACTCCCGAACTCACCAGCCGTGAGCCCCTGAGGGTGTAGCATTATCTAGGGTGCACCAAAAGTGGTGGGGCTACATACACCCAGCCTCCTTGAGGGCCATAAGCAGAAGGCAGGAGATAACATGAAAAGAAAAAGAAGGCTGACCCCTCGCAGAAGGAGGGAATCAGAAAAGATGAGACAAGGGCCAATTAAGGCGGGAAAGGAAGAGACTCCCTAGGCCTCGGATACCCTAATACCGTCGGGGTCGGAAGAGAACAAGAGTTGACCAAGGGAGGTCGATAGGAAAGAAGAAAGAGAGAAGCCGGCACAAGTAAGTGGAAGCAATGCCGGACTCAGCTGGGGCCCCGTGGTCGCCAACCCACAACCCACTAGATGTGAGCCCCTGGGGGGTTGAAGGCAAGGATATGATAGCAAGTCGTTGGCGGTGCCTTTTTGGAATGCGGTAAAAAGCGCCTGTATTTCGTCCTTGTCATCCTTCAGCCCGTCGTTCATGTTGAGTAACATTGTCCCGACAGCCTGTTTTGTCAGAAAATGCGCTCTGAGAGCCCTAGAACATGCACAGTTTCGAGTTATTTATACATTTAAAATTGAAGGCATAACGTATTCATTTTTAAGAGCGAGCTAATTGCAAGCCTAACTAGAATATTAATGTCCAGACATCATGTGAGTCACTGACGATTTACCGTATATTTCCGCCCAGAGCTCCTCCAAACCGCTTCCATTCATCACGTAGCCGATTGCCCCAAGAAACGACATTAGAATGTGAAATCCGCCTAGACGAACAACCACGTTTTTGAGTTCCTCTGAAGTGTCCGATGCGACTATCTCCGCAGCTTTCGTGTATAGGGGCTGGTCAAAGGTTTCGAAACAAGTGCTTTGTTTCAGTTCCACGCACTCTCTTGCGGCAAACTTCAACGCGGAATATATAGTTGATGGGTTGCTCGGTTCCAAGTTTATGAACGACAGGGTATCAACTGACGTCGTCTGGGGAGCTGGTTAAGCATGAGCAGTGACGTCTTCATAAAGCCGTTCCACGAGGCGGGTAAATTAATACCTGACCACCGTCCAGATAACCACAAGGAGTCCATCATCGACGCAATAGCCACAGAGTTTGGGGCTTCCACAGTTAACTCCTTAATCTTGACGTCTTTTGAACCAGGAGAAGAGGGCTTCCGATACCACGAAAGGTTGAACTTTCCCATCGCCGCAATCACTCCAGCATTAGGAACTTCTCGTGTACGTGGGAGTGGAGATATTTCACTGTCAAGCGCTGGACATGTGCACTTCATGCCTCCCATGCAGTGAAATGTGTTTCGCCCGTCCAATGTCCTTATGTTAAGTCAGCGTTGTCAAAGCAAAACTACGTGAACGCTCCAGCATTCGGGATTGGACGTTCTTCACGCGATCGGGTGCCTTTTCAACAGAGGTTATGCTTTGGGACCGTAACTCGGTAACCGTTTCTTGCATAGACATGGGTAATGTGCCAATGTAAAGCTAAAAGTATGCTTTATAACTTTCATTCTGGATCTTTAGTCAATATCAGCAGTTGTTTAAAAAATAATGACCTGCTAATTACAAATTATCCAAATTTTCGAGTAAAAATTGTGGTAAAAATGTTAAATTAGTTTTTTTTCCTTCATCAATAGCAATAATTAGGCCTGATAAGTCCGTTATCCTACTGGTTCATTTCTATTAATTGCTAAAGCTCGCGAGAACTAAATTTGGATCAATATTTTAAACGCAGGAAGCAAAAATGCTGTTTTTGGCACTTAGGCCCTATTTAAGCCCTTTTGAATCCTCCAAAAACTATGACGCGGACACCGCAGAGATGGGGACTTTTCAGGATTTGTTTCTAGGGTACTAGGGAACATCTATGACAAATTTCAGCTTTACATTTTTTTTAGGTTGGCCGTGTTTTTTGCATATAATGCCTGGGGTATAAGGGTAGGTCACAGGAGGGGACTGGACATAGAGAGGAGGAAGATAAAGTGTGGATGTGCCAGGAACGCATCATATGCTGTTGCATCCTCAGATGACACTACCACATACATTGTCCAACAATCTATCAGCTGAGACGTGCAGTATGTGATGTATGCATTCACATATTTACCTGTACTTGTCCCAATCACACCATCCGATGATGATGATGATGATAATTGTTGTTTTAAGGGGCCTAACATCTAGGTTATCGGCCCCTGATGGTTTGGGTGATCGTGAAGATGAAAATGAAAAGCGCTCTTAAAACTAAAACTAACTACTAACCTACATACTAGAAGAAGAAATGGAAAACTAAAGGAGAATAAGGCAAATAAAAGGACAGAAGGAAAAGAAATGCCCTCAACCCTCGAAGAATGCGGATTGAGGGACTTGGAAGGAAGGAGAGCCACGAAAGGCAGATAGGAAAGTGAAAGAGGAGAGGGTCCGCCCCAAAGGTAAGGGACAAAAGGGGAAAACGGACCCAGCTCGGGAATCCCTCGGGGTCGCCAACTCCCGAACTCACCAGCCGTGAGCCCCTGAGGGTGTAGCATTATCTAGGGTGCACCAAAAATGGTGGGGCTACATACACCCGGCCTCCTTAAGGGCCTTAAGCAGAAGGCAGGAGATAACATGAAAACAAAAAGAAGGCTGACCCCTCGCAGAAGGAGGGAATCAGAAAAGATGAGACAAGGGCCAATTAAGGCGGGAAAGGAAGAGACTCCCTAGGCCACACACACCATCCGAGACAATACGTGTAAGCACATACAGTACGTGCAATGGCAGGTTACCTACAGGTCTCTTTTGGCAGCACACACACTTCTCATTTCAGTGACTCGGAGATCAGGCAGCTTGTGCTGAGTTCAAGAGAAGAGTGTGAAATTAATGTCTCCAACTGTGACAACATCAAAACGGCAGTCATTGAAAAACTGAAGAAGCCTGTGTGGATGGAGGAATATGGAAGGAAATTTTGAATGACAGTGAGGATCTTCTGGTGAAAATACAAAGAAGATCGGGACATGATATATCATTTTTAACACCAGTATCAGAAACCAAAAATCTCGTTAAGCATAAGACTTTCTTTTCAACAAAACAGAAAAAATACCCGAATGAAAGCTCAATTATCAAACCTACAACGAGCCAAAAGTTAGCTATATCTGAAATGCTCATGGATTCATAGCCAGAGGCAATGCACCATTCCTAAAATTATTATCTTGGCCAATCTCACTTTTGTTTTACATTTCTGAAAATGTATAATGTGCTCTGCAATTGCACACAGTTGGAACACTGCAAACTTCAGCTTCGGTTGTGTCAGATGTATTAATTTTGAAGTGTTTTCAATGAACATGCATTTAAGTTTGCTAGGTTAAATATAACTTAAATATTTATTTGTAACAAGCTGTACCCGACAAGCGTTGCAATGCCAATCTAAGAAAGTGTTGGCATTGCGATTTTGTTTGTTGAAGTGCTTTTGGATACACGATATTTTTTTCAATTTCTGTTAACTGCCTCTAAACTATCGTTAAATGGATTTACTAAGTCAGAAACCTTCACGGAAGTGCACACAACAACTCACCATAGTTTTATCGCATGGGCTGAAATGGTATATGAAACCATACGGGATTTTGTTCAAACGATTCGCGCGCCATCATTCATTTGTTGAATCTAATTGTGCGCGACCTATTGTCATATGGATTTACTAAGCCAGAAACCTTCCCTGCAATGTACACGACAACTCGACCAAGTTTCATCGCAATCGAATGATGGTATATGGATGCATTGGAGATATACATACATACAAAATACCAAGTAACTTTAAATATTTCATAGAGATAATAATAATAATGATGATAATTGTTGTTTTAAGGGGCCTAACATCTAGGTTATCGGCCCCTAATGGTTTGGGTGATCGTGAAGATGAAAATGAAATGTAAACTTATAACTAAAACTAACTACTAACTTATATACTAGATGATGATGATGATAATTGTTGTTTTAAGGGGCCTAACATCTAGGTTATCGGCCCCTGATGATTTGGGTGATCGTGAAGATGAAAATGAAAAGCGAACTTAAAACTAAAAATAACTACTAACCTACATACTAGAAGAAGAAATGGAAAACAAAAGGAGAAGAAGGCAAATAAAGGACAGGAGGAAAAGAAATGCCCTCAACCACTGCCATCGTAATGTACAGGCCATCATGCAGCGACTCTTAACGATTGATCAGCTGATCGGTAGGGGTAGAGATGGCGACCATTTTGCTTTGTGCTGTGTTGTTTACATCTCTTGTATGAGTGAGTATCCGCGTGAAAAGTGATACTTGAGAACGCTTCTACTTACGTCATCTAGAATGAGGATTATTTATTTTCTGAAACAAATGTTTATTTTCTATGTAAGTTGTTGTATCTACGCAAATTTTGCGTTGCATGTTTGTCATCACACAGAAGGTTATGTTTTGTTGATGATGATGATAATTGTTGTTTTAAGGGGCCTAACATCGAGGTTATCGGCCCCTAATGAAATGAAATGGCGTGAAATGAAAGGATGTAGATAAAAACAACTCACTGCCATGGATGAAGCGAAAATGGTGTTTATAAAACAGACAGTGAGCCCCAAAAATTATGCCTTATTTGAATAAAAAGAATAAAAGGCGGATGGTAAAAAAGGATAAAACAAATAAGGCATAGTGAACAATACAATACATAACACAATAAAAAACATAAAACAGATTTAACCAGAATTAAAAGTCGTAACGACACATTAAAACTTAAAAAAGTAACCACTCTCCCTCATGAACCGGATGACGAGGTCAGCTGACGGCCCGTCCTCACGGAGAATAAGGGAGAGGGTATTAGGCAGTTTAAGAGTCCCTCGCAGATCGGCCAGATCCACACACTCCAAGAGAAGGTGTGCCACGGTTAGGTGGGCGCCGCAAGTACACACAGGAGGATCTTCTCCCTTTAGCAAGTGGGAGTGCGTAGCAATCCCATGGCCGATCCGGAGTCGACAGAGTACCACAGCTTCCTTCCGGAGAGATCGGAAGGAAGATTTCCACACCTTGATGATGATGATGATAATTGTTGTTTTAAGGGGCCTAACATCTAGGTT
Source organism: Meconema thalassinum (assembly GCA_946902985.2). Classification (NCBI taxonomy): domain Eukaryota; kingdom Metazoa; phylum Arthropoda; class Insecta; order Orthoptera; family Tettigoniidae; genus Meconema; species Meconema thalassinum. Next base: position 477,620,746 of record OX336392.1, on the reverse strand, counting down.
ATCGGCCCCTAATGATCTGGGTGATAGCGAAGATGATAATGAAACGGAAACCAGAACGAAAATTAAGTGAGACGGAAAATACTTACAAAAAGGAACTCGGATTGAAACGACTCACAAAATGTTCTTACAAAAGTGAATTTAGAACGAAAAGATTCACAAAAGGAATAGATTGAAAAATACCCACAAAATGAAGGCTAGGTTCAAAATACGTACAAAATGCAATGTAGCGTCGAAATACTTACAAAATGCAACTGAAATTCAAAATACTTACAAAATGCAAATGAGATCGAAAATACGTACAAAATGCAATTGAGGTTCAAAACACCTACAAAATGCAATTGAAATTGAAAATACACAATGCAATTCAGATTGAAATAGGCCTTATCCCAATTCCAATCCAAATTATTCACAAAGTGCAATCGAAATTCAAAATACTTACAAAATGCAAGATAAATTGAAAATGCTTACAAAATGTACGATGATTCCAACGACTCATGTGGATTGACAATACTTACAAAAAGCAATTTAGATTGAAAATACTTGACAAAATGTAATTTAGATTCAAAATACCCACAAAATGCAATTGAGAATCAAAATATGTGCAAAATGCCCACCAAACAAAATGCAATTTAGATTCAAAATTCGTGCGAAATGCGGTTTTGGTTGAAAATACTTACAAAATGCAATTGAAATTCAAAATACTCACTAAAAGGCCCCGCAACCTGCATTGAAAGACTTACTAAAAAGCAATTTAGATTGTCAATCTTTACAAAATGCAATTGAGGTTGAAAACAATCGCGAGATGTAATTTAGATCGAAAAAACTTACAAAATGCAACATAGATCAAAAATGCCTTAAAAAATGGCTAAAAGGGAATTTAGATACACGGTGATTCGAGTAACAAAAACAGTGCGGGAATCGTAAAGAGAAAAGGAAATAGAAGGAAAAGAGGAGAGGAGAGGGGAGAGAGGAGAAGGTCCGCCCCAAAGGGAAGGGACAAAAAGGGAAAAACGGACCCAGCTCAGGAATCCCTCGGGGTCGCTAACGCCCGAACGCACCAGCCGTGAGCCACTGAGGGTGTAGCATTATCGACGGTGCACCAGAAGTGGTGGGGCTACATACACCCTGCCTCCTTAAGGGCCTTGAGCACAAGGCAGGCGGTAAAAGGAAAAGAACAAGAAGGCTGACCCCTCACAGAAGGAGGGTATCAGGAAAGATGAGACAAGGGCCAATTAAGGCGGGAAAGTGAAAGACTCCCTAGGCCTCGGATAACCTAATACCGTCGGGGTCGGAAGAGAACAAGAGTTGACCAAGGAAGGTCGACAGGAAAGAAGAAAGATAGGAGCCCGGCACGAGTAAGTGGAAGCAATGCCGGACTCAGCTGGGGCCCCGTGGTCGCCAACCCACAACCCACTAGATGTGAGCCCCTGGGGAATACTTTATTACAGTCTGCTACGCTACAAAAACGGTAGAACCCCGAAACTTGTAATTATTTCCTACCTTAAAGTCGTGGCCAATCGTTCTTCAGGACACACTTGCATGGAACGCTTCACCATGCGAAGCAGCTCTTCAAATTGCCAAACTTCCATCCTGGTGTACCTGAAGAAAAGGAAGCTCTTTCAATTAGTTTTACGTGACCGTTTTACTCCACTGGACATACTTTTTACGTGGAATCCGAACCACAGGACATGACATTTGACTTCGAAAATCTCACATACGTACCTGAAGAACTTGTCATGGCTTGTCTGTTTATATTTTAAGAAAATGGTTTTAAACTCCCCCTCTTCTGCCACTAGCGTCGCCAATACCTTCGCGTACCATTTTTCCTCAGTTTTACCAATGCCGTAGCAGTTAGCAGTAATAAAAATGCACCATACAGCTCCAAGTCGTCCATCCTTGCAAATTTTAGGTTAGGTTATCGACAATTGACAACTTGTCTTCCAGGCAAATACGAACTTTCTCAAGGAATAAATGAAAGTCAAGTTATTATTTACGCCTTGCATTTTAACTTTCTCAAGGAATAAATGAAAGTCAAGTTATTATTTACTCCTAGCATTTTAACGACGGTGCATTGTGGGTGACTAGGTTGTGAACAACCGACTTCCGACTGGAGCTACGGACTGTCAACTACCAACTAACGACTGCCGAGTGCGCATTGTTGGTAGACCTTCAGTGAACCCAAGCTTAACGACTGCTAGGAGTAATAATACAGTGACATTCGTTTAACCCTTGTGCACAGAGGCGTCGTTGATAACCTCAAAACTTGCAATATGGATGATTTGGAGATGGATTATTTTGTTATACCGTGTATTTAAGATTATAAAGTTATACCCCGTTTAGAAGTCCCGGTTGCGATCGCGATCAGCCACCGATCCAGCTTAAGTTGGGACGTCTAAACGCAACAGGATTACATTATCGCGATCAACTTTCCCTGCAACAGGATCAGCCCCATTCCCGTTCCCACAACTAGATAATCGCGTTCGAGCCTTTGCGATCATCGTCAGTATGTTCTATCCTCCCATCTTTTAAAACTAGAGAGGCAGTGCAAATGTTCAGCCATTCCTTTCTCCGTCTTTGGTTGGCATCATTTCTTGAAGCTAGTCTTTAGTTGTCTGCGTTGTTGTTAATTGATCAAATACAGTTGAATAATTCATATTATTCTTTAGAAATGGAATTAGATGCTAACAAAAAGAAGAGGTCAGAGTGGAAAGGAGTTGATGTGGAGATATTATTAGAGGTGTGGGAAGAGTTTAAGGCAGAATTAAGAGGTGTTCGTCGCAATAAAAACGTTTATGCCAGAATGGTACGGAGGCTATTCGAGTTGGGAGGTGTAATGAAATCCACCGATGAATTGAAGACCAAGATTAAAAATTTAACTGCGAAATACAGATATGGTGTGACCTCCTGACACTTTATTTAATATTACCTTTAAAGAAATCTCGTGCACGCTAATTGATATACGGTAGTCTAGGTTATGTTAACTTCAATTAGGAATAATGTCACGCATATGAATATAATCGAATTGCGTTCAGTAAGTTTAGAAATATAATTAAATTGTTCCATATGTGTACGAATTTCTCTTTGTCTTGGTAGGATGGAAAGAGTCATCGTGGGACCCACAGGTAGTGCACCTTCTGATTGGCGGCACTATAAGAGGGTCCACCAAATCATTGGTTTTTTTTGGCACAAAATTGTGCACTGATGGAGGAGCCCATCACTGAAGATGAGGTTTCATGTAAGTAAATTAATTACTTTTAATAATAATAATAATAATAATAACTTTATTGCAGCCAAATGGCCATATATAAGATACATTGAGATGTATCACACTGGTAACTATAGATTACATTTTACAATAGTCCATAAGGGATTGTCCTCGTTTGGTGCGTTTCTTGAAATGATATCGCTCGCAATGACCTTCACACAGCTTACAAACGCACTGCTCAGACGGTTCATGATAGCCCTGTCATAGTACATAGTACATAGCTTGTGGTGAAAACCATGTATTGCCAATCTAGTTAGAGCGCTCCGCGTGTCATTATTTGGTCCAGACCAGCTACGATGGAGCATGGCATCAGTCGAGTAAAACTCCAGGTCGATGTCATCTCTTTTCTTCTGTCTAATTTGTAGAAGCTCTAAATTAATTACTTTTAAAGGCCAGTAAGCCTACCATACTAATATTTGCACTGAATGTCCTTTCTTTAAACTACAGTATTAGAGTAAAAAGTCATGGTGGATTAGTTTTCGTGACATGCAATGTTTTAGTAATGTGTAAGCCTAGGTAAGGGAATAATACATGTGCAGTTAGCCTTACTTATTTTATGTTTTATTCTTCCACCATATATTTCAATTACAGTGTAAAATAGTAAGTCGGCCCCGTGGTGTTGAGGTAGCCCCGCTGCTTATCATGATGATGATGATGATAATTGTTGTTTTAAGGGGCCTAACATCGAGGTTATCGGCCCCTAATGATCTGGGTGATAGCGAAAATGATAATGAAATGGAAACCAGAACAAAATTATCGAAGACTGAAAATACGTACAAAAAGGAACTCACATGGAAACAACTCACAATATGGTCCTACAAAAGGGAATTTAGAACGAAAAGTTGCACAAAAAGAATAGATTGAAAAATACCCACAAAACGTAGGCTAGATTCAAAATACGTACAAAATGCAAAGTAGCGCCGAAATACTTACAAAATGCAACTGAAATTCAAAATACTTACAAAATGCAAATGAGATCGAAAGTACGTACAAAATGCAATTGAGGTTCAAAATACTTACAAAATGCAATTGAAATTGAAAATACACAATGCAATTCAGATTGAAATATCCCAGTTCCAATCCAAATTATTCACAAAGTGCAATTGAAATTCAAAATACTTACAAAATGCAATTGAAATTGAAAATGCTTACAAAATGTACGGTAGATTCAAACGACTCATGTGGATTGACAATACTTACAAAAAGCAATTTAGATTGAAAATACTTGACAAATGTAATTTAGATTCAAAATACCCACAAAATGCAATTGAGAATCAAAATATGTGCAAAATGCCCACCAAACAAAATGCAATTTAGATTCAAAATTCGTGCGAAATGCGGTTTTGGTTGAAAATACTTACAAAATGCAATTGAAATTCAAAATACTCACTAAAATGCCCTGACGCCTGCATTGAAAGACTTACTAAAAAGCAATTTAGATTGTCAATCTTTACAAAATGCAATTGAGGTTGAAAACAATCGCGAGATGTAATTTAGATCGAAGAGACTTACAAAATGCAACATAGATCAAAAATGCCTTTAAAAAATGGTAAAAGGGAATTTAGATACACGGTGATTCGAGTAACAAAAACAGTGCGGGAATCTTAAAGAGAAAAGGAAATAGAAGGAAAAGAGGAGAGGAGAGGGGAGAGAGGAGAAGGTCCGCCCCAAAGGGAAGGGACAAAAAGGGGAAAACGGACCCAGCTCAGGAATCCCTCGGGGTCGCCAACGCCCGAACTCACCAGCCGTGAGCCCCTGAGGGTGTAGCATTATCGACGGTGCACCAGAAGTGGTGGGGCTACATACACCCTGCCTCCTTAAGGGCCTTGAGCACAAGGCAGGAGGTAAAAGGAAAAGAAAAAGAAGGCTGACCCCTCGCAGAAGGAGGGAATCAGAAAAGATGAGACAAGGGCCAATGAAGGCGGGAAAGGAAGAGACTCCCTAGGCCTCGGATACCCTAATACCGTCGGGGTCGGAAGAGAACAAGAGTTGACCAAGGGAGGTCGACAGGAAAGAAGAAAGAGAGGAGCCCGGCACAAGTAAGTGGAAGCAATGCCGGACTCAGCTGGGGCCCCGTGGTCGCCAACCCACAACCCACTAGATGTGAGCCCCTGGGGGGGCTGCTTATCACCCGAATCGCCAAGGTTTTAGATACTGACATGAAGAATGGATCGGGGTGCACTCAGCCTTGTGAGGACAGTTGAATAACTGTATGACCGTGAGGCAGTGCCGGGTCGGGAAAACCAAGATTAACGGCTGAAGGGACCCGACATGCTGACCATGCATCACCCCATAATTTGCAAGCTGAATGAATGGCTGAGCAGTGGTCGCTGGGTTGGGCAAGGCCCGTCATGGCCTATGGTGCCACGGGGTTTTTAGTGTAAAATATATAAATTCTGAATGAAAAGTCACTTGTACCCTTTTCAATTTCACGTAGATAATAGGCTAATAAATGTATGATGTTCATACCTTGTTTCATCTTCTGGGTGGCATTACCAATTGAAATTATAATATATATATATGTTTTTATTTATTGCTTATTAACAACGGCAGTCATGTTCGACAGCGCATGAGGTCTCTTCAACAGGTATCAAGGAGCACACATTGACGTCACTACAGTTGCCAACACGTGGGATACAAAATTCACCACACTAATTAAAGACTATTGATGCATGACATAAACCAGGGGTGTATATAGACCTATGCGCTACCCAACAATTATAGGTCTAGACAAGAGCCATTGGTCTCTTAGTTAGTTATTGTTGTTTAAGGGGTGGAACAGCTAGGTCATCTGCCCCTCACATATACACAGTAGTACTGTGAGTTCGGGGTTGGCAATACTGTATTTAACGATAATTCACGTGCACAATGGGGGACACAGCTGGAATTTTATTATATAAACTTGAGTCATGATCTAAATAAGGGAGGTGGGTGGCATATGGACAGCAGAGGAGTAAACATCTTCACAGATTATTTTAGTGCTGATTCGACGAGAAAGTGACATCGGAAACCCAATCCTAGCCAAGAATCATATCAATTTTGTCACATAATTTTACAAATAATACAAGCAGTATGTCTTTTCCATTGTGTGTGTGAAGTGATCCCAACCTATTATATACTTACAATGTAAGTTTTTATTCCAAACACATTGTGAAATACAAAGGAACTATGACAATTGTTTTATATTTCAGACTGTGAGGCCTTTACGCCGACAGCTGTGATTGAGGAGGTATATTGAGTGGAGCAACAACCCTCACTTGCTGCTGTGTGCCTACTGTGTACTGTTTAGGTGACGCTTTAATATTAGTGCCTCATAGGGGTATGGTGGCACAGTAGTCAAGCGGTTTCCAAATTGCCAAGGGTTTAATTCCGTTAAAGCACGTGTGGTTTACGAGGTCAACAATACTTCGGTTCCACTTTAGAAAAGGAGATCCCATGGTTTATTATTCCTTCGTTTTAAGCATCCCCCAGGGGCTCACATCTAGTGAGAAGTGGGTTGGCGACCACGGGGCCCCAGCTGCGTCCGGCATTGCTTCCACTTACTTGTGCCGGGCTCCTCTCCGTCTTCTTTCCTGTCGACCTCACTTGGTCAACTCTTGTTCTCTTCTGACCCCGACGGTATTAGGGTATCCGAGGCCTAGGGAGTCTCTTCCTTTCCCGCCTTAATTGGCCCTTGTCTCATCTTTTCTGATACCCTCCTTTTGCGAGGGGTCAGCCTTCTTTTTCTCTTCCTTTTACCTCCTGCCTTGTGGTTTGGCCCTTAAGGAGGCAGGGTGTATGTAGCCCCACCACTTCTGGTGCACCCTAGATAATGCTACACCCTCAGGGGCTCACGGCTGGTGAGTTCGGGAGTTGGCGACCCCGAGGGATTCCTGAGCTGGGTCCGTTTTCCCCCTCTTGTCCCCTACCTTCGGGGCGGACCCTCTCCTCTTTCACTTTCCTATCTGCCTGTCATGGCTCTCCTTCCTTCCAAGTCCCTCAATCCGCATTCTTCGAGGGTTGAGGGCATTTCTTTTCCTCCTGTCCTTTATTTGCCTTATTCTCCATTATTTTTCCATTTCTTCTTCTCGTATGTAGGATGGTAGTTAGTTTTAGTTTTATGTTTGCATTTCATTTTCATCTTCACGATCACCCAAACCATCAGGGGCCCATAACCTAGATGTTAGGCCCCTTAAAACAACAATCATCATCATCATCATCATCGTTTTAAGCACTCACTTTGTTATTGTGGTAGTGCTTCAGACACATTTTTTAAAACAAATGTGTATATTTAAAAAATGACAAGTTACTCTTCCTACTTACTTTTCACTTCGTATTACAGTATATTTTGTGTATATTTTTAGGAGGTGATGCCAATGGATCGTGGTGTGGAGACGTGGAATATTCACACACAGTCCTCTTCTTCTTCTTCCTCCCTTAAATTTATTGAGTTGGCTTCCTCTCCTGTATGCCAGCCCATGCCCTCTCCTTCTGTTATTATTTATCGTCCAACGTCAAACTCTTCTTCCATTCCTTGTCCGTCGACATCAACCTCCTCTTCCATTTCTCAATTTATTTCTTGTCCATCTACTTCTTCCGTTTCTCCTCTGCTTCTTCCTTGTCCGTCGACACCAACCTCCTCTTCCATTTCTCAATATATTTCTCGTCCATCTACTTCTTTCGTTTCTCCTCTGCTTCTTCCTTGTCCGTCGACACCAACCTCCTCTTCCATCTACTTCAAACTCATCTTCCATTTCTCCTGTGCCTATTCCTTTTCCATCCCCATCAACCTCATCTTCCAGTCATGCATCCAACTCCCAGCCACTCATTGCTACGTCTGCTGGGACCCGGGGAGCTGCTAGGAAGAGGGCAGGAAGAAAGAGGAAGTCTTCCCTCCTGGATGACTTTGTGAGCGAAGTCAAGAGGGGGAACGATTTATTGGAGAGGGAATGTAGCAATGGGGCAACAGATGGTCAACCTATTTACGTCAATGCAGGAGAGGACATCCCGATTTGAAGCAATAATTATGAAAATTATGGAAAAAATATGAATAAATAAATTGCTATATTTTACCAAACCATATGTATATTCTGTTCATCCCCTACCTGTATAACACATTATAAATTAATTGTCATAGTCTTATATCTAAGTAAAACAATATAGTATGAAATGTATAATTATAATTGATCAGCTGAGTAATGTCAAATGTACAGTATCATAGCCACCTATAAGGAAGGCCCTGCCCATGGCAGAGCGGCAATGCCACACTCCAGTCCATGTGTGGCAAGCCGTAAGCATGGCGCTGAAAGTGCGACTCCGTAGTTACTCAAAAAGTTGCTTACAAGCGTAGAGCAAAATGTTTCCGGTATTATATGATGATGATGATAATTGTTGTTTTAAGGGGCCCAACATCTAGGTTATCGGCCCCTGATGGTTTGGGTGATCGAGAAGATGAAAATGAAATGCAAACATAAAAATAACTACTAACCTACGTACTAGAAGAAGAAATGGAAAACTAAAGGAGAATAAGGCAAATAAAGGACAGGAGGAAAAGAAATGCCCTCAACCCTCGAAGAATACGGATAGAGGGACTTGGATGGAAGGAGAGCCATGAATGGCAGATAGGAAAGTGAAAGAGGAGAGGGTCCGTCCCAAAGGTAAGGGACAAAAGGGGAAAGCGGACCCAGCTCAGGAATCCCTCGGGGTCGCCAACTCCCGAACTCACCAGCCGTGAGCCGTGAGGGTGTAGCATTATCTAGAGTGCACCAAAAGAGGTGGGGCTACATAAACCAGCCTCCTTGAGGGCCTTGAGCACAAGGCAGGAGATGATGATGATGATAATTGTTGTTTTAAGGGGCCTAACATCGAGGTTATCGGCCCGTAATGATCTGGGTGATAGCGAAAATGATAATGAAATGGAAACCAGAACAAAATTATCGAAGACTGAAAATACGTACAAAAAGGAACTCACATGGAAACAACTCACAATATGGTCCTACAAAAGGGAATTTAAAACGAAAAGTTGCACAAAAAGAATAGATTGAAAAAGACCCACAAAACGTAGGCTAGATTCAAAATACGTACAAAATGCAAAGTAGCGTCGAAATACTTACAAAATGCAACTGAAATTCAAAATACTTACAAAATGCAAATGAGATCGAAATTACGTACAAAATGCAATTGAGGTTCAAAATACTTACAAAATGCAATTGAAATTGAAAATACACAATGCAATTCAGATTGAAATAGGCCCTATCCCAGTTCCAATCCAAATTATTCACAAAGTGCAATTGAAATTCAAAATACTTACAAAATGCAATTGAAATTGAAAATGCTTACAAAATGTACGGTAGATTCAAACGACTCATGTGGATTGACAATACTTACAAAAAGCAATTTAGATTGAAAATACTTGACAAATGTAATTTAGATTCAAAATACCCACAAAATGCAATTGAGAATCAAAATATGTGCAAAATGCCCACCAAACAAAATGCAATTTAGATTCAAAATTCGTGCGAAATGCGGTTTTGGTTGAAAATACTTACAAAATGCAATTGAAATTCAAAAAACTCACTAAAATGCCCTGACGCCTGCATTGAAAGACTTACTAAAAAGCAATTTAGATTGTCAATCTTTACAAAATGCAATTGAGGTTGAAAACAATCGCGAGATGTAATTTAGATCGAAGAGACTTACAAAATGCAACATAGATCAAAAATGCCTTAAAAAAATGGTAAAAGGGGATTTAGATACACGGTGATTCGAGTAACAAAAACAGTGCGGGAATCTTAAAGAGAAAAGGAAATAGAAGGAAAAGAGGAGAGGAGAGGGGAGAGAGGAGAAGGTCCGCCCCAAAGGGAAGGGACAAAAAGGGGAAAACGGACCCAGCTCAGGAATCCCTCGGGGTCGCCAACGCCCGAACTCACCAGCCGTGAGCCCCTGAGGGTGTAGCATTATCGACGGTGCACCAGAAGTGGTGGGGCTACATACACCCTGCCTCCTTAAGGGCCTTGAGCACAAGGCAGGAGGTAAAAGGAAAAGAAAAAGAAGGCTGACCCCTCGCAGAAGGAGGGAATCAGAAAAGAGGAGACAAGGGCCAATTAAAGCGGGAAAGGAAGAGACTCCCTAGGCCTCGGATACCCTAATACCGTCGGGGTCGGAAGACACCAAGAGTTGACCAAGTGAGGTCGACAGGAAAGAAGACGGAGAGGAGCCGGCACACGTAAGTGGAAGCAATGCTGGACTCAGCTGGGGCCCCGTGGTCGCCAACGCACGTCCCACTAGATGTGAGCCCCTGGGGGATATATGAAGATGGCGCTCCTCGTATGCTAAACATATGGAACTTTTGTGGGTATTGACGTCAGAAAAGTTGGATGGCGCAGCCACGCGGCGGAATGTTGAAGCTGTAACATTGTGACGGGTGAGATTTATTTAGATGGTGAAGCATTGCCGTCGTGATGGAAACAGAAAGAAATTTGTCAAATTCGAGGAGGTACTGCTCTGTATACGGTTGCAAATCGTATAAAACGGCTGCGAAATATCTTCACTACTTTCCTGTACAAAAATTTCGGAGAGAAAGATGGGCATCGGCGCTGTCAATTGGAAAACGTGTTACATGTTACATGACAGTGTGCAGCCTGCATTTTTGTGAAGACGACTTCTTTCCACCGGTACTGTTGATTATTGATAGTTATTGTCTCTAATTTGTATTCACATGGATTTAGCTACATCAAAAATACTGATAAACTTGTAGCCTATTACTTCTGTGCCGTACATAGAATGTAATCCGCTCTTCGTAAACTTATTTTAGGGGTTCTTCCGATTGTCAATAGCCGAATGGTTAGAAAACTTAAGAAAAATGCTGTTCCTTGCCTTAATTTGCTAGAGAATTTATATTCTTGCCTTTGAACAGCAAGTATGTAGGTCATTGAAGTATGATTTGGCGTAAATTGTGTTTTTCGCTATGATCTCCCTACTGTTGAATTTAGTTAATTAAAATGTAAAATCTTAGTTTTAAGTACCGATTTGGTGACCCATCATCCCAGGCAAGCCGGCAACACCTATACTACTCAGGCAGATAGGTCACTTAGCAGTAATTTTGAAGTTATAGTGATGTTAAGTATACATATGCGGTAATGTAGCAGGAGACCGGATCGGCCTAGGCTATTCTAACTTTAATTAGTTCTCATTTCAGGGTTATACAGTTTTGAGTGCGAATAGTTGGTTTGAAAGTTGTACAACAGTAAGGAGAGTATGTTTTGTATAGGTTTTAATTGGTATAATGGTTTATGTCGAGCTGAGGAGTGAATTTGGTTTGGCTTTTAGTGTAGTTTTTGATCTGTTCCGTTTGCTTATGACAAGTTCAAATGGAGACTCCAGCTTTGTTAAATATCTGTATTTTAAATATTTAATTAAATATATTGATAAAGAGGATGTCTCCATTTTAACTTGCCTGTGGCAAGAGATTAATAAATTAACAATCTTGCCTTTGAACAGCAAGTATGTAGGTCAATATTTGCAATATTGAAGTATGATTTGAGCATCCCAAGTAACGCTTCTTTGAACCCAAAACATTCATGCAAATTCAGGGTTGCTTGATTCAATTTATTATCAGGGAGTCATCCTTTGTGTTATGTGAGATATATATATATATATATATATATATATATTGTGAAATTAATAAAAACATCGATACCGCTAGGCTCCCAAGTACAGGCTTCATATATGTAACAGCAGACAGTAAATTAACTATCTACATGTGGGTAATATTTTTAACCGGTAGTAATTAGGCACTGCATTTAAATTGATTATAAAAATATTTCTATCAATGAAAGGAAATATGTAGTATTTTGCCATCATAAATTAGAAGCCATAACAAACGCACACCCAATTACTTCACGTCACTATATCGCCGCCATATTGCAAACAGCTGACCGTAAGCTCCTCCCCCGTTTCGGACGTCAATAGCCTACAACAATTGGCAACTTTACACCAGCTTTTAACAGCAACCAGAGAAGGAGTTCGTATCAGATGTTTTACTGGAAAAAAATATTTCGTGATGCTATTTAATTCATGTTAAAAGTACTATTAGACAAAATTGGCGGTTAAGATGTTTTTCCTTTCACCCATCAATATGTACAAAATCACCAGTTCACCAACATAGAAACAGACACTGGTACAACATTTAGATCACTAGTTTTGGAAATTTACTAGAAAAGCATTCCTTATGGCAATGGAGTCCTAATCTCGATCACCCACAACACAAACACGATGTGGTACATTTTGTCTCTGTTGCCTGTTATCACTTTCCATCCAGTGATTTTCAAATGGGTCACCCATCGATTCACACAAATTGTGCAATATAGAGCAAGCCTTCACAAACGTGGACACATTGTCAATGCTGACCTCCATTCTTTTGTGAAGCATGCGAAAGCGTGCCTTCAATCGCGCAAATGCGTTCTCCACAACTCGCCGAGTACGTGACAAACGGTAGTTGTATTGTCGCTCACTAGGATCCTCAGTGCCATGGGGAAACGGTTCCATGAGTCGAGGCGTGGGTGCAAACACAGAGTCTCCGCTCAGCACCAAGGGAACCGTGACACCTTCCAAATGTCTTGAAAAACTTGCAATAACTGGATTTGACTCCAGCATTGCAGGTAATCGTGAAGAGCGATATATGTGTCCATCATTGTTCCTTCCTGGTGAACCCACGTTAATGTACATAAATTTGTAGTTGTGGTCTACCACAGCCAAAAGCACAATGATAATTATAATAATCCACTGCATTTAGCTGTGGTGGACTTACTTCAATGTGTGTTCCATTGATAGCCCAAAGGCACTGAGGAAAATTCCACATTGCTTCAAAGCCATCAACAACATCCCTCACTGTTCCAAGGGAGGGTGGGAAGATGATAATTGTTGTTTTAAGGGGCCTAACATCTAGGTTATCGGCCCCTAATGATCTGGGTGATAGCGAAAATGATAATGAAATTGAAACTAGAACGAAAATTAAGTGAGACGGAAAATACTTAAAAGGAACTCAGATTGAAACAACACACAAAATTTTCTGACAAAAGGGAATTTAGAACTAAACAAGTAGATCCGTGAAGATGATGATGATGATAATTGTTGTTTTAAGGGGCCTAACATCTAGGTTATCGGCCCCTGATGGTGTGGGTGATCGTGAAGATGAGAATGAAAAGCGAACTTAAAACTAAAACTAACTACTAACCTACAAACTAGAAGAAGAAATGGAAAACTAAAGGAGAATAAGGCAAATAAAGGACAGGAGGAAAAGAAATGCCCTCAACCCTCGAAGAAGGCGGATTGAGGGACTTGGAAGGAAGGAGAGCCATGAAAGGCAGATAGGAAAGTGAAAGAGGAGAGGGTCCGCCCCAAAGGTGAGGGACAAAAAGGGAAAACGGACCCAGCTCAGGAATCCCTCGGGGTCGCCAACTCCCGAACTCACCAGCCGTGAGCCCCTGAGGGTGTAGCATTATCTAGGGTGCACCAAAAGTGGTGGGGCTACATACACCCCGCCTCCTTGAGGGCCTTAAGCAGAAGGCAGGAGATAACATGAAAAGAAAAGAAGGCTGACCCCTCGCAGTAGGAGGGAATCAGAAAAGATGAGACAAGGGCCAATTAAGGCGGGAAAGGAAGTGACTCCCTAGGCCTCGGATACCCTAATACCGTCGGGGTCGGAAGAGAACAAGAGTTGACCAAGTGAGGTCGACAGGAAAGAAGACAGAGAGGAGCCCGGCACAAGTAAGTGGAAGCAATGCCGGACTCAGCTGGGGCCCCGTGGTCGCCAACCCACAACCCACTAGATGTGAGCCCCTGGGGGGAGTTCCGTGAAGAACTATACAGCCTATTTTCATATATCCTACTTATGTTAATTGCCACTATCAACATACAAAATTTCAGTTTGATTGCTGTAATAGATTCGTAGATATTGAGAACCGCCTAAATATTTCGGATGGTCGCAATGTTGGATTTTATATATGTAGGTCCTAGGGTTATGTACTGTTACATGAAGATTATTGTGTACGTGTAGCATTCAAACTTCAATCGCATGATTAGGCCACAAGAAGTAACAAGGAGATTTTAAAATTTTGCACAGCTGCCATCTTGTGGTTAAGGAAACAATTGAAATAAATTAGATGCCAGTGGATTAACATTCGTATAAGGATTTACTGTACTAAGTTTCACTGCACTCGGATGCTTAAATTGTGAGAAACGTCCATGTGAATATATATACTTCGTGTCGCCGCCATGTTGGATTTGTGATCACCAGGTTATTTAAAGTCCTATAGGTGAACTTAAGTATATAGCCCCTATGAACAACAAAAAATTCAGTTTGATTGCTGTAAAAGATTCGTAGATATTCAGAGCCGTCTAAATATTTCGGATGGTCGCCATGTTGGATTGTTAAATGTTTAGGCCATAGAGTCATGTACCATTAAAGTAAAATTATTGCGTAGGTTCATTATTCAAACTTTCACTTCGATCACATGAATACAACACAAGAAATAAAAACTTAATTTTAAAATTCGCACAGCCGCCATCTTGAGGTTATGTAAAAATTGAACTAAATTAGATACCAGTGTATTACAATGTGTATAAACATTTCCTGTATCAGATTTCATTGCGTTTGGAACATTAAATCACGAGATAGGTCTATTTAAAATTTTCTACTTTGCTTGGCCGCCATGTTCGCTTTGTAGTTAACCGGTTTTGATAGTCTTATAGATGAACTTCCAGTAATGCCCTTTATCTCCGTACAAAATTTCAGGGTGATACCGCTAATAGTTTCAGAGATATAGAATTCCGGTGAAATATCTTGCACAGCCGCCATCTTGTGGTTATGTAAACAATTGAACGAAGTTAGATGTCGGTGCATTACATTGTGTATAAACATATACTGTACCAAGTTTTATTTGCGTTTTGTTGGTTAAATCGCGAGAAACGTCTATTTAAAAGTCGCAAATTCGCTTGGCCGCCATGTTGGTTTTGTAGTTACCAGTTTTTCTAAAGTCACATAAGTGAACTTCTAGTAGTCTCCTTTATCACCGTAATAAATTCCAGGGTGATCGGGAATAGTTTCGGAGATATTGAATGCTGGTGAAATATTTCGCACAGCCGCCATGTTGAATTGGTGAGACGTAACAAAATTTGAAGGGCACGGTCGGGGTCGCCCGGAATAGTGTTACGAACTTACCGAGTTTCATTGAAATCGCTCCAGCCGTTTAGAATTTATTAGGGGGACACACACACACCTCACACACACACATACACACACAGACACACACGCACACACACACACACGGACAAAAGGTGATCTCATAACCCAATTTTTTCAAAATTGAAAACAGGCTAAAGATGCACAAAAAGAATAGATTGAAAAATACCCACAAAATATAGGCGAGGTTCAAAATACGTACAAAATGCAATGTAGCGTCGAAATACTTATAAAATGCAACTGAAATTCAAAATACTTACAAAATGCAAATGAGATCGAAAATACGTACAAAATGCAATTGATGTCCAAAATACTTACAAAATGCAATTGAAATTGAAAATACACAATGCAATTCAGATTGAAAGATCCCAGTTCAAATCCAAATAATTCACAAAGTGCAATTGATATTCAAAATACTCACAAAATGCAATTGAAATTGAAAATGCTTACAAATTGCACGGTAGATTCAAACGACTCATGTGGATTGACAATACTTACAAAATGCAATTTAGATTGAAAATACATGACAAAATGTAATTTAGATTCAAAAACCCACAAAATGCAATTGAGAATCAAAATATTCGCAAAATGCCTAACAAAAAAATGCAATTTAGATTTAACATTCCTGCGAAATGCGGTTTAGGTCGAAAATACTTACAAAATGCAATTCAAATTCAAAATACTCACAAAGATCCCTCCACCATATTGAAAGACTTACTAAAAAATAATTTAGATTGTCAATCTTAACAAAATGCAATTGAGGTTGAAAACAATCGCGATATGTAATTTAGATCGAAAAAACTTACAAATGCAACGTAGATTAAAAATACAAACAAAAAACGTTAAAGGGAATTTAGATACACGCGGAACCAAGTAACAAAAACAGTGCAGGAATCTTAAAGAGAAAAGGAAATATAATGAAAGGAGGAGAGGAGAGGTTGATGATGATGATAATTGTTGTTTTAAGGGGCCCAACAACTAGGTTATCGGCCCCTAATGATCTGGGTGATAGCAAAAATGAGAATGAAATGGAAACCAGAACGAAAATTATGTGAGACGGAAAATACGTAGAAAGAGAAACTCAGATAGAAACAACTCACAATATGGTCTAACAAAAGGGAATGATGATGATGATAATTGTTGTTTTAAGGGGCCTAACATCGAGGTTATCGGCCCCTAATGATCTGGGTGATAGCGAAAATGATAATGAAATGGAAACCAGAACAAAATTATCGAAGACTGAAAATACGTACAAAAATGATGATGATGATAATTGTTGTTTTAAGGGGCCTAACATCTAGGTTATCGGCCCCTGATGGTTTGGGTGATCGTGAAAATGAAAATGAAAAGCGAACTTAAAAACTAAAACTAACTACTAACGTACATACTAGAAGGAGAAATGGAAAACTAAAGGAGAATAAGGCAAATAAAAGGACAGAAGGAAAAGAAATGCCCTCAACCCTCGGAGAAGGCGGATTGAGGGACTTGGATGGAAGGAGAGCCATGAAAGGCATATAGGAAAGTGAAAGAGGAGAGGGTCCGCCCCAAAGGTAAGGGACAAAAGGGGAAAACGGACCCAGCTCAGGAATCCCTCGGGGTCGCCAACTCCCGAACTCACCAGCCGTGAGACCCTGAGGGTGTAGCATTATCTAGGGTGCACCAGAAGTGGTGGGGCTACATACACTCTGCCTCCTTAAGGGCCTAGAGCACAAGGCAGGAGGTAAAAGGAAGAGAAAAAGAAGGCTGACCCCTCGCAAAAGGAGGGTATCAGAAAAGATGAGACAAGGGCCAATTAAGGCGGGAAAGGAAGAGACTCCCTAGGCCTCGGATACCCTAATACCGTCGGGGTCAGAAGAGAACAAGAGTTGACCAAGTGAGGTCGACAGGAAAGAAGACAGAGAGGAGCCCGGCACAAGTAAGTGGAAGCAATGCCGGACTCAGCTGGGGCCCCGTGGTCGCCAACCCACTTCCCACGAGATGTGAGCCCCTGGGGGAACGTACAAAAAGGAACTCGCATGGAAACAACTCACAATATGGTCCTACAAAAGGGAATTTAGAACGAAAAGTTGCACAAAAAGAATAGATTGAAAAAGACCCACAAAACGTAGGCTAGATTCAAAATACGTACAAAATGCAAAGTAGCGCTGAAATACTTACAAAATGCAACTGAAATTCAAAATACTTACAAAATGCAAATGAGATCGAAAGTACGTACAAAATGCAATTGAGGTTCAAAATACTTACAAAATGCAATTGAAATTGAAAATACACAATGCAATTCAGATTGAAATATCCCAGTTCCAATCCAAATTATTCACAAAGTGCAATTGAAATTCAAAATACTTACAAAATGCAATTGAAATTGAAAATGCTTACAAAATGTACGGTAGATTCAAACTACTCATGTGGATTGACAATACTTACAAAAAGCAATTTAGATTGAAAATACTTGACAAATGTAATTTAGATTCAAAATACCTACAAAATGCAATTGAGAATCAAAATATGTGCAAAATTCCCACCAAACAAAATGCAATTTAGATTCAAAATTCGTGCGAAATGCGGTTTTGGTTGAAAATACTTACAAAATGCAATTGAAATTCAAAATACTCACTAAAATGCCCTGACGCCTGCATTGAAAGACTTACTAAAAAGCAATTTAGATTGTCAATCTTTACAAAATGCAATTGAGGTTGAAAACAATCGCGAGAGGTAATTTAGATCGAAGAGACTTACAAAATGCAACATAGGTCAAAGATGCCTTAAAAAAAATGGTAAAAGGGAATTTAGATACACGGTGATTCGAGTAACAAAACAGTGCGGGAATCTTAAAGAGAAAAGGAAATAGAAGGAAAAGAGGAGTTGAGAGGGGAGAGAGGAGAAGGTCCGCCCCAAAGGGAAGGGACAAAAAGGGGAAAACGGACCCAGCTCAGGAATCCCTCGGGGTCGCCAACGCCCGAACTCACCAGCCGTGAGCCCCTGAGGGTGTAGCATTATCGACGGTGCACCAGAAGTGGTGGGGCTACATACACCCTGCCTCCTTAAGGGCCTTGAGCACAAGGCAGGAGGTAAAAGGAAAAGAAAAAGAAGGCTGACCCCTCGCAGAAGGAGGGAATCAGAAAAGATGAGACAAGGGCCAATGAAGGCGCGAAAGGAAGAGACTCCCTAGGCCTCGGATACCCTAATACCGTCGGGGTCGGAAGAGAACAAGAGTTGACCAAGGGAGGTCGACAGGAAAGAAGAAAGAGAGGAGCCGGCACAAGTAAGTGGAAGCAATGCCGGACTCAGCTGGGGCCCCGTGGTCGCCAACCCACAACCCACTAGATGTGAGCCCCTGGGGGATAACAAAAGGGAATTTAGAACGAAAAGATTAGATTGAAAAAGACCCACAAAACGTAGGCTAGATTCAAAATACGTACAAAATGCAATGTTGCATCGAAATACTTACAAAATGCAACTGAAATTCAAAATACTTACAAAATGCAAATTAGATCGAAAATACGTACAAAATGCAAATGAGGTTCAAAATACTTACAAAATGCAATTGAAATTGAAAATACACAATGCAAATCAGATTGAAATAGGCCCTATCGCAGTTCCAATCCAAATTATTCACAAAGTGCAAATGAAATTCAAAATACTTACAAAATGCAATTGAAATTGAAAATGCTTACAAAATGTACGGTAGATTCAAAGGATTCATGTGGATTGACAATACTTACAAAATGCAATTTAGATTGAAAGAAATTGACAAAATGTAATTTAGATTCAAAATACCCACAAAATGCAATTGAGAATCAAAATATGTGCAAAATGCCCCCCAAACAAAATGCAATTTAGATTCAAAATACTCACTAAAAGGCCCGGCCACCTGCATTGAAAAACTTACTAAAAAGCAAATTAGATTGTCAACCTTTACAACATGCAATTGAGGATGAAAACAATCGCGAGATGCAGTTCAGATCGAAAAAAACTTGCAAAATGCAACGTAGATTAAAAATGCCTTAAAAATCGCTAAAAGGGAATTTAGATACACGGTGAACCAAGTAACAAAAATAGTGCGGGAATCTTAAAGAGAAAAGGAAATATAAGGAAAAGAGACGATGAGAGGAGAGGAGAGGAGAGGGGATAGAGTCCGCCCCCAAAGTAAGGGACAAAAGGGGAAAACAGTCCAAGCTCAGGAATCCCTCGGGGTCGCCAACTCCCGTACTCACCAGCCATGAGCCCCTGAGGGTGCACCAAAATTGGTGGGGCTACATACACCCGGCCTCCTTGAGGGCCTTGAGCAGAAGGCAGGAGATAGCATGAAAAGAAAAAGAAGGCTGACCCCTCGTAGATGGAGGGTATCAGAAAAGGAGAGACAAGGGCCAATGAAGGCGGGAAAGGAAGAGACTGATGATGATGATAATTGTTGTTTTAAGGGGCCTAACATCGAGGTTATCGGCCCCTAATGAAATGAAATGGCGTGAAATGAAAGGATGTAGATAAAAACAACTCACTGCCATGGATGTAGCGAAAATGGTGTTTATAAAACCGACAGTGAGCCCCAAAAAATTATGCCTTATTTGAATAAAAAGAATAAAAGGCGGATGGTAAAAAAGGATAAAACAAATAAGGCATAGTGAACAATACAATACATAACACAATACAAATCATAAAACAGATTTAACCAGAATTAAAAGTCGTAACTACACATTAAAACTTAAAAAAGTAACCACTCTCCCTCATGAACCGGATGACGAGGTCAGCTGACGGCCCGTCATCACGGAGAATAAGGGAGAGGGTATTAGGCAGTTTAAGAGTCCTGCGCAGATCGGCCAGATCCACACACTTCAAGAGAAGGTGTGCCACGGTTAGGTTGGCGCCGCAAGTACACACAGGAGGATCTTCTCTCTTTAGCAAGTGGGAGTGCGTAGCAATCCCATGGCCGATCCGGAGTCGACAGAGTACCACAGCTTCCTTCCGGAGAGATCGGAAGGAAGATTTCCACACCTTCGTTGTCTCCTTGATGTTGGGTGGAGGCGTGGCACGCCATGCCTCCTCCCAATGCGACAGGATCGAATGCCGCAACTGAGAGCGCACATCACTAGCAGGCACCGTATACGGTAGTGAGGGCAGTGCAACTGCCTCTCTCGCCGCCTGATCAGCAAGCTCGTTTCCCGCAATACCCATGTGGCTAGGAAGCCACACAAAGGTCACCCCGGTTCCAGCGTTACGCGAACTGACGAGCTGGTCGTGCACACGCTGGACCAACGGGTGCTTCGGGAAACACACATCGATCGCCTGCAGCGAACTCAGAGAGTCAGTACGCACAAGAAAGTGCTGGTGATCGTCTGATAACGTGTACCGCAGAGCCTCTAAGATGGCATAGAGCTCCGCAGTGTACACGCTACAGGCCTCGGGAAGTGAAAAGAGAAACCGACGATCCTCAACCACAAATGCACAGCCTACTTTCTCGTTTACCCTCGAACCGTCCGTGAATACAAGCCCTGATCCCGGATACCGTGTCACCACGGACTGGAGCAGCCTCCGATGGATGGAGGAGTCCGTGTCCGACTTGGAGCCCGTGTGCAGATCCAGGATGATATCAGGGCGAGAGACCATCCACGGAGGGGCCTTGCTAGGTACTCGGACGATACAGGAGACAGAAGGAAATCGGAACTGACGGTATAAGTCAGCCAAGCGAATCCCCGCCGGCCGAGTGGCTCGGGTGAGCACATCATACAGCCGGCGATTCGGATTGTAAAACAAACATGGATAGCTTGGATGAAGTGGCATCTGTCGAATAGTTGCAGCATAGGTCAGCAGTACTTGTTGGCGCCTCAGGTGTAAAGGAGGTACGCCAGCCTCGGCGAGCAAGCTGACGACTGGGCTTGTCCGAAAGGCACCCGTCGCCAGCCTCACACCGCCGTGGTGGACACTGTCCAGTTTAACAAGCACTGACTTACGGGCCGAACCATATGCTACACTGTCATAATCTAGCCTAGATAAAATCAGGGACTTGTAAAAACGCAGGAGCACCGCGCGGTCCGCCCCCCATGATGTGCCGCTAAGAAACCGCAACATGTTGAGTTTCTTAGCGCAGGCAGTTTTCAAACACCGCACGTGTGGTTCCCACGTCAATTTCTGATCGAAAAGGAGCCCGAGGAACCGGTACGTAGCAACAACAGGCAAAGCTACATTGCCCAGATGAAGCTCAGGATCTGGATGGAGGGTGCGCTTTCGGCAGAAATGGACAACCGAGGACTTAGCGGTTGAGAATCGAAAGCCATGCTCCAGTGTCCAGCGTTCCACTCTCCGAATAGCTTGTTGTAGCTGTCGTTCAGCGACCGCCATATTTTGCGCACAATAATGTAGAGCGAAGTCGTCTACATATAGCGACGGTACCACTGCTGGACCCGCAGCAGCGACTATACCGTTTATGGCAATCACAAATAATGTTACGCTAAGCACCGATCCCTGTGGGACTCCGTTTTCCTGTATATGATATTGCGAATATGTCCCCCCTATTCGGACACGGAACAAGCGAAGGGACAGAAAATTCGCAATAAAAACCGGCAAGTTACCTCGGAATTTCCATTGATGCAGGGTAGAGAGGATGCCGTAACGCCAAGTGGTGTCATAGGCCTTCTCGAGGTCAAAGAAAACAGCGACTAGGTGCTGTCTCCGGAGAAAAGCGTCCTGTATGGCAGTCTCCAGGCTACCAGATGGTCGTTGGTACACCGAGACGCCCTGAAACCACACTGGTATTCAGATAGGAGTCCCCGTTTCTCCAGGACCCACACTAGGCGCCGATTGACCATCCTCTCAAAGAGCTTGCACAAACCGTTAGTGAGACAAATAGGTCTGTAACTCCCTGTCAATTTGGGATCCTTATCGGGCTTCAGGATAGGTATAATGATACCTTCCTGCCATTGCGCTGGAAACACACCTTCCAACCAGATACGATTAAACACCCTGAGCAAATAGCGAATGCTCTCATCGTTAAGGTGTTTAAGCATCTGGTTGTGAATATTATCCGGGCCAGGAGACGTGTCCATGCAGAGCGCCAGCGCTCCGCGGAGTTCCCACTCCGTAAAGGGCACGTTGTACTCCTCCGAAGCGCGGGAAGCAAAACTAAGATGGTAACGTTCCGCTTCGCGCTTCAGGGCCACGAAGGCAGGGTCATAGTTATCGGAACCGGATATATCCGCAAAATACGAGGCGAGATGGTTTGCAACGCGATAAGGATCTGTAACCAGTTCATTAGCAATGGAAATTCCCGGTACAGTAGAAGATGTCTGAATTCCCGAAATGCGTCGTAGTTTAGTCCACACTTGAGAGGAGGGGGTATGTGCCGTAATAGAAGACACATACCGTTCCCAGGATTGCTTCTTACTCTGGCGAATAAGAATCCGTGCCTTGGCACGAAATTTCTTAAACGCCACCAAATTGGCCATGGTTGGACGCCGACGGTAGTGCTTGTGAGCTCGACGACGGTCTCTTATTGCCGCTGCAATATCCTCTGTCCACCAAGGGACGAGTTTGCGACGAGGAGTCCCTGAAAAGGATGGAATGGACTCTTCGGCGGCAGCAAGAAGCACATCGGTGATGTGCTGTACCTCGTCATGACGCTCTGGCAACCAAGATCAACGAACACAGCTCGTTCTTGAAACGAGGGCCAATTTTCCCGCTTAAGAACCCAACGACTGGGGAACTCCACGGGCGTCTGGGTCAGAAGGGTAAGAACGATCGGGAAATGGTCACTGTCACAGAGGTCGTCGTGTACATACCAACCAAATAGGGGGACCAGCGCACGGCTACACACACTCAAGTCAATGTGTGAGTACGTGCCGTGCGCTAAGCTAAAATGTGTAGCTTCCCCTGTATTTAATAGAGATAAATCCAACCCTTGAATTAAGCCCTCCACGTCCCTTCCTCTGGGGCAGGAAGATGGTGATCCCCATTGGGGGTGATGAGCGTTGAAATCACCCACGATTAGGACAGGGACTGGAAGTTGATCAACAAGATCAAAGACGTCATTAATATCAAAGGGCTGGTTCGGTGGAAGGTACACGTTACAAACAGTTGTCATAGCAGGCAAGGACACGCGAACTGCAATAGCTTCCAGAGGAGTGTCGAGTGGAAACTCCTCACTATAGCAGTCAGAGCGAACGAAGGTACAAACGCCCCCGGAAGCCCGGGCGACGTCTTGTCGCTCTTTAGAGTATACTCGGAAACCTCTCAGAACAGTCACGTGATCAGGTCTGAGGTTTGTTTCCTGTAGGCAGACTATACTCGCTGCGTATTGGGCAATAAGCTGACGGAGTTCCGTCAAATGCCTGTCATAACTGTTACAATTCCACTGTAACAGTGCCATTGTGTGAGCTTAAGGAATAAGTTGGAGCAGCAAGCTACAACTTAGACTCTGGAGAATCTACAGTCACTACGTCGACTATAATCTCCATGTCCTCAGGCGAGGTCGTGGAGTGAATCGACTCGGTGGAAGATTTCATAGACGCAGTTCGGCGGCGGGGGGATCTCCGTGGGGAGCGCGCAGATCTGGGGACCGAAACGTCCCCAGGCGCAGAAGCATCCGCAGGTGTTGGCGCGGATGGCTTCCCCTTTTTGGGAGAAAGGGAATGGGTAGTTCGGGGTCCCTTCTTACCCGCCCCCGCCTCTTTAAGATATATAGACGGGTCAGGAGTCGAATTCCTGACCCTGGTCGACGATGCCGCCTCCGCCGGCTTCGGCGCGGCTTTCGCCGACCGTTTGGGAGGGGAGAAAGTCTTCGACTTCCTCCCGAGTGGAGAGTAATTCTTCAACTTCCTCCCCTGCTGTGCGGGCGGAGCTGCCTTCGCTCGCACAGCCTTCGTGCTGGCCGAAGGTGGAGTTGAAGTCACCTTCGGGCTTTCCGGTATTATCATAGGTGCTGGCTTCAGAACAGGTAACTCAGTTGAAGGTTTCACAGCTGGTACAAAAGATGTGGTCGCCGGGACCAAATTTGGTATTATGGCTCTATAATCAATCGTTGGAGAAGGCGAAATCGTGGTATGGTACTTCTTGCGGGCTTCCTGGTAGGTGAGACCATCCAGGGTTTTGATCTCCTGGATTTTCTTCTCACGCAGGAAGACAGGGCAGTTCCTGTCCCGAGGAGAATGAAATCCAGGGCAATTAGTGCACTGATAAGGTGTTGTGCACTCTTCCGCTTCGTGTGGTACCTTACCGCATGTTCCACACATGTCGGGGCTCGAGCATCGGGATAACATGTGGCCGAACTTCTGGCACTTATAACACCTCATTGGTGGAGGGATATAAGGCCGTACGTCACAACGGTAACTTGTAACCTTGACTTTCTCTGGGAGCACCCAAAGCTCAAAGGAAATAATGAAAGCACCAGTATCCACGATTTGACCATTGACCTTGCGCGTAATGCGCCGGACATCAGTCACGTGACGGTGCTGCATATCCTCCTTGAGCTCCTCGTCAGTGTTCAGAATCAGGTCCCGGTGGAAAATAACTCCTCGGACCAGATTCAGGGACGTGTGCTTTTCCACTTTGACGGGAATGTCGCCAAAGTGGTCACATTGCAAAAGTCGTTCAACTTGCTCACCAGTCCTAGTCTTGAGCAACAAGCTACCGTTCCTCATCTTTTGTACTTTCTCAAGCTCACCATAGACACCTTCTATGTGGCGAGAAAACAAAATACTCTTTACCAGCTTGAAATCACCCCCATCTGTTCTGGTAGCTACCAGAAACTTGGGGGTGTTAGTACCCAGATTTTCACGCACAGATTGTTCCCAGGGGGTTGATCCCCGTAGGGAATCAAATGTTAAAGACTTGGGTGTAGGACCACCCTGTTTGGGTGTAGGTCCACCCTGGTTGGGGATTTTTCTTTTAGAACCCATGGCCAGATCATCCTCCCCGAATGCCACCGACATCCGATCACGGGCCGTCACAGTAGGCGCTACCCAGCCAGGGCAAGGCCCGCCTAGCTTGGAAGGCATTGCCCGGGGGTCCGATGTTTTACAATGCCGTATCGGCATGTACCCCTTGGCATATACTGGATTTTACAGCTCAGACATTCGGCTGTGCGGGGACCTGCGTAGTCAGGCGGATACTACTGAACGGGTACATGGCACACCCACCTGTCGGCGCGGCCAAGACCGGAACAAGCTTTCGAGCGTAGTCGCTAGCGTAAGTGGCCCATCCCCTAACAGCACGCACATATAGAAATTTTGGTTGCCAGACCCTGAAAGCAGTGACGGAAAGAAGTGCGATATAACCTAATGAGAGTTATACCGCACGGGTGTATGTCTTTTAGAGCTGACTGTCAAACCCTCGAAAGGGGACCGTTCCGAGAAGCCCTTTTAGTCGCCTTTTACGACTGGCAGGGAGTACCGTGGATGTATTCGCTTCCTCCCACCCACTGGGGGTCCAATTCACAAAACAACGCGGAGTCCTTAAAGTATAGCCAAGGTCGCCCCTTTTAGTCGCCTCTTACGACAGGCAGGGGATACCGTGGGTGTATTCTAAACCCCCCACCCACAGGGGGGACTCGGTCGTGTCTTAGTAGGCCTCATGCAAGAACAAACAAAAAAATCTGCTGCTTTTACTATGAACAATCTACTTTATGATTAGTGTTATGAGTGGTGATATATTTCAAAACAACACCAGTCAAATATCTGACAGATTTTTTTTTAGACGTAATGCATGTTAATCTTTTAGCCTACAGCTAAAAATAGCCAACAGACAGATGGTTATTTACTTTGTGTTTTGCTTATTTTTGATTTTCTTTTTGCTATTCACTTAGGGGACAGACAGTGTATAAATTGACATTTTTTAAATATATATACTTAGTAAAACGTCTATAACTACTTTTCAGATTCAATGATGAGCCATGATGAAGATTCTTTTATGGTCACTAAACACACTACTTCGATGAATATGCAACGATGGTAAATTATAATCCACAACGTGTGGCCTATCCTTTAGAGTATAGAAACACATAAGTGCGCATTGATACCACTTTTTATAACAGCATCATTGATCATGATGATGATGATAATGTCTTGTTTCATGATCCAAGTCAGCACAATTGCAAATCCTGTATGTTAAATTTTGGTTTTCAAAATCATATATCTACGGAAGTGATTTATAAATCATGGTATGGTTTAACGATGAAACAAATCATTGTTAAATTAGCGGATGAGAATTGTTTTCTAGATTTTTGGTGCACGTTATGTGCAAAGCCTCTGTTTAATGTATATTTTCCACTAACGTCAAGTATGTTTTGTTTCCACTTTTATAAATTCCCTGCTGAGGAACGAACCACTTCGTATCGTCAACAAGCATTTCGTCAACATTATTTTACGTTACCTACGAATCAATATTCACCACATAGAATACGGTCTATTAGAAACAACAACAATATGTGAAGCATATGTTGTGTTTTTTTGTTTGATTCGGCTTTTAGGAACATACCTTACTTTACTTTCAAAAAGACATTTGGCTATTTGTTTTAGTTTACGGTGTATTCATGTTTATGGAAAACACATACCCTGATTTAAATTTGTATTTTTTTTGTTTCATAGATATAGACATGGTTAATAAATTGCATGGTATGTTAACTTTACCTTTATAGGCATCCATTAGTATGCAGTGTTTTTTATAGTATCTGTGCATACTATTTTTATAACAGTATGCAGTGCGAATTTGCACGTCGACAGGGCAATCGTATACGACTCATTCAACAAGGAGATTATTACTAATACCTATTGACAACAGAGGCATACATTTACCTCCAAGCGATCTTGAAAATGATTCACACTTAATCTTCATAAAACATTTTCTATTAAAAAAATTCAAATTCATGTTTTGGCTGAAAACGATGAAAATTGGAGAATAAGTTCTGCCCTAAAACTTCCCCATACGGGAGAACGGTAACGCATCAGGCGAAAGCCTGGACAAAATAACTACTGTGGTCAAGAAAATTAGACTGAAGCGGTGCGGGGTAGTGGGCATGAAATACGTGACTAGAAAACCAATATAAGTAGCAATACATTAACAATTTTTATTTCTAATAATAAATTTATAATCAATAAACAAATTGCACTTAAGTGCTTATCACAGAAATGAACAATTATAAATGGAGCAAAAGTGTGCGGGCCTGATGACAGAAACCCAGATTAAAGAAATATCAACGAAACAAGCTTGTTTAATTGGAGAGAAGTTGAGCTTAACACATAAAAATGCACTTTATAAAAAGAGAGAACCATGAAACTGATTAAGAGTATAAAATGATTAGTATAATTTAAATGCTTCATAAAATTAAACTTATCTTTGAAGAGCCAGCTCCTTAAAAGTTCCAGCTAGCATACATGTTGATTTAAAAGTCCTCACGGTTTCTTCAGAAGGAGGCGTACATGGCCTAGAGATATGTAGACCATTGATAAAAAAAATGTCAACTTTCTCTTCTTTTCTTGCGAAGGAATGACATTTATAGCTTCCAAGTGATGATCCAGCAGTATTTCGAAAGACGAATCCAAGTATCCTCTCTAAGGTGAAGGTGAAAAGTACAACAGCTGGCAATTATTCTTGCCATCTTGAGCAATACGTCATGGTGCAGATCTTGTGACGTAGCTGCTAGGTAGCGTAGAGACTAGCGATGGTGTCATGAGATGCAGTAGCGGTGACCAGCAGGTTGAAGTGATCAGAAGTGATGATTGATCAGAAGTGGGTGAAGAACGCCAGCAAGTGGCGTCTTAAATAGGGATCATGGAACCATCTCGAAGCTGGAGATCGCCCGACCAGACAAAAACCTGCCATTGGTCGAACGAAAGTCAGGGTGACGTCAGTCGACACTACTCAGCGGACAGCGGATCAACCAGTAGATGCCCTGTATGTCGGGAGTGAGGACGCTTGAGGTAGCGAGCGACTGGAACACTCAAGGTGAGAACTATAATATCTATGAATAAGTGATTGATAACAAGATTATGCATAAGGTTTAAGCAATTAATACGTTTACAAGGAAATAATTACCATTCGGGGATCTCGGTAACAAGAAACAAAATTTGACCGACAAATGGGCCAAGCTAAGCATTGAAAGTATCACGAAAGTGATCAAAAATGAATGTCAACTTTTAGAAGTAGGCTACACAGTATGGGACAATTATTTGTTTGTTTTACATGCGTTTTACCGAAAGGTAATACAGTGGTTATGAGAACATTGTCCACACGACTACGTTTTTATTAATCTGGCAAAGAAACTGTTGCCACAAATTCTTGAACCACCCATATAACTGATAATATGAATCATAACATGTTAATAATAATAATAATAATAATAATAATAATAATAAATTTGCAATTTTGTTATTTATGTTTTTAGAAAAAAATCAAGCCCTTTGCTCAGAAGTTCAAGATCAGTTACTGATGATACAACATAAACAAGTCTCAGTTGTACCCATACAAAAAACACAGGTTTAGTTGGTAATTATTCTTTAAACCAAAATCTTATTTTTGATTTTATAGATGTGACAGCCCCATTATTTTTAATTAAAAATGATGGTGATTTAATACCATTTACATATTTGCCAGATTTTGAAAATACATCTCGACAGTGGCAATGATTAGTGTTTTGTGCCACTTCATTAGCACATGTGCAGGTCATTGAACCCTATCCCCATAAATACGTTTTAATTGATAATGATGATAATTGTTTTTTACGGGGCCTAACATCGAGGTTATCGGCCCCTCATGATCTGGGTGATAGCGAAAATGAGAATGAAATGGAAACCAGAACGAAAATTATGTGAGACGGAAAACACGTACAAAGAGAAACTCAGATGGAAACAACTCACAATATGGTCTTACAAAAGGGAATTTAGAACGAAAAGATTCACAAAAAGAATACATTGAAAAAGACCCACAAAACGTAGGCTAGATTAAAAATACTTACAAATTGCAACTGAAATTCAAAATACTTACAAAATGCAAATGAGATCGAAAATACGTACAAAATGCAATTCAGGTTCAAAATACTTACAAAATGCAATTGAAATTGAAAATACACAATGCAATTCAGATTGAAATAGGCCATATCCCAGTTCCAATCCAAATTATTCACAAAGTGCAATTGAAATTCAAAATACGTACAAAATGCAATTGAAATTGAAAATACTTACAAAATGTACGGTAGATTCAAACGACTCATGTGGATTGACAATACTTACAAAATGCAATTTAGATTGAAAATACTTGACAAAATGTAATTTAGATTCAAAATACCCACAAAATGCAATTGAGAATCAAAATATGTGCAAAATGCCCACCAAACAAAATGCGATGATGATGATGATGATGATAATTGTTGTTTTAAGGGGCCTAACATCTAGGTTATCGGCCCCTGATGGTTTGATGATGATGATAATTGTTGTTTTAAGGGGCCTAACATCTAGGTTATCGGCCCCTGATGGTTTGGGTGATCGTGAAGATGAAAATGATAAGCGGACTTAAAACTAAAACTAACTACTAACCTACATACTAGAAGAAGAAATGGAAAACCAAAGGAGAATAAGGCAAATAAAAGGACAGAAGGAAAATAAATGCCCTCAACCCTCGGAGAAGGCGGATTGAGGGACCTGGAAGGAAGGAAGGAAGGAGAGCCATGAAAGGCATATAGGAAAGTGAAAGAGGAGAGGGTCCGCCCCAAAAGGTAAGGGACAAAAGGAGAAAACGGACCCAGCTCAGGAATCCCTCGGGGTCGCCAACTCCCGAACTCACCAGCCGTGAGCCCCTGAGGGTGTAGCATTAGCTAGGGTGCACCAGAAGTGGTGGGGCTACATACACCCTGCCTCCTTAAGGGCCTTGATGATGATGATGATGATGATAATTGTTGTTTTAAGGGGCCTAACATCGAGGTTATCGGCCCCTAATGATCTGGGTGATAGCGAAAATGATAATGAAATGGAAACCAGAACAAAATTATCGAAGACGGAAAATACGTACAAAAAGGAACTCACATAGAAACAACTCACAATATGGTCCTACAAAAGGGAATTTAGAACGAAAAGTTGCACAAAAGAATAGATTGAAAAAGACCCACAAAACGTAGGCTAGATTCAAAATACGTCCAAAATGCAAAGTAGCGCCGAAATACTTACAAAATGCAACTGAAATTCAAAATACTTACAAAATGCAAATGAGATCGAAATTACGTACAAAATGCAATTGCGGTTCAAAATACTTACAAAATGCAATTGAAATTGAAAATACACAATGAAATTCAGATTGAAATATCCCAGTTCCAATCCAAATTATTCACAAAGTGCAATTGAAATTCAAAATACTTACAAAATGCAATTGAAATTGAAAATGCTTACAAAATGTACGGTAGATTCAAACGACTCATGTGGATTGACAATACTTACAAAAAGCAATTTAGATTGAAAATACTTGACAAATGTAATTTAGATTCAAAATACCCACAAAATGCAATTGAGAATCAAAATATGTGCAAAATGCCCACCAAACAAAATGCAATTTAGATTCAAAATTCGTGCGAAATGCGGTTTTGGTTGAAAATACTTACAAAATGCAATTGAAATTCAAAATACTCACTAAAAGGCCCGGCAACCTGCATTGAAAGACTTACTAAAAAGCAATTTTGATTGTCAATCTTTACAAAATGCAATTGAGGTTGAAAACAATCGCGAGATGTAATGTAGATCGAAAAAACTTACAAAATGCAACATAGATCAAAAATGCCTTTAAAAAATCGCTAAAAGGGAATTTAGATACACGGTGATTCGAGTAACAAAAACAGTGAGGGACTCTTAAAGAGAAAAGGAAACAGAAGGAAAAGAGGAGAGGAGAGGGGAGAGAGGAGAAGGTCCGCCCCAAAGGGAAGGGACAAAAAGGGGAAAACGGACCCAGCTCAGGAATCCCTCGGGGTCGCCAACGCCCGAACTCACCAGCCGTGAGCCCCTGAGGGTGTAGCATTATCGACGGTGCACCAGAAGTGGTGGGGCTACATACACCCTGCCTCCTTAAGGGCCTTGAGCACAAGGCAGGAGGTAAAAGGAAAAGAACAAGAAGGCTGACCCCTCACAGAAGGAGGGTATCAGGAAAGATGAGACAAGGGCCAATTAAGGCGGGAAAGTGAAAGACTCCCTAGGCCTCGGATAACCTAATACCGTCGGGGTCGGAAGAGAACAAGAATTGACCAAGTAAGGGCCTTGAGCACAAGGCAGGAGGTAAAAGGAAAATAAAAAGAAGGCTGACCCCTCACAGAAGGAGGGTGTCAGGAAAGATGAGACAAGGGCCAATTAAGGCGGGAAAGGAAGAGACTCCCTAGGCCTCGGATACCCTAACACCGTCGGGGTCGGAAGAGAACAAGAGTTGACCAAGTGAGGTCGACAGGAAAGAAGACGGAGAGTAGCCCGGCACAAGTAAGTGGAAGCAATGCCGGACTCAGCTGGGGCCCCGTGGTCGCCAACCCACGCCCACTAGAAGTGAGCCCCTGGGGGTGTCACCCAAAACATACTACAATTGATAAAAGCTACTTCCTTAAATATAAATGGGGTATCTGCAATTTTAAAACCCTGACAATTCACGATGAGTGTACGCATGATGATTTTTATTTATTTTTTACTTGTTACCTCGTTGACGTCTAATCAACAACTAACCCATTTCATGGTTTAACATTGCAAAAGTCAAAGGACATGAGAAAAAAAGGAACAAATGATTGAACAGCTAAATATTTTTTACAGGTTTTATTCATAACATAAAAAACACTTACATTTTTTTTTTTTTTAAATCTGGAACAACATTCAAATGAACAGTTTGCATATACGGTCCACAGGCATCTCCTAGTTTTGCAGGGTCTGGTACAATGACAGGGTAATTCAAACTCCACGGAATATTGCACACATCGTAGCGATTCAGGTAAGGACAGGATGGACTCCATCGTTGATGATCGCTAAATGGTCGATCCTCCATCTCACAGTTTCCAATTTCAATGTTGCAAAAAATACACTTGACCACATCCCCAGGCCCTCACACTTTGTTCCATTTATAATTATTCATTTCTGTGATAAGCACTCAAGTGCAATTTGTTTATTGGTTATAAATTTATTATTAGAAATAAACATTGTTAATGTATGGTTATCTACATTGGTTTTCTAGTGATGTATTTCATGCCCACTACCCCGCACCGCTTCAGTCTAATTTTCTTGACCAATTGTAGTTATTTTGTCCAGGCTCTCGCCTGATGCGTTCTCCCGTATGGGGAAGTTTTAGGGCAGAACTTTTCTCCAACTCATACCCGTTTTCCTAAAATATCTCAAATATGATTTTAAAAAACATATGTTAAACCCCCAAAACGTGCATAGGTTTTTCACCTAGCGACTTCAAATTTATGGTGCGGGTACAGGGAGCAAATACCAACCATTCAACACCAACAAACTTTTTTGTCAAGTTCACCATTTCCAAAATAGACACCATTTTTCAAAATTCATTTTATTTTGGCGTACACACATGAAACTTGGTTTCTGCCCAGAGGGCATAGGCACCTTTCATTAACGTCAAACAAACGTTTTCACAAAGTTCACAGTTTCCAAAATAATGACAAATTCAAAACCAACAATTAAAAAATATACCAACTCACATTCTCAGCAAAGAGGACGTCACTCCAACGGCAACAATACCTCATTCGTTAAAATTCGACCATCCGTTCGCCAATTATCTTAAATAATGTTCGCGAGAAAGTAGGTTATCATTTTTTTCCCTCCTAGACACTTCAAACTTGCTGTCCACCTAGAGGGCATAGCCACCTTACATTAACATCAAACAAACTTTTTTCTCATCTTCACCGTTTCCAAAATAGCGCCAATTTTAAAATCAACATTTTCAAATAAAAAATACCAACACACATTCTCAGCAAAGAGGACGCCATCCCAACGCCAACAATACCTCGTTCGTTAAAATCCGATCATGCGTTCGGGAGATACCGGCAAAGTTTATATGAAAGTAGGGGGAGTCACAGAACATACACTACCCAACTACTAGTATGCAAGAGTGTACACTTTGGCTATTTGGCAAAGAGCCTTAAACCTACAAAATAAGCAACATTCTGTAAGAAATTGTTAAGCCATAACAAGTCTTTGTGACCCCTAAAGACTGGTTAGCAGTCGAATTGGAATTCTGTAAGGTAAAATCGCATCCATGTTGTGACGCAGGTCGTGACGTTGAACCATCCAATGCAAATACTTTAGGCGAGATCTTTATGAAAATCGTGTGAAATAAGCCAAAATGGACGCAGACAGGTTTTTATGATGATGATGATAATTGTTGTTTTAAGGGGCCTAACATCTAGGTTATCGGCCCCTGATGGTTTGGGTGATCGTGAAGATGGAAATGAAAAGCGAACTTAAAACTAAAACTAACTACTAACCTACAAACTAGAAGAAGAAATGGAAAACTAAAGGAGTATAAGGCAAATAAAGGACAGGAGGAAAAGAAATGCCCTCAACCCTCGAAGAAGGCGGATTGAGGGACTTGGAAGGAAGGAGAGCCATGAAAAGCAGATAGGAAAGTGAAAGAAGAGAGGGTCCGCCCCCAAAGGTAAGGGACAAAAGGGGAAAACGGACCCAGCTCAGGAATCCCTCGGGGTCGCCAACTCCCGAACTCACCAGCCGTGAGCCCCTGAGGGTGTAGCATTATCTAGGGTGCACCAGAAGTGGTGGGGCTACATACACCCGGCCTCCTTGAGGGCCTTAAGCAGAAGGCAGGAGATAACATGAAAAGAAAAAGAAGGCTGACCCCTCGCAGAAGGAGGGAATCAGAAAAGATGAGACAAGGGCCAATTAAGGCGGGAAAGGAAGAGACTCCCTAGGCCTCAGATACCCTAATACCGTCGGGGTCGGAAGAGAACAAGAGTTGACCAAGTGAGGTCGACAGGAAAGAAGACAGAGAGGAGCCCGGCACAAGTAAGTGGAAGCAATGCCGGACTCAGCTGGGGCCCCGTGGTCGCCAACCCACGCCCACAAGATGTGAGCCCCTGGGGGGAGACAGGTTTTTATATCTTGCCGTTGTATTGGAAATGAAGGACGAGAATGAACAGCGGTAAGTGTATTGCAGTTTATTTCGAGCTTTTATTAATAGCATAACTAATTTCGGTCACTATGAATACCGTACCTGCCTTTTTCAGACGATACGTAAGGTTGATGATGATGATAATTGTTGTTTTAAGGGGCCTAACATCTAGGTTATCGGCCCCTGATGGTTTGGGTGATCGTGAAGATGAAAATGAAAAGCGAACTTAAAACTAAAACTAACTACTAACCTACATACTATAAGAAATGGAAAATTAAAGGAGAATAAGCCAAATAAAAGGACAGAAGGAAAAGAAATGCCCTCAACCCTCGGAGAAGGCGGATTGAGGGACTTGGAAGGAAGGAGAGCCATGAAAGGTATATAGGAAAGTGAAAGAGGAGAGGGTCCGCCCCAAAGGTAAGGGACAAAAGGGGAAAACGGACCCAGCTCAGGAATCCCTCGGGGTCGCCAACTCCCGAACTCACCAGCCGTGAGCCCCTGAGGGTGTAGCATTATCTAGGGTGCACCAGAAGTGGTGGGGCTACATACACCCTGCCTCCTTAAGGGCCTAGAGCACAAGGCAGGAGGTAAAAGGAAGAGAAAAAGAAGGCTGACCCCTCGCAGAAGGAGGGTATCAGAAAAGATGAGACAAGGGCCAATTAAGGCGGGAAAGGAAGAGACTCCCTAGGCCTCGGATACCCTAATATCGTCGGGGTCAGAAGAGAACAAGAGTTGACCAAGTGAGGTCGACAGGAAAGAAGACAGAGAGGAGCCCGGCGCAAGTAAGTGGAAGCAATGCCGGACTCAGCTGGGGCCCCGTGGATACGTAAGGGAGGTTATCCGGAGCCTAAGGAAAAACACACCGGGATTCTAACCACTGATCTCCGGACTTGCTCCACATCATAATCATGGCGCTCGATTTATCGCCAACAAGCAGCAGCTAAATTTGTGTATGGCAAATTGTGATGAATTAACTCTTGTTCCATACGTAATCATTTCAGATTGATGAAAATGATGATGATGATGATAATTGTTGTTTTAAGGGGCCTAACATCTAGGTTATCGGCCCCTGATGGTTTGGGTGATCATGAAGATGAAAATGAAAAGCGAACTTAAAACTAAAACTAACTACTAACCTACATACTAGAAGAAGAAATGGAAAACTAAAGGAGAATAAGGCAAATAAAGGACAGGAGGAAAAGAAATGCCCTCAACCCTCGAAGAAGGCGGATTGAGGGACTTGGAAGGAAGGAGAGCCATGAAAGGCAGATAGGAAAGTGAAAGAGGAGATGGTCCGCCCCAAAGGTAAGGGACAAAAGGGAAAAACGGACCCAGCTCAGGAATCCCTCGGGGTCGCCAACGCCCGAACTCACCAGCCGTGAGCCCCTGAGGGTGTAGCATTATCGACGGTGCACCAGAAGTGGTGGGGCTACATACACCCTGCCTCCTTAAGGGCCTTGAGCACAAGGCAGGAGGTAAAAGGAAAAGAAAAAGAAGGCTGACCCCTCGCAGAAGGAGGGAATCAGAAAAGATGAGACAAGGGCCAATGAAGGCGGGAAAGGAAGAGACTCCCTAGGCCTCGGATACCCTAATACCGTCGGGGTCGGAAGAGAACAAGAGTTGACCAAGGGAGGTCGACAGGAAAGAAGAAAGAGAGGAGCCGGCACAAGTAAGTGGAAGCAATGCCGGACTCAGCTGGGGCCCCGTGGTCGCCAACCCCCAACCCACTAGATGTGAGCCCCTGGGGGGAAAAACTAAAACTAACTACTAACCTACATACTAGAAGAAGAAATGGAACAATAAAGGAGTATAAGGCAAATAAAGGACAGGAGGAAAAGAAATGCCCTCAACCCTCGAAGAAGGCGGATTGAGGGACTTGGAAGAAAGGAGAGCCACGAAAGGCAGATAGGAAAGTGAAAGAGGAGAGGGTCCGCCCCAAAGGTAAGGGACAAAAGGGGAAAACGGACCCAGCTCAGGAATCCCTCGGGGTCGCCAACTCCCGAACTCACCAGCCGTGAGCCCCTGAGGGTGTAGCATTATCTAAGGTGCACCAGAAGTTGTGGGGCTACATACACCCATCCTCCTTAAGGGCCTAGAGCACAAGGCAGGAGGTAAAAGGAAGAGAAAAAGAAGGCTGACCCCTCGCAGAAGGAGGGTATCAGAAAAGATGAGACAAGGGCCAATTAAGGCGGGAAAGGAAGAGACTCCCTAGGCCTCGGATACCCTAATACCATCGGGGTCAGAAGAGAGCAAGAGTTGACCAAGTGAGGTCGACAGGAAAGAAGACAGAGAGGAGCACGGCACAAGTAAGTGGAAGCAATGCCGGACTCAGCTGGGGCCCCGTGGTCGCCAACCCACGCCCACTAGATGTGAGCCCCTGGGGGGAAAGAGGAGAGGGTCCGCCCCAAAAGGTAAGGGACAAAAGGGGAAAACGGACCCAGCTCAGGAATCCCTCGGGGTCGCCAACTCCCGAACTCACCAGCCGTGAGCCCGTGAGGGTGTAGCATTATCTAGGGGGCACCAGAAGTGGTGGGGCTACATACACCCTGCCTCCTTAAGGGCCTAGAGCACAAGGCAGGAGGTAAAAGGAAGAGAAAAAGAAGGCTGACCCCTCGCAGAAGGAGGGTATCAGAAAAGATGAGACAAGGGCCAATAAAGGCGGGAAAGGAAGAGACTCCCTAGGCCTCGGATACCCTAATACCGTCGGGGTCAGAAGAGAACAAGAGTTGACCAAGTGAGGTCGACAGGAAAGAAGACAGAGAGGAGCCCGGCACAAGTAAGTGGAAGCAATGCCGGACTCAGCTGGGGCCCCGTGGTCGCTAACCCACGCCCACAAGATGTGAGCCCCTGGGGGAAACTGTAAATGAGCGGTGAACCTTCTGCAAACTACTGAAATTAGCTGAAATAACTTTTGGTATTGATTCATATTAACTGAGGAAATGATGAGGTAATAAACATTTTCTCCCGAGCTGTCCATAACCCTCCTT
Source organism: Meconema thalassinum (assembly GCA_946902985.2). Lineage (NCBI taxonomy): Eukaryota > Metazoa > Arthropoda > Insecta > Orthoptera > Tettigoniidae > Meconema > Meconema thalassinum. The sequence continues at coordinate 477,583,200 of OX336392.1, read as the reverse complement.
CTGGTTTTTAGATCACGACTTAAATAGTAAAATTCCAGTTGATGATGATGATGATGATAATTGTTGTTTTAAGGGGCCTAACATTGAGGTTATCGGCCCCTAATGAAATGAAATGACGTGAAATGAAAGGACGTAGATAAAAACAACTCACTGCCATGGATGAAGCGAAAATGGTGTTAATAAAACAGACAGTGAGCCCAAAAAATTATGCCTTATTTGAATAAAAAGAATAAAAGGCGGATGGTAAAAAATTATAAAACAAATAAGGCATAGTGAACAATACAATACATAACACAATAAAAATACATAAAACAGTTTAACCACAATTAAAAGTCGTAACTACACATTAAAACTTAAAAAAGTAACCACTCTCCCTCATGAACCGGATGACGAGGTCAGCTGACGGCCCGTCATCACGGAGATTAAGGGAGAGGGTATTAGGCAGTTTAAGAGTCCTGCGCAGATCGGCCAGATCCACACACTCCAAGAGAAGGTGTGCCACGGTTAGGTGGCCGCCGCAAGTACACACAGGGGGATCTTCCCGCTTCAGCAAGTGGGAGTGCGTAGCAATCCCATGGCCGATCCGGAGTCGACAGAGTACCACAGCTTCCTTCCGGAGAAATCGGAAGGAAGATTTCCACACCTTCGTTGTCTCCTTGATGCCTCTCAGTTTATTGGGTGGAGGCGTGGCACGCCATGCTTCCTCCCAATGCGACAGGATCGAATGCCGCAACTGAGAGCGCACATCACTAGCAGGCACCTTATACGGTAGCGAGGGCAGTGCGACTGCCTCTCTCGCCGCCTGATCAGCAAGCTCGTTTCCCGCAATACCCATGTGGCTAGGAAGCCACACAAAGGTCACCCCGGTTCCAGCGTTACGCGAACTGACGAGCTGGCCGTGCACACGCTGGACCAACGGGTGCTTCGGGAAACACACATCGATCGCTTGCAGCGCACTCAGAGAGTCAGTACACACAAGAAAGTGCTGGTGATCGTCTGATAACGTGTACCGCAGAGCCTCTAAGATGGCATAGAGCTCCGCAGTGTACACGCTACAGGCCTCGGGAAGTGAAAAGAGAAACCGACGATCCTCAACCACAAATGCACAGCCTACTTTCTCATTTACCCTCGAACCGTCCGTGAATACAAGCCCCGATCCCGGATACCGTGTCACCACGGACTGGAACAGCCTCCGATGGACGGAGGAGTCCGTGTCCGACTTGGGGCCGGTGTGCAGATCCAGGATGATATCAGGGCGAGAGACCATCCACGGAGGGGCCTTGCTAGGTACTCGGACGATACAGGAGACAGAAGGAAATCGGAACTGACGGTATAAGTCATCCAAGCGAATCCCCGCCGGCCGAGTGGCTCGGGCGAGCACATCATACAGCCAGCGATTCGGATTGGAAAACAAAAAATGGATAGCTTGGATGAAGTGGCATCTGTCGAATAGTTGCAGCATAGGTCAGCAGTACTTGTTGGCGCCTCAGGTGTAAAGGAGGTACGCCAGCCTCGGCGAGCAAGCTGACGACTGGGCTTGTCCGAAAGGCACCCGTCGCCAGCCTCACACCGCGGTGGTGGACACTGTCCAGTTTAACAAGCACTGACTTACGGGCCGAACCATATGCTACACTGCCATAATCTAACCTAGATAAAATCAGTGATCTATAAAAACGCAGGAGCACCGCGCGGTCTGCCCCCCATGATGTGCCGCTAAGAAACCGCAACATGTTGAGTTTCTTAGCGCAGGCAGTTTTCAAACACCGCACGTGTGGTTCCCACGTCAATTTCTGATCGAAAAGGAGCCCAAGGAACCGGTACGCAGCAACAACAGGCAAAGCTACATTGCCCAGATAACGCTCAGGATCTGGATGGAGGGTGCGCTTTCGGCAGAAATGGACAACCGAGGACTTAGCGGTTGAGAATCGAAAGCCATGCTCCAGTGTCCAGCGTTCCACTCTCCGAATAGCTTGTTGTAGCTGTCGTTCAGCGACCGCCATATTTTGCGCACTATAATGTAGAGCGAAGTCGTCTACATATAGCGACGGTACCACTGCTGAACCAGCAGCAGCGACTATACCGTTTATAGCAATCGCAAATAATGTGACGCTAAGCACCGATCCCTGTGGGACTCCGTTTTCCTGTATATGATATTGCGAATATGTCCCCCCTATTCGGACACGGAACAGGCGAAGGGACAGAAAATTCGCAATAAAAACCGGCAAGTTACCTCGGAATTTCCATTGATGCAGGGTAGAGAGGATGCCGTAACGCCAAGTGGTGTCATAGGCCTTCTCGAGGTCAAAGAAAACAGCGACTAGGTGCTGTCTCCGGAGAAAAGCGTCCTGTATGGCAGTCTCCAGGCGTACCAGATGGTCGTTGGTACACCGAGACGCCCTGAAACCACACTGGTATTCAGACAAGAGGCCCCGTTTCTCCAGGACCCACACCAGGCGCCGATTGACCATCCTCTCAAAGAGCTTGCACAAACCGTTTGTGAGACAAATAGGTCTGTAACTCCCTGACAATTTGGGATCCTTATCGGGCTTCAGGATAGGTATAATGATACCTTCCTGCCATTGCGCTGGAAACACACCTTCCAACCAGATACGATTAAACACCCTGAGCAAATAGCGAATGCTCTCATCGTTAAGGTGTTGAAGCATCTGGTTGTGAATATTATCCGGGCCTGGAGACGTGTCCCTGCAGAGCGCCAGCGCTCCGCGGAGTTCCCACTCCGTAAAGGGCACGTTGTACTCCTCCGAAGCGCGGGAAGCAAAACTAAGATGGAAACGTTCCGCTTCGCGCTTCAGGGCCACGAAGGCAGGGTCATAGTTATCGGAACCGGATATATCCGCAAAATACGAGGCGAGATGGTTTGCAACGCGATAAGGATCTGTAACCAGTTCATTAGCAATGGAAATGCCCGGTACAGTAGAAGATGTCTGAATTCCCGAAATGCGTCGTAGTTTAGTCCACACTTGAGAGGAGGGGGTATGTGCCGTAATAGAAGACACATACCGTTCCCAGTATTGTTTCTTACTCTGGCGAATAAGAATCCGTGCCTTGGCACGAAATTTCTTAAACGCCACCAAATTGGCCATGGTTGGACGCCGACGGTAGTGCTTATGAGCTCGACGACGGTCTCTTATTGCCGCTGCAATATCCTCTGTCCACCAAGGGACGAGTTTGCGACGAGGAGTCCCAGAAAAGGACGGAATGGACTCTTCGGCGGCAGCCAGAAGCACATCAGTGATGTGCTGTACCTCGTCATCGACGCTCCGGCAACCAAGATCAACGAACACAGCTCGTTCTTGAAACGAGGGCCAATTTGCCCGCTTAAGAACCCAACGACTGGGGAACTCCACGGGCGTCTGGTTCAGAAGTGTAAGAACGATCGGGAAATGGTCACTGTCACAGAGGTCGTCGTGTACATTCCAACCAAATAGGGGGACCAGCGCACGGCTACACACACTCAAGTCAATGTGTGAGTACGTGCCTTGCGCTAAGCTAAAATGTGTAGCTTCCCCTGTATTTAAGAGACATAAATCCATCCCTTGAATTAAGCCCTCCACGTCCCTTCCTCTGGGGCAGGAAGATGGTGATCCCCATTGGGGGTGATGAGAGTTGAAATCACCCACGAGTAGGAAAGGGACTGGAAGTTGATCAACAAGATCAAAGACGTCATTAATATCAAGGGGCTGGTTCGGTGGAAGGTACACATTACACACAGTTGTCATAGCAGGCAAGGACACGCGAACTGCAATAGCTTCCAGAGGAGTGGCGAGTGGAAACTCCTCACTATAGCAGTCAGAGCGAACGAAGGTACAAACGCCCCCGGAAGCCCGGGAGGCGTCTTGTCGCTCTTTAGAGTATAGTCGGAAACCTCTCAGAACAGTCTCGTGATCAGGTCTGAGGTTCGTTTCCTGTAGGCAGACTATACTCGCTGCGTATTGGGCAATAAGCTGACGGAGCTCTGTCAAATGCCTGTCATAACTGTTACAATTCCACTGTAACAGTGCCATTGTGTGGACTTAGGGAATAAGTTGGAGCAGCAAGCTACAACTTAGACTCTGGAGGATCATCATCCACTACGTCGACTATAATCTCCATGTCCTCAGGCGAGGTCATGGAGTGACTCGACTCGGTGGAAGATTTCCTAGACGCAGTTCGGCGGCGGGGGGAACTCCGTGGGGAGCGCGTAGATCTGGGGACCGAAACGTCCCCAGGCGCAGAAGCATCCGCAGGTGTGGGCGCGGATGGCTTCCCCCTTTTTGGAGAAAGGGAATGCGTAGTGCGGGGTCCCTTCTTACCCGCCCCCGCCTCTTTAAGATATATAGACGGGTCAGGAGCCGAATTCCTGACCCTGGTCGACGATGCCGCCTCCGCCGGCTTCGGCGCGGCTTTCGCCGACCGTTTGGGTGGGGAGAAAGTCTTCGACTTCCCCCCGAGTGGGGAGTAAGTCTTCAACTTCCTCCCCTGCTGTGCGGGCGGAGCAGCCTTCGCTCACACAGCCTTCGTGCTGGCCGAAGGTGGAGTTGAAGTCACCTTCGGGCTTTCCGTTATAATCTTAGGAGCTGGTTTCGGAACAGGAAACTCAGTTGCAGGTTTCATAGCTGGTACAAAAGATGAGGTAGCCGGGACCAAATTTGGTATTATGGGTCTATAATCAATCGTTGGAGAAGGCGAAGTCATGGTACGGTACTTCTTGCGGGCCTCCTGGTAGGTGAGACCATCCAGGGTTTTGATCTCCTGGATTTTCTTCTCACTCAGGAAGACAGGGCAGTTCCTGTCCCGAGGAGAATGAAATCCAGGGCAATTAGTGCACTGATAAGGTGTTGTGCACTCTTCCGCTTCGCGTGGTACCTTACCGCATGTTCCGCAGATTGCGGGGCTCGAGCATCGGGATAACATGTGCCCGAACTTCTGGCACTTATAACACCTCATTGGTGGAGGGATATAAGGCCGTACGTCACAACGGTAACTTGTAACCTTGACTTTCTCAGGGAGCACCGAAAGCTCAAAGGAAATAATGAAAGCACCAGTATCCACGATTTGACCATTGACCTTGCGCGTAATGCGCCGGACATCAGTCACGTGACGGTGCCGCATATCCTCCTTGAGCTCCTCGTCAGTGTTCAGAATCAGGTCCCGGTGGAAAATAACTCCTCGGACCAGATTCAGGGACGTGTGCTTTTCTACTTTGACGGGAATTTCGCCAAAGTGGTCACATTGCAAAAGTTGTTCAACTTGCTCTCCAGTCCTAGTCTTGAGCAACAAGCTACCGTTCCTCATCTTTTGTACTTTCTCAAGCTCACCACAGACACCTTCTATGTGGCGAGAAAACAAAATACGCTTTACCACCTTGAAATCACCCCCATCTGTTCTGGTAGCTACCAGAAACTTGGGGGTGTTAGTACCCAGATTTTCACGCACAGATTGTTCCCAGGGGGTTGATCCCCGTAGGGATGATGATGATGATGATGATGATGATGATGATAATTGTTGTTTTAAGGGGCCTAACATCTAGGTTATCGGCCCCTGATGGTTTGGGTGATCGTGAAGATGAAAATGAAAAGCGAACTTAAAACTAAAACTAACTACAAACCTACATACTAGAAGAAGAAATGGAAAACTAAAGGAGAATAAGGCAAATAAAGGACAGGAGGAAAAGAAATGCCCTCAACCCTCGAAGAAGGCGGATTGAGGGACTTGGAAGGAAGGAGAGCCATGAAAGGCAGATAGGAAAGTGAAAGAGGAGAGGGTCCGCCCCAAAGGTAAGGGACAAAAAGGGAAAACGGACCCAGCTCAGGAATCCCTCGGGGTCGCCAGCTCCCGAACTCACCAGCCGTGAGCCCCTGAGGGTGTAGCAATATCTAGGGTGCACCAAAAGTGGTGGGGCTACATACACCCGGCCTCCTTGAGGGCCTTAAGCAGAAGGCAGGAGATAACATGAAAAGAAAAAGAAGGCTGACCCCTCGCAGAAGGAGGGAATCAGAAAAGATGAGACAAGGGCCAATTAAGGCGGGAAAGGAAGTGACTCCCTAGGCCTCGGATACCCTAATACCGTCGGGGTCGGAAGAAAACAAGAGTTGACCAAGTGAGGTCGACAGGAAAGAAGACGGAGAGGAGCCCGGCACAAGTAAGTGGAAGCGATGCCGGACTCAGCTCGGGCCCCGTGGTCGCCAACCCACGCCCACAAGATGTGAGCCCCTGGGGGGGGGGGGGCCGTAGGGAATCAAATGTTAAAGACTGGGGTGTAGGACCACCCTGTTTGGGTGTAGGTCCACCCCGGTTGGGGATTTTTCTTTTAGAACCCATGGCCAGATCATCCTCCTCGAATGCCACCGACATCCGATCACGGGCCGTCACAGTAGGCGCTACCCAGCCAGGGCAAGGCCCGCCTAGCTTGGAAGGCATTGCCCGGGGGTCCGATGTTTTACAATGCCGTATCGGCATGTACCCCTTGGCATATACTGGATTTTACAGCTCAGACATTCGGCTGTGCGGGGACCTGCGTAGTCAGGCAGATACTACTGAACGGGTTCATGGCACACCCACCTGTCGGCGCGGCCAAGACCGGAACAGGCTTTCGAGCGTAGTCGCTAGCGTAAGTGGCCCATCCCCTAACAGCACGCACATATAGAAATTTTGGTTGCCAGACCCTGAAAGCAGTGACGGAAAGAAGTGCGATATAACCTAATGAGAGTTATACCGCACGGGTGTATGTCTTTTAGAGCTGACTGTCAAACCCTCGAAAGGGGACCGTTCCGAGAAGCCCTTTTAGTCTCCTTTTACGACTGGCAGGGAGTACCGTGGATGTATTCGCTTCCTCCCACCCACTGGGGGTCCAATTCACAAAACAACGCGGAGTCCTTAAAGTATAGCCAAGGTCGCCCCTTTTAGTCGCCTCTTACGACAGGCAGGGGATACCGTGGGTGTATTCTAAACCCCCCACCCACAGGGGAGTTCAGGTTCTGAGTCCGAGGAATCCGACACGGAAAGTGACTGAGGAACTTACGATCAAACAGTAAGTTTTAAGACATGTGCTGACGTGTATGTTAATGTACTTTGTGTGAAATCTGGAGTTGGCCTGCATTAGCCTACACTGTTTCCCTGTGTCGTTACATCTTCTGTCTTAAGATTTTATTCCACAGAATACTACATTCGCATTGTAGGAGGTCTTTTGATTTTGATTATTCATTCATTATCAATAATTGATTAATAGTAATAATAGTATTCATAAATGTTATGTTTAATAATTAAAATTAAAATAAATTAATTATGGGGACTCGTGTTTTGAAGAATGTATTAAAACATTAAGAATAGCTAACAATTAATCTATCATTCTCCATTCGCTGCCACGGCGCCTCGGACCTGGTGGACCTGTTGCAACAGTGGACATGTATCTCTGTCTCTCTCTGCGCAAATCCCAGATAGCCGGCCGCCTTCCCAGCTGACGCGAGCTCCAGATGTGAGCCCCTGAGGGAGAAATTTAGATACACGGGGAGCTAATTACCAAAACAGTGCGGGAAAATGAAAGGGAAAAAGGATATATAATGAAAAGAAAACAAGAGATCTGACCCCTCGAAGAAGATGATGATGATGATAATTGTTGTTTTAAGGGGCCTAACATCTAGGTTATCGGCCCCTGATGGTTTGGGTGATCGTGAAGATGAAAATGAAAAGCGAACTTAAAACTAAAACTAACTAATAACCTACAGACTAGAAGAAGAAATGGAAAACTAAAGGAGAATAAGGCAAATAAAGGACAGGAGGAAAAGAAATGCCCTCAACCCCTGAAGAATGCGGATTGAGGGACTTGGAAGGAAGGAGAGCCATGAAAGGCAGATAGGAAAGTGAAAGAGGAGAGGGTCCGCCCCAAAGGTAAGGGACAAAAGGGGAAAACGAACCCAGCTCAGGAATCCCTCGGGGTCGCCAACTCCCGAACTCACCAGCCGTGAGCCCCTGAGGGTGTAGCATTATCTAGGGTGCACCAGAAGTGGTGGGGCTACATACACCCTGCCTCCTTGAGGGCCTTGAGCACAAGGCAGGAGAGAACATGAAAAGAAAAAGAAGGCTGACCCCTCGCAGAAGGAGGGAATCAGAAAAGATGAGACAAGGGCCAATTAAGGCGGGAAAGGAAGAGACTCCCTAGGCCTCGGATACCCTAATACCGTCGGGGTCGGAAGAGAACAAGAGTTGACCAAGGGAGGTCGACAGGAAAGAAGAAAGAGAGGAGCCGGCACAAGTAAGTGGAAGCAATGACGGACTCAGCTGGGGCCCCGTGGTCGCCAACCCACAACCCACTAGATGTGAGCCCCTGGGGGTCCTCGAAGAAGGAGGGATCAGGAAAGATGAGGCATGGGTCAATTAAGGCGGGAAAGTGAAGACTCCCTAGGCCTCGGATACCCTAATACTGTCGGGGTCAGAAAAGAACAAGAGTTGACCAAGGGAGGTCGACAGGAAAGAAGACGGAGAGGAGCCCGTCACAAGTAAGTGGAAGCAATGCCGGACTCAGCTGGGGTCCAGTGGTCGCCAACCCACGTACTTGAGAGAAGAGTATAGCTTATGTGTTTGGAGTTAGCTGTTCACCTCGGCTTAACAGAATTGCGTCTGGAACCTGACGTCCGTGCGCCTTTTAAGCTTACGCTGGGTAAATAGTGGCCCACACACACACACACACACACAGAGGACATTTGATCTCATAAGTCTACTTCGTCATTTACCCAAAAGCGACGGTACCGTAAATGTCTGTTCAGGTCACTAGCATGAACACATGCAAATGTCATATGGACAGAAGTGATGTAGGATTGTTGAAGTAAATGCTTCGAAGCAGCAAGTGTCTGCTAGTCTTATCTTAAGTTTCTAATTTCCCGATCAGGAAAACTAGCACAGGGAATAACTGCCCAGAGAATCTTGGAAGATGTAAGGGAAAATGTCACAAATAATGATTTAGGCCTACAAAGGATACATCTTTTAGAAAAGAAAGATATCGGTAACATACGGAGAGATTTCTCAATTGGATATGTGACCAAGCACCATGAAAATTATGCTGTAGGTGTAAAGCTTAGGGTCAATAGCATGAAAAGACAAAGGAACAAAATCATTTTTTTTTTGACAGAAATGATTTTGTGCAAATTTTTATGACCGATTTCCAAAAACAACAGTTGGCAAAATGAGGAAATTACAAAATCTGCAATGATGGGAAACACGGTTTTAACAAATATGACTCAATTGTTCTCTATAATGGTAGTGGATGAATATGTGTCTGGAATACCTGTAGCCTTTTGTTCTAAAACCGGACAGATATAGAACTATTCAGGTTATATTTCAGCAGCATCAGAGACCAGGCAGTTTTCCTAAAACCGTCGGTGTCCATGTCAGACGATTACGCAGCGTTTGATAATGGGGCTAGTGAAAATCAGTTGCTATGTTCATGGCATGTTAACTGATGATGATGATGATGATAATTGTTGTTTTAAGGGGCCTAACATCTAGGTTATCGGCCCCTGATGGTTTGGGTGATCGTGAAAATGAAAAGTGAACTTAAAAACTAAAACTAACTAATAACCTACCTACTAGAAGAAGAAATGGAAAAATAAAGGAGAATAAGGCAAATAAAAGGACAGAAGGAAAAGAAATGCCCTCAACCCTCGGAGAAGGCGGATTGAGGGACTTGGAAGGAAGGAGAGCCTTGAAAGGCAGATAGGAAAGTGAAAGAGGAGAGGGTCCGCCCCAAAGGTAAGGGACAAAAGGGGAAAACGGACCCAGCTCAGGAATCCCTCGGGGTCGCCAACTCCCGAACTCACCAGCCGTGAGCCCCTGAGGGTGTAGCATTATCTAGGGTGCACCAGAAGTGGTGGGGCTACATACACCCTGCCTCCTTAAGGGCCTAGAGCACAAGGCAGGAGGTAAAAGGAAGAGAAAAAGAAGGCTGACCCCTCGCAGAAGGAGGGTATCAGAAAACATGAGACAAGGGCCAATTAAGGCGGGAAAGGAAGAGACTCCCTAGGCCTCGGATACCCTAATACCGTCGGGGTCAGAAGAGAACAAGAGTTGACCAAGTGAGGTCGACAGGAAAGAAGACAGAGAGGAGCCCGGCACAAGTAAGTGGAAGCAATGCCGGACTCAGCTGGGGCCCCGTGGTCGCCAACCCACGCCCACAAGATGTGAGCCCCTGGGGGAGCATGTTAACTGATGATGATGATGATAATTGTTGTTTTAAGGGGCCTAACATCTAGGTTATCGGCCCCTGATGGTTTGGGTGATCGTGAAGGTGAAAATGAAAAGCGAACTTAAAACTAAAACTAACTACTAAACTACATACTAGAAGAAGAAATGGAAAACTAAAGGAGAATAAGGCAAATAAAGGACAGGAGGAAAAGAAATGCCCTCAACCCTCGAAGAAAGCGGATTGAGGGACTTGGAAGGAAGGAGAGCCATGAAAGGCAGATAGGAAAGTGAAAGAGGAGAGGGTCCACCCCAAAGGTAAGGGACAAAAATGGAAAACGGACCCAGCTCAGGAATCCCTCGGGGTCGCCAACTCCCGAACTCACCAGCCGTGAGCCCCTGAGGGTGCAGCTTTATCTAGGGTGCACCAGAAGTGGTGGGGCTACATACACCCGGCCTCCTTGAGGGCCTTAAGCAGAAGGCAGGAGGTAACATGAAAAGAAAAAGAAGGCTGACCCCTCGCAGAAGGAGGGACTCAGAAAAGATGAGACAAGGGCCAATTAAGGCGGGAAAGGAAGAGACTCCCTAGGCCTCGGATACCCTAATACCGTCGGGGTCGGAAGAGAACAAGAGTTGACCAAGTGAGGTCGACAGGAAAGAAGACAGAGAGGAGCCCGGCACAAGTAAGTGGAAGCAATGCCGGACTCAGCTGGGGCCCCGTGGTCGCCAACCCACGCCCACAAGATGTGAGCCCCTGGGGGAAGCATGTTAACTGCAACTGGTTACAATATACGAATAAAATTGTTTGTAAAGAAAAGAAGCTTTGGTATTTAAAACTTTGCAGGTCTTACGCAATGAGACAGACGAAGAAAAAAATTATTACCATGCTGGGTACCTTTCTACATGACCTGAATAGTGATGTTGACACACAAAATGTTGGGAAGTATTTTGAGAAACATTACGCCAAAAGGCCACAGAATTGGACATATTACTATCGAAGGCATATTGGAATGAACACCAGCATGTATATTGAATCATTGAACAAAACCACCAAACACCACTATGTGGATGGTAAGCAGTGCGAACGATTAGACAAGACTATTGAGGCGTAACTATTCGCCTCGTCAGGAAGTACCCTATATTTTGTCTCAAGGAAGAATCAGCTGGTCTGCAAGTAAGGAGATGTTAGTACCTAGTTGAGGCGGTAGAGGTCAGGGGATGCTGGGATTCGCCGGAGTTCTCCGATGTCTGCACTATCTGGTGTGGACTTGAGAACTTGATGTTTCTTGTCTGTCATTTGTACCTGTTTAACCTTCACTGCGGTAATTGTAAAAGACAAAAAGAGAAGCACGTTGATTATTATTATTAACCAAGAGTGTATGATTTTCACGAGGCAAAGTGAGACGCAAAATGTATCAACTGATAGATGACTAGTGATCGGAGATTTATGTGGAAGGCTGATGTGAAGTGCTTGTACTGTTTTGGAGTTCCCATTTAATAATAATAATTATTTATAGGCGTAAATGCCAGTTTTGGAATATTCGAAAGGTCATAGTTTTATGTTGGTCATGCCTAATATTTCGTAACTGAGGTACTTGTAAGTATCGTTCCGGTTCTAAAAGAAAGGTAAAGTGATCTTTATTTTGGTGCAAATGTTGTGCTAGAATCTGTTAGGTTATTTAATGTGCTCAGCCCATGATTTCTCGTGTGATGTTGGCACCGCATTTTGGTTCAGTGAATAGGGTTTTAATTAGTATTTTATTTGTAACTTCATTTTATCCTGTTCTCTGGTAGAATACCGTTAAAGTCTGCAATATTATTTTAGGTAGATTTCATTAGAAAGCTAACTATTGCAATGGGTCCCATGTTTCGACTTCCGGAAAATTTCGACATATCTTCGCGTTTCACATCCCCCAGACCCCAAAACCACCGTCAGTTCAAAAGTTTATATATAATTTATATATATATATGTATATCAGTTTCTTGTGGACACGATAACTGCCGTAATTTTGCACCAATTACTTCGAATTTTTTACCGAAGATGTATACCTATAAAATCTCGGTCGAGTTCGTTACTGGGCTAAATCGGTCGAAGGGGGTGAAAATGGGGGGCTTTTTTCGAAAAAGTGAAATTTCGCTATAACTCTCTTAATACGTGCAATATCGAATCCATTCAAAGTTCATAATATGTGTCGGATAAGTGCCAAAAATTTATGTCAAATAAGATTTTTGATAGCACCAACCATTGACCAAAGGGGTGGAAAAAAGTGGGTTTTTCGGGAAACATTAATCATATCTCTCTTAATAGGCACAATATCAAAACCGTACAAAATGGACAATATTCCCCTAATAATTACCTAAAACTTTTGTCTGAAAGAATTTTTGATATGACCCACCATTACGCCAAGGGACGAGAAAAATGATTTCGGAATTATAAGAAAATGCCAAGAGCTATCAGTGGTTGCCATGGCAACACTACTAAATTGATGAGGCATGGACCATCAGACGTTGCCATGACAACGCACTTGCACGAGATCAGATTCAGTATTTCCATCTGATTAAGTGGTTGGTTGGTTGGTTCTTAAGTTTAGGGGCTGCGACAACGCGGTCATGTAGCCCCGTGTACTTTGGGTGTGTGTAGAATCTGTCTGATAACCGGTGTTAATTGTGATGACTGTATTAGTGTGTGTTATCTGTTTGTTAATTTAAGTACTGCAACTAACAATTTTTCAGATAGTTCCTACTTTTGCCGCCAAGCGCCACTGTCAACGACTACGAGGCCAAGTTCAGAACTGAGCTACTAGACGCCGCCGCAGTCGGCTCTTGGCAACGAACATAGAAACCTAAGAGCGTTGTATACATTCTTAACCTATCCAATTTAGCTTCACACAGGTGCAATTAGTGGAAGGATCTTTAACATGCCATAAATCTATGACATGGGACCGCCGGCTTTACTTCCCCTCCGAAGGAAGGCATACTGAGGGATATTTAACGCTCTTAAAAAATCCGATGGCTTCGGCCGGGTTTGAACCCGGTATCTTGGGCATAGAAGCTCAGCATGTTACCGACTACGCCACCAAAGCCGCCTGATAAAGTGGGAAGCGGCTTCGGTGACGTAACTGGTAGCATGCTGAATGTCTATGCCCAATGTCGCGGTTTCAAAGCCGGCCGAAGTCGTCGGATTTTCTAAGAGCACTAGAATCCCTCAGTATGCTTTCCTTTGGAGGGGAAGTTCCAACGTTCGTTGCGAGTTGATGGTTGGGGTGGCATCTAGTAGCCATGTTCACAGCTAGGTGTCGTTGACGGTTGTACCTGGTAGCAACATTAGGAACTACTGCTTGAAATTGACCGTCTGCAGTACTTACATGAATTAAGACTAATACAGCCATTACAATTCACACCGTGTATCAGACAGATTCTACACTCACCCAAAGTACACGGGGTTAGATGACCGCGTTGTCGCAGCCCCTAAACTGAGGAACCAACCAGAGGTAGATTTCGTTAGAAAGCTAACTATTGCAATGGGTACCATGTTTCGACTTCCGGAAAATTTCGACATATCTTCGCGTTTCACATCCCCAGGCCCCAAAACCACCGTCAGTTCAAAAGTTATATATAATTTATGTATGTATATCAGTTTATTGTGGACACGATAACTGCCGTAATTTTGTACCAATCACTTTGAATTTTTTACCGAATACGTATACCTATAAAATCTCGGTCGAGTTCGTTACTGGGCTAAATCGGTCGTTGGGGGGTGAAAATGGGGGGCTTTTTTTTCGAAAAAGTGAAATATTGCTATAACTCTCTTAATATGTGAAATATCGAATCCGTTCAACATTCATACTATGTGTCGGATAAAGCCCAAAAATGTATGTTTGAAGAGGTTATTTTATAGCACCAACCATTGACCAAAGGGGTGGGAAAAAGTGGGTTTTTCGGGAAACATTAATCATATCTCTCTTAATAGGCACAATATCAAAACCGTACAAAATGGACAATATTCCCATAATAATTACCTAAAACTTTTGTCTGAAAGAATTTTTGATATAACCCACCATTATGCCAAGGGATGAGAAAAATAATTTCGGAATTATAAGAAAATGCCAAGACCTATCAGTGGTTGCCATGGCAACACTACTAAATTGATGAGGGATGAGCCATCAGACGTTGCCAAGATAACGCACTTGCACGAGATCAGATTCAGATTTCCATCTAAGTGTGAAGCGGCTTCGGTGACGTAACTGGTAGCATGCTGAATGTTTATGCCCAAGGTCGCGAGTTCAAAGCCGGCCGAAGTCGTCGGATTTTCTAAGAGCGCCAAAAATCCCTCAGTATGCTTTCCTTTGGAGGGGAAGTTCCAACGTTCGTTGCGGGTTGCGGTGGCATCTAGTAGCCAAGTTCACAGCTAGGTGTCGTTGACGGTAGTACCTGGTATCAACATTAGTAACTACTGCTTGAAATTGACCGTCTGCAGTCCTTACCTGAATTACAGACTAATACAGCCATCCCAAAGTACACGGGGTTACATGACGCGTTGTCGCAGCCCCTAAACTGAGGAACCAACCAAAATCTCTGCGGTAGATATAATTTTGCGTGAAGAAGTAACAGACCGTTACATAGTTGCACATCAGTGTCGAAACCTAGCATAAGGACAGTGTGACCACAACTATAAAAATGGACCCCAAATGACAAGAAGGTTACCGTTCCCATAAGACAATAAAATGTTTAAAATAAGCATAAAATGACGAAAAACAAAGTTAATTAAGCTTCAATTATAAAATACCTTCTCGCATTAAATGAGGTCTGATCCTTCTACGAAAATCTGCATATTCTGCCTATTTTCGCCTATCCCCAAGTTTGTCCGGTGAAATCTACCTCCGCCTTCCGGCGTGCCGAGAGGACTTTTTTTAGTTTGGAAATGTCACGAGAAGTAGTCGACTGCTAGGCATTTGTCAGGAGTATGGAATCTTGTTGTTGTTGCCTAAGCTCTAATAGTCAGCCGTTGGGAAAAAGAAGAAGATCACGGTAGCCATGTTAGAAGAAAGTTGAGATTTTTGGTAAGATATTATTTGATACCTACGTTCTAGAAAAGGTGAATTCTTTGTCTAATGCGACCTTATCCGACATTAGTGGGATATTGAATGACATCTTGGAAGAATATTGGATATGATAATTGGATTTTGAAATCAGATCGACGGTTCTACATTCTTAGGAGTTGGCCTAGGCTACGTACTTTCAAGTTGGCAGCTACTATTAAAAGAGCAACAGACAATCAGGTTATGAGCTACAGTTTTGACGGGATACCGTATTATAATGATTGTGACAGCCTCTTCTGCAGGTTATATGATTTTAATACTACACATCTGAAAGTAAGTGGACCCACCTTGTAGAATCTACACCTTTAATATAATTTACAACCGGCCGCGGTGGCCGAGAGCGCTAACGCGCTACCTCGTTGGCATCGGGAGAGCGTGGGTTCGAATCCCACCTCGGCCGTCCTGAAAATGGTTTTCGTGGTTTCCCATTTTCACCACCAGGCAAATGCCGGGACGGTTCCTTTCAATAGGTCCACGGCCGATTTCCGTCCTGAAAAGAAAAGTACATGGCCATTGGATGCGTTAACTTAAAAAAATTATTATTAATATAATTCACATACATGTTTGGTATTATAAATTTATATTGTGAATTGTACTAATATGTTTTAATAGATGATGTTGTGTGAAACGTATACAGTGTTTTCCTTTCTAAACTTAGGGGTCTCAATTGGTTCAAGTGGTAGCAACCTCTGGGGTATTAATTTATGGGCGGTCCTTTCACTTCCAATCTTTCCTTTTGAGGAAAAAAGGTGTCAACTATAAATGCCCATATTACCCTGGTAAGGGATACAATGTTTGAGCGTGTAATAAAAACGAAACAAAAGACCACCGAGAAAATTCGAGAAGCACACAGGAAATACACATCCCTTGTTGACGCTGTTTCTGTAGTTGAGAGCAATAAATGGTTGGTTTCTTCTACAAAGGATGCTGCACACAAATATGCAATTGAGAAGGTAGCCAACACACGTAATTAAAATGCACTGCATGCAGTACATGTGTAAATATTTTTAAGTGTCCGTGTGTTGACAATGTGATCCGCTTCAACATTTGTAAGCACATACATGCATGTGCAGAAGATGATAGATACAGAAGATTTCAATATTGCTGGGCCTTCACTAACACAAAACACTTCTAAAAGCAATGAGATTAACTCCAAACCTCAGGTAATCATGGGCTTAAACAGTAGAAGTACGCTCTCTGAGGAAATTACATAAAACACCCTGATAATGTAATAGATGAGATGAATAAGAAAGGTCTCGGGGGAATTTAGCAGCAATAAAGAATGCAATCTTAGGAAGAATATAGAGCTACAAACCAGGTTATTCTGTACAAAAAACAGGAGGGAACATCTAAATACTTGTGCTCAGTATCCCAACTCAACGAAAAATTATCACTTTACAAGTACGACAATTATGGGAGAAACTACTTTCTCAAGAGATACTTGAAACTAGGCCCCGGATATTGTCGATTCAGTGAGAATTCAAATATACAGAGGGGGGGGGGTGAGGGGGACTTACAACCATTAAACTTAACAAAATAAACTCCCGAAGTTATTAAATCTTAAGTCGAACCAGAATTAGGGACAGCATAAACCGAAGGGTTGGCAAACCTGATATCAGGCCCTTCAGAGAGTGCAAACTAAGGAAAACGTCATTGGAATGTGAGCGGAAGGCTACCCGCGGACGGCAAGAAGAATTAGGCTGGCCCCGTAGAGTGGATATTAACTATTTTAATTAATTAAAAATAAACCTGCGAACAATTCTCGTTCCGCCATCTGGCAATTGTAATATTATCACAAATTATACTTGGAATTAAATTATAGACAAGATTAGAGCCAGGATTCAGGAATTGAACTCCCGAGCTCGCGAGGGACTAATTTCTTACCCAAAACGAATAAATAGGCTTTAAGCCCAAGCAAAAACATGAAGTTTCATCAGTCTGCGAGAAACCTCAGAGGAGGCACGTTGTATACTTAGTCCGTCAGTCTGTAAGACACCTCAGTAGAGGCACGTTATAAACAAAATTCGTCACTTTGCGAAAAAGCCTTAGTGTAGTCATGTAATAGAAAGTTTACTCAGTACGATCAGTTAGATCAAGCCTAGGTGAAAAGTTACGCTAGTTAGCGATATTATCGAAACCTCAAGGGAAGAAACTGTATTCGAAGACATTAGAATTCGAACCTCAGAAGAGGCAAAGTACAATACAAGTTGCAATAGGCAAATCACTAAGTTTCGAGTGAAGCTTAACGAAGTTACATTTGTTCGAGACCAAGTCGCCTTAAGATACGTCAGTTTACAAGACGCGAAAGCACGTTCAAGACTTTAAAACACAGTGCGGAAGTAGAAATACATTGAAGGAGTTGGTAAATTCAGATCCAAGAGAACGTAGGTTCAAGACCATATAAATAGCTAGTGAGCGGTAGAAAGCTACGCCGCGCAGAAAGAGACAATATAACCAGAGGGGAACCTCAGAACAATTTATTACAGTTAACCAGTTGAAACGTCAGAGGACGTAGGTTCGAACAAAACGGAACATTTGTAAGGACACAAATCCTAAAGTAGTAGTGTACAGTCTTCGCGGAAGACTAAGATAGAATGAAAACTGGAAGATTGCGATAGGAGAAACTGTGAAATCAAAGTATAGAGTTACAGCAGATAGACAAACAAACATTAACAAGTGAAAAAGCTCTATAAGAAAGTATTCGAACGAAAGACAGGCACGATATTAGGAAGAAAAGAGACTTATCTAGAAGTAGGAGGAGTAGGAGCGATCACACGTCCAAAGCAGCATAGAAAGAGACTGTGATGTTACCACCACAGTACGCTGATGATGATGATGATGATAATTGTTGTTTTAAGGGGCCTAACATCGAGGTTATCGGCCCCTAATGAAATGAAATGGCGTGAAATGAAAGGATGTAGATAAAAACAACTCACTGCCATGGATGAAACGAAAATGGTGTTTATAAAACAGACAGTGAGCCCCAAAAATTATGCCTTATTTGAATAAAAAGAGTAAAAGGTGGATGTTAAAAAAGGATAAAACAAATAAGGCATAGTGAACAATAAAATAGATGAACACAATAAAAAACATAAAAAAGATTTAACCTGAATTAAAAGTCGTAACTACACATTAAAACTTAAAAAAGTAACCACTCTCCCTCATGAACTGGACGACGAGGTCAGCGGACGGTCCGTCATCACGGAGAATAAGGGAAAGGGTATTAGGCAGTTTAAGAGTCCTGCGCAGATCGGCCAGATCCACACACTCCAAGAGAAGGTGTGCCACGGTTAGGTGGGCGCCGCAAGGACAAACAGGGGGATCTTCTCTCTTCAGCAAGTGGAAGTGCGTAGCAATCTCATGGCCGATCCGGAGTCGACAGAGAACCACAGCTTCCTTCCGGAGAGATCGGAAGGAAGATTTCCGCACCTGCGTTGTCTCCTTGATGCCTCTCAGTTTGTTGGGTGGAGGCGTGGCACGCCATGCTTCCTCCCAATGCGACAGGATCGAATGCCGCAACTGAGAGCGCACATCACTAGCAGGGCCCTTATACGGTAGTGAGGGCAGTGCGACTGCCTCTCTCGCTACCTGATCAGCAAGCTCGTTTCCCGCAATACCCATGTGGCTAGGAAGCCACACAAAGGACACCCCGGCCCCAGCGTTACGCGAACTGACGATCAGGTCGTGCACACGCTGGACCAACGGGTGCTTCGGGAAACACACATCCATCGCTTGCAGCGCCCTCAGAGAGTCAGTACACACAAGAAAGTGCTGGTGATCGTCTGATAACGTGTACCGCAGAGCCTCTAAGATGGCATAGAGCTCAGCTGTGTACACGCTACAGGCATCGGGAAGTGAAAAGAGAAACCGACGATCCTCAACCACAAATGCACAGCCTATATTCTCGTTTACCCTCGAACCGTCCGTGAATAGAATCCCTGATCCCGGATACCGGCTCACCACGGACTGGAACAGCCTCCGATGGACGGATGAGTCAGTGTCCGACTTGGGGCCGGTGTGCAGATCCAGGATAATATCAGGGCGAGAGACCATCCACGGAGGGGCCTTGCTAGGTACTCGGACGATACAGGAGACAGAAGGAAATCGGAACTGACGGTATAAGTCATCCAAGCGAATCCCCGCCGGACGAGGGGCTCGTGCGAGCGCATCATACAGCCGGCGATTCGGATTGGCAAACAAACATGGATAGCTTGGATGAAGGGGCATCTGTCGAATAGTTGCAGCATAGGTCAGCAGTACTTGTTGGCGCCTCAGGTGTAAAGGAAGTACGCCAGCCTCGGCGAACAAGCTGACGACTGGGCTCGTCCGAAAGACACCCGTCGCCAGACTCACACCGTCGTGGTGGACACTGTCCAGTTTACCAAGCACTGACTTACGGGCCGAACCATATGCTACACTGCCATAATCTAATCGAGATAAAATCAGAGCCTTATAAAAGCGTAGGAGCACCGTGCGGTCCTTCCACCATGATGTGCCGCTAAGATACCGCAACATGTTGAGTTTCTTAGCACAGGCAGTTTTCAAACACCGCACGTGTGGCTCCCACGTCAATTTCTGATCGAAAAGGAGCCCAAGGAACCGGTACGCAGCAACAACAGGCAAAGCTACATTGCCCAGATAAAGCTCAGGATCAGGATGGTGAGTGCGCTTACGGCAGAAATGGACAACCGAGGACTTAGCGGTTGAGAATCGAAAGCCATGCTCTAGTGTCCAGCGTTCCACTCTCCGAATAGCCTTTAAAGCTGTCGTCCAGCGACCGCCATATTTTGCGCACTATAATGTAGAGCGAAGTCGTCTACATATAGTGACGGTACCACTGCTGGACCAGCAGCAGCGACTATACCGTTTATGGCAATCGCAAATAATGTTACGCTAAGCACCGATCCCTGTGGAATTCAGTTTTCCTGTATATGATATTGCGAATATGTCCCCCCTATTCGGACACGGAACAGGCGAAGGGACAGAAAATTCGCAATAAAAACCGGGAAGTTACCTCGGAAATTCCATTGATGCAGGGTAGAGAGGATGCCGTAACGCCAAGTGGTGTCATAGGCCTTCTCGAGGTCAAAGAAAACAGCGACTAGGTGCTATCTCCGGAGAAAAGCGTCCTGTATGGCGGTCTCCAGGCGTACCAGATGGTCGTTGGTACACCGAGACGCCCTGAAACCACACTGGTATTCAGACAGGAGTCCCCGTTTCTCCAGGACCCACACCAGGCGCCGATTGACCATCCTCCCAAAGAGGTTGCACAGACCATCAGTGAGACAAATAGGTCTGTAACTCCCTGTCAAATTGGGATCCTTATCGGGCTTCAGGATAGGTATAATGATACCTTCCTGCCATTGCGCTGGAAACACACCTTCCAACCAGATTCGGTTAAACACCCTGAGCAAATAACGATTGCTCTCATCGTTAAGGTGCCTAAACATCTGGTTGTGAATTTTATCCGGGCCGGGAGACGTGTCAGTGCAGAGCGCCAGCGCTCCGCGGAGTTCCCACTCCGTAAAGGGCACGTTGTACTCTTCCGAAGCGCGGGAAGCAAAACTAAGATGGAAACGTTCCGCTTCGCGCTTCAGGGCCACGAAGGCAGGGTCATAGTTATCGGAACCGGATATATCCGCAAAATACGAGGCGAGATGGTTTGCAACGCGATAAGGATCTGTAACCATTTCATTATCAATGGAAATTCCCGGTACAGTAGAAGATGTCTGAATTCCCGAAATGCGTCGTAGTTTAGTCCACACATGAGAGGAGGGGGTATGTGCCGTAATAGAATGGTACTTCTTGCGGGCTTCCTGGTAGGTGAGACCATCCTGGGTTTTGATCTCCTGGATTTTCTTCTCACTCAGGAAGACAGGGCAGTTCCTGTCCCGAGGAGAATGGAATCCAGGGCAAAAAGTGCACTGATACGGTGTTGTGTGATCACTTTCGTGATGTTTTTAATGTGTTTTTTTTTCTTATGCCGCATTTGTCGGTCAAATGCTTTGAGACCACCGAACTATTAATGTATTTAATCACATTTATGTTTATAATATATAATGTAATTCTCGAGTGATTACTCGTAACAAACAAAATTTCTAAGACACATACCTCAGCCTGTTCATAGATGTTGACTCTTCGAGCCACAAGTTCACTACTGCAAGGTGTTGCTCCTCGCTAGCCGCTACGTGAAGGACTGTCGTCACATCTCCGCTTTGGCCAATCAGTCGCCGCCAGCCAGTGGGATTTCTCGATTGTTCTACGCCCTATTTAAGCAGCGGCTCTCCTCTTCAAGATCCAGATCCAGTACAACCAGATCCAGTACGCCAGATCCAGTACGCCAGTACCGCATTACCGCATCACTTCATGGTATCTTCCAAAGCTTCGTTCCATGGGGCAAATACCTGACGGTATGCTTCTACAGTAAGACGGTGTACTCAGCACGTCACACCGATACGCTGGAGATTACTACGCATCAATGTCACAACTAGATGAGCTGTTGCAAGGCTCAGATTACAGTTCTCACCGCTACGCAAGATGAAAGCTTGCTTGTTACTTTCGCTCTTCAGTGTACTTTGGTTCTAAAGAAGAAACCTTCTTCAAGCCGATACTTTATTTCGAGATGCTGGACATCGCAATCACAAAGTATAGTGTTCTTAAACTACAAACTACAACTGCCAAACCAGCAAGCTCTGGCCACGGCCGACCTGCAGCACTGAAACCTCTCTAGTCAACATAAATAGCAACGGAAGATAAGTTACATTCTTTTATTCTCTATTTTTATCACTTATCTTCTATGTTTTAATGGTTTTAATATTGCTTGCAAGTGCAATTATTTCCAAAAATAGTGTGTCTTTCAAATGAACTCTTGTAAATAGCACCAAGTTGTGCCAACCTACTAATTTTTAAACCCAAGGGGTTTCCAGTAATGTATAGTATTTATCACTTGTTTCAAACAACAAATAAAGTTTATATTATATTAATGCTTAAATGTTCAGTGTTAAATTTAGACTTAAAGTTGAGGATAAAGAACCAGGCCACACTCCCCTAGCCCAAAATATTCAGTCTAATAGCTCCTTTCACAGTAGTTATTTTGTCCAGGCATTTGCCTGATGCTTTCTCCCGTTTATGAGAACGAACTTGGGCTGTTCTTCACATAACCATATGGAGCCGATAACCGGGAGTGCGTTTTGTAAACATTTGTTGAAGCAAGTCTGTATATTGAACCTTTCTCAGAAATTAATATTTGAACTAATTAACAAAAATTTTCTCTCATACTGAACCTTAAGTGTATAAATTGTTCAAAAATTGTGATTTCTAATTCTTTTGGAAAGTTTCAGCTCGGAGTTCATGCTTGGCACTGGAAGAGGAGACACAAAAACAAGTTCCACATTTAACCGTTGGAGGGGCTGCTTTCTCTCTCTTCTGGCAGGCTGTTGTACGAGTTCACAGGGAAGTCGTGAGTACCTTCACAACAAACTTTCACAATGCCAATTGACGGAAAACTCATTAATGCGAGGGCTTCGGTCAAGGGCAAACTCACGCGTTTTCGCACTTTTCTATATGAGCTCACGGAAAAAGAACGTAATAGTGACATAATTTCTCAAAGACTGAAAGGTTATGAACAGGCCTTTGAGAAGTATGATGAGATCCAAAGCAATATTGAGACACAATATCCCGACCAGCAAAGTGACCGCTCCGAGGTTGAAAATTTATATTATAAGGGGTTTGCAGACGCAAAGCAGCTTTTAAGAAGTTTAACATTGCGGGAAAAGCAAGAGAAAACTCCTTCAGAATCTTCTTCTTTTCCTTCCCGTGTTATATTACCGAAAATAGAATTACCTAAATTTACCGGAGATGAAGCTACATGGGAACCATTTTTTGAATTATTCAATTCATTGATTCACGAAAACGATTCTCTTCCTTCAATACAGAAGTTTCATTATTTGCGTTTGTCCTTGCAAGGCAACGCACTTAAACTCATCCAAGAGCTTACGTTGACAAATGAAAATTATGAAGTAGCTTTGGCACTTCTCAGAGATCGGTTTGGGAACACTCGTTTAAAAACTCAACGTCACATACAGGGTTTATTCAATTTACCTATTGTTCAAGCTGATAATCTTGCCTCGCTTCGTAATTTGATCGATGCTGCAGAACTTCATATTCGTGCGCTTGCCAATTTGGACCAACCAGTTGACCATTGGGATCTATTTTTGATTCATCTTATTTCTGTTAAATTAGACACTAAAACTTTAAAAGATTGGGAAGCAGATCTGTCGCAACATTCATTGTGTACCTATGAAGCTATTATTAAATTCTTAAAGGCGAAATGCCAAATTCTCTCTGCTGTAGCCAGCCAAAAGAGTAGCTCTACCTTCAAACCTTCCTCTTATAGTAAGGACATCAGCCCCACTCAGAGAGTACTAAGGTCACATGCCTTTTCTACCAATATTCGGTCTTCCAATCAAGCACAAGCTTGTGTTTTGTGTCAACAACCACATAACTTGTACCAATGCGCTCAATTCAAATCTTTATCTGTGGATGAAAGACGCAAATTAATTACCACCCACAAGCACTGCTTCAATTGTCTATCAGGGACACATATGATAAGCAATTGTCATTCTGAACGGTTATGTTTTCACTGTAAAGCAAAGCATCATACTCTCCTGCATAGGCATGAAAGATCGCGGTCATCAGCAACCAATAGTTCATCAGCTAAATCTCATTCTGAGACTTTGCCGAATAACGCTCAGTCTTTTACTCAAAGTTCTGTTTCGTTCAGTAAAACTCAACTTTTATTGTCCACTGTCCAAATTCTAGTGAAGAATGTTCACGGAAAATGGGTTTCTGTAAGGGGATTGTTAGATAATGCTGCAACTAAAAATTTTATCAGTGAATCGCTAGTTCGCAAGTTAGGTCTACAAATATGCCCTACTTCTATAGAAGTTACAGGAATTAATGGTTCCAAATCGCAATCTCTGAGTTATGCTAAAGTGGATGTAAAAGATTCCAATAATCTCGGCATTCATTTAAATTTAGATTTTTTAATTATCAATTCCATAGGTAATGACACCCCCATTACTTCTTTTCAAGTCCAGGGTTGGAATATTCCGCATTATTTGCAACTTGCAGATCCGAATTTCAACAGAGCTTCATCTGTAGAAATTCTTTTAAGTGCCAGCATTTTTTGGCAATGTTTACATCCGGAAAAGGTTAAAGTTGCCCGTGATGTTTTCTTTCGTAGAACTGATTTCGGTTGGATTGCCACTGGGCAAATATACCGCAACCCCGTTCAACAAAAATCTCATTGTTATTTTGTTGGTGCTGATTTAAATCAAGAATTAATTAAGTTCTGGGACATTGAGGATATTCAAGTCACCTCACCTCATTCTCGCAATAATGAGATCTGTGAAACACACTACGTAGAAACCACTGTTCGCACTACTGAAGGCAGATTCGTGGTTACTCTTCCTCGCATTTTTAACCCCCCTGTTATTACAGAATCACATTCCAGAGCTCTCAAAGCCTTATTCGCAATTGAAAATCGCTTTAAAAAGGATGCTCTCTTAAAAACTCAGTATACTTCCTTCATGGAAGAATACGAATCAGCGAATCACATGGAAGTAGTTCCAAAATCTGGAGAAATTAGTAATCCTCCTAAAGAAATAGTATATCTTAATCATCATCCGGTTTGGAAAAATTCTTCCACCCGAGAACAGATAAGAGTGGTTTTTAATGGGTCATCTCCAGATGCTAATGGTGTTTCTCTCAATGACACTCTGCATTCTGGACCCGCTATTCAGACAGATCTTACTTCAGTTTTACTTAACTTTCGTCTATTCCCCATTGCTGTCCTTGCCGACATCAAGCAAATGTATAGGCAAATTCTAGTAAATTCAGAACAACGTGATTTGCAAAGAATTTTGTGGCGAGACGACAATGCAAAACCTATAAAAATATTTCGTTTAAGAACAGTGACATAAGGTCTTAAGCCGTCTGCCTTTCTCGCAATACGATCTCTTCACATATTGGCCGAACAAGATGGTCATCTTTTTCATCCTCTAGCTTCTGAAGTTTTGAAAACTGCATTTTATGTAGATGATTTTCTGTACTCCTTTCCTAGTATCTCTGACGCACTTCTTGTTTGTGAAGATTTAAACTCTCTTCTTTCTGGTGGTGGGTTTACCCTTCATAAGTGGAACTCGAACTCAACCGAATTTTTATCTAACTTTTAACAAGTAACTCCTGTTGACAAATGTGTTGCGCTTCCTACTGAGGAATCAGCTATTAAAACCTTGGGTGTTTTTTGGTCTCCTTCTTCAGATACCTTTTCCTATCAGGTACACTTATCTGAGTTTCACCCTCAAACGAAAAGGCAATTATTATCAGAAATAGCGAAAGTTTTTGATCCCTTGCAGTACATTGCTCCAGTGGTTATTACTGCAAAAATTTTCTTACAAAAACTTTGGTCATTGAAAGTTGGTTGGGATGATAAGGTACCCTCCCCCCTTTTGGATGAGTGGTTAAAATACCGCAAGAGTTTGTTAGATCTTTCTCAAATTTCTATTCCCCGCACTTTAATTTCGGACCTTTCATGTCAGTATTTCGATTTGCACGTATTTGCAGATAGTTCTGAAAAGGCATACGGTTGCTGCGCCTACTTAGTAGGCCGCTCTTCCAATACTTTACCCGGATTTTCAAATTTAATTTGCGCAAAATCAAAGGTAGCCCCACTCAAATCCATATCTTTGCCTAGATTGGAATTATGTTCTGCTGTAATGGCTGTGGAATTAGCCAGTAAATTAAAAATCAGTTTAAATTTGAAATTTTCGAGCACATGGTTTTGGAGTGATTCTTCCATCGTGTTAGCTTGGCTTTCAAAACCTTCTTCACATTGGACCACTTTTGTGGCTAATCGCGTTTCTAAAATACAAGAGTTGTCTCATTTTGACCAATGGAATCATGTTCCGGGGAAAGAAAACCCCGCTGATATAATTTCACGTGGCTGCTTGCCCAAGAAATTAATTTCTCTTAAATTATACTGGAATGGTCCGGCGTGGATCAGTCAGGATTTCTCTTGTTGGCCTCGTTCATCTAATCCACTCGCATAAGATGTTCCTGATGCTCGCATTGTTACCGCTTCCCTTTTTCTAACTTCTATTGCTACTAGTCTTTTTCAGCGGTACTCTTCATTTAATAAATTAATTCGTGTGGTAGCATATTTATTTCGATGGAAATTTCTTGTTCTTGATCAGCCTGTGAAACCGCAACCCTTTCTCACTAAAATGGAATTGGAATTTGCTACTCGTAGAATCTTGTTTCTTATGCAACAAGAAGTATTCTTTCTTGAGTATCAGACGCTTTTAAGCAAAAAAGCTTTACCAAAGTCTAGTAGGCTGTTACCTCTCACCCCTTTTTTGGACCAAGATGGATTAATAAGAGTGGGGGGCAGGCTAGAACATTCTAGTTACTCAGATGAGAAAAAACATTCCATTATTCTCCCTTCTAGACATCCTATTACTACTCTCATCGTAAAGAAATTTCATTATCAGAATTTGCACGCTGGCACCCGCACTTTGCTTTGTTTAATTCGCGAGCAATATTGGCTCATTAACGGTGTTCATGAAGTTTCTTCTGTTATTCGGAAATGTATACCTTGTTTCAAATCTAAGCCCCCGCCAATCACGCAAATTATGGGAAACTTGCCATATTTTCGTTCCGAACCTAGTAAGCCTTTCGCCCTTACGGGTATCGATTATGCTGGGCCTTATGTCTATCAAGTTAATTCCCCTTTATCTAAGCGAAAGTTGTTAGGTAAACTTTATATTTCTTTATTTGTGTGCATGGTGACAGGAGCCATTCACCTTGAGTTGGTTACAAGTGCTTCTACTCCTTATTTTATAGCAGCCTTTTCTAGATATGCCGCTAGAAGGGGTGTTCCCTCCGAGGTTTTTTCAGATAACGCAAAAATTTTTGTTAGTACTTTTGATCTTTGGAAAACTGCGCTTACCTCCCCTTCTGCTAAGGAACAGTTTTCTAATTTTTCTCATGCTAAGGGATTCAAATGGCATTTCACTCCCCCTTACGCCCCCCATCATGGTGGTCGTTGGGAATCTTGCATAAAGCTCACGAAGAGACAGCTGAAGAAAACCCTTGGTTCAGCCATCCTTTCCTATGAGGAATTCAATTCCTTAATTATTCAGGTTGAGGGTAACGTAAATTCTAGGCCGCTCACGCCTTTGTCTAATGATCCTAAGGATCTTCTTCCCTTAACACTTGGTCATCTTTTAATAGGCTGTTCTTTAGCTTCTACGCCTCCTTTGCTGAGTACGTTGTGATCTCGGGTTGCCTATTTTCTGGAGAAAGTTAGAATCTTTGCGAAACTCCTTTTGGCGCCGTTGGAAGCTGGAGTATCTCGGCTCACTTAACAGGAGAGAGAGGTGGCGGCTTTCCCAGCCTGATGTGCGAGTGGGAGATATGGTTCTTTTGCGAGATCCAAGTCCCCCTCTCGTATGGAATATTGGTAGGGTAACTCACTGCCATCTAGGTCGTGATAGGCATGTGAGAGTTGTAGATGTTCTCACTAGTAAAGGAGTCTATACTAGACCAATTTCTATGGTTGCTATTTTGCCTGTTGAGGCTTAGTGTCATCCTCTTTCATTGTTGTTCATGTTTTTTCCAGATGATTCTTTGATTGTTTTCTTTCGGGGGTCTCGGAGCATGATCACTTTCGTGATGTTTTTAATGTGTTTTTTTTCTTATGCCGCATTTGTCGGTCAAATGCTTTGAGACCACCGAACTATTAATGTATTTAATCACATTTATGTTTATAATATATAATGTAATTCTCGAGTGATTACTCGTAACAAACAAAATTTCTAAGACACATACCTCAGCCTGTTCATAGATGTTGACTCTTCGAGCCACAAGTTCACTACTGCAAGGTGTTGCTCCTCGCTAGCCGCTACGTGAAGGACTGTCGTCACATCTCCGCTTTGGCCAATCAGTCGCCGCCAGCCAGTGGGATTTCTCGATTGTTCTACGCCCTATTTAAGCAGCGGCTCTCCTCTTCAAGATCCAGATCCAGTACAACCAGATCCAGTACGCCAGATCCAGTACGCCAGTACCGCATCACTTCATGGTATCTTCCAAAGCTTCGTTCCATGGGGCAAATACCTGACGGTATGCTTCTACAGTAAGACGGTGTACTCAGCACGTCACACCGATACGCTGGAGATTACTACGCATCAATGTCACAACTAGATGAGCTGTTGCAAGGCTCAGATTACAGTTCTCACCGCTACGCAAGATGAAAGCTTGCTTGTTACTTTCGCTCTTCAGTGTACTTTGGTTCTAAAGAAGAAACCTTCTTCAAGCCGATACTTTATTTCGAGATGCTGGACATCGCAATCACAAAGTATAGTGTTCTTAAACTACAAACTACAACTGCCAAACCAGCAAGCTCTGGCCACGGCCGACCTGCAGCACTGAAACCTCTCTAGTCAACATAAATAGCAACGGAAGATAAGTTACATTCTTTTATTCTCTATTTTTATCACTTATCTTCTATGTTTTAATGGTTTTAATATTGCTTGCAAGTGCAATTATTTCCAAAAATAGTGTGTCTTTCAAACGAACTCTTGTAAATAGCACCAAGTTGTGCCAACCTACTAATTTTTAAACCCAAGGGGTTTCCAGTAATGTATAGTATTTATCACTTGTTTCAAACAACAAATAAAGTTTATATTATATTAATGCTTAAATGTTCAGTGTTAAATTTAGACTTAAAGTTGAGGATAAAGAACCAGGCCGCACTCCCCTAGCCCAAAATATTCAGTCTAAGATGGCATAGAGCTCCGCAGTGTACACGCTACAGGCCTCGGGAAGTGAAAAGAGAAACCGACGATCCTCAACCACAAATGCACAGCCTACTTTCTCGTTTACCCTCGAACCGTCCGTGAATACAAGCCCTGATCCCGGATACCGTGTCACCACGGACTGGAACAGCCTCCGATGGACGGAGGAGTCCGTGTCCGACTTGGGGCCGGTGTGCAGATCCAGGATGATATCAGGGCGAGAGACCATCCACGGAGGGGCCTTGCTAGGTACTCGGACGATACAGGAGACAGAAGGAAATCGGAACTGACGGTATAAGTCATCCAAGCGAATCCCCGCCGGCCGAGTGGCTCGGGCGAGCGCATCATACAGCCGGCGATTCGGATTGGAAAACAAACATGGATAGCTTGGATGAAGGGGCATCTGTCGAATTGTTGCAGCATAGGTTAGCAGTACTTGTTGGCGCCTCAGGTGTAAAGGAGGTACGCCAGCCTCGGCGAGCAAGCTGACGACTGGGCTCGTCCGAAAGGCACCCGTCGCCAGCCTCACACCGCCGTGGTGGACACTGTCCAGTTTAACAAGCACTGACTTACGGGCCGAACCATATGCTACACTGCCATAATCTAACCTAGATAAAATCAGTGCTTTATAAAAACGTAGAAGCACCGCGCGGTCCGCCCCCCACGATGTGCCGCTAAGAAACCGCAACATGTTGAGCTTCTTAGCACAGGCAGTCTTCAAACACCGCACGTGTGGTTCCCACGTCAATTTCTGATCGATGATGATGATGATGATAATTGTTGTTTTAAGGGGCCTAACATCTAGGTTATCGGCCCCTGATGGTTTGGGTGATCGTGAAAATGAAAAATGAAAAGCGAACTGAAAACTAAAACTAACTACTAACCTACATACTAGAAGAAGAAATGGAAAACTAAAGGAGAATAAGGCAAATAAAAGGACAGAAGGAAAAGAAATGCCCTCAACCCTCGGAGAAGGCGAATTGAGGGACTTGGAAGTAAGGAGAGCCATGAAAGGCATATAGGAAAGTGAAAGAGGAGAGGGTCCTCCCCAAAGGTAAGGGACAAAAGGGGAAAACGGACCCAGCTCAGGAATCCCTCGGGGTTGCCAACTCCCGAACTCACCAGCCGTGAGCCCCTGAGGGTGTAGCATTATCTAGGGTGCACCAGAAATGGTGGGGCTACATACACCATGCCTCCTTAAGGGCCTAGAGCACAAGGCAGGAGGTAAAAGGAAGAGAAAAAGAAGGCTGACCCCTCACAGAAGGAGGGTATCAGAAAAGATGAGACAAGGGCCAATTAAGGCGGGAAAGGAAGAGACTCCCTAGGCCTCGGATACCCTAATACCGTCGGGGTCAGAAGAGAACAAGAGTTGACCAAGTGAGGTCGACAGGAAAGAAGACAGAGAGGAGCCCGGCACAAGTAAGTGGAAGCAATGCCGGACTCAGCTGGGGCCCCGTGGTCGCCAACCCACGCCCACAAGATGTGAGCCCCTGGGGGGAATTTCTGATCGAAAAGGAGCCCAAGGAACCGGTACGCAGCAACAACAGGCAAAGCTACATTGCCCAGATAAAGCTCGGGATCTGGATGGAGGGTGCGCTTTCGGCAGAAATGGACAACCGAGGACTTAGCGGTTGAGAATCGAAAGCCATGCTCCAGTGTCCAGCGTTCCAGTCTCCGAATAGCTTGTTGTAACTGTCGTTCAGCGACCGCCATATTGTGCGCACTATAATGTAGAGCGAAGTCGTCTACATATAGCGACGGTACCACTGCTGGACCAGCAGCAGCGACTATACCGTTTATGGCAATCGCAAATAATGTTACGCTAAGCACCGATCCCTGTGGGACTCCGTTTTCCTGTATATGATATTGCGAATATGTCCCCCCTATTCGGACACGGAACAGGCGAAGGGACAGAAAATTCGCAATAAAAACCGGCAAGTTACCTCGGAATTTCCATTGATGCAGAGTAGAGAGGATGCCGTAACGCCAAGTGGTGTCATAGGCCTTCTCGAGGTCAAAGAAAACGGCGACCAGGTGCTGTCTCCGGAGAAAAGCGTCCTGTATGGCGGTCTCCAGGCGTACCAGATGGTCGTTGGTACACCGTGACGCCCTGAAACCACACTGGTATTCAGACAGGAGTCCCCGTTTCTCCAGGATCCACACTAGGCGCCGATTGACCATCCTCTCGAAGAGCTTGCACAGACCGTTAGTGAGACAAATAGGTCTGTAACTCCCTGTCAATTTGGGATCCTTATCGGGCTTCAGGATAGGTATAATGATACCTTCCTGCCATTGCGCTGGAAACACACCCTCCAACCAGATACGATTAAACACCCTGAGCAAATAACGAATGCTCTCATCGTTAAGGTGTTTAAGCATCTGGTTGTGAATATTATCCGGGCCAGGAGACGTGTCCCTGCAGAGCGCCAGCGCTCCGCGGAGTTCCCACTCCGTAAAGGGCACGATGTACTCCTCCGAAGCGCGGGAAGCAAAACTAAGATGGAAACGTTCCGCTTCGCGCTTCAGGGCCACGAAGGCAGGGTCATAGTTATCGCAACCGGATATATCCGCAAAATACGAGGCGAGATGGTTTGCAACGCGATAAGGATCTGTAACCAAGTCATTATCAATGGAAATTCCCGGTACAGTAGAAGATGTCTGAATGCCCGAAATGCGTCGTAGTTTAGTCCACACTTGAGAGGAGGGGGTATGTGCCGTAATAGAAGACACATACCGTTCCCAGGATCGTTTCTTACTCTGGCGAATAAGAATCCGTGCCTTGGCACGAAATTTCTTAAACGCACCAAATTGGCCATGGTTGGACGCCGACGGTAGTGCTTATGAGCTCGACGACGGTCTCTTATTGCCGCTGCAATATCCTCTGTCCACCAAGGGACGAGTTTGCGACGAGGAGTCCCAGAAAAGGATGGAATGGACTCTTCGGCGGCAGCAAGAAGCACATCGGTGATGTGCTGTACCTCGTCATCGACGCTCCGGCAACCAAGATCAACGAAAACAGCTCGTTCTTGAAACGAGGGCCAATTTGCCCGCTTAAGAACCCAACGACTGGGGAACTCCACAGGCGTCTGGTTCAGAAGGGTAAGAACGATCGGGAAATGGTCACTGTCACAGAGGTCGTCGTGTACATACCAACCAAAGAGGGGGACCAGCGCACGGCTACACACACTCAAGTCAATGTGTGAGTACGTGCCGTGCGCTAAGCTAAAATGTGTAGCTTCCCCTGTATTTAATAGACATAAATCCAACCCTTGAATTAAGCCTTCCACGTCCCTTCCTCTGGGGCAGGAAGATGGTGATCCCCAGTGGGGGTGATGAGAGTTGAAATCACCCACGAGTAGGAAAGGGACTGGAAGTTGATCAACAAGATCTAAGACGTCATTAATATCAAGGGGTTGGTTCGGTGGAAAGTACACGTTACAAACAGTTGTCATAGCAGGCAAGGACACGCGAACTGCAATAGCTTCCAGAGGAGTGGCGAGTGGAAACTCCTCACTATAGCAGTCAGAGCGAACGAAGGTACAAACGCCCCCGGAAGCCCGGGCGGCGTCTTGTCGCTCTTTAGAGTATAGTCGGAAACCTCTCAGAACAGTCTCGTGATCAGGTCTGAGGTTTGTTTCCTGTAGGCAGACTATACTCGCCGCGTATCGGGCAATAAGCTGACGGAGCTCTGTCAAATGCCTGTCATAACTGTTACAATTCCACTGTAACAGTGGCATTGTGTGAACTTAGGGAATAAGTTGGAGCAGCAAGCTACTCCAACTTTGACTCTGGAGAATCTACAGTCACTACGTCGACTATAATCTCCATGTCCTCAGGCGAGTTCATGGAGTGAATCGACTCGGTAGATGATTTCCTGGACGCAGTTCGGCGGCGGGGGGATCTCCGTGGGGAGCGCGAAGATTTGGGGGCCAAAACGTCCCCAGGCGCAGAAGCATCCGCAGGTGTTGGCGCGGATGGCTTCCCCTTTTTTGGAGAAAGGGAATGCGTAGTGCGGGGTCCCTTCTTACCCGCCCCCGGCTCTTTAAGGTATATAGACGGGTCAGGAGCCGAAGTCCTGACCCTGGTCGACGATGCCGCCTCCGCCGGCTTCGGCGCGGCTTTCGCCGACCGTTTGGATGGGGAGGAAGACTTCGACTTCCTCCCGAGTGGGGAGGAAGTCTTCAACTTCCTCCCCTGCTGTGCGGGCGGAGCAGCCTTCGCTCGCACAGCCTTCGTGCTGGCCGAAGGTGGAGTTGAAGTCACCTTCGGGCTCTCGTTCTGATTCTGGGGAGTAGCTAGAGATGTAGATGGCAGTGGTACATTAGAAGGTTTCACAGTGGAGACAAAAGATGATGTAGCCGGGACCAATGTTGGTATTATGGCTCTATAATCAATCGTTGGAGAAGGCGAAATCGTGGTATGGTACTTCTTGCGGGCCTCCTGGTAGGTGAGACCATCCAGGGTTTTAATCTCCTGGATTTTCTTCTCACGCAGGAAGACAGGGCAGTTCCTGTCCCGAGGAGAATGAAATCCAGGGCAATTAGTGCACTGATAAGGTGTTGTGCACTCTTCCGCTTCGTGGGGTACCTTACCGCATGTTCCACAGACGTCAGGGCTCGAGCATCGGGATAACATATGTCCGAATTTCTGGCACTCATAACACCTCATTGGTGGAGGGATATAAGGCCGAACGTCGCAACGGTAACTTGTTACCTTGACTTTCTCCGGGAGCACCGAAAGCTCAAAGGAAATAATGAAAGCACCAGTATCCACGATTTGACCATTGACCTTGCGCGTAATGCGCCGGACATCAGTCACGTGACGGTGCTGCATATCCTCCTTGAGCTCCTCGTCAGTGTTCAGAATCAGGTCCCGGTGGAAAATGACTCCCCGGACCAGATTCAGAGACGTGTGCTTTTCCACTTTGACAGGGATATCGCCAAAGTGGTCACATTTCAGAAGGTTTTCAACCTGCTCACCAGTCCTAGTCTTGAGCAACAAGCTACCGTTTCTCATCTTTTGTACCTTCTCAAGCTCGCCATAGACCCCTTCTATGTGCCGAGAAAACAAAATAGACTTTACCATCTTGAAATCACCCCCATCCGTTCTGGTTGCGACCAGAAACTTGGGGGTGTTAGCACCCAGATTTTCACGCACAGATTGTTCCCAGGGGGTTGATCCCCGTAGGGAATCAAATGTTAAAGACTTGGGTGTAGGACCACCCTGTTTGGGTGTAGGTCCACCCTGGTTGGGGATTTTTCTTTTAGAACCCATGGCCAGATCATCCTCCCCGAATGCCACCGACATCCGATCACGGGCCGTCACAGTAGGCGCTACCCAGCCAGGGTAAGGCCCGCCTAGCTTGGAAGGCATTGCCCGGGGGTCCGATGTTTTACAATGCCGTATCGGCATGTACCCCTTGGCATATACTGGATTTTACAGCTCAGACATTCGGCTGTGCGGGGACCTGCGTAGTCAGGCGGATACTACTGAACGGGTACATGGCACACCCACCTGTCGGCGCGGCCAAGAACGGAACAGGCTTTCGAGCGTAGTCGCTAGCGTAAGTGGCCCATCCCCTAACAGCACGCACATATAGAAATTTTGGTTGCCAGACCCTGAAAGCAGTGACGAAAAGAAGTGCATATAACCTAATGAGAGTTATACCGCACGGGTGTATGTCTTTTAGAGCTGACTGTCAAACCCTCGAAAGGGGACCGTTCCGAGAAGCCCTTTTAGTCGCCTTTTACGACTGGCAGGGAGTACCGTGGATGTATTCGCTTCCTCCCACCCACTGGGGGTCCAATTCACAAAACAACGCGGAGTCCTTAAAGTATAGCCAAGGTCGCCCCTTTTAGTCGCCTCGTACGACAGGCAGGGGATACCGTGGGTGTATTCTAAAGCCCCCACAGGGGGTTAAAAAGGAATAAAATGCGGATGGTAAAAAAGGATAAAACAAATAAGACATAGTGAACAATATAATACAGAACACAATAAAAAACATAAAACAGATATAACCAGAATTAAAAGTCGTAACTACACATTAAAACTTAAAAAAGTAACCACTCTCCCTCATGAACCGGATGACGAGGTCAGCTGACGGCCCGTCATCACGGAGAATAAGGGAGAGGGTATTAGGCAGTTTAAGAGTCCCTCGCAGATCGGCCAGATCCACACACTCCAAGAGAAGGTGTGCCACGGTTAGGTGGGCGCCGCAAGTACACACAGGAGGATCTTCTCTTTTCAGCAAGTGGGAGTGCGTAGCAATCCCATGGCCGATCCGTAGTCGACAGAGTACCACAGCTTCCTTCCGGAGAGATCGGAAGGAAGATTTCCACACCTTCGTGGTCTCCTTGATGCCTCTCAGTTTGTTGGGTGGAGGCGTGGCACGCCATGCCTCCTCCCAATGCGACAGGATCGAATGCCGCAACTGAGAGCGCACATCACTAGCAGGCACCTTATATGGTAGCGAGGGCAGTGCAACTGCCTCTCTCGCCGCCTGATCAGCAAGCTCGTTTCCCGCAATACCCATGTGGCTAGGAAGCCACACAAAGGTCACCCCGGTTCCAGCGTTACGCGAACTGACGAGCTGGTCGTGCACACGCTGGACCAACGGGTGCTTCGGGAAACACACATCGATCACTTGCAGCGCACTCAGAGAGTCAGTACACACAAGAAAGTGCTGGTAATCGTCTGATAACGTGTACCGCAGAGCCTCTAAGATGGCATAGAGCTCCGCTGTGTACACGCTACAGGCCTCGGGAAGTGAAAAGAGAAACCGACGATCCTCAACCACAAATGCACAGCCTACTTTCTCGTTTACCCTCGAACCGTCCGTGAATACAAGCCCTGATCCCGGATACCGTGTCACCACGGACTGGAACAGCCTCCGATGGACGGAGGAGTCCGTGTCCGACTTGGGGCCGGTGTGCAGATCCAGGATGATATCAGGGCGAGAGACCATCCACGGAGGGGCCTTGCTAGGTACTCGGACGATACAGGAGACAGAAAGAAATCGGAACTGACGGTATAAGTCATCCAAGCGAATCCCCGCCGGCCGAGTGGCTCGGGCGAGCACATCATACAGCCGGCGATTCGGATTGGAAAACAAACATGGATAGCTTGGATGAAGTGGCATCTGTCGAATAGTTGCAACATAGGTCAGCAGTACTTGTTGGCGCCTCAGGTGTAAAGGAGGTACGCCAGCCTCGGCGAGCAAGCTGACGACTGGGCTTGTCCGAAAGGCACCCGTCGCCAGCCTCACACCGAGGTGGTGGACACTGTCCAGTTTAACAAGCACTGAATTACGGGTCGAACCATATGCTACACTGCCATAATCTAACCTAGATAAAATCAGTGATCTATAAAAACGCAGGAGCACCGCCCGGTCTGCCCCCCCCATGATGTGCCGCTAAGAAACCGCAACATGTTGAGTTTCTTAGCGCAGGCAGTTTTCAAACACCGCACGTGAGGTTCCCACGTCAATTTCTGATCGAAAAGGAGCCCAAGAAACCGGTACGCAGCAACAACAGGCAAAGCTACATTGCCCAGATAAAGCTCAGGATCTGGATGGAGGGTGCGCTTTCGGCAGAAATGGACAACCGAGGACTTAGCGGTTGAGAATCGAAAGCCATGCTCCAGTGTCCAGCGTTCCACTCTCCGAATAGCTTGTTGTAGCTGTCGTTCAGCGACCGCCATATTTTGCGCACTATAATGTAGAGCGAAGTCGTCTACATATAGCGACGGTACCACTGCTGGACCAGCAGCAGCGACTATACCGTTTATGGCAATCGCAAATAATGTTACGCTAAGCACCGATCCCTGTGGGACTCCGTTTTCCTGTATATGATATTGCGAATATGTCCCCCCTATTCGGACACGGAACAGGCGAAGGGACAGAAAATTCGCAATAAAAACCGGCAAGTTACCTCGGAATTTCCATTGATGCAGGGTAGAGAGGATGCCGTAACGCCAAGTGGTGTCATAGGCCTTCTCGAGGTCAAAGAAAACAGCGACTAGGTGCTGTCTCCGGAGAAAAGCGTCCTGTATGGCAGTCTCCAGGCGTACCAGATGGTCGTTGGTACACCGAGACGCCCTGAAACCACACTGGTATTCAGACAGGAGTCCCCGTTTCTCCAGGACCCACACCAGGCGCCGATTGACCATCCTCTCAAAGAGCTTGCACAAACCGTTTGTGAGACAAATAGGTCTGTAACTCCCTGACAATTTGGGATCCTTATCGGGCTTCAGGATAGGTATAATGATACCTTCCTGCCATTGCGCTGGAAACACGCCTTCCAACCAGATAAGATTAAACACCCTGAGCAAATAGCGAATGCTCTCATCGTTAAGGTGTTTAAGCATCTGGTTGTGAATATTATCCGGGCCAGGAGACGTGTCCCTGCAGAGCGCCAGCGCTCCGCGGAGTTCCCACTCCTAATGATGATGATGATGATGATAATTGATGTTTTAAGGGGCCTAACATCTAGGTTATCGGCCCCTGATGGTTTGGGTGATCGTGAAGATGAAAATGAAAAGCGAACTTAAAACGAAAAATAACTACTAACCTACATACTAGAAGAAGAAATGGAAAATTAAAGGAGAATAGGGCAAATAAAAGGACAGAAGGAAAAGAAATGCCCTCAACCCTCGGAGAAGGCGGATTGAGGGACTTGGAAGGAAGGAGAGCCATGAAAGGCAGATAGGAAAGTGAAAGAGGAGAGGGTCCGCCCCAAAGGTAAAGGACAAAAGGGGAAAACGGACCCAGCTCAGGAATCCCTCGGGGTCGCCAACTCCCGAACTCACCAGCCGTGAGCCCCTGAGGGTGTAGCATTATCTAGGGTGCACCAGAAGTGGTGGGGCTACATACACCCTGCCTCCTTAAGGGCCTAGAGCACAAGGCAGGAGGTAAAAGGAAGAGAAAAAGAAGGCTGACCCCTCGCAGAAGGAGGGTATCAGAAAAGATGAGACAAGGGCCAATTAAGGCGGGAAAGGAAGAGTCTCCCTAGGCCTCGGATACCCTAATACCGTCGGGGTCAGAAGAGAACAAGAGTTGACCAAGTGAGGTCGACAGGAAAGAAGACAGAGAGGAGCCCGGCACAAGTAAGTGGAAGCAATGCCGGACTCAGCTGGGGCTCCATGGTCGCCAACCCACGCCCACAAGATGTGAGCTCCTGGGGGTACTCCTAATGAGAGTTATACCGCACGGGTGTATTTCTTTTAGAGCTGACTGTCAAACCCTCGAAAAGGGACCGTTCCGAGAAGCCCTTTTAGTCGCCTTTTACGACTGGCAGGGAGTACCGTGGATGTATTCGCTTCCTCCCACCCACTGGGGGTCCAATTCACAAAACAACGCGGAGTCCTTAAAGTATAGCCAAGGTCGCCCCTTTTAGTCGCCTCTTACGACAGGCAGGGGATACCGTGGGTGTATTCTAAACCCCCCACCCACAGGGGAGTTCAGGTTCTGAGTCCGAGGAATCCGACACGGAAAGTGACTGAGGAACTTACGATCAAACAGTAAGTTTTAAGACATGTGCTGACGTGTATGTTAATGTACTTTGTGTGAAATCTGGAGTTGGCCCGCATTAGCCTACACTGTTTCCCTGTGTCGTTACATCTTCTGTCTTAAGATTTTATTCCACAGAATACTACATTCGTATTGTAGGAGGTCTTTTGATTTTGATTATTCATTCATTATCAATAATTGATTAATAGTAATAATAGTATTCATAAATGTTATGTTTAATAATTAAAATTAAAATAAATTAATTATGGGGACTCGTGTTTTGAAGAATGTATTACAACATTAAGAATAGCTAACAATTAATCTATCATTCTCCATTCGCTGCCACGCCGCCTCGGACCTGGTGGACCTGTTGCAACAGTGGACATGTATCTCTGTCTCTCTCTGCGCATATCCCAGATAGCCGGCCGCCTTCCCAGCTGACG
Source organism: Meconema thalassinum (assembly GCA_946902985.2). Taxonomy (NCBI): domain Eukaryota; kingdom Metazoa; phylum Arthropoda; class Insecta; order Orthoptera; family Tettigoniidae; genus Meconema; species Meconema thalassinum. The sequence goes on along the minus strand of OX336392.1, from coordinate 477,544,124 downwards.
CGAGCTCCAGATGTGAGCCCCTGAGGGAGAAATTTAGATACACGGGGAGCTAATTAACAAAAACAGTGCGGGAAAATGAAAGGGAAAAAGGATATATAATGAAAAGAAAACAAGAGATCTGACCCCTCGAAGAAGGAGGGATCAGGAAAGATGAGGCATGGGTCAATTAAGGCGGGAAAGTGAAGACTCCCTAGGCCTCGGATACCCTAATACTGTCGGGGTCAGAAAAGAACAAGAGTTGACCAAGGGAGGTCGACAGGAAAGAAGACGGAGAGGAGCCCGTCACAAGTAAGTGGAAGCAATGCCGGACTCAGCTGGGGTCCAGTGGTCGCCAACCCACGTACTTGAGAGAAGAGTATAGCTTATGTGTTTGGAGTTAGCTGTTCACCTCGGCTTAACAGAATTGCGTCTGGAACCTGACGTCCGTGCGCCTTTTAAGCTTACGCTGGGTAAATAGTGGCCCACACACACACACACACACACACACACACAGAGGACATTTGATCTCATAAGTCTACTTCGTCATTTACCCAAAAGCGACGGTACCGTAAATGTCTGTTCAGGTCACTAGCATGAACACATGCAAATGTCATATGGACAGAAGTGATGTAGGATTGTTGAAGTAAATGCTTCGAAGCAGCACGTGTCTGCTAGTCTTATCTTAAGTTTCTAATTTCCCGATCAGGAAAACTAGCACAGGGAATAACTGCCCAGAGAATCTTGGAAGATGTAAGGGAAAATGTCACAAATAATGATTTAGGCCTACAAAGGATACATCTTTTAGAAAAGAAAGATATCGGTAACATACGGAGAGATTTCTCAATTGGATATGTGACCAAGCACCATGAAAATTATGCTGTAGGTGTAAAGCTTAGGGTCAATAGCATGAAGAGACAAAGGAACAAAATCATTTTTTTTTTTTTGACAGAAATGATTTTGTGCTAATTTTTATGACCGATTTCCAAAAACAACATTTGGCAAAATGAGGAAATTACAAAATCTGCAATGATGGGAAACACGGTTTTAACAAATATGACTCAATTGTTCTCTATAATGGTAGTGGATGAATATGTGTCTGGAATACCTGTAGCCTTTTGTTCTAAAACCGGACAGATATAGAACTATTCAGGTTATATTTCAGCAGCATCAGAGACCAGGCAGTTTTCCTAAAACCGTCGGTGTTCATGTCAGACGATTACCCAGCGTTTGATAATGGGGCTAGTGAAAATCAGTTGCTATGTTCATGGCATGTTAACTGCAACTGGTTACAATATACGAATAAAATTGTTTGTAAAGAAAAGAAGCTTTGGTATTTAAAACTTTGCAGGTCTTACGCAATGAGACAGACGAAGAAAAAATTATTACCATGCTGGGTACCTTTCTACATGACCTGAATAGTGATGTTGACACACAAAATGTTGGGAAGTATTTTGAGAAACATTACGCCAAAAGGCCACAGAATTGGACATATTACTATCGAAGGCATATTGGAATGTACACCAGCATGTATATTGAATCATTGAACAAAACCACCAAACACCACTATGTGGATGGTAAGCAGTGCGAACGATTAGACAAGACTATTGAGGCGTAACTATTCGCCTCGTCAGGAAGTACCCTATATTTTGTCTCAAGGAAGAATCAGCTGGTCTGCAAGTAAGGAGATGTTAGTACCTAGTTGAGGCGGTAGAGGTCAGGGGATGCTGGGATTCGCCGGAGTTCTCCGATGTCTGCACTATCTGGTGTGGACTTGAGAACTTGATGTTTCTTGTCTGTCATTTGTACCTGTTTAACCTTCACTGCGGTAATTGTAAAAGACAAAAAGAGAAGCACGTTGATTATTATTATTAACCAAGAGTGTATGATTTTCACGAGGCAAAGTGAGACGCAAAATGTACCAACTGATAGATGACTAGTGATCGGAGATTTATGTGGAAGGCTGATGTGAAGTGCTTGTACTGTTTTGGAGTTCCCATTTAATAATAATAATTATTTATAGGCGTAAATGCCAGTTTTGGAATATTCGAAAGGTCATAGTTTTATGTTGGTCATGCCTATTATTTCGTAACTGAGGTACTTGTAAGTATCGTTCCGGTTCTAAAAGAAAGGTAAAGTGATCTTTATTTTGGTGCAAATGTTGTGCTAGAATCTGTTAGGTTATTTAATGTGCTCAGCCCATGATTTCTCGTGTGATGTTGGCACCGCATTTTGGTTCAGTGAATAGGGTTTTAATTAGTATTTTATTTGTAACTTCATTTTATCCTGTTCTCTGGTAGAATACCGTTAAAGTCTGCAATATTATTTTTTAGTTTGGAAATGTCACGAGAAGTAGTCGACTGCTAGGCATTTGTCAGGAGTATGGAATCTTGTTGTTGTTGCCTAAGCTCTAATAGTCAGCCGTTGGGAAAAAGAAGAAGATCACGGTAGCCATGTTAGAAGAAAGTTGAGATTTTTGGTAAGATATTATTTGATACCTACGTTCTAGAAAAGGTGAATTCTTTGTCTAATGCGACCTTATCCGACATTAGTGGGATATTGAATGACATCTTGGAAGAATATTGGATATGATAATTGGATTTTGAAATCAGATCGACGGTTCTACATTCTTAGGAGTTGGCCTAGGCTACGTACTTTCAAGTTGGCAGCTACTATTAAAAGAGCAACAGACAATCAGGTTATGAGCTACAGTTTTGACGGGATACCGTATTATAATGATTGTGACAGCCTCTTCTGCAGGTTATATGATTTTAATACTACACATCTGAAAGTAAGTGGACCCACCTTGTAGAATCTACACCTTTAATATAATTTACAACCGGCCGCGGTGGCCGAGAGCGCCAACGCGCTACCTCGTTGGCATCGGGAGAGCGTGGGTTCGAATCCCACCTCGGCCGTCCTGAAAATGGTTTTCGTGGTTTCCCATTTTCACCACCAGGCAAATGCCGGGACGGTTCCTTTCAATAGGTCCACGGCCGATTTCCTTCCAATATCCCTTCCCTGACCCGTCCTGAAAAGAAAAGTACATGGCCATTGGATGCGTTAACTTAAAAAATTTATTATTAATATAATTCACATACATGTTTGGTATTATAAATTTATATTGTGAATTGTACTAATATGTTTTAATAGATGATGTTGTGTGAAACGTATACAGTGTTTTCCTTTCTAAACTTAGGAGTCTCAATTGGTTCAAGTGGTAGCAACCTCTGGGGTATTAATTTATGGGCGGTCCTTTCACTTCCAATCTTTCCTTTTGAGGAAAAAAGGTGTCAACTATAAATGCCCATATTACCCTGGTAAGGGATACAATGTTTGAGCGTGTAATAAAAACGAAACAAAAGACCACCGAGAAAATTCGAGAAGCACACAGGAAATACACATCCCTTGTTGACGCTGTTTCTGTAGTTGAGAGCAATAAATGGTTGGTTTCTTCTACAAAGGATGCTGCACACAAATATGCAATTGAGAAGGTAGCCAACACACGCAATTAAAATGCACTGCATGCAGTACATGTGTAAATATTTTTAAGTGTCCGTGTGTTGACAATGTGATCCGCTTCAACATTTGTAAGCACATACATGCATGTGCAGAAGATGATAGATACAGAAGATTTCAATATTGCTGGGCCTTCACTAACACAAAACACTTCTAAAAGCAATGAGATTAACTCCAAACCTCAGGTAATCATGGGCTTAAACAGTAGAAGTACGCTCTCTGAGGAAATTACATAAAACACCCTGATAATGTAATAGATGAGATGAATAAGAAAGGTCTCGGGGGAATTTAGCAGCAATAAAGAATGCAATCTTAGGAAGAATATAGAGCTACAAACCAGGTTATTCTGTACAAAAAACAGGAGGGAACATCTAAATACTTGTGCTCAGTATCCCAACTCAACGAAAAATTATCACTTTACAAGTACGACAATTATGGGAGAAACTACTTTCTCAAGAGATACTTGAAACTAGGCCCCGGATATTGTCGATTCAGTGAGAATTCAAATATACAGAGGGGGGGGGGGGGTGAGGGGGACTTACAACCATTAAACTTAACAAAATAAACTCCCGAAGTTATTAAATCATAAGTCGAACCAGAATTAGGGACAGCATAAACCGAAGGGTTGGCAAACCTGATATCAGGCCCTTCAGAGAGTGCAAACTAAGGAAAACGTCATTGGAATGTGAGCGGAAGGCTACCCGCGGACGGCAAGAAGAATTAGGCTGGCCCCGTAGAGTGGATATTAACTATTTTAATTAATTAAAAATAAACCTGCGAACAATTCTCGTTCCGCCATCTGGCAATTGTAATATTATCACAAATTATACTTGGAATTAAATTATAGACAAGATTAGAGCCAGGATTCAGGAATTGAACTCCCGAGCTCGCGAGGGACTAATTTCTTACCCAAAACGAATAAATAGGCTTTAAGCCCAAGCAAAAACATGAAGTTTCATCAGTCTGCGAGAAACCTCAGAGGAGGCACGTTGTATACTTAGTCCGTCAGTCTGTAAGACACCTCAGTAGAGGCACGTTATAAACAAAATTCGTCACTTTGCGAAAAAGCCTTAGTGTAGTCATGTAATAGAAAGTTTACTCAGTACGATCAGTTAGATCAAGCCTAGGTGAAAAGTTACGCTAGTTAGCGATATTATCGAAACCTCAAGGGAAGAAACTGTATTCGAAGACATTAGAATTCGAACCTCAGAAGAGGCAAAGTACAATACAAGTTGCAATAGGCAAATCACTAAGTTTCGAGTGAAGCTTAACGAAGTTACATTTGTTCGAGACCAAGTCGCGTTAAGATACGTCAGTTTACAAGACGCGAAAGCACGTTCAAGACTTTAAAACACAGTGCGGAAGTAGAAATACATTGAAGGAGTTGGTAAATTCAGATCCAAGAGAACGTAGGTTCAAGACCATATAAATAGCTAGTGAGCGGTAGAAAGCTACGCCGCGCAGAAAGAGACAATATAACCAGAGGGGAACCTCAGAACAATTTATTACAGTTAACCAGTTGAAACGTCAGAGGACGTAGGTTCGAACAAAACGGAACATTTGTAAGGACACAAATCCTAAAGTAGAAGTGTACAGTCTTCGCGGAAGACTAAGATAGAATGAAAACTGGAAGATTGCGATAGGAGAAACTGTGAAATCAAAGTATAGAGTTACAGCAGATAGACAAACAAACATTAACAAGTGAAAAAGCTCTATAAGAAAGTATTCGAACGAAAGACAGGCACGATATTAGGAAGAAAAGAGACTTATCTAGAAGTAGGAGGAGTAGGAGCGATCACACGTCCAAAGCAGCATAGAAAGAGACTGTGATGTTACCACCACAGTACGCTGATGATGATGATGATGATAATTGTTGTTTTAAGGGGCCTAACATCGAGGTTATCGGCCCCTAATGAAATGAAATGGCGTGTAATTAAAGGATGTAGATAAAAACAACTCACTGCCATGGATGAAACGAAAATGGTGTTTATAAAACAGACAGTGAGCCCCAAAAATTATGCCTTATTGAATAAAAAGAATAAAAGGTGGTTGTTAAAAAAGGATAAAACAAATAAGGCATAGTGAACAATAAAATAGATGAACACAATAAAAAACATAAAAAAGATTTAACCTGAATTAAAAGTCGTAACTACACATTAAAACTTAAAAAAGTAACCACTCTCCCTCATGAACTGGACGACGAGGTCAGCGGACGGTCCGTCATCACGGAGAATAAGGGAGAGGGTATTAGGCAGTTTAAGAGTCCTGCGCAGATCGGCCAGATCCACACACTCCAAGAGAAGGTGTGCCACGGTTAGGTGGGCGCCGCAAGGACAAACAGGGGGATCTTCTCTCTTCAGCAAGTGGAAGTGCGTAGCAATCTCATGGCCGATCCGGAGTCGACAGAGAACCACAGCTTCCTTCCGGAGAGATCGGAAGGAAGATTTCCACACCTGCGTTGTCTCCTTGATGCCTCTCAGTTTGGGTGTATTCTAAACCCCCCACCCACAGGGGGGGGGGGGATGTGGCTGAGAATAGGAAGCCATTGTGTAGGAGTTGACATAATTGTTCCTGTTATCATGCGCATGGTGTTATTCAATTGTACATCTATTAATCTTACATGCGGACTATTTATCCACACAAGAGCACAATACTCAGCAACAGAATAAACTAAACCTAGAGCTGAGCAACGGAGAGTAGTTGCATTGGCACCCCAAGTGGTACCACATCATTTCCGTAAGATGTTGTTTCTTGTCTTCATTTTGGCAGAAGTCATTCGTAGGTTTTCTTTGAATGACAATGTTCTATCCAATGTTATACCCAAATACTTGGGATGTCTGTTATGGCGAAGGATGATGTTATTGAAGTTAACAGTAAGTTCCTTGTTGCCATTTTATTGTTCAGGTGGAAGCAAGCAACTTCGGTCTTAGTGGTGCTTGGCTGAAGTCTCCATTTGCGAAAATAATCTCCCAGTGCAGAAAGATCATTTGTCAGCGTCTCTTCTGTACTTTCAAAACATTGATCTCTAGTAGCAATTGCCCAGTCATCAGCATATCCAAACTTCCTCGATTTTGTGGAGGGCAAATCTGATATATAGAGGCTGAACAAGAGTGGGACAAGCACTGATCCTTCAGGAAGTCCATTATTTAATTTACTAGGTTTGCTAATTTCACTGCCCATGGAAGCTTCTATCATTCAGCATGTTGCTTACAAGACGAGCCAGTGTCTTACAAGGGATAACTTGAAGTAATTTATAAATTACACCCTCCCTCCAAACAGTGTCATAAGCTGCCTTAAGGTCTATAAATGCTACTGATGTTTTTTTGCGATTCTGGAACCCTGCCTCAATATAGGTGGTTAAGGAGGGAACTTGGTCCGTGCAACTCCGTTGTGGTCTAAATCCTGCTTGTTCTATGGGAATTACTTCAAGCACTTTTGAGGCGATTCTGTTCAAGATTAGTCTCTCAATTAACTTATAGCATACGCTCAACAATGAGATAGGTCTATCTATAACTGTCTGGTCTGTCCCAGGCTTCAGTATGGCAACGATCTTCGTCAATTTAAACAAACGAGGTAACTTACCAGTCTGAACAATGTTAGTGGCTAGCTTGGATAGCCCAAGACGAGCATGCTTTCCTCTGTACATCAAGAATTCGGGATGTATTCCATCAAATCCCGGTGCCTTATCGCTTTTTACATCTTTCAGCGCTGTGTCAATGTCCTGGATGGTGTAGGGTTTAGTGTATTCTGATCCAGAATTACTTGTGGCTTTGAGATTGGACAATTCTTTCTTGATATATTTTGTGTGATTTCTGTCTCTAACTGTTCGAGACATTGAAACTATATGGGAAGCAACCATTTTTGGAGTGACATTTTGATGTCCACGGACAATAGGGGTAACTCCTCCAAGTTTTCTCAAGAGAAGAGGAGAGGAGAGGGGAGAGAGGAGAGGGTCCGCCCCAAAGGTAAGGGACAAAAGGGGAAACCGGACCCAGCTCATGAATCCCTCGGGGTCGCCAACTCCCGAACTCACCAGCCGTGAGCCCCTGACGGTGTAGCATTATCTAGGGTGCACCAGAAGGGGTGGGGCTACATACACCCGGCCTCCTTAAGGGCCTTGAGCACAAGGCAGGAGTTAAAAGGAAAAGAAAAAGAAGGCTGACCCCTCACAGAAGGAGGGTATCAGGAAAGATGAGACAAGGACCAATTAAGGCGGGAAAGTGAAAGACTCCCTAGGCCTCGGATAACCTAATACCGTCGGGGTCGGAAGAGAACAAAAGTCAAATGGGTACACCTTTCAATCCTTAAACTTTACCCCAACAATTTCCGCCGTTAAGTACAGCTCCCAGAGTTATGCAGGCCTAGCCAGCCCGAAAGCGCAAGTTTACGGAAATCGTTCATTCGTCCCCCAAAGTGGTACAACCTCCGGGATATGATCGAAGTGCTTATTTCCAACTTTTTAACCAACCGAGGTTGGAACAGGCCCAACCGGTCTTCTCAGCCAAGAAATCGGCAACAACTACTCTACCCACTCCTGAGCCTGGTTCAGGGTCGCCTGGATCTGAGCCAACAAAAATTATTTTAGCTGAATTTACTAAGCTGATGGAGTTGTTAGGGCATAATGCACAATCGGCGCATTGCGTTAAAAATCTGTTAGATAGGGTATTACCTTTGCTACCCCCGCTGGAAGAATCATGATGATGATGATAATTGTTGTTTTAAGGGGCCTAACATCTAGGTTATCGGCCCCTAATGATCTGGGTGATAGCGAAGATGATAATGAAACGGAAACCAGAACGAAAATTAAGTGAGACGGAAAATACTTACAAAAAGGAACTCGGATTGAAACGACTCACAAAATGTTCTTACAAAAGGGAATTTAGAACGAAAAGATTCACAAAAGGAATAGATTGAAAAATACCCACAAAATGAAGGCTAGGTTCAAAATACGTACAAAATGCAATGTAGCGTCGAAATACTTACAAAATGCAACTGAAATTCAAAATACTTACAAAATGCAAATGAGATCGAAAATACGTACAAAATGCAATTGAGGTTCAAAATACTTACAAAATGCAATTGAAATTGAAAATACACTATGCAATTCAGATTGAAATAGGCCTTATCCCAGTTCCAATCCAAATTATTCACAAAGTGCAATCGAAATTCAAAATACTTACAAAATGCAATTGAAATTGAAAATGCTTACAAAATGTACGGTGATTCCAACGACTCATGTGGATTGACAATACTTACAAAAAGCAATTTAGATTGAAAATACTTGACAAAATGTAATTTAGATTCAAAATACCCACAAAATGCAATTGAGAATCAAAATATGTGCAAAATGCCCCCAAACAAAATGCAATTTAGATTCAAAATTCGTGCGAAATGCGGTTTTGGTTGAAAATACTTACAAAATGCAATTGAAATTCAAAATACTCACTAAAAGGCCCCGCAACCTGCATTGAAAGACTTACTAAAAAGCAATTTAGATTGTCAATCTTTACAAAATGCAATTGAGGTTGAAAACAATCGCGAGATGTAATTTAGATCGAAAAAACTTACAAAATGCAACATAGATCAAAAATGCCTTAAAAATCGATAAAAGGGAATTTAGAGACACGGTGATTCGAGTAACAAAAACAGTGCGGGAATCGTAAAGAGAAAAGGAAATAGAAGGAAAAGAGGAGAGGGGAGGGGAGAGAGGAGAAGGTCCGCCCCAAAGGGAAGGGACAAAAGGGGAAAACGGACCCAGCTCAGGATCCCTCGGGGTCGCCAACGCCCGAACTCACCAGCCGTGAGCCCCTGAGGGTGTAGCATTATCGACGGTGCACCAGAAGTGGTGGGGCTACATACACCCTGCCTCCTTAAGGGCCTTGAGCACAAGGCAGGAGGTAAAAGGAAAAGAACAAGAAGGCTGACCCCTCACAGAAGGAGGGTATCAGGAAAGATGAGACAAGGGCCAATTAAGGCGGGAAAGGAAGAGACTCCCTAGGCCTCGGATACCCTAATACCGTCGGGGTCGGAAGAGAACAAGAGTTGACCAAGGAAGGTCGACAGGAAAGAAGAAAGAGAGGAGCCCGGCACAAGTAAGTGGAAGCAATGCCGGACTCAGCTGGGGCCCCGTGGTCGCCAACCCACAACCCACTAGATGTGAGCCCCTGGGGGGTGGAAGAATCAACACCGCATGATATCCCGACCGTGAGTCAATAGTTTATACCCTTTTCTCTTTCTTTTTCTTGAAGAGACGCGTGGTTCCTCCAATGGAATTGCAGGAATGTCGTAAACAAGCGGCATGAATTACTTATATTAATCGATGAATTCCACCCTGATATCATTTTCTTACAAGAAACTTGCCTATCGCCCCAATATCGTTTTACGATCTCAATGTATAATGTTGTTAGAGAGGATGGTCCAGGTTATGGCGGTATAAGCACCCTTATTCGCATAGGTCTCCCTTTTTCTGCGGTGCCAATTCCTTACCTTCTACAACGTAGTTATCATCAGTGTTTTCGGATCGGAAATACTATTTTTTTAGTAATTTAAATTGCTCTCCCCAAGTACAGGGAACGCAACGCCAATGGTTGATGTATTTCAAATATATTGCTCAAATTTCGAAACATATTGTTCTCGGGGATTTTAATGCCCACCATGGCCTCTGGGGCAGTGATTGTGTAAACCCTAAAGGTCGCCATATTGTGACTGCACTCCAAACTTACGCTTCGACTATTCTTAATGATGGATCGCCTACACGCATAACACCTCCGGGTCGTCCTAAAAGTGCGGTCGATTTGACTATTACTAAAGGGGATATTGCCCATCAATTGGAATGTCGAACAACTGGGGATACTCATCAGAGCGACCATTTTCCGATTCTTATCTATTATGCGAAAACGGGTGAGAAACTTGAGCGGCCATGTCATTTTACCATCAAAAGGAACTTACGACATTTCGAATATGATATTTTTCAACACTTTATCGATGATGGTTTGGGGACTTCTCGGACACCTCCGAATCACCGGTATTTTTTATTTATTACAACAGATACAACGATTTCCTTATTGATGATGATGATAATTGTAGTTTTAAGGGGCCTAACATCGAGGTTATCGGCCCTTGACGAAATGAAATGGCGTGAAATGAAAGGATGAAGATAAAAACAGCTCACTGCTATGGATGAAACGAAAATGGTTTAGATAAAATAGACAGTGAGCCCCAACAACTATGCCTTATGTAGCAGGGAAAATACTTACAAAAAGGAACTCAGATTGCAATTACTCACCAATTGGAGAGCGGTAATACGTACATAAGGGAATTTCGAACGAAAATACTCACAAAAGGAATAGATTGAAAAATACGCACAAAATGTAGGTTAAGTCCAAAATACGTACAAAATGCAACGTACAGTCGAAATACCTACAAAATGCAAGTGAAATCAAAATACTTACAAAATGCAAATGAGATTGAAAATACGCACAAAATGTAATGGAGATTCAAAATACCCACAAAATTGCAATTGAGACTTAACAACTTGAACAAATCGGGGTAGGTTGAAAATACAAAATGCAATTGAAATTCAAAAAACTCACAAAAGCCCCGGCCCGGATATTGAAAGACTTACTAAAAAGCAATTCAGATTGTCAATCCTTACAAAATGCAATTGAGATTGAAATACACTCACAAAATGCAATTTAGATCGAAAAAACTTACAAAATGCAACGTAGATTAAAAATACCTAAAAAAAAAATCGCTAAAAGGGAATTTAGATACACGGGGAATCAAGTAACAAAAACAGTGCGGGAATCTGTAAGAGAAAAGGTTGATGATGATGATAATTGTTGTTTTAAGGGGCCTAACATCTAGGTTATCGGCCCCTGATGGTTTGGGTGATCGTGAAAATTAAAATGAAAAGCGAACTTAAAACTAAAACTAACTACTAACCTACATACTAGAAGAAGAAATGGAAAACTAAAGGAGAATGAGGCAAATAAAATGATGATGATGATGATGATAATTGTTGTTTTAAGGGGCCTAACATCTAGGCTATCGGCCCCTGATGGTTTGGGTGATCGTGAAAATGAAATGCTAACTTAAAACTAAAACTAACTACCAACCTACATACTAGAAGAATTAATAGAAAACTAAAGGAGAATAAGGCAAATAAAGGACAGGAGGAAAAGAAATGCCCTCAACCCTCGAAGAATGCGGATTGAGGGACTTGGAAGGAAGGAGAGCCATGAAAGGCATATAGGAAAGTGAAAGAGGAGAGGGTCCGCCCCAAAGGTAAGGGACAAAAAGGAAAAACGGACCCAGCTCAGGAATCCCTCGGGGTCGCCAACTCCCGAACTCACCAGCCGTGAGCCCCTGAGGGTGTAGCATTATCTAGGGGGCACCAAACGTGGTGGGGCTACATACACCCGGCCTCCTTGAGGGCCTTGAGCAGAAGGCAGGAGATAACAGGAAAAGAAAAAGAAGGCTGACCCCTCGCAGAAGGAGGGAATCAGAAAAGATGAGACAAGGGCCAATTAAGGCGGGAAAGGAAGAGACTCCCTAGGCCTCGGATACCCTAATACCGTCGGGGTCAGAAGAGAACAAGAGTTGACCAAGTGAGGTCGACAGGAAAGAAGACGGAGAGGAGCCCGGCACAAGTAAGTGGAAGCAATGCCGGACTCAGCTGGGGCCCCGTGGTCGCCAACCCACGCCCACAAGATGTGAGCCCCTGGGGGGAAGAGAAAAGGAAATATAAGGAAAAGAGGAGAGGATTGGAGAGTAGAGGAGAGGGGAGGGGAGAGAGGAGATGATGATAATTGTTGTGTTAAGGGGCCTAACGTCGAGGTTATCGATGATGATGATGATGATAATTGTTGTTTTAAGGGGCCTAACATCTAGGTCATCGGCCCCTGATGGTTTGGGTGATCGTGAAGATGAAAATGAAAAGCGAACTTAAAACTAAAACTAACTACTAACCTACATACTAGAAGAAGAAATGGAAAACTAAAGGAGAATAAGACAAATAAAGACAGGAGGAAAAGAAATGCCCTCAACCCTCGAAGAAGGCGGATTGAGGGTCTTGGAAGGAAGGAGAGCCCGAGGTTATCGGCCCCTAATGATCTGGGTGATATCGAAAATGATAATGAAATGGAAACCTGAACAAAATTATCTGAGACGGAAAATACGTACAAAAAGGACCATATTTGGTCTTACAAAAGGGAATTTAGAACGTAAAGGGTCACAAAAAGAATACGTCATGGAAAAATACCCACAAAACGTAGGATAGATTCAAATTACGTTCACAATGCAATGTAACGTCGAAATACTTACAAAATGCAACTGAAATTCAAAATATGATGATGATAATTGTTGTTTTAAGGGGCCTAACATCGAGGTTATCGGCCCCTAATGATCTGGGTGATAGCGAAAATGATAATGAAACGGAAACCAGAACGAAAATTAAGTGAGACGGAAAATACTTACAAAAAGGAACTCAGATTGAAACAACTCACAAAATGTTCTTACAAAAGGGAATTTAGAACGAAAAGATTCACAAAAGGAATAGATTGAAAAATACCCACAAAATGAAGGCTAGGTTCAAAATACGTACAAAATGCAATGTAGCGTCGAAATAATTACAAGCTGCAACTGAAATTCAAAATACTTACAAAATGCAAATGAGATCGAAATTACGTACAAAATACAATTGAAATTCAAAATACTAACAAAATGCAATTTAATTTGAAAATACATGACAAAATATAATTTACATTCAAAATACCCGCAAAATGCAATTAAGAATCAAAATATGTGCGAAATCCCCACCAAACAAAATGCAATTGAAATTCAAAATTCTCACTAAAAGGCCCGGCTACCTGCATTGAAAGACTTACTATAAAGCAATTTCGATTGTTGAAGTTGAAAACAATCGCGAGATGTAATTTAGATCGAAAAAAACTTACAAAATGCAACGTAGCTTAAAAATATCTTAAAAAATTGCTAAAGGGGAATTTAGATACACGGTGAACCAAGTAACAAAAACAGTGCGGGAATCTTAAAGAGAAAAGGAAATATAAGGAAAATAGGAGAGGAGAGTAGAGGAGAGGGGAGAGAGGAGAAGGTCCGCCAGAAGGGAATTTAGATACACGGTGAACCAAGTAACAAAAAACAGTGCGGGAATCCTAAAGAGAAAAGTAAATATAATGACAAGAGGAGAGGAGAGGAGAGGAGAGAGGGGAGAGAGGAGAAGGTCCGCCCCAAAGGTAAGGGTCAAAAGGGGGAAAACGGACCCAGCTCAGGAATCCCTCGGGGTCGCCAACTCCCGAACTCACCAGCCGTGACCCCCTGAGTGTGTAGCATTTTCTACGGTGCACCAGAAGTGGTGGGGCTACATACACCCTGCCTCCTTAAGGGCCTTGAGCACAAGGCAGGAGGTAAAAGTAAAAGAAAAAGAAGGCTGACCCCTCACAGAAGGACGGTGTCAGGAAAGATGAGACAAGGGCCAATTAAGGCGGGAAAGGAAGAGAATCCCTAGGCCTCGGATACCCTAATACCGTCGGGGTCGGATGATGATTATGATGATGATAATTGTTGTTTTAAGGGGCCTAACATCGAGGTTATCGGCCCCCAATGAAATGAAATGGCGTGAAATGAAAGCATGTAGATAAAAACAACTCACTGCCATGGATGAAGCGAAAATGGGTGTTAATAAAACTGACAGTGAGCCCCAAAAATTATGCCTTATTTGAATAAAAAGGAATAAAAGGCGGATGGTAAAAAAGGATAAAACAAATAAGGCATAGTGAACAATATAATACAGAACACAATAAAAAACATAAAACAGATTTAACCAGGATTAAAAGTCGTAACTACACATTAAAACTTAAAAAAGTAACCACTCTCCCTCATGAACCGGATGACGAGGTCAGCTGACGGCCCGTCATCACGGAGAATAAGGGAGAGGTTATTAGGCAGTTTAAGAGTCCCTCGCAGGTCGGCCAAATCGATGATGATGATGATAATTGTTGTTTTAAGGGGCCTAACATCTAGGCTATCGGCCCCTGATGGTTTGGGTGATCGTGAAGATGAAAAATGAAAAGCGAACTTAAAACTAAAACTAACTACTAACCTACATACTAGAAGAAGAAATGGAAAAATAAAGGAGAATAAGGCAAATAAAAGGACAGAAGGAAAAGAAATGCCCTCAACCCTCGGAGAAGGCGGATCGAGGGACTTGGAAGGAAGGAGGGCCATGAAAGGCATATAGGAAAGTGAAAGAGGAGAGGGTCCGCCCCAAAGGTAAGGGACAAAAGAGGAAAACGGACCCAGCTCAGGAATCCCTCGGGGTCGCCAACTCCCGAACTCACCAGCCGTGAGCCCCTGAGGGTGTAGCATTAACTAGGGTGCACCAGAAGTGGTGGGGCTACATACACCCTGCCTCCTTAAGGGCCTAGAGCACAAGGCAGGAGGTAAAAGGAAGAGAAAAAGAAGGCTGACCCCTCGCAGAAGGAGGGTATCAGAAAAGATGAGACAAGGGCCAATTAAGGCGGGAAAGGAAGAGACTCCCTAGGCCTCGGATACCCTAATACCGTCGGGGTCAGAAGAGAACAAGAGTTGACCAAGGGAGGTCGACAGGAAAGAAGACAGAGAGGAGCCCGGCACAAGTAAGTGGAAACAATGCCGGACTCAGCTGGGGCCCCGTGGTCGCCAACCCACGCCCACAAGATGTGAGCCCCTGGGGGAGTCGGCCAAATCCACACACTCCAAGAGAAGGTGTGCCACGGTTAGGTGGGCGCCGCAAGAACACACAGGAGGATCATCTCTCTTTAGCATGTGGGAGTGCGTAGCAATCCCATGGCCGATCCGGAGTCGACAGAGTACCACAGCTTCCTTCCGGAGAGATCGGAAGGAAGATTTACACACCTTCGTAGTCTCCTTGATGCCTCTCAGTTTGTTGGGTGGAGGCGTGGCACGCCACGCCATGCCTCCTCCCAATGCGACAGGATCGAATGCCGCAACTGAGAGCGCACGTCACTAGCAGGCACCTTACACGGTAGCGAGGGCAGTGCAACTGCCTCTCTCGCCGCCTGATCAGTAAGCTCGTTTCCCGCAATACCCATGTGGCTAGGAAGCCACACAAAGGTCACCCCGGTTCCAGCGTTACGCGAACTGACGAGCTGGTCGTGCACTCGCTGGACCAACGGGTTCTTCGGGAAACACACATCGATCGCCTGCAGCGCACTCAGAGAGTCAGTACACACAAGAAAGTGCTGGTGATCGTCTGATAACGTGTACCGCAGAGCCTCTAAGATGGCATAGAGCTCCGCAGTGTACTCGCCACAGGCCTCGGGAAGTGAAAAGAGAAACCGACGATCTTCAACCACAAATGCACAGCCTACTTTCTCGTTTACCCTCGAACCGTCCGTGAATACAAGCCCTGATCCCGGATACCGGCTCACCACGGACTGGAACAGCCTCCGATGGACGGAGGAGTCCGTTTCCGACTTGGGGCCGGTGTGCAGATCCAGGATGATGATGATGATGATAATTGTTGTTTCAAGGGGCCTAACATCTAGGTTATCGGCCCCTGATGGTTTGGGTGATCGTGAAGATGAAAATGAAAAGCGAACTTAAAACTAAAACTAACTAATAACCTACATACTAGAAGAAGAAATGGAAAACTAAAGGAGAATAAGGCAAATAAAAGGAAAGAAGGAAAAGAAATGCCCTCAACCCTCGGAGAAGGCGGATTGAGGGACTTGGAAGGAAGGAGAGCCATGAAGGGCAGATAGGAAAGTGAAAGAGGAGAGGGTCCGCCCCAAAGGTAGGGGACAAAAGGGGAAAACGGACCCAGCTCAGGAATCCCTCGGGGTCGCCAACTCCCGAACTCACCAGCCGTGAGCCCCTGAGGGTGTAGCATTATCTAGGGTGCACCAAAAGTGGTGGGGCTACATACACCCGGCCTCCTTGAGGGCCTTGAGCAGAAGGCAGGAGATAACAGGAAAAGAAAAAGAAGGCTGACCCCTCAAAGAAGGAGGGAATCAGAAAAGATGAGACAAGGGCCAATTAAGGCGGGAAAGGAAGAGACTCCCTAGGCCTCGGATACCCTAATACCGTCGGGGTCGGAAGAGAACAAGAGTTGACCAAGTGAGGTCGACAGGAAAGAAGACAGAGAGGAGCCCGGCACAAGTAAGTGGAAGCAATGCCGGACTCAGCTGAGGCCCCGTGGTCGCCAACCCACTTCTCACTAGATGTGAGCCCCTGGGGGAGATCCAGGATGATATCAGGGCGAGAGACCATCCACGGAGGGGCCTAGCTAGGTACTCGGACGATACAGGAGACAGAAGGAAATCGGAACTGACGGTATAAGTCATCCAAGCGAATCCCCGCCGGGCGAGTGGCTCGGGCGAGCGCATCATACAGCCGGCGATTCGGATTGGAAAACAAACATGGATAGCTTGGGTGAAGTGGCATCTGTCGAATAGTTGCAGCATAGGTCAGCAGTACTTGTTGGCGCCTCAGGTGCAAAGGAGGTACGCCAGCCTCGGCGAGCAAGCTGACGACTGGGCTTGTCCTAAAGGCACCCGTCGCCAGCCTCACACAGCCGTGGTGGACACTGTCCAGTTTAACAAGCACTGACTTACGGGCCGAACCATATGCTACACTGCCATAATCTAACCTAGATAAAATCAGTGCCTTATAAAAACGTAGGAGCACCGCGCTGTCCGCCCCCCATGATGGGCCGCAAAGAAACCGCAACATGCTGAGTTTCTTAGCACAGGCAGTTTTCATACACCGCACGTGTGGTTCCCACGTCAATTTCTGATCGAAAAGGAGCCCAAGGAACCGGTACGCAGCAACAACAGGCAAAGCTACATTGCCCAGATAAAGCTCAGGATCAGGATGGACAGTGCGCCTTCGGCAGAAGTGGACAACCGAGGACTTAGCGGTTGAGAATCGAAAGCCATGCTCCGGTGTCCAGCGTTCCACTCTCCGAATAGCTGCTTGTAGCTGTCGTTCAGCGACCGCCATATTTTGCGCACTATAATGTAGAGTGAAGTCGTCTACATATAGCGACGGTACCACTGCTGGACCAGCAGCAGCGACTCTACCGTTTATGGCAATCGCAAATAATGTTACGCTAAGCACCGTTCCCTGTGGGACTCCGTTTTCCTGTGTATGATATTGCGAATATGTCCTCCCTATTCGGACACGGAACAGGCGAAGGGACAGAAAATTCGCAATAAAAACCGGCAAGTTACCTCGGAATTCCCATTGATGCTGGGTAGAGAGGATGCCGTAACGATGATGATGATGATAATTGTTGTTTTAAGGGGCCTAACATCGAGGTTATCGGCCCCTAATGAAATGAAATGGCGTGAAATGAAAGGATGTAGATAAAAAACAACTCACTGCCATGGATGAAGCGAAAATGGTGTTTATAAAACAGACAGTGAGCCCCAAAAAATTATGCCTTATTTGAATAAAAAGAATAAAAGGCGGATGGTAAAAAAGTATAAAACAAATAAGGCATAGTGAACAATACAATACATAACACAATAAAAATCATAAAACAGATTTAACCAGAATTAAAAGTCGTAACCACACATTAAAACTTAAAAAAGTAACCACTCTCCCTCATGAACCGGATGACGAGGTCAGCTGACGGCCCGTCATCACGGAGAATAAGGGAGAGGGTATTAGGCAGTTTAAGAGTCCCTCGCAGATCGGCCAGATCCACACACTCCAAGAGAAGGTGTGCCACGGTTAGGTGGGCGCCGCAAGTACACACAGGGGGATCTTCTCTCTTCAGCAAGTGGGAGTGCGTAGCAATCCCATGGCCGATCCGGAGTCGACAGAGTACCACAGCTTCCTTCCGGAGAGATCGGAAGGAAGATTTCCACACCTTCGTTGTCTCCTTGATGCCTCTCAGTTTGTTGGGTGGAGGCGTGGCACGCCATGCCTCCTCCCAATGCGACAGGATCGAATGCCGCAACTGAGAGCGCACATCACTAGCAGGCACCTTATACGGTAGCGAGGGCAGTGCGACTGCCTCTCTCGCCGCCTGATCAGCAAGCTCGTTTCCCGCAATACCCATGTGGCTAGGAAGCCACACAAAGGTCACCCCGGTTCCAGCGTTACGCGAACTGACGAGATGGTCGTGCACACGCTGGACCAACGGGTGCTTCGGGAAACACACATCGATCGCCTGCAGCGCACTCAGAGAGTCAGTACACACAAGAAAGTGCTGGTGATCGTCTGATAACGTGTACCGCAGAGCCTCTAAGATGGCATAGAGCTCCGCAGTGTACACGCTACAGGCCTCGGGAAGTGAAAAGAGAAACCGACGATCCTCAACCACAAATGCACAGCCTACTTTCTCGTTTACCCTCGAACCGTCCGTGAATACAAGCCCTGATCTCGGATACCTTGTCACCACAGACTGGAACAGCCTCCGATGGACGGAGGAGTCCGTGTCCGACTTGGGGCCGGTGTGCAGATCCAGGATGATAGCAGGGCGAGAGACCATCCACGGAGGGGCCTTGCTAGGTACTCGGACGATACAGGAGACAGAAGGAAATCGGAACTGACGGTATAAGTCATCCAAGCGAATCCCCGCCGGCCGAGTGGCTCGGGCGAGCGCATCATACAGCCGGCGATTCGGATTGGAAAACAAACATGGATAGCTTGGATGAAGTGGCATCTGTCGAATAGTTGCAGCATAGGTCAGCAGTACTTGTTGGCGCCTCAGGTGTAAGGGAGGTACGCCAGCCTCGGCGAGCAAGCTGACGACTGGGCTCGTCCGAAAGGCACCCGTCGCCAGCCTCACACCGCCGTGGTGGACACTGTCCAGTTTAACAAGCACTGACTTACGGGCCGAACCATATGCTACACTGCCATAATCTAACCTAGATAAAATCAGTGACTTATAAAAACGCAGGAGCACCGCGCGGTCCGCCCCCCATGATGTGCCGCTAAGAAACCGCAACAAGTTGAGTTTCTTAGCGCAGGCAGTTTTCAAACACCGCACGTGTGGTTCCCACGTCAATTTCTGATCGAAAAGGAGCCCAAGGAACCGGTACGCAGCAACAACAGGCAAAGCTACATTGCCCAGATAAAGCTCAGGATCTGGATGGAGGGTGCGCTTTCGGCAGAAATGGACAACCGAGGACTTAGCGGTTGAGAATCGAAAGCCATGCTCCAGTGTCCAGCGTTCCACTCTCCGAATAGCTTGTTGTAGCTGTCGTTCAGCGACCGCCATATTTTGCGCACTATAATGTAGGGCGAAGTCGTCTACATATAGCGACGGTACCACTGCTGGACCAGCAGCAGCGACTATACCGTTGATGGCAATCGCAAATAATGTTACGCTAAGCACCGATCCCTGTGGGACTCCGTTTACCTGGATATGATATTGCGAATACGTCCCCCCTATTCGGACACGGAACAGGCGAAGGGACAAAAAATTCGCAATAAAAACCGGCAAGTTACCTCGGAATTTCCATTGATGCAGGGTAGAGAGGATGCCGTAACGCCAAGTGGTGTCATAGGCCTTCTCGAGATCAAAGAAAACAGCGACTAGGTGCTGTCTCCGGAGAAAAGCGTCCTGTATGGCGGTCTCCAGGCGTACCAGATGGTCGTTGGTACACCGAGACGCCCTGAAACCACACTGGTATTCAGACAGGAGTCCCCGTTTCTCCAGGACCCACACTAGGCGCCGATTGACCATCCTCTCAAAGAGCTTGCACAGACCGTTAGTGAGACAGATAGGTCTGTAACTCCCTGTCAAATTGGGATCCTTATCGGGCTTCAGGATAGGTATAATGATACCTTCCTGCCATTGCGCTGGAAACACACCTTCCAACCAGATACGATTAAACACCCTGAGCAAATAACGAATGCTCTCATCGTTAAGGTGTTTAAGCATCTGGTTGTGAATATTATCCGGGCCAGGAGACGTGTCCCTGCAGAGCGCCAGCGCTCCGCGGAGTTCCCACTCCGTAAAGGGCACGTTGTACTCCTCCGAAGCGCGGGAAGCAAAACTAAGATGGAAACGTTCCGCTTCGCGCTTCAGGGCCACGAAGGCAGGGTCATAGTTATCGGAACCGGATATATCCGCAAAATGAGAGGCGAGATGGTTTGCAACGCGATAAGGATCTGTAACCAAATCATTATCAATGGAAATTCCCGGTACAGTAGAAGATGTCTGAATTCCCGAAATGCGTCTTAGTTTAGTCCACACTTGAGAGGAGGGGGTATGTGCCGTAATAGAAGACACATACCGTTCCCAGGATTGTTTCTTACTCTGGCGAATAAGAATCCGTGCCTTGGCACGAAATTTCTTAAACGCCACCAAATTGGCCATGGTTGGACGCCGACGGTAGTGCTTATGAGCTCGACGACGGTCTCTTATTGCCGCTGCAATATCCTCTGTCCACCAAGGGACGAGTTTGCGACGAGGAGGCCCAGAAAAGGATGGAATGGACTCTTCGGCGGCAGCAAGAAGCACATCGGTGATGTGCTGTACCTCGTCATCGACGCTCCGGCAACCAAGATCAACGAACACAGCTCGTTCTTGAAACGAGGGCCAATTTGCCCGCTTAAGCACCCAACGACTGGGGAACTCCACGGGCTTCTGGTTCAGAAGTGTAAGAACGATCGGGAAATGGTCACTGTCACAGAGGTCGTCGTGTACATTCCAACCAAATAGGGGGACCAGCGCACGGCTACACACACTCAAGTCAATGTGTGAGTACGTGCCTTGCGCTAAGCTAAAATGTGTAGCTTCCCCTGTATTTAAGAGACATAAATCCATCCCTTGAATTAAGCCCTCCACGTCCCTTCCTCTGGGGCAGGAAGATGGTGATCCCCATTGGGGGTGATGAGAGTTGAAATCACCCACGAGTAGGAAAGGGACTGGAAGTTGATCAACAAGATCAAAGACGTCATTAATATCAAGGGGCTGGTTCGGTGGAAGGTACACATTACACACAGTTGTCATAACAGGCAAGGACACGCGAACCGCAATAGCTTCCAGAGGAGTGTCGAGTGGAAACTCCTCACTATAGCAGTCAGAGCGAACGAAGGTACAAACGCCCCCGGAAGCCCGGGCGGCGTCTTGTCGCTCTTTAGAGTATAGTCGGAAACCTCTCAGAACAGTCTCGTGATCAGGTCTGAGGTTTGTTTCCTGTAGGCAGACTATACTCGCTGCGTATTGGGCAATAAGCTGACGGAGCTCTGTCAAATGCCTGTCATAACTGTTACAATTCCACTGTAACAGTGCCATTGTGTGGACTTAGGGAATAAGTTGGAGCAGCAAGCTACAGTTTAGGCTCTGGAGGATCATCATCCACCACGTCGACGATAATCTCCATTTCCTCAGGCGAGGTCACGGAGTGACTCGACTCTGTGGAAGACTTCCTAGACGCAGTTCGGCGGCGGGGGGATCTCCGTGGGGAGCGCGCAGATCTGGGGACCGAAACGTCCCCAGGCGCAGAAGCATCCGCAGGTGTTGGCGCGGATGGCTTCCCCTTTTTTGGAGAAAGGGAATGCGTAGTGCGGGGTCCCTTCTTACCCGCCCCCGGCTCTTTAAGGTATATAGACGGGTCAGGAGCCGAAGTCCTGACCCTGGTCGACGATGCCGCCTCCGCCGGCTTCGGCGCGGCTTTCGCCGACCGTTTGGGTGGGGAGGAAGACTTCGACTTCCTCCCGATTGGGGAGTAAGTCTTCAACTTCCTCCCCTGCTGTGCGGGCGGAGCAGCCTCGCTCGCACAGCCTTCGTGCTGGCCGAAGGTGGAGTTGAAGTCACCTTCGGGCTTTCCATTAGAATCATAGGTGCTGGCTTCGCAACAGGTAACTCAGTTGCAGATTTCACAGCTGGTACAAAAGGTGAGGTCGCCGGGACCAAATTTGGTATTATGGCCCTATAATCGATCGTTGGAGGAGGCGAAATCGTGGTATGGTACTTCTTGCGGGCCTCCTGGTAGGTGAGACCATCCAGGGTTTTGATCTCCTGGATTTTCTTCTCACTCAGGAAGACAGGGAAATTCCTGTCCCGAGGAGAATGAAATCCAGGGCAATTAGTGCACTGATAAGGTGTTGTGCACTCTTCCGCTTCGTGTGGTACCTTACCGCATGTTCCGCAGACGTCAGGGCTCGAGCATCGGGATAACATGTGCCCAAACTTCTGGCACTTATAACACCTCATGGGTGGAGGGATATAAGGCCGGACGTCACAACGGTAACTGGTAACCTTGACTTTCTCCGGGAGCACCGAAAGCTCAAAGGAAATAATGAAAGCACCAGTATCCACGATTTGACCGTTGACCTTGCGCGTAATGCGCCGGACATCAGTCACGTGACGGTGCCGCATATCCTCCTTGAGCTCCTCGTCAGTGTTCAGAATCAGGTCCCGGTGGAAAATAACTCCTCGGACCAGATTCAGGGACGTGTGCTTTTCCACTTTGACGGGAATTTCGCCAAAGTGGTCACATTTCAAAAGTTGTTCTACTTGCTCACCAGTCCTAGTCTTGAGCAACAGGCTACCGTTCCTCATCTTTTGTACCTTCTCAAGCTCACCATAGACACCTGCTATGTGGCGAGAAAACAAAATACTCTTTACCAGCTTGAAATCACCCCCATCTGTTCTGGTAGCGACCAGAAACTTGGGGGTGTTAGCACCCAGATTTTCACGCACAGATTGTTCCCAGGGGGTTGATCCCCGTAGGGAAGCAAATGTTAAAGACTTGGGTGTAGGAACACCCTGTTTGGGTGTAGGTCCACCCTGGTTGGGGATTTTTCTTTTGGAACCCATGGCCAGATCATCCTCCCCGAATGCCACCGACATCCGATCACGGGCTGTCACAGTAGGCGCTACCCAGCCAGGGCAAGGCCCGCCTAGCTTGGAAGGCATTGCCCGGGGGTCCGATGTTTTACAATGCCGTATCGGCATGTACCCCTTGGCATATACTGGATATTACAGCTCAGACATTCGGCTGTGCGGGGACCTGCGTAGTCAGGCGGATACTACTGAACGGGTACATGGCACACCCACCTGTCGGCGCGGCCAAGACCGGAACAGGCTTTCGAGCGTAGTCGCTAGCGTAAGTGGCCCATCCCCTAACAGCACGCACATATAGAAATTTCGGTTGCCAGACCCTGAAAGCAGTGACGGAAAGAAGTGCGATATAACCTAATGAGAGTTATACCGCACGGGTGTATGTCTTTTAGAGCTGACTGTCAAACCCTCGAAAGGGGACCGTTCCGAGAAGCCCATTTAGTCGCCTTTTACGACTGGCAGGGAGTACCGTGGATGTATTCGCTCCCTCCCACCCACTGGGGGTCCAATTCACAAAACAACGCGGAGTCCTTAAAGTATAGCCAAGGTCGCCCCTTTTAGTCGCCTCTTACGACAGGCAGGGGATACCGTGGGTGTATTCTAAACCCCCCACCCACAGGGGGAGATGCCGTAACGTCAAGTGGTGTCATAGGCCTTCTCGAGGTCAAAGAAAACAGCGACTAGGTGCTGTCTCCGGAGAAAAGCGTCCTGTATGGCGGCCTCCAGGCGTACCAGATGGTCATTGGTACACCGAGACGCCCTGAAACCACACTTGTATTGAGACAGGAGTCCCCGTTTCTCCAGGACCCACACAAGGCGCCGATTGACCATCCTTTCAAAGAGCTTGCACAGACCGTTAGTGAGACAAATAGGTCTGTAACTCCCTGTCAATTTGGGATCCTTATCGGGCTTCAGGATAGGTATAATGATACCTTCCTGCCATTGCGCTGGAAACACACCGTCCAACCAGATTCGGTTATACACCCTAAGAAAATAACGAATGCTCTCATCATTAAGGTGTTTAAGCATTTGGTTGTGAATATTATCCGGGCCAGGAGACGTGTCCATGCAGAGCGCCAGCGCTCCGCGGAGTTCCCACTCCGTAAAGGGCACGTTGTACTCCTCCGAAGCGCGGGAAGCAAAACTAAGCTGGAAACGTTCCGCTTCGCGCCTCAGGGCCACGAAGGCAGGGTCATAGTTATCGGAACCGGATATATCCGCAAAATACGAGGCGAGATGGTTTGCAACGCTATAAGGATCTGTAACCAATTCATTATCAATGGAAAATCCCGGTACAGTAGAAGATGTCTGAATTCCCGAAATGCGCCGTAGTTTAGTCTACACTTGAGAGGAGGGGATATGTGCCGTAATAGAAGACACATACCGTTCCCAGGATTGTTTCTTACTCTGGCGAATAGGAATCCGTGCCTTGGCACGAAATTTCTTAAACGCCACCAAATTGACCATGGTTGGACACCGACGGTAGTGCTTATGAGCTCGACGACGGTCTCTTATAGCCGCTGCAATATCCTCTGTCCACCAAGGGACGAGTTTGCGACGAGGAGTCCCAGAAAAGGATGAAATGTACTCCTCGGCGGCAGCAAGAAGCACATCGGTGATGTGCTGTACCTCGTCATCGACGCTCCGGCAACCAAGATCAACAAACACAGCTCGTTCTTGAAACGAGGGCCAATTTGCCCGCTTAAGCACCCAACGACTGGGGAACTCCACGGGCTTCTGGTTCAGAAGTGTAAGAACGATCGGGAAATGGTCATTGTCACAGAGGTCGTCGTGCACATTCCAACCAAATAGGGGGAGCAGCGCACGGCTACACACACTCAAGTCAATGTGTGAGTACGTGCCGTGCGCTAAGCTAAAATGTGTAGCTTCCCCTGTATTTAATAGACATAAATCCATCCCTTGAATTAAGCCCTCCACGTCCCTTCCTCTGGGGCAGGAAGATGGTGATCCCCATTGGGGGTGATGAGAGTTGAAATCACCCACGAGTAGGAAAGGGACTGGAAGTTGATCAACAAGATCGAAGACGTCATGAATATCAAGGGGTTGGTTCGGTGGAAGGTACACGTTACAAACAGTTGTCATAGCAGGCAAGGACACGCGAACTGCAATAGCTTCCAGAGGAGTGGCGAGTGGAAACTCTTCACTATAGCAGTCGGAGCAAACGAAGGTACAAACGCCCCGGAAGCCCGGGCGGCGTCTTGTCGCTCTTTAGAGTATAGTCGGAAACCTCTCAGAACAGTCTCGTGATCAGGTCTGAGGTTTGTTTCCTGTAGGCAGACTATACTCGCTGCGTATTGGGCAATAAGCTGACGGAGCTCTGTCAAATGCCTGTCATAACTGTTACAATTCCACTGTAACAGTGCCATTGTGTGGACTTAGGGAATAACGTGGAGCAGCAAGCTACAACTTAGACTCAGGAGGATCATCAGCCACTACGTCGACTATAATCTCCATGTCCTCAGGCGAGGTCATGGAGTGAATCGACTCAGTGGAAGATTTCCTAGACGCAGTTCGTCGGCGGGGGGATCTCCGTGGGGAGCGCGTAGATCTGGGGACCGAAATGTCCCCAGGCGCAGAAGCATCCACAGGTGGTGGCGCGGATGGCTTCCCCTTTTTTGAGGAAAGGGAAAGGGAATGCGTAGTGCGGGGTCCCTTCTTACCCGCCTCTTTAAGATATATAGACGGGTCAGGAGCCGAATTCCTGACCCTGGTCGACGATGCCGCCTCCGCCGGCTTCGGCGCGGCTTTCGACGACCGTTTGGGTGGGGAGAAAGTCTTCGACTTTCTCCCGAGTGGGGAGTAAGTCTTCAACTTCCTCTCCTGCTGTGCGGGCGGAGCAGCCTTCGCTCGCACAGCCTTCGTGCTGGCCGAAGGTGGAGTTGAAGTCACCTTCGGGCTTTCCGTTATAATCTTAGGAGCTGGTTTCGGAACAGGAAACTCAGTTGCAGGTTTCACAGCTGGTACAAAAGATGAGGTAGCCGGGACCAAATTTGGTATTATGGCTCTATAATCAATCGTTGGAGAAGGCGAAGTCGTGTTACGGTACTTCTTGCGGGCCTCCTGGTAGGTGAGACCATCCAGGGTTTTGATCTCCTGGATTTTCTTCTCACTCAGGAAGACAGGGCAGTTCCTGTCCCGAGGAGAATGAAATCCAGGGCAATTAGTGCACTGATAAGGTGTTGTGCACTCTTCCGCTTCGTGTGGTACCTTACCGCATGTTCCGCAGATTGCGGGGCTCGAGCATCGGGATAACATGTGCCCGAACTTCTGGCACTTATAACACCTCATTGGTGGAGGGATATAAGGCCGTACGTCACAACGGTAACTTGTAACCTTGACTTTCTCCGGGAGCACCGAAAGCTCAAAGGAAATAATGAAAGCACCAGTATCCACGATTTGACCATTGACCTTGCGCGTAATGCGCCGGACATCAGTCACGTGACGGTGCCGCATATCCTCCTTGAGCTCCTCGTCAGTGTTCAGAATCAGGTCCCGGTGGAAAATAACTCCTCGGACCAGATTCAGGGACGTGTGCTTTTCCACTTTGACGGGAATTCTGCCAAAGTGGTCACATTGCAAAAGTTGTTCAACTTGCTCTCCAGTCCTAGTCTTCAGCAACAAGCTACCGTTCCTCATCTTTTGTACTTTCTCAAGCTCACCATAGACACCTTCTATGTGGCGAGAAAACAAAATACTCTGTACCAGCTTGAAATCACCCCCATCTGTTCTGGTAGCTACCAGAAACTTGGGGGTGTTAGCACCCAGATTTTCACGCACAGATTGTTCCCAGGGGGTTGATCCCCGTAGGATGATGATGATGATAATTGTTGTTTTAAGGGGCCTAACGTCTAGGTTATCGGCCCCTGATGGTTTGGTGATCGTGAAGATGAAAATGAAAAGCGAACTTAAAACTAAAACTAACTTCTAACCTACATACTACAAGAAGAAATGGAAAACTAAAGGAGAATAAGGCAAATAAAGGACAGGAGGAAAGTAAATGCCCTCAACCCTCGAAGAAGGTGGATTGAGGGACTTGGAAGGAAGGAGAGCCATGAAAGGCAGATAGGAAAGTGAAAGAGGAGATGATGATGATGATGATAATTGTTGTTTTAAGGGGCCTAACATCTAGGTTATCGGCCCCTGATGGTTTGGGTGATCGTGAAGATGAAAATGAAAAGCGAACTTAAAACTAAAACTAACTACTAACCTACATACTAGAAGAGGAAATGGAAAACTAAAGGAGAATAAGGCAAATAAAAGGACAGAAGGAAAAGAAATGCCCTCAACCCTCGGAGAAGGCGGATTGAGGGACTTGGAAGGAAGGAGAGCCATGAAAGGCATATAGGAAAGTGAAAGAGGAGAGGGTCCGCCCCAAAGGTAAGGGACAAAAGGGGACAACGGACCCGGCTCAGGAATACCTCGGGGTCGCCAACTCCCGAACTCACCAGCCGTGAGCCCCTGAGGGTGTAGCATTATCTAGGGTGCACCAGAAGGGGTGGGGCTACATACACCCTGCCTCCTTAAGGGCCTAGAGCACAAGGCAGGAGGTAAAAGGAAGAGAAAAAGAAGGCTGACCCCTCGCAGAAGGAGGGTATCAGAAAAGATGAGACAAGGGCCAATTAAGGCGGGAAAGGAAGAGACTCCCTAGGCCTCGGATACCCTAATACCCTCGGGGTCGGAAGAGAACAAGAGTTGACCAAGTGAGGTCGACAGGAAAGAAGACAGAGATGATGATGATAATTGTTGTTTTAAGGGGCCTAACATCTAGGTTATCGGCCCCTAATGATCTGGGTGATAGCGAAGATGATAATGAAACGGAAACCAGAACGAAAATTAAGTGAGACGGAAAATACTTACAAAAAGGAACTCGGATTGAAACGACTCACAAATTGTTCTTACAAAAGGGAATTTAGAACGAAAAGATTCACAAAAGGAATAGATTGAAAAATACCCACAAAATGAAGGCTAGGTTCAAAATACGTACAAAATGCAATGTAGCGTCGAAATACTTACAAAATGCAACTGAAATTCAAAATACTTACAAAATGCAAATGAGATCGAAAACACGTACAAAATGCAATTGAGGTTCAAAATACTTACAAAATGCAATTGAAATTGAAAATACACAATGCAATTCAGATTGAAATAGGCCTTATCCCAGTTCCAATCCAAATTATTCACAAAGTGCAATCGAAATTCAAAATACTTACAAAATGCAATTGAAATTGAAAATGCTTACAAAATGTACGGTGATTCCAACGACTCATGTGGATTGACAATACTTACAAAAAGCAATTTAGATTGAAAATACTTGACAAAATGTAATTTAGATTCAAAATACCCACAAAATGCAATTGAGAATCAAAATATGTGCAAAATGCCCCCAAACAAAATGCAATTTAGATTCAAAATTCGTGCGAAATGCGGTTTTGGTTGAAAATACTTACAAAATGCAATTGAAATTCAAAATAGTCACTAAAAGGCCCCGCAACCTGCATTGAAAGACTTACTAAAAAGCAATTTAGATTGTCAATCTTTACAAAATGCAATTGAGGTTGAAAACAATCGCGAGATGTAATTTAGATCGAAAAAACTTACAAAATGCAACATAGATCAAAAATGCCTTAATCGATAAAAGGGAATTTAGATACACGGTGATTCGAGTAACAAAAACAGTGCGGGAATATTAAAGAGAAAAGGAAATAGAAGGAAAAGAGGAGAGGGGAGGGGAGAGAGGAGAAGGTCCGCCCCAAAGGGAAGGGACAAAAGGGGAAAACGGACCCAGCTCAGGAATCCCTCGGGGTCGCCAACGCCCGAACTCACCAGCCGTGAGCCCCTGAGGGTGTAGCATTATCGACGGTGCACCAGAAGTGGTGGGGCTACATACACCCTGCCTCCTTAAGGGCCTTGAGCACAAGGCAGGAGGTAAAAGGAAAAGAACAAGAAGGCTGACCCCTCACAGAAGGAGGGTATCAGGAAAGATGAGACAAGGGCCAATTAAGGCGGGAAAGGAAGAGACTCCCTAGGCCTCGGATACCCTAATACCGTCGGGGTCGGAAGAGAACAAGAGTTGACCAAGGAAGGTCGACAGGAAAGAAGAAAGAGAGGAGCCCGGCACAAGTAAGTGGAAGCAATGCCGGACTCAGCTGGGGCCCCGTGGTCGCCAACCCACAACCCACTAGATGTGAGCCCCTGGGGGCAGGAAAGAGGAGAGGGTCCGACCCAAAGGTAAGGGACAAAAGGGGAAAAAACGGACCCAGCTCAGGAATCCCTCGGGGTCGCCAACTCCCGAACTCACCAGCCGTGAGCCCCTGAGGGTGTAGCATTATCTAGGGTGCACCAGAAGTGGTGGGGCTACATACACCCTGCCTCCTTAAGGGCCTAGAGCACAAGGCAGGAGGAAAAAGGAAGAGAAAAAGAAGGCTGACCCCTCGCAGAAGGAGGGTATCAGAAAAGATGAGGCAAGGGCCAGTTAAGGCGGGAAAGGAAGTGACTCCCTAGGCCTCGGATACCCTAATACCATCGGGGTCGGAAGAGAACAAGAGTTGACCAAGTGAGGTCGACAGGAAAGAACACAGAGAGGAGCCCGGCACAAGTAAGTGGAAGCAATGCCGGACTCAGCTGGGGCCCCGTGGTCGCCAACCCACGCCCACTAGAAGTGAGCCCCTGGGGGGGATCCCCGTAGGGAATCAAATGTTAAAGACTTGGGTGTAGGACCAACCTGTTTGGGTGTAGGTCCACCCTGGTTGGGGATTTTTCTTTTTGAACCCATGGCCAGATCATCCTCCCCGAATGCCACCGACATCCGATCACGGGCCGTCACAGTAGGCGCTACCCAGCCAGGGCAAGGCCCGCCTAGCTTGGAAGGCATTGCCCGGGGGTCCGATGTTTTACAATGCCGTATCGGCATGTACCCCTTGGCATATACTGGATTTTACAGCTCAGACATTCGGCTGTGCGGGGACCTGCGTAGTCAGGCGGATACTACTGCACGGGTACATGGCACACCCACCTGTCGGCGCGGCCAAGACCGGAACAGATGATGATGATAATTGTTGTTTTAAGGGGCCTAACATCGAGGTTATCGGCCCCTAATGATCGGGGTGATAGCGAAAATGATAATGAAATGGAAACCAGAACAAAATTATCGAAGACTGAAAATACGTACAAAAAGGAACTCACATGGAAACAGCTCACAATATGGTCCTACAAAAGGGAATTTAGAACGAAAAGTTGCACAAAAAGAATAGATTGAAAAAGACCCACAAAACGGAGGCTAGATTCAAAATACGCACAAAATGCAAAGTAGCGCCGAAATACTTACAAAATGCAACTGAAATTCAAAATACTTACAAAATGCAAATGAGATCGAAATTACGTACAAAATGCAATTGAGGTTCAAAATACTTACAAAATGCAATTGAAATTGAAAATACACAATGCAATTCAGATTGAAATATCCCAGTTCCAATCCAAATTATTCACAAAGTGCAATTAAAATTCAAAATACTTACAAAATGCAATTGAAATTGAAAATGCTTACAAAATGTACGGTAGATTCAAACGACTCATGTGGATTGACAATACTTACAAAAAGCAATTTAGATTGAAAATACTTGACAAATGTAATTTAGATTCAAAATACCCACAAAATGCAATTGAGAATCAAAATATGTGCAAAATGCCCACCAAACAAAATGCAATTTAGATTCAAAATTCGTGCGAAATGCGGTTTTGGTTGAAAATACTTACAAAATGCAATTGAAATTCAAAATGCTCACTAAAATGCCCTGACGCCTGCATTGAAAGACTTACTAAAAAGCAATTTAGATTGTCAATCTTTACAAAATGCAATTGAGGTTGAAAACAATCGCGAGATGTAATTTAGATCGAAGAGACTTACAAAATGCAACATAGATCAAAAATGCCTTAAAAAAAAGTGGTAAAAGGGAATTTAGATACACGGTGATTCGAGTAACAAAAACAGGGCGGGAATCTTAAAGAGAAAAGGAAATAGAAGGAAAAGAGGAGAGGAGAGGAGAGGGGAGAGAGGAGAAGGTCCGCCCCAAAGGGAAGGGACAAAAGGGGGAAAACGGACCCAGCTCAGGAATCCCTCGGGGTCGCCAACGCCCGAACTCACCAGCCGTGAGCCCCTGAGGGTGTAGCATTATCGACGGTGCACCAGAAGTGGTGGGGCTACATACACCCTGCCTCCTTAAGGGCCTTGAGCACAAGGCAGGAGGTAAAAGGAAAAGAAAAAGAAGGCTGACCCCTCGCAGAAGGAGGGAATCAGAAAAGATGAGACAAGGGCCAATTAAGGCGGGAAAGGAAGAGACTCCCTAGGCCTCGGATACCCTAATACCGCCGGGGTCGGAAGAGAACAAGAGTTGACCAAGGGAGGTCGACAGGAAAGAAGAAAGAGAGGAGCCGGCACAAGTAAGTGGAAGCAATGCCGGACTCAGCTGGGGCCCCGTGGTCGCCAACCCACAACCCACTAGATGTGAGCCCCTGGGGGGAGACCGGAACAGGCTTTCGCGCGTAGTCGCTAGCGTAAGTGGCCCATCCCCTAACAGCACGCACATAGAGAAATTTTGGTTGCCAGACCCTATAAGCAGTGACGGAAAGAAGTGCGATATAACCTAATGAGAGTTATACCGCACGGGTGTATGTCTTTTAGAGCTGACTGTCAAACCCTCGAAAGTGGACCGTTCCGAGAAGCCCTTTTAGTCGCCTTTTACGACTGGCAGGGAGTACCGTGGGTGTATTCGCTTCCTCCCACCCACTGGGGGTCCAATTCACAAAACAACGCGGAGTCCTTAAAGTATAGCCAAGGTCGCTCCTTTTAGTCGCTTCTTACGACAGGCAGGGGATACCGTGGGTGTATTCTAAACCCCCCACCCACAGGGGGGGATTATACTAAATGACATGGATAAGTACATCATTAGGCGGAAATTTCAAGAGTATTGCGTAGTGAAGAATGAAATACCAACGGTAGGGAAATTACGATCTGTTCTCCACGATGAGATAGATTACAAGGGGAGTCGCGAACATCTGAGACAAGTGCTTCATTCGATAGGTTTCAAATTCAAGAAGCGTCAGAATAAAAGGAAAATATTAAAGGAAAAAGGCGATATTGTGTTAAGAGATCAGTGTACCTGAGAACCTTACAAGAGAATGACGAGCTAGGTGACAAGAAAAGACCTGTTATATTCTTGGACGAAACTTATATCCATCCATCATACACGGTAAAGAAGTGTTGGCAGGACGAGGCAACTGAAGGCGTCCTGACTTCAGACAGTGCAGGCCAGAGGTGGATCATAGTTCACGCGGGCAGTGAAAACCGGTTTGTACCAGGCGGACTGGGCATGTTCGAATCTAAAACTAAATCTGGTGATTACCACGATGAAATGAACAGCAAGAACTTCATCACCTGGCTTAAAACACAGCTGGTACCGAATATACCAGGTAATTGTATCATAGTGGTGGACAATGCGTCGTACCACACACTGCAGATTAATAAATCACCTACATCAAACAGCAGGAAATACGAAATCCAGACCTGGCTAACGACGAATAACATCACTTTTGATGAGATGATGATGATGATGATAATTGTTGTTTTAAGGGGCCTAACATCTAGGTTATCGGCCCCTGATGGTATGGGTGATCGTGTAGATGAAAATGAAAAGCGAACTTAAAACTAAAACTAACTAATAACCTACATACTAGAAGAAGAAATGATAACTAAAGGAGAATAAGGCAAATAAAATGACAGAAGGAAAAGAAATGCCCTCAACCCTCTGAGAAGGCGGATTGAGGGACTTGGAAGGAAGGAGAGCCATGAAAGGCATATAGGAAAGTGAAAGAGGAGAGGGTCCACCCCAAAGGTAAGAGACAAAAGTGGAAAACGGACCCAGCTCAGGAATCCCTCGGGGTCGCCAACTCCCGAACTCACCAGCCGTGAGCCCCTGAGGGTGCAGCATTATCTAGGGTGCACCAGAAGTGGTTGGGGCTACATACACCCGGCCTCCTTAAGGGCCTAGAGCACAAGGCAGGAGGTAAAAGGAAGAGAAAAAGAAGGCTGACCCCTCGCAGAAGGAGGGTATCAGAAAAGATGAGACAAGGGCCAATTAAGGCGGGAAAGGAAGAGACTCCCTAGGCCTCGGATACCCTAATACCGTCGGGGTCAGAAGAGAACAAGAGTTGACCAAGTGAGGTCGACAGGAAAGAAGACGGAGAGGAGCCCGGCACAAGTAAGTGGAAGCAATGCCGGACTCAGCTGGGGCCCCGTGGTCGCCAACCCACGCCCACAAGATGTGAGCCCCTGGGGGACTTTCGATGAGAGTCTACGCAAATATGAACTACTGAACGTAGTGAAATTGCATAAACCAGCGCCAGTATTCGCCGTGGACGATTACTTGAAGTCACTGAGTCACTCAGTGGTACGATTACCTCCATATCACTGTGATCTGAACCCTACAGAATTAATATGGAGTGTTGTGAAGCGTCGTATTGCTGACAAGAATGTGAACCAGTCATCCAAGGACATAGAGCGTAGTCTATCACAAGAGACGCTTTTGCGACGGTTACGGAGGAGGAATGGAAAAAGGAGTGTGGTCACGTCGATAAGTTACGAGCCGAGTACTGGAAGAGGGACGGATTGCTGGAGACACGGAAGAATTCATAATCTATATTGGCAATGACAGTGAATCGGACTCTGAAAATGATTCAAGCAGTGACGGTTCAGTTCAGAGTGTAATGTCAGGAATAGAGGAATTGGAAGATTAGGATTCAACTAACAGTACCAGCGATTCCTAATACCTACCTACAACATCGAGAACATTATCAAGAATACCCATATAGAGCAATGACTTAAGCACTCAAAAATAGATTTTTCATTTGTAAACAACATTGAAGGAGAGCCAAGAAAGGCACATGTGAAAGGAAAAGAGGAGAGGGCCCACCCCAAAGGCAATGGAAAAAGGGGAAAAACCGGACCCAGCTCAGGAATCCCTCGGGGTCGCCAACTCCCGAGCTCACCAGCTGTGAGCCCTTGAGGGTGTAGCACTATCCAGGGCGCACCAGAACTGGTGTGGATACACACACCCTGCCTCCTTGAGGGCCTTGAGCAGAAGGGAGGAGATATCATGAAAATAAAAAGAAGGGTGACCCTTCGAAGAGAGGGATCAGGAAAGATGAGAGAAGGGCCAATTAAGGCGAGAAAGGAAGAGACTCCCTAGGCCTCGGATACTATAATACCGTCGGGGTCGGAAGAGAACAAGAGTTGACCAAGAGAGGTCGACAGGAAAGAAGACTGAGAGAAGCCCGGCACAAGTGGAAGCAATGCCGGACTCAGCCGGGGTCCCGTGGTCGCCAACCCACGTCCCACTAGATGTGAGCCGGGGGGGAATTGTACACAATTAATACACCACATTTAGAAATATAGCATACCGGCAGCGGTAGCTACGTACGCTAAAGCGCAGATCTAGGCCATGGGGCCAAGCTCTCCATGAACTCAGTAGACATGGGTTCGATCCCCACCGTCGGTCGTCCTCGAAATGGTTTTCCGTGGTTTCCCATTTTCATCTCCAGATAAATGCTGGTACGGTTCCTTCTGACAGGCCACGGCCGCTTCTTTCCAGATCCTTGCCCAGTTTCATTCACCATCATTCATTTCATCTCTCCTCATTACCTCCTCTCATGCGGTTGGCGTCAGTTAGGGCATCCGACCGTAAAAGGCATCCGCCACAAAGAATTTTATCGCATATCATCCCCGATCGCGTTTCTTCAACGGGAATAATAAGGGGCAGAGATACATTTACAAATATAGCATGTGAAACATATGGTACCTTCAATGGGGAACCTAACAGAGGTTACATTTCAAAATGTTACTCTTATGAATATAATCAATGATCCAGCAAAGATTTATTTAAATCCTTTCTAAATATGTATTTCTTTCTTTCTTTCTTTCTTTCTTTCTTTCGGGATGTTATTCATTTCCCGGTTAACATACAAGCTTATGCCTGTCTGGAACACACTGTTTGATTAATATAATTAGTTAAATGGAAATATTTAAAAGTGTGGCTCTACCAGTTGAAAAAAGCAGCGCACCTGAAGGAAATAGAGGACTGTGACGTACTTTTTTCATATTTAGGCTATTAGATCGATGTTGTGCTTTGGTGGAAATTTATGAAGTAATCTTGAAGTGAATAAATACTGGTCCATTTACATAAAATGATGCTGATATTTATTTTAAAATGAGCGTCCATGAAGGGAATTTGATATTCCCCGTAGAAACGCTACATCAACGGCAACAGCGCATTCACAGTCCACTCTCTCGCTCAAGCTCGCCCTCCTCTCTGTCACACTGGCTGACAGAGCTAGCGCTGTCACCAGGGTCTCACTTCAAGTTGCTGAGCTCTAGTCATCTAGTTAAGCTAATTATGTCACCAGTCTCCCGGAGGCAATTTTTGTTACCCATACAACGCAACTCCGTCAACGACGGATTAAGAAAAGCTAGTGATCAAATAAACATAACAAAATACCTACTTTTAAACGCGCCTTGTTGCGCTCAACCTCGTGAGGCATAACTGACAAGAGGCGGGTTCGATTCCCACCTCAGCCATCCTGGAAGTGGTTTTCCGTGGTTTCCCACTCTTACTTCACGCGAATACCGGGATGGCTCCTAAACAGTGGCGTTTTCTCCAATACCACGGGGTAAGCACCGCTTACCTAGCATATTCTCATAAAAATAAAGTTTATATTACGACTTTCTAACGCGCGAGGAACAGGATAATCGAAGCTTTGAATGAAGTTCCTCGTTCTCTACCTCAGTTTTTCACGATCGCCCACCACTACTTTGTAGAGAAATTGGAAAGAGTGCGGCTGGTTGCTATGACAACGGCTCTTGTGTACCTCTAGGAGGCTTCTGGCGCTTCTGGCCCAAACACCGCTATGGCCGATGGAGTGGTACACTAACAATGTCAGGTCGTCCTTGATTGGCTAAGGCAGGGGGTGTGGCGTTCCATAGCCACATGCCTGTCGTCAAGACAAGTCAAAGCTGGTAGCAAGGTCTGCTTCGATTTCTACAGCGTACCAAGCTTACCCTCGTGAGCGTGGAATACCAGCACTGCTTGTTATTTGGCGCGCTTCTCCAGTCCCCACCCTCCATCGCGTGGTTGTTCACCCCAAGAGAAAGTTTCTGACCATCAGACCCCACCTTTGATGAGCGCGTTAGTTGCAATTCTGCATCGTCCGGTATAGGGTACTCACAACTGTATGTTTTTGAGTGCAATTAGCAAAATTTAGTATACGGTACCGTAACTAGATATTATTATGTTTGAGTGTATAGTGCGTTGAACAAATTACCGTACTTAATAAATTATCATGTTTAGCGAGTAGTAGCCTACGGTACGTAAATATCCTTTTAGTTTGTAGTTCGTTGTGTAAGTTACGATTATCATATTTTAAAGTAAGAGTGTTAATCGTTGAGAATGTGTGCGTGTGTTTATTATAATAGTAGCTAAATAAGCATAGAGTTATATTAATATTTGTTACATCGATGTAGGAACATTCTTTGCCATGGAAAATAATCCTGTATCTAGAGTAGACACTGCCAGTGACTGTATAGTGTGTGATATCCTAAACACGGATTTTAGTACCCGTCCTTTCGAACAGAAACGGGATATTATAAAGCGGGGAAGGCCAACACCGAACATTAATATCAGTACAACTGGTAAACATTATTTGAGGCATTTTCATACAAATCACTACGAGAAACACACTTGGTTAGCGGGATGTAGTGACACAAATAAATTATTTTGTTGGCCTTGTCTCCTTTTCGGAACGGAAAAGAATGTATGGAGTAGGACTGGATACAATGACATGGGGAACTTCCATAAAGCCGTAAAGAAACACAGTTTATCACAAAATCATTTGCAGGCAATTGTTTCAGAAAAAACATTCGGCAAAGTGAGGATGGATTGTTTACTAGATCAGCAGAAGGACATTCGAAACCGCCAACACAACGAATTGGTACTTAAAAAACAGGGACATTCTAAAGCGTTTTGTAGATGTTGTGTGTTACCTAGCGAAACAAGAGCTCCCATTTAGAGGCCACAATGAATCAAGTGAGTCATCGAATCAAGGAAACTATGTAGAGCTAGTTAAACTCGTTAGTCAGTATGATTTGCCACTCAAACAACACTTAGAAAACTCGTCCGTTTTTACTGGGATGTCAAATATCATTCAGAATGATTTGATTGAAGCTGTATCAAAAATTGTTGGCCTAGAGATAAGAAATGAAATAGGTAAAGCTAAATATGTTTCTATAATTCTTGATGAAACTACAGACTTGAGTACTTTTTCTCAGTTGTCCTGTGTCTTTCGGTATGTAAGCACAGATTGTAAAGTTGAAGAAAGATTCATGGGTTTCATAGACGTTACAGAAAATCGTACTGCGGCTGCTTTGTACAATATTGTGCAGACTTTCGTTGAAGAATATGACTGTAAAAGTAAATTGATAGCGCAAAGTTACGACGGAGCTGCAGTTATGGCAGGTCATTTAAATGGTCTGCAGAGTAAAGTTCGAGACACTTATCCACACGCTATTTTTGTTCACTGCATGGCTCATAGATTAAATTTAGTGTTGTCCCAGTCATCGTGTGCAATTAAAGAATGCAGAATATTTTTCAGCACATTAAATGGTTTAGCAACTTTCTTTTCTAAGTCATCAAAACGAACGAAAGCACTCGATGAAGAGGTAAGCAGAAGGTTGCCTCGATCTTCAATTCGTTGGAATTTTCACTCCCGATTAGTACGTACAGTACATGACCATCGAATCGATTTGATTGCCTTGTTTGATAAGATAACTGACCCTGATGAAAAATGGGACCAGGAATCGATGACAGCTGCCAATGGTTTTCAGGTATTATTGAAGAGCTTCGAGTTCAATTTTCTTTTGAATGTTTTCGCAGATATTTTCCCGCATAGTGAGGTTTTATTTGGGATAATTCAAACAAAAGCTCACGACGTTGGATACTGTAAGGATAAAGTAAATGAGTTCACTACCCTACTGCAAACTAAACGGGAAGATTTCTGCAAATTGTGGGACTTAACAAATAGCGATATCGAAGTGCAGGAACCGAGCAAAAAACGCCTAAAGAACAACGTGGACGCTGAAACATCTTATCGAAGACTATACTTTGAAATCATTAACACGTTAGTGCAACAATTAAGTGATAGGTTCAGAAGCTTAGGATCTCTGCAGTTTTTGGAACTACTAAGTCCTAAGAATTTTGTAACTTATAGGAACACTTTTCCTGAGTCTGGGCTTCAGTCTCTTAGGAGTATATATGCTAACTTTTTTGACTTCGTTGCTTTGAGAGCTCAACTCATTGCCGTATATCAATCAAGCGAATTCAGTGGGAAAAGTGCACAAGAACTTTCAAAATTCATTAGTTTGAATGACTTAATTGGGGCGTATGGGGAAGTTTTTAACCTATGCAAACTAGTACTAACAATTCCGGCGTCTAGTGCATCAGTGGAAAGAACGTTTTCTACCATGAAACGTATAAAAACCTTCACCCGAAACTCAATGCATCAAGAAAGACTTTCACATCTCGCGCTTCTTTCCATTGAAAAGGAGTTGTTGTGCAGCCTACAGGGGAACACTGATTTTTACGACCGCGTAATTGATGAATTCGCAAAGAGGGAGATAAGAATTGAACTTCGCTACAAGTGATCCGCCAAGGTAAACAGTGACATTAATTAATTTTGTACTATTTGGTGCATGGATATTTCAAAATTAAGACTGTACAACAGGGATGGCAAATGCATATTCACTTCACTTGTAATTTCTCGTCGGAGAAATCGCTTGCTTATAAGAAATTATCTCGATAATTTAGTGAATGTTTTACTTTGAAATGCATATTTTTCAAATTATTTGAATAGTGTTTTACGTAATATATTTTTGCATTAACGGCAACTTCTTTTCTAATGCAATAACCAACAACTATTTCTTAAATAATGTGATACCGGTAAGTCTTTAAAATATTATTCAAATTATACGGATGTACATTTAAAATGCTCTATCCTTTACACCTACTATTTGAATATCATGTGAATGATATTCAGGCTGGCTGCGTGGCTCAGGGGTAACGTTCTCGCTTGCTGAGGCCAAGGTTGCAGGTTCGTATCCTGGCGCAGTCAGCTGGCATTTGAGGGTGCGCAAATGCGAGGGAGCCGTGTCAGTAGATTTACTGGCACGTTAAAGATCCCCTTCGGGGCAAAATTCCGGCACCCCGGCGTCTCTAAAAGCCAGAGTAGTTAAAAGGGACGTAAAACCAATAACATTATTATTATTATTATTATTATTATTGAATGATATTCAGAGCAACTTTTCGGGTTGTTGGTCTACTCTGAAGATTCCTACGCCGGCCGTGAAAGCCTACTTCAGTATAATTTGAGGGATATTTGCAAAGAAATATTAACCGAACATGCAATATAATGTCATTAGGTTATCTATTACTAAGAGCATGTTTATTATTTTAATGTTTACTTAGGTCCCATAATAGAACATAATAATGTTATTGGTTTTACGTCCATGTTAACTACTGAGGCTCTTAGAGACGCTGGGGTGCCGGAATTTTGCCACGAAGGGAATCTTTAACGTGCCAGTAAATCTACTTACACGGCTTCTTCGCATTTGCGCACCCTCAAATAGCGACTGACTGCACCGGGTTTCCATCCCGCTATCTTGTGCTCAGCAGGCGAGAACGTTGCCGCTGAGCCACGCAGCCAGTCATAATAGAAAATGTACGGGTAATAACCTGAACGTTTAGCTCCTTAGACCAAGAAATGCGAACAACAAAAACACAAACCACCACACTGTTCAATCGTCAAATAACACACGATCAGAAAAGATGATGATGATGATAATTGTTGTTTTAAGGGGCCTAACATCTAGGTTATCGGCCCCTGATGGTTTGGGTGATCGTGAATATGAAAATGAAAAAGCGCTCTTAAAACTAAAACTAATTACTAACCTACATACTAGAAGAAGAAATGGAAAACTAAAGGAGAATAAGGAAAATAAAGGACAGGAGGAAAAGAAATGCCCTCAACCCTCGAAGAAGGCGGATTGAGGGACTTGGAAGGAAGGAGAGCCATGAAAGGCAGATAGGAAAGTGAAAGAGGAGAGGGTCCGCCCCAAAGGTAAGGGACAAAAGCGGAAAACGGACCCAGCTCAGGAATCCCTCGGGGTCGCCAACTCCCGAACTCACCAGCCGTGAGCCCCTGAGGGTGTAGCATTATCTAGGGTGCACCAAAAGTGGTGGGGCTACATACACCCGGCCTCCTTGAGGGCCTTAAGCAGAAGGCAGGAGATAACATGAAAAGAAGAAGAAGGCTGACCCCTCGCAGAAGGAGGGAATCAGAAAAGATGAGACAAGGGCCAATTAAGGCGGGAAAGGAAGAGACTCCCTAGGCCTCGGAAACCCTAATACCGTCGGGGTCGGAAGAGAACAAGAGTTGACCAAGTGAGGTCGACAGGAAAGAAGACAGAGAGGAGCCCGGCACAAGTAAGTGGAAGCAATGCCGGAC
The DNA here is from genome assembly GCA_946902985.2 of Meconema thalassinum. Classification (NCBI taxonomy): domain Eukaryota; kingdom Metazoa; phylum Arthropoda; class Insecta; order Orthoptera; family Tettigoniidae; genus Meconema; species Meconema thalassinum. The sequence continues at coordinate 477,503,176 of OX336392.1, read as the reverse complement.
TCAGCTGGGGCCCCGTGGTCGCCAACCCACGCCCACTAGTTGTGAGCCCCTGGGAGACGATCAGAAAAGCTCGCCAACCCTGTTGTTGAATAATTTAATAATAATTGATGATGATAATTGTTGTTTTAAGGGGCCTAACATCTAGGTTATCGGCCCCTGATGGTTTGGGTGATCGTGAAGATGAAAATGAAATGCGAACTTAAAACTAAAACTAACTACTAACCTACATACTAGAAGAAGAAATGGAAAACGAAAGGAGAATAAGGCAAATAAAGGACAGGAGGAAAAGAAATGCCCTCAACCCTCGAAGAAGGCGGATTGAGGGACTTGGAAGGAAGGAGAGCCATGAAAGGCAGATAGGAAAGTGAAAGAGGAGAGGGTCCGCCCCAAAGGTAAGGGACAAAAGGGGAAAACGGACCCAGCTCAGGAATCCCTCGGGGTCGCCAACTCCCGAACTCACCAGCCGTGAGCCCCTGAGGGTGTAGCATTATCTAGGGTGCACCAAAAGTGGTGGGGCTACATACACCCGGCCTCCTTGAGGGCCTTAAGCAGAAGGCAGGAGATAACATGAAAAGAAAAAGAAGGCTGACCCCTCGCAGAAGGAGGGAATCAGAAAAGATGAGACAAGGGCCAATTAAGGCGGGAAAGGAAGAGACTCCCTAGGCCTCGGATACCCTAATACCGTCGGGGTCGGAAGAGAACAAGAGTTGACCAAGGGAGGTCGATAGGAAAGAAGAAAGAGAGGAGCCGGCACAAGTAAGTGGAAGCAATGCCGGACTCAGCTGGGGCCCCGTGGTCGCCAACCCACAACCCACTAGATGTGAGCCCCTGGGGGGGTTGAATAATTTACTCCGCACTTAATATAGTTACATGGATGCGCATGCCTGAAACTGAAAAGGGAATAATGAGCTGTGCTGTATTACAATTTCTTCATTTTTTTTTAAATGTGAAGGTCTCATAATTATGTGTGTACGGTAGAGTAGTTGTTGCTACTTCAGACATCTACCTCTACGTTGACGAGGGCGTCGCTAGAACCGAGTGCTGAAGTTGCGTTAAGGTGCAAGCCTATACTTTCAGTCTTCTTCACAGCTTACCCTCGATAAAATACCACGCCACGCCACTGCTCCTAAATTAAGGCCACGACCACTTCCTTCCCAATCCTCATCTCAATTACAAATGCACACACTAATACAACCATCAAAAGAACACAGGTTATCAGACAAATTCCACACACACCCACGTACACTGGGCTACACAACCACGATGTTGTAAAGGCCATAAACGAAACAACAACATACAGCCTAAAGTGAGTACGTTAGTGCTGCACTTCTACAAGACCATATTAATAGCTAAAGAAAAGCACAATCTAAGAAACTGGGGGATTATTGCCGGCCTATGCCTCAAACCATTTTAAAACATTACAATTCTACGATCATCAGACTTCAGCGACACTATACAGCAGGGGTAGGTGTGGGTGAGCGGCAGCTCACCAACAAAAATATAATTATCAGAAAATTAAAAACCTAGGGTTATTGTCTTGTTCCGCCCACCCTAAAGTCATTACATAGGGCTGATGACCTTGACGTTCCTCTCTCATATGTGTATTGCAATATAATAAAACGGAATACTTCCTTTAGATCGACAGAAATTTGCCTCCCAGGTTCTCAAGTCTGCATCCGCTCTTTCCGTACAGTGTATGGTGTCTCCTTGTCAGCGTCTAAACCCTGATTATTATTGCAAACGTGTGGATTTGCATTCCACTGATTGTCGTACTTGACGTGGTTTTCCATTTCAACTCCAGGTAATTGCCACGAATGGTACCTACCCCCGAGATCATGACGGCATTCTTCGGAATTCCTAGTAAAACCCATTCTATGGAACCGTAGACCATAGCATTATTATGATGATGATGATAATTGTTGTTTTAAGGGGCCTAACATCTAGGTTATCGGCCCCTGATGGTTTGGGTGATCGTGAAGATGAAAATGGTGATGATGATGATGATAATTGTTGTTTTAAGGGGCCTAACATCTAGGTTATCGGCCCCTGATGGTTTGGGTGATCGTGAAGATGAAAATGAAAAGCGAACTTAAAACTAAAACTAAATACTAACCTACATACTAGAAGAAGAAATGGAAAACTAAAGGAGAATAAGGCAAATAAAGGACAGGAGGAAAAGAAATGCCCTCAACCCTCGAAGAATGCGGATTGAGGGACTTGGAAGGAAGGAGAGCCATGAAAGGCAGATAGGAAAGTGAAAGAGGAGAGGGTCCGCCCCGAAGGTAAGGGACAAAAGGGAAAAACGGACCCAGCTCAGGAATCCCTCGGGGTCGCCAACTCCCGAACTCACCAGCCGTGAGCCCCTGAGGGTGTAGCATTATCTAGGGTGCACCAGAAGTGGTGGGGCTACATACACCCTGCCTCCTTAAGGGCCTTGAGCACAAGGCAGGAGGTAAAAGGAAAAGAAAAAGAAGGCTGACCCCTCACAGAAGGAGGGTGTCAGGAAAGATGAGACAAGGGCCAATTAAGGCGGGAAAGGAAGAGACTCCCTAGGCCTCGGATACCCTAATACCGTCGGGGTCGGAAGAGAACAAGAGTTGACCAAGGGAGGTCGACAGGAAAGAAGAAAGAGAGGAGCCCGGCACAAGTAAGTGGAAGCAATGCCGGACTCAGCTGGGGCCCCGTGGTCGCCAACCCACGCCCACTAGAAGTGAGCCCCTGGGGGAGACTTCGACTTCCTCCCGAGTGGGGAGGAAGTCTTCAACTTCCTCCCCTGCTGTGCGGGCGGAGCAGCCTTCGCTCGCACAGCCTTCGTGCTGGCCGAAGGTGGAGTTGAAGTCACCTTCGGGCTTTCCGTTATAATGTTAGGAGCTGGTTTTGGAACAGGAAACTCAGTTGCAGGTTTCACAGCTGGAACAAAAGATGAGGTAGCCGGGACCAAATTTGGTATTATGGCGCTATAATCAATCGTTGGAGAAGGCGAAGTCGTGGTACGGTACTTCTTGCGGGCCTCCTGGTAGGTCAGACCATCCAGGGTTTTGATCTCCTGGATTTTCTTCTCACTCAGGAAGACAGGGCAGTTCCTGTCCCGAGGAGAATGAAATCCAGGGCAATTAGTGCACTGATAAGGTGTTGTGCACTCTTCCGCTTCGTGTGGTACCTTACCGCATGTTCCGCAGATTGCGGGGCTCGAGCATCGGGATAACATGTGCCCGAACTTCTGGCATTTATAACACCTCATTGGGGGAGGGATATAAGGCCGTACGTCACAACGGTAACTTGTAACCTTGACTTTCTCCGGGAGCACCGAAAGCTCAAAGGAAATAATGAAAGCACCAGTATCCACGATTTGACCATTGACCTTGCGCGTAATGCGCCGGACATCAGTCACGTGACGGTGCCGCATATCCTCCTTGAGCTCCTCGTCAGTGTTCAGAATCAGGTCCCGGTGGAAAATAACTCCTCGGACCAGATTCAGGGATGTGTGCTTTTCCACTTTGACGGGAATGTCGCCAAAGTGGTCACATTGCAAAAGTCGTTCAACTTGCTCACCAGTCCTAGTCTTGAGCAACAAGCTACCGTTCCTCATCTTTTGTACCTTCTCAAGCTCACCATAGACACCTTCTATGTGGCGAGAAAACAAAATACTCTTGACCAGCTTGAAATCACCCCCATCTGTTCTGGTAGCTACCAGAAACTTGGGGGTGTTAGTACCCAGATTTTCACGCACAGATTGTTCCCAGGGGGTTGATCCCCGTAGGGAATCAAATGTTAAAGACTTGGGTGTAGGACCACCCTGTTTGGGTGTACGTCCACCCTGGTTGGGGATTTTTCTTTTAGAACCCATGGCCAGATCATCCTCCCCGAATGCCACCGACATCCGATCACGGGCCGTCACAGTAGGCGCTACCCAGCCAGGGCAAGGCCCGCCTAGCTTGGAAGGCATTGCCCGGGGGTCCGATGTTTTACAATGCCGTATCGGCATGTACCCCTTGGCATATACTGGATTTTACAGCTCAGACATTCGGCTGTGCGGGGACCTGCGTAGTCAGGCGGATACTACTGAACGGGTACATGGCACACCCACCTGTCGGCGCGGCCAAGACCGGAACAGGCTTTCGAGCGTAGTCGCTAGCGTAAGTGGCCCATCCCCTAACAGCACGCACATAGAGAAATTTTGGTTGCCAAACCCTGAAAGCAGTGACGGAAAGAAGTGCGATATAACCTAATGAGAGTTATACCGCACGGGTGTATATCTTTTAGAACTGACTGTCAAACCCTCGAAAGGGGACCGTTCCGAGAAGCCCTTTTAGTCGCCTTTTACGACTGGCAGGGAGTACCGTGGATGTATTCGCTTCCTCCCACCCACTGGGGGTCCAATTCACAAAACAACGCGGAGTCCTTAAAAGTATAGCCAAGGTCGCCCCTTTTAGTCGCCTCTTACGACAGGCAGGGGATACCGTGGGTGTATTCTAAACCCCCCACCCACAGGGGGGTAAATAGTAATAATAATACGATGATAATAATAATAGTAATAATACAAGTATAGTATTTTATTACAGGTCAATAATGAACGGTAAATGCGCCAGCAGAAGAGAACACTGCTTAAGTGAGCAATGTCAACAATGGAAGCCTTGTCGCCCAAGAAAAAACCAAAGCTGGATGAAAACGTCTCCAATGAGTCGAGCTCTGAGGAAGCAGCACCTCCAGACACGAAGATCGAGAGACTGAAAGAACTCCAAACTACGAAAATGGAAAATGAAGCTATTTTAGTAGCTTTGAAGAGGAGGAATGCCGCTTTACTTAAAAGCAACATCGTCTTGAAAAAGAGCAACTGGGCTCTTAAGAATACCAGAAGTCCAAAATATGTTGTGCCCTTGAAAAAAGCGCCTACAAGGTCAAAAGTGAAAAAAAAGGGGAACCAACTTCGAAGTCAGGAAGATTTTATCGTCTTGTTTTACCTCAGGGCAGATCCGAACTTTGCTTAATAAGTCGAAACGCTCAAGATGGAATGCAGAGGACATAGCTCGTGGGCTCACCTTACGGTCCCTCTCAAAAAAAGAGCTATGATTATTTACGGAAGTGTAACTTTCCTTTGCCCTGTCATCCGACACTACAGAAATGGACAAAAGGTTTTAAGTGTAGACCTGGCATATTAGAGGAAGTAATTTCCCTTTTAAAGGCAAAGGCGGTGAGCTTCAATCCATTAGAAAAAGTTGCTGTTTTAATGTTTGATGAAATGAACATTGATGGCCGTATTTGCTATGATTCTACTGAAGATGTGGTTCTTGGACCCCATAGCAATGTACAGGTGGTCATGATCCGTGACTTATTTTCGAACTGGAAACAACCCATTTTTTCCGATTATGACGTCACAATGGCCAGTGAGCTGCTTACCACAATTGTAAACAAGGTCGAAAAAATTGGGATCAAGATCATGGCAGTTACTTGTGATATGGGAGGTAAGAATGCCAAGGTATGGAAGGAGTTCAACGTGAGCACATCGAAGTCTCACTTCACAAACCCGTCTGATCGTAGCAGGAAGATTTGGGTATTTTACGATGTACCTCACCTGCTAAGGAACCATTTTATAGACGAGAGAGTGACATTGCCCGATGGGACTGTGTTCGGTCAAGAGACAATTTCAGAGCTTACGGAACAACATGATGATGATGATGATAATTGTTGTTTTAAGGGGCCTAACATCGAGGTTATCGGCCCCTAATGAAATGAAATGGCGTGAAATGAAAGGATGTAGATAAAAACAACTCACTGCCATGGATGAAGCAAAAATGGTGTTTATAAAACAGACAGTGAGCCCCAAAAAATTATGCCTTATTTGAATAAAAAGAATAAAAGGCGGATGGTAAAAAAGGATAAAACAAATAAGGCATAGTGAACAATATAATACAGAACACAGCAAGCTCATTTCCCGCAATACCCATGTGGCTAGGAAGCCACACAATGGTCACCCCGGTTCCAGCGTTACGCGAACTGACGAGCTGGTCGTGCACACGCTGGACCAACGGGTGCTTCGGGAAACACTGATGATGATGATAATTGTTGTTTTAAGGGGCCTAACATCTAGGTTATCGGCCCCTGATGGTGTGGGTGATCGTGAAGATGAAAAATGAAATGTAAACTTAAAACTAAAACTAACTAATAAGGAAAAGAGGAGAGGATTGGAGAGGGGAGGAGAGGAGAGGGTCCGCCCCAAAGGGAAGGGACAAAAGGGGAAAACGGACCCAGCTCAGGAATCCCTCGGGATCGCCAACTCCCGAACTCACCAGCCGTGAGCCCCTGAGGGTGTAGCATTATCTAGGGTGCACCAGAAGTGGTGGGGCTACATACACCCTGCCTCCTTAAGGGCCTTGAGCACAAGGCAGGAGGTAAAAGGAAAAGAAAAAGAAGGCTGACCCCTCACAGAAGGAGGGAATCATGAAAGATGAGACAAGGGCCAATTAAGGCGGGAAAGGAAGAGACTCCCTAGGCCTCGGATACCCTAATACCGTCGGGGTCGGAAGAGAACAAGAGTTGACCAAGTGAGGTCGACAGGAAAGAAGACAGAGAGGAGCCCGGCACAAGTAAGTGGAAGCAATGCCGGACTCAGCTGGGGCCCCGTGGTCGCCAACCCACGCCCACAAGATGTGAGCCCCTGGGGGGGGGGGGGGGTCGGGAAACACACATCGATCGCCTGCAGCGCACTCAGAGAGTCAGTACACACAAGAAAGTGCTGGTGATCGTCTGATAACGTGTACCACAGAGCCTCTAAGATGGCATAGAGCTCCGCAGTGTACACGCCACAGGCCTCGGGAAGTGAAAAGAGAAACCAACGATCCTCAACCACAAATGCACAGCCTACTTTCTCGTTTACCCTCGAACCGTCCGTGAATACAAGCCCTGATCCCGGATACCGTGTCACCACGGACTGGAACAGCCTCCGATGGACGGAGGAGTCCGTGTCCGACTTGGGGCAACGCCACCTAGATAATAAGGCCTCCGCGCTGGCTGACCAGCGCTAGGTAGGTCGACCAACAGTAGTCAACCCCGTTATTTGGGCAGCGTTACAAGTTCGGCGCATAAGTTGTACTTTTTGCTATAGTTTTGCTCTTCAGCGTTCGAAGTGTGTTAATCAGTGTAGATACATGTGTAATGAAGTGTGTGTATTTGTGGATATTTGTAATATTAATCACCAAAATGCCGTATAGATGTTGTGTGACAGGGTGCAGAGGGAATTATCCAACGGGACCCAAAGTCCAAGTGTTTTCTTTTCCGAAAGAAGCAGACTTGACAAACAAGTGGATACGAGCCATCCCAAGGGAAAATTTAACAGTCAGCAAAACAACAAAGGTAAGTTATACAGTACTTATACTACCCATATTAAATATAGATTAAAGATACAAGGTCTGAACCACATGGTGTACATAACCTCAAATACACCTACTGTACTGTACGTACATCTGTTCTATGAAAACATTTCCAATGCAGTTAAATACCGGTACTATAACATACCGTAAGTGATTTGCCCGTTTGGAATTAGCTTGTTTTGTATTATTTTCATTCTAGTGAGCAGCAGACGTATGATATAACTTAAATGCTGGTTTATTTTCTGAAAGTACCGTAGGATGTGATACAAATTAGGCTTGTAATCCACTACGACGTTTTATGTGCACTTCATGCTGTTTGATAATTTAATTTTCAGAACATTCCCTGAATTAGTAAGCCTACAATTATTTAAAATATTACTATATTACTATAGTAGTTCTGACATAACCTACACTGTATTATTAAGAGAATATAGGCTGTTATAATCCTGGGGTATGTTTAAGACCAAGATGTTTATTTATATGGGTTTTTCTTACATTAGAGTAAAATCATTGTACCAGTGCACGTCTGTCATTGAGCATGTTCTTGTAGGCTACAGTACATATGCCTATGATAAATACCTTATTTTGAATTGATCCAATATAGGCCTACAGTAGCCCTGCATACTGGATTTATTTAGATGTAAGGTATTCATTGCCCAGTTTGTGACTAAGTTACTCCCATTTTTAACAACAGGTTTATTTGGTTCATTAGTTATAAGTTCAAAAATTCTTTTATGGTATAGAATTTAGGCTAGCATAGGCCTACCAGTATATTAAAATTAGAGTATTCCTAGAGTTCAGGTTCCAGTAAGTTGGCCTAAGGTGTTTGTCCACCTAGATACAAGATTTTCTCTAGACCTTCTTGTTTAGGTCCTATAAAGAAATATTATAAAGCGTTTTTCAGGTGTAGCAATTTATCACAAATATTTTATTTTGTGAAATATGGCATAGCTTAAAATTATGTCTGCCTTAATATATAAGGTCAATTGTTCGTTAGCTTAATTATTCCTTTGAGCTTTAATAGAAAGAACACTTCTTTGTCTGTTAGGTAGTCAACCCGAAGGCTGGTTGGATCCTCAAATGGCACTGCCGTTAGGTTATGTGGGTAGATACCCACAAAAACCCAAGGCAGCGCTATATTGTTGAACATGACCAAAGAAGTCGGGTGATTTCTTAGGGCTTTTGCAAACAAGTCTTTCTAGTGGCTCTCCCAGACTATCACGTGGAATCTTAGCCTACTCTGCAAAGTTATTGTGTTTTAAATGTCTTTTTTACACCCAATACAGGTTTACAAAAGCAGATATATACAGTAAGAAATGTTTACCAGTCTTATGTTTTGTTGCAAATCTGCAGTACTTATTAAACATTCGACATTTGAAAGTTACTTAGTTATGTGTTTATTATGATCCAAGTAAGCCATATTGTGATATTTTAAATACTTACAAAACTAATAGTATTTTCAGCATAACATAGGTTTTCTTTAGGTCTGTTATTGAGTTCTTTTTTGCTTTTTTTTTGTTATATTTTTGGACATGTTCATAATTAAATTCTTAAGAAAGCAGGGAAGTTTAAATTACTTTGTCAAATTAGCAGCATTATTACAAAGGAAGCATTGGGCTAATAGTTTTAAAAACACCATAATAAATTAAACTTCATGTCCTCAATAAAAACTTTAATGAAGGATGTGAAACTACACCATTCGGAACTCCAAAGTGCACTTCTAAAATTAAATGTAATAAATCATATTCAAACCCAACTGCAACTTTGATTTCATAAACACTAATTGATTTTATAGCAGTTCTCAAGAACAAAATTCACCCTCCTCAACAGGATGTAGCCTATTTTGAAACACTGTACATTCCCAGCTGTACAGTATTTCAAAAGAATTCTCAATTAATATAGAATGTTCTCTGTTGGAGTAGGCCTTACATCTGGGCATAAATTGGAGGGTTGGTATGAAAACATGAACCAATTTCAAATTAGCATACAGAATTTCTTTTAGTAATCAATCTTGCCTAGCTTTTGTGGTGATTGTTCTTTTAATGGACAGGAAATTGATGTCCTTTTATGATCATCCAAGCACAAACGCCATCAAATTGATCCTGAAGGAGTACCTAGGTTTTATGATGATGATGATGATGATAATTGTTGTTTTAAGGGGCCTAACAACCTAGGTTTTAAGAATGGTATTTCATTCTTTCTTCACAGGTATGTGAACAACATTTTCATCCCCATGAAATTATAAGAACATCTGTGGATGCCAGAAGGAACAAAGGAGATCCTCGCAGACTTACTAGACCATCTTTACTTCCAGGGGTCGTGCCATCTATCTTCCCAAGTTGCCCTCATTATCTAAGTAAACCTGCTAGTTACAGGGAGAGCCCTGAAGCAAAGAGACAGAAACTTGAACAAAAGAATATTCAAGAAGCTGTTGAGGAGAGTTTGAAGGAAAGAGAAAGACATATGTGAATTCACTATGCGAGTTGAAAGAAAAATTGTCACTCCTTGTATTGTCTAATTTTTGGAACATTATTGTAAATCCTAATTCAGTGTTGTTTTTGAACATTCAGCAAGAACCTGCTCCTTTGATAAAATATTCTGTAGTAGTTTCTGAATCCCTTGATGTGTCAGTATTTGTGTTCAGTGAGAGCATGAAGACTTTAAATGATGAAAGATTTCCCAAAAGTATTTCAAACTTAGATGAATTAGCAGAGGTATTAGATTCATTAGAGAATCTTCATAGGCCTAAATCTATTAATGCTCCAGGTGCTATCGAGAAAGTTTTGAGTTTTGTCCTGGATCTTCTGCAGTCACTTCAGCTATCTGAATATGGTAAAAGTAAAAACATTTACTTTATTATTGAACAACTGACATTGATATTGGCTAAGAAAATTATATACACTCCATCATTCCTGATGATGATGATGATGATAATTGTTGTTTTAAGGGGCCTAACATCTAGGTTATCGGCCCCTGATGGTTTGGGTGAACGTGAAGATGAAAATGAAAAACGAACTTAAAACTAAAACTAACTACTAACCTACATACTAGAAGAAGAAATGGAAAATTAAAGGAGAATAAGGCAAATAAAAGGACAGAAGGAAAAGAAATGCCCTCAACCCTCGGAGAAGGCGGATTGAGGGACTTGGAAGGAAGGAGAGCCATGAAAGGCATATAGGAAAGTGAAAGAGGAGAGGGTCCGCCCCAAAGGTAAGGGACAAAAGGGGAAAACGGACCCAGCTCAGGAATCCCTCGGGGTCGCCAACCCCCGAACTCACCAGCCGTGAGCCCCTGAGGGTGTAGCATTATCTAGGGTGCACCAGAAGTGGTGGGGCTACATACACCCTGCCTCCTTAAGGGCCTAGAGCACAAGGCAGGAGGTAAAAGGAAGAGAAAAAGAAGGCTGACCCCTCGCAGAAGGAGGGTATCAGAAAAGATGAGACAAGGGCCAATTAAGGCGGGAAAGGAAGAGACTCCCTAGGCCTCGGATACCCTAATACCGTCGGGGTCAGAAGAGAACAAGAGTTGACCAAGTGAGGTCGACAGGAAAGAAGACAGAGAGGAGCCCGGCACAAGTAAGTGGAAGCAATGCCGGACGCAGCTGGGGCCCCGTGGTCGCCAACCCACGCCCACAAGATGTGAGCCCCTGGGGGACCATCATTCCTGATATTTTCATGTTTGTCTTATAGTATTTCTGCATGTTCTTATAAATTTAATAGAGAACAGGGGCTTTTTATAAGCCCTCATCCTTCTACAATCCAAAGAATATGCTCCAGTTTTGACTTGGGTCCCCAAAATGAGCAGAGTAAGGATAATTTTTTGTCCTATGTACGAGGAAAATATAAATATTTAAAACCCCACGAGCACTTAGTCAACCTGCTAATAGATGAGGTACGCTTAAAAGAGTATTTTGATTATAAAGGTGGAAGTGTTGTAGGAATGGCTAATGATACGTGTGTGGCAGCAAATTCAGCTCAGGTGTTCATGATAACCAGTATACTAAGTAGTTACAAGGATGTTGCTCATATATTAGCAGTCAAAAAATTAACAGGTGAGAATTTGCATCAATGGGTCAAGAAAGTGATTATAACTCTTGAAGAAATAGGATTCAAAGTATTATCTGTCATTTCAGATAATAATGCTGTTAATAGGAAGGCTATGTCATTGTTTTCAAATCCTCCAGCAGTTTCTCATGTGTATGAACATCCCAAAGATAATGAGAGACCTTTGTTTTTTGTCATTGACCCAGTCCACATCATGAAGAGTATTTGGCACAACTAGTTGTATGATTTATCCCACATTTCAGGATGGTGATAGTTGTGTCCATTATGCCTGTTTTAATCTCTTAATGAAACTGTATGATCTTGAACATGAAAAACTAGCTAAATATTGCTATGGCTTGACATTAAAAGCATTGCGTCCAAATAATTTTGAGAAGCAAAATGTTAAACTTGCTCTGCAAATTTTTAGTGATGTTACTGCTAGTAGCCTTCAAATGCTTGGTCCTAAACACTCCTTACTTCTTTGTTCAGAAACAGCAAATTACATTACACTGTTTGTAAAGTGGTGGAAAATTGTCAATGTTAAAACACCTTTCAAAGGTGATAGGTTGAATGATGAACTCATGTGTCCTATAAAGCAATGTTCAGAAATTGATGTAAGGTATGCATATCTAAAGGAGATGCTGGAATTTTTAGGTCGATGGGAAAAACTCAGCATAAAAAATCCATGGGGTTCACTGACAAGAGAAACTCATTCTGCATTATGTGAAACAACACAGGCTCTCATCAATTTAAGTGAATATTGTTTAAAAGAACTACAATTTTCATACTTTTTGCCTGGTAAATTTCAAACAGATATGTTGGAAGATAGATTTGGAAAGTGGTGGCCAGTACAACATCAGTATCAGGCAAGTTTATGAAGTGGAAAAGAAACTTCGTTTACAATCAGTAGTTAGGCTAAATTTAAAATCATAAGTCTTTGGTACCATCAGTATTCACTCAATAAGGGATTTTCTATCAGATATCCCAGAATCACTCCCTAAAGTTCTCCTTCAATTTGAAAAGCTTGAGGTTGGTCAGTCAGAAGTTGAAAATGCCAGTGATGATTTGCCTGTGCTGACCTATATTGCAGGGTATTGTTGCTATTCAATTCTAAAGCATTCAAAATGTGAAATTTGTAAGGATCACCTAGTGCTCAATGACATTTTACAAGATCATACAATGTATACCTTGATAGAGAATGTAAGTCGAGGAAAGCTGCTCTTTCCTCAATATCATGTTATCAGTATTGTTGTCAATACTTATTTGATTGTTCAAAAATTGTGTGATCAGTTTGAACAGGAATTTCTTCATGTGCCAAACCAAAGAGAAGAAGCTACAAAGCTAGCTTTAGATTCTGTCCTAAACAATGAATTATTGTGGGAGAGAGAATGTTCTGAGCATAGTGCACAGGACCTTTGTAGGAAGATCGTTTGGATTTCTGTGAATGTTTGCCTTAATAATTATTGTCGAAACAAAAATCAAGGAAATCTCAAGGACACTGTGCCCAGAAAGACAAACATATTTTCCCAAAGCAACTGACACTAAATCACCTATGTCCAAATCAACATATCTGCCTACTGTTCCTTTACTTATTTTCTGCTTCAGCTTTCTCATATTCAGGGCTAGGATATATATGTAAATACTTATTTCTCTATTACACAGATATTCATATCCTATTAACTTATCTCCATCGATTATGTTGTCCTCTTTCAAATTAAACAAATTTATTTGACATGTTTCTCCATATTTCTGACTTCAGTACATACATGCACAATAAATAATTTTACATATTTAGTAAATTTCAATCCAATATTTATACATATTTTACTCTTATGAGTAAAAATATATAGAATTGTAGTTTTCAGTGACTGGAAATATGCCAGCACAGGACAAGTTTACAGTTATGTAATGCAAAGAAAGACTTCTGAAGTACGTAGATGTAACGATAGCAATTCTTATGAAAATAAGCTTCAAGTTTGAAAATTTAGAACATTTCATGGCATACTGTTATGGTAGGCAGGAATAATCAATGAATGAAAGCAAGTGAAAAGTAAGTGAAATAAAAGAAAATTGGATAATTTGATTTATAAATCCAGAATTTTTAATGCATTTATGTGGGTTATAGAAGTAACAAAATTAGTATTATGGGGATAAATTTGTCTTTTGTCCATATTTCATAAAATATATTTACATTTTGACATTTTTTACATTGTAGATATTTTTAAAATATATATACATACATATGCACATATTTTGACTCTTTTTAATACATATAAATCCCAGCCCTGTTCATAATTTTACCTTAATGTAGCCTATATCATTAATTGAAGATTTAGCTTTGGCAGTCCTAATATACCAGATGGGTGAAGCATATTTCTTAACTTCTATACATATCAGAAAGTCAATAAGCTTATTATTGATTCCCAAGATTAATACATTTAACTTAGTCCTATTGTAATTTCAAAAACAACCCTCTCAAAATGTGAATTGATTCTATTTTGAAAATCTTTAACCCATTTAAACTAATTTTTTAACTTTCACTTACATCCTTTAAGAAATTTTCTGGTAGCAAAATGTAATTTTAATGTACAATCTGTTAAAATAATAGTTAACAAACTGAAGATATCCTATGCTCTCTCTATTCTCTTTAAGCTACAAGAAGAGTAGGCTCATAAGTTGAATTGTTGGCGAGAGTTAATTAGGCTATCTTCCTGCTGTACAATGTAGGCTCGGCAAAATATGTTTCAAGATAAAATTGTATTGTATTGTATTTCTGTCTGTAGCCAAATTGTTGATACTTTTTATGTAAATACCTGCAAAATTCAAAACTTTTAATTAAATTGATATTCTGTAATCCAACGCCAGTAAAATAATACTAAAAATTGAACGAGTGAGTGGAAAAGGGACAATATTCAAAGAAATGGGATAATATTCCAGCATATTTAATCATTAATTAGTCGCTAACTGATGACACTCCTATTATGACATTTTGAGACATACCTTCTTGCTACTAGTACTACAATTGCCTAATAGTGAATTTTTCAATACGACGTCTAGTTTCGACAGATGATCGTTCTTTTTTCCTCTTGGAAATGGAATGTTATCGTTTTTCGACTCAGTTGTTCAATTTTTCTTTTCCATTTTTGCCTTTCTCCCTTCATTTAAAAGTAAGGTTAATAAGTTCATAACGTTCTGAAAATCGTAATAAACATCATTATCGTAATAATTACGGGCCTTTTTTGTTATTATGATGAAACTGTTTATTTATTTTTCCTCCCTCAGTATAGGAGTATTTTATGGAAGGTAAGGAAGAAGGTAAATTCTACTAGGTACGGGTAATTTAGCAATACTGGCTACTCAAAAACTTGCATGCTATGCAGTGTTCATTTACAGTTGTACAGTGCAACAGTATGAGCGTTTTCATTGCGAGTGGAAACATCGTTTGGAAGGGCAGGGAGGAATGACTACTCTTGGCGCGCGTGCTTCCGAGCGCGGAGGCCTTATTATTTAGGTGGCGTTGCTTGGGGCCGGTGTGCAGATCCAGGATGATATCAGGGCGAGAGACCATCCACGGAGGGGCCTTGCTAGGTACTCGGACGATACAGGAG
Organism: Meconema thalassinum; assembly: GCA_946902985.2. Lineage (NCBI taxonomy): Eukaryota > Metazoa > Arthropoda > Insecta > Orthoptera > Tettigoniidae > Meconema > Meconema thalassinum. The sequence continues at coordinate 477,488,158 of OX336392.1, read as the reverse complement.
ACAGAAGGATGATGATGATAATTGTTGTTTTAAGGGGCCTAACATCTCGGTTATCGGCCCCTGATGGTTTGGGTGATCGTGAAGATGAAAATGAAAAGCGAACTTAAAACTAAAACTAAATACTTACCTATATACTAGAAGAAGAAATGGAAAACTAAAGGAGAATAGGGCAAATAAAAGGACAGAAGGAAAAGAAATGCCCTCAACCCTCGGAGAAGGCGGATTGAGGGACTTGGAAGGAAGGAGAGCCATGAAAGGCATATAGGAAAGTGAAAGAGGAGAGGGTCCGCCCCAAAGGTAAGGGACAAAAGGGGAAAACGGACCCAGCTCAGGAATCCCTCGGGGTCGCCAACTCCCGAACTCACCAGCCGTGAGCCCCTGAGGGTGTAGCATTATCGAGGGTGTACCAGAAGTGGTGGGGCTACATACACCCTGCCTCCTTAAGGGCCTAGAGCACAAGGCAGGAGGTAAAAGGAAGAGAAAAAGAAGGCTGACCCCTCGCAGAAGGAGGGTATCAGAAAAGATGAGACAAGGGCCAATTAAGGCGGGAAAGGAAGAGACTCCCTAGGCCTCGGATACCCTAATACCGTCGGGGTCAGAAGAGAACAAGAGTTGACCAAGTGAGGTCGACAGGAAAGAAGACAGAGAGGAGCCCGGCACAAGTAAGTGGAAGCAATGCCGGACTCAGCTGGGGCCCCGTGGTCGCCAACCCACGCCCACAAGATGTGAGCCCCTGGGGGTGGAGACAGAAGGAAATCGGAACTGACGGTATAAGTCAGCCAAGCGAATCCCCGCCGGCCGAGTGGCTCGGGCGAGCACATCATACAGCCGGCGATTCGGATTGTAAAACAAACATAGATAGCTTGGATGAAGTGGCATCTGTCGAATAGTTGCAGCATAGGTCAGCAGTACTTGTTGGCGCCTCAGGTGTAAAGGAGGTACGCCAGCCTCGGCGAGCAAGCTGACGACTGGGCTTGTCCGAAATGCACCCGTCGCCAGCCTCACACCGCCGTGGTGGACACTGTCCAGTTTAACAAGCACTGACTTACGGGCCGAACCATATGCTGCACTGCCATAATCTAACCTAGATAAAATCAGTGACTTGTAAAAACGCAGGAGCACCGCGCGGTCCCCCCCCCCCCCCCCCCCCCATGATGTGCCGCTAAGAAACCGCAACATGTTGAGTTTCTTAGCGCAGGCAGTTTTCAAACACCGCACGTGTGGTTCCCACGTCAATTTCTGATCGAAAAGGAGCCCAAGGAACCGGTACGCAGCAACAACAGGCAAAGCTACATTGCCCAGATAAAGCTCAGGATCTGGATGGAGGGTGCGCTTTCGGCAGAAATGGACAACCGAGGACTTAGCGGTTGAGAATCGAAAGCCATGCTCCAGTGTCCAGCGTTCCACTCTCCGAATAGCTTGTTGTAGCTGTCGTTCAGCGACCGCCATATTTTGCGCACTATAATGTAGAGCGAAGTCGTCTACATATAGCGACGGTACCACTGCTGGACCAGCAGCAGCGACTATACCGTTTATGGCGATCGCAAATAATGTTACGCTAAGCACCGATCCCTGTGGGACTCCGTTTTCCTGTATATGATATTGCGAATATGTCCCCCCTATTCGGACACGGAACAGGCGAAGGGACAGAAAATTCGCAATAAAAACCGGCAAGTTACCTCGGAATTTCCATTGATGCAGGGTAGAGAGGATGCCGTAACGCCAAGTGGTGTCATAGGCCTTCTCGAGGTCAAAGAAAACAGCGACTAGGTGCTGTCTCCGGAGAAAAGCGTCCTGTATGGCAGTCTCCAGGCGTACCAGATGGTCATTGGTACACCGAGACGCCCTGAAACCACACTGGTATTCAGACAGGAGTCCCCGTTTCTCCAGGACCCACACCAGGCGCCGATTGACCATCCTCTCAAAGAGCTTGCACAAACCGTTAGTGAGACAAATAGGTCTGTAACTCCCTGTCAATTTGGGATCCTTATCGGGCTTCAGGATAGGTATAATGATACCTTCCTGCCATTGCGCTGGAAACACACCTTCCAAACAGATACGATTAAACACCCTGAGCAAATAGCGAATGCTCTCATCGGTAAGGTGTTTAAGCATCTGGTTGTGAATATTATCCGGGCCAGGAGACGTGTCCCTGCAGAGCGCCAGCGCTCCGCGGCGTTCCCACTCCGTAAAGGGCACGTTGTACTCCTCCGATGATGATGATGATGATGATAATTGTTGTTTTAAGGGGCCTAACATCGAGGTTATCGGCCCCTAATGAAATGGAATGACGTGAAATGAAAGGATGTAGATAAAAACAACTCACTGCCATGGATGAAGCGAAAATGGTGTTTATAAAACAGACAGTGAGCCCCAAAAATTATGCCTTATTTGAATAAAAAGAATAAAAGGCGGATGGTAAAAAAGGATAAAACAAATAAGGCATAGGAAACAATACAATACATAACACAATAAAAAACATAAAACAGATTTAACCACAATTAAAAGTCGTAACTACACCTTAAAACTTAAAAAAGTAACCACTCTCCCTCATGAACCGGATGACGAGGTCAGCTGACGGCTCGTCATCACGGAGAATAAGGGAGAGGGTATTAGGCAGTTTAAGAGTCCTGCGCAGATCGGCCAGATCCACACACTCCAAGAGAAGGTGTGCCACGGTTAGGTGGGCGCCGCAAGTACACACAGGAGGATCTTCTCTCTTTAGCAAGTGGGAGTGCGTAGCAATCCCATGGCCGATCCGGAGTCGACAGAGTACCACAGCTTCCTTCCGGAGAGATCGGAAGGAAGATTTCCACACCTTCGTTGTCTCCTTGATGCCTCTCAGTTTGTTGGGTGGAGGCGTGGCACGCCATGCCTCCTCCCAATGCGACAGGATCGTATGCCGCAACTGAGAGCGCACATCACTAGCAGGCACCTTATACGGTAGCGAGGGCAGTGCGACTGCCTCTCTCGCCGCCTGATCAGCAAGCTCGTTTCCCGCAATACCCATGTGGCTAGGAAGCCACACAAAGGTCACCCCGGTTCCAGCGTTACGCGAACTGACGAGCAGGTCGTGCACACGCTGGACCAACGGGTGCTTCGGGAAACACACATCGATCGCCTGCAGCGCACTCAGAGAGTCAGTACACAAAAGAAAGTGCTGGTGATCGTCTGATAACGTGTACCGCAGAGCCTCTAAGATGGCATAGAGCTCCGCAGTGTACACGCTACACGCCTCGGGAAGTGAAAAGAGAAACCGACGATCCTCAACCACAAATGCACAGCCTACTTTCTCGTTTACCCTCGAACCGTCCGTGAATACAAGCCCTGATTCCGGATACCGTGTCACCACGGACTGGAACAACCTCCGATGGACGGAGGAGTCCGTGTCCGACTTGGGGCCGGTGTGCAGATCCAGGATGATATCAGGGCGAGAGACCATCCACGGAGGGGCCTTGCTAGGTACTCGGACGATACAGGAGACAGAAGGAAATCGGAGCTGACGGTATAAGTCATCCAAGCGAATCCCCGCCGGCCGAGTGGCTCGGGCGAGCACATCATACAGCCGGCGATTCGGATTGGAAAACAAACATGGATAGCTTGGATGAAGTGGCATCTGTCGAATAGTTGCAGCATAGGTCAGCAGTACTTGTTGGCGCCTCAGGTGTAAAGGAGGTACGCCAGCCTCGGCGAGCAAGCTGACGACTGGGCTTGTCCGAAAGGCACCCGTCGCCAGCCTCACACCGCCGTGGTGGACACTGTCCAGTTTAACAAGCACTGACTTACGGGCCGAACCATATGCTACACTGCCATAATCTAACCTAGATAAAATCAGTGACTTATAAAAGCGCAGGAGCACCACGCGGTCCGCCCCCCATGATGTGCCGCTAAGAAACCGCAACATGTTGAGTTTCTTAGCGCAGGCAGTTTTCAAACACCGCACGTGTGGTGCCCACGTCAATTTCTGATCGAAAAGGAGCCCAAGGAACCGGTACGCAGCAACAACAGGCAAAGCTACATTGCCCAGATAAAGCTCAGGATCTGGATGGAGGGTGCGCTTTCGGCAGAAATGGACAACCGAGGACTTAGCGGTTGAGAATCGAAAGCCATGCTCCAGTGTCCAGCGTTCCACTCTCCGAATAGCTTGTTGTAGCTGTCGTTCAGCGACCGCCATATTTTGCGCACTATAATGTAGAGCAAAGTCGTCTACATATAGCGACGGTACCACTGCTGGACCAGCAGCAGCGACTATACCGTTTATGGCAATCGCAAATAATGTTACGCTAAGCACCGATCCCTGTGGGACTCCGTTTTCCTGTATATGATATTGCGAATATGTCCCCCCTATTCGGACACGGAACAGGCGAAGGGACAGAAAATTCGCAATAAAAACCGGCAAGTTACCTCGGAATTTCCATTGATGCAGGGTAGAGAGGATGCCGTAACGCCAAGTGGTGTCATAGGCCTTCTCGAGGTCAAAGAAAACAGCGACTAGGTGCTGTCTCCGGAGAAAAGCGTCCTGTATGGCAGTCTCCAGGCGTACCAGATGGTCGTTGGTACACCGTGACGCCCTGAAACCACACTGGTATTCAGACAGGAGTCCCCGTTTCTCCAGGACCCACACCAGGCGCCGATTGACCATCCTCTCAAAGAGCTTGCACAAACCGTTTGTGAGACAAATAGGTCTGTAACTCCCTGACAATTTGGGATCCTTATCGGGCTTCAGGATAGGTATAATGATACCTTCCTGCCATTGCGCTGGAAACACACCTTCCAACCAGATACGATTAAACACCCTGAGCAAATAGCGAATGCTCTCATCGTTAAGGTGTTTAAGCATTTGGTTGTGAATATTATCCGGGCCAGGAGACGTGTCCCTGCAGAGCGCCAGCGCTCCGCGGAGTTCCCACTCCGTAAAGGGCACGTTGTACTCCTCCGAAGCGCGGGAAGCAAAACTAAGAGGGAAACGTTCCGCTTCGCGCCTCAGGGCCACGAAGGCAGGGTCATAGTTATCGGAACCGGATATATCCGCAAAATACGAGGCGAGATGGTTTGCAACGCGATAAGGATCTGTAACCAGTTCATTAGCAATGGAAATTCCCGGTACAGTAGAAGATGTCTGAATTCCCGAAATGCGTCGCAGTTTAGTCCACACTTGAGAGGAGGGGGTATGTGCCGTAATAGAAGACACATACCGTTCCCAGGATTGTTTCTTACTCTGGCGAATAAGAATCCGTGCCTTGGCACGGAATTTCTTAAACGCCACCAAATTGGCCATGGTTGGACGCCGACGGTAGTGCTTATGAGCTCGACGACGGTCTCTTATTGCCGCTGCAATATCCTCTGTCCACCAAGGGACGAGTTTGCGACGAGGAGTCCCAGAAAAGGATGGAATGGACTCCTCGGCGGCAGCAAGAAGCACATCGGTGATGTGCTGTACCTCGTCATCGACGCTCTGGCATCCAAGATCAACGAACACAGCTCGTTCTTGAAACGAGGGCCAATTTGCCCGCTTAAGAACCCAACGACTGGGGAACTCCACGGGCGTCTGGGTCAGAAGGGTAAGAACGATCGGGAAATGGTCACTGTCACAGACGTTGTCGTGTACATACCAACCAAATAGGGGGACCAGCGCACGGCTACACACACTCAAGTCAATGTGAGAGAATGTGCCGTGCGCTAAGCTAAAATGTGTAGCTTCCCCTGTATTTAATAGAGATAAATCCAACCCTTGAATTAAGCCCTCCACGTCCCTTCCTCTGGGGCAGGAAGATGGTGATCCCCATTTGGATGATGATGATGATTGTTGTTTAAAGGGGCCTAACATCTAGGTTATCGGCCCCTGATGGTTTGGGGGGTCGTGAAGATGAAAATGAAAAGCGAACTTAAAACTAAAACTAACTACTAACCTACATACTAGAAGAAGAAATGGAAAACTAAAGGAGAATAAGGCAAATAAAAGGACAGAAGGAAATGAAATGCCCTCAACCCTCGGAGAAGGCGCATTGAGGGACTGGAAGGAAGGAGAGCCATGAAAGGCATATAGGAAAGTGAAAGAGGAGAGGGTCCGCCCCAAAGGTAAGGGACAAAAGGGGAAAACGGACCCAGCTCAGGAATCCCTCGGGGTCGCCAACTCCCGAACTCACCAGCCGTGAGCCCCTGAGGGTGTAGCATTATCTAGGGTGCACCAGAAGTGGTGGGGCTACATACACCCTGCCTCCTTAAGGGCCTAGAGCACAAGGCAGGAGGTAAAAGGAAGAGAAAAAGAAGGCTGACCCCTCGCAGAAGGAGGGTATCAGAAAAGATGAGACAAGGGCCAATTAAGGCGGGAACGGAAGAGACTCCCTAGGCCTCGGATACCCTAATACCGTCGGGGTCAGAAGAGAACAAGAGTTGACCAAGTGAGGTCGACAGGAAAGAAGATGATGATGATGATGATAATTGTTGTTTTAAGGGGCCTAACATCTAGGCTATCGGCCCCTGATGGTTTGGGTGATCGGGAAGATGAAAATGAAAATGCAAAATTTAAAACAAAAACTAACTACTAACTTATATACTAGAAGAAGAAATGGAAACCTAAGGGAGAATAAGGCAAATAAAGGACAGGAGGAAAAGAAATGCCCTCAACCCTCGAAGAATGCGGATTGAGGGACTTGGAATGAAGGAGAGCCATGAAAGGCAGATAGGAAAGTGAAAGAGGAGAGGGTCCGCCCCGAAGGTAAGGGACAAAAGGGGAAAACGGACCCAGCTCAGGAATCCCTCGGGGTCGCCAACTCCCGAACTCACCAGCCGTGAGCCCCTGAGGGTGTAGCATTATCTAGGGTGCACCAAAAGTGGTGGGGCTACATACACCCTGCCTCCTTAAGGGCCTTGAGCACAAGGCAGGAGGTAAAAGGAAAAGAAAAAGAAGGCTGACCCCTCACAGAAGGAGGGTGTCAGGAAAGATGAGACAAGGGCCAATTAAGGCTGGAAAGGAAGAGACTCCCTAGGCCTCGGATACCCTAATACCGTCGGGGTCGGAAGAGAACAAGAGTTGACCAAGGGAGGTCGACAGGAAAGAAGAAAGAGAGGAGCCCGGCACAAGTAAGTGGAAGCAATGCCGGACTCAGCTGGGGCCCCGTGGTCGCCAACCCACGCCCACTAGATGTGAGCCCCTGGGGGAAGGAAAGAAGACGGAGAGGAGCCCGGCACAAGTAAGTGGAAGCAATGCCGGACTCAGCTGGGGCCCCGTGGTCGCCAATCCACAACCCACTAGATGTGAGCCCCTGGGGGGGATCCCCATTTGGGGTGATGAGCGTTGAAATCACCCACGATTAGGAAAGGGACTGGAAGTTGATCAACAAGATCAAAGACGTCATTAATATCAAGGGGCTGGTTCGGTGGAAGGTACACGTTACAAACAGTTGTCATAGCAGGCAAGGACACGCGAACTGCAATAGCTTCCAGAGGAGTGGCGAGTGGAAACTCCTCACTATAGCAGTCAGAGCGAACGAAGGTACAAACGCCCCCGGAAGCCCGGGCGGCGTCTTGTCGCTCTTTAGAGTATAGTCGGAAACCTCTCAGAACAGTCTCGTGATCAGGTCTGAGGTTTGTTTCCTGTAGGCAGACTATACTCGCTGCGTATTGGGCAATAAGCTGACGGAGCTCTGTCAAATGCCTGTCATAACTGTTACAATTCCACTGTAACAGTGCCATTGTGTGGACTTAGGGAATAACGCGGAGCAGCAAGCTACTCCAACTTTGACTCTGGTGGATCTACAGTCACTACGTCGACTATAATCTCCATGTCCTCAGGCGAGGTCGTGGAGTGAATCGACTCGGTGGAAGATTTCATAGACGCAGTTCGGCGGCGGGGGGATCTCCGTGGGGAGCGCGCAGATCTGGGGACCGAAACGTCCCCAGGCGCAGAAGTATCCGCAGGTGTTGGCGCGGATGGCTTCCCCTTTTTTGGAGAAAGGGAATGCATAGTGCGGGGTCCCTTCTTACCCGCCCCTTTAAGATATATAGACGGGTCAGGAGCCGAATTCCTGACCCCGGTCGACGATGCCGCCTCCGCCGGCTTCGGCGCGGCTTTCGCCGACCGTTTGGGTGGGGAGAGAGTCTTCGACTTCCTCCCGAGTGGGGAGTAAGTCTTCAACTTCCTCCCCTGCTGTGCGGGCGGAGCTGCCTTCGCTCGCACAGCCTTCTTGCTGGCCGAAGGTGGAGTTGAAATCACCTTCGGGCTTTCCGTTATTATCCTAGGTGCTGGCTTCAGAACAGGTAACTCAGTTGAAGGTTTCACAGCTGGTACAAAAGATGAGGTCGCCGGGACCAAATTTGGTATTATGGCTCTATAATCAATCGTTGGAGAAGGCGAAATCGTGGTATGGTACTTCTTGCGGGCTTCCTGGTAGGTGAGACCATCCAGGGTTTTGATCTCCTGGATTTTCTTCTCACTCAGGAAGACAGGGCAGTTCCTGTCCCGAGGAGAATGAAATCCAGGGCAATTAGTGCACTGATAAGGTGTTGTGCACTCTTCCGCTTCGTGGGGTACCTTACCGCATGTTCCACAGATTGCGGGGCTCGAGCATCGGGATAACATGTGGCCGAATTTCTGGCACTTATAACACCTCATTGGTGGAGGGATATAAGGCCGTACGTCACAACGGTAACTTGTAACCTTGACTTTCTCTGGGAGCACCGAAAGCTCAAAGGAAATAATGAAAGCACCAGTATCCACGATTTGACCATTGACCTTGCGCGTAATGCGCCGGACATCAGTCACGTGACGGTGCTGCATATCCTCCTTGAGCTCCTCGTCAGTGTTCAGAATCAGGTCCCGGTGGAAAATAACTCCTCGGACCAGATTCAGGGACGTGTGCTTTTCCACTTTGACGGGAATGTCGCCAAAGCGGTCACATTGCAAAAGTCGTTCAACTTGCTCACCAGTCCTAGTCTTGAGCAACAAGCTACCGTTCCTCATCTTTTGTACTTTCTCAAGCTCACCATAGACACCTTCTATGTGGCGAGAAAACAAAATACTCTTTACCAGCTTGAAATCACCCCCATCTGTTCTGGTAGCTACCAGAAACTTGGGGGTGTTAGCACCCAGATTTTCACGCACAGATTGTTCCCAGGGGGTTGATCCCCGTAGGGAATCAAATGTTAAAGACTTGGGTGTAGGACCACCCTGTTTGGGTGTAGGACCACCCTGGTTGGGGATTTTTCTTTTAGAACCCATGGCCAGATCATCCTCCCCGAATGCCACCGACATCCGATCACGGGCTGTCACAGTAGGCGCTACCCAGCCAGGGCAAGGCCCGCCTAGCTTGGAAGGCATTGCCCGGGGGTCCGATGTTTTACAATGCCGTATCGGCATGTACCCCTTGGCATATACTGGATTTTACAGCTCAGACATTCGGCTGTGCGGGGACCTGCGTAGTCAGGCGGATACTACTGCACGGGTACATGGCACACCCACCTGTCGGCGCGGCCAAGACCGGAACAGGCTTTCGAGCGTAGTCGCAAGCGTAAGTGACCCATCCCCTAGCAGCACGCACATATAGAAATTTTGGTTGCCAGACCCTGAAAGCAGTTACGGAAAGAAGTGCGATATAACCTAATGAGGGTTATACCGCACGGGTGTATGTCTTTTAGAGCTGACTGTCAAACCCTCGAAAGGGGACCGTTCCAAGAAGCCCTTTTAGTCGCCTTTTACGACTGGCAGGGATTACCGTGGATGTATTCGCTTCCTCCCACCCACTGGGGGTACAATTCACAAAACAACGCGGAGTCCTTAAAGTATAGCCAAGGTCGCCCCTTTTAGTCGCCTCTTACGACAGGCAGGGGATACCGTGGGTGTATTCTAAACCCCCCACCCACAGGGGGGTACGGAACAACAGAAAGGAGAGCTGTCCATTACCCACCACCTCACAGAAGCACATCTAAACGTGATTGGACGAGCTCGGCAAAATGTTCGATTAGCAGCTCAACTTTTCTCTCGGCGCACTGCAAAGGCATTGAAATATATGTAGAACAAGGACAAAAAAGTATTTTCATTGAACTTGTTAATGATGTATTTGATGTTCTCAATTCGCGTTTTCCTAAAGACAACAAGACACCCATGCGAAGTGGATATGGACTACTACTTCGCAGTCAGGAAAACACCTTAAAGAGATTTTTAGAAGTGTGTTCGGCTAGGCGATTCGGAAATAGAAAAAACCTTCTCAGCTTTCAGAAAGGGTTTATATCAATCAAGTCTCTCCTGGGACTTTATGAAGATATGAAATCCTGTGGTGTAACATACATCCTTACTTCGAGACTGAATCAAGATTGTTTGGAGAATTTGTTTTCTAGAATCCGTGGATTTGGAATATTTAATAACAATCCTACCACATTCGAAGTACGAAACAGAATGAGGTTGTTGATTCTTACTGGGAATGCAAGCGAAGTTCCTCTGTCCGCCAACACTTCAGTCATTGAAGATCATGACCAACCTTCGACTTCACTGGAAGAGGCAACTGATGACGATTTGACGAAGTTTGTTACAACTGAATTGTACGTTACTGATGATGCCTCACTGCAAAACAATCCTGCACCATGTGATGGTCATGAAATCCATCTACTGTTTGAGGACGATGAGGCCTCGCATCAGGGAATGTCAAATCAAGACATGGCGGAAGATGCCATAAAATATGTCGCAGGGTATTTAGCATCCAAGTGCCGGTCAGTTGATAAAACGTTAGGTTCTTCAGAACAACTCAGTGTTCCGCAAGAAGCTTAAGACTGGATATCCTTAATGAGGACTCATTTCACCAACACAAGAGTGGGTAGACAAATTGGAACCGTTCGAAGTATTTTTTTGCAGTTTTCATGGATTAATGAAAATATCAAAATGCAAAGGTGTAATTACTACAATGGCTTCTCTGATTTCTTCTAAATTTCCAGAAATGCATGAAAAAGTAGTCAACCTATACGCACGAACTAGAACTTTTATTCGCATTAGATATTTAAATCAAAAGCGTAAAAGAGAGTCAATGAAAATGAATGCTGCTAAGAAAGGACGACTATGGGCTGCATCTTCGTCAGCTAAAGCTAGTACGGCATAAAGATCTCTAATGACACATATGGAACACCTACACGAAGACTACCACAAGTCATAAGCATGATTTTGGGCTATACCGTGAACTAAATACTACACTGCACACTCTACGTGCTGATAAATTGGCATTACTCTAATTTCTTATTTAGTTTTTTACGTGGCTGTAGCCGAAAATGTCATTTTTTAAGCTTGTACTTAACAGTGGTAGTTCACAGTATGATAGCTATCTGAGCTGATGAACCTACATGTTGGGCTCTCTTAAAACAACAGTATCATAACTATCATTGTTTCATTTGAATGTGATCATCATCATCATTTGACTGTGATGCATCTCGTAAATATTAAATTACGTCATGTGTTAGAATTATGTCTTATTTTAAGTGGGGCTACCTCGCGGTGTAGTGGCTAGCATTCTTGACTGTGATCGTGGAGGTCCGGGTTCGAATCCCACCTAAATTAAGACCACGGCCATGCCTTCATCACGACCTCCCCCTACCCAAATCCTAACCCCAATTACAAATAATGATGATGATGATATTTGTTGTTTTAAGGGGCCTAACATCTAGGTTATCGGCCCCTAATGATCTGGGTGATAGCGAAAATGATAATGAAATGGAAACCTGAACAAAATTATCTGAGACGGAAAATACGTACAAAAAGGAACTCAGATGGAAACAACTCACAATATGGTCTTACAAAAGGGAATTTAGAATGAAAAGTTGCACAAAAAGACTAGATTGAAAAAAGACCCACAAAACGTAGGCGAGATTCAAAATACGTCCAAAATGCAATGTAGCGTCGAAATACTTACAAAATGTAACTGAAATTCAAAATACTTACAAAATGCAAATGAGATCGAAAATACGTACAAAATGCAATTGAGGTTCAAATCACTTACAAAATGCAATTGAAATTGAAAATACACAATGCAATTCAGATTGAAATAGGCCCTATCCCAGTTCCAATCCAAATTATTCACAAAGTGCAATTGTAATTCAAAATACATACAAAATGCAATTGAAATTGAAAATGCTTACAAAATGCACGGTAGATTCAAACGACTCATGTGGGTTGACAATACTTACAAAATGCAAGTTAGATTGAAAATACTTGACAAAAGGTAATTTAGATTCAAAATACCCACAAAATGCAATTGAGAATCAAAATATGTGCAAAATGCCCACCAAACAAAATGCAATTTAGATTCAAAAATCGTGCGAAATGCGGTTTTGGTTGAAAATACTTCCAAATGCAATTGAAATTCAAAATACTCACTAAAAGGCCCGTCTACCTGCATTGAAAGACTTACTAAAAAGCAATTTAGATTGTCAATCTTTACAAAATGCAATTGAAGTTGAAAACAATCGCGAGATGTAATTTAGATCGAAAAAACTTACAAAATGCAACGTAGATCAAAAATGCCTTAAAAATCGCTAAAAGGGAATTTAGATACACGGTGAACCAAGTAACAAAAACAGTGCGGGAATCTTAAAGAGAAAAGGAAATATAAGGAAAAGAGGAGAGGAGAGGGTCCGCCCCAAAGGTAAGGGACAAAAGTGGAAAACGGACCCAGCTCAGGAATCCCTCGGGGTCGCCAACTCCCGAACTCACCAGCCGTGAGCCCCTGAGGGTGTAGCATTATCTAGGGTGCACCAGAAGTGGTGGGGCTACATACACCCTGCCTCCTTAAGGGCCTTGAGCACAAGGCAGGAGGTAAAAGGAAAAGAAAAAGAAGGCTGACCCCTCACAGAAGGAGGGTATCAGGAAAGATGAGACAAGGGCCAATTAAGGCGGGAAAGTGAAAGACTCCCTAGACCTCGGATAACCTATACCGTCGGGGTCGGAAGAGAACAAGAGTTGACCAAGGGAGGTAGACAGGAAAGAAGACGCAGAGGAGCCCGGCACAAGTAAGTGGAAGCAATGCCGGACTCAGCTGGGGTCCCGAGGTCGCCAACCCACGTCCCACTAGATGTGAGCCCCTGAGGGGGGAATATTTCCACTTCCAGAAACAAGTGATTATTGATTAAGTCAAGACATTGAGTGTCCTGTGATAAAAACTGTATGACATTCAGGAGATACAAGATTCTCACAAAATATTTTCATATTGTGGACGTCAGACGGCTAAAAGCTAGAGATGATCCCTCGTATGACATGTTTCAAAGGGTTCTCCCACTCTTGCAAATAATGGACAGCTTCCAGGAAAAGTATAACCCAGGCAGAGAATTAGCTACTGATGAAGCAATGATCCCTTTCAAAGGACGCAATGTCATGAACTAGTACATAAAAGACAAACCGGTGAAGTGGGGTTTCAAAGCGTGGATTCTTGCCACTCCAAAAGGCTATGTTCTCAAAAGTAATATCTAACGTGGCAAAAAGGAACCTAGAAACAAGGACATGCTGTTGAGAAACAAGGTTGTCATGAATTTGTTATATGATAGGTTAGGGGCAAACCATCATGTTTACTTTGACAATTTCTTTTCATCCCTAGGGCTCATTCAACACTTATATGACAATGGAGTAAATGCATGCTCAACTAAAAGACCCAATCGTAAGGACTGGCCAGCTGAACTAAAATTCCATAAATCTCTGAAGCTAAAAAGGGGAGAAAGTAAAATAGTTCAAGTAGGTGATGTGACAGCTTTGGTTTGGCATGATAACAGGGACATATGTGCTGTTTCCTCAGACTGTGATCCAAATGTCACAGTTGAAGTAAAAATAAAAACAGGGAAAGTAAATTAACAAATTACTATGCCATGCCCTTTGACAATTGACAAATACACAAAGTACATGGGGAGGGGTGTGTGTGGATAGGTCAGATCTAAAAAGATCTTACTATACTTTGGGAAGGAAAACAGTGAAATGGTGGAGATACATATTTGGATTTTCTATGAACACTGCAATAGTGAAAAGTTTCATATCTTACAATGACACTAATTAACCAGCTTCTTCCAGACATGGTCACACACAAAGAAACTTGAGACTTGCTCTCTTCTGACAGATGATAAATAATATTTCATCAAGGAAGCGTCTTGGTCGCAAACGATCATTACCGTTGTCAACGCTTTCTCCCAAAAATCTCCACAATATCATGAAGATAACTGGAAGAAAGAAATGATGATGATGATAATTGTTGTTTTAAGGGGCCTAACATCCAGGTTATCGGCCCCTAATGGTTTGAGAGACCGTGAAGATGAAAATCAAATGTAAAATTATAACTAAAACTACTAACTTATATACTAGAAGAAGATGATGATGATGATAATTGTTGTTTTAAGGGGCCTAACATCGAGGTTATCGGCCCCTAATGAAATGGAATGACGTGAAATGAAAGGATGTAGATAAAAACAACTCACTGCCATGGATGAAGCGAAAATGGTGTTTATAAAACAGACAGTGAGCCCCAAAAATTATGCCTTATTTGAATAAAAAGAATAAAAGGCGGATGGTAAAAAAGGATAAAACAAATAAGGCATAGGGAACAATACAATACATAACACAATAAAAAACATAAAACAGATTTAACCACAATTAAAAGTCGTAACTACACCTTAAAACTTAAAAAAGTAACCACTCTCCCTCATGAACCGGATGACGAGGTCAGCTGACGGCTCGTCATCACGGAGAATAAGGGAGAGGGTATTAGGCAGTTTAAGAGTCCTGCGCAGATCGGCCAGATCCACACACTCCAAGAGAAGGTGTGCCACGGTTAGGTGGGCGCCGCAAGTACACACAGGAGGATCTTCTCTCTTTAGCAAGTGGGAGTGCGTAGCAATCCCATGGCCGATCCGGAGTCGACAGAGTACCACAGCTTCCTTCCGAAGAGATCGGAAGGAAGATTTCCACACCTTCGTTGTCTCCTTGATGCCTCTCAGTTTGTTGGGGGGAGGCGTGGCACGCCATGCCTCCTCCCAATGCGACAGGATCGTATGCCGCAACTGAGAGCGCACATCACTAGCAGGCACCTTATACGGTAGCGAGGGCAGTGCGACTGCCTCTCTCGCCGCCCGATCAGCAAGCTCGTTTCCCGCAATACCCATGTGGCTAGGAAGCCACACAAAGGTCACCCCGGTTCCAGCGTTACGCGAACTGACGAGCAGGTCGTGCACACGCTGGACCAACGGGTGCTTCGGGAAACACACATCGATCGCCAGCAGCGCACTCAGAGAGTCAGTACACAAAAGAAAGTGCTGGTGATCGTCTGATAACGTGTACCGCAGAGCCTCTAAGATGGCATAGAGCTCCGCAGTGTACACGCTACACGCCTCGGGAAGTGAAAAGAGAAACCGACGATCCTCAACCACAAATGCACAGCCTACTTTCTCGTTTACCCTCGAACCGTCCGTGAATACAAGCCCTGATCCCGGATACCGTGTCACCACGGACTGGAACAACCTCCGATGGACGGAGGAGTCCGTGTCCGACTTGGGGCCGGTGTGCAGATCCAGGATGATATCAGGGCGAGAGACCATCCACGGAGGGGCCTTGCTAGGTACTCGGACGATACAGGAGACAGAAGGAAATCGGAACTGACGGTATAAGTCATCCAAGCGAATCCCCGCCGGCCGAGTGGCTCGGGCGAGCACATCATACAGCCGGCGATTCGGATTGGAAAACAAACATGGATAGCTTGGATGAAGTGGCATCTGTCGAATAGTTGCAGCATAGGTCAGCAGTACTCGTTGGCGCCTCAGGTGTAAAGGAGGTACGCCAGCCTCGGCGAGCAAGCTGACGACTGGGCTTGTCCGAAAGGCACCCGTCGCCAGCCTCACACCGCCGTGGTGGACACTGTCCAGTTTAACAAGCACTGACTTACGGGCCGAACCATATGCTACACTGCCATAATCTAACCTAGATAAAATCAGTGACTTATAAAAGCGCAGGAGCACCACGCGGTCCGCCCCCCATGATGTGCCGCTAAGAAACCGCAACATGTTGAGTTTCTTAGCGCAGGCAGTTTTCAAACACCGCACGTGTGGTTCCCACGTCAATTTCTGATCGAAAAGGAGTCCAAGGAACCGGTACGCAGCAACAACAGGCAAAGCTACATTGCCCAGATAAAGCTCAGGATCTGGATGGAGGGTGCGCTTTCGGCAGAAATGGACAACCGAGGACTTAGCGGTTGAGAGTCGAAAGCCATGCTCCAGTGTCCAGCGTTCCACTCTCCGAATAGCTTGTTGTAGCTGTCGTTCAGCGACCGCCATATTTTGCGCACTATAATGTAGAGCAAAGTCGTCTACATATAGCGACGGTACCACTGCTGGACCAGCAGCAGCGACTATACCGTTTATGGCAATCGCAAATAATGTTACGCTAAGCACCGATCCCTGTGGGACTCCGTTTTCCTGTATATGATATTGCGAATATGTCCCCCCTATTCGGACACGGAACAGGCGAAGGGACAGAAAATTCGCAATAAAAACCGGCAAGTTACCTCGGAATTTCCATTGATGCAGGGTAGAGAGGATGCCGTAACGCCAAGTGGTGTCATAGGCCTTCTCGAGGTCAAAGAAAACAGCGACTAGGTGCTGTCTCCGGAGAAAAGCGTCCTGTATGGCAGTCTCCAGGCGTACCAGATGGTCGTTGGTACACCGTGACGCCCTGAAACCACACTGGTATTCAGACAGGAGTCCCCGTTTCTCCAGGACCCACACCAGGCGCCGATTGACCATCCTCTCAAAGAGCTTGCACAAACCGTTTGTGAGACAAATAGGTCTGTAACTCCCTGACAATTTGGGATCCTTATCGGGCTTCAGGATAGGTATAATGATACCTTCCTGCCATTGCGCTGGAAACACACCTTCCAACCAGATACGATTAAACACCCTGAGCAAATAGCGAATGCTCTCATCGTTAAGGTGTTTAAGCATTTGGTTGTGAATATTATCCGGGCCAGGAGACGTGTCCCTGCAGAGCGCCAGCGCTCCGCGGAGTTCCCACTCCGTAAAGGGCACGTTGTACTCCTCCGAAGCGCGGGAAGCAAAACTAAGATGGAAACGTTCTGCTTCGCGCTTCAGGGCCACGAAGGCAGGGTCATAGTTATCGGAACCGGATATATCCGCAAAATACGAGGCGAGATGGTTTGCAACGCGATAAGGATCTGTAACCAGTTCATTAGCAATGGAAATTCCCGGTACAGTAGAAGATGTCTGAATTCCCGAAATGCGTCGCAGTTTAGTCCACACTTGAGAGGAGGGGGTATGTGCCGTAATAGAAGACACATACCGTTCCCAGGATTGTTTCTTACTCTGGCGAATAAGAATCCGTGCCTTGGCACGGAATTTCTTAAACGCCACCAAATTGGCCATGGTTGGACGCCGACGGTAGTGCTTATGAGCTCGACGACGGTCTCTTATTGCCGCTGCAATATCCTCTGTCCACCAAGGGACGAGTTTGCGACGAGGAGTCCCAGAAAAGGATGGAATGGACTCCTCGGCGGCAGCAAGAAGCACATCAATGTACCTCGTCATCGACGCTCCGGCAACCAAGATCAACGAATACAGCTCGTTCTTGAAACGAGGGCCAATTTGCCCGCTTAAGAAACCAACGACTGGGGAACTCAACGGGCGTCTGGTTCAGAAGGGTAAGAACGATCGGGAAATGGTCACTGTCACAGAGGTCATCGTGTACATACCAGCCAAATAAGGGGACCAGCGCACGGCTACACACACTCAAGTCAATGTGTGAGTACGTGCCGTGCGCGAAGCTAAAATGTGTAGCTTCCCCTGTATTTAATAGACATAAATCCAACCCTTGAATTAAGCCTTTCACGTCCCTTCCTCTGGGGCAGGAAGATGGTGATCCCCATTGGGGGTGATGAGAGTTGAAATCACCCACGAGTAGGAAAGGGACTGGAAGTTGATCAACAAGATCTAAGACGTCATTAATATCAAGGGGTTGGTTCGGTGGAAGGTACACGTTACAAACAGTTGTCATAGCAGGCAAGGACACGCGAACTGCAATAGCTTCCAGAGGAGTGGCGAGTGGAAACTCCTCACTATAGCAGTCAGAGCGAACGAAGGTACAAACGCCCCCGGAAGCCCGGGCGGCGTCTTGTCGCTCTTTAGAGTATAGTCGGAAACCTCTCAGAACAGTCTCGTGATCAGGTCTGAGGTTTGTTTCCTGTAGGCAGACTATACTCGCCGCGTATTGGGCAATAAGCTGACGGAGCTCTGTCAAATGCCTGTCATAACTGTTACAATTCCACTGTAACAGTGCCATTGTGTGAACTTAGGGAATAAGTTGGAGCAGCAAGCTACTCCAACTTTGACTCTGGAGAATCTACAGTCACTACGTCGACTATAATCTCCATGTCCTCAGGCGAGTTCATGGAGTGAATCGACTCGGTAGATGATTTCCTGGACGCAGTTCGGCGGCGGGGGGATCTCCGTGGGGAGCGCGAAGATCTGGGGGCCGAAACGTCCCCAGGCGCAGAAGCATCCGCAGGTGTTGGCGCGGATGGCTTCCCCTTTTTTGGAGAAAGGGAATGCGTAGTGCGGGGTCCCTTCTTACCCGCCCCCGGCTCTTTAAGGTATATAGACGGGTCAGGAGCCGAAGTCCTGACCCTGGTCGACGATGCCGCCTCCGCCGGCTTCGGCGCGGCTTTCGCCGACCGTTTGGATGGGGAGGAAGACTTCGACTTCCTCCCCTGCTGTGCGGGCGGAGCAGCCTTCGCTCGCACAGCCTTCGTGCTGGCCGAAGGTGGAGTTGAAGTCACCTTCGGGCTTTCCGTTATAATGTTAGGAGCTGGTTTTGGAACATGAAACTCAGTTGCAGGTTTCACAGCTGGAACAAAAGATGAGGTAGCCGGGACCAAATTTGGTATTATGGCTCTATAATCAATCGTTGGAGAAGGCGAAGTCGTGGTACGGTACTTCTTGCGGGCCTCCTGGTAGGTCAGACCATCCAGGGTTTTGATCTCCTGGATTTTCTTCTCACTCAGGAAGACAGGGCAGTTCCTGTCCCGAGGAGAATGAAATCCAGGGCAATTAGTGCACTGATAAGGTGTTGTGCACTCTTCCGCTTCGTGTGGTACCTTACCGCATGTTCCGCAGATTGCGGGGCTCGAGCATCGGGATAACATGTGCCCGAACTTCTGGCATTTATAACACCTCATTGGGGGAGGGATATAAGGCCGTACGTCACAACGGTAACTTGTAACCTTGACTTTCTCCGGGAGCACCGAAAGCTCAAAGGAAATAATGAAAGCACCAGTATCCACGATTTGACCATTGACCTTGCGCGTAATGCGCCGGACATCAGTCACGTGACGGTGCCGCATATCCTCCTTGAGCTCCTCGTCAGTGTTCAGAATCAGGTCCCGGTGGAAAATAACTCCTCGGACCAGATTCAGGGACGTGTGCTTTTCCACTTTGACGGGAATGTCGCCAAAGTGGTCACATTGCAAAAGTTGTTCAACTTGCTCTCCAGTCCTAGTCTTGAGCAACAAGCTACCGTTCCTCATCTTTTGTACTTTCTCAAGCTCACCATAGACACCTTCTATGTGGCGAGAAAACAAAATACTCTTTACCAGCTTGAAATCACCCCCATCTGTTCTGGTAGCTACCAGAAACTTGGGGGTGTTAGTACCCAGATTTTCACGCACAGATTGTTCCCAGGGGGTTGATCCCCGTAGGGAATCAAATGTTAAAGACTTGGGTGTAGGACCACCCTGTTTGGGTGTACGTCCACCCTGGTTGGGGATTTTTCTTTTAGAACCCATGGCCAGATCATCCTCCCCGAATGCCACCGACATCCGATCACGGCCCGTCACAGTAGGCGCTACCCAGCCAGGGCAAGGCCCGCCTAGCTTGGAAGGCATTGCCCGGGGGTCCGATGTTTTACAATGCCGTATCGGCATGTACCCCTTGGCATATACTGGATTTTACAGCTCAGACATTCGGCTGTGCGGGGACCTGCGTAGTCAGGCGGATACTACTGAACGGGTACATGGCACACCCACCTGTCGGCGCGGCCAAGACCGGAACAGGCTTTTGAGCGTAGTCGCTAGCGTAAGTGGCCCATCCCCTAACAGCACGCACATATATAAATTTTGGTTGCCAGACCCTGAAAGCAGTGACGGAGAGAAGTGCGATATAACCTAATGAGAGTTATACCGCACGGGTGTATGTCTTTTAGAGCTGACTGTCAAACCCTCGAAAGGGGACCGTTCCGAGAAGCCCTTTTAGTCGCCTTTTACGTCTGGTAGGGAGTACCGTGGATGTATTCGCTTCCTCCCACCCACTGGGGGTCCAATTCACAAAACAACGCGGAGTCCTTAAAGTATAGCCAAGGTCGCCCCTTTTAGTCGCCTCTTACGACAGGCAGGGGATACCGTGGGTGTATTCTAAATCCCCCACCCACAGGGGGATCTAGAAGAAGAAATGGAAAACAAAAGGAGAATAAGGCAAATAAAAGACTGGAGGAAAAGAAATGCCCTCAACCCTAGAAGAATGCGGATTGAGGGACATGGAAGGAAGGAGAGCCATAAAAGGCAGACAGAAAAGTGAAAGAGAGGGTCCGGCCCACAGGTAATGGACAAGAGGGGGAAACCGGACCCAGCTCAGGAATCCCTCGGGGTCGCTAACTCCCGAATTCACCAGCCATGAGCCCCTGAGAGTGTAGCATTATCCAGGGTGCACCAGAAGTGGTGGGGCTACATTCACCCTGCCAACTTGAGGGCCTTTAGCAGAAGGCAGGAGATAACATGAAAAGAAAAAGAAGGCTGCCCCCTCGAAGAAGGAGGGTAACAGAAAAGATGAGACAAGGGCCAATTAAGGCGGGAAAGGAAGAGACTCCCTAGGCCTCGGATACCCTAATACCGTCGGGGTCGGAAGAGAACAAGAGTTGACCAAGTGAGGTCGACAGGAAAGAAGACGGAGAGGAGCCCGGCACAAGTAAGTGGAAGCAATGCCGGACTCAGCTGGGGTCCCGTGGTTGCCAACCCACGTCCCACTAGATGCCAAGAAAGAAGACTTCGCTTTGGTGATAATGAACGATGCACAACGTAGCATGCTTGAGAAATGTGGAAGCGACTGTTGTGTGCATGGATGGTACACACGGACTTAACAGTTATGGTTATGAACTTATTACGCTCTTAGTACTGGATGACTTAAGGCAAGGACTTCCCTGCGCCTTTTTAATTTCGAACAGGTCTGACCAAGGTGTGTTGTCTATTTTCCAATAACATATTCGAAATGAAATGAACAAAATATCTCCCAATGTGTTTAGGTCTGACATGGAAGATGCTTTTTATAATGCTTGGTGTGCTGTTATGGACATACCCAAGAAGAGATTATTTTGTACCTGGCATGTTGACAGGGCCTGGAGGAAGAACCTTTCAAAAGTGACAAAGAAGGAAAAACAAGTTGAAGTATACATGTTGTTAAGAACAACAATGGAAGAAAGATAATCGGCTTCATTTGATCTTATTTTAGATGCTGGTTTGAAAATATTGTGTGAAGATCCGGACACGTCAGATTTTGGAAATTACTTTCGAGATTTCTATGCTCCAAGCAAAGAGATGTGGGCTTACTGCTATTGAGTGCACTGTGGTTTAAATACCAATATGCAGATAGAATCAATGTATAAGACAATTAAGTATATATATCTGCACGAGAAGAGCGTAAAACGCCTTGATAAATCGATACACGCCTTAATGACTTGTATCAGGGACAAGATTATTGATCGACTAATCATCATTCATAAAGGGAAAATAACTTCTAAGATCACAGATCTTCGGCAAAGACACAAAGCAAGTACCGCAATGCTGATGATGATAATTGTTGTTTTAAGGGGCCTAACATCTAGGTTATCGGCCCCTAATGGTCTGGGTGATAGTGAAAATGTAAATGAAGTGGAAACCAGAACCTAAATTAAGTCAGAAGGAAAATACTTACAAAAAGGAACTCAGATTGAAACTACTCACAAAATGGAGATCGGTAATACTTACAAAAGGGAATTTAGAACGAAAATACTCACAAAAGAAATAGATTGAAAAGTACGCACAAAATGTAGCTTAAGTTCAAAATACGTACAAAATCCAATGCACAAAATACTTAAAAAATGCAAGTGAAATTCAAAATACTTACAAAATGCAAATGAGATTGAAAATACGTACAAGATGCAATTGAGGTTCAAAAAACTTACAAAATGCAATTGAAATTGAAAATACACAATGCAATTTAGATTGAAGAAGGCCGGTTCAGATTCAAAATGCAATTGAAATTCTCCCCCAGGGGCTCACATCTTGTGGGCGTGGGTTGGCGACCACGGGGCCCCAGCTGAGTCCGGCATTGCTTCCACTTACTTGTGCCGGGCTCCTCTCCGTCTTCTTTCCTGTCGACCTCACTTGGTCAACTCTTGTTCTTTTCTGACCCCGATGGTATTAGGGTATCCGAGGCCTAGGGAGTCTCTTCCTTTCCCGCCTTAATTGGCCCTTGTCTCATCTTTTCTGATACCCTCCTTCTGCGAGGGGTCAGCCTTCTTTTTCTCTTCCTTTTACCTCCTGCCTTGTGCTCTAGGCCCTTAAGGAGGCAAGGTGTATGTAGCCCCACCACTTCTGGTGCACCCTAGATAATGCTACACCCTCAGGGGCTCACGGCTGGTGAGTTCGGGAGTTGGCGACCCCGAGGGATTCCTGAGCTGGGTCCGTTTTCCCCTTTTGTCCCTTACCTTTGGGGGCGGACCCTCTAATCTTTCACTTTCCTATATGGCTTTCATGGCTCTCCTTCCTTCCAAGTCCCTGAATCCGCCTTCTCCGAGGGTTGAGGGCATTTCTTTTCCTTCTGTCCTTTTATTTGCCTTATTCTCCTTTAGTTTTGCATTTCTTCTTCTAGTATGTAGGTTATTAGTTAGTTTTAGTTTTAAGTTCGCTTTTCATTTTCATCTTCACGATCACCCAAACCATCAGGGGCCGATAACCTAGATGTTAGGCCCCTTAAAACAACAATTATCATCATCATCATCAATTGAAATTCAAAATACTTACAAAATGCAAATGAGATCGAAATTACGTACAAAATGCTGCTGATGATGATGATTGTTGTTTTAAGGGGCCTAACATCGAGGTTATCGGCCCCTGATGGTTTGGGTGATCGTGAAGATGAAAATGAAAAGCGAACTTAAAACTAAAACTAACTACTAACCTACATTCTAGAAGAAGAAATGGAAAACTAAAGGAGAATAAGGCAAATAACGGACAGGAGGAAAAGAAATGCCCTCAACCCTCGAAGAAGGCGGATTAAGGGACTTAGAAGGAAGGAGAGCCATGAAATGATGATGATGATAATTGTTGTTTTAAGGGGCCTAACATCTAGGCTATCGGCCCCTGATGGTTTGAGTGATCGTGAAGATGAAAATGAAATGCAAACTTAAAACTAAAACTAACTACCAACCTACATACTAGAAGAAGAAATGGAGAACTAAGGGAGAATAAGGAAAATAAAGGACAGGAGGAAAAGAAATGCCCTCAACCCTCGAAGAATGCGGATTGAGGGACTTGAGAGGAAGGAGAGCCATGAAAGGCATATAGGAAAGTGAAAGAGGAGAGGGTCAGCCCCAAAGGTAAGGGACAAAAGGGGAAAACGGACCCAGCTCAGGAATCCCTCGGGGTCGCCAACTCCCGAACTCACCAGCCGTGAGCCCCTGAGGGTGTAGCATTATCTAGGGTGCACCAGAAGTGGTGGGGCTACATACACCCTGCCTCCTTAAGGGCCTACAGCACAAGGCAGGAGGTAAAAGGAAGAGAAAAAGAAGGCTGACCCCTCGCAGAAGGAGGGTATCAGAAAAGATGAGACAAGGGCCAATTAAGGCGGGAAAGGAAGAGACTCCCTAGGCCTCGGATACCCTAATACCGTCGGGGTCAGAAGAGAACAAGAGTTGACCAAGTGAGGTCGACAGGAAAGAAGACAGAGAGGAGCCCGGCACAAGTAAGTGGAAGCAATGCCGGACTCAGCTGGGGCCCCGTGGTCGCCAACCCACGCTCACAAGATGTGAGCCCCTGGGGGATGAAAGCTATGAAAGGCAGATAGTAAAGTAAAAGAGGAGTGGGTCCGCCCCTCAGGTAATGGATAAAAGGGGGAAAACCGGACCCGGCTCAGGTATTCCTAATGGTCGCCTACTCCCAAACTCACTAGCCGTGAGCCCCTGAGGGTGTAGCATTATCTAGGGTGCACCAGAATTGCTACATACACCGTACCTCCTTGAGGACCTTGAGCAGAAGGCAGGAGATAACATGAAAAGAAAAAGAAGGCTGACCCCTCGCAGAAGGAGGGTATCAGAAAAGATGGGACAAGGGCCAATTAAGGCGGGAAAGGAAGAGACTCCCTAGGCCTCGGATACCCTAATACGGTCGGGTCGGAGGAGAGCAAGAGTTGACCAAGTGAGGTCGACAAGAAAGACCACTGAGAGGAGCCCGGCAGAAGTGGAAGCAATGCCGAACTCAGCTGGGGCCCCGTGGTCGCCAACCCACGTCCAACGATGATGATGATGATGATAATTGTTGTTTTAAGGGGCCTAACATCGAGGTTATCGGCCCCTAATGATCTGGGTGATAGCGAAAATGATAA
This sequence comes from Meconema thalassinum, assembly GCA_946902985.2. NCBI lineage: Eukaryota > Metazoa > Arthropoda > Insecta > Orthoptera > Tettigoniidae > Meconema > Meconema thalassinum. The sequence continues at coordinate 477,463,513 of OX336392.1, read as the reverse complement.
TGAAATTGAAACCAGAACAAAATTATCGAAGACTGAAAATACGTACAAAAAGGAACTCACATGGAAACAACTCACAATATGGTCCTACAAAAGGGAATTTAGAACGAAAAGTTGCACAAAAAGAATAGATTGAAAAAGACCCACAAAACGTAGGCTAGATTCAAAATACGTACAAAATGCAAAGTAGCGCCGAAATACTTACAAAATGCAACTGAAATTCAAAATACTTACAAAATGCAAATGAGATCGAAATTACGTACAAAATGCAATTGAGGTTCAAAATACTTACAAAATGCAATTGAAATTGAAAATACACAATGCAATTCAGATTGAAATATCCCAGTTCCAATCCAAATTATTCACAAAGTGCAATTGAAATTCAAAATACTTACAAAATGCAATTGAAATTGAAAATGCTTACAAAATGTACGGTAGATTCAAACGACTCATGTGGATTGACAATACTTACAAAAAGCAATTTAGATTGAAAATACTTGACAAATGTAATTTAGATTCAAAATACCCACAAAATGCAATTGAGAATCAAAATATGTGCAAAATGCCCACCAAACAAAATGCAATTTAGATTCAAAATTCGTGCGAAATGCGGTTTTGGTTGAAAATACTTACAAAATGCAATTGAAATTCAAAATACTCACTAAAATGCCCTGACGTCTGCATTGAAAGACTTACTAAAAAACAATTTAGATTGTCAATCTTTACAAAATGCAATTGAGGTTGAAAACAATCGCGAGATGTAATTTAGATCGAAGAGACTTACAAAATGCAACATAGATCAAAAATGCCTTAAAAAAATGGTAAAAGGGAGGTTAGATACACGGTGATTCGAGTAACAAAAACAGTGCGGGAATCTTAAAGAGAAAAGGAAATAGAAGGAAAAGAGGAGAGCAGAGGGGAGAGAGGAGAAGGTCCTCCCCAAAGGGAAGGGACAAAAAGGGGAAAACGGACCCAGCTCAGGAATCCCTCGGGGTCGCCAACGCCCGAACTCACCAGCCGTGAGCCCCTGAGGGTGTAGCATTATCGACGGTGCACCAGAAGTGGTGGGGCTACATACACCCTGCCTCCTTAAGGGCCTTGAGCACAAGGCAGGAGGTAAAAGGAAAAAAAAAAGAAGGCTGACCCCTCGCAGAAGGAGGGAATCAGAAAAGATGAGACAAGGGCCAATGAAGGCGGGAAAGGAAGAGACTCCCTAGGCCTCGGATACCCTAATACCGTCGGGGTCGGAAGAGAACAAGAGTTGACCAAGGGAGGTCGACAGGAAAGAAGAAAGAGAGGAGCCGGCACAAGTAAGTGGAAGCAATGCCGGACTCAGCTGGGGCCCCGTGGTCGCCAACCCACAACCCACTAGATGTGAGCCCCTGGGGGGTTCCAACGAGATGTGAGCCCCTGGGGGAGGTTGAAAAGAAAGGCCCCCAATCCTCGAAGAACTGGGAAGGAAGGAGAACTATGAAAGGCAGATAGTAAAGGGAAATAGGAGAGGGCCCGTCCCAAAGACAGTGGAAAAGGGGGCGGGAAACGGACCCAGCTCAGGAACCCACCGGAATCGCCACTCCCGAACTCACCAGCCGTGAGCCCCTGAGGGTGTAGCAATATCCAGGGTGAACCAGAAGTGGTGTGGCTACAAACACCCTGCCTCCTTAAGGGCCTTGTGCAGCAAGCAGGATATATCACAAAAAAAAAGGAGGCTAACCCCTCACGGAGGGTATCAGGAAAGAGGAGACAAGGGCCAATAAAGGCGGGAAAGGAAGAGACTCCCTAGGCCTTGGATATACTACTACCGTCGGGGTCAGAAGAGAACAATAGTTGACAAAGGGAGGTCGACAGGAAAGAAGACGGAGAGGAGCCCGGCACAAGTGAAAACAATGCAGGACTCAGCTGGAGTCCCGTGGTCGCCAACCCAAGTCCCACTAGATGTTACGAGGATAAGTCGTTAGGCCAAGAGGAAAAGAAATGAAGGTGAACCACTGACTGAAACTCTTAATAAGAAACGAAAAAAAAAAAAAAGAATCGGTCACAGGCCTGGATGGTTTTGATAACGGTGTTGTAAGAAGAGTGATCAGTAACTTCCATCTAACGGGAAAATGTGTACCGATAATACCTTAACTACATGGGAGGTTTGTGAAGGAGTTCGGGGTGTCCAGGCAACAATACAAGCCTGAGAACACTTCTCGAAGAGTTAGGCTACAAACGGAAAAAAACTCGGAACAATATGCACGTGCTCGTTGAAAGGCAACACATCGCTTTTCAACGGTATGATTATCTGCATATGTCACAAGATTAAGATAAGAAGGCCGACCTGTGGTGTATATGGATGAAACGAATATTCATTCTACCCAAGTAATTTCAAAATCGTGGTCAGATGACTCGACTGAAGGCATATTTACACCCATTATTGAACATTGTTTGACAATGTGGCAATCGTCACAATTGACAGGATATTTCCATAACGAGATCAATTATAATAATTGCAATAAGTGGCTCGAAGAGAAGTTAATCCCTAATCAAAAACAACGAGCTTGTGATAGATAACGCCCCGTATCACAACGTTCAATCTTACAAATGTCCCACAAGCAACTCCAGAAAGACTGATGATGATGATGATGATTAAGATAATTGTTGTTTTAAGGGGCCTAACATCTAGGTTATCGGCCCCTAATGGTTTGGGTGATGGTGAAGATAATAATGAAATGTAGACCATAACTAAAACTAACTTATATACTAGAAGAAGAAATGGAAAACAAAAGGAGAATAAGGCAAATAAAGGACAGGAGGAAAAGAAATGCCCTCAATCCTTGAAGAATGCGGATTGAGGGACTTGGAAAGAAGGTTGATGATGATAATTGTTGTTTTAAGGGGCCTAACATCGAGGTTATCGGTCCCTGCCGAATTGAAATGGCGTGAAATGAAAGGATGAAGATAAAAAACAGCTCACTGCTATGGATGAAACGAAAATGGTTTAGATAAAATAGACAGTTAGCCCCAACAATTATGCCTTATACAGCAGGAAAAATACTTACAAAAAGGAACTCAGATTGAAACTACTCACCAAATGGAGAGAGGCAATAAGTAATACGAATTTCGAACGAAAATACTCACAAAAGGAATATGATGATGATAATTGCTGCTTTAAGGGGCCTAACAGCTAGGTTATCGGCCCCTGATGGTTTGGGTGATCGTGAAGATGAAAATCGAACTTAAAACTAACTACTAACCTACATACTCGAAGAAGAAATGGAAAACAAAAGGAGAATAAGGCAAATAAAGGACAAGAGGAAAAGAAATGCCCTCAACCCTCGAAGAAGGCGGATTGAGGGACTTGGAAGGAAGGAGAGCCATGAAAGGCAGAGAGGAAAGTGAAAGAGGAGAGGGTCCGCCCCAAAGGTAAGGGACAAAAAGGGAAAACGGACCCAGCTCAGGAATCCCTCGGGGTCGCCAACTCCCGAACTCACCAGCCGTGAGCCCCTGAGGGTGTAGCATTATCTAGGGTGCACCAAAAGTGGTGGGGCTACATACACCCGGCCTCCTTAAGGGCATTGAGCAAAAGGCAGGAGGTAGAAGGAAAAGAAAGAGAAGGTTGACCCCTCACAGAAGGAGGGTATCAGGAAAGATGAGACAAGGGCCAATTAAGGCGGGAAAGTGAAAAACTCCCTAGGCCTCGGATAACCTAATACCGTCAGGGTCGGAAGAGAACAAGAGTTGACCAAGGGAGGTCGACAGGAAAGAAGACGGAGAGGAGCCCGGCACAAGTAAGTGGAAGCAATGCCGGACTCAGCTGGGGTCCCGTGGTCGCCAACCCACACCCCACTAGATGTGAGCCCCTGGGGGTGGAAAGAAGGAGAGCCATGAAAGGCAGATAGGAAAGTGAAACAGGAGAGGGTCCGCCCCAGAGGTAATGGATAAAAGGGGGAAAACTGGACCCAGCTCAGGAATCCCTCGGGTCGCCAACTCCCGAACTCACCAGCCGTGAGCCCCTGAGGGTGTACCAGACGTGGTGGGGCTACATACACCCTGCCTCCTGAAGGGCCTTGAGCACAAGGCAGGAGGTAAAAGGAAAAGAAAAGAACGCTGACCCCTCGCAGTAGGAGCGTATCAGAAAAGATGAGACAAGGGCCAATTAAGGCGGGAAAGGAAGAGAGTCCCTAGGCCTCGGATACGCTAATACCGTCGGCGTCGGAAGAGATCAAGAGTTGACCAAGTGAGGTCGACAGGAAAAAAGACGGAGAGGAGCCCGGCAGAAGTAAGTGGAAACAATGCCGGACTCAGCATGGGCCCCGTGGTCGCCAACCCACGTCGCACTAGATGTGAGCCCCGGGGCGGAATTTATGGAGATAATTCATAGGCATATTTTACACCAGGAGCCTATTGTACTATCGATGAGCAGCAGTTAGGATTCCGAGAGAAGTGTTCGATTTAAGATATACAGTATATACCTAACAATCCCTCTAAATATAGACTGATGATTGTTATGGTGTGCAATAGTTCAAATGTGTATATGATCAATGCTGTACCATATACTGAAAAAAAAATGTATATTGGAGAAAAGCCACAAACAACATTCTTTGTAGAGAAATTGTCTGAAACAACTCATGGCAGTTATCGGAATATCACTATCGATAGTTGGTTTCCGTCAGTTCCATTGTTCAACGACATGCTCCATAAAACATAAGCTAACAATGATGGGAACTCGGAGGAATAATATGTCACAGATTCCACAAGAGATACTTCAGACCAAGCAACGTAAACCAGTCTCGACTATGTTTCTTTTCTCTAAGGATGATGATGATAATTGTTGTTTTAAGGGGCCCAACATCTAGGTTATCGGCCCCTGATGGTGTGGGTGATCGTGAAGATGAAAAAGAAATGCGAACTTAAAACTAAAACTAACTACTAACCTACATACTAGAAGAAGAAATGGAAAACTAAAGGAGAATAAGGCAAATAAAGGACAGGAGGAAAAGAAATGCCCTCAACCCTCGAAGAAGGCGGATTGAGGGACTTGGAAGGAAGGAGAGCCATGAAAGGCAGATAGGAAAGTGAAAGAGGAGAGGGTCCGCCCCAACGGTAAGGGACAAAAGGGGAAAACGGACCCAGCTCAGGAATCCCTCGGGGTCGCCAACTCCCGAACTCACCAGCCGTGAGCCCCTGAGGGTGTAGCATTATCTAGGGTGCACCAAAAGTGGTGGGGCTACATACACCCGGCCTCCTTGAGGGCCTTAAACAGAAGGCAGGAGATAACATGAAAAGAAAAAGAAGGCTGACCCCTCGCAGAAGGAGGGAATCAGAAAAGATGAGACAAGGGCCAATTATGGCGGGAAAGGAAGAGACTCCCTAGGCCTCGGATACCCTAATACCGTCGGGGTCGGAAGAGAACAAGAGTTGACCAAGGGAGGTCGACAGGAAAGAAGAAAGAGAGGAGCCGGCACAAGTAAGTGGAAGCAATGCCGGACTCAGCTGGGGCCCCGTGGTCGCCAACCCACAACCCACTAGATGTGAGCCCCTGGGGGGTTTCTTTTCTCTAAGGAACTTAAATTACTTTCTTACATGCCAAAAAGAAATAGGGCTGTTCTTCTGCTTTCGAATATGCATCAGGGTCGCTGTATGATGAAAGACTCAAGCTTGTCAGAAGGTAGGCCTATCCACTTCTACAGCTGCACAAAAGGGGTTGGTTGATGTTCTGGACCAAATGTTTGCCACATAGCCTATACCTGCAGTCGGAAAACAAGGAGATGGCTACTTTGCCTATTTTATGGCATTCTAAACATTGCATGAGTGAATGCCTATATTATCCTATCTGCAATGATAATACAGTTTTTGCAAATCATACAGGAAAGCCAAGAGTGGAATAATTCCTTTTCTCATTGGTGGAAGAGCTGACGAGACCTTGGATGTTGCAACGGCTGGAAATACCTTCACACCGTAGAGGAATCCGGCTTTCCATCGCAGAGCAACTGGGAGTTCCAACTCAGGCAGCAATAGGCAGTCGGAGGTCTAGAAGATGCAACGTCTGTCCAAGGTCCATAGACACAAAAACAACAATTGTCTGCAGGGAATGTCAGGTATTTGTTGTGCCCAAATTGTGATCCCAGAAAGTGACAGGAGGAGAAGGCGTTCAGAACTATGAAGGAAAAAACTAACATCTTAACTTATTTTCCTGTATTTTTAGTGGTTATATTACTTAAATGATTTGAAATTTGGTGCTTACATATTGAAATGGATGTATTTTATCTCATTTGAGTGTCTTTTTAAAATAAAACTTTGGTTGTATTGTATTAAAGGAATTTTCTTTTGGGGGTATAAGTGACCCTGTGTAGGGTTAGTTATACAAAAATGTAGGTGTATGATTCCAGGGTTAAAGCAAGCCTACCACGATGATACCTAAATTAAGGCCAGGGTCGCCTTCTATCCACATCCCTCTCCAAATTACAATTGCATCACACGTGCACAGCCATTCCAACCAGCAACAAAATAGGTTATGTCAAAGAATATGGGTTATGTGACACATGGTCCCACACTGCCCCATACGCACGTACACACACCAGAACCAGGGTTGGCAAAATAACAGTTTTTTTTAATAAAATATTAAAACATGTTTTTGTTTTGTTTTAAAAAGTTTTTTTAAATTCTGAACATGTTTTAAACAGTGTAATAAAATGCTGTATTTTTAATACTTAAATATAAATACTTTAGAGATCATCCTGACCAGAGTTGTATGGTAAGTAATAGACCAATGTTTACAACTAAACTCAGTCAGCAGGGAAATTTAGTTACCAGCTGGGATTTTTTTTCTCTACAACTTATGGTTGGCTGTTGTGTTAGGTTATATTTGAATGGTGGTGTATCTACTTCTTTGTCTTCTGTTAATTGCTGTGTAGAAAGTGTGTACTTAGCAGAATAATCAGCTTATTGCAGTTACGAGTTCAACTGGCAGAAGAAAAGATCCAGTATTGCAATATTTTATCGAATGCAAAAGTTCTAAGGGTAAAACAATTGGGGCAAAATGTAACTTGTGCAAGGAAGACATGGTTGGGTTAGTTGCTAGAATGAAACAACGTATAGAGACAAAATGCCCTTATAGAAACAAATCCATGCCTGCACAATTTGAGGATAATACTGACTGTGGAGTCATGGAAATGGAATATGAAACCCAAATCAAAAGTTCACTAATATCCACTCATCAGCAGCTTGCATCACAATCACTTCAATCTCATTCCAATTCTACAGGTAAGATATATTTATACATAATTAAATTAAATTAATAAAAAACAAGTGAGGCAAATTTTATAGGTTATGTTCAATAATTAATTTGTTTTTAAAAAGAAATAAAATTCATAGTGCGCTTTTGTTCAAATTGTTTGTTTGAAAGAAATATATATTATTTAAATTACAATTCTATTATGCTCTTGAAAATATTATATACCGGTACTGTGTAAGTTATAGGTTTTATTCAAAAAACCAATGTAGCCTAATGGCAAAGTTATGATTAATACTGGTCTTACCCAATCAATCATATATTGTTTATACCAATACAGATAATTTGGGCTAAATGGATAACATTGGATTTGTTTTATTACAGATGATGAACCAGCTTCCAGTTCACGTTCTGTGGTTTCAGCACCATCAAGATCAAGAGGAAAATGTACATTGTCCAGTTCTCCATCTTCATCTCTTATTCAATACCCTGGCCCAAGAATATTGCAAGGAGGATTGGATAGGTTTACAGTACGAGCCAAGGAGAAAAAGCAATTTGATTTGCAAATAGCTCGCTTTATTTTTGGCACAAACTCTGCTTTTCGGCATGTTGAACATCCCGAGTTTGTAAAAACGATTCAGCTTCTTCGGCCTGGCTATAAACCACCCAACCGAAAGCAAATTTCAGGTGAACTTCTTGATGAAATTTTTGCTGAAGAGTTGGCCAAAGTAAAGAAAACTTTGGTAGGAAAATCTGTATGTATGGCTTTAGATGGTTGGAGCAATGTGCATAACGACTCACTTCTTTGTGTGTCGCTTAGTGATGTAATGGACCACTCTACTTACTTAACCGAAACCATTGACACCGAAGATAACAGTCATACATCTGATTACCTCTTAATTGTAGCAGAAAAAACAATTAAAAACTGTGAAACTTCTTATGGCTGCCATGTTCGAAGTTTTGTCACTGACAATGCTGCCAATATGGGGAAAATGAGGGATGAATTGGCAAAAAAAGATATGAAAGAAGTGATAACTTATGGTTGTTCAGCTCACCTGCTTAATCTGTTAGCACATGACTTGGAGGTGGTTGGCATTTCAGAACATGTTAAACAAATTATTAAATACTTCAGGAACACACACTTTGCAGCAGCCAAGTACAAACAGGCTGGCGGAACAGCTCTTGCTCTTCCTACCGATGTACGATGATGATGATGATAATTGTTGTTTTAAGGGGCCTAACATCTAGGTTATCGGCCCCTGATGGTTTGGGTGATCGTGAAGATGAAAATGAAAAACGAAATTAAAACTAAAACTAACTAATAACCTACATACTAGAAGAAGAAATGCAAAACTAAAGGAGAATAAGGCAAATAAAAGGACAGAAGGAAAAGAAATGCCCTCAACCCTCGGAGAAGACGGATTGAGTGACTTTGAAGGAAGGAGAGCCATGAAAGGCATATAGGAAAGTGAAAGAGGAGAGGGTCCGCCCCAAAGGTAAGGGACAAAAGGGGAAAACGGACCCAGCTCAGGAATCCCTCGGGGTCGCCAACTCCCGAACTCACCAGCCGTGAGCCCCTGAGGGTGTAGCATTATCTAGGGTGCACCAGAAGTGGTGGGGCTACATACACCCTGCCTCCTTAAGGGCCTAGAGCACAAGGCAGGAGGTACAAGGAAGAGAAAAAGAAGGCTGACCCCTCGCAGAAGGAGGGTATCAGAAAAGATGAGACAAGGGCCAATTAAGGCGGGAAAGGAAGAGACTCCCTAGGCCTCGGATACCCTAATACCGTCGGGGTCAGAAGAGAACAAGAGTTGACCAAGTGAGGTCGACAGACGGATGTACGCTGGAATTCTTTAGCTGACTCTATAGAGTCCTATTTGGGTAACTGGCATATTATTGTCAAAGTCTGCATTGAAAATCGAAGTGCCATTGAACCAATTATAAGTGCAAAGGTAAATGATATCAATATGAAACAAAATGTTAAAGACTATCTCATAAAACTTAAGACTGCATCAGTCTCATTAGATAAGATGCAGCGTGATGACTGTACCATTGGGGAAGCAGTAGAGGTTTGGCTTGACCTGCTCAATTCTTTCAAAAATGATAACAATCCCAATGACATAAAGATATTCATGAAACGATTTAACACCGCAGTAACTGATACCCATCTCCTTGTCAATCTCATGGATCCACGCTACCAAGGACAGAGACTGAGTGAAGAACAACATCATTCTGCTATGGAGTATGTTGAAGCTTACCACCCAGATGCAATGCCTGACCTAATTAAGTAAAAAGCAAAATGTTCACCCTTCAAGGAATACCTGTTTGGTCCTGCAATACTAAAAGAAATTAAACCCCTGACATGGTGGGTGGCACTGCAGATTAACATTCATCACACAACTTCAGGCCTAGCACATCAGCTGCATAGTGCAGTTGCTTCATCAGCTGGGATAGAACGTCTTTTCTCCACTTTTGGGTTTGTGCATAGCAAAGTCAGGAATAGGTTAGGGACTGAGAAGGCTGCCAAACTAGTTTGTGTTTTTCGTGAACTCAACAAGAAACCTGTTGAATAAAGACAAAGTCGCAGTGATATTTAGATTTATAATATTTTAAATACATCCCTATATTTTCTGATGGATGTTCGCTTGCAAACATTTTTAACAAGGACATCAAAACCACTACAAAATCACTCTATAAACTTTATATTATGACTTAAAACCTTCAGTAGAAGGCAGAGAAGACCACTGTACTCTACTGTATTGCAAAATGATTAATTAAAAATATGAAAAAAAAAATCTTCTAAAGAAACATATTTTAGACGGTTGTTTGAAGCATTGAGTTTAAAACTAATTTTAAACAATGTGCATTGTTTTAAAGAGTTTTAAACATGCTGTTTAAAACATGTTGTTTTAAACATGCCAACCCGGACCAGAACACATGATCGCGACGTCATAAACCTTCCGTGGTGCACTGGTATACTCGTGACGTGGCTGCATACGTAGCAAAGCGTCTTGTATAGCCTTCTCAGTGTCTACCTGCTATGCGTCTTGGTAGGTGTGCCTTTACCAACTGAAGAGCCCAATTGGCACCTTGGGGCGAGACGCTAGCAATTTGTTGAGTTATGCTGGACATTTTTATCACTTTATGTGTTAATTACAATGGCTCAACGGAAAATATTCATTTTATTCTCTTTCGAGAACATTTGATTATATTCAATGCCAAAGCAAGGTTATTGTTTTCGGAGTGGAGTTTTTGACTCCCGTGGTACACTGGTATACTCGTGACGTGGTTGCATATGTAGCAAAGCGTCTTGTATAGCCTTCTCAGTGTGTACCTGCTACGCGTCTTGGTAGGTGTGCCTTTACCAACTGAAGAGCCCAATTGGCACGCTGGGACGAAACGCTAGCAATTTGTTGAGTTATGCTGGACATTTTTATCATAATTATAATGGCTCAATGGAAAATATTCATTTTATCCTCTTACGAGAACATTTGATTGTAAACCTCGAAATAAATGAGCCGCTCACACTACCAGAGTCATCAGTGTTTACCGCCCTCTGAGCCTTGTTCAAGTCGACCTTGAGCCACTCACTCTGAACCGGCTGCAGTCGGTTTTTCCAGCGTGCACAAAGGGATGCTCGATGTCAATGTGGACGAGAGACACGTGTGCTCGCAAGTCTGTATCAGTTTCTGAGAGCCACAGCATGGTGGTCCGGTCCGAAGATGATGTTTGTACGCTAATCGATATGTGTAAGTAGAATCAACGTATGTCACATTCTGTGTTAAGGGACCCAAAACATGACGATCACTACAAAAAAAAACATGGTGAGACATTATTTGCCCGATGGATTGCTTTGATATACTGAATAGGTATTGCACGTTAATGAATGAATCTCTTGTTGCAAGGTAACGTCGAGTTACTGTTAACCTGAAACTTCAAGTATATTATTGAATGCAAAACTGAGTGAACAATAAGTACGGAAAAGATAAACTATTTTGCATCAAGTATATAAAGAGGAAAAGAAAAATCACGAAATTGTCTTACGCAAAATGGGAGAGCAAAGATATGTTTCCTGTTTTGAGATTTTGTGACTTATCCTGCTTAGTAAAGTATCAAAGTCAGTAGACGACATCGTTGTAAACTTTTTATAATGACCACTAACGCTCTGGAAATTCTTGTCCCACAATAATTCCGACCCACTCTGTCTCTTGTACAGTTCATTGCACCAACACTCACGGGGTTTCTTTTCATTTTCATTTAAATTGGCCATCGTCATAGCTGTGCCAGTCGCAACCATCACAGCAAGCAGAGTTTCTTGTTTAGAAGACATCCTTTTTGTTAGAAGCAACACAATACACATACTGATTCTGCTCGCGATCATTATTGCTCAAATAATGCTCATAGAAGGCAAGAGAATTTACTTTTTTCTCGAGCCAGTCTCTCGCAAGTCTCTACCCGTCTTAATTGTGTTGGTTCAAGAAATTAAGCAGGGCAGTGCTTACCAATGAAGATAAACAAGAACGCGCCAGCAGTTCTACTGACAAACCTACGGAGGATTGTACGGCTGGAAGAGCTAGGAGGGGTCACCCGAACGTCAATCAATGGGTTACCGTACCACGAAGAACCAAGAGTAAAGGGAAAAAGGACCGACTTATGATGGCCGCAGGCAGCTGTGGTAAATGGAAATATTCAGTACCACATGCATACGTTGCAATTGCCCCCTAAGCCAAAAAGTTAAAAGTGCAATGAATTTACAGGAAACTTAGGAAACATATTCCAACATTTCTGGAACCTGAGCTGGAAAGAGAGAGAAAAAAAAAGCTAAGTTACTTATAGTACTGTAATACACCGAAAGACACAAGAAATATAATAAGTGAGACATCTAGGTGAAAGCAATCTTGCATCTCTTACTGTTTCTTCGCACTCTTGGGAGTAAGGAATGGACAGCACTAATTGGGCAACAAAAAGGAACATACCAAACAATAATAATGAACAAACAAGTTAGAAGAAACAGAATTAAACATCAAGAAGGGAGGCAGATAATACAAGATTTCGTAGGCATGTTCCCTAAAGTACCATCACACTACTGCAGAATATCAAGTTCCAGATATTACCAGGAGCCCATCTGGCAAACAAAATCCAACTTGTTTAGCGAGTATGAGAAATACTGTGCTGAAAGAAGTTTTATATCTCTTAATTTCGAAGTTTTCAATGAAGTTTTTCGAGGAATAAATCTCTCAATTTTTCAGCTAAAGAAAGGCGGATGTAGCATTTGCATTGGAGTTAAAACAATGAATGTACCATCAGAAGTGTACGAAGGTTATCAAAAAAAGGAAAGAAGCCAGACATGAGAAAGAACAAGATAAGTTACATAGAAGATTTGTCTACACAATGGACTTACACAATCACTACTTCCTTGCCGCTCGCTGAATGCTTCAGCAATCTTTAACAAGATGAAACTTGGGGTTCACAACTTTACTGTCTACGATCTAAAAGGCAAGGACGGGTTCTGCTACCTATGGCAAGAGTAAGAAGGATCTCTCTCTGCCAAAGTGTTTGTAACTGTTAGATACCGTATTTGAACGAGGTCGAGTGGGAGAGAATTACTTCATTATAGATTCTGTGCTTTCTTCTTGAAATGAAGATAATATCAGAAGCGTTTGTCTTGGTTTGATCCTTCTATTTAACCTCTTAACCGGGCATGACGAGTTAATCCATCTACTACCTGTTGCTACTCAATCGGGTAATGACGAGGTAACTCATCTAGAGCACTTGAAAATTGTTATCTGCTGGGGGGGGACGAGTATTCGTGTCTCTTACGCTGTTGAGTGTAGTTATATGATGATGATGATGATGATAATTGTTGTTTTAAGGGGCCTAACATCTAGGTTATCGGCCCCTGATGGTTTGGGTGATCATGAAAATGAAAAGCGAACTTAAAACTAACTACTAACCTACATACTAGAAGAAGAAATGGAAAACTAAAGGAGAATAAGGCAAATAAAGGACAGGAGGAAAAGAAACGCCCTCAACCCTCGAAGAAGGCGGATTGAGGGACTTGGAAGGAAGGAGAGCCATGAAAGGCAGATAGGAAAGTGAAAGAGGAGAGGGTCCGCCCCAAAGGTAAGGGACAGAAAGGGGAAAACAGACCCAGCTCAGGAATCCCTCGGGGTCGCCAACTCCCAAACTCACCAGCCGTGAGCCCCTGAGGGTGTAGAATTATCTAGGATGCACCAAAGTGGTGGGGCTACATACACCCTGCCTCCTTAAGGGCCTTGAGCACAAGGAAGGAGGTAAAAGGAAAAGAAAAAGAAGGCTGATCCCTCTCAGAAGGAGGGTGTCAGGAAAGGTGAGACAAGGGCCAATTAAGGCGGGAAAGGAAGAGACTCCCTAGGCCTCGGATACCCTAATACCGTAGGGGTCGGAAGAGAACAAGAGTTGACTGAGTGAGGTCGACAGGAAAGAAGACGGAGAGGAGCCCGGCACAAGTAAGAGGAATCAATGCCGGACTCAGCTGGGGCACCGTGGTCGCCAACCCACGCCCACTAGAAGTGAGCCCCTGGGGGGGGTAGTTCTATGATTGCTCCGTAGATGTCAGTAGGTTTCAGCTTTGCTGTGCCACAATGCGCGCCAATTTCTCAATACGGGACGAGTTCCTTCGTCATTCACGGAAGTGTAATGGGCGTGACGAGATAACACATCACCCACATCTTTATAATGGGCGTGACGAATTAACTCGTTTTCAGTCAAAATATATTCCCCACTACGAATGTTACTTTGTAATGTAGTTCCAGGAAGTCTAATCAAACATTAATTATGGTTTGAATTTCAAAACAAATAAAATCAGGAAGGACTAGATAAATTTTCATGCTTGCACTCATAATGGGCGGGACGAGTTCCTTCGTCATTCGCGGAAGTGTAATGGGCATGACGAGATAACTCGTCACCCACATCTTTATAATGGACATGACGAATTAACTCGTTTTCAGTCAAAATATATTGCCCACTACGAATGTTACTTTGTCGGTGGAAACTCCCCGGTTAAGAGGTTAAAGATAAAAGAATACTTAGGCCTACATAGGGAAGTACCTATTGCGTAATCACCCACCAACTTGCATCAGCAACGCGTTGTGTGCATCCATTCTCCTCTTTGTACTGTACTTGGTACTGTACGGAACTGTCGTGTGTTTGTTCTGGTTGGGAATTGTTGCTTTCCTGTGGAGAAGAGCTCGCATTGGTACTGCAATTTAAGTTGGGAATGGTCACCCCTTGCTTGGGCTTTTGAAGCTCACATTAGAAACAGGACATGAAATAAACCAAGAAAGAAAAGCTGGAAGGAAGGAAGCTTGTAGTTTTAAAGTGACTGTTAATCTTGCGATCATAAGCCACGGGACCTCCGTTTTACGTGGAATCCGAACCACAGGGCATGGCATTTCTCATCGAAAATCTCACATGCATTGACCGGGAATCGAACCCGGTCCGCCTTGGTGAGAAAAACCAAGAAAGACTGTCAAGCCCAGTTGAGGGTGTTAATGAACTTTTAACCTAAGAAAATGTTTTAATAACTTTTTAATGTGTGACAGTGTATACTTTTAGTGATCTGTGTGTGTTTTTTTATGTACGATTTTTTAACTATATCCAGTAGGCCTATATAACGTGAATGTTTTCAGTGCTGCCCAATTAAAATAGGCTGATGAAGACTTCAATATGTTTTAGACGTCGAAACATGTACCATGAGTTAAAAGACAAGTGATTGTATCACGAAATAAATAGTATTGACGAGGCGGAACCAATTGGAACTTTTTTCTTAAACAAATTTTCAACCGCTATTTCACATTTCATTTTGAATGAAGTCCCATTACAGTCAGGTCGCGTTTTTCAGTGATGGTTGTTCCTATCAGAACAGGAATATAACTTTGTGTAATGCATTACTAAATATCTGTGCCCGAAATAACATCAACATCATTCAGAAAAGGTAGCGGTGCATGACATACCACTTCCTCTAACTTTTCTCAAGTACAAAAATTAACCAAAATACTTGTAGTAATGGTCAGGAAAATATCTGGAGATGATGCAGTAATAGTTGTTTACTCCTCCGCTAACTATAACCCACCCGCAATCCCGAATAGGATCAAGACTTATATACATGAAATTCCAACTGTGTCCGCCATTTTTTCCATTAATTATGCACTAATACAGTATTGCCAACCCTGCTCTTACGGTACTACTTTGTATATGAACGGTACCGTGAAACAAAAGTGCTCCGAGTTCACTTGACAGTGCGCCGAGTTTGAACCACCCGAGTGCCACAGTTCTTCGAGATAATTTCAGACTTGTATCCTCCTACTCCCTAAATGAACATCCTCTACTTCGCCGCTAAAATTCGTGTTGATTTTCTTTTGTTGTTATAAGATACTATAGACAAGTGTTGTTTGTTTTTACTCTATGCATATTTCATTTTTTCCATTACTCAAAGGAGAGTTTCTTGTTTTGTTTTCCCACCAATGAATGTGTGTTTTTTTTTTGTTCGCCACTAAAATTAGTGACTTTTTGTTATACTATGCATGTTTTATTTTTTCCACCACGGAAAGGAGTGTTTCTTGTTTTGATTTTCTCAAATCAATGTTCTCAATCATAATTTTCATCCAAACCTAGTCATCGCGGCAAGAGATGGCAGTTGAACACGCTGGGATGGGGTGCGGGGGTTTGCAGTACGCATGTGCGGTCCACCTATTCCAAACTTAAATATATCGGCTACCCGCATGCCAATGGTTATTATTGCAGCCGACGACACGCAGCCAGTGAAAGAAGGAACGTGCTGAGTGAGTGAAGCAAGTAGTGACAAACTGAAAGTTTTTGGAATGCACGATACGCAGTGAGCGGGAAGACCTCTGCAGTTCAAACCCAACTGCCATCTCCTGGTGCGATATCAGTATACTGTTCTACATACAAAACATACCTAACCTTCTAAATATAGACTGAAGATTGTTATGGTGTGCAATAGTTCAAATGTGTATATGATCAAGAGAAAAACCACGAACAACATTCTTTGTAGAGAAATTGCCTGAAACAATTCATGGCAGTTATCGGAATATCACTATCGATAGTTGGTTTCCGTTAGTTCCATTGTTCAACCACATGCTCCATACAACATAAGCTAACAATGGTGGGAACTCTTGAGGAAAAATATGTCACAGATTCCACAAGAGATTCTTAAGAAACTTACATTTCTCTCTTACATGCCAAAAAGAAATAGGGCTGTTCTTCTGCTTTCGAATATGCATCAGGCTCGCTGTATGATGAAAGACTCAAGCTTGTCAGAAGGTAGGCCTATCCACTTCTACAGCTGCACAAAAGGGGGGTGGTTGATGTTCTGGACCAAATGTTTGCCACATAGCCTATACCTGCAGTCGGAAAACAAGGAGATGGCTACTTTGCCTATTTTATGGCATTGTAAACATTGCATGTGTGAATGCGTATATTATCCTATCTGCAATGATAATACAGTTTTTGCAAATCATACAGGAAAGCCAAGAGTGGAATAATTCCTTTTCACATTGGTGGAAGAGCTGATGAGACCTTGGATGTTGCAACGGCTGGAAATACCATTACTCCGTAGACGAATCCGGCATTCCATCGCAGAGCAACTGGGAGTTGAAGTTCCAACTCAGGCAGCAGTAGGGAGTCCGAGGTCTATAGTGCGTCTCTACCTTAAAAGTCATTACGCATTAAATGGAGCGCACTGATGCCAGATCTGCTGCATATACAAAGTTCTGCAAGGCCGGGCACATGATGTAACATAACTCGTATACAGGCGTGCTTTTACGCAAAACTCGGGAAATTTCCAAAATATTTGTTTGTTGTATATAATTGTACCTCATGCCTTGAAGCGAAAGAAGGTACAATATTTAGATTATGATACACCGAAGCTCAGAGCGCGATTTTAATACACACATTATAATAATTTATAATTTTCAATTATTCATGAATATGATAAGGACTTTTTCTCGAATATCATAGGTTATAATATATTATAATATGACATAATAATAATAATAATTAAAATTTATGTTGGTCCACGTAATTTACCCAATTTTGTGTGGTCAAGTGGGGGTATGCAGCCGAAATTAAATTATTCATTTCTTGTTTCTTGAACGAGACGTTGTTCAATTTTATATCGTTCTTCACTTACGCCCATACCATTTCGATGGGATTAAGTTCACTGTGGTATGGTGGTGTGGTAAGGTGACAAGCAAGAACATACTTCTCTGCTGTGATCGCCTACATTGTCTATTACTAGGCTAGATCCTTCGGGAACATAGAGCAACAATATTGCTCGGCGAACCACTTTTCATACACTTCACCTGTCATTTTGTCGTGTGTGACTACCCTACCAAGTTCTTTTTGGCACAGAAACGTTAACTCTGCACCATTAACGAACCCTTGTTAATTCCCGGGACGAACAAAGGCAAACTACGGAAACCACTTCGAGGATGGCTGAGGTAGGAATCGAACCCGCCTCTTCTCAGTTTTGTCTCATGGAGTTGAGTACACCCCGTTCCAGCCCTCAGACCAGAATTACATTTCTTGGCAGAGCTGGGATTCAAACCCGGGCCTCCACAGCGACAGCATAGTGACAGCCAAGAACGCAACGAGGCGGACAATTTATAATGAACACAAAATCCACTTCATTTCTTAGTTTTACTTCACATCATCGCCTACCCTCCTTCAAACGTAGTCGGGGGGAGATAGCCTGCCGGCCTCGTTAGTAAACAAAGTTCCGGTGAGTCAGCGCTGAGCGGGAGGACTAAGCGAAGTGCTATAACTTATGAATGCTACCTAATATTGAGCTCTGGTTTGTTTTAAAAACTATTTCAGACATTAATGAACATTTCTTCTCGCTTAGTCACCAACGTAAAGTCAACAGCAAAAAACTTTCTAGCTAGCTAAATTTTATTGGAAATATCTGTTCCCAAAGGAAACAGGATGTAAAATTGTCCGACTGAGCTATGTGCATTAACAAATTCACAAAGAAATTTGATGATGATGATGATGATGATAATTGTTGTTTTAAGGGTTATCGGCCCCTGATGGTTTGGGTGATCGTGAAGATGAAAATGAAAAGCGAACTTAAAACTAACTACTAACCTACATACTAGAAGAAGAAATGGAAAAATAAAGGAGAATAAGGCAAATAAAAGGACAGAAGGAAAAGAAATGCCCTCAACCCTCGGAGAAGGCGGATTGAGGGACTTGGAAGGAAGGAGAGCCATGAAAGGCATATAGGAAAGTGAAAGAGGAGAGGGTCCGCCCCAAAGGTAAGGGACAAAAGGGGAAAACGGACCCAGCTCAGGAATCCCTCGGGGTCACCAACTCCCGAACTCACCAGCCGTGAGCCCCTGAGGGTGTAGCATTATCTAGGGTGCACCAGAAGTGGTGGGGCTACATACACCCTCCCTCCTTAAGGGCCTAGAGCACAAGGCAGGAGGTAAAAGGAAGAGAAAAAGAAGGCTGACCCCTCGCAGAAGGAGGGTATCAGAAAAGATGAGACAAGGGAAAGGAAGAGACTCCCTAGGCCTCGGATACCCTAATACCGTCGGGGTCAGAAGAGAACAAGAGTTGACCAAGTGAGGTCGACAGGAAAGAAGACAGAGAGGAGCCCGGCACAAGTAAGTGGAAGCAATGCCGGACTCAGCTGGGGCCCCGTCGTCGCCAACCCACGCCCACAAGAAAGGAAATTTGATACAATGGTCTGGCTAGCTCAAAACAGTTGCCAGCGTTTCGCCCCAGTGTACCAATGGGCTCTTCAGTTGGTTATGGTACACCTCACCAAGACGCGTGGCTAGTACATACTGTGAAGGCCGCTGCAAGGCACAAATGTTGCCACGAGCAGCGCCAATGTACTACGGAAGTCATAACTTCCTTTCAAAAATAATGTTAGCTTACCTTGCTAATCCATATTGGAAATATCTGTTCCCGAAGGAAACAGGATGTAAAATTGTCCGATTGAGCTAAGTGCATTAACAAATTCACAAAGAAATTTGATACAATGGTCCGGCTAGCTCAAAACAGTTGCCAGTGTTTCGCCCCAGTGTACCAATGGGCTCTTCAGTTGGTTATGGTACACCTAACCAAGACGCGTGGCTAGTACATACTGTGAAGGCCGCTGCAAGGCACAAATGTTGCCACGAGCAGCGTCAATGTACTACGGAAGTCAAAACTTCCTTTCAAAAATAATGTTAGCTTACCTTGCTAATCCATATTGGAAATATCTGTTCCCGAAGGAAACAGGATGTAAAATTGTCCGATTGAGCTATGTGCATTAACAAATTCACAAAGAAATTTGATACAATGGTCCGGCTAGCTCAAAACAGTTGCCAGCGTTTCGCCCCAGTGTACCAATGGGCCACACATCTTGGTGAGGTGTACCATAACCAACATTTGGCTCAGTTATTGTAGATGAGATGGCTATCCAACCATGCACGCTTTACTGTAAAGCAGCTGATGAAGTACAGGGATTTGTGTCAATGGGTGGACTGGAAAAAGATTTAGGCCTAGAAAAAGAAATCGCAACAAAACTGCTATGCTTTGTGTTCGTTGGACTTGCTTCGCATTTTAAAATTCCTGTGGCATACTTTTTTTTCTCGGGACCTAAAAGCTGAAGTACTTCATCAACTTATTGATAAAGTGGAAAAGGCATCATTTATTGTTGTACGTGTGGTGGCAGATAATCATTCTACAAATGTGAAATTATTCCGCTTACTTTCTGGGGGTAGCACACCTCTACCTGTCGTGCCACATCCCTTGGACAGTTCACGCAATTTATTTCTGTCTTATGACCAATGCCATATATTGAAAAATTTAAGGAATGCATTACTGGACGTGAAGAAGCAGTTATTTAAGGATTTTTTTTTCGTGTAGCCTCCTGAGAGGCAGAGTGCAGGTCTTTTTAGTCGACGCCCGTGGGCGACCTGCGCGTCGGGATGAGAGATGGAATGGATGAAGATGAATGAAACTGGGCAAGAATGTGGAAGGTAGCGGCTGTGGCCTGTCAGAAGGTACTGTCCCAGCATTTGCCTGGTGTTGAAAATGGGAAACCACGGAAAACCAATTCAAGGACAGCCGACCGTGGGGCTCGAACCCACGCGTCTACCGAGTGGGAAACCCATATCTGGTTGGTTCATCAGAAAGTTGTACGACCTGCATAAGGATTTGAAAGTGAAACTAGTTAGAAGACTGACACACAAACATATCTACCCGACAACCTTTGAGAAAATGCATGTGGGCAGAGCTGTCGATATTTTCTCTTCGGATGTTATTTCAGCCCTTGAGTTCTTGAGGCAATATGGGTCTCAGTTCGGAATAAAAGAATTTCAGGATGCTGATGGCACTATCGAGTTCTTGAAGCTAGTTAACAAATGGTTCACCATCCTCAATGTTAAGACATGACAGATGAGTTTCGCCGAGACTACTTCTTGAGAAGAAGAACAAATTATGAGAAAAGAGAATCAAGAAAAATTGTTAAAGTCGTTCCTTTTCACTGAACCCCTAGGTCTATGGGACGCCAGTAAAAGTATTCAGTGCAACCGTACCGTACTCTTGTGCAAATCAGACAGTTTCGATAGTTGTGCGTTCTATATAAGGGAAATCCGAAGATGAAACGAACTCCTACTAGTAAAAGATGAACATCACTTATATTTTACTCCATTCTATTCAACAACTTATGTTCATGTACTGCAAACATAGTCTATATATTAATTTATGCTGGTATTACCTTGCGATAGCAATGCCATTTCATGCTAATGTTGGGTGGGGAATCAGCGCTGCAGTGGTCAATACGCGCACTGCTAGGAGGACACTGTTGTTGCAGAGAACGCCGCGATTGAGTAGGCTTTCTATTATTGGAGGCTAAGGGTGGAGTTGTGCCCAAATTGTGCTTAGTGAAATCCCAGAAAGTGCAAAGAAAGAGAAGGCGTTCAGAAGTAGTATACAGTGCCCCAATGTAGGGTTAATGATACAAAAATGTAGGTGTACGATTCCAGGGTTAAAGCAAGCAGACAGAGATTCCTACCGCGATGATACCTAAATTAAGGCCACGGTCGCGTTCTATCCACATCCCTCTCCAAATTACAATCGCATCACACGTGCACAGCCATTCAACAACATAGGTTATGTCAAAGAATATGGGTTATGTTACAGACCGCCCCCTCTGCCCCATACGCACGTACACACACCAGAACACGGACACACATGATCACGACGTCGTAAACCTCGAAATAAATCACCAACCACAACAATTAAATACCGGTATCAAAGAATTTCAATTCCCCTTCACATACAACCCACATCTTATCTAAACAGATGAAAAAAGCTCGGATCAACTTCTGTCCAACATTACAAAATGCATGCCTAATCATCTCGTCCAAGTTTTCGTATGCCGACTCCACATCCCGAGAGTACTATGTTGTAAGTCTAGTCGGTAAGATTATTGCTCGTCTATATTAATAGCGATCATTTACAAACACTTGCATACCACATCTTGAACAGACAATTTTAGAGTACAATTATTTCCTCCTTGGTACTCTTTGGTACCTACCAGCAAAGATGATAATACGGAAAGATCGGAAACTCATTATAAAATGGCCCAAGGAATATAAATTGGTGGTTCCAATATTAGACTGCAGCGGCATCTGTTAGTTAACCAACCATGTATTAAACTCGTAGTGAAATACACAAAATACGACTGAAATAGTGAGTAACAAATATACAATATAAAATAACTGTCATTTGAGAAGAGTCAGAAATAAGAGGTAAATGCAAATAGTATCCAAATCACAGAAAAGTAAGAAAAACGACAGAAACTAATCTAAGGTACTGTACCCGTATTCCTGGATGATCCACCAAAATCCTCAGCAGGAAAATGGATCGTAGCATCTTGAAGACCCGGCAGGGCCGTGGAGAGCGGCGATGGTCCCCGGGGCTGGAATTTCCGGGGCCCCCTCTATAACCGAACTCTGTAAAATTATTTTAATCCTCGTAGGTTAAATGTGCACAAACTGATTTTGCGCAATTTTGTTTTTGCACAAAATGTCCATCACGAAATCAGTTACAAGAACATAAAAACCAGCAAGCAATTATAATAATAATTGTAGCATGCTGAACTACTATGCCCAAAATCACGAGTTTAAGTTCGTCCGAAATCGTTGGATTTTTAAGAGCGTTAAATTCCTTCAGTATGCTCTTATTCGTAGGGGAAGTAAAGCCGTCGGGTCCATGTCATAGATTTATAGCATGTAAAAGGACCTACCACTACAATTGGTAGTGTATAGTCAAAATTTGTAGGTTATTTGGTTAGAAACGCTCTATCAAGTTCCAGCATTCGCCACTGAGTGTCAGTGACAGTGGCGTCTGGTAGCCAAAGTTGGAACTACTTGAAATTGAACTTGTAGAGGAGCCTAAGGGCGTTTTATTGAAATGTCCTGATATGAGCATTGGCTGCAATAAGTACTGTATAATATACTGTATTCATAATATTTCTATTATATATTCCACTAAATCCAGGCTATAACATTTATTATCATCATAAGCAAAGCGTGAATTACTATCAATATAAATAAGTTAATGCTGGTATGTAAAATTTACAACAGTGAAACTGGAGGAATGCATGCAAAATTATTTGCAAATTCAATGTTGAAACCTGACAAGCGCGTACCAATGCATTATTGCAGTTAACAAAAATAAATATCACGAGTAAAGCCATCGAAAACTAGGTAATATTTTCCATTAAATTCACTATACTGTTTAGTTTTGGCGTTTGACGGATCGAAATTTATCCCGATGTGGTAATACTGTAAGCATACACAGTGTTGAGGTATCCTCAGGGGCGGATTTAGGGGAGGGCGAGGAGGGCGACCGCCCCGGAACCCGCGGTCAGGGGGGGGGGGCGCCATGGATTGTTTTCATTTTAATTGATTAATTAATTATACTTTTCAAACTAATTTATAATTCATATTCCTTTTTTTTCATTGCAGCTATGACCTCCCGTGACCGTTTAGCAAGTTTAGATTTCAGTGAAATGATGGAAGACTTCAGCCGGGGAAAAAGTCGCAAAGTAATATTTTAATATTTCATAGTTTACATAATATTCTTCAAGAGGACTTAAAGGTTTGTCTCATATTATTAAAAAGGTACCGAAGTGTATTCAAAATATTGTAACTATTCTTTATTTTATTACTAGCAACCCGACCCGGATTCGCCCGGGAACAGTTAGGAATAAATTACGTGATAAGCGCTTTTTTTTTTCAATGTCAATGAACAACGACCAATATCCGTTTTACTTCTCGGCATGATGGGTTAAAGTCACTGACTGGACTATTAATTCTATTATCATGGAGATGCATGTGCAACCAATTCTTGTCAGACGTAATTTAGGAATGGCGAGGTGCATGAAACACAAATCCCCCTTCCGTACAATCTTAACTTGACTGTGAAATTTGCGGAACGAAATGTTCACAGGCGAAATGAAGAAAAGCGGAGTTACACTTGCAGGGAAACTCCAACCACAACCACTCTTCTCTAAAGTTGTTAACTCCACACGACTCGACAGTTTGCTGCTGGCTGTACTGGGGCAATAAGCTCGTCCGCTAGCTAACCTGTAACTGGGGTGATAGACTCGCCCCTAGCTAGCTCGTAAACTGTCACCTCAGTAACTGAATGGAGATTGTTGGAAGAAAAAAGAAAGTAAAAACACTTATAGTAGGCGATGTATTGAAGATAGAGATATGCTCTCCCGGGCTTTTTGTAAAACTTTTCATGCTGAACAATTCTTACACTCATAGTATATAGATATTTTTAAGGGTTTGCCAAGCGTAAGCTTAAAAAGCGCACGGAGGCCAGTTTTTGTTTCGACCTTTTCACTGAACTCGTTAGTGCTTGACTTCCTTTGGTCATAAATAAATTATTTTCTACAGAAACCTTCCTCGAGATTTCCTTTACAGAATGGTGAAAACCACATCAAAATCCATTCAGTGGTTCTCGAGATTACCCGTCATATCCAAGAATCGGGGACTTTGTTTTATACTAAGTAGAGATTATACGACAATCAGTATAATTTAATATAATATAATCCCCCTTCCGTCCAATCTTAAATTGACTGTGAATTTTGCGGAAAGAAAATTTCACATGCCAAACGAGAGTTGCACTGCCAGGGAATGGCGAGGTGAATGAACCTCAAATCCCCCTTCCGTCCAATCTTAACTTGACTGTGTTTCACAGGCGAAATGAAGAAAACCCGAGTTGCACTTCCAGGGAAACTCCAAACACAACCACCCTTCTCAGAAGTCTTGACTCAACACGACTCAACGGTTTGCTGCTGGCTGTATCTGGGGCAATAGGTTCGCCCGCTAGCTAGGCTGTAACAGAGATGATAGACTCGC
The DNA here is from genome assembly GCA_946902985.2 of Meconema thalassinum. Lineage (NCBI taxonomy): Eukaryota > Metazoa > Arthropoda > Insecta > Orthoptera > Tettigoniidae > Meconema > Meconema thalassinum. The sequence continues at coordinate 477,438,868 of OX336392.1, read as the reverse complement.
CCATAGCTAGCTCGTAAACTGTCGCCTCAGTTGTAAAATAGGCACGGTTGGAAGAAATGAAAAGGTAAAAACACTTATAGTGGGCGATGTATTGAAGATAGACATATGCTCTCGCGGACTTTTTTGTATAACTTTTCATGCTGAACAATTCTTACACTCATAGTATTTAGATATTTTTAACGGTTTGCCCAGCGTAAGCTTACAAAGCGCTCGGACGCCAGGTTTTTTTTTCGACTTTTCCACTGAAATCGTTACTGCTCGGCTTCCTTTGATCTTAAATGAATTATTTTCTGCAAAAATCATCCTCGAGATATCCTTTACAGAACTGTAGAAAACGCATCAAAATCCATGCATTGGTTCTCGAGTTTACCCGTAACATCCAAGAATCGGGGTCTTTGTTTTATAATATGTAGAGATTATTACAAAACTATTTTCCATTTGATTTGATATTTTTAAATTTCCTATTGTTGTGGGCCCCACCTTATCATATCGCCCAGAGCCCCGCAAGGCCTGGATCCGCCACTCGATATCCTCTTTGATATCAATAATTTTAGAACTTCAGTGATACTCGTAATAGCAATATGTTCGTTTGTCGTACATAAATTTTAAGAAAATGCATTTACCGGACCGTAATTTCATCGCTTTTACAGTATTTAACTCGGGAAAAAATTCAGATTGAAAAATGCTGTTGTCCATGAACTCGGAAACAGGTGGGTTTGGATTCCACCGTCGGTGATTCTATGCTTATTTTCCTTGATTCATCGTTTTAACCCTATAGCCAAAGGCTGTAGTTGCACCATCGTACATTCATTTCCTCCTCAATTCTATCCCAAATTAATTAAAAATATTGCCAACTCAAACTAACACTTGGGGCGCTGCGGTCGGTCTGAATAAGTAGGGTTTAAAATACTCAATAACACGCGTTTGATATGGAACACTTTTTATTTTTCGGTTATAATCAGTAAATATGGTCTCTAAAGTAATGACAGTGTTATTTTTAATTGTATATATGTATAACTGTGCGATACACGTAATCTAATTTGTGTGTTCCACTGGATTTTTTGGTGTCATTTGCATATTATCAAGCATCAGTTTTTATGGGTGATGTAGATCAGCTGATTCAAATTTACACAGGGCTACACTTTGGACATTATTTCGGTACTATTATACGCAATATAATGTAAATGTCGATCCTGAGTCAACGCCGAGGACATTCAAATAGAGAAATACGGTACATAAACAAATAAATAACACACCGAAGCTGTGCTACTTTTATCATTCCGAGACTAGCATCCACGCAAACCAGACGCCACTGTTCCAAGCTCCGACTTATATCGTGAATTGATGTCAAACTGATGATCAGCCAGCCTTTCCGCCAAGCCTACATCTCGTAATCGCTAAGTTCTTCGATATTCGAGCTATTCCACTACGAGTCATATAGGCCTAATTTGCCTCCCCGTGGGCACTGTAGAATGAGTGATTCCGCTACCATTCAAATATTCAACACCAAACCCACCTTTTAACCATCCAAATCAAGCAATTCCTGTCGCCCCCCGAGTTTTAATACAAGTTAAACTCATCCCTTCTCCCTACCAAGCAGCCAATAATTAATTATTTAATTAATTATTCAAGTAACTTCAATCTTACCAGCGCGCCCATCGTAACAGCTGTTTTTAAACTGAATAACCTTCGCTGGCTTTACGTCGCAGGTCTTCTGTCTGTCTACCTCGACAAGTGTTAGATCCTTCCCGGGGTGGAAAGGTATTATTATTAGGTATCATCAAATTTCGGCTATTGCTATTTGCATCTTTTGGAAAGTGATGAAAACGTATGTCCGCAGCCCTCTTATACATCGACTTACAGCCGTAAACTGAGCAATACACTTTGCTTTTACTCATTTTTCACTCTATCCACGAGTAAAACTTATTACTTATGTATAAAGACACGAACAATTTACCACGATCTGTTTACCAATACAAGAAACCATATACAAACAGTCACCACGTGACAAATGTACCCTACTTGGTAAGTTTCTTATTTTTACCGCTAGATGTCATATCAGATAGCTGGAGTTGCCAATATGATTAACTTCTGATTGATTTCGGACAGAGTTCTACACGCACAGTAAGTAGAAAGGACTGATGACCACGACGTCCTAAGACCAGGGCCCCCACATGCCCGGTGCTACCGTTGCTACGGCAACGGGGCCCGCAAGGACGGGGAAAAATTAAAATGTTGAACATTTTTAATAAATCATAGAAAGAAAACAATAATTAAATCACTAGGAACAGGTTCATGTGTATCAATGAAATATTACATCAAAGTAATATAAATTGGTTCATTGGATATGCAGGGCGTTGCGTACAAAACGTGCCTGAATCTACAACAGCTGCGAGTAACAAAACCACCACCAGCTGACTCGAAAACGACAACACGTGACACCTTGCTGACAGTGCGTGTGGAGAAGCAGAACACTGCCCGCCGGGCCCGCCCTCTGCGACTCGGCTCAAGGTCAATGACGTTGCTAATTTAGTGTAGGTCCTACTCCTCTCCCTAACACCGCGGCCCGCTTGCACCACTCACTGACGTAACGTCAGTGAATTATCAACCATAACAAGTGCTTGGTACTGAGTAGTGTGTTTCCGCCGCATGACAGTTTGTGTATGTACATAATTTAAACATTTAATAGTTGCTTTATTATATCATTAATCATTATGTCTACAAGTAATTTCAAGCACAGATCCGGAAGTTAAAAGCCATTAAAGATGCAAAAGGGGCTTTGGGCCGGCAGAATATTACAAAGTTTTTTTTATAAGAATGATGATAGTGATAACTGTTCTCATTGTGGTGATGATGCAAGTGTTAAAAGTGACAATTTATCTACTTGTAAAACTACTGATGATGGTGTGTCCAGTGAATTAATGTTTGAAACTGATGACAATACAGGCAAGTCTTCCTCTGAGGTGCAGCAGGTAGGACATGTTGTAGATTCAATCAATACGGGTAGTAATAACGAAAACGATATTCCAAATGACGAGAGTTCTAACAATGATAAGCCAATTTTAGATTTTACCGACCCAGGCACATGGCCGGAAATAATTAGTGATATTAATCGCCAGAATATTGTCTCTCAAAACAATATAACATTTGAAGAATTATGTACTCAGGCTAACACATGTGCCGTCTGGCCTTGCTCGCTGATGTTGACGCAGTGGAAACGTGTGCTCTTATTAGCCTGGCGCTGGGCCCATGAATCCGGACTAAAGTAAAGAAGGTATCAGAGGCAATGGATTGAACGTACATTCACTGCGATGTGAATGCAAGTTCTATTCGATTGCGCTAATCATAAGAACCATGGGCCTAGCTTAGCTTAGCCTAATTGCTTAAGAAATAAAGATCTAAACAATTAGTAAATAAGGAACGCAAACGCCACACTTAAATGGAGGAACGGTAACGTATGTATTCTCAAAGGAAATGGTCTTGAGAAATGACGAGGAAGCGTATACATGGTAAGGTAAGGTAATATGATCGTCTAACATATGACAAGAGGTAACCTAACCGAACGAGGAACCGTAACATTAAGGTTATGTGGGAATATGCGGTAAAGATAAGGGAGGGAACGTAAATGGGGAAGATATACTCATAATGAGTAAAATTACATTGTGAAGGGAGGCAGATTATAAGGACTAGACAAGAAGTCAGTAAACGTGAGTCTGCCGTCAAAGAGGGATCGGTAACTCTGATAGCCCAGGAGAAAGCAAGTGGTAAGGGATTATAAGAAAGGTCGGAGAATAAATAAGAGTACGCGTAGACATGACGTGAACAAAACAAAAATAAAAATGAGCCGCAAGAAACCGAAATGAAATATATAAAGGAAAGTTAACGTTACACATTACAAAGATATCCATCAAGATAAGTTCCGTAAAAAGGTAAGTCAATCTCACGGACTTGCGTATGAAAACGCAATCCTAAGATAAGGTAGACCGATAAAGATAAAAGGTATGGTGCTGGTCTTACTGTGAAGTACGTACCATCCAGGAAACCGAACCAAAACCAACATAAAAGGAACGACGATAACGAGATAAAAGATAAAGGAACGATACAGGTACACAATGGACATACTAGAAAAGGCTAAATGCCCTAGTATTCCATACGCAAGCCACATATCCATACTCACACACAAGGAATATTAAGCCGTGACTCACCTTGATGGATTCAGCTTATCCGACATCACGAAATAGTACTGCCCCCGTAAATTGAATTATATTGAGACCACGGTGGCTGTATTGGCATATATGAATGAAGTTATGGCCGTCATAGTTGTGACGTGTATATTCTTGACGTAGGCACGGATGACGCAGACTTCATGCAAGTAGGCTGGATGAGCTGAGATTCTTGGTGACGTCATGATTTTGTTCGAGAAAGATCTGAGATTTACGACGCAGTCGCAGGGAAACAAGGAATTGTGCTGAGGAAGAAGTTACGCTATTGGAGGAGAGGCTCGAACCAATGAATGATAGTTTGGAGGGAGACGGAGATTACTGAAACTACCATATTTAATTACTTTTGGCATGCAGAATTGTGGAAAACTATTTTCAGTTATGGCATTGATTTGGAATTTTGAAGAAATTAATTATGAGTTTTTGAAATTTGAAAATCCGTCAAGTATAGCCAAAGTTAGAACTTCTAGCAATGACGGAGGAACAAGCTATGGTAGGGATGGATACGCCCCTTAAGAAGTTGATAAAAGGCCTTGCACAGCAGAGAGGAGGCTCTCATGGCTCATTTTTCTGATTCTCACATTGTCAGACTTCGAGTTCTTAAGTGAAGCAAGTCGTCATTAGCACGTGTGGTAGAGCCCATAGCATCGAACAAGCACTGAGCGTGCAGCAGTACAATTTTACGGTGATTGAAACTAGGCGAACTTGGAGCGCACACATAAACGAGTCTACAAGGTTATCTATCAAGAGTTAGCTACTGCAATTATGCTAATTCAATTGTGCATTACAATATTGAGGCGTGTAAGAAAGTTGAACATTTTCACTATTATACTTTGGAAGATATTCGCATTTTAAGACTGCAGACAAAAGTGATTTTCTCGACACCTGAGAAGCACTTTTATAATACCACATTCTACGCTACGGCTAACACTTGTATTGCAACCGTGATACAGAAGATTACATTTGGTGATATAACGCTGCATTCTACAATGGAACAATATAATCTGGCAGTACTTTCGACTATTATTATAACGGAGGTGGAGTTGGAAGACTAAAACTTTAATGCAATTGGGACATATATCAATGAAGTGAAATAGCAGCATGGAGCTTCGTTAATCGTCATTCTGAAAAAGCGAGCATGTAGTGAACATCCAACTACACTCATGCATCGTAATCCATCGCTGAATTACATCAAATGGCAGTGGAAATATCTTCATACTCCACAATTATGAATATTTCTGCGGAAATAATTGCAATAAACTTCATGGCGAATTTCTACCAGAACTTCAGGGAACTATCAAGAGAGGCCAGGGTGGACCCGGCTCACACAGAAGAGTTTTGCCAGAAGGATGTCTATCGTCTACACGGAGCAGTGCAATTTCCGGAGGAGGAAGCAGTTCTATTCTCCGAGGGCGCAGGTTCCAGGTTCGAGGTCGGAGCACATCTTTACGGTGGTGAAATGGAACCAACAGCAGTCTTCTTTGGAAATTTTCCTCTAGAACTTCAATCAACAGATAAGGTAGTCGTGAACGTTTCTTGATTTATTTGAGCCATTTAGCGATATCTGAGCAACCATTTTTCCCATATTTTCTGTCCCATATATTTTGCCCCATATTCTTGCTTGATATTTCTGTACTCAGTACACTTTGCTGATTTTGCCTTTTCTACGATTTATTGAGACATTATTATGTCATTGCCATATTTAAATAATTTTGGATCAGTTGAGACTGATTATATATATTCTTTCAGTAATTTGCATATTTTTGTAGTCACGATTTGACTGTAAAGTTAACGATTTTCTATGGTAAATTTGAATTCAGACAGCGTGTCATTTTATTAAAGTAATTCTATTCAGTAAATTACTTTGACCAATTTTCTGTCATCCTCAAGAAAGAAGAATGATTAAAAGATTTTAGAGCGTTAAAATCTACTAATTTATCGACGATCTTAGAAATACTAGTCGTTTTATGAACATGATTGCAACATAGACATTTATCGTCAATTCTGAAATACCATTGCATTATAGACAGTTTATCGAAATATGAACTTTGATTACGATTTATTGAGTACACTATAGTAATGAACTTTTGATAGGAGTTTTTCTCAATTCTAGATTGGAACAATAATGTTTGCATTCCACAGTCTAATTGTATTCTATTCGACTATTTATGCAGTTTAGATGAACTTTGATTGAAGATAGTATTTTTATACTGCGATACTTTGATGATATTAATCTCAATTTTGATAGACCAGGGAGACGTGTCTAATCGTATTTGCTATTAAATTTATTTGTGATTGGCAAATTTTTACTTCATATCGATTCATGAATGAAACCCACGAAGGTTAAATATAATAACAGTTTTTGATACAATTGATGAATATAAGAATTTTTAAAGAGGAACTATGGATGTATAATCGTTAGTTCAGTGGACGTGTAAAAGTCGCTGATGAATAATGCCCTGTAATAAGTGAAGGAGGTTCCCACAGTAATATTGATGATGTTGATGAATTTGTAAGTGGAGTTTTTTTGTGTGTATTGTGGAAGATTTTGATGCCATATATAATGAGATACATGATGAATTATGGGCAAATTTTTGTGCAATTTTGTGCATTTTGAGCGAGGTATTTTTCCGCTGATTGTATTGTTCAGGTCCATTGAAAATTATTCATGTGAAGTTACTGTTAAAATTAACAAGAGTGTTTAAATAATTTGAGATAACGATTTTGAATGGAGGTTACCGTCACAAATAATAATTATTAAATCTTATTAAACCTGAATCTAAAATTTAAATATAACTAACCTTCATTGGCTGATTATATCACCACGATTTGAGTAATTATCAACCGGATAAACGTGTGGTTTAATGTATTTCTAATATAAATAATGTAAATAACTATGTAAATATCTTTAATAATAATTTGAAACGAACGGGATTAATAGAGGCGTGTATAAATTTTTCAATTGTCGTTTGACAATGCTATAAACAATTTAAAATGTTATAATTAATTAATGAACTTTTTGTTATAAACATTAAGCGTTTTCATTATTATACTCTAAACAACGTTAGTTAAACAATTGGAATATACAATTAAACAAGATTTGGGATTATTAGAGTAATCCATTGATATTTGAATGGAGCATTTAAAAGATTTGCGTGATAATATTTGAGTTGAGATGTGAACATTTAAAGTGTTTTGAAAAGGAGCTAGGCTCTGAGGTAACTAGCATATGCTAACATTGGATGGACAGGTGGGTCCATTTGACGAAGCAAGCATGCGACATGGTGCAGGGTGTATCGCAGGTGGCCAGATAACTGAATGATAGAGGCCAAGGTCATCTACATATCAGCCTTGCGGTTATAAATAAAATGTGAAGTTCATGAAAAAGGAAACAAATGCTATATGTCTCGTCCCAGCTCCCTTATCCATTCCAAAGTGCATTGTTATTATTACGTTCTTTTGAGCTAGAGAAAGCTGAAATTTTGTATGTGAGGTCTACAAGTCCTACAGGAGGACACGTTGCATTGACAATGGCTTCTGATTGCCACGTATATTTTGTTGTTAAAATTTGTTAAATTATTTTCTTTATGTGAAATAAATTATTGTGCAGTTTAGATTTTCTTGTTCCGTCTTGGTTCATTTTAAATATCGTGGTGGAGGTTATTGTGAGGGCATACTATTAAGTGATCCAGTTGAAATCCCAGACCCGAGATTAATTTGAATAGGTAAGTAAAAGGTAAGTATGAACCCCCGTATATTTTGGTGTGTTCCACAATAATTTCTTGTTAACTACTGTGCTCTAATCTCGGTAGTATCTGTCAGTGCCATTTTCATTGATGTAGCTGTGCCGGTGCGATTGATTTTTGGCAATCCGATTGAGGGGGCGGATATCTGACAGCCTACTATCCGGATTATCGGGGACAGTACGAAAACAAACTAAATACACGTCTCTACGCGCACCTTTATATAAAAAAACATAAAAGGGGAGAAAACCGAAATAAAGACAGGCATCTCGACAACGAGAAGAGGAACACAAACAAAAAGGTCCTACCAGGTTAATAAATAATAGAAGACTGCTCGAGAGGGTAACAAAGGGTTGTTACAGGTGACGAAAAAGAGATAATAAAAGGAAAGAGGTGTCACTGATCACGATTAGGCAGAGTAAGAAATCACTATAACGAACCTTGATCAGCAATTATAGAAATGTCCACTGATCTGCTCAGTTACAATGGCCAGTAATAACCCAGACGAAAATAGAACAATTCCGATAAACGACACGCCGAAGGAAGGAAAGAGAAAAAGGGGAAGACTACGGGTGGAAAAGAAAAACGGTTCTGATTCCCTCACACTCCACCAAAATTTTTGTTGCGTCCATCAAAATAGACAAACAAAAATTTTAATGAAACAAACACAAAGAAGGGAGAAAGGGAGGAAACAGGATACATCACGAAAAGTGACGGGAAGGACCCTAGAAGTAGGAGGAAGACGGGAAGGACTCAAAAAGAGTGTATTTCATTGAATAAGAATTTTAAAAATCAAAAGACGAAAATTTCGTAATAAGAACATAAATTACACCAGATAAATAAAATAGTAAAATAAAAATAAAAACCCTAGCTTCCTCGCCAAAATATTATACAAAAGTTACAAAGTTACAGATTTACAATATATAATAAATATAAGTATACAAAAGCTGTCTTCCATAATCTCCCAAGGTAGGAGACAGAGAGCAGATATCGATAATTAACTAAAAAAAGAAAGAACGATTAATTGAGAGCGATATTAATTTATTCTAATAATGGGGTAAGGTTGAGTGGTGACCACCATGGTACTCCGACAAAGATTAATTAGGGACGAAGGAAAATGACTAGACGTCATCTATTTAAATATTATTCGAAGGAATAACCTGAAAAGAAGTAGGTGATTATAATTGATAGCAACGCCATCTTGCGCCAACGCACGTAAACTTGATGAAATAAGCTGAAAAACATGTCACATGAGAAAAAAAATAAACACTTAAGAGAAAAAGAAGGTTCTTGCTGCAGGCTGCCATTACTTACAAGTTCCACGGTACGCCCCTGCATTGCTCACGGAGTGGAGCTCACCAAGACCTAGTCAATTACCTGAAAAGTAATGACATACCTTCCTGCATTGAACCTATCTTACTGATGGAAGGAAAATCAGTTATCACCGAAGCGTAGTCTCTGCTGAAATAAATCTTCTTAGCCTCACGATTGGATTCATTATCACAAGGCTTCACTAGTTTTCCAAGTGATTAGTAGCGTTGCCGCGAGGTCAGATTGGTTTGATTACTCCTTGTAAGCCACACCCAAAACAAAACTTTCTTTTTTGCGGTTCTAAACATTCACGGTAGATATGGAATCCTTTTAAGCAGTTCCAGCATTGAACTGAGGACCTGGAAGTGTTCACGTGAGTAGAGGCATCTACATGAAAATTGTGGGAACGAGGGGTACTATGTTGGACATGGTTTACTGCCTTAAAACGAGCATTAGTTCTGTGTGAATTTACTCCACGGGAAGTATTGAAAGAGGGAGCGTTCTTGCCTCGATTGTTGCTTTGTAGTGTCGTCCAACAAAGGGAGTAGTATTGCCACGTTGCTCACATGCAGGTATATCGATCTTATTACAACACTCATTCATGCTGAACACTAATTCAGGGAACATACATTCCAAAGGTCGTGGAGGCGGGGTATATCGATTACACAGTCGGGCAGTTGTTTCAAATTCACGCCCTTGGATGAGAATGTCTTCAATATCTAATTCTGAAGAACGGCGAATAAACTGTTTATATGATGGATGCAAATTACAATAAACATTATTAATAGTTTCACGAGAAGACAGTGAAACTGGAAGATGGGATATTAGGGTACGGATCGCTGTGGCATAATCATCAATATTCTCACCGAGAGCCTGGGTGCGGGAGAAAATCTCATGCTTTAAGGCATGTTCAAAGTCAGATGGCGTGCATCTCCTTTTCAAAGCATTCACGAAACCAACCCATGAACTCAAGGGATACTGGACTAGGCGGTACCATTTTAAAGCTTTCCCACATAATAAAATGGGAAGTTATTGTATAATGCTATCAGGGACCAAACAATAACATGCACATAATTCCTCAAAGATTGAAGAAGACCCATCTTCACCCGAATATCTGATATTCCATTTATCTCTTATATAAAAACAAGTGTCCTGACTGACTGACTGACTGACTGATTCAATGACTCACTGACTCATCATCGCCCAGCCAAAACTATTTAAGTTAGAAATATGAAATTTTGGGGATATGTTCGTGGTTAGTCGAAAACGCGCACTAAGGAAGGATTTTTGGATATTCAGGTTCTAAAGGGGTGTTAATGGGGTAGACCTGCATTTCATTGAATAACAATATCTCCCGATTGGTTTCATTGGGGCATGTGATACTGGGCATATAAACTCATCATTAAAAATAAGAAGACACGTGTCTGAGGGTTTTTCGAAGTGGTGTATATTATGAGGTGAAAGGGGTGAAAAGTGGGGGTTGAGGGATTCATAACGGAGCGTGTATCTCTTAAACGACATAGGCGAGGAGTTTGAAACTCAGCGGAAAAAAACAGCTTAAAAATAAGTAAATAGGTGTTTGGCCGTTTTTTCATAAATCCAATTTAAGGGGCCCATGGGGAGGGTGAAATTCTGGGGGAAAAACAGGTAATATGTAAAATTATACATGGCCTATGTTGTAGGCAATAAAACATTACATCTTTTGTGTCTCTTGCTATTTCATCATACGACGAATACTTAGGGAGTTATTAACCATTTTGTACTTTTTGGCCGGAATTTTCTAAGTCTCAGGAATGACAAAAAATTGATTCGAATGAAATTTCAAAAAGTAGCTTTTTTAATACTTTTATTATATTTTTCACGTCTTTTAGGGTCCGAAACCAACATGATATTTTGATGGTTTTTTTCGTCCCATGCATTTTTGGTTTCAGGTGATAGAATTATTATCCACTAGGACCCATGCTTATCTATTATATAAAACAAAGTGTCCTGACTGACTCATCACCCCCCAGCCAAAACTACTAAAGTTAGAAACATGAAATTTTGTGGATATGTTCGTTGTATGTTGAAAGCGTCTACTGAGGAAGGATTTTTGGATAGGGGTGAAATTCTGAAAAAAAACTTCTCATAAGGAAAGATTTTTGGATATTCACTCTCATCGACCAACCAAAACTATTAAAGTTAGAAGAATGATATTTTGGGGATATGTTTGTTGTGTGTCAAAAATGGCCAATAAGGAGGGATTTTTGGATATTCAAGTTATAAAGGGATGTTAACGGGGTAAAACCTGCATTTCATTGAATAACAATATGACACGACTATGACGCGAGCGAAGCCGCGGGTACACGCTAGTTTATTATATTTGCGATATTCCCACCTTGAAAATTTGAGTTATGTGCTGCCGGAATAGGTAATGTAGAAACCAGAGGGTCGAATTCCAACCAATCAAGTTTCGTCGAAGCATTGGTGTTGGCTAAATGCAACGCCACACTATTAGTAGGTGACTCGATTTCACACTACATGTCGTTATTCATATTTGTCTTTACACTCGCAGAAAAGGCACGAAAATATAATTGATACAGGCCTTACCTTTACAATGAAGCCCAAAACAGTTTGCTACGGCAAGAAATTATCACCAGGATGATAATCTTCACTAACTTCTTACCAGATCAACACAACAGTTTGTTTTTATGCCTTTTTCACAACAAACTCCAGCTATCTTTTAGTCTCGACATGAAAAACAACAAACAAACGATAAGTACCATATTGCCAACTTACACATATAGGTGGACGTATTTGTGGGCTAAGCGGTGCTCTTATGTCATTTTGGGGAATGAAACTAGGTGTAGTTACATGTAGAGCGATGCATTCGGATAGTAACCACAAGCTCTGACTACCATTTTGTGCCGTCTGGCCTTGCTCGTTGATGTTGACGCAGTAGAAACGTGTGTTCTTATTAGCCTGGCGCTGGCCCCATGAAACCGGACTTAAGTAAAGAAGGTATCAGAGGCGATGGATTGAACGTACATTCACTTAGCTTAGCCTAATTGCTTAAGAAATAAAGATCTAAACAATTAGTAAATAAGGTACTGTACCGTATATTTTCATAAGGTTATGCCCAGATACTGTAGTGGAGACGACGAGAGACGCGATGCTGTTGAGCTCGTGAGTCAAGTCATGATCTATCATGCCGTTAATATAAGAAGTGTCATTCGGTTCGAGATCGGAAAGTAACGAGCATTCCCGAGTGGGTGGACTCACAGATAGACCGATCAATAAACATATATGTGACGTCATGTCATATATCGATCCAGGCTACAGGATTATCTTTATTGTTTTGAAGCGAATTAGAGTATTAGAAGACTTTTCAAAGGACGTAGAACGCAGATTACCATAGCAGAAAGCTATTTCATATGAGGAATATAATATAACAAGCGACGTGCAAGAATATCATCTATAATGATCAAGCCATAAGCGAGTTATTGACACATCGAGATATCGATGAAGGAAAGCAGTAGTGGGGGTTGCTTGCTGTGGCGTTTGGCTGCAAGCAAGGCGACTTCACTTGTACTTATACTTTTGTATTCGGAGTGTCATATGTGTGGTTACGCAACTCGGCTAGTAAGCGAGATCGCAGGTGCAAGGCAGGCTGTGATAACTCCGTGTGGAGACGGCTCGCGTTTATACTCAGTTAAGGCGAACGGTCTTTTTCAAAGTGCGTTATAAACGAGCAGAGTATTTCGTGTCTCGACAAGCGGACGTGTACCGTGCACAAGTACTTATTAAAGCTACCATTTTATAATGGATCTGAGATATTTTCAGAACAGTTGTAAATGTATACTGACATTTTGGTCAAGAAGAATTGTGTCGAAGCGGAACGCGGACTGACTGTATGTCTCTGTCCAGCGGTATCCATTATCAAGGCAGCCATTTCGAAACCTTGTGAGGTCTTCATCACGAGCAATAGTAACGTGTATGATTGTGCTGATACATGCTAACTTCAGGACTTGTTAAGCTGTACATTATGCAGACACTAGAACGCATATTATCGTCTGAGGTGTCAGTGGGGAAGTTCAACGTTATAGTTATGAATTCCAGAATGGCAGGCTAGATTAAATGGGGTAGCTTCATGAGAAATGCTTAAGCGAAATGACTGCCACCCACAACTGCATTCTCCTTGTAGGAGAGGATTATATTTTCACCGCACTCCAGTGGTTGTTTGCGAGTGCTTTCATGAGCTGCGACATGCAGGACAGTGCTATTTCTCAGGCGGATTATAGTATTTCTGGCATGAAGGGAGTGGGCTCGTATGGTCGTCTGACCAGTATGCGTGTGCGCTGCCGGCCCGGGTTCGATTCCCAGATCCAGAGAAGAAGAAGAGTGTATTAACTTGAGATACCCTGGATATTCATCAGATATTTATATATCTCGCTTAAGACGCTTCAAGATGCAACAAAAGGTACTGGACCAGCAGATTCTCTAGCATAGCTTAGTAGAGGCACTTGTTAGCAATTGCAATTGTCATTTCATTTTTGTAGATTAAATGGGTATTCACAAGTTTAGGTTCGATGTTTCTGTCGAATCTGACTTGATGTGTTCCCGGGGTTTTGTATTCGATTAACGAATTCATCCCTTGTGTATTATTAGTTTGGATCATTTAATCAGTAGAATCAGTAATTTCTTCTTAGTAGTGCGTATTTTTATTTGCAGAGAAGAGAATTTAGAGGAAGATCTCTAATATTTTGTCCAAGCATAGTATTAATCGCGTCTGTTTCTCAGTGTTTGGAACACTGTTTTCTTTGAGGCCAGTACATGTTTTTCATGTACTACTGTTCTGTTAGGAACTTCGATTTCTCGCAGCGATTTGAATCTTGGAAAGTTTATCTTGGTGTTCGTTGCATTTATAGTTTTAATCCACCTGTTGGATTATTTTTTGGAAAGCACTTCGCTTTTGTGAGTGCAGATTTATTAGTGGATTTACTTAATGATTGTCATTGGATTAACCTGATTAGTTAACTTGCTTTCATGGTGTAAATTTTATCCACTGATACTTCGAAGCCCACCGAAGTTGGAGGCTATCCTGGTTCAGGAAAAGATCAGTTTTACCTTCTATTAGGAATTGATTTGAGATTAACTTAATTTAGGATGTCATTTTGAGACATGTATTTTCCACAGTATTAACGTAAATAAGTGCATTTAATGCAATTGTGTGAGTGAGATATAGTATAGCAGTTTTGAACACCTTTCACAAAGTTGATTAAATCATTCCAGGAAAGCTTGACTTGGAGTCAAGAAAAATGAACAAGTATTATTAATATACATTATCTGGAGGCAAGATAGGTTAATTTGCTAGTGGAATGTTTCAGTGTCTCGACTTTGAACAACGTGCTTAAGGTTAGTGTGTGAGTTAAGCATGTTTGTAGCTCTTGTGTGAGTATTGAGGTTAAATAATAGTAGTGTTTTGAAGGTTCGTATAACCTTGTTGTGTTGTGTTTCGGATGCACATCTGGGATGATGCATATTTGTGAAATTTTATGCTTGTTGAAGCATTAGGCCAGTGTTAGATTGAGCCGGTAACTGCTTTTCAGACGGTAAGTGCCAATCTGTTTGTGACTTCGAGTAGTCAACACCCGTGTTTGGTGTTACGTTAATATAGATGAGTTTTTCTGGTATTTTAATGTATGTTGGAGACATTGGGGTCGTCATTCTTATAGAGCGATCCTACATGCTTTTCTTCACCTAATCAAAGGCAACGCTTGAATAATCTGTTCGAGCTACTTAAGACATTTCCACAGCATATAATCGTTATAACCTCTACAATTTTGTACAAGTTTACTTGAAATTTGAATCATGAACATAGTCGATAGATACTCTATTTAGCTTAATTGCTTGATAAAATTAGTAACCCGATGTATTGAATGTTAATTACACATCACTATGCGAATGTTATGGCCAAGATCAGCTGTTTAGGCTGAATCATGTGAATGTCTGAGGACATTTCTGCATATATTCTTATAAATACTTGTATATAATCTTGATATTGCTAAGACGATACACGTGTAAAAATTTTGATACTTCTTCTTTATTCATTGTCTAATATTTCATCCAGTCCTCCTAATATCATTAGGAGATTGAGGCCTAATATCCTTGTTTCATAATGTGAGATATTATATTTAGAATCACCCCCAGCGTGTAGGTGATGATCGTAATCCATTTCTGGAATCATTTAGGATTTTCTTACTACAGTTGTGTTTAGCTGTGATTTTGTTTTCTCAACGACAGGGTATTATTTTTATTTTCATGTCTGTTAACATGTTCTCTTGGAATAAATTGTTTTCCCAATTTTAAACCATGGTGTGATATTTTAACGAAGAGATTCGAGGTTGTTTTAAGATGGCCATCGCTTGGATTTTCTTTTTCCAGGGTTTTCCACCCTTGAGATAGTTCTTTTTAGAGGTGTTTTTCGTGTTCTTGAGCTAGTTTCTTATTTGATCGTTCGTTGTAGCCATGGTCATTCTTAAAACAGCCTGATAGGATGACTAGTACCCCATTCATTCCTCTATTTGGTGGTTTTTCGCCGGGAATTTTTCAGGTTCTACGATCCAGTGACCATCGAGGGATTTCACCAGGTATTGGTAAGTGTTTCTGGTACAGTACGCAAACACTTAAATAGAGGAACGGTAACATATGTATTCTGAAAGGAAATGGTCTTGAGAAATGACGAGGAAGCGTATGCATGGTAAGTTAAGGTAATATTATCGTTAAGGTAATATGATCGTCTAACATAAGACAAGAGGTAACCTAACCGAACGAGGGACCGTAACATTAAGGTTATGTGGGAATATGAGGTAAAGATAAGGGAGGGAATGTAAATGGGGATGATATACTCATAATGAGTAAAATTACATTGTGAAGGGAGGCAGATTATAAGGGCTAGAAAAGAAGTCAGTAAACGTGAGTCTGCCGTCAAAGAGGGATCGGCAACTCTGATAGCCCAGGAGAAAGCAAGAGGTAATTGATTATAAGAAAGGTCGGAGAATAAATAAAAGTACGCGTAGACATGACGCACAGTGGTCCGGATCCGTAAAAAAGCGGACAAAAATATATTTTTCAACTTTACATTAGAAAGGCCAAACCACCTCGCAAGTGAAGTATGTTAATCAGGCTACATTAATTTCACTTTTTCTTTTGAAATTGCTTCTGTGTTTCTCAGATATAATACTGCAAAAGTGATACAACTCTTCGTTTCTGAATCCCGCACTCCGTTAAGTAAACTTTGAAATATCATTCTAACTTCAAAATGAAACTCGGGTTCTATAATACTATATCTGTATGTAGATTGTGATCTGATATATTTGTCTATAGCATGATTTTCGATTTCAGATCACTTATAAGGACTGTTATACTTACTTTTATAGTGCATTATTTTCTTCAAGAAACATAAATTTTGCTTGACCTACAAAAAAATGTATACATATGTATACCATGAAACTTATGCAAGTTTTAAAATGAAGACTGGAGAATATATCCTTAAATGTTTCATCGCCAGAACCCACCAGATGCGTGATTGAGAAGGGAGAGAACATTACTGCGCGCTCTGAGGATAAACACTCGCGCGAGATAAGGGCCTGTCGAGACATTTGTTTATGCTACGCAAGGGATATCTCGAGGCCATGAAACCAAAATAATCCTCAATCGCGAGAAGTAATTGCTTAGTAGTAGTAGTTGTGTGTGTTGTGAAGAGTGAAAAATGAATTTTCGTTGTTAGTCGCAGTGATCTCATTAACAAGATTCGAGAGAACAAAAATCAGTCTCACGCGCGTTAAGGAAAGTTTGTGGTAACATATCTCCTTAACAAATTCCAAATAAATGTTGACGACAGTGTAGAGGAAACAGTGTATAATAATATAAGAACCTTTTTGCCGTATGTTGACCGGTGGAGAAAGTGTAACTTTTTAGAACATGCTTTTTTGAAGAAATATTCAGACTGGTTGAAAACAGAAATTGTGATATCAATTCCGAGCATTCCTGGCTCCGCAAAATCAGTAGCTCGAGGTCCTCCTCCAAAAGAATTTCAAGAGCTAATGGAGAGAAGCAAAATAAGGAAAATTACCTAAGGGAGAGAGCCACTTCATCAGAGCTTGCCTATGCGACCGTTATGAATTTAAGGGCAGAGGGAGACGATTCATCAGCCAAGCTAAAAAGAAGCTACCACGACTACACCAACAAGGGACAAACGAATGGTGCGAAATTTTCAGAAATGAAAAATCTACGTGAGTGGCACAAAAGCTCGTCGACAATTTACAACTTGAGTTTGGAATTTCAGTTCCGCACGCCCAATTTCGATTTTTTGAAAGTCTCCTGCATATTTCGTACCGCCTGGGTTTTAAACAGTGGAAAGTGAGCGTGGAAGATGGTAATCGAGACTTATTCGAAAGAAAGAAAAAAAATGTGCAAGACTCATTCAGAATGAGATTAGGTCTTCTAGTTGATATTCCGAAGCCTGGATATGGAACCACCAATGATGGCAACACTGCCCGAAGGTTTTTTGATCAACCTCAAGTAGCATCCGAAATAACAGGGGTAGACTGTGAGTCAATAACTAGTTTTGGAATAATTTAAAAGCAATTTCCTCTGGTCATGAAATTAATAGTTCAAAGTTCAATTCCTACTGCAGCGAAACAGCAAGCTTATATGTGTATGGCTATATCCGTGGTGTTACATGCCTCTAACACTCCATAACATACTTATCCATGGATCTTTCATTATAGAAGCAGCTATTTCGCCGATTGGAGAACTTTCAGAAGAGGTCTTACAGTCTAGAAACCAAGACGTAAGAAAATATAGGGAAGACCATACCAGAAAATCCTCAAGAATTTCCAATAATTTTGAATTGTTCCATAGACTATTGCTAATCTGTGATCCAGTAATCTCAAGCACGGGACGTCTACCGAAGAAGAAATGAATACAGTTGCCTCAGGAAGTGTGTAATTTATTGTCAATACCCGAGGACGAGACGGAGCAGGAAGGGGAAGAAGAAGTCGACTGATCCGGATCAGAGGATGAATAAGTAAGTCATTTTATGCACTAAGACAAATTTACCTAATAGTAACATCTAATTTAAAGTTTTATACAAAAGTATTTCATTTCATTGAGCGGAAAATATTTTTGTCCGCCTTTTTTCAAATCCGGACCACTGTGTGACGTGAACAAAACAAAAATAAAAATGAGCCGCAAGAAACCGAAATGAAATATATAAAGGAAAGTTAACGTTACACATTACAAAGATATCCATCAAGATAAGTTCCGTAAAAAGGTAAGTCAATCTCACGGACTTGCGTATGAAAACGCAATCCTAAGATAAGGTAGACCGATAAAGATAAAAGGTATGGTGCTGGTCTTACTGTGAAGAACGTACCATCCAGGAAACCGAACCAAAACCAACATAAAAGGAACGACGATAACGAGATAAAAGATAAAGGAACGATACAGGCACACAATGGACATACTAGAAAAGGCTAAATGCCCTAGTATTCCATACGCAAGCCACATATCCATACTCACACACAAGGAATATTAAGCCGTGACACACCTTGATGGATTCAGCTTATCCGACATCACGAAATAGTACGAAAACAAACTAAATACACGTCTCTACGCGCACCTTTATATAAAAAACCATAAAAGGGGAGAAAACCGAAATAAAGACAGGCATCTCGACTACGAGAAGGGGAGCACAAACAAAAAGGTCCTACCAGGTTAATAAATAATAGAAGACTGCTCGAGAGAGTAACAAAGGATTGTTACAGGTGACGGAAATGAGAAAATAAAAGGAAAGAGGTGTCACTGATTACGATTCGGCATAGTAAGAAATCACTATAACGAACCTTGATCAGCAATTATAGAAATGTCCACTGATCTGCTCGGTTATCCTGGCCAGTAAGAACCCAGAAGAAAAGAGAACAATTTCGATAATCGACACGCCGAAGGATAGAAAAAGAAAAAGGAGAAGACTACAGGTGGAAAAGAAAAACGGTTCACATATTCCCTAAAGACAAGACAGGAAAACTGTTTCCTAACTATCTTCTCAACACTAAATCTATAAACAATCGAGAAAAGTACCCCCAGACACTAGTTAATTTGGAGCTATTCAAAACAGACACTTCATTGCATTGCCTGTACTCTTTTTTTCAAATAGTCAAGAAAGAAGAAAATTTGCAAACATAGGATTTTCACCGGCTCGATTTCCATGTAAAATGTTGTATAACAAACTTCTCGAACATCAAAATACCAATAACCATTGTCTTATTGTCAATGGAAATCCCTCCAACAATCAATTAATTCAGAAGGTATTGACAGTGGTCTTCAAAAACAAATTTTGAACGAAGCAGAAAAGTGGAAAGCAATTTTTAATGGATTTTAGACTTGACAATCTTTCTAGCATCAAGGGGGTTGCCTTTTCAAGGAGATAATGTATCAATTGGTGATGCAAATAATGGAAATTTTCTGGGGACTTTGGAGTTAATTGGAAAATACGATGAAATCAACAGGGAGCTCTTGGCTAAGATCAAAACTCTGCAATTGCAAGGAAAAGACATGAAAGGACAAGCCCATTACTTATCTTGGGAGAGTCAAAATGAGTTCTTTTCACTTTGTGGTGAAAAGTTTTAAAATTTATACTTGAAGTAAGGCAAGAAACTATTTATTATGGGCTGATTGTTGATGCAACTCCTGATGTATCACATCAAGAACAATATGTATTTATTTTGAGATATGTCATTCAAAATAAAGACTCTAAGCAATATGAAATAAAAGAAAGGTTTGTGAAATTTGTCAACTGTAAAGGAAAAAGTGGAGAAGATATTACTAAAGAAATTTTAACTGTCGTAGCTGAAAATAACATCCCTCTTGAGGACTGCAGGGCTCTAGCATATGATGGTGGAGCTAACATGTGTGGAAAAGTCAAAGGAGTAAAAGCAAGACTGTTAGAGAAAGATGATGTGGCATTTTATTCGTCATGTGGAGCTAACTCCTTAAACACAATAGGAGTTAATACAGTAAGGATATGCCCCGAAATTATGACCTTCTTTGGAAACTTGGAAACAATGTATTCTTTTTTCGCCAATAGTCCTACAAGATGGGATATTTTGACTTTTGAAGTGCCACTTTCACTAAAAAGCAATCACAAACAAGGTGGTACGAAAAATTCGAAGCCGTTATTCCCGTTACAATGCACTGCCCAGGACTATTAACGGTCTTAGAACGAGAATTAACTGAGTTGAAGTCAAGCTTAGAACCAAAAGCATGTAATAAAGCTATGGGTCTTAATAAATACTTTTCTTCTTTTCAAGGCCTTTGTATGACAGTATTTTGGTACAAAGTGTTGGGCTGCATCAATGAAAAGAGTGTAATAATTCAGTCGCAGAGTATTTCTCTGGACATTGCAGTGAAACTGATGAATGATCTGAAGGAAGACATGCAACGACTGAGAATTTCGTGCGAAGACATCATCAGTGAGTCACATTTGGCCTAGTATCAGAATCCATCAACGTACTGTACCCGATATTTAATCGAGGCTATCGGCTACGCTAGCTGTAGTTGAAATTTTGTTGCTTGGAAGTAGAGATTGCGCTGAGATCGCGCCGATGACGACAAGGGAAATGACGTAGAAGATTAAGGGAGAAGAAAGCGATACCCCTCCAACGCACGGAATCATGGGAAGAAGGCAAGATATTTATGGAAATAACTTAGAAACGAAGCCTTATTTAACATCAGAAAAGAAAGGAATAATGTTGAATATTTATTATAATAACATTTGAGAAGGTGGATAACTCCTTAATTGAGTGCAATAGCTTTGCAACAGCAGATATTGGCCGAGGTTGAATATCTGACGTCAGAGAACAGCAGTAATAGGTCTACCCCTACTCCAGTCAAGGGGAGAGAACTCACGTGTTTAGCGAGGTCAGTTGCCGCAGCACGGTGTGGAAGAGGATTCATTCTAGTACATTCTGTTACAGTATACACGGCAGTACAGTAATCATCACCTGTCCAGCAGGGTAAAACTAGTAAAGTTAGCGTCGTGAGATTTATAGCACGGCGAAGTCAAGCAGTTGACGGGAGTTAGGATCGTGATGGCAGTGAGTAGGACAAACACGGCCGGCGAGTGGAAACATGTTAGTTTGAAAGTGAAATTGCTTCAGCTTATTTCGTATAGCAACACATTTCACAGTTCATAACTTGTAACAGAGGCAAGCAAGACTTTCACTTGGTGGAACGAACATTATTATAACAGACTTCACAATGAATATTCGTATACAACATTGGTCTAATGAGGCTAGTTATTAACTTCGTGTTATACACATATGGTGAAGCCGGAACAGTCGTGTCGCGGGCGACATTTTGTGAAGATTTAGCTGTCGTATAACGGAACACTGCATTCGACATTTCTACGTTTTTAATAATTGGACATAGACTGTCAACGGTCCAAATACTTGTCGCAATTCACAGTTCATGCATTTTCAACATGAATATTTATAACCAGATGGACATTAAAATATTTTACCAGTATAATGGCAAGCAAAGCTGCTGTGTTTTATCATAGCACATTGCAGGCGACCGCGAGGCAGTTTACACATTACTGCGTTATGCGAATAATGGACTTCACATATTTTATACAACGGTGAAGTGTTCGCTACATGACTTAGGTTCATGAACAGTTATGGATATTATTACCACGTCGCGTACAGATACAGGGTGTCTGACAAACATGCATACAATCTGAAATATTTTATTCATCAATGCAATTCAACCGTAGTTGACAAGAACATTATCAGTGAGTGTCAGTCGACATTTTCGCATGGAACAGTGGCCTAACAAAGCCGAGGACAGAATGGTGTACTTTTTGTGTGGATGATTGGGCAATATCCGTGATGGATATATTTCACTCTACGATGTGCGGCTAGGCGTATCAAGAGACGTGATGGCAGAACAAAGTGAAGTGCTCGATTCCTACCAAGGGGAGGATCTACATCGTGATGTGCATTAGGATGGGGAGAATGCATTTCCAATGGCACAGGACGAAGATTTCGCCGATCTTTCGAGAAATCTATTGCGTATACTTGAATTATCGCCGATCATGGAATATATTTATATTGAACACCTGGAATATTCAAATGTAATGTGAACGCTCATGACTTTACTGATATGATTTTGATATGACACTGGGCACACTTGTATATCTTTAGGAGTGTTATTTAAGACATTGCTTGATATATTTTTCATTTCATCCTGAGGAATTTGCTAAAATATGGTGTTTCTATATGAGATGGCAGACACATTCATCCGATCTTTGCTATTTTACCGACATTATTAGGCAGGGTTTAGATCTTCCTTTTTCTTGATTGATAGTGCATTCTTGAGCATGATTGTTTTCTTATGGAGCATTTCGAGACCTGCAGTCGGGTAGTTTATTTTTGTCAGCTTATCGCATACTAGCGTGTATGTGGGATTTATTATCAGGGATTTTTTCTTTATTGGATTGTTTTTGAGCTATGGAATTTAGTTCGCTCTAACGAAGCAGTATCACTTTTATCTGACGGTACAATAATTGTTGATTCCAGTCATGTGCATTCATTCACTAGTCAACGAAGGGCTTCGACGATGGAGCCCTTTGCATTTATGAAATAGTGTGGTGTAAACGCTTTTCCCAGCCCTAGGAAATACCATCTTATCATCCGAGTGCAATGGTGACTGTAAGCGAATCAAACAACAATTTACCGGTCATTTATTAGTTGATCTTCATTAAATAATTTAAAAATAAATGTCAGTAGGATTACACTTCGTAATTCTTGTGTTGCAGATCCAATAGTTTTGTTGTATTACTCTTTTGAGAGTACAGTCATTTAATATTTGTTAATTAATATTTTTGGTGAGTGGATTTAAGCCTTTGACAAGGATTTTGAGCGATTGGGTCATTTAAGACGAGTTCTTTCTTATTAGGAATTTATCACAGGCAGACTATGAACAGATATGATGAATATGATTAAATATTACACAGTTGGTGTTCTTTTGAAATAAATTTCGATGATCTTTATAGAGATCTTATACTTTGGATTTAATTAAACCTTGGATTGGATTACAATTACTTTGGTAATTTTTCTAGTTGTTTAAGAAGTTGTCTAAACATGATAATAATGACTACAGTTCTTGTAGGTCAAATTTATGAATATCTGAAGCAAGTTCTACAATAAATTGTGGATTATTAAATACGTTGAGTTGAGATATTTTTTGCCAAACGTTTTGTGTTATTTGCCAAGTGTGTGATAATGCCATTGTGAGATTAATGATGCAGACTAGAGGTCGTCGAACCCAGTCTTATATATTTTGAAATTCATGCGGTGCGCTGAATAGTTGAGATATAATGTGGTGAAATAATAGTGTTCAAATGTGATATTCGGCTAAGTAATTTATGTGGAGTAAATTCTAGTGGTAAATTTATGGATGAAGAGATCCAATGTGGTGTAGTGGAGGCAATGAATTTTTGGCATGGCAATCGAGTATATTAAGAGTATAACATGTAACATGTGTGATTAAATCTGGCAATATAATTTCACTGAAGTGATAGATTTTTATGTCAACTTTCTTTAACCAATCTTAAATATTTTCAGGAAGTTTTATGATCAAAGTTTCTCTAATAATAATTTGTGGAATTCTAATCTGAAATTTAAATGGAGTAGTTGATCTGACCTGATGATAAAGATAAATATAATTAATTAAATCAGCTGATGACTATAAGAGTAAATTAAATGAGCTGATAAATAAGGATTAATTAAATGAGTTGATACATATAATTAAATTAAATGAGATGATAATATAATGATAATTTAAAAGAGATGATAAAATTAATTATTATTTAAATGAGATGATGATAGTAAATTAATAATAATAATTTAACTGGAACAGCTGATTTGAGCTGAGGATAAATATAATGATTTGGATAGACAGCTGATTGAATAATGGTTGAAGTGATGAACATTAAATGATTTTTCTATGGATGATGATTATGATGACATATAATTATAAACAATTATTGATTTATAATCGAGACTTCGACAGGATGAGTGTAAATAACTTGTACAAATTTGTTGTTAATTTAAAAAGAGATAATTATGATTCCAACATTTGGAATAGTGACATTCAATTCAATTATGAATGCTTAAATATGTTGTTTATGTGAATATAATAATCGTTGTGTGTTAGAACAGTATAAAACATAATTAATTCTCGTTCCTGATGCTATCTTAAATAATGATAGGTCTCAGGGATCACAAAGAAATCAGTGATGAGTGACATAGTGCTGCGGTGACCCTGAGAGCTCAAGAGAACTCTAATTTATTTCCTATTGCACGTGAATGAAATTTATTTGATATAGTTCGGAGATGGTATGACTTGAATGAACTATGACATCCTAACAGTCGTACTCTACCATACTCCTAGGCAGGAATTTCGTTTTATTTGTCTTGTCGAACAAGTTCGAATAAACTTTATTTGATTTTAAGTCGTGTGATCTCACGATGATGTGTTTTCCCAATCCTTTCTTGTGTCATAATTAAGGCTTAACCAGGAAGGATATGGTTTGCTAGGAATTCAGTTTATGGCGCCCTCTTATTTGCTATTCGATTATATTTAAGCCCGTAACGACCCAGAGATACTTTGTCTCGTGTTACCCCTGCTTTCGTTCTATATTTCAACTGAATCTCTGATACATCCCATGTTTTATTTTGTGTTCATTTCAATCCACTCTGGGCTGGGATGCCGGGTATGCGGTGTTATGGCAGTTGGGTCATCACATACTTCGGACGAACGGGTACAGTACCATCTACGTTTCCAGAAACAAGAGGTCACCCATTTTTGAAACAACTATATAGAAGAAGAAAACCATTTTAAAACTAATATTTTGTATAGAGCTTTGGATCTTATTTTGTCTGATCTCAAGACAAGATTTGAAGCAACTAATGCACTGACTGAACTCTTCAGCCCAGCTCTTCAATTCAGCTCAATGGAAGACAGTGATTTAAGGGATAAGGCTGAAAACGTAGTTAAAACTTATAAGAATGATCTATCAGTAAAACTTTCAGATGAAATTATACACCTGAAACATATATTCAGCTCTGTGTTTCAAGTTGACAAAAAAAATCAAGTAACCCGTTAGAATTGTTGAATGCAATCCATGCTAAACAGTTAGAACCAATATTCTTAAATGAATGTATTGCATTACGAATCCTTTGTACGATACCAGTTTCTGTTGCATCTGCAGAAAGAGCATTTAGTCAGCTGGGCAACGTATTTAAAACATGGCAACGTTCATCAATGACTCAAGAACGTCTTAATTCACTTGGAGTGTTAGCAATCGAACACCGTCTTGCATCAAGCCTTGACTTCAGTGATGTAATTGTAAAATTCTCAATGATGGAAGCCAGAAAAATGTAGCTTTCATTCTTTCAATAAATTATCAGTACTCAGAAACACTGCAATGCATCATATAACTTTCATTTATGTGTACATGGTTTGTAGTTTGAACTTTTAGCAACGGGGCCCAGGGAATAATGTGGCTTACTTTTAGCAACGGGGCCCAGGGAATAATGTGGGGGCCCTGCCTAAGACCCAAAAATTAATCAACAGGAAGTTCACTGAACTGCATGATAAAAGAGGTGGAAAGGGTATACTGTACATTGTGCAGTACTACGGCCTCAGTGACATATGACGTACCGTAATCTCTTTTCATAATGAAAACATGATTTTTACACAAAGTCAAGACGTTTTAAAAATACTTTTTACATATGGTGTTTTATGTTAACATTCTTAAAACTTGCTGTCCGCGAAGAGTCACGTCCTTGGGTCTAAGCCTAAACACTGATAAGTGAGTTGGTTGAACGGCGATCACACAACATCGTACTTTAAACAAAGCAAAATATATTTTCATAATTAACCTCAGGTATACTCATACGTAAGTCAAGTTATGTATTATGTGCTATCAGCAGATAGCAACTGATCAGTGATTGTTTTCACTAAAGAAGAAAATGTGAATTTGAACTATATTTTGTAATTTGCTTTCAGTGGACTCCTTAAAATTTAATATGGCTTTGCAGTAAGCAAAACTAGAGCCAGGTTATCCTAAAAAAACAATCCTATTCACGACTGGTTGGTGTATTCTTTGAATACACGGTACGTGAGAATCCAATTTTTAATGCTCTTTGCATGTTCATTCCTTCCTCTTTGCCAAACACCAACAGTGATCTTCTATTTTCTCTGTGTTGACCAGGTCTCTTATATCTTTTATGAGTCTGTTCTAGATATATATCCTCTGTGACCCACCTAGCGTTATCTCGCAGCGAATCTCTGAAGCTCCTCTATTCTTCCTGGTGCAAGAGGATTCACTTATCCATCTGGCCACCAGATCTTGTTACCATCGCCAGCTATTTTCTCCTTGAGCAAGAGGACTACGTCTACTTTTTCACTCACCATGCTGCGCTAGTATCGCCTGTTATCAACTCTTTGAAGACCAGCTCATCAAGAGAAAATCATCATTTTTTGTTATAACGTTGGCAATGTTTATATGTTCTCCTATTGTCTCCTACCCCCCACTCTTTTCCCGTTCCTTAGACCCTCCGTGCTCCGTTGAGCAGGTCTCACTTCTTAGTCGGCAGTTGACTCGATCAGTCAGGGCTCAACTAGAGCCAGTCTCCTCAACCCAAGAGGCAAACTCTCTTCTACGCCATGTTGGCAAGGTAGTTATCGTCAAAAGGAGCTTCACCTTCAACATGAAATCAAGATAAGTACCATCTTAAAGTTTTAACCTCATCTTCATGGTTTTAACTTTCACGTGCTTTTAATGACACTTTTATAGACAGTGTGAGATTATTTATTTTGGGGCAAAAATCATTCTTCGTGGGATTTGCCATGTTGAGCTTTTGTTCGTATAAGCCAACCTAACAAAAAAGAGCTTTCTTAAGCTATTCAAATGAGAAATCCTCTCACTACGTGGGATATTATCTAATACCTGCTGTCTATAATTCTACAAGCTAGTTCCTCCGTTGGATTTTCTTGACCCCATTTTTCTATAAAGATCGTTCTGGAACCTTCCAGATTCTGTACTTGATCTACAAGTCCTGTCGTCATGTATTTTTCCTCACTCGTGAGAATACTATTTAAAATTGAAGAATCTCATTTCTGAATTAAAAGCTTAATAGCTAACTTTCTTCCACCGCTGGAACCGCTGGAATGTTCTATGGCACATTTAATTGTAACTCCCAACTTTCTCAAGAAATAGACTCTCGCCTATCTAGTGCAATCAGTTATTTTCCTCATTGCAATAACTTTCTTTCTCATAAACTTTCGTGTTTCTACAGTGAACTTTGCATCCATCTTTACAGACTATAGTGATAACCAGTGCTTGCTCCACTTTTCTACCGCGTCGCGATCGTCCATTTGTATTAAATACGGCCATGAACATTGATCCTATATCCCAATGATCTTTCCTCAACCTTCTACTAACAACCCATATTAATAAAATTGTAACTATTCTATAAGGTGTCACTCTCGAAGTGCCCTTCCATTTTTCTTGTTTAACATTAATTAATTACTGTGTAACTACGTGTTTTAAACACGATTCAACCTTACATTGTTTCTTCCCTATAATCAGGGAAAACAATTCTTTCAACTCTTGCGTGAGTTGTTTCTAGGTGTCACGAATTGGAAACTGCCCCATTTTGGCTCGTGATTCCTACTTAAACGTGGGAAGTCTAGAACCTTCCTTTTGACTTTTTCTTCAGGTTTCACCGTAAGTGACCTGCCCTCCTTTGTATAATTGTAATAGAAGTAATTCAGCATAAACATAAGAAGTAATAGGAACTTCTTCTACATTTACTCGCTTCCTTTTTTTTTGTTATTTTCGAAGTTGTAACTTCTTCTAAAATAATTACTTGTAAATTCCTTAAAGTACACTCCTTGTACTCAACTTGATGTTTAAACTTTAAGCATTTTGTTTGTCTTTTTTGAATCTTACTAAGATTTTAATATGTATAAGGTTTGAAACCTCATAAATTGTTAATTGCCTGGAGCAACCATTTAATGTTGTCGGAGGACTGCGACCCCAAATTGTTAATAAGATTGAAATTATATACATGTTAAAGTTACGCTTCTTTGAATTGTTAAATAAATTAAATATTTGGTTTTGGATTTATCATTTCTCAAATACCACGGTTAAGCAGGAGTCTGTCTTCCCTGACTCTTCCAAAGTTTATGCCATCGTTAATGCAGAACAATTCTGCTACTATTTGTATTGCCAGACTATCACTCTTCCCCATAGTACTCGGATACATGCTTGAGAGGGATTACACTAAAGCCACTCTCTTGCAAACCGCCCAAGTTCTAGCTGTGTTTCCAGTCAGCTTAGACCAAGCCCTTACTCATTTTAGGTATCCGAGAGCGGATTTGCGGTGGTAACCGCCTCTAAGTGTGTTTAAGGTTAAACTTATAAATTTTGTGGGACTCTCCTCCTATTTTTCTATCCTTTTTCTCCAATCCAAAATCTACTTCCTTCTCTTAATCATCTTCCCTTGGTGGGTGGGTTATTCCTCAGCCAATAATCTACCCAAAACTTGGTACCAGAAACCCGGGAGAGTCCATTTGCTATTTCTATTGTTTGTCAAGTGTCATTTGACAATACTCTGCAAATTATTAATATCTGTTTTGAATATTTCAGCTATAACTACATCGTGCAAAGCCTGTGAACGGGAAAGAGGCCGCTCCTCTCTCCTTTGGTGTGTCCCGTTCTTTCTACCCATTCGCTGCTGCAAGCTTGACAGCATCTCCAAGGTTCTACAGTTTCGTGAGTTGTATTTCAATTTATTCTCTTTGTCATGGCTCCTACTGAAAAAGAATAAACTCTCATTGCCAGACGTTCTTCCTATAAAGGGCAACTCACCAGATTCAGGAATTTCGTCAACAAATTAAATCCCGCCGAGTGTGATTTAGACATCCTAACACAACGTCTTAAGTTTGAAACGCTTTGCTAGCCCCTAACTGTTGGGTGAGAAATGTAAAGGTTTACCTTTGTCTAAGCTATGTTGTTTTAATGGGCGCCAAGACCTCAACGCGTTTGCATTGTAAAAGAAATGAATTTACTATATAAAACAAGTATAGCAAAATTAATAATAATAATAAGTTTAAAATTTAAATTGGAGCGTTGCGATTTTAATATTACCGATAGAAAATTACGTGAAAACGGAGTCTGATAAATTGATTTTACTCTTATTTCCAAGCTATGAAGTTACTGAAATATGAAATATAAAACCAAGAGAAATGAGAGATTGCGTATTTCTGTGTCATTAGCGCTTACCACTGGAAATGCCCGAAGCCTTTCCCTCGTACTGGATGATGCTGTGAGCTTCCCACAGTCTCCTGGATGTCGTCATCTTCGTCGATGTTTGATGAGATTCTGGTAGATTAGATAATTCTATGGTCCGTACCTCGGACCCAAACACTCGTACAACCGCACTGGTTAAGTTTGACAAAAGTTAGTCCTCCAATCCACGGAACATCGGAGCGATTCCCGCGTACAACCGTACTCGTTAAATTCTATACAGATTGTTCTCGTTCCACGCCGCGTCGAACGATATATGCACCTGTCGGCTCCCCCACTCTTCAGCCGACTTGTAGCTTGCGTGGTCCTCACTGATTGGCTGACCCACCACGCGATCTTCCCTTCCTCCGGGTCATTACACACGGCGCGGCGATGTGAAGTCGATTTCCGTTCCAACTATTCGCCTTTCCTGGACGCTGCGACCCAGGATTGCGTCATGCTTTCCGACAAGATTAAGCGTGTACTTGAATTCCCAGTGAGTCACGTCTCTCGATATACCCTAACTGACGAAAACTCCGTAAAATTCCGCAATCACATAATTTTCTATGATATAGTCGTTCGTAATAATTTGCTTGATAGCGTTTTCTAAGACATAGAAAACCTATCTGAATGCTAATAATTTTTATAAAATGCTCCGAAAATACCTTAATAATAATTATAATAAATTAATAATAATAATAAATTAACATGAAAAATTCTCTTGGCTGAACAATTTGCCGCGTAAATAAATATAGAATGGCTTCCTACTGACTTATGCCAGTTGCATAAAAAAAACCTCGAAAAACACGTTACATATTCGCCTCGGATCATCGGATGATTTACCGTGACGACGGTCCATTATCCGATTATCCCAGACACGTTAATAAACCCCATCCAAAATACATATTACATAAATGAAATCACCCTAAATTACAGATATATACACTCATAATTTTTCTTCACGCACTTTGCGTCAAAGTTTGTTGTCACTATGGATTACACTTTGCAACCAGTCCAATGTTTTACATATAGAATAGTGTTCCACGGATATTTCCGCCTCTCAAATTTCTCTATGTTGGAGAAATAGACATAATTAATGTGTGAGCACTATGTATTTATGATGTCATATCACACGCATTGAAGGTGTTCTGATATATTTATATCACCATAGAACTTCCTAATTTCACTGGAGGTCCCTTCCTTATGGTGAAATTTAATCTCACTTATCACTGAGCACACGATCACACTATTGTGGCAGCGCCTCGTGACCATAATACATGATCTCTCTTTATAAAAGATGATTAAATTAATATTGACTTCTGAAAAAAGAAACAGTAAATGGGCATTACATATAACACCAAATATTTCTGTGCCGTAGACCATATTCTACTTAATACTAGTTCTCAACACAGACCATTTCTCCTGACACAAATAATACCTTTGTACAAATTACCTTAAATTACACACTTACAAATCTTACATGGCGAGGCCGTAAACAGAAATCACGTGTGCTGATATGTATGAGTTTCATGAAGGACTGTCTCGCCTTCTGATGGCCCATCTTTTGCCTCGTGGACGCCTTAAGCAAAAATACCCTGTCCAAGCGCTCACCCATCTCTAGGAGGCAAATGGGAATTCACCAGCGCTACCAAATTCTGGCCTTGGTGTATCGAGACATTTTAGTGCTCAAGAGCATCCGACAATCCCGTCATATTTCCCTGTACCTTAAAAACTCTCATTTACTTACATACTACCCCCCTGTGCGACTTCTGATACGCCTGCCTGGAAGACCATCTCCTCCCACGCACCAAATACCACACTTACTCATTTGATAGGCTGGCTCGCCAGCTAAACACACTTTATGACACATATTTTCGTAGACTATGTATATTATACGTCCCGTATAATCTGTTTCCCTTACTATCCTCCAGCACATATGCTGTTTTTCCAATACGTTTGGAAACTATAAATGTTACTGCGTCACCTGCTTCCAACCTTGCAAGTGGCTCCCTTAAATGAACGTCCTCACGTTGCTCTACCTACCTTTTTCCCAGTGTCTGTAACGATGCCTGTTGCTACTGTCCACACATGCTAACCCTACTTTCCTCTGGTGTAACACCTCTACTCGACACTCTATGACCTAAAAATATCACTTCTGACTGACAGAATGACGACTTAGACAGCTTCAAAGTGAACCCTGCCTGATCTAACTTCTGAAAAACTATATCTAAATGACGTAGATGCTCCTCAAAACTGCGTGAACTAATTACCATATCATCTATGTAAATGGTTACAAACTCTCCTGTGTCATCCCCTAATGCGATGTTTAAAGCCCTAATTAAAGCTGCTGAACTACTCTTTAACCCATAAGGTGTTCTACAAAATTGATAAAGGTTATATTTATGACTAAAAGCTGTAAATGGTCAATCTTCGTACATAAGTGGCACTTGCCAAAACCTGGAACTCAAATCTACACAAGTGAAATACTTCTTCCCCTCAAATGTTTGCATTAATTCTTCTATTGACATAGATTTCAGCTGATCTGAACTAATTCTACTGTTAACCAAACGAGCGTCTAAACAAATACGAACCGTGCCGTCGGTCTTGGGTACCGTGATCAAAGAATTAACATATGGACTGTTAGAGTGCTCAATAATCCCATCTTCAAGCATCTGGTTAATTTGTGCCTCAACTGCACTCTGATAAGCGAAAGGTACAGGATATCTATGTCCTGTGAATACTGACCTATCAATAACGTTCAATGAATGTGTATAGCAATTGGCCATACCAATGCGATCCTCAAAAACTCTCCTATTACACAATAACACATCATAGAGCCGAACACATTGTTCCACCTCTATATTACCCTGAAATGCAGCATCACGTAACGAGTCCTCTAGACTTCCGTTCGTAATCACACTGCCCACAAAACATGGAGAACCCCGCTCTACGGCTGGCGATATCTCATTTAAAGTACAAATCACACCTACAATAATCCTCTGAATATGGTCATTGAACGCTACTTCTACTTCAGAATCTCCCCATTTAAATTTCAAACTCCCTACATCATAACATAAGTTACCAGACACTCTACTTAGCCACTCTGAACCCAAGATAACACTGAATACTAAATTTGGAATTACAAGGCAAATCTGCTTCTCTACATGATTATTAATTTTAATGTCTACTAAAACTTGCTTAGAAATTACTTTAGACCTCTTCCCAACAGCTGTGATAACAAAAGTGCTTTTAATTGGCATCTCCTCAAAATTTACTCCAGTTCCTTTCATTTTATCATAAAATGCACTACTTATGCAACTCTTCATACAACCACTATCAATTAAAACATCTATGTATGCCTCAGACACGTTAAATTTAACTATGGGGCTCTTACTAACCACTTCCTGAATAATACCTTCATCATTTAGTTCATGTAATAATTCATTTCTTACATTTAGGTCATAGGGTTCCTGTATAATTGTATGGACAGGGCACGCTACAGACTGAGATTCTGACCTTACTTCGCAGCCTGGTTCGCGTTTAAAGAACCGCTACAGCTGGTCGTAGTACTACTAACTACTGAATTGGTCTGGTTGTTCTGGGCTGTGTTGTCATTGTTTGGCTGTATATTACTACCACTAGGCTGTCCTCTTCCTTGACCCCTATTCTGGTTGTAATTATTGTCATTATAATTTCTCCCTTGATTTTCCCTGAAATCATTGTTTCTCCCTTGATTTCCCCTGTAATCATTGTTCCTCCCTTGATTTCCCCTGAAATCATTGTTCCTCCCTTGATACTGATTACCATAGTCATTTCCTCTGTTCTGATTTAGCTGATTATTATTATTTCTATTTTGAGCGTTGGCCCCTTCGCCACCGTTCCCTTGAACTTCTTGATGCCTGGCTTCATTAGGTCTATTATTATTATTACCCTGGTTCCTATTGAAATTGTCCTCATAACCCCCTCTCCCTAGTGCATCAAATGTGCTTAACAAATTTTCTACTTGTGATATTGTCTTTACATTCTGGATACAAGCAGCCTCCTTGATCCTATAGGGAAAGTGCCTAAGTAGCAACCTTACCACATCACTTTCCTCCTTCAACCCATCCAGATATTTACACACTAATACCTGCCCTAAAAAGTATACGGTCATGGTGGAGCTTCCTTTAGGGTTATATTTACCACACACTACTCCCTCACGATGCTGCGACTGAATAACCTCATTCCAGAACTTTTCACAGAATTTCATTTTAAAATCATTCATATCAGTAAACTTGTCTCTGTAGACAGCAAACCAATTCCTCGTTTCCCCCACAAACACTTGTTCTAAAATTTCAACTACCTGGCCCCACTCAATACTACCATTTTCCAACCTCTCCCCGAATTTATTTTCTATAGTGTTCATGAACTCCATTGGGCACCCCTGTCGATTGCTGAACTTACCCAGTTCTACCTCCCTGTGTGTGCTATTCACAAAAACTGGCCTATTCTGACTATTTTCTTGCCTGATCCTAGCTTTTAATTTTAACTCTAATTCTGCGATTTTCTCCTCAGCCTTCCTCTCAATACTGTTTACTGTTAATTTAATGTTTCCTTCTGATTCTTCTACTTTATCATATAGCTTTGCTTGTTTCTCCTCAATCTTGCTAATGCTCTCTTTATTACTCTCTCTTAAATCATTTACTTCTGCAACTATTTGTGAGTGGACTTTCTCAATTCTACCCCCCAGCTGTTCCTTAACCTCTTTAGTAGCTACCTGAATTTTGTCAATTTCTCCCCACAATTGCTTTTTGACCTGCTGTGTTTCCAGTTGCACTAGTTCTTTTAAATTTTCAGCCTGTGTACTGATTCTAATTTCCAACTCCTCCTGTACTTTTCCTAATTTTCTGTCTACATCTGCAATAATCTCTTTAGCCTTTTCTTCCATCACCCCCCTGATCTCACCTCTAATCAGTTCGAATTTGTCACTCATTTCCCTACTGTTTTGTTCTAATTTAGCATTTAAAGTTTCAGTACTCTCTCTATTTTCCTTACTGTTTTGTTCTAATCTGGCGTTTAAAGTTTCATTACTCTCTCTATTTTCCCTACTGTTTTGTTCTAATTTAGCATTTAAGGCATCTGTACTTTATTTATTTTCCCTACAGTTTTGTTCTAATTTTGCATTATTCTGTTCTAATTTTGCATTTAAGGCATCACTACTAACTTTGTTCTGATACATGAACTCAAGAAGTAAAGTTTTTAATTCTGGTTGGCCGCCTACACTCCCTGTTTCAGTATCGGGATTTACCTCCGCTACCCCGGTACTACCATCACTCGACATACTGCTCGTATCATCACTCTCCCGTTGATGACCACTACGTAACCTCATCTGTTTTTCTTTCTCATCCCCCATAATGATATACACTGATACAGACAAATAACTCCCAAAATACAGGCACAGAAATATATACCCTTCTCCTTCCACAAATGTTATTAGGTTTTCAGCCCCAAGTTGTCGGCGACAAATGAAACGTTTTGCTAGCCCCTAACTGTTGGGTGAGAAATGTAACTGTTTACCTTTGCCTAAGCTATGTTGTTTTAATGGGCGCCAAGACCTCAACGCAATGTTGAAATCTAAATTTGTATTTAACAACGTCTAGCTCTGGCAGAACACATTCAAGACTCTATTCACTCAGATCGTGGTATGATTTGATCATTAACCCAACAAACAATTGTATCAGGAGAAGGAATTGGTCTATATCTAATGCTACCTACTGAAAGCAAAGATTGCATTGTAAAAGAAATGAATTTATTATATAAAACAAGTATAGCAAAATTAATAATAATAATAAGTTTAAAATTTAAATTGGAGCGTTGCGATTTTAATATTACCGATAGAAAATTACGTGAAAACGGAGTCTGATAAATTGATTTTACTCTTATTTCCAAGCTATGAAGTTACTGAAATATGAAATATAAAACCAAGAGAAATGAGAGATTGCGTATTTCTGCGTCATTAGCGCTTACCACTGGAAATGCCCGAAGCCTTTCCCTCGTACTGGATGATGCTGTGAGCTTCCCACAGTCTCCTGGATGTCGTCATCTTCGTCGATGTTTGATGAGATTCTGGTAGATTAGATAATTCTATGGTCCGTACCTCGGACCCAAACACTCGTACAACCGCACTGGTTAAGTTTTACAAAAGTTAGTCCTCCAATCCACGGAACATCGGAGCGATTCCCGCGTACAACCGTACTCGTTAAATTCTATACAGATTGTTCTCGTTCCACGCCGCGTCGAACGATATATGCACCTGTCGGCTCCCCCACTCTTCAGC
Source organism: Meconema thalassinum (assembly GCA_946902985.2). Classification (NCBI taxonomy): domain Eukaryota; kingdom Metazoa; phylum Arthropoda; class Insecta; order Orthoptera; family Tettigoniidae; genus Meconema; species Meconema thalassinum. The sequence continues at coordinate 477,402,877 of OX336392.1, read as the reverse complement.
CGACTTGTAGCTTGCGTGGTCCTCACTGATTGGCTGACCCACCACGCGATCTTCCCCTCCTCCGGGTCATTACACACGGCGCGGCGATGATGAAGTCGATTTCCGTTCCAACTATTCGCCTTTCCTGGACGCTGCGACCCAGGATTGCGTCATGCTTTCCGACAAGATTAAGCGTGTACTTGAATTCCCAGGGAGTCACGTCTCTCGATATACCCTAACTGACGAAAACTCCGTAAAATTCCGCAATCACATAATTTTCTAAGATATTGTCGTTCGTAATAATTTGCTTGATAGCGTTTTCTAAGACATAGAAAACCTATCTGAATGCTAATAATTTTTATAAAATGCTCCGAAAATACCTTAATAATAATTATAATAAATTAATAATAATAATAAATTAACATGAAAAATTCTCTTGGCTGAACAATTTGCCGCGTAAATAAATATAGAATGGCTTCCTACTGACTTATTCCAGTTGCATAAAAAACCCTCGAAAAACACGTTACAAGTTGTACGAACGGTCTTATGATTATTACGATCAAACTCAAACCGAGATTGAATCCGCTTGCCCAGAACTTCAATCAGATCGGGACGAGGTCGAACCCTTGTACTTTGAAGGGATTGCAAAGGCCCACCAACTGATCCGCAATATCTCAGAACCGGACACTAAGGTCATCAATCCGGCCCAGTTCGCACCCGCTTCAGTTCACAAGAACAAACCGAAACCGTTACTTCCTAAGATAAGCCTACCTCACTTCTCAGGCCAGGAAGGTGAATGGTATTCTTTTTATGAACTTTACTGCTCCCTAATTCATGAAAATACTGAGATTCCCGACATTCACAAATTCTACTTCCTCCGTACGTCTTTGGAATGCGAGGCCTTGGCCTTGGTGGAGTCACTGCCTTTAAGCGCAGACAACTACCACATCGCCGTTAATCTCCTTAAAGAGAGATATGGCAATTTGCGTTTGTGTATAGCTCGCCACATACGCTGTCTCTTCAACCTGCCAGCCGTCAAACCTAATGACGTCACCTCTTTAAGAGACCTGTTAGACTCTATTCAATTGCACGTGAGAGCATTATATCAACTTAAGCAGCCTGTCCAAACATGGGACACCATACTTATTCATCTAGCTACATCCAGATTCGATTTTTCGACTTTGAAGGCTTGGGAGATCGAACTCGCCCGCAAAGAGGAATTTTCGTTCGAACACTTAATCTCGTTTCTTAACAGCCGATGCCAAGTCCTTACAGCACTCGCATTTCAGTGCGAAAAGGTCGAAACGAATCATCAGTGTCAAATTTTTGAAAAAAAACTTGCTTCTTCAAAGGGACATCAGCCCCCATCTGTCGAGAACAAGCAAACCCGTTCTTCTTTCAATCATGCAAGAGAACATATCAGGCCGCCCAACAAATCTTTAAAATGCACGCTCTGTAAAAAGCTTCACACATTGTATTTGTGCAAATCCTTTAAAGAATTGTCTGTCGAAGATCGAAGGAAGTTTGTTTTCAATAGCAAACATTGCTTCAATTGCTTGTCACCTAAGCATTCTTCTTCAAACTGTACGTCATCCAATCTCTGTTTCCATTGTAAAAAACCGCATCATTCTTTATTGCACGTTCACGATAAATCGAGGTCATCAGTACCCGCTTCTTCAAGCTCCATGCAGAGCAGCTCCGAACAAACTAATGCTTCTTCCTGCATTTCTAACGCCGAAACTTCTCACAGTGCGCAAGCCCTCTTGTCCACTGTACAATTCGAAATCCAAGATAAATTTGGAAATTGGGTTCGAACCCGCGGTCTTCTCGATTCCGCTTCAACGCACAACTTTGTTTCGCAATCGTTGATTAAAAAACTAGGTATTTCGTCATCGCATACTCCCATGAATGTATCTGGCATTGACAATTTGAAAACTCAAGTCTTGCAGTCTTCAAAATTGAAAATCAGAGACGTTTGTCAAAGAAACACCAATCTTAACTTAAACTGTCTCATTCTTACCAGTATTGGCAAGGATACTCCTAGCAGCTGTATTAATACCTCCGGTTTAAGGATTCCTTCGCACTTAAGGTTAGCTGATCCTCAGTTTAATGCTCAAAGTCCCATTGATGTACTTTTCAGTGCCAATATTTTTTGGAATTGCCCTCGCAAACAAACACGTAAGTTATCTTCAACCGTGGTCGCCAGAGACACCGATTTTGGTTGGGTTATTACTGGTGAAATCCAATATCCCAGTGTTCAAACCAATGCGCAATGTCATTTTGTTACAGCTGACATAAATCCCCTTTCTGAAAAAGAGAACGCTCATGTTTCCGATCTCAATATTTTTGAAAAACACTTGCCGAAACGATGTCTTATCGTGAACAACTACACTACCTCTGTAAGTTGTTTAAATGGTTTTTCCTTCTTCCCGCACAAGATGGCAATTCAAGTTCGCCTTGCTTTGTTTTACTTCGTCTACCTTCTCATGTCACTTTTTATAGCAGGTAATTGCTTAAACTCTCTATTAAAAACTATCTTCCCCTTGTGTAAAACCATGGCTATCAGTCTCCATCACTTCGCTGTAAGCTATGTTTCACTTCTTTCGCTATTTAGAAGGACGGCCACGGCCGGCTCCCTCCTCCTTCCTCACAATTAGAAGCCGCTTTTGAAACCGCTTGAAAATCTGAATTCTCTAACATCTAGAATAACTATTCTTACGCATAAACTCCTTCTCAATGTCCCAGCTTTTCTTCTTTGCTCGGAAGGATTAAGCTTTTTGCTGTTGAAAATTGTCGGAATCCGTGATCATCAAAATCATGCGAAATTGATTTCCTACTTTATTTCATATTGCTTTAAATTGTTTGTTCACGTCCAAGCTACGGATGACTGTATGTCGTGTTACTCGTTCCGCTTTAAGATACAGCTGATTCAACTAGTGTTGTTTGGTTACTTCAAACTGCTTGTTTGTCAAACTTGTTTGTATACAAGCCTGAGTAAGGTCAAGTCACTGTTTATTTCCTGTACGCTTGACAAAGGTCAAAGCAAGTTTCTCTTATCTCAACTCTGGCTGACTGCCAACGATCGTCTTGCGAGTTGCTTCTGTAAGCTCGGAAGCCGCTCACCTACTTCCCAAAATAAACTTGTTCCGCTTAAGGACTCTTTCAGCTATTTATATTCCTTATCTCGCCGTACTATGTGTGTCAAGGCCGTGCTTGCCTGTGTATCCCACTTACTTACGCTCGTATCCTACAACTGCTTCGATTCTTGTTTCCTAACATAGTTGCGTATTTTTCACGCGCTTATGTATTGCACTCTGCTTACATATTTTGAAATCTTATTGTTCATTGATGAACAAACTTACTTTTTCTCGTCGTCACATTCGATGTGTTTTTGCATTTATACTTGTCACGTCACGTTTCTCGCTGACTTAAGTATTTTTCTGAGTAACCCCTTTGATGCTTATTGTAACTTAAGGTCATTGTTTATGGCTACTCATTTGTTACCTATGGCGTTCTTGCTTTCTACTCTCATAGTTTCTTTGTTTATTTGGTATATTCTTATCCTGAATAGATGTACTTGTTTCTATACGCTTTGTTTAAACTTGTCAATTCTTCTTTCTCATCGTATCGCAATCTTTACTAGTGCTTTATTTCCCTCAGCTTCTAGTTATTTTGTGATTGAAGATGTCGTTATTTCTCGTTTTTTAACTCCGCTTTCCAATGACCCTGATGACCTGCTTCCATTCACACCTGGTCACTTTCTTACACGCACTTCTCTCTCTGCCCATCCTCCCCTTCCTAATTCTTTCAGGGATTCTGATTTACCTATCGTTTGGCGTAAACTTGAAGCCCTCCGCAATTCCTTTTGGAAGAGGTGGAACTTGGAATATTTAACTTCCTTGCAAAGGAGACAGAAGTGGTTTCTTTCCAGTCCCGACATTAAAGTGGGGGACTTGGTCTTAGTTAGGGAAGTTTTTCCCCCCTTAGTCTGGATCTCGGGTAGAGTGAACGAGTGTTATCCTGGAAGAGATGGGAGAGTCAGGGTGGTCAGAGTTTTGACCACCAATTGTCAGATCATAAGACCACTTCTCTTCAATTACTTTATTACTCTTAAATGTTTAATTGTTTTTCCTGCTCTCTGTTGGTGTTTTTCCCTCCCAGTATGGTGTATTCTTTGAATACACGGTACGTGAGAATCCAATTTTTAATGCTCTTTGCATGTTCATTCCTTCCTCTTTGCCAAACACCAACAGTGATCTTCTATTTTCTCTGTGTTGACCAGGTCTCTTATATCTTTTATGAGTCTGTTCTAGATATATATCCTCTGTGACCCACCTAGCGTTATCTCGCAGCGAATCTCTGAAGCTCCTCTATTCTTCCTGGTGCAAGAGGATTCACTTATCCATCTGGCCACCAGATCTTGTTACCATCGCCAGCTATTTTCTCATTGAGCAAGAGGACTACGTCTACTTTTTCACTCACCATGCTGCGCTAGTATCGCCTGTTATCAACTCTTTGAAGACCAGCTCATCAAGAGAAAATCATCATTTTTTGTTATAACGTTGGCAATGTTTATATGTTCTCCTATTGTCTCCTACCCCCCACTCTTTTCCCCTTCCTTAGACCCTCCGTGCTCCGTTGAGCAGGTCTCACTTCTTAGTCGGCAGTTGACTCGATCAGTCAGGGCTCAACTAGAGCCAGTCTCCTCAACCCAAGAGGCAAACTCTCTTCTACGCCATGTTGGCAAGGTAGTTATCGTCAAAAGGAGCTTCACCTTCAACATGAAATCAAGATAAGTACCATCTTAAAGTTTTAACCGCATCTTCATGGTTTTAACTTTCTCGTGCTTTTAACGACACTTTTATAGACAGTGTGAGATTATTTATTTTGGGGCAAAAATCATTCTTCGTGGGATTTGCCATGTTGAGCTTTTGTTCGTATAAGCCAACCTTACAAAAAAAGAGCTTTCTTAAGCTATTCAAATGAGAAATCCTCTCACTACGTGGGATATTATCTAATACCCGCTGTCTATAATTCTACAAGCTAGTTCCTCCGTTGGATTTTCTTGACCCCATTTTTCTATAAAGATCGTTCTGGAACCTTCCAGATTCTGTACTTGATCTACAAGTCCTGTCGTCATGTATTTTTCCTCACTCGTGAGAATACTATTTAAAATTGAAGAATCTCATTTCTGAATTAAAAGCTTAATAGCTAACTTTCTTCCACCGCTGGAACCGCTGGAATGTTCTATGCCACATTTAATTGTAACTCCCAACTTTCTCAAGAAATAGACTCTCGCCTATCTAGTGCAATCAGTTATTTTCCTCATTGCAATAACTTTCTTTCTCATAAACTTTCGTGTTTCTACAGTGAACTTTGCATCCATCTTTACAGACTATAGTGATAACCAGTGCTTGCTCCACTTTTCTACCGCGTCGCGATCGTCCATTTGTATTAAATACGGCCATGAACATTGATCCTATACCCCAATGATCTTTCCTCAACCTTCTACTAACAACCCATATTAATAAAATTGTAACTATTCTATAAGGTGTCACTCTCGAAGTGCCCTTCCATTTTTCTTGTTTAACATTAATTAATTACTGTGTAACTACGTGTTTTAAACACGATTCAACCTTACATTGTTTCTTCCCTATAATCAGGGAAAACAATTCTTTCAACTCTTGCGTGAGTTGTTTCTAGGTGTCACGAATTGGAAACTGCCCCATTTTGGCTCGTGATTCCTACTTAAACGTGGGAAGTCTAGAACCTTCCTTTTGACTTTTTCTTCAGGTTTCACCGTAAGTGACCTGCCCTCCTTTGTATAATTGTAATAGAAGTAATTCAGCATAAACATAAGAAGTAATAGGAACTTCTTCTACATTTACTCGCTTCCTTTTTTTTGTGTTATTTTTGAAGTTGTAACTTCTTCTAAAATAATTACTTGTAAATTCCTTAAAGTACACTCCTTGTACTCAACTTGATGTTTAAACTTTAAGCATTTTGTTTGTCTTTTTTGAATCTTACTAAGATTTTAATATGTATAAGGTTTGAAACCTCATAAATTGTTAATTGCCTGGAGCAACCATTTAATGTTGTCGGAGGTCTGCGACCCCAAATTGTTAATAAGATTGAAATTATATACATGTTAAAGTTACACTTCTTTGAATTGTTAAGTAAATTAAATATTTGGTTTTGGATTTATCATTTCTCAAATACCACGGTTAAGCAAGAGTCTGTCTTCCCTGACTTTTCCAAAGTTTATGCCATCGTTAATGCAGAACAATTCTGCTACTATTTGTATTGCCAGACTATCACTCTTCCCCATAGTACTCGGATACATGCTTCAGAGGGATTACACTAAAGCCACTCTCTTGCAAACCACCCAAGTTCTAGCTGTGTTTCCAGTCAGCTTAGACCAAGCCCTTACTCATTTTAGGTATCCGAGAGCGGATTTGCGGTGGCAACCGCTTCTAAGTGTGTTTAAGGTTAAACTTATAAATTTTGTGGGACTCTCCTCCTATTTTTCTATCCTTTTTCTCCAATCCAAAATCTACTTCCTTCTCTTAATCATCTTCCCTTGGTGGGTGGGTTATTCCTCAGCCAATAATCTACCCACTAGTGACCATCGGGGGCGGATTTAAGCCAAGATAATTGTTTTATTAAGGGGCCTAACATCTAGGTTATCGGCCCATTAAACCACGATTATGGGGGAGTGGACACACCGGGCATCTGGGGGTATGGAATGTCACTAAGCTCAGAGTGCGGTCTGGAAGTTCCTCCTCCGGAAAATTTTGCAAAAATTAGGTCCAAATTTTTGAGTTATATGCCACATGGGTGATTATTATTGTGATATTTTGGAGAAAAAGTTTGGTAACCATTGACATTTAGTGGCTATAGAAAAGACTCCGATATTGAAGTAAAGTAAGAGCCCTCGCACCTTCAAGCAAGTCTCCGAGGTGTAGCTCACCAAGAACCGTTATGGGGATCTACAGCAAGTCTGCAGATCAAAGGTTCGAATCCAGATGCTGACAGCGGCTATCCTGAGTGAGGTTTTTCACTCTCCCTCCATACAAATGCCGGGATAGTACCTTATTTCTAGTCCATAGACACCTACCCAAGTCTTAACCCTAATAATTACAGTAATAGTCGTGATGGGCAACGCATTCCCACTTTTCCTAGTCGCCAACTAAGAATACGGCATGTGATTGATCATGTCACAGAGGCCATAGCACTGCAGAGTGTGCCTACCCTGCTCGTCGTCCAGCAGTGGGTGGTTTTAAGAGGGTCTACATTTCTACTCTCCAGGACAAATAGTTACAACAATGTTGCCAATACACCTCTCTTATTATAAAAAAAAACTAGCCTCCCCTTCAGTATACACAATTAACACGTTTCTTGGTTTTCTATTTTGTTCGTTGTTTGAGAATCTTATAATTTACTTCATTAATATTTGTCAAAACTACTGCTTCACTGTCAACTTCATTCAATAATGTGGAGGCCTTCAGAAACAAATCGGAAAATTACCGCGTCAGCAAATTAATACTGAATTATATCTACAGTACTGGCTGATGCAAACGATTCCCAACCGACCGCCAATGGTTCATTGCCCGCCAGTGACACTATGACATCAGGTAAACTAACGAATCAAAGGACCGTGACGTTAAGGTTATGGGAGGTAGGAGGTAAAGGTAAAAGGGAGGGACATATATGGGGAAAGAATACTCATAAGAGTAAAACTACATTTGGAAATAAGAAAGATTAAAGGGCTAGACAAGGTGTCAGGAAAAGTGAGTCTACCGCCAAAGGAGCGAACGGTAAATCTAATAGCCAAGACAGTTTATCTACTTGTAAAACTACTGATGATGGTGTGTCCAGTGAATTAATGTTTGAAACTGTTGACAATACAGGCAAGTCTTCCTCTGAGGTGCAGCAGGTAGGACATGTTGTAGATTCAATCAATACGGGTAGTAATAACGAAAACGATATTCCAAATGACGAGAGTTCTACCAATGATAAGCCAATTTTAGATTTTACCGACCCAGGCACATGGCCGGAAATAATTAGTGATATTAATCGCCAGAATATTGTCTCTCAAAACAATATAACATTTGAAGAATTATGTACTCAGGCTAACACATGTGCCGTCCGGCCTTGCTCGCTGATGTTGACGCAGTGGAAACGTGTGCTCTTATTAGCCTGGCGCTGGGCCCATGAATCCGGACTAAAGTAAAGAAGGTATCAGAGGCAATGGATTGAACGTACATTCACTGCGATGTGAATGCAAGTTCTATTCGAATGCGCTAATCGTAAGAACCATGGGCTTAGCTTAGCTTAGCCTAATTGCTTAAGAAATAAAGATCTAAACAATTAGTAAATAAGGAACGCAAACGCCACACTTAAATGGAGGAACGGTAACGTATAGTATTCTCAAAGGAAATGGTCTTGAGAAATGACGAGGAAGCGTACACATAGTAAGGTAAGGTAATATGATCGTCTAACATATGACAAGAGGTAACCTAACCGAACGAGAGACCGTAACATTAAGGTTATGTGGGAATATGCGGTAAAGATAAGGGAGGGAACGTAAATGGGGAAGATATACTCATAATGAGTAAAATTACATTGTGAAGGGAGGCAGATTATAAGGACTAGACAAGAAGTCAGTAAACGTGAGTCTGCCGTCAAAGAGGGATCGGTAACTCTGATAGCCCAGGAGAAAGCAAGTGGTAAGGGATTATAAGAAAGGTCAGAGAATAAATAAGAGTACGCGTAGACATGACGTGAACAAAACAAAAATAAAAATGAGCCGCAAGAAACCGAAATGAAATATATAAAGGAAAGTTAACGTTACACATTACAAAGATATCCATCAAGATAAGTTCCGTAAAAAGGTAAGTCAATCTCACGGACTTGCGTATGAAAACGCAATCCTAAGATAAGGTAGACCGATAAAGATAAAAAGTATGGTGCTGGTCTTACTGTGAAGTACGTACCATCCAGGAAACCGAACCAAAACCAACATAAAAGGAACGACGATAACGAGATAAAAGATAAAGGAACGATACAGGTACACAATGGACATACTAGAAAAGACTAAATGCCCTAGTATTCCATAGGCAAGCCACATATCCATACTCACACACAAGGAATATTAAGCCGTGACTCACCTTGATGGATTCAGCTTATCCGACATCACGAAATAGTACGAAAACAAACTAAATACACGTCTCTACGCGCACCTTTATATAAAAAACCATAAAAGGGGAGAAAACCGAAATAAAGACAGGCATCTCGACAACGAGAAGGGGAGCACAAACAAAAAGGTCCTACCAGGTTAATAAATAACAGAAGACTGCTCGAGAGGGTAACAAAGGGTTGTTACAGGTGACGAAAAAGAGATAATAAAAGGAAAGAGGTGTCACTGATCACGATTAGGCAGAGTAAGAAATCACTATAACGAACCTTGATCAGCAATTATAGAAATGTCCACTGATCTGCTCGGTTACAATGGCCAGTAATAACCCAGAAGAAAATAGAACAATTCCGATAATCGACACGCTGAAGGAAGGAAAGAGAAAAAGGGGAAGACTACGGGTGGAAAAGAAAAACGGTTCCGATTCTCTCACACTCCACCAAAATGTTTGTTGCGTCCATAAAAACACACACATCAAAAAAAGTTTTGCATCACCTCGGTTCCCAGATCTCCGGCATATAGACGTTGACTGTGTATATTGTATCCAAGATACAGTCCCTTTGACTGTTCATAGATGTCACTAAAACTGCTCAAAGATGTAAACAACCATGCATGAGCAGGGCCTATTAGACGGAGGGGGTACGACAGCCGATCAGTTCCAGTCATTCCACCAGGACGAAGGTACGCTGCTCATGTTGTCTGTAGTTCTACCATGCCTAGAAGGTCAATACCGCAGTTCGATCGCGTCCGCATTGTTACTTTGTGTCAAGAAGGGCTCTCAACAAGGGAAGTTTCCAGGCGTCTCAGAGTGAACCAAAGCGATGTTGTTCGGACATGGAGGAGGTACAGAGATACAGGAACTGTCGATGACAGGCCTCGCTCAGGCCGCCCAAGGGCTACTACTGTAGTGGATGACCGCTACTTACGGATTGCCGCTCGGAGGAACCCTGACAGCAATGCCACCATGTTGAATAATGCGTTTCGTTCAGCCACAGGACGTCGTGTTTCAACTCAAACTGTGCGCAATAGGCTGCATGATGCGCAACTTCACTCCCGACGTCCATGGCGAGGTCCAGCTTTGCAACCCCGACACCATGCAGCGCGGTACAGATGGGCCCAACAACATGCTGAATGGACCCCACGGAATTGGCATCACGTTCTCTTCACCGATGAGTGTCGCATATGCCTCCAACCAGACAATCGTCCGAGACGTGTTTGGAGGCACCCTGGTCAGGCTGAACGTCTTAGACACACTGTCCAGCGAGTGCAGCAAGGTGGTGGTTCCCTGATGTTTTGGGGTGGCATTATGTGGGGCCGACGTACGCCACTGGTGGTCATGGAAGGCTCCGAAACGGCTTTACGATACCTGAATGACATCCTCCGACCCATAGTGCAACCATATCGGCAGAATATTGGAGAGGCATTTGTCTTCATGGACGACAATTCTCGACCTCATCGTGCACATCTTGTGAATGCGTTCCTTCAAGATAACGACATCGCTCGACTACAGTGGCCAGCATGTTCGCCAGACATGAACCCTATCGCACATGCCTGGGATATGTTGAAAAGGGCTGTTTATGGACGTCTTGACCCACCAACCACTCTGAGAGATTTACGCCGAATTGTCGTTGAGGAGTGGGACAATTTGGACCAACAGTGTCTTGATGAACTTGTGGATAGTATGCCACGGCGAATACAGGCATGCATCAATGCAAGAGGACGTGCTACTGGGTATTAGAGGTAGTGGTGTGTACTGCAATCTGGACCACAAATGCTGAAAGTCTAGCTGTATGATGGTACAACATGCAATGTGTGGGTCTCATGAGCAATAAAACGAGCTGAAATGTTGTTTGTGTTGATCTCTATTCCCTTTGTATTTAACGGTTCCGGAACTCTTGGAACCGAGGTGATGCAAAACTTTTTTTGATGTGTGTAGACAAACAAAAATTTTAATGAAACAAACACAAAGAAGGGAGAAAGGGAGGAAATAGGATACATCACGAAAAGTGACGGGAAGGACCCTAGAAGTAGGAGGAAGACGGGAAGGACTCGAAAAGAGTGTATTTCATTGAATAAGAATTTTAAAAATCAAAAGACGAAAATTTCATAATAAGAACATAAATTACACCAGATAAATAAAATAGTAAAATAAAAATAAAAACCCTAGCTTCCTCGCCAAAATATTATACAAAAGTTACAAAGTTACAGATTTACAATATATAATAAACATAAGTATACAAAAGCTGTCTTCCATAATCTCCCAAGGTAGGAGACAGAGAGCAGATATCGATAATTAACTAAAAAAAGAAAGAACGATTAATTGAGAGCGATATTAATTTATTCTAATAATGGGGTAAGGTTGAGTGGTGACCACCACGGTACTCCGACAAAGATTAATTAGGGACGAAGGAAAATGACTAGACGTCATCTATTTAAATATTATTCGAAGGAATAACCTGAAAAGAAGTAGGTGATTATAATTGATAGCAACGCCATCTTGCGCCAACGCACGTAAACTTGATGAAATAAGCTGAAAAACATGTCACATGAGAAAAAAAATAAACACTTAAGATAAAAAGAAGGTTCTTGCTGCAGGCTGCCATTACTTACAAGTTCCACGGTACGCCCCTGCATTGCTCACGGAGTGGAGCTCACCAAGACCTAGTCAATTACCTGAAAAGTAATGACATACCTTCCTGCATTGAACCTATCTTACTGATGGAAGGAAAATCAGTTATCACCGAAGCGTAGTCTCTGCTGAAATAAATCTTCTTAGCCTCACGATTGGATTCATTATCACAAGGCTTCACTAGTTTTCCAAGTGATTAGTAGCGTTGCCGCGAGGTCAGATTGGTTTGATTACTCCTTGTAAGCCACACCCAAAACAAAACTTTCTTTTTTGCGGTTCTAAACATTCACGGTAGATATGGAATCCTTTTAAGCAGTTCCAGCATTGAACTGAGAACCTGGAAGTGTTCACGTGAGTAGAGGCATCTACATGAAAATTGTGGGAACGAGGGGTACTATGTTGGACATGGTTTACTGCCTTAAAGCGAGCATTAGTTCTGTGTGAATTTACTCCACGGGAAGTATTGAAAGAGGGAGCGTTCTTGCCTCGATTGTTGCTTTGTAGTGTCGTCCAACAAAGGGAGTAGTATTGCCACGTTGCTCACATGCAGGTATATCGAGCTTATTACAACACTCATTCATGCTGAACACTAATTCAGGGAACATACATTCCAAAGGTCGTGGAGGCGGGGTATATCGATTACACAGTCGGGCAGTTGTTTCAAATTCACGCCCTTGGATGAGAATGTCTTCAATATCTAATTCTGAAGAACGGCGAATAAACTGTTTATATGATGGATGCAAATTACAATAAACATTATTAATAGGTTCACGAGAAGACAGTGAAACTGGAAGATGGGATATTAGGGTACGGATCGCTGTGGCATAATCATCAATATTCTCACCGAGAGCCTGGGTGCGGGAGAAAATCTCATGCTTTAAGGCATGCTCAAAGTCAGATGGCGTGCATCTCCTTTTCAAAGCATTCACGAAACCAACCCATGAACTCAAGGGATACTGGACTAGGCGGTACCATTTTAAAGCGTTCCCACATAATAAAATGGGAAGTTATTGTATAATGCTATCAGGGACCAAACAATAACATGCACATAATTCCTCAAAGATTGAAGAAGACCCATCTTCACCCGAATATCTGATATTCCATTTATCTCTTATATAAAAACAAGTGTCCTGACTGACTGACTGACTGACTGATTCAATGACTCACTGACTCATCATCGCCCAGCCAAAACTATTTAAGTTAGAAATATGAAATTTTGGGGATATGTTCGTGGTTAGTCGAAAACGCGCACTAAGGAAGGATTTTTGGATATTCAGGTTCTAAAGGGGTGTTAATGGGGTAGACCTGCATTTCATTGAATAACAATATCTCCCGATTGGTTTCATTGGGGCATGTGATACTGGGCATATAAACTCATCATTAAAAATAAGAAGACACGTGTCTGAGGGTTTTTCGAAGTGGTGTATATTATGAGGTGAAAGGGGTGAAAAGTGGGGGTTGAGGGATTCATAACGGAGCGTGTATCTCTTAAACGACATAGGCGAGGAGTTTGAAACTCAGCGGAAAAAAACAGCTTAAAAATAAGTAAATAGGTGTTTGGCCGTTTTTTCATAAATCCAATTTAAGGGGCCCATGGGGAGGGTGAAATTCTGGGGGAAAAACAGGTAATATGTAAAATTATACATGGCCTATGTTGTAGGCAATAAAACATTACATCTTTTGTGTCTCTTGCTATTTCATCATACGACGAATACTTAGGGAGTTATTAACCATTTTGTACTTTTTGGCCGGAATTTTCTAAGTCTCAGGAATGACAAAAAATTGATTCGAATGAAATTTCAAAAAGTAGCTTTTTTAATACTTTTATTATATTTTTCACGTCTTTTAGGGTCCGAAACCAACATGATATTTTGATGGTTTTTTTCGTCCCATGCATTTTTGGTTTCAGGTGATAGAATTATTATCCACTAGGACCCATGCTTATCTGTTATATAAAACAAAGTGTCCTGACTGACTCATCACCCCCCAGCCAAAACTACTAAAGTTAGAAACATGAAATTTTGTGGATATGTTCGTTGTATGTTGAAAGCGTCCACTAAGGAAGGATTTTTGGATAGGGGTGAAATTCTGAAAAAAAACTTCTCATAAGGAAAGATTTTTGGATATTCACTCTCATCGACCAACCAAAACTATTAAAGTTAGAAGAATGATATTTTGGGGATATGTTTGTTGTGTGTCAAAAATGGCCGATAAGGAGGGATTTTTGGATATTCAAGTTATAAAGGGATGTTAACGGGGTAAAACCTGCATTTCATTGAATAACAATATGACACGACTATGACGCGAGCGAAGCCGCGGGTACCCGCTAGTTTATTATATTTGCGATATTCCCACCTTGAAAATTTGAGTTATGTGCTGCCGGAATAGGTAATGTAGAAACCAGAGGGTCGAATTCCAACCAATCAAGTTTCGTCGAAGCATTGGTGTTGGCTAAATGCAACCCCACACTATTAGTAGGTGACTCGCTTTCACACTACATGTCGTTATTCATATTTGTCTTTACACTCGCAGAAAAGGCACGAAAATATAATTGATACAGGCCTTACCTTTACAATGAAGCCCAAAACAGTTTGCTACGGCAAGAAATTATCACCAGGATGATAATCTTCACTAACTTCTTACCAGATCAACACAACAGTTTGTTTTTATGCTTTTTTCACAACAAACTCCAGCCATCTTTTAGTCTCGACATGAAAAACAACAAACAAACGATAAGTACCATATTGCCAACTTACACATATAGGTGGACGTATTTGTGGGCTAAGCGGTGCTCTTATGTCATTTTGGGGAATGAAACTAGGTGTAGTTACATGTAGAGCGATGCATTCGGATAGTAACCACAAGCTCTGACTACCAATTTGTGCCGTCTGGCCTTGCTCGTTGATGTTGACGCAGTAGAAACGTGTGTTCTTATTAGCCTGGCGCTGGCCCCATGAAACCGGACTTCAGTAAAGAAGGTATCAGAGGCGATGGATTGAACGTACATTCACTTAGCTTAGCCTAATTGCTTAAGAAATAAAGATCTAAACAATTAGTAAATAAGGTACTGTACCGTATATTTTCATAAGGTTATGCCCAGATACTGTAGTGGAGACGACGAGAGACGCGATGCTGTTGAGCTCGTGAGTCAAGTCATGATCTATCACGCCGTTAATATAAGAAGTGTCATTCGGTTCGAGATCGGAAAGTAACGAGCATTCCCGAGTGGGTGGACTCACAGATAGACCGATCAATAAACATATATGTGACGTCATGTCATATATCGATCCAGGCTACAGGATTATCTTTATTGTTTTGAAGCGAATTAGAGTATTAGAAGACTTTTCAAAGGACGTAGAACGCAGATTACCATAGCAGAAAGCTATTTCATATGAGGAATATAATATAACAAGCGACGTGCAAGAATATCACCTATAATGATCAAGCCATAAGCGAGTTATTGACACATCGAGATATCGATGAAGGAAAGCAGTAGTGGGGGTTGCTTGCTGTGGCGTTTAGCTACAAGCAAGGCGACTTCACTTGTACTTATACTTTTGTTTTCGGAGTGTCATATGTGTGGTTACGCAACTCGGCTAGTAAGCGAGATCGCAGGTGCAAGGCAGGCTGTGCTAACTCCGTGTGGAGACGGCTCGCGTTTATACTCAGTTAAGGCGAACGGTCTTTTTCAAAGTGCGTTATAAACGAGCAGAGTATTTCGTGTCTCGACAAGCGGACGTGTACCGTGCACAAGTACTTATTAAAGCTACCATTTTATAATGGATCTGAGATATTTTCAGAACAGTTGTAAATGTATACTGACATTTTGGTCAAGAAGAATTGTGTCGAAGCGGAACGCGGACTGACTGTATGTCTCTGTCCAGCGGTATCCATTATCAAGGCAGCCATTTCGAAACCTTGTGAGGTCTTCATCACGAGCAATAGTAACGTGTATGATTGTGCTGATACATGCTAACTTCAGGACTTGTTAAGCTGTACATTATGCAGACGAACGCATATTATCGTCTGAGGTGACAGTGGGGAAGTTCAACGTTATAGTTATGAATTCCAGAATGGCAGGCTAGATTAAATGGGGTAGCTTCATGAGAAATGCTTAAGCGAAATGACTGCCACCCACAACTGCATTCTCCTTGTAGGAGAGGATTATATTTTCACCGCACTCCAGTGGTTGTTTGCGAGTGCTTTCATGAGCTGCGACATGCAGGACAGTGCTATTTCTCAGGCGGATTATAGTATTTCTGGCATGAAGGGAGTAGGCTCGTATGGTCGTCTGACCAGTATGCGTGTGCGCTGCAGGCCCGGGTTCGATTCCCAGATCCAGAGAAGAAGAAGAGTGTATTAACTGGAGATACCCTGGATATTCATCAGATATTTATATATCTCGCTTAAGACGCTTCAAGATGCAACAAAAGGTACTGGACCAGCAGATTCTCTAGCATAGCTTAGTAGAGGCACTTGTTAGCAATTGCAATTGTCATTTCATTTTTGTAGATTAAATAGGTATTCACAAGTTTAGGTTCGATGTTTCTGTCGAATCTGACTTGATGTGTTCCCGGGATTTTGTATTCGATTAACGAATTCATCCCTTGTGTATTATTAGTTTGGATCATTTAATCAGTAGAATCAGTAATTTCTTCTTAGTAGTGCGTATTTTTATTTGCAGAGAAGGGAATTTAGAGGAAGATCTCCTATATTTTGTCTAAGCATAGTATTAATCGCGTCTGTTTCTCAGTGTTTGGAACACTGTTTTCTTTGAGGCCAGTACATGTTTTTCATGTACTACTGTTCTGTTAGGAACTTCGCTTTCTCGCAGCGATTTGAATCTTGGAAAGTTTATCTTGGTGTTCGTTGCATTTATAGTTTTAATCCACCTGTTGGATTATTTTTTGGAAAGCACTTCGCTTTTGTGAGTGCAGATTTATTAGTGGATTTACTTAATGATTGTCATTGGATTAACCTGATTAGTTAACTTGCTTTCATGGTGTAAATTTTATCCACTGATACTTCGAAGCCCACCGAAGTAGGAGGCTATCCTGGTTCAGGAAAAGATCAGTTTTACCTTCTATTAGGAATTGATTTGAGATTAACTTAATTTAGGATGTCATTTTGAGACATGTATTTTCCACAGTATTAACGTAAATAAGTGCATTTAATGCAATTGTGTGAGTGAGATATAGTATAGCAGTTTTGAACACCATTCACAAAGTTGATTAAATCATTCCAGGAAAGCTTGACTTGGAGTCAAGAAAAATGAACAAGTATTATTAATATACATTATCGGGAGGCAAGATAGGTTAATTTGCTAGTGGAAAGTTTCAGTGTCTCGACTTTGAACAACGTGCTTAAGGTTAGTGTGTGAGTTAAGCATGTTTGTAGCTCTTGTGTGAGTATTGAGGTTAAATAATAGTAGTGTTTTGAAGGTTCGTATAACCTTGTTGTGTTGTGTTTCGGATGCACATCTGGGATGATGCATATTTGTGAAATTTTATGCTTGTTGAAGCATTAGGCCAGTCTTAGATTGAGCCGGTAAGTGCTTTTCAGCCGGTAACTGCCAATCTGTTTGTGACTTCGAGTAGTCAACACCCGTGTTTGGTGTTACGTTAATATAGATGAGTTTTTCTGGTATTTTAATGTATGTTGGAGACATTGGCGTCGTCATTCTTATAGAGCGATCCTACATGCTTTTCTTCACCTAATCAAAGGCAACGCTTGGATAATCTGTTCGAGCTACTTAAGACATTTCCACAGCATATAATCGTTAAAACCTCTACAATTTTGTACAAGTTTACTTGAAATTTGAATCATGAACATAGTCGATAGATACTCTATTTAGCTTAATTGCTTGATAAAATTAGTAACCCGATGTATTGAATGTTAATTACACATCACGATGCGAATGTTATGGCCAAGATCAGCTGTTTAGGCTGAATCATGTGAATGTCTGAGGACATTTCTGCATATATTCTTATAAATACTTGTATATAATCTTGATATTGCAACACTTTTGGAATATCGTTTAAGACGATACACGTGTAAAAATTTTGATACTTCTTCTTTATTCATTGTCTAATATTTCATCCAGTCCTCCTAATATCATTAGGAGATTGAGGCCTAATATCCTTGTTTCATAATGTGAGATATTATATTTAGAATCACCCCCAGCGTGTAGGTGATGATCGTAATCCATTTCTGGAATCATTTAGGATTTTCTTACTACAGTTGTGTTTAGCTGTGATTTTGTTTTCTCAACGACAGGGTATTATTTTTTATTTTCATGTCTGTTAACATGTTCTCTTGGAATAAATTGTTTTCCCAATTTTAAACCATGGTGTGATATTTTAACGAAGAGATTCGAGGTCGTTTTAAGATGGCCATCGCTTGGATTTTCTTTTTCCAGGGTTTTCCACCCTTGAGATAGTTCTTTTTAGAGGTGTTTTTCGTGTTCTTGAGCTAGTTTCTTATTTGATCGTTCGTTGTAGCCATGGTCATTCTTAAAACAGCCTGATAGGATGACTAGTACCCCATTCATTCCTCTACTTGGTGGTAGGACCTGAGAGGGTTTTTCGCCGGGCATTTTTCAGGTTCTACGATCCAGTGACCATCGAGAGATTTCACCAGGTATTGGTAAGTGTTTCGGGTACAGTACGCAAACACTTAAATATAGGAACGGTAACGTATGTATTCTGAGAGGAAATGGTCTTGAGAAATGACGAGGAAGCATATGCATGGTAAGGTAAGATAATATGATCGTCTAACATAAGACAAGAGGTAACCTAACCGAACGAGGGACCGTAACATTAAGGTTATGTGGGAATATGAGGTAAAGATAAGGGAGAGAATGTAAATGGGGATGATATACTCATAATGAGTAAAATTACATCGTGAAGGGAGGCAGATTATAAGGGCTAGACAAGAAGTCAGTAAACGTGAGTCTGCCGTCAAAGAGGGATCGGCAACTCTGATAGCCCAGGAGAAAGCAAGAGGTAATTGATTATAAGAAAGGTCGGAGAATAAATAAAAGTACGCGTAGACATGACGTGAACAAAACAAAAATAAAAATGAGCCGCAAGAAACCGAAATGAAATATATAAAGGAAAGTTAACGTTACACATTACAAAGATATCCATCAAGATAAGTTCCGTAAAAAGGTAAGTCAATCTCACGGACTTGCGTATGAAAACGCAATCCTAAGATAAGGTAGACCTTCTTCTTCTTCTTCCTCTTCGGCTTTTCCCAATTAATTGGGGTCACCGGAGCCAACCAGGCTCATTTTGGTTTTGGCCGGGGATTTAAGGCCGGATGCCCTTCCTGACGCCACGTGATTTTCCAGGTGAAAATTCCACCCCGCTATCACCGGGATTCGAACCCCAGTCGTCCGGGTGAAAGGCGAGTAGCTAAGCCACTGCGCCATCACGCTCCCCCCTAAGATAAGGTAGACCGATTAAGATAAAAGGTATGGTGCTGGTCTTACTGTGAAGTACGTACCATCCAGGAAACCGAACCAAAACCAACATAAAAGGAACGACGATAACGAGATAAAAGATAAAGGAACGATACAGGCACACAATGGACATACTAGAAAAGGCTAAATGCCCTAGTATTCCATACGCAAGCCACATATCCATACTCACACACAAGGAATATTAAGCCGTGACTCACCTTGATGGATTCAGCTTATCCGACATCACGAAATAGTACGAAAACAAACTAAATACACGTCTCTACGCGCACCTTTATATAAAAACCATAAAAGGGGAGAAAACCGAAATAAAGACAGGCATCTCGACAACGAGAAGGGGAGCACAAACAAAAAGGTCCTACCAGGTTAATAAATAACAGAAGACTGCTCGAGAGGGTAACAAAGGGTTGTTACAGGTGACGAAAAAGAGATAATAAAAGGAAAGAGGTGTCACTGATCACGATTAGGCAGAGTAAGAAATCACTATAACGAACCTTGATCAGCAATTATAGAAATGTCCACTGATCTGATCGGTTATCCTGGCCAGTAAGAACCCAGAAGAAAAGAGAACAATTTCGATAATTGACACGCCGAAGGAAAGAAAAAGAAAAAGGGGAAGACTACAGGTGGAAAAGAAAAACGGTTCACATATTCCCTAAAGACAAGACAGGAAAACTGTTTCCTAACTATCTTCTCAACACTAAATCTATAAACAATCGAGAAAAGTACCCCAAGACACTAGTTAATTTGGAGCTATTCAAAACAGACACTTCATTGCATTGCCTGTACTCTTTTTTTCAAATAGCCAAGAAAGAAGAAAATTTGCAAACATAGGATTTTCACTGGCTCGATTTCCATGTAAAATGTTGTATAACAAACTTCTCGAACATGAAAATACCAATAACCATTGTCTTATTGTCAATGGAAATCCCTCCAACAATCAATTAATTCAGAAGGTATTGACAGTGGTCTTCAAAAACAAATTTTGAACGAAGCAGAAAAGTGGAAAGCAATTTTTAATGGATTTTAGACTTGACAATCTTTCTAGCATCAAGGGGGTTGCCTTTTCAAGGAGATAATGTATCAATTGGTGATGCAAATAATGGAAATTTTCTGGGGACTTTGGAGTTAATTGGAAAATACGATGAAATCAACAGGGAGCACTTGGCTAAGATCAAAACTCTGCAATTGCAAGGAAAAGACATGAAAGGACAAGCCCATTACTTATCTTGGGAGAGTCAAAATGAGTTCTTTTCACTTTGTGGTGAAAAGTTTTAAAATTTATACTTGAAGAAAGGCAAGAAACTATTTATTATGGGCTGATTGTTGATGCAACTCCTGATGTATCACATCAAGAACAATATGTATTTATTTTGAGATATGACATTCAAAATAAAGACTCTAAGCAATATGAAATAAAAGAAAGGTTTGTGAAATTTGTCAACTGTAAAGGAAAAAGTGGAGAAGATATTACTAAAGAAATTTTAACTGTCGTAGCTGAAAATAACATCCCTCTTGAGGACTGCAGGGCTCTAGCATATGACGGTGGAGCTAACATGTGAGGAAAAGTCAAAGGAGTAAAAGCAAGACTGTTAGAGAAAGATGATGTGGCATTTTATTCGTCATGTGGAGCTAACTCCTTAAACACAATAGGAGTTAATACAGTAAAGATATGCCCCGAAATTATGACCTTCTTTGGAAACTTGGAAACAATGTATTCTTTTTTCGCCAATAGTCCTACAAGATGGGATATTTTGACTTTTGAAGTGCCACTTTCACTAAAAAGCAATCACAAACAAGGTGGTACGAACAATTCGAAGCCGTTATTCCCGTTACAATGCACTGCCCAGGACTATTAACGGTCTTAGAACGAGAATTAACTGAGTTGAAGTCAAGCTTAGAACCAAAAGCATGTAATAAAGCTATGGGTCTTAATAAATACTTTTCTTCTTTTCAAGGCCTTTGTATGACAGTATTTTGGTACAAAGTGTTGGGCTGCATCAATGAAAATAGTGTAATAATTCAGTCGCAGAGTATTTCTCTGGACATTGCAGTGAAACTGATGAATGATCTGAAGGAAGACATGCAACGACTGAGAATTTCGTGCGAAGACATCATCAGTGAGTCACATTTGGCCTAGTATCAGAATCCATCAACGTACTGTACCCGATATTTAATCTAGGCTATCGGCTACGCTAGCTGTAGTTGAAATTTTGTTGCTTGGAAGTAGAGATTGCGCTGAGATCGCGCCGATGACGACAAGGGAAATGACGTAGAAGATTAAGGGAGAAGAAAGCGATACCCCTCCAACGCACGGAATCATGGGAAGAAGGCAAGATATTTATGGAAATAACTTAGAAATGAAGCCTTATTTAACATCAGAAAAGAAAGGAATAATGTTGAATATTTATTATAATAACATTTGAGAAGGTGGATAACTCCTTAATTGAGTGCAATAGCTTTGCAACAGCAGATATTGGCCGAGGTTGAATATCTGACGTCAGAGAACAGCAGTAATAGGTCTACCCTTACTCCAGTCAAGGGGAGATAACTCACGTGTTTAGCGAGGTCAGTTGCCGCAGCACGGTGTGGAAGAGGATTCATTCTAGTACATTCTGTTACAGTATACACGGCAGTACAGTAATCATCACCTGTCCAGCAGGGTAAAACTAGCAAAGTTAGCGTCATGAGATTTATAGCACGGCGAAGTCAAGCAGTTGACGGGAGTTAGGATCGTGATGGCAGTGAGTAGGACGAACACGGCCGGCGAGTGGAAACATGTTAGTTTGAAAGTGAAATTGCTTCAGCTTATTTCGTATAGCAACACATTTCACAGTTCATAACTTGTAACAGAGGCAAGCAAGACTTTCACTTGGTGGAACGAACATTATTATAACAGACTTCACAATGAATATTCGTATACAACATTGGTCTAATGAGGCTAGTTATTAACTTCGTGTTATACACATATGGTGAAGCCGGAACAGTCATGTCGCGGGCGACATTTTGTGAAGATTTAGCTGTCGTATAACGGAACACTGCATTCGACATTTCTACGTTTTTAATAATTGGACATAGACTGTCAACGGTCCAAATACTTGTCGCAATTCACAGTTCATGCATTTTCAACATGAATATTTATAACCAGATGGACATTAAAATATTTTACCAGTATAATGGCAAGCAAAGCTGCTGTGTTTTATCATAGCACATTGCAGGCGACCGCGAGGCAGTTTACACATTACTGCGTTATGCGAATAATGGAATTCACGTATTTTATACAACGGTGAAGTGTTCGCTACATGACTTAGGTTCATGAACAGTTATGGGTATTATTACCACGTCGCGTACAGATACAGGGTGTCTGACAAACATGCATACAATCTGAAATATTTTATTCATCAATGCAATTCAACCGTAGTTGACAAGAACATTATCAGTGAGTGTCAGTCGACATTTTCGCATGGAACAGTGGCGTAACACAGCCGAGGACAGAATGGAGTACCCATTTGAGGTGTACTTTTTGTGTGGATGATTGGGCAATATCCGTGATGGATATATTTCACTCTACGATGTGCGGCTAGGCGTATCAAGAGACGTGATGGCAGAACAAAGTGAAGTGCTCGATTCCTACCAAGGGGAGGATCTACATCGTGATGTGCATTAGGATGGGGAGAATGCATTTCCAATGGCACAGGACGAAGATTTCGCCGATCTTTCGAGAAATCTATTGCGTATACTTGAATTATCGCCGATCATGGAATACATTTATATTGAACACCTGGAATATTCAAATGTAATGTGAACGCTCATGACTTTACTGATATGATTTTGATATGACACTGGGCACACTTGTATATCTTTAGGAGTGTTATTTAAGACATTGCTTGATATATTTTTCATTTCATCCTGAGGAATTTGCTAAAATATGGTGTTTCTATATGAGATGGCAGACACATTCATCCGATCTTTGCTATTTTACCGACATTATTAGGCAGGGTTTAGATCTTCCTTTTTCTTGATTGATAGTGCATTCTTGAGCATGATTGTTTTCTTATGGAGCATTTCGAGACTCGAGACCTGCAGTCGGGTAGTTTATTTTTGTCAGCTTATCGCATACTAGCGTGTATGTGGGATTTATTATCAGGGATTTTTTCTTTATTGGATTGTTTTTGAGCTATGGAATTTAGTTCGCTCTAACGAAGCAGTATCACTTTTATCTGACGGTACAATAATTGTTGATTCCAGTCATGTGCATTCATTCACTAGTTAACGAAGACGGGGCCTTCGACGATGGAGCCCTTTGCATTTATGAAATAGTGTGGTGTAAACGCTTTTCCCAGCCCTAGGAAATACCATCTTATCATCCGAGTGCAATGGTGACTGTAAGCGAATCAAACAACAATTTACCGGTCATTTATTAGTTGATCTTCATTAAATAATTTAAAAAAAAATGTCAGTAGGATTACATTTCGTAATTCTCGTGTTGCAGATCCAATAGTTTTGTTGCATTACTCTTTTGAGAGTACAGTCATTTAATATTTGTTAATTAATATTTTTGGTGAGTGGATTTAAGCCTTTGACAAGGATTTTGAGCGATTGGGTCATTTAAGACGAGTTCTTTCTTATTAGGAATTTATCACAGGCAGACTATGAACAGATATGATGAATATGATTAAATATTACACAGTTGGTGTTCTTTTGAAATAAATTTCGATGATCTTTATAGAGATCTTATACTTCGGATTTAATTAAACCTTGGATTGGATTACAATTACTTTGGTAATTTTTCTAGTTGTTTAAAAGTTGTCTAAACATGATAATAATGACTACAGTTCTTGTAGGTCAAATTTATGAATATCTGAAGCAAGTTCTACAATAAATTGTGGATTATTAAATACGTTGAGTTGAGATATTTTTTGCCAAACGTTTTGTGTTATTTGCCAAGTGTGTGATAATGCCATTGTGAGATTAATGATGCAGACTAGAGGTCGTCGGACCCAGTCTTATATATTTTGAAATTCATGCGGTGCGCTGAATAGTTGTGATATAATGTGGTGAAATAATAGTGTTCAAATGTGATATTCGGCTAAGTAATTTATGTGGAGTAAATTCTAATGGTAAATTTAAGGATGAAGAGATCCAATGTGCTGTAGTGGAGGCAATGAATTTTTGGCATGGCAATCGAGTATATTAAGAGTATAACATGTAACATGTGTGATTACATCTGGCAATATAATTTCACTGAAGTGATAGATTTTTATGTCAACTTTCTTTAACCAATCTTAAATATTTTCAGGAAGTTTTATGATCAAAGTTTCTCTAATAATAATTTGTGGAATTCTAATCTGAAATTTAAATGGAGTAGTTGATCTGACCTGATGGTAAAGATAAATATAATTAATTAAATCAGCTGATGACTATAAGAATAAATTAAATGAGCTGATAAATAAGGATTAATTAAATGAGTTGATACATATGAAATGAAAATCCACAGCCTGCTTCCAGTTTCCGACCGGGTCAGGAATGGAATGAATGAAGCCCCCAACTAGCGGCGAGGATATGGACTGTGCCGGCTGCCGAGGCCTGACGCACTCCTCTGGGGCAATTATTAAATGGATGACAGGTGAAATGAAATGATAGTGGAGAGTGTTGCTGGAATGAAATTTTGACAGGGAAAACCGGAGTACCCGGAGAAAAACCTGTCTGCCTCCGTTTTGTCCAGCACAGATCTCACATGGAGTGACCGAGATTTGAACCACGGACCCATCGGTGAGAGGCCGGCGTGCTGCCGCCTAAGCCACGGAGGCTTATAGTTGATACATATAATTAAATTAAATGAGATGATAATATAATGATAATTTAAAAGAGATGATAAAATTAATTATTATTTAAATGAGATGATGATAGTAAATTAATAATAATAATTTAACTGGAACAGCTGATTTGAGCTGAGGATAAATATAATGATTTGGATAGACAGCTGATTGAATAATGGTTGAAGTGATGAACATTAAATGATTTTTCTATGGATGATGATTATGATGACATATAATTATAAACAATTATTGATTTATAATCGAGACTTCGACAGGATGAGTGTAAATAACTTGTACAAATCTGTTGTTAATTTAAAAAGATATAATTATGATTCCAACATTTGGAATAGTGACATTCAATTCAATTATGAATGCTTAAATATGTTGTTTATGTGAATATAATAATCGTTGTGTGTTAGAACAGTATAAAACATAATTAATTCTCGTTCCTGATGTTATCTTAAATAATGATAGGTCTCAGGGATCACAAAGAAATCAGTGACGAGTGACATAGTGCTACGGTGACCCTGAGAGCACAAGAGAACTCTAATTTATTTCCTATTGCACGTGAATGAAATTTATTTGATATAGTTCGGAGATGGTATGATTTGAATGAACTATGACATCCTAACAGTCGTACTCTACCATACTCCTAGGCAGGAATTTCGTTTTATTTGTCTTGTCAAACAAGTTCGAATAAACTTTATTTGATTTTAAGTTGTGTGATCTCACGATGATGTGTTTTCCCAATCCTTTCTTGTGTCATAATTAAGGCTTAACCAGGAAGGATATGATTTGCTAGGAATTCAGTTTATGGCACCCTCTTATTTGCTATTCGATTAAATTTAAGCCCGTAACGACCCAGAGATACTTTGTCTCGTGTTACCCCTGCTTTTGTTCTATATTTCAATTGAATCTCTGATACATCCCATGTTTTATTTTGTGTTTATTTCAATCCACTCTGGCCTGGGATGCCGGGTATGCGGTGTTATGGCAGTTGGGTCATCGCATACTTCGGACGAACGGGTACAGTACCATCTACGTTTCCAGAATCAAGAGGTCACCCATTTTTGAAACAACTATATAGAAGAAGAAAAACATTTTAAAACTAATATTTTGTATGGAGCTTTGGATCTTATTTTGTCTGATCTCAAGACAAGATTTGAAGCAACTAATGCACTGACTGAACTCTTCAGCCCAGCTCTTCAATTCAGCTCAATGGAAGACAGTGATTTAAGGGATAAGGCTGAAAACGTAGTTAAAACTTATAAGAATGATCTATCAGTAAAACTTTCAGATGAAATTATACACCTGAAACATATATTCAGCTCTGTGTTTCAAGTTGACAAAAAAAATCAAGTAACCCGTTAGAATTGTTGAATGCAATCCATGCTAAACAGTTAGAACCAATATTCTTAAATGTATGTATTGCATTACGAATCCTTTGTACGATACCAGTTTCTGTTGCATCTGCAGAAAGAGCATTTAGTCAGCTGGGCAACGTATTTAAAACATGGCAACGTTCATCAATGACTCAAGAACGTCTTAATTCACTTGGAGTGTTAGCAATCGAACACCGTCTTGCATCAAGCCTTGACTTCAGTGATGTAATTGTAAAATTCTCAATGATGGAAGCCAGAAAAATGTAGCTTTCATTCTTTCAATAAATTATCAGTACTCAGAAACACTGCAATGCATCATATAACTTTCATTTATGTGTACATGGTTTGTAGTTTGAACTTTTAGCAACGGGGCCCAGGGAATAATGTGGCTTACTTTTAGCAACGGGGCCCAGGGAATAATGTGGGGGCCCTGCCTAAGACCCAAAAATTAATCAACAGGAAGTTCACTGAACTGCATGATAAAAGAGGTGGAAAGGGTATACTGTACATTGTGCAGTACTACGGCCTCAGTGACATATGACGTACCGTAATCTCTTTTCATAATGAAAACATGATTTTTACACAAAGTCAAGACGTTTTAAAAAATACTTTTTACATATGGTGTTTTATGTTAACATTCTTAAAACTTGCTGTCCGCGAAGAGTCACGTCCTTGGGTCTAAGCCTAAACACTGATAAGTGAGTTGGTTGAACGGCGATCACACAACATCGTACTTTAAACAAAGCAAAATATATTTTCATAATTAACCTCAGGTATACTCATACGTAAGTCAAGTTATGTAGTATGTGCTATCAGCAGGTAGCAACTGATCAGTGATTGTTTTCACTAAAGAAGAAAATGTGAATTTGAACTATATTTTGTAATTTGCTTTCAGTGGACTCCTTAAAATTTAATATGGCTTTGCAGTAAGCAAAACTAGAGCCA
Organism: Meconema thalassinum; assembly: GCA_946902985.2. Classification (NCBI taxonomy): domain Eukaryota; kingdom Metazoa; phylum Arthropoda; class Insecta; order Orthoptera; family Tettigoniidae; genus Meconema; species Meconema thalassinum. The sequence goes on along the minus strand of OX336392.1, from coordinate 477,375,447 downwards.
GGTTATCCTAAAAAAACAATCCTATTCACGACTAGTTGGTGTATTCTTTGAATACACGGTACGTGAGAATCCAATTTTTAATGCTCTTTGCATGTTCATTCCTTCCTCTTAGCCAAACACCAACAGTGATCTTCTATTTTCTCTGTGTTGACCAGGTCTCTTATATCTTTTATGAGTCTGTTCTAGATATATATCCTCTGTGACCCACCTAGCGTTATCTCGCAGCGAATCTCTGAAGCTCCTCTATTCTTCCTGGTGCAAGAGGATTCACTTATCCATCTGGCCACCAGATCTTGTTACCATCGCCAGCTATTTTCTCCTTGAGCAAGAGGACTACGTCTACTTTTTCACTCACCATGCTGCGCTAGTATCGCCTGTTATCAACTCTTTGAAGACCAGCTCATCAAGAGAAAATCATCATTTTTTGTTATAACGTTGGCAATGTTTATATGTTCTCCTATTGTCTCCTACCCCCCACTCTTTTCCCGTTCCTTAGACCCTCCGTGCTCCGTTGAGCAGGTCTCACTTCTTAGTCGGCAGTTGACTCGATCAGTCAGGGCTCAACTAGAGCCAGTCTCCTCAACCCAAGAGGCAAACTCTCTTCTACGCCATGTTGGCAAGGTAGTTATCGTCAAAAGGAGCTTCACCTTCAACATGAAATCAAGATAAGTACCATCTTAAAGTTTTAACCTCATCTTCATGGTTTTAACTTTCACGTGCTTTTAATGACACTTTTATAGACAGTGTGAGATTATTTATTTTGGGGCAAAAATCATTCTTCGTGGGATTTGCCATGTTGAGCTTTTGTTCGTATAAGCCAACCTAACAAAAAAGAGCTTTCTTAAGCTATTCAAATGAGAAATCCTCTCACTACGTGGTATATTATCTAATACCTGCTGTCTATAATTCTACAAGCTAGTTCCTCCGTTGGATTTTCTTGACCCCATTTTTCTATAAAGATCGTTCTGGAACCTTCCAGATTCTGTACTTGATCTACAAGTCCTGTCGTCATGTATTTTTCCTCACTCGTGAGAATACTATTTAAAATTGAAGAATCTCATTTCTGAATTAAAAGCTTAATAGCTAACTTTCTTCCACCGCTGGAACCGCTGGAATGTTCTATGGCACATTTAATTGTAACTCCCAACTTTCTCAAGAAATAGACTCTCGCCTATCTAGTGCAATCAGTTATTTTCCTCATTGCAATAACTTTCTTTCTCATAAACTTTCGTGTTTCTACAGTGAACTTTGCATCCATCTTTACAGACTATAGTGATAACCAGTGCTTGCTCCACTTTTCTACCGCGTCGCGATCGTCCGTTTGTATTAAATACAGCCATGAACATTGATCCTATATCCCAATGATCTTTCCTCAACCTTCTACTAACAACCCATATTAATAAAATTGTAACTTTTCTATAAGGTGTCACTCTCGAAGTGCCCTTCCATTTTTCTTGTTTAACATTAATTAATTACTGTGTAACTACGTGTTTTAAACACGATTCAACCTTACATTGTTTCTTCCCTATAATCAGGGAAAACAATTCTTTCAACTCTTGCGTGAGTTGTTTCTAGGTGTCACGAATTGGAAACTGCCCCATTTTGGCTCGTGATTCCTACTTAAACGTGGGAAGTCTAGAACCTTCCTTTTGACTTTTTCTTCAGGTTTCACCGTAAGTGACCTGCCCTCCTTTGTATAATTGTAATAGAAGTAATTCAGCATAAACATAAGAAGTAATAGGAACTTCTTCTACATTTACTCGCTTCCTTTTTTGTGTGTTATTTTTGAAGTTGTAACTTCTTCTAAAATAATTACTTGTAAATTCCTTAAAGTACACTAATTGTACTCAACTTGATGTTTAAACTTTAAGCATTTTGTTTGTCTTTTTTGAATCTTACTAAGATTTTAATATGTATAAGGTTTGAAACCTCATAAATTGTTAATTGCCTGGAGCAACCATTTAATGTTGTCGGAGGTCTGCGACCCCAAATTGTTAATAAGATTGAAATTATATACATGTTAAAGTTACGCTTCTTTGAATTGTTAAATAAATTAAATATTTGGTTTTGGATTTATCATTTCTCAAATACCACGGTTAAGCAAGAGTCTGTCTTCCCTGACTCTTCCAAAGTTTATGCCATCGTTAATGCAGAACAATTCTGCTACTATTTGTATTGCCAGACTATCACTCTTCCCCATAGTACTCGGATACATGCTTGAGAGGGATTACACTAAAGCCACTCTCTTGCAAACCGCCCAAGTTCTAGCTGTGTTTCCAGTCAGCTTAGACCAAGCCCTTACTCATTTTAGGTATCCGAGAGCGGATTTGCGGTGGCAACCGCCTCTAAGTGTGTTTAAGGTTAAACTTATACATTTTGTGGGACTCTCCTCCTATTTTTCTATCCTTTTTCTCCAATCCAAAATCTACTTCCTTCTCTTAATCATCTTCCCTTGGTGGGTGGGTTATTCCTCAGCCAATAATCTACCCACTAGTGACCATCGGGGGCGGATTTAAGCCAAGATAATTGTTTTATTAAGGGGCCTAACATCTAGGTTATCGGCCCATTAAACCACGATTATGGGGGAGTGGACACACCGGGCATCTGGGGGTATGGAATGTCACTAAGCTCAGAGTGCGGTCTGTAAGTTCCTCCTCCGGAAAATTTTGCAAAAATTAGGTCCAAATTTTTGAGTTATATGCCACATGGGTGATTATTATTGTGATATTTTGGAGAAATAGTTTGGTAACCATTGACATTTAGTGGCTATAGAAAAGACTCCGATATTGAAGTAAAGTAAGAGCCCTCGCACCTTCAAGCAAGTCTCCGAGGTGTAGCTCACCAAGAACCGTTATGGGGATCTACAGCAAGTCTGCAGATCAAAGGTTCGAATCCAGATGCTGACAGCGGCTATCCTGAGTGAGGTTTTTCACTCTCCCTCCATACAAATGCCGGGATAGTACCTTATTTCTAGTCCATAGACACCTACCCAAGTCTTAACCCTAATAATTACAGTAATAGTCGTGATGGGCATCGCATTCCCACTTTTCCTAGTCGCCAACTAAGAATACGGCATGTGATTGATCATGTCACAGAGGCCATAGCACAGCAGAGTGTGCCTACCCTGCTCGTCGTCCAGCAGTGGGTGGTTTTAAGAGGGTCTACATTTCTACTCTCCAGGACAAATAGTTACAACAATGTTGCCAATACACCTCTCTTATTATAAAAAAAAACTAGCCTCCCATTCAGTATACACAATTAACACGTTTCTTGGTTTTCTATTTTGTTCGTTGTTTGAGAATCTTATAATTTACTTCATTAATATTTGTCAAAACTACTGCTTCACTGTCAACTTCATTCAATAATGTGGAGGCCTTCAGAAACAAATCGGAAAATTACCGCGTCAGCAAATTAATACTGAATTATATCTACAGTACTGGCTGATGCAAACGATTCCCAACCGACCGCCAATGGTTCATTGCCCGCCAGTGACACTATGACATCAGGTAAACTAACGAATCAAAGGACCGTGACGTTAAGGTTATGGGAGGTAGGAGGTAAAGGTAAAAGGGAGGGACATATATGGGGAAAGAATACTCATAAGAGTAAAACTACATTTGGAAATAAGAAAGATTAAAGGGCTAGACAAGGTGTCAGGAAAAGTGAGTCTACCGCCAAAGGAGCGAACGGTAAATCTAATAGCCAAGAAGAATAGAGGAGGTGAGGTATTACAAGACAGGACGGAGTTTTATAAAAGCGCACGTAGATATGACGTAGATAAATGAACCATAAAATGAGGGGCAAGAAACCGAAATAAAATAAACACAAGAAACGTTACGTTTTCACAAAATAAAGGATATCCATCAAAATAAGTTACGCTAGAAGGGGATTTAGCCATACTCATAGACTTGCGTTGGAAGACGCAATCTTAAGATAAGGAAGGCAAATAAGAGGTATGGTATTGGTCTTACTGGGTGAACGCACCATACAGTAAACCGAACCAAATACCCACACAAAAAGATACGACGATAGGGAGACAAAGATAACGGGAACGAAATAAGCTCACAATGGACATACTAAAAAGGCCATACGCCATAGTATTCCATATGATAAGCACATACAAAGACAGAAAGACGTGGCCTACCTTGATGGAATCAGCTTAATCCGGCATCACGGAATTACACTAAATAAACTAAATCCACGCCCCTACGCGCACCTTTATGATAAACACTAGAAAAGGGATAAAATCGGAAAGAAAAACACGGCATCTCGAAGATGAGAGCGGGAGCACAAAATATTAAGTCCACATGAGAAATAAAAAACAGAAGACTGCCAGGTGAGTAACCAGGGGTTGCCACTGGTGACGGAAAAAGAGACGATAAAAGGGAAGAGGTGTCACTAATCACGATTCGGCCTAGCAAGAAATTACTATAACGAACCTTGATCAGCAATTATAGAAATGCCCACTGCTCAGCTTGGTTATTATGGCCAGTAATAACCAAGAAGAAAAGAGAACAATTCCGATCATTGGCACGCGGAAGGGAAAAAGAAATAAGGATATCTACAGTTGGAAGAAAATGGTTCAGATTCCCTTACACTCAACCAAAATTTTTGCTGCGTCCAACTAACTAGATGAACAAAAATGTAATTAAAAATTAATTAAACGACCACGTACGTCATGAAAACGTCGACGGGAAGGAGCATAGAAGGGGAGGAAGATGGGAGGACTCAAAAGTGTACTTCATTGAAGAATAATACAAAACCCAAAGAACGAAAATATCACAGAAAGAGTATAAGTTAAACCAGACAAATAATATACGAAAGTAAAAACTCTAGCTTCCTCGCCAAAATATATAAAAAAGTTACAAAGTCACAATATATAATAATCATAGTATATCAAAAGTAGTCTTCCTTAGTCTCCTAAGGTAGGATGGCAGAGATCCGAAATCTATAATTGATTAAAAGAAAAATATTAATTGAGAACGATGTTAATTATGCTAATAATGGGATGAAATTGAGTGGTGACCACCACGTTACTCCGACGAAGATTGATTAGGAATGAGAAAAGTGACTACACGTCAACTATTTAAATATTAGCCGAAGGAGTAACCTGAAAAAGAAGTAGTTAATATAATTGACAGCAATACCATCTTGCGCAATCACACGTAAACTTGAAGCAAATAGAGCTGGAAAACACGTCACAAGAAAAAAAACATTCAAGAGAAAAAGAAGAAATGTGACATAGATAAATGTACTTAATTTACAAAATGCTTTAATGCTTTAATTGAGTAACAGTGACAGGTGTGAGGAAACGAGTGATAATTCGCGGAGTAGACCATCGCAGACACAGTTTACTTGAGATCTGCGCCGCTGCATTACTCACAGGGTGAAGCTTCACTAGCACCTTGTCATTTACCTGAAAAGTAATGGCATGTCTTCCCATGTTGAACCTCTCGGCTACCTTAGTCCGAGCTTTTCTCAAGTGCTTAACAGCAATCTCCCATTTTTGGAACACGGAAGAATGTCTCGAAGGTTCAGATAAGTACTCTATGTTCCACTTGAGCAGTAGGGGATCCACAATGTCCTACCAAGAAATAATTCAGCAGAAATAGTTTGAGTTGAAAAGTGGAACGGAGTGTTGAATTCCAGACAGAAATACTGAAGGTTTACGTCCCAGGACATATGATCCGCGTTGTGAAAAGCCGAAATACAAGCTTTCAAATTTATATGGAAACGTTCAACTTGGTTTCCTTGGGGACGATATGGAGACAGGAACACATGACGAATACCCCAATTGAAAATCATAGTCTCAAAAATCTTAGATCTGAATACAGTAGCATTATCGGATACAAGATATTTGGATGGCCCAAATACACCAAATATATATTTACTCAGGAAGTTTACGGTAGTTCTTGACGTAATTTCTCTCACTGGGAAAGCCAAACGAATTTAGAAAAACCGTCAATAACAGTGAGAATGGCCTGATTACCTTGTTTTGATCGAACAAAAGACCAAAATAGTCGATGAACAAAGGTTCTCCTGGTCAAGTTACAATATCTGTTTGGTGCAGACCGACCTTGGTGTTTTGTGCCGGTTTGGAACGTTGACATGTTAAACATTTTCGGACAAAACTAAAGGAATCAGACTTCATCGAAAGCCAATAAAACTCGCTAGAGATCTTTCTGAAAGTCCTGTTCATACCGATGTGTGCACCAAAGGCGGAGGAATGGTAATATGTTAAAAGCATGTCGCGAACAGCCTCGGGAGCAAAAATTCTAAATTTCGAAGATTTAGGTAACGTGTACCCGATAACGTAATTTCGAATACAAAACTCGGAACAGGAGGGATCTTTATGCGACATTTTGTCACGCAATTCCATACAATATGGATCCTCAGCTTCGAAGGTTCTGATATCTACTAAAGACCAAGGACAGTGTTGCAGTAGTAACACAGGTTCGGGAGGTTCTGAAGAAGGGGAAGGGGAAGGAACGGGAATAGCAACATTTTCCTCAAACATACGTGAGAGACAGTCGGCAACGGAATTCTCACTGCCTTTCACATGTATAATATTGAAATTGAAGGAAGATAGTCGTAGAATCCATGGATTTATACGACCTAATTTTTTAAGATGGGACATACTCCACTTTAAAGATTCGTTGTCAGTATACACAGTGAAGCGTCTATGCTCCAGAAAACTCCTAAAGCGTTCACACCCAACACTACCGCTAAACTTTCTTTCTCAAAAATGGAGTAACGTCTTTCATGGTCATTCAGCATTCTACTAGCGAAAGCAATGGGGGCAAATCTCCCATTCACTTGTTGACTCAACACGTTCGAGACTGCTAGATCACTAGCATCACAGTACAGAAAGAATTCCGAATTAAAATTAGGCGATTGCAATGCCGAAGCTCTAGACAAACAACCCTTTAGTCTTCCAAACGCACGTTCTTGCTCGCGTCCCCAAATGAAAGTGCTGTTCTTCTTCTTCAATGCATTTAAAGGGGCTGCAACATCAGAGAAATATTTTATGAATCTGGAATAGAAGGTGAACATCCCCAGCACACGTCGTAAGGATTTCAATGAAGTAGGACGAGGAAGTTCTTGTAGACATTTCACACGTTCAGGATTAACTGAGATACCTTCACCGGAAAACACGTGACCTAGAAACTTTATCTGGGAAGACCCTAACGAAATTTTCCCAGGATTAACGGTTAAACCAGCTCGTCTTAGACGCCCGAAAACTTCACGAAGATGACCCACGTGTTCTTCAAATGTGCTTCTATAGACTACAAGATCGTCAAGATAATTGAAAACGTACTGAAACTTCAAATCTCCCAATAGGTCTTCCAGTACGCGGCTAAGTACTTGGGCTCCGATAGCAATTCCCATTCGTAACTTCAAATGTTCAAACAACCCAATGGGAGTAGAAAAGGCAGTAACTATGCGGCTCTGCTCATCCAAAGGAATTTGGTAATAGGCAGAATTTAAATCAACTATAGAATAGAATTTTGCGTTGTGAAAGTGTTGAAACGCAGATTCCAGGGTAGGAATTGGGAAATTATCGAATACAACTTTCTTTTTTAACAGTCGATAGTCCACCACAAAGCGAAACTCGTTTTCTTTCTTAGGAACTAAGAAGGCAGGTGAGCCATAAGCAGACTTGTACGGCCTTATTACATTCCTTTCTAACAGATCACTTACATGTCTCTTCATTGCTAAAAGTTTGGGTGGAGAGCAAGGAAACGGTGTGGATCTCACAGGGATAGAATCGGTCAAATCGATATGACATTCATACCCCACAGCACTTCCCAGTTGATCGGTGATCACGTCAGAAAATTCACTCACCAAATCATATAAAATTTGCCTTTGATCAGATAATAAGGAAAGGGGTAATGGTAACACACAATCAGGTAGGATATTAAACACTCCGGGCGCGAAATTCTCAAAAGGAAACCTCTGGTTAGATGAAAAAAGAAAGTTGTAGGTGTCATCACTAAAGTCTTACCTCAATCAAGTTTTTTTCATAAAGTCGGCACCCAGAAAGACAGGGGCGCCTGAATTGTCCATGATCTGAAACTCATGATCCCAAGAAAAATCGTGAATTTTAACATGGCACGAAATAGATTCGTAGACATGAATGGGATTGTTCGAGGCCGAGACGAAATTGTTTCGGGACTGGTGTAGGCGTTTACATGCGTCAGGGATCTCCTCACCCACAGACCTACGTATAAAACTTTGACACGCACCACTATCTAAAAGGGCAGAATAATGTAGCCTGGAAATAGAAAGGTGAACCCACGGTTGAATTATTTTGGAAAAAGGTATATCCTTGCCAAAATAACTCTTCTTAGCCTCACGATTGGATTCATTATCGCAAGGCTTCACTAGTTTTTCAAGTGATTAGTAGCGTAGCAGCGAGGACAGATTGGTTTAGTTACTCCATGCAAACTACAGCCAAAACAAAACTTTCCTTTAGCGGTTCTAAACATTCACGGTAGACATGGGACCCTTTTAAGCAGTTCCAGCATTGAACAGGAGACCTGGAAGTATTCACGTGAGGACGGGCATTCACATCAAGGTTGTGAGAACGGGACGTACTATGTTGGACATGATTCACGGCATTAACGCGAACATTAGTTCTATGTGAAATAACAGAGGTGGAGTTATTGTTACATAGTAGTGTTGTCCAACGAGCGGGTATTGTGTTGCCACGTTGCTCACTCGAGCAGTAGCTTCAAATTCACGCCCTTGGAGGAGAATGTCTTCAAGATCTAAGACCGTTGAACGACGAATAAACTGTTTATATGACGGGTATAAATTAAAATAAATATTATTAATAGTTTCACGAGAAGACAGTGAAACAGGAAGGCGGGATATCAGGGTACGAATCGCTGTAACATAATCGTCAATATTTTCGCCGTGTGCTTGGGTGCGTGAGAAAATTTCATGCTTTAAGACCTGCTCAAAGTCAGATGGCGTGAACCTCTCCTTCAAAGCATTTACAAAACCAGTCCATGAACTAAAGGGGTACTGAACAAGAAGGTACCATTTCAGAGCGTTTCCACATAATAGCATGGGAATACATTGAGCAATACTGTCAGGAACCAAACTATAACATGCACATAGTTCCTCAATGCGCGTAGTAAACTCGAAAATTGAAGAAGAACCTTCTTCCCCTGAATATCTAATATTCCATTTATTTGCGGTGTTTGCGAAATTTCCACCTTGAAAGATTGAATTAAGTACTTCGGGAATAGGTAATGTAGGAAATAGAGTGTCAAATTCCAACCATTCAAGTTTCGTCGAAGCATTGATGTTGGATAAATGTTTCACTTCACTGTTGATAGGTGAATTGATTTCACATTTGGTGTTGATATTCATATTTGTCATCACACTCACAGAAAAGGCACGAAAATATATTTAATGCAGACCTTACATTTACTTTGAAGTCAAAGGTGCTTACTACGGCATAAAATTATCACCTGGATAATAATCTTCAAGAACATTTTCTCGATCCACACATTTTTTGTGTTATTTTACAATAATTCTCGAAACATGAAAACAACAAACAAACGATATAGTTGGTTATTGCTAACTTACACATACAGTTGGACGTATTTATAGGGCCAAGCGATTCTCCCATGTCATTTTGGGAAATGAAACTAGGTGTACTTACATGTAGAGCGATAGATTCGAATAGAGACCAAGCTCTGCTTACCATTTGTAACGACCGATGTTACGACCAGCGATGCTACCATTTGTAAGGCATACCCTTTCGCAGATGTTGACGCAGTTGAAGTATGTACCTATTAATCTTGCGCTGGGCCCATGATACATGACTAGGTGGTGAAAGGATAACAGAAACAGAGGCAGTGGACTGAACGTACATCCACATTGCTGTGAATGCAAGTTCAATTCGAATCCCGTAACTATGAAAAATCATGGGCCTAGCCTAGCCTAGTCTAGTTGCTTAAAGAATAAGGATAAATGAACCATAAAATGAGGGGCAAGAAACCGAAATAAAATAAACACAAGAGACGTTACGTTACACAAAATAAAAGATATCCATCAAATTAAGTTACTCATAGACTTGCGTTGGAAGACGCAATCTTAAGATAAGGGAGGCAAATAAGAGGTATGGTATTGGTCTTACTGGGTGAACGCACCATACAGTAAACCGAACCAAATACCCACACAAAAGGATACGACGATAGGGAGACAAAGATAACGGGAACGAAATAAGCTCACAATGGACATTTTAAAAAGGCCATACGCCATAGTATTCCATATGATAAGCACATACAAAGACAGAAAGACGTGACCTACCTTGATGGAATCAGCTTAATCCGGCATCATGGAATTACACTAAGTAAACTAAATCCACGCCCCTACGCGCACCTTTATAATTAACACTAGAAAAGGGATAAAAACGGAAAGAAAAACACGGCATCTCGAAGACGAGAGCGGGAGCACAAAATATAAAGTCCTACATGAGAGATAAAAAACATAAGACTGCCAGGAGAGTAACCAGGGGTTGCCACTGGTGACGGAAAAAGAGAAGATAAAAGGGAAGAGGTGTCACTAATCACGATTCGGCATAGCAAGAAATTACTATAACGAACTTTGATCAGCAATTATAGATATGCCCACTCATCTGCTTGGTTATTCTGGCCAGTAATAACCAAGAAGAGAAGAGAACAATTCCAATAGTTGGCACGCGGAAGGGAAAAAGAAAAAAAAGGATGTCTACAGTTGGAAGAAAATGGTTCAGTGACGTTCCGGACTCACGACAACATCTTCACAATTCACGTTAAGGACAGAACAAACGCAGCTATAAAGGCCATGATTGACGTACGACATCTCCGTGCACTGTCATTACAGACAGCGATGAGACTTTTCTCGCTGAAGATCATTCCTGTAGTTGCACATGGTTTGGAAAGTATTTGGCATCACCTTAAGTATAAGCACCTCGTAGAGTGTAAATGGTTAAAGCTACCTACCTGAAAAGATTACTGTGTCTTTCGAAATTCACCCTTTCTCGTTTGGTGTATGAATTCGCGAAAGAACCTCCTTTTATTGAACAACTCAGATTGCAGCTGACCCTGCCATCTACATCGGGTTATGAGAGACTACTGCAGGAAATGAAGTTAAAGACAGGAAGTATATGGCAGGAATTTTATGTCACGGATGTGATGACATCGCGGGAAACGCCGAGAGATTTCTATGAGATGAGACACTTGTTAACCAGATTCTTGGTGCATGGATTCCACTTTAGGGTGTGTGCAAACAAAATCTACCATCAACCGGATTGCAGGTGTGTGTGTTCCCTCTGCGGCAAAAGCGTGTGACAGATATCATGTAATGCGGTGTGATCAGAGGAAGTTATCTCAGTCAGAGGTTTGTAGTAGTGATAAGTAATAATGATTTCACAGTCATTCTGTGCACAATTCAGTGCATGGTGACGGTCACATTGCTCCCCGCATAGGGCGCACACGCATTCCTCGTTCGGCGAGTGGTGCGTCTTCCGGCAGCATAGCTTGGGGTGAGATCCGTGCAGAGCTAGCCTGGTCGTTATGTGTCTTAATTCGTAGTTGGCTTCTTTCCACTTGTTGGTGGTCGTCGCGTCGGTGCTGTAAAAGTCCAGCCAAATTCTTTGTATGATGTAATGCTTAATTCAATTGCATATTTTGTGTTCTAATAAATTTATTATTTCTTATCCCTCCTGGACTACAACACAGCCCGTATTTGAAGGCATCTGATTGGCGGATATTATGACCAAATGAACCCCACAATATATGATCGTTCAAAACTACAATCGTTAATCACAAGTTATGACATCAGGCCCGTTGCTAGGGAGCCCCCAGTATTCCAAATATACTTTGCTAAGGGAATAAACCCATTTGATTAGCATGGGCAAGTTGTAGTGCTTTATTTTTAATGCGTATTTCTCCATTATTAATAGGAAATATGTACAGATGCCTCCTGAAACGTGAAGAAAATAGTTCAGTGATGCTGTGGGAAAAAAGAAAGGGATGGTGTAACTGCAAATTACCGAGTATTCAGCAAATATTGTACTTCGCGAGAAGAAGTCATTTGCATATAACTTGTCCATGCCACACCGTATGTTTCCTTTCTGTGCGTTAAGACTTAAAGTTAAAACAAATTAATCACTTTTAATGCGTTTTATGTGTAGTAAAGGAGTTACTCGTGCAATTGTAAAGGCGTTATGCCTGCATATAGATCTGTAGGCTAGTGTTCCAAGAAGCTAGCAGAAAGTTAGTTTTCATTCTGATGTGCGTATTATTTCGTCATTTAACATAATAACTCGTGTTTGAAAGGCTAGGTACGGAATTTTTCCTTTTTACGGTGAAGCCTGCTCTAATCACTGTAGTGTTGTTCATACGTACCGGTAACGCATTGAGGTTAGGTTTTGTGGTGCAGGGATGTTGGAATTAGGGCTTTCAAATCATATCTCTATTGCAGAACAGCCATCAACAACAGATCTTGGCATCTGCCGCACACACTGTTAGAATAAAAAACACTCTGCTATGGTTTGCCAAACTAACGAAATTATATTACTGCAAGGACAAACGTAACATATTCCCACCTTAAGTTAACATATCCTGATGAGAGAACTTAACCCTCTTCACACAGATCAATTATAATCTCACATATCTAGATACAAACTTAGGCTTTCACGGCCGGCGTTAGAATCTAAGAAGTGATTATCCGGGCTGTTAGGCCGTGGTCCAGTAGGGCTGTTGTTACCCGACGTTTCAGCGAAGACTGCGTTCGCCATTCTCAAGGGTGTTCTCTTTCCGATGGTCAGAGGTAGACTGAAGTTGCGCTTGTCCGCCACCACTATATATAGTGTGCGACCGGGTCGGTTCACTGCGCGGTCCGGAACTTTCCGCGCCAGGAGTGGAGCGCGCTAATTGGCTACCAGTACCGAGAGGTGTGCAATGCTCAGCCAATGGTTTGATGTTAGTTGATCTGAGGACGGGATGCCAGATTTTGTTCACCCGTTCGCTCTCTTCTTTCCGGTTGAAATTGTTAGGGTGTTTGAAAATTTCAATAGCCTCTCGCTGCAGCCTCGCGTGGTAGTGGACGGTGCTGGACAGCACCTCTGTGCACCCGTAGTGATCATTATGGCCTTTAAGAAGGGAATGCTCTGCCACCGAGGAATTCTCCATCTGGCCCAGCCGGCTGTGTCGCTGGTGTTCCTTCAGTCTGGTGGCAATACTGCGCTTCGTGGTACCAATATAAACCTGGCCGCAGCTGCAAGGTACCCTGTAGACGCCCGCACTGGAATGGGGATGGCGCTTGTCCTTGGCAGATCTGATTAAATCGCGTATCTGTCTCGTAGGCCTGTATACGGTCCTGATGTTATGATGGCGGAGTATTTTGCCTATTCGGTCAGTCACCTTGTGAACGTACGGGAGGTACGTCACTGCTGTCGGCCGATCCCGTTCCCTCTCCGTGGACGCCGGTCGTCTGGGATGACATGCCCGTTGGATTTCCTTACTGGTGTAACCATTGGCGCGGAGAGCTGTGTTGAGGTGACGTAGTTCCTCTTTCAGGTGGTGGGACTCACAGATACGCTTAGCACGGTTGACCAGAGTCTTGATGACGGCGTGTTTTTGTTTAGGGTGGTGGTTCGATGCCTTCTGTAGGTACCGGTCAGTGTGGGAAGGCTTCCTGTAGACAGTGTGCCCCAAGCGAAGGTCCGGAGTTCTCGTAACCATGACATCAAGGAAGGCGAGAGAGTGGTTTTTCTCCTTCTCCATGGTAAACTGAATGCTGGCATTTAGGCTGTCTAGGTGATCCAGGAACCGTTGTAGCTCTTCCTCTCCATGACTCCAGACCACAAATGTATCGTCCACATACCGTAACCAGACTTTCGGCTGGAGCGGCGCAGTCTCCTGGAGACGAGAACTCCGGACCTTCGCTTGGGGCACACTGTCTACAGGAAGCCTACCCACACTGACCGGTACCTACAGAAGGCATCGAACCACCACCCTAAACAAAAACACGCCGTCATCAAAACTCTGGTCAACCGTGCTAAGCGTATCTGTGAGTCCCACCACCTGAAAGAGGAACTACGTCACCTCAACACAGCTCTCCGCGCCAATGGTTACACCAGTAAGGAGATCCAATGGGCATGTCATCCCAGACGACCGGCGTCCACGGAGAGGGAACGGGATCGGCCGACAGCAGTGACGTACCTCCCGTACGTTCACAAGGTGACTGACCGAATAGGAAAAATACTCCGCCATCATAACATCAGGACCGTATACAGGCCTACGAGACAGATACGCGATTTAATCAGATCTGCCAAGGACAAGCGCCATCCCCATTACAGTGCGGGCGTCTACAGGGTACCTTGCAGCTGCGGCCAGGTTTATATTGGTACCACGAAGCGCAGTATTGCCACCAGACTGAAGGAACACCAGCGACACAGCCGGCTGGGCCAGATGGAGAAGTCCTCGGTGGCAGAGCATTCCCTTTTTAAAGGCCATGATGATCACTACGGGTGCACAGAGGTGCTGTCCAGCACCGTCCACTACCACGCGAGGCTGCAGCGAGAGGCTATTGAAATTTTCAAACACCCTAACAATTTCAACCGGAAAGAAGAGAGCGAACGGGTGAACAAAATCTGGCATCCCGTCCTCAGATCAACTAACATCAAACCATTGGCTGAGCATTGCACACCTCTCGGTACTGGTAGCCAATCAACGCGCTCCACTCCTGGCGCGGAAAGTTCCGGACCGCGCAGTGAACCGACCCGGTTGCACACTATATATAGTGGTGGCGGACAAGCGCAACTTCAGTCTACCTCTGACCATCGGAAAGAGAACACCCTTGAGAATGGCGAACGCAGTCTTCGCTGAAACGTCGGGAAACAACAGCCCTACTGGACCACGGCCTAACAGCCCGGATAATCACTTCTTAGATTCACATATCTAGAATTCGCGGAGTCGTTATTTCTCGATCTCTCTGTCACCTTAGGTAAGTTTCAGTTCTTCCACTGCCTCAGTCCTCTCTTGAACACTCTCATTTACCAACAAGTCACATTTAACAATACGTTCCCCTCCTACATCTGCCATAGGATGGAGCCGTTGGAATGGTCGTATAATTATGCCAGCTGATGTCTTCAAGCGTACTACTCGAACCTCCCCATCATGTCCAGGATTCAACTCCTCCACTCTGTCTAAAGGCCACTCTATGCGTTTCATGTTGTCGCTTCCAATGAGTACAATTTTCCCCACCTTAACAGGCCTGTCCCTCCATTTGTTACTCCTAAGATTCAACTGTCCCAAATACTCTCGCCCAAATCTTTCGCTATTAGCCTCTCTGAGTTTTTGTCTGTAAGATATTCTTGCACAAATATTCGTAGAGTCTATGTAATCCATGTCAGGCACTCCCACTTCCTTGATTTCTTGCAAGAACATGGATGGTGTTAATGTAATTAGGTCTTCAGACTCACTGGACAGATAAGTCAATGGGCGAGAATTCATTAATGACTCGCAATCACAAAGGATGGTCGACATCTCTCCATAGTCTAACTTTGCTCGACCGCGAATTCTTCGAAGAGTCTCTTTCAAGATTCTTATTACCGGTAGTCTCTCCCACCATCCACCCCACCAGGCAGCACTTGGTGGGTGAAATTTCCGTAGTATCCTTTGGGTCGTACTGAAACAATTGATTTTATCAAAGTCAACTTTACAGAATGCATGATCAGTTCCAACAATGTTTCTGTCATTGTCACTACAAATTATAGTCGGCCTGCCCCGCCAGGCTATGAAACTACGAAGTGACTGAATAAACTTGTCAGTAGACAATCCTAAAACAAGTTCTAGATTGACTGCACTGTAAACAGCACAGGTAAACAGACATATCCAGACCTTTTCCTGGTTCCTTAAATAGAGTGGTCCAGTAAAGTCAACGCCTATCACTTCAAACGGAGCAGCATCTCTAACTCGATGAATAGGTAGTGATGCAGCCACTGATTCTAGTTTACGAGCAGTCAATCTTTGACAAACAGTGCATTTAGATATTGCTGCCTTAATGGATCTTCTTCCTCCAAGGACCCAGTAGTGTTCTCGTAGTAATGAGGACAGTCCGTGTACACCTACAGGGTTGTGTCTATTATGCTGGTCTTGAATAAGCAGAACTACCACTGGATGTTTAGCAGGCAAAATCATAGGATACGGGAAATCTCTCCTATATTCTCGTTCGGTCAGCTTTGTTCTGATACGCAGGACTCCACTTTCATCTCTCAGTGGACATAACGACAAATCACTTTTCATACTTTGTGCCAACAAATGCCTCCTGTTGTACAGTTCCAATGACATACGTTTCTGCACATTGCACTGTGAGTTCTCCTCATTTCCGAGCATCAGGATGATGACAGTTACCCACAAACCGCAACACCCATCCTACCAAGCGAAGAATCCTAGGGAAACTGGAAAAGTATCGATACAACCAGTATTGGACATTATTTTCTGTAGCTAGTAATGAGGATCTTACGCACATCCTTTATACCTTGATTACCTCTGTCTCATCAGTTTCATTTGGAGTTTCCGGCCATGATTCTGGTGGTCCTTTCAGCCAATCAGGACCCACCCACCATTGGAACTCCCAAAGCTGTTTTGCACCACATCCCCGAGAAGGTAAGTTAGCCGGATTATTTTCACCAGGAACATGTCTCCACTAATCAGCTGATGTCAAATTCTTAATTTCTGTCACTCGGTTTCCAACGAATGTCAACCATTGATCTTCTCGGCAAATCCAAGAAAGGACTGTAGTTGAGTCACTCCACAGAAATGATTCACGGATTTCGATTCCAAGACCTTCCACCACTGAGTTATGTAATCGTGCTCCGATAGAAGCTGCTAATAACTCCAGACGGAGAATCGTCATCTTCTTCATTGGAGATATTCTCGCCTTAACTCGGACCAATTGTACAGATACTCTGGTAACTGTGACGCATCGGATATAGACTACAGCATCATATGCAGAGTGGCTCTCATCGCAGAAGTAATGCAAACTCAGCTTTGCTCCTCTACATACACCTATCCACCTGGGAACTGTAATCTTCGTCAAGAATCAAAAGTTCATTGACCCATTTAAGAAATTCATTCTTGATATATTTGCTAACTTCTGTGTCCCAGCCTTCCTTCTTCTTCCAGGTTGACTGTAACAAAAGCTTAGGGCCTAAATATACCGGACAAATAAATCCAATGGGGTCATATACCGTGCTCAACATGGAAAGTATTGTTCTCTTTGTTATAAGCCTTGATATGTTGAACTGCAGACACTCCCAAGATATCTCCAAAGAGTCCATTTCTCTATCCCAAAACATTAGTAATCTGGATTCATCCAACGTATGCTCCCACCCCCTTAAACCAAATTCTCTTTCTTTCATGACATCAGATGGTTCTTTCATAAAACTGCCAAGCCTTTCTAAGTTGTCAACACTAGTGACACAATTATCTACATAAAACTTGTCAACAGTTATTTAAAGTATTGCCTGAAGCAGTGTCTAAACTATATTCCGCTTGGTTAAGTTTGCTCAGCAAAAGGTGGTTAATCCAAGCTCCTAAGAGGAAGGGACTACATATCACGAAAAATACTACTCTCCGATGAGGATAAAGAACTAGCTTCCTTCACTGTCAAACCAAAGGAAACGATGGAAATCCCTGTCTGACTCACGTAGACTTATCTGAAGGAATGCTCTGCAACAGGATATTTGGTATATATTCAATCAGGTTAATCCCGGTTTCCAGGCACTCGTTTAGTGAAGGTTTTCCTGCCATTTTCGTAGAAGCATCAAATACAGGCCTGATCTTAGTGGTACTGTTCTTCTTTACCATAATTAATCAGTTCTGACTCGGGAACCTGTTCGATTACGGCCTCAGTGATCCATTCATTCATCACTTGTTGGTAGTCTTCTACCATCCCATCCCTTTTCAGTTTATTTTAACTCTAATCTATATCATAATTATCTGATAATGGTGGATGACCCTCCTTCCAAGGCATGTGTACCTCACAACGCCCTTCGCTGTTAATTGACAAAGTCTCCTTGAAATGCCGTAGAGCAGCTTGATGCAACTCCTCCTTGGTTTTCTGAAACACCATATCTCTGATACCAATGAGTTCCAAGTCCCATAAATCTGACACTTGAATGTCCCTGACAAACATTGATGACACGACCATACCACAATTTCCTCTTGTCTGAGCCCCATAAACTTTGATCATCACAGTCCATCCAAGTTTAGTTTGCATGGCTAATAACCCACTGCTCAACTTCTTGCTTGCTCCAGTGAAGAGTTTGCCTGCTACGACAGCACCAATTAACACTTTTTTGGTACTGTACCATTAATTCATGGCCCGCGCGCCACGAAATGAGAACCCTCTTACGGTACTGATCTGGAGACCATATGGTGAGTGGCCATTACACTTGAGATGTGGATCACTCGAGGGTAGCCTATATGTTACGAGCATCGACGAACGCCGGATAGTAATGAAGAAGAAATTATATTATAGGTTCAGGTATCAATGACGTCACAAGACTTGAAAAGAAACATTATAATGTTTGAGGGAGAAATAGAGTGATTTATGCATTGAAAAACATATAAAGAAACTTGCCAGAATACTAGAGAGTGTATGCAAGTTTTCAAAACAGTATAAGAAGTAATTAATGATTAAAACATGTGTGTTCATAACAGTCCTAGCGACCGGTTTTGAACTATGATACTGTAGAGTGGGGGAGGAAGGTCTCGTGCAGTGAGCAACTCTCTTCCACAAGTCAGAACGCAATATCTTTCCGTGTGAGGAATATTTTACGGGAGTGCTAGTTGTTAGCCCATTGAAACAGTACAAATATACGTGGAATAACGGACTCTGTTGAAATATTACACGGTGATCTATCCTTTGTAAAGGTATGCATTGCGATAAAAGTTAGTGTCGTGTTCGACTCTGAAGCATGTTGAGCGAGGTCATTTGCAATGTGCAGTATAGGAGCGGATTGATATATGACCACGAGGTCCGAAGCCGCCATTAAAGATCGCTTGTGTTAAATGAGAGTGAATTAAATTTTTGCTGAAGTTAGAAGCTACGAACAGTTTTCACGATATACATGGCATGTGTATAGGAACTACATTCTTCCCAAGTGACATGTTTAAAATGCAGGCGTCAGGGGGAAGATATGAACAGTACTTTGTGATTATAAACATGCGAGGCTAATTCGTGATATGAGTACTGCACTCACGGCGTGGTAGATATTACCAGAAGCAGCCACATTCTACATTGGTTTCAGGAACAAGCTATTCTCGCGTAAGATGGAGCAATCTTTAGAGAATATGCTTTTCACATCTCCAGCTGAGATGTGCCTGACATGCGGTTGCCACCGTATATCTGACAGTTGCCGCATACGGTTACTATTTTCTGTCGGGAGACGCGAATACGTGGACTTTGTTCGCAAGGACATTCCGTGCATGAAGCGATGGCATGAGCGAGGCTTGGACCCTGGTCGCAGTAAGGAGGTCGTAGGTTCGACACCCAGAACGCCCATGGAGGAGTATTGTGCCCTGGTGAGGTGGTTAGTGGATTACTACGACATGATAATATCCATTTTTTGATCGTCGCTACGGAGCCTGGCAGAAGGTAAAACACTTTCAACCTAATAAGTAGTGGCTAGTGGGGTATTTGAAGGTAGCCATAGTTGCCATAGTTTCATTAAATTTTAGAATGGTTGGACAGGAGTTCTTGGCCAATCTGGATTTTGATTTGGGATAACCAAATGCATCCAATTGTGTAGTTTGGTAACTATATTTGAATCTAGTAGTTTTATTAGAGTAATTAATGCGCATTTTCGTTTGTCATGAAGAATCATCATAGGGGAAGATCTATATTTTTGATTGAGATAGGAACTATTTCGTGCTTAATGCACATTCTTATTTTCGTGCACTGGAGCACTTTGATATTTTTGACAGGATTTTGAAAGTGTCTTTGATACACCTAGACGTATGCTATGTTGATGCAATTGATTTTCTGCTTGAAGAAGTTACATTAAATAATGAAATTAGGATATATATATTTTCTCCAATATCATTTGGACATTTTTTTTCTAAATTTGGATTAGTGGTTAGAATGATGTTTATTTTTTCTGGAAGACGTCATACTTCTCTATAGAGCGAGAGAGATTACCAATGCTGCCTAATGAATCGGGTCTTAAATATTCAGCTATTTACTAGATTCAAGCTGTAGGTAGAATTGCTACATCATTCTCGAGTTCACCTGAGGGGGGAGTCTTCATAATTAGTTGGATTTAATCAATTTTCACCTTAATCCAGTTTTCATATTTCTCATGACATGTAGTTGAAGCATTCTTCACGCTGTTAATATTTATTATTATACGATTATTGGAAGAGTTTATTGGCTAGCATCTTTGCTCAGTAATTAATAAATCCTAGTCCAGACTTCGAGGAAGTCTCGAGTAATATTAAAAATCTTTGTAATGAATATTGTGAGCAAAGCTTAATTATTAATAGGGTAATTCTCTTTGACATTTCTGACTTTCGACACAAGTGTTATTTACTGCAGTATTCATGTTCACGTTGTATGTGAAGTATTTTGTGCAGCACTCAGGTGCAGTGAAGCTAAGTTATTGCTACATCATTTTCGAGTTCACCTGAGGGGGGAGTCTTCATAATTAGTTGGATTTAATCAATTTTCACCTTAATCCAGTTTTCATATTTCTCATGACATGTAGTTGAAGCATTCTTCACGCTGTTAATATTTATTATTATACGATTATTGGAAGAGCTTATTGGCTAGCATCCTTGCTCAGTAATTAATAAATCCTAGTCCAGACTTCGAGGAAGTCTCGAGTAATATTAAAAATCTTTGTAATGAATATTGTGAGCAAAGCTTAATTATTAATAGGGTAATTCTCTTTGACATTTCTGACTTTCGACACAAGTGTTATTTACTGCAGTATTCATATTCACGTTGTATGTGAAGTATTTTGTGCAGCACTCAGGTGCAGTGAAGCTAAGTTATACGATCTTTTTGGTATAGGGTCACCAGTAAGGAGGTGCACATATCGTCGAGCATCATTTTGATAAATGCTGACATAGTGATTTTTGTTACATTGTTGAGTGTAATTAATGTTGTGGAATCGTGCCAGTTAGAGCACATTTTTGGATTGTGTGATTTTCACTTTGAGCTTAAGTAAGGTCAATCCTTTTGTGGAATTTTGGGACCAGATGTTTTGGATGGCATCTGTGTATGATAAGCACCTTGAGATATTTCTGAACTGAGTAAAACACTGTGCCATGAATGTCATTATGTTAATGGAATTACCCCAGTAAAGTAATTTAGATTGTTAACAAATTCATGATATTATTTATATGAGTAATTTTTATGGATAAACATATCCCCACTTCTAATTAACTTGATTGTTCGATAGATTATATCACGAATTAGAAACACTATACATAATCTTTGACAAGCAAACTTCGAATTAGAAGGTCGAATCAAGTCTCAAAACTTTTTTCTTTGTAAACAATTTACACATTAGGTGTAAATAGATGAAATGTATAAAATGTAGATATGTAATTTATTGTTGATTGATAAGATTGAAATCTTATAATTATGATAGCTGCGTCGATTTCATTATTACATCGTCGACGACCAATTGCAGGCAAATATGTATATTTGGTGATATATGCGTGTCAATTTGAACACCTGATTTCTTGCCATAGTTATAGGCACTACCAGTGTCAGTTACTGGCATTTAGTATTTTACCCTAGTTTTGAGGGCTAATTTTCTCCTTTCACAAGGAATGTTAGGATGTTATACCTTTTTCTGAATACATTTATTTTCATTTTATAATTCTTCTGAGCGATGCTTTAAACAGGTAAAGGAAGGTAGTATTAGGAGGGCCATCGCTGGGTATTTCGGAATAGTCCACTCTCCCGAGGTGCTTCATTCGTGGAAATCTCTTTTTCTGTGTGCTATTGTGCGATTTTCGCCATGGTCTTACCTAATGTCATCTTGTTAGATATAATTGTGTCCTTATTACCCCATTCACATGTTGGTAGGACTTGGGTTACTTTTAGCCGGGGATTTTCAGGTTCTACGATCCGGCTGTCTTCGTGGGATTCAACAGGTGATGGTAGGTGATTTCGGGCACAGTACTATCTCGTCTCCTACATCTGTCAGTTCAATGTTTGCATCTACTAGCTCTTGCACCCAAGGTCCTCTCTGGATTCGACTAATATCCCCACATATAATCTTTTGATCCAACACTTCAATAGTACAACGGTAACTGTCATCTATACTGCCCAAACAAATTCTGTATGCATTATGTTGGCTAACTTCCGTGACCTTTCAAATGTTAACTGATTTGTGTGCCATGTGCTGGAACACTCGACGTCAAGCCTGTTTGGTCATTGACAGACAAACTGAACTCAACCAAGGACGTTATCGCTTAGGGTTTGATCATTTGATTACTATTCAAGGCAATGTCTCATTCCCTCTCAAGTCATTTGTCAAGAAGCCATGGCGTTGGCCGAGAGTCAATTGAAAAAGCATATTATTAGAGCAAAAAATACTATTCGCCAAAAGTTTCGTCAATTGAAACGATCACGTGCGGATCATGCTTTGTTTATTCAACATTTAGCACCTCCGCTAAAAGCCATGTTGAAACCCTCTTTCAAACCATCTGAAACGCTACCCACCGTTTCACAAGCCACTCAGACCAACACAAGGACCCTGTGGAAGAGGAAGAGTTGACTAGTGTTAGTGAGGTTGAGGATGAGGATGATAATGATCAAGTGTTTACGCCTAAAAAAATCCACATCCCTCGCAGAGTTTTTAAGAAACAAGAAATCCTTGGCCATGACCGAAACACCTTGCCCTTCCAGATAGTCTCCGTTTTCACAACTCTTGGCCACGCCTCAACATGAACCTCAACCCAAAAACATTTTTATCAATCATTATGGAGCAACACTGCAATCGTATCTCATCGATCTATTAATTGGAAACACAGATACCACGTATGGTGTTCGCTATGAGGATGATAGTTTTAAAATTGAGGATTCGTCGATTAAATTTGCACGTACTAAAGCTGTCATTAAAAACATCAACTATAAATTAACACCAGGACTGTTAAAGCTACTATTCTCTCGTGCACCCTATTCCCATGATTATATGGCAGAGGACCTTTGCAAATATATATCCATTTTATTGGACACACATGCCCACAAAAGACAGTATGATCCCTCTCAACAAGTGAATGCCAATATATCTCAAAAATATAAAACCATCATTGCAAACCTTTTTCCCGCTAGTCAAAGTGGTCGTCGTAAAGTGTCCGCTTCGGGAGTGACATTTAAACCATTAAAACCCCTTGTGGATGTTACCTACTGGCACAATCCCAATACGCTCGTCCAGCGGCTACAGTTGTTGCATGCTTCACGTCAAGCTGGCCATACCGGTCACGAGTGGGAAATTCAAGAAATTGAACAAGAACTTCGAAATGCCAAATTTATTGTTTAAGCCCTCACCCATTAAAATGGGTATTGCTCACGAGTTGCATCGCCCAGCTAGGCGTCATTATCCGCGACTCAAGGTGATTTCACGAGGTGTGGATGAACTTTGGCAAGCAGACCTTGTTGAAATGATACCCTATGCTGGCGTTAACGACGGTGTACGCTATATGTTGACCGTCATTGATGTCTATTCCAAAATGGCCTTTGTTGAACCCTTGCGTCGCAAGTCTGGTCCACTAGACACCAGTGCCTTTCAACATATTATTCCACACTCAAACGTCAACCTCAGTTACTACAAACTGACCAGGGGAAAGATTTTTTCCCCAAGGATTTCTCCAGTTTTCTCAAACTAAGGATATTCACCATTACATCACGTACTGCAATCTCAAAGCCAGCATGGTTGAGCGGTTCAACCGAACATTGAAAACACATATGTGGAAAGCGTTTACCGCTCAGGGCACGTATCGCTGGTTGGACATGTTACCAGAGCTAGTGTCACGTTACAATGACACCAACCATAGAACGATTGGAACCAAGCCACGCCTCGTGACCAAAAATATTCAGTGACTGGATAAACTGTTTAACCCCACAAAAACAGCCGATCCTAAAAGTCACCGACTGAAAATTGGGGATTTTGTTGCGTGTGAGCAAATTTAAGTCTGTCTTCAATAAGGGCTACATGCCTTAGTGCTGGACTGAACTATTTCGAATTCGTCAAGTCAACTTGTGCAGTCCAGTCACCTACTTACTGGAGGACCTCAACCATCAACCTATAAAAGGTAGATTTAATCTCCATGAACTTCAAAAAAACAGCATTTCCTAAACATTATCTTGTGGAAAAAGTGTTGAAACAAAAATGAAATAAACTATATGTCAAATGGTTAGGATTTAACTCTACGTTTAATTCTTGGATCAATAAATTAAATATTTTGTAAATCTGTGCACTTTTTATTTATATATTCACATATGTTGTACACCACCTATAGCTCTGTGTGTACAGTCCTCAGCTTCACATATTTCTTTCTCTTTCCACCTGTGTTCTCTCTTACATTACCCCTCCCCCTCACCCCCCTTCACCACCCACCACTGCTGCTCGCAGCTCTTGCCTATCTATTGGTTGTGACATCATTCCCACAAGTTGCATCATACTTTTTCTGATTCAGCGATTCCCACGCTTTGAACATTCTGTTATCGTGCACGTGGACAGCTAACGTCCAAGGTGAACACCTGTGCCAGGTCAAATTTCACATGAACTTGCATTTTGTCACGTACGAAGCAAGCAGGATGTGACTTGTTTAGCTTACATGTCATCTTACAAGTGTATGCATGCATTTCGCACTCCCCTGCCGTCACGGTTGTCAGATTATTTAACCTCCAAGCGTCCTCGGCGTCTTTGTAATTTTCCAATGCAAATGTTGTCAAGTCAGACCAGCGCATTCCAATAAGCTCAAATGACATTCACATCCTGCTAGTCTGTCCCCCTCTCCAGCAAGTTTGTTTTCTGTACTCGCTTCGACCATGGAACCAAGTTCTCATAACCGTTTACACGTTAAAGATCCACTTCGGGGGTAAAGTATCAGAAAAAACGAACCCTCGCTCTGTCATAAACCGACCCGTCGAAATATGGATTGTTCTATTGAGCACAGCCACCGTGGTCAGCGACAGGTTCGTTGAAACACAAACACCCAGCAGTATCGTCTCTCTCAACAACCACGCTTCATGAACATTTTAAACAGGTAAAGATTTTTTTTTTCAACAAAAGTGTCGTCAGGCCCTTTGTCAAAATTTCAAAAATAGTTTCAAAATGGGGCGTTAGCCCGAGTCCTATGACTCATCGTACACTTCTCTAGCGTTATTGTTTTCCGAGATATAGCGAAAAGTCTAAAATCACGGTTTTACCTCAAAATGGTTTTTCATTCCTGCTCAATACGAACATCCTGGGCAAATGAACAACGTGACGAAAAAAATGACACCTCGTACAAGTCTCTAGGCTTATTGGTTCGTGATATATCAGCAAAAATCACAAAAAACACTTGTTTACCCCAAAATCGAGTTTCCAATTTTTTAAAAAAATATCATACAGTGTCCATAGCAAAGAGGACGTCACCCCGAGTCCTTGGACCCCTCGTACACGCCTCTAGGATGATTGGTTCGCCATATATAACAAAAAGTCTAAAATCACGTTTGTACCCCCCCCCTGGTGTATTCATGGAATACACGGTAAGAGAGTATTCTTTTTAATGCTCTTTGCATGTTTATTTCTTCCTTTTTATCAAACACCAACAGTGATCATCTAGTTTCTCTTTGGTGGTTATGTCTCTTATGTTCTTTGTGAGTCTGTTCTAGATATATATCTTCCATGACCCACCTAGCGTCATCTAGCAGCGAATCTCAGAAGTTCCTCAATTCTTCCCTGTACAAGAGGACTTACTTATCAATTTGGCCATCAGATCTCGTCGCCATCGCCAGCTATCATCTCTGTGATCAAGCGAACTCCGTCTACCTTTTCACCCACCATGCTGTGCTAGTATCGCCTGCTATCAACTCTTTGAAGACCATTCATCAAGAAGAACTTTTAGTTTTATAAAGTTGTCTATTCTGTTATGTTCTCCTTTTGTCTCCTACCCCCACGTTTTTCCTTCCTTGGTCCCTCCGCGCTTCGCTGAGCATGTCTCACTTGCACGTCGGCAGTTGACTCAGTCAGTCAAGGCTCAACTAGAGCCAGTCTCCTCAAACCAAGAGACACTCTCTACATTCTACGCCATGTTGGCACATTAAGTTTATACGTCAAAGGGAACTTCACCTTCGCCATGCAACAAAGATAAGTACATACTTCAGGTTTTAACTTCAACTTCATCGGTTTTACTATCTTCATGCTTTTAACGATTATTTTATAGGCAGTGTGAGATATTTATTTGTGGCAATAATCATCCTTCGTGGGATTTTCCATGTTGGGCTTCTGTCCAATTAAGCAAATCTTTGTGAAAAGTAGCATTTCTTTTGCTTATTAAATGAGAGATCTTCTCACAACGGGGGATATTATAGAATACCCACTGTCTATAAATATTAAACCTGTTCCACCGCTGGAGTAACTTTGGCCCTATTCTTCCATTAGGAACTTTCCAGAATCTGCACTTTATCTACAAGTCAAGCCGTCATGTATATTTCACTCACTTGTGGGAATGCCATTTCAAACTAAGGAATCTACCTTATAAATTAATGCTCAATAGCTAAATTTTCTTCCACCGTTGAGATTTTTTCTGGCGCATTTAATGATAATCCATAACTTTCTTAAGCAACAACCTTTCGCCTATCTAGTGCAACCAGCCATTTTCCACGGTTACAATAACGTTCTTTGCCATAAACTTTTGCTCTACTACAGTGACCTTTTCATCCATTTCAACGAACTATAGTGATAAACAGTGTTCTTTCAGTATTTCTTCCGCGTCGCGCTCGTACGATTATTATAAACACGGCCATGAACATTTACCTTCCATCCCAATTGCTTTTTCCTAAACCTCTTACTAACAACCCATAATAAATTGTTAATTTAGGTTTGTTTCAACGAGGTGTCAATCTAAAGATGTGCCCTCCCATTTTTTCTTATGTGTAATTAATTAACTTCGGCATAACTACGTGTCTTGTACACGGTTCAAATTATCTTGTTTCTCCCTTCTAATTTAGGGGATACAATTCTTTCAACTTATAAGTGAGTTATTTCTAGGTTTCACGAAAGGGAAACTTGCCCCATTTGTCTCGTGATTCCTATCGAAACATAGGAGGTCTAGAACCTTCCTTTTGACTTTCTCTTCAGGTTTCACAGTAAGTGACCTGCCCTATTTGTGTAACTACTAAAAGTAATGCTGCTTCAATACAAGAAGTTATAGGAACTTCTCTTTCATTCTACCTGCTTTCGTTTTTGTTAATTTCGAAGTTGTAACTTTCTTTAAGATAGGTACTTGGAAATTTTTGAAAGTACACACCTTGTACTCGATTTAATGTCTAAACTTTAATCACTTCATTTGTCTCTCCCCCCCCCCCCTGGTCTGGATTTCTGGTAGAGTGACCGAGTGAATCCTGGAAGGGATGGGAGAGTCAGGGTGGCCAAAATCTTGACCACTAATGGTCAGATCACAAGACCACTTCTCTTCAATTGCTTCATTACCTTTAAATGTTTAATTGTTTTTCCTGCTCTCTGTTGGTGTTTCCCCTCCCAGTATGGTGTATTCTTGGAATTCACGGTAAGAGAGTATTCTTTTTAATGCTCTTTGCATGTTTATTTCTTCCTTTTTATCAAACACCAACAGTGATCTTCTAGTTTCTCTTTGGTGGTTATGTCTCTTATGTTCTTTGTGAGTCTGTTCTAGATATATATCTTCCATGACCCACCTAGCGTCATCTAGCAGCGAATCTCAGAAGTTCCTCAATTCTTCCCTGTACAAGAGGACTTACTTATCAATTTGGCCATCAGATCTCGTCGCCATCGCCAGCTATCATCTCTGTGATCAAGCGAACTCCGTCTACCTTTTCACCCACCATGCTGTGCTAGTATCGCCTGCTATCAACTCTTTGAAGACCATTCATCAAGAAGAACTTTTAGTTTTACAAAGTTGTCTATTCTGTTATGTCCTCCTTTTGTCTCCTACCCCCACTTTTTTTCCTTCATTGGTCCCTCCGCGCTTCGCTGAGCATGTCTCACTTGCACGTCGGCAGTTGACTCAGTCAGTCAAGGCTCAACTAGAGCCAGTCTCCTCAAACCAAGAGACACTCTCTACATTCTACGCTATGTTGGCACATTAAGTTTATACGTCAAAGGGAACTTCACCTTCGCCATGCAACAAAGATAAGTACATACTTCAGGTTTTAACTTCATCTTCATCGGTTTTACTATCTTCATGCTTTTAACGATTATTTTATAGGCAGTCTGAGATATTTATATGTGGCAATAATCATCCTTCGTGGGATTTTCCATGTTGGACTTCTGTCCAATTAAGCAAATCTTTGTGAAAAGCAGCATTTCTTATGCTTATTAAATGAGAGATCTTCTCACAACGGGGGATATTATAGAATACCCACTGTCTATAAATATTAAACCTGTTCCACCGCTGGAGTAACTTTGGCCCTATTCTTCCATTAGGAACTTTCCAGAATCTGCACTTTATCTACAAGTCAAGCCGTCATGTATATTTCACTCACTTGTGGGAATGCCATTTCAAACTAAGGAATCTACCTTATAAATTAATGCTCAATAGCTAAATTTTCTTCCACCGTTGAGATTTTTTCTGGCGCATTTAATGATAATCCATAACTTTCTTAAGCAACAACCTTTCGCCTATCTAGTGCAACCAGCCATTTTCCACGATTGCAATAACGTTCTTTGCCATAAACTTTTGCGCTACTACAGTGAACTTTTCATCCATTTCAACGAACTGTAGTGATAAACAGTGTTCTTTCAGTATTTCTTCCGCGTCGCGCTCGTCCGATTATTATAAACACGGCCATGAACATTTACCTTTCATCACAATTGCTCTTTCCTAAACCTCTTACTAACAACCCATAATAAATTGTTAATTTAGGTTTGTTTCAACGAGGTGTCAATCTAAAGATGTGACCTCCCATTTTTTCTTATGTGTAATTAATTAACTTCTGCATAACTACGTGTCTTGTACACGGTTCAAATTATCTTGTTTCTCCCTTCTAATTTAGGGGATACAATTCTTTCAACTTATAAGTGAGTTATTTCTAGGTTTCACGAAAGGGAAACTTGCCCCATTTGTCTCGTGATTCCTATCGAAACATAGGAGGTCTAGAACCTTCCTTTTGACTTTCTCTTCAGGTTTCACAGTAAGTGACCTGCCCTATTTGTGTAACTACTAAAAGTAATGCTGCTTCAATACAAGAAGTTATAGGAACTTCTCTTTCATTCTACCTGCTTTCTTTTTTGTTAATTTCGAAGTTGTAACTTTCTTTAAGATAGGTACTTGGAAATTTTTGAAAGTACACACCTTGTACTCGATTTAATGTCTAAACTTTAATCACTTCATTTGTCTTTTTTAAATCTTACAAAGATTTTAGTACATATAAAGGTTTGAAACCTAAAGAATTGTTAATTGCCTGGAGCAAACGTCAAATGTTTTCTGAGATCTGTGACCCCAAAATTGTTAACCAAATTGAAAATATATATTTGTTAAAGTTATCAACTTCTTTTGAGTTGTTAAATAAATTAAGCGTTTCTTTTCGCTTTTTCATTTTACTAATACTACAGTTAGGCAAGATCCTGGCTTTCCTAACTCTTCCTAGATTCATGCCCTCGTTAATACGCAATAAATCTGTTACTATTTGTCTTGTCAGACCATCACCCTTCCCCATAGTAGGCATATGCTTGCTTGAGAGGGAATATACTAAAGCCACTCTTTTGCAAAACCGCCCAAGTCCTAGCTGCGTTTCCCGTCAGCTTCGACCAGGTCCTTACCCACTTTAGGTATCATAGAACGGATTTTCAGTGGCAACCGCCTCTAAGTGCATTTAAAGTTAAATTCATAACTTTTGTGGGACTCTCCTCCTATTTTTCTATCCTTTTTCTCCAGTCCGAAACCCACCTCCTTTTCTTTATCATTTTCCCTTGGTGGTTAGGTTATTCCTCAGCCAATAATATACCCACACCCCCTCCCCAAAAAACATGTTACTGATTATTGAGTTGAGTGACGCGGCGATTTCGAGCTCCCGGAATTTTGTAATTTATTCTGCTATCGCAGTGTTAGTGTGCTCAAATGAGTGAGAAAGTAGGTAAAAAGGAACGCCTGTGCTGAAGACAACAAAAGACCAACCATATCAAAGGTAATTTGCAAGTACACATGCACAAAAGAAGACCCTTTCCGATAAAATATTAGTTAGGTTAAGTACTACAAACAGTAAAATTATACATACCGCTCACTTGGAAAACAATCTCGGCTGAATGCTTGCCCGCACGAAGCGCACACAACGCACAACCCTTCGCCGAAAATTTTACCACACTAGACGCACACAAGCTCATAAGTGATTCATTTCGGACTAAGACCACCTTCCTGTCGCAAGTGCAACAAGACCTTCTCAACAAACCCCATACATCAAAGCAGATACAATCAAAGTAGACAGGACCAATAAGAATCAAACCTATCTCAATACCAACCACACCTGCGCTTAAACAGACTCTCACATTGCGAACCGTACGAACATCACTACAAACAATGCTACCCGCAATGGACTACAAAAGATGTGCCAAATGTGATTCGGACACACCACTAGAAGACGCAGCAGTGAGTTGCGACGGAGGTTGCAACCAGTGGTTCCACAAGAAGTGCACCTCTATGACTACAACGGAGTATAACGCCCTTCACTCAAAAAAGAGATCTCTACTATGGATGTGCGAGACCTGTGGACTACGCCAGAAGTCAAATGGTTTGGCCCCAACGGCGACAAGCAACCAAGAATTAAATAAAGAAGTAAGAGAGTTAGCCTTGAAAATAAAACATCATGTGAAAACATCAAAGAAAAGCTAGACGAACTGTCTGAAAACCTTATGAAAAAAATGACCCTAATTCTCGAGACGCAACTGCAACAAGCAGACATACTTGTAAAACGACAAGATTTAGACTACCCCAAAACCTCACTGAAACTCCAAAAACAGCAACGCTGCTGCACCCACCTACCACCAAACCACTACCGCCAATTAGAGATACAAACAAAAACAAATATAGAGACAGACCTTCAGCAAGCAAAGAGTGGCCAGATCTGCCTAGCAAACATGCCAACGAAGACACCTCAACAAACATAAACACAAGAAAACTAGACGACATGATGAGAAAACCCCCACAACTTGGCACGGGAGGCTCCGAAATCGGCAGGCTGTGAGCAGCTCCACGAACCGCCTGGATATTCATTGAGAGACTTGACATCGACGTAACCGAAGATGACATAAAAGGACACCTTACTCAAAACGGCATCTCTAAGGTAATCAGCTGCGAACAGCTCCCATTCCGTGGCAACAGCAAAGCCTTTAAAATAGGGGAGCCCATGGAAGAAAGGGACTCCGTTATACAAACAAGTCTCTGGCCGGATAGGGTAATATATCGTACCTTTCGATTTCGAAGGCAATAACCCCAACGGAAGCCCCAAACTGAAAAACGCCGAAAGAAATCTGGAAATACTTTTGTGGAATGTAGAGGGTCTGAGAGGCAAAATCTGCACAGCACCTGAAGATATCTGGATAATGAGCGACATAATGGTGGCCACTGAAGCCTTCCTGACAGAACCTCTGAACTTCACGAGCCACTACGCAATTCACTCTCTCGCCAAGTCAAACCCAGGAGGCAGACCAGAGGGAGGAGTCTCCATAATTTTCAAACCTTCCATAGGGAAAATTGAAGGCTCGATAAAAGAAGAGAACCTTGTAATAATGAAAACCCCAAACCTAACAATAATAGGTATATACATCACATACGGATCTTCCCTAGAAGACACAATAGAAATAATTGCCCGAACAAAGACAGACAAAAACGTCATCCTGGCAGGAGATTTTAACTGCAGAATAGACAAGCCCAACAACAAAACAAGAGCTATGTTGGATATGTTACAAGAAGAAGGCAACTCTCTTATAAACAAAGCAAATGAAATAACGTACATAGCCCACAATGGCGCAAGTACCATCGACCTAGTTTTTTACAGAGGAAGCAACATCTCCATCAAAAACCAACAGGGACTCTGGAAGTCATCCTGCACCCCACTGACAAAACATATACCTATCAGGACCAATATTATACTGGGAAATACTGAAGAGGAAATACCGAACCTACTAACCCACAAGAGCTCCAGGAAGATTGACGCAAATGCCCTAAGCAACAACGCACAAGCAATGGAGACAACAAAACAATGCCTTAACGAAAACAATCTCAACCAAGCCCTGACAACAATTCAGGAGGCCATACGAGCATCAACAATCCCAATTAACCAAAGAAGAGCTAAACCATGGTTTGATACGGAATGCTACACACTTAGAAATGAAGTCCTCCTAAAACTACACATGGCCAAACTACACAACACAAAAGGTCTTCTAGAAGAATATGCAGCACAAAGGAAGGAATATAAAACTCTCCTGAAAAAGAAAAAGAAAAACAAGCCTTAATGGAGGCAGAAGAAGCACTAAAAGACCCCTTCTTAGCCATCAGAAAAAAGACTACGAGGAAATCTGGCCAAATTCATATGGACATATTGTGCCCAATTCTAGGAATGGGTATTCCAAGATTCAGACACCTAGGTATCAAGGGAAAGGCTACAGCCGCTTTTGAAAGTTGAGATATTTGAATATCGCGGTCCTTTCCTTCTAGATTGAAATGGAAACTTTATGCAGCCAAGAAGAGGTTAAGTGACGTGGCAAATAGTAGCAGAGGTCGAGACTATTTGGTGATTAAATAGTTAGCCATGGAGTAGAGACTTGATACTTGGATCAGATTACTGGCACGGTCAAATGAAAGAGGATGCACTTAGTCTCAAGTGAATCAGACCAGAGACACCGGAGATATGAGGATTTACAGATTTTAGCGTGATCCAGCGTGGAGTCGACCGTTTTGTATAAAAGCCGCTCGGCCCAAGCATAAGCAGCTCACTTCAAACCAAGCTCTTGTAGGACAAGGTGCTGCTGCTACGTCGAGCCAAGGCACATGGTTGCCGAATCTACGCAGAAGATATCTTTGAATTGTGATAGTCACAAAAGTGCTACGATACGTGGGGAACGTAGTAAGTTTCCGGTAGAGGGAATCACTAAGGTGATTGTTATTTTCTACGGACATTGGCGAAACACTTTGTTTCTATATGGACATATGCTAGACTTTGTCTAGATATTATTCTGTCACAGTCCAGTAACAATAATTCAATACTTGGATGTTTTAATCCAACTTGTCAGTTTCACAAATTGTAACTTAATAACCACTCAGATCTTTCAGTATATTGAAGGCCAGTCTATCACCGTGCTGTTCATTAGACGACAATGGGAAACTATATATTGCTTCGCGCATGATAGATGGTGTGAAGCCATGCCCAGGGAACGATCTTCAGAACAACCGTTGATTGTTTTAGACTATCAGTGTTTTCCTGTACTGAAAAGATTACCGTGAGTTATGTTACAACTGACGCTTTTGAGAAGAGATCATTTGGATCTGACCCCATTTAAGCAAACTTCTATGGATTTAATTGAAGTCAATATTAAAATGGATCAGCAGTTACTTCGAACATCAAGAAATATTTCCACTATGTCGTGCTAGACAGATTGTGGGTATATAATGGCGGCCGATACAAGGATTAGACGTGCGTGTCCAGTAGGGCATGTATCTGGATAAATCTGGTACAGACCAGGTTCACTACGCTTCAAGACCAACGAGAAATGTAAGCCACATTTGACTTTTATATTATGCCTAGTTAATTGGAACAAACTCGTTTTCTGCAGATGACCAACACATTTATTTTTCTTCGTATTTAAATCTTGCATTGATTTACGCAAGACACATTAGGGTTATTCTGAGTATTTTCAGCACTCAGAACAGTTTAGAATCGATGACCGAGCATACCGAGCATTTATTTGAATGTTCATTTTATTTGAGAATCACGGTAATCAGCCGATATAACTGTAGAAGTTAATATTTATTTTTGTGGAGGAATGGATATTTTATCCATATTCGAAGAGTCGAACATGTGGTTTTTCACATAAGGAAATAATAATTAAACATATTTAAGGAAATAATAACAATAATAATCCAATAATAATAATAGTAATTTTCATAATTTTTCTAAATAATTCTTGGATCTTACATTTTCTAATAATCACATTCATTGAGAGAGAGCTTAAGGATTAGTTTAATCATTCCTAGTTTGGAACAGGTGATTTTCCGAAAGCTAGTGGATAGCACAAGCCCGCATTCCACCAACATTATAGTTCTGGTTGAACAGTTAATATTTGCATTGAGCAAAGTATATTTTTCAGATAACACGGAAAGGCATGAAACAGGAAGCCAATGATATTTGTATCAATTAGGATTTTTTTTGTGTTTATATAAAATCATGACGTAGGCACACATTCGAAAGTGAAATAGAGATAATCACAAGCGTGGTAACTTCACGGTTTGAACTGAATGGTAAAATAAAATAAACTTGTAAGTTTATAGATCTGCCAGTTTTGATAGCAAGCAGAGGCTTGATTTATTGTATAAATTTTGGGAAGAAAATTTATGTGTGTAGAGTAGTTGAAATGCCATTCCCAGGTGCGCATGTTTAAGTCGCAGGAATGAGGAGGTTTTTTTGAGCATCAATCAAATAGCAGGTTCGATGGCTCAGGTTTATAGGAGGAGTATTGGAACCACACATTTCGTCGAATGAATGACCAAACCATCAGTAATTATTTCAAACTTGTTTACGTATTCCATTAATACTTTGGATTTGCTAGAACCCGGTTTTGTCATGATAAAATTTTATTCTTCTTCAGAGAAAGACCTTTGCCGTTGTTGTTGGGATATTGTGTTCTTACACAAATAATTGAATGGGCCACTGCCAATTGAAAAAATAATTCTGTATCCACGAATTACTTAAAGGATGTTTTCAATCCTATTGTCATGAACTAAATGAATTTATTATAAAGCTATAATTCTTATTTCCGCATTCTGTTCAAGAATTGCAAGTTGTGAAAGTTACTAAAATAGCAACAAATATAAATATTTTTCTTAATAATAATTCCAAGTGGAAAATCGAATAGTTGAATGGTTCAACAATTTTTTTTGATCCAGTTGATGATTCAGAAATCATATTTCTTTGGAATTTGAAGTTCATAATCGAGTCACTTCTCGAAATGTTTAATTTTGGAAGAACAATAAATTTTGTTGTGCTTCGCACAGTTCTTCGATGCTATGCTCAAGGGTCAAATACTTTTCAGATGTTGTTATTAATATGTGTACATAATTAGTGTTGGGTCAAAGATAATAATTTTGACAATATTTTTGAAACTGGAAAAATAAGTGGAAGTTAAAAATTCTATAAACAATTATAAACAGTGAGAATTTCTACGAGTGTTAATATCATGTTAGAAATTCAACCAGTGAACTACAATATTTCCAGTAAAGACAATTTAATTTGAACTGGATTTCATCGTAAAT
This sequence comes from Meconema thalassinum, assembly GCA_946902985.2. Classification (NCBI taxonomy): domain Eukaryota; kingdom Metazoa; phylum Arthropoda; class Insecta; order Orthoptera; family Tettigoniidae; genus Meconema; species Meconema thalassinum. The sequence continues at coordinate 477,339,712 of OX336392.1, read as the reverse complement.
AATTGATATAATTTTGGAACACAGTCTACAGGACTGATAATCAGACTTGTGTCTCCAAAGACAATTGTTCAATGTGTTGGAAAATTTCTGTACATTGTGTAAATAGTAGTGTGTGCCGTCGCACTGGAATGATGTTACCTTGAGCATCATTTTGCAGTCAATTTTAAAATTTAGAATAAAATGAGATAATTTTACATGTTGTGTTATGCCCAGTTGAATCTCCTTCTATCCTTATTGTTGCATTGAGCCAAAAATCAGTAAAGCATTTTTTTTATTTGATGTCGTTTTTTGTGAATAGCTTTAACCCATCTGGCGCCCCGGGATATTTTGACTCTCGTGCTGACTGATTCTTGGTAAATTGCATATGTGGTCGTGCGGACTCCGGTCTAAACGGACACATAAAATATGATAGAGAGAGAAAATGGCGCCCAACGTGGGGCCCGAGTTAGACACGGTCAATCGCATGCCGATTTAAATTGTGATAATTTCATATAGATATTTTGGGGATTGAGAGATGTCTGGTTTGGATGAATAAATTAGTAGGAAACCCAATTAGTGGGGAAAATTAAAAATTAACTGGGTTAATAATTAGAATGGGTTTGATTATTTTGATAATGGCTTAACCATTAGGGCGTCAAGTAAATTCAGTAGTAAACGTTCGATGACTGGACATACGCATTATTAGAATCCAGGAGGAGGATATTTGAGGACTTGCATATTTTTCTTGTGATATTGTGGTAAATTTAATTCGTAAAAGAAGAAAAGTTTTTTTTTCCATTGCGTCGACATTAGGACATATCTCATTTTATTAGAGTGTTCCAATTAGCTATTCATATTTCTTGTTCTAGTTATAATCTTGTGTCTGCCAACATGTATACCCCTAAGTTTTGACTAATACTGAAAATTATGGAAGAGATGATGAGGATGATGAGGAGTTTGGAAGAGAGTTCCAAAGAAGCTGGACTGCGCGTAGCAGCCATCATGAAAGAAAATACAGAGGCTTTGGAAAAGAAACTTAAAGAAAATTCCGATATGTTAGAAAGCAGGTTAAAAGATAACTTAAAAGATAGTTTAAATAGTAAATTTAATTCTATGGAAAATAAATTTAAAGAGAATTCCGAAATCTTGAAAATGTCACTAGAGGGTAAAATGACTAAATTATGCGAAAAAAACCATGAGCTCGAAACTTCATTAGCTACTAACGCAAGTTTAATGGACGATAAATTTCGCGATGCCGATCTAAGATCCCGAAGCTTAGCTGATAGGATAGAAAGTGGTCTTAGGAAAGCTGGTGAAGACATGGTCAACCTAGAAGTCAGAGTGAAGAAAGGGAGCAATGAGATGGCAACTCTAGTTGTTCAACGTTTGACAGACCAATTCAAAGAACTCGTAGTGGGAGAAATAAGAGAAGGTGTGATTAATGAATTACAAACTGAAATTAAAACCACAGTTATCGATGAGATTAAAAACACACTCAAGCTGGAGAACCAAGATGGAGTCAAGGAGATTAGAGAATCATCCCATATTCAAGTAATTTCCAAAGATATTCAAGCGACTCAGAATGACATATCAGATATGACAGGGTCATTGAAGAGTCACGAGGCTGTTATGAACCAGATATCCACTGATGTCAAGGAGAACTATAAGGAAACAGAAGAAATAAAGAAGGAAACCGAAGAAATTAGAAAAAAGACCGAAGAAAACCATAAGGCAATTGAGGCTATGAAAACCCAAGTCGAGGACGAGAAACAGGCTGACCATCTGTTGAAAATGCCAAGTATAAGAGGAAAAGAACAGATACAGGTAAACCTAGGAGCAGCTAGAGGAAATGATAGTCAAAGACAGGATGAGGTCAGGACAGTATTTCAATCCAACCCCATAACTGTATTCAAGAATGTAGAGGATAAGCCTTCTAAATTTTCAGGGCGAGATTCTGTGACACCCGTAGAATTCTTGAGAGAAGCAGGTGATTACCTTAAAGATTCCAAAATCCCAAAGGAAAGACAAATCCGAGTGATAGGGAAATTTTTGGAAGGGCCCGCACTTCTCTGGTTTAGAGCATTCAGGACCACTCTCACCAATTTTGAGGAGTTTTCCCGTGGGTTATTGAAAAAGTTTTGGTCCCCGGAAACCCAACAGCAAGTCAGAGCAGAATTATATTCGAAGAGATTTTCGACGTCACAACCTACTCGATACTCTTCGTACTTTTCTGGACAGCTTTCTAAACTTCAACATTTAGATCCGCCGATGCCAGATAATGAATTAATTACTGCATTAATACGTCAGTTTCCAGCAGAAGGCCAAAGAACTTTGATCGCTGCTGATATTTATAATATGGAGCAATTTGACGAGGTATTGCAGAAACTTGATCACACGAACGCTCAATTCTTCCATCAGAAGGGAGGAAAGAATGGCAACGCTGTGTACACTGTTATGGCCGACAGTTATTCCCAAACACCTCGAGAGATTCGAGAGGGGCGAGAAGAGAAAACGTCGAGGGAAGAGCCAGATAAAAGGGAATGGAATCAGAACACTAATAGATACAGTTACAAGCCTTGTGCGAGACTAAAGGGTGGATATCGATATGACAATCGATGGAGAGAGCCAAGGAATAATCAAGGAAGATACCAGGAAAGAAGGTACTATGGTAGAAACAATAACTACAATAACAGAGGGAATGAGAACACTCGTCAGTCCAATGAAGAGTTCAATAAGGAGACGAGGAAGAACTTGGAAGAAAGACACCAAGAAAACTCGCAGTTCTTGGAAGAGAAGTCCAATGAACCAGGTCCATCGGGAACACAGCAATCCCGGGGAATGAAAAAAACTTCGAATTCACAGTAGGAGATAGAATTTTAAACATTTTCACTTCCAGGATTATTAAATGGCAAACAGAGGATGATGACTTAATTCAACATAATGACGAACGGAAAGAAATGGGTACAAGAATTAAACTGCCAATCATATCATGCGAAGTATTCGGCATGCCTGTCGATACTTTAATTGATACTGGGGCTATGCTTTGTCTTGTGAGCGAGAAGCTTTATATTCTGTGGAAGCTCAAAGAGAATTTAGAAGAGATTCCAGTATCAGGAATTAAAATCATGGAATTAAACCAACAAGATTATGGGATCGAATCATCTCTATTCCACCCGAGATTGAACCTAGTCGTCAGAGGAGGGAGACTCTAGCTTTAGACAAGTTGAGGAGCCAAGCTGAGAAAAGAGAGCGCAGAGTGAGAGGAAAGCGTTTTCGCAGACCCTTGCGCGTAGGAACTCTTGTTTTAGTAAAAAAAAAACTACACCCTCCGACGTGCAAAATCGAGTGTACTCGAAGTTTGCAAGCTTTTACGATGGACCCTATCGTGTTGTGGAAGTAAACAACAATGGAGGCTATAAAATCGCCAATACACGAACTGGTAACATCGTGGGAATTTATAATGCAGCGAATTTGAAGATTTATTATTCAAGAACCAGATGATTTAATGTGTAGGTAGCAAAAATAAAAAAATAAATCAATTTTTATTTTTTGCTAGGTGTGGGGTGGATGTGCCCAATTCTAGGAATGGGTATTCCAAGATTCAGACACCTAGGTATCAAGGGAAAGGCTACAGCCGCTTTTGAAAGTTGAGATATTTGAATATCGCGCTCCTTTCCTTCTAGATTGAAATGGAAACTTTATGCAACCAAGAAGAGGTTAAGTGACGTGGCAAATAGTAGCAGAGGTCGAGACTATTTGGTGATTAAATAGTTAGCCATGGAGTAGAGACTTGATACTTGGATCAGATTACTGGCACGGCCAAATGAAAGAGGATGCACTTAGTCTCAAGTGAATCAGACCAGAGACACCGGAGATATGAGGATTTACAGATTTTAGCGTGATCCAGCGTGGAGCCGACCGTTTTGTATAAAAGCCGCTCGGCCCAAGCATAAGCAGCTCACTTCAAACCAAGCTCTTGTAGGACAAGGTGCTGCTGCTACGTCGAGCCAAGGCACATGGTTGCCGAATCTACGCAGAAGATATCTTTGAATTGTGATAGTCACAAAAGTGCTACGATACGTGGGGAACGTAGTAAGTTTCCGGTAGAGGGAATCACTAAGGTGATTGTTATTTTCTACGGACATTGGCGAAACACTTTGTTTCTATATGGACATATGCTAGACTTTGTCTAGATATTATTCTGTCACAGTCCAGTAAAAATAATTCAATACTTGCATGTTTTAATCCAACTTGTCAGTTTCACAAATTGTAACTTAATAACCACTCAGATCTTTCAGTATATTGAAGGCCAGTCTATCACGGTGCTGTTCATTAGCCGACAAAAGGAAACTATATGTTGCTTCGCGCATGATAGATGGTGTGAAGTCATGCCCAGGGAACGATCTTCAGAACAACCGTTGATTTTTTTAGACTATCAGTGTTTTCCTGTACTGAAAAGATTACCGTGAGTTATGTTACAACTGACGCTTTTGAGAAGAGATCATTTGGATCTGACCCCATTTAAGCAAACTTCTATGGATTTAATTGAAGTCAATATTAAAATGGATCAGCAGTTACTTCGAACTTCAAGAAATATTTCCACTATGTCGTGCTAGACAGATTGTGGGTATATAATGGCGGCCGATACAAGGATTAGACGTGCGTGTCCAGTAGGGCATGTATCTGGATAAATCTGGTACAGACCAGGTTCACTACGCTTCAAGACCAACGAGAAATGTAAGCCACATTTGACTTTTATATTATGCCTAGTTAATTGGAACAAACTCGTTTTCTGCAGATGACCAACACATTTATTTTTCTTCGTATTTAAATCTTGCATTGATTTACGCAAGACACATTAGGGTTATTCTGAGTATTTTCAGCACTCAGAACAGTTTAGGATCGATGACCGAGCATACCGAGCATTTATTTGAATGTTCATTTTATTTGAGAATCACGGTAATCAGCCGATATAACTGTAGAAGTTAATATTTATTTTTGTGGAGGAATGGATATTTTATCCATATTCGAAGAGTCGAACATGTGGTTTTTCACATAAGGAAATAATAATTAAACATATTTAAGGAAATAATAACAATAATAATCCAATAATAATAATAGTAATTTTCATAATTTTTCTAAATAATTCTTGGATCTTACATTTTCTAATAATCACATTCATTGAGAGAGAGCTTAAGGATTAGTTTAATCATTCCTAGTTTGGAACAGGTGATTTTCCGAAAGCTAGTGGATAGCACAAGCCCGTATTCCACCAACATTATAGTTCTGGTTGAACAGATAATATTTGCATTGAGCAAAGTATATTTTTCAGATAACACGGAAAGGCATGAAACAGGAAGCCAATGATATTTGTATCAATTAGGATTTTTTTGTGTTTATATAAAATCATGACGTAGGCACACATTCGAAAGTGAAATAGAGAATATCACAAGCGTGGTAACTTCACGGTTTGAACTGAATGGTAAAATAAAATAAACTTGTAAGTTTATAGATCTGCCAGTTTTGATAGCAAGCAGAGGCTTGATTTATTGTATAAATTTTGGGAAGAAAATTTATGTGTGTAAAGTAGTTGAAATGCCATTCCCAGGTGCGCATGTTTAAGTCGCAGGAATGAGGAGGTTTTTTTTGAGCATCAATCAAATAGCAGGTTCGACGGCTCAGGTTTATAGGAGGAGTATTGGAACCACACATTTCGTCGAATGAATGACCAAACCATCAGTAATTATTTCAAACTTGTTTACGTATTCCATTAATACTTTGGATTTGCTAGAACCCGGTTTTGTCATGATAAAATTTTATTCTTCTTCAGAGAAAGACCTTTGCCGTTGTTGTTGGGATATTGTGTTCTTACACAAAGAATTGAATGGGCCACTGCCAATTGAAAAAATAATTCTGTATCCACGAATTACTTAAAGGATGTTTTCAATCCTATTGTCATGAACTAAATGAATTTATTATAAAGCTACAATTCTTATTTCCGCATTCTGTTCAAGAATTGCAAGTTGTGAAAGTTACTAAAATTGCAACAAATATAAATATTTTTCTTAATAATAATTCCAAGTGGAAAATCGAATAGTTGAATGGTTCAACAATTTTTTTTGATCCAGTTGATGATTCAGAAATCATATTTCTTTGGAATTTGAAGTTCATAATCGAGTCACTTCTCGAAATGTTTAATTTTGGAAGAACAATAAATTTTGTTGTGCTTCGCACAGTTCTTCGATGCTATGCTCAAGGGTCAAATACTTTTCAGATGTTGTTATTAATATGTGTACATAATTAGTGTTGGGTCAAAGATAATAATTTTGACAATATTTTTGAAACTGGAAAAATAAGTGGAAGTTAAAAATTCTATAAATAATTATAAACAGTGAGAATTTCTACGAGTGTTAATATCATGTTAGAAATTCAACCAGTGAACTACAATATTTCCAGTAAAGACAATTTAATTTGAACTGGATTTCATCGTAAATAATTGATATAATTTTGGAACACAGTCTACAGGACTGATAATCAGACTTGTGTCTCCAAAGACAATTGTTCAATGTGTTGGAAAATTTCTGTACATTGTGTAAATAGTAGTGTGTGCCGTCGCACTGGAATGATGTTACCTTGAGCATCATTTTGCAGTCAATTTTAAAATTTAGAATAAAATGAGATACTTTTACATGTTGTGTTATGCCTAGTTGAATCTCCTTCTATCCTTATTGTTGCATTGAGACAAAAATCAGTATAGCATTTTTTTTATTTGATGTCGTTTTTTGCGATTAGCTTTAACCCATCTGGCGCCCCGGGATATTTTGACTCTCGTGCTGACTGATTCTTGGTAAAATGCATATGTGGTCGTGCGGACTCCGGTCTAAACGGACACATAAAATAAGATAGAGAGAGAAAATGGCGCCCAACGTGGGGCCCGAGTTAGACACGGTCAATCGCATGCCGATTTAAATTGTGATAATTTCATATAGATATTTTGGGAATTGAGTGATGTCTGGTTTGGATGAATAAATTAGTAGGAAACCCAATTAGTGGGGAAAATTAAAAATTAACTGGGTTAATAATTAGAATGGGTTTGATTATTTTGATAATGGCTTAACCATTAGGGCGTCAAGTAAATTCAGTAGTAAACGTTCGATGACTGGACATACGCATTATTAGAATCCAGGTGGAGGATATTTGAGGACTTGCATATTTTTCTTGTGATATTGTGGTAAATTTAATTCGTAAAAGAAGAAAAGTTTTTTTTCCATTGCGTCGACATTAGGACAAATCTCATTTTATTAGAGTGTTCCAATTAGCTATTCATATTTCTTGTTCTAGTTATAATCTTGGTTCTGCCAACATGTATACCCCTAAGTTTTGACTAATACTGAAAATTATGGAAGAGATGATGAGGATGATGAGGAGTTTGGAAGAGAGTTCCAAAGAAGCTGGACTGCGCGTAGCAGCCATCATGAAAGAAAATACAGAGGCTGGGTAGTTTATTGACTGAGGAATAACCCACCCACCAAGGGAAGATGATTAAAAAAAAGAAGTAGGTTTTGGATTGGAAAAAAAGGATAGAAAATAGGAGGAGAGTCCCACAAAATTAATAAGTTTAGCTTTAAATACCTTAAAGGTGGTTGCCACCGCAAATCCGTTCTCGGATACCTAAAGTGGATACGAGCTTGGTCGAAGCTGACGGGGACCGCAGCTAAGACTTGGGCAGTTTGCCAGAGAAAGGCTTTAGTGTATTTCCTCCCAAGCATGTATAAAAGTACTATAGGGAAGGGTGATGGTCTGGCCAGACAGATAGTAAAAGCTTTATTGAGAATGAACGAGGTCATAAACCTAGGAAGAGCTAGGAAATCCAGGATCTTGCCTAACTGTAGTATCAGAGAAATGATGAATCCAAAAACAAATATTTAATTTATTTAACAATTCAAAGAAGTTTGAGGAAATTAACAAACGTGTAATATAATTTTGACAAACATAGTTCATTTGAACTTTTTAACAAATGGGGTCGCAGACCTCGCAACATTAAACGTTTGCTCCAGGCAATTGACAATTTACAAGGTTTCAAACCTTACATGTTTCTAAAATCTTTATAAGATTTAAACAAATAAACAATGAAGTAATTAAAGTTTGAACGTGAATTGGAGTACAAAGAGTGCACCTTAAGAAATTCTTGAGAGAATGTTCTAGAGAAAGTGACAACTTCGAAAATAACAATAATAAAAACATGAAAAATAAGATGGAAGTTCCTACAACTTCTTATATTTATACAGAATTAATGTTGGTGGTTAGTAGAAGGTTAAGGAAAGATCATTGGGATATAAGATCAATGTTCATGGCCGTATTTAATGTAAACGGACGATCGCGACGCGGTAGAAACGTGGAGCAAGCACTGGTTATCACTGTAGCCTATGAAGATGGATGCAAAGTTCACTATAGAAACACTAAAGTTTATGGGAAAGAAAGTTATTGCAATTATGGAAATAACTGATTGCACTATATAGGTGAGAGTCTATTTCTTGAAAAAGTTGTGATTTACAATTAAATGCGCCATAGAATGTTCCAACGGGGGAAGAAAGTTCGCTATTGCAGTAATTTAAGGAAGATTCCTCATTTAAACGGCAAGCCTCGCAGATAGAGTACCAGATCTGGAAAGTTCCAGAACGATCTTTATAGAAGAATGGAGTCAAAGTTAATCCAGCGGAGGAACTAGCTTTATAATTTATAGACAGCGGGTATTAGATAATATCCCACGTAGTGAGAGGATTTCTCATTTTGCAAGCATAAGAAATGCTGCTTTTCACCAAGATTGGCTTGATTAGACAAAAGCCCAACATGGAAAATCCCGCGAAGAATGATTACCGCCCCACAAGTAATCTCACGCTGTCTATAAAATAATCAATAAAAGCATGTAGATAAAATTGATGAAGATGAGGTTAAAACCTTTAAAATGGTACTTATCTTGATTTCATGTTGAAGGCGAAGTTCTGTATGACGATAACTACTTTGCCAACATGGCGTAGAAGAGAGTATGCCTCTTGGTTTGAGGAGGCTAGCTCGAGAGGAGCTTTAACTGATCGAGTCAACTGCCGACTGAGAAGTGAGACCTGCTCAACGGAGCACGGAGGGACCAAGGAAGGGGAAAAGAGTGGGGGGTAGGAGACAAAAGGAGAACATATAAGCATTGCCAATGTTACAACAAAAAAATGATCTCTTGCTGAGCTGGTCTTCAAAGAGTTGATAACAGATGATACTAGCGCAGCATGGTGAGTAAAGAAGTAGACGTAGTCCTCTTGGTCAAGGAGAAAATAGCTGGCGATGGTAACAGGATCTGGTGGCCAGATGGAGAAGGAATTCCTCTTGCACGAGGAAGAGTTGAAGAGCTTCAGATATTCGCTGCTATATGACGCTAGGTGGGTCATAGAATATATATCTGGAACAGACTCATAAAAGATATAAGCAACCGGAACACCTAAGAGAAAATAGATCACTGTCGGTGTTTGACAAAGAGGAAGGAAAGAACATGCAAAAGCATTCAAAATTTTAATCTCTCGTACCGTGTATTCCAAGAATGCACCATACTGGGAGGGGTAAACACCAACAGGGAACAAGAAAAACAAGTAAACATTTAAAGGTAATAAGCAATTGCAGAGAAGTAGTCTTGTGATCTGACCATTCGTGGTCAAGACTCTGACTACCCTGACTCTCCCATCTCTTCCAGGGTAACACTCGGTCACTCTACCCGAGATCCAGACTAAGGGGGGAAAAACTTCCCTAACTAAGACCAAGTCCCCCACTTTAATATTGGGACTGGAAAGAAACCACTTCTGCCTCCTTTGCAAGGAAGTTAAATATTCCAAGTTCCACCTCTTCCAAAAAGAATTACGGAGGGCTTCAAGTTTACGCCAAACAATAGGTAGATTAAAATCCCTGTAAGAATTGGGAAGAGGAGGAGGGGCAGAGAGAGAAGTGCGTGTAAGACAGTGACCAGGTGTGAGTGGAAGGAGGTCATCAGGGTCATTAGAAAGCGGAGTTAAAAGGCGAGAATTAACGACATCTTCAATCACAAAATAACTAGAAGCTGAGGGAAATAAAGCACTAGTAAAGATTACGATACGATGCAAAAGAAGAATTGACAAGTTTAAACAAAGCGTCGGGAACCAAGTACATCTATTAAGGATAAGAATATACCAAATAAACAAAGGAACTATGCGAGTAGAAAGCAAGAACGCCATAGGTAACAAACTAGTAGCCATAAACAATGACCTCAAGTTATAATGAGTATCAAAGGGGTTACTCAGAAAAATACTTAAGTCAGCGAGAAATGTGACATAACAAGTATGAATGCAAAAACACATCGAATGTGACGACGAGAAAAAACAAGTTTGTTCATCAATGAACAATAAGATTTCAAAATATGTGAGCAGAGTGCAATACATAAGCGCGTGAGAAATACGCAACGAAGTTTTGAAACAAGGATCGAAGCAATTGTAGAATACGAGCGTGAGTAAGTGAGATACACAGGCAAGCACGGCCTTGACACACATAGTACAGCGAGATAAGGCATATAAATAGCTGAAAGAGTCCTTAACTGGAACAAGTTTATTTTGGGAAGTAGGTGAACGGCTTCTGTACTTGCAGGAGCGACTCACTAGACAATGCTTGGCAATCAGCCAAAGTTGAGATAAGAGAAACTTGCTTTGACCTTTAGCAAGCATACAGGAAATAAACAGTAACTTGACCTTCCTCGGGCTTGTATACAAACAAGTTTGAAAAACAAGCAGTTCGGAATAAACAAACGACACTAGTTGAATCAGCTGTAACTTAAAGCAGATATTCAGGTTAGACGGCATGCAGTCAATCGTAACTTGGACGTGAACAAACAATTTAAAGCTTTATGAAATAGAGTGGGAAATCAATTTCGCATAATTGAGAGGATCACGGAATCCGACAATTTTCGACAGGAAAAAGCTTAATTCTTCCGAGCAAAGAAGACAAGCTGGGACATTGAGAAGAAGGTTATGCATAAGAATAGTTATTCTAGATGTTAGGGAATTCAGATTTTCAAGCGGTTTCAAAAGCGGCTTCCAATTGTGAGGAAGGGGGGAGGAGCCGGCCGTAGCCATCCTTCTAAATAACGAAAGAAGTGAAACATAGCTCACAGCAAAGTGATGGTGACTGATAGCCATGGTTTTACACAAGGGGAAGATAGTTTTCGAGAAAGAGTTTAAGCAATTACCTGCTATAAAAATGGCATAAGAAGGTAGACGAAGTAACACAAAGCAAGGCGAACTTGAATTGCTATCTTGTGCGGGAAGAAGGAAAAACCATTTAAACAACTTACAGAGGTAGTGTAGTTGTTCACGATAAGACATCGTTTCGACAAGTGTTTTTCAAAAATATTGAGATCTGAAACATGAGCGTTCTCTTTTTCAGAAATAGGATTTATGTCAGCCGTAACGAAATGACATTGCGCTTTGGTTTGAACACTGGGATATTGGATTTCACCAGTAATAACCCAACCAAAATCGGTGTCTCTGGCGACCACGGTTGAAGATAACTTGCGTGTTTGTTTGCGAATGCACTTCCAAAAAACATTGGCACTGAAAAGTACATCAATGGGACCTTGAGCATTAAACTGAGGATCAGCTAACCTTAAGTGCGAAGGAATCTTTAAACTGGAAGTATTAATAGCGCTGCTAGGAGTGTCTTTGCCAATACTGGTAAGAATGAGACAGTTTAAATTAAGATTGGTGTTTCTTTGGCAAACGTCTCTGATTTTCAATTTTGAAGACTGCAAGACTTGAGTTTTCAAATTGTCAATGCCGGTCACATTGATAGAAGTAGGCGATGACGAAAGACCTAGTTTTTTAATCAACGATTGCGAAACAAAGTTATGAGTTGAAGCGGAATCGAGAAGACCACGGGTTCTAAACCAATTTCCAAATTTATCTTGGATTTCGAATTGTACAGTGGTCAAAAGGGTTTGCGCACTATGAAAAGTTTCGGCGTTGGTAATGCAGGAAGAAGCATTAGTTTGTTCGGAGCGGCTCTGCAAGGAGCTTGAAGAGGCAGGTACTGATGACCTAGATTTATCGTGAACGTGCAATAAAGAATGATGCGGTTTTTTACAATGAAAACAGAGATTGGGTGACGTGCAGTTTGAAGAAGAATGCTTAGGTGACAAGCAATTGAAACAATGTTTGCTATTGAAGACAAACTTCCTTCGATCTTCGACAGACAATTCTTTAAAAGATTTGCACGAATACAATGTGTGAAGCTTTTTACAGAGCGTGCATTTTAACGATTTGTTGAGCGGCCTGATATGTTCTCTTGCATGATTGAGAGAAGCAGAACGGGTTTGCTTGTTCTCGACAGATGGGGGCTGATGACCCTTTGAAAAAGCAAGGTTTTTCTCAAAAATGTGAGACTGATGATTCGTTTCGACCTTTTCGCACTGAAATGCGAGTGCTGTAAGAACTTGGCATCGGCTGTTAAGAAACGAGATTAAGTGTTCGAAGGAAAATTCTTCCTTGCGAGCGAGTTCGATCTCCCAAGCCTTTAAAGTTGAAAAATCGAATCTTGATGTAGCCAGATGAATGAGTATGGTGTCCCATGTTTGGACAGGCTGCTTAAGTTGGTATAATGCTCTGACATTCAACTGTATAGAGTCCAACAGGTTTCTTAAAGAGGTGACGTCATTAGGTTTGACGGCTGGCAGGCTGAAGAGACAGCGTATGTGGCGAGCTACACTTAAACGTAAATTGCCATATCTCTCTTTAAGGAGATTAAAGGCGATGTGGTAGTTGTCTGCGCTTAAAGGCAGTGACTCCACTAAGGCTAAGGCCTCAGATTCCAAAGATGTACGGAGGAAGTAGAATTTATGAATATCGGGGATCTCGGTATTTTCATGAATTAGGGAGCAGTAAAGTTCATAAAAAGAATACCATTCACCTTCCTTGCCTGAGAAGTGCGGTAGGCTTATCTTAGGAAGTAACGGTTTCGGTTTGTTCTTGTGAACTGAAGCGGGTGCGAACTGGGCCCTAATTGATGACCCTAGTGTCCGGTTCTGAGATATTGCGGATCAGTTGGTGGGCCTTTGCAATCCCTTCAAAGTACAAGGGCTCAACCTCGTCCCGATCCGATTGAAGTTCTGGGCAAGCGGATTCAATCTCGGTTTGAATTTGATCATAATAATCTTAAGACCGTACGTACAACTTAAGGCGATGTGTCAAGATATCTAAATCACACTCGGCGGGATTTAATTTGCTGATGAAATTTCTGAATCTAGTGAGTTGCCCTTTATAGGAAGAACGTCTAGCAATGAGAGTTTCATCTTTTTCAGTAGGAGCCATGACAAAGATAATAAATTGAAATACAACTCACGAAACTGTAGAACCTTGGAGATGCTGTCAAGCTTGCAGCAGCGAATGGGTAGAAAGAACAGGACACACCAAAGGAGACAGGAGCGGCCTCTTTCCCGTTCACAGGCTTTGCGTGATGTAGTTATAGCTGAAAAATCCAAAGCAGATATTAATAATTTGCCAAGTATTGTCAAATGACACTTGACAAACAATAGAAATAAAAAATGGACTCTCCCGGGTTTCGGCACCAAATTTTGGGTAGTTTATTGACTGAGGAATAACCCACCCACCAAGGGAAGATGATTAAAAAAGGAAGTAGGTTTTGGATTGGAAAAAAAGGATAGAAAATAGGAGGAGAGTCCCACAAAATTAATAAGTTTAGCTTTAAATACCTTAAAGGTGGTTGCCACCGCAAATCCGTTCTTGGATACCTAAAGTGGATACGAGCTTGGTCGAAGCTGACGGGGACCGCAGCTAAGACTTGGGCAGTTTGCCAGAGAAAGGCTTTAGTGTATTTCCTCCCAAGCATGTATAAAAGTACTATAGGGAAGGGTGATGGTCTGGCCAGACAGATAGTAAAAGCTTTATTGAGAATGAACGAGGGCATAAACCTAGGAAGAGCTAGGAAAGCCAGGATCTTGCCTAACTGTAGTATCAGAGAAATGATGAATCCAAAAACAAATATTTAATTTATTTAACAATTCAAAGAAGTTTGAGGAAATTAACAAACGTGTAATATAATTTTGACAAACATAGTTCATTTGAACTTTTTAACAAATGGGGTCGCAGACCTCTCAACATTAAACGTTTGCTCCAGGCAATTGACAATTTACAAGGTTTCAAACCTTACATGTTTCTAAAATCTTTATAAGATTTAAACAAATAAACAATGAAGTAATTAAAGTTTGAACGTGAATTGGAGTACAAAGAGTGCACCTTAAGAAATTCTTGAGAGAATGTTCTAGAGAAAGTGACAACTTCGAAAATAACAATAATAAAAACATGAAAAATAAGATAGAAGTTCCTACAACTTCTTATATTTATACAGAATTAATGTTGGTGGTTAGTAGAAGGTTAAGGAAAGGTCATTGGGATATAGGATCAATGTTCATGGCCGTATTTAATGTAAACGGACGATCGCGACGCGGTAGAAACGTGGAGCAAGCACTGGTTATCACTGTAGCCTATAAAGATGGATGCAAAGTTCACTATAGAAACACTAAAGTTTATGAGAAAGAAAGTTATTGCAATTATGGAAATAACTGATTGCACTATATAGGTGAGAGTCTATTTCTTGAAAAAGTTGTGATTTACAATTAAATGCGCCATAGAATGTTCCAACGGGGGAAGAAAGTTCGCTATTGCAGTAATTTAAGGAAGATTCCTCATTTAAACTAGTATTTTCATAAGTGAGTGAAAAATACCTGACGGCAAGCCTCGCAGATAGAGTACCAGATCTGGAAAGTTCCAGAACGATCTTTATAGAAGAATGGAGTCAAAGTTAATCCAGCGGAGGAACTAGCTTTATAATTTATAGACAGCGGGTATTAGATAATATCCCACGTAGTGAGAGGATTTCTCATTTTGCAAGCATAAGAAATGCTGCTTTTCACCAAGATTGGCTTGATTAGACAAAAGCCCAACATGGAAAATCCCGCGAAGAATGATTACCGCCCCACAAGTAATCTCACGCTGTCTATAAAATAATCAATAAAAGCATGTAGATAAAATTGATGAAGATGAGGTTAAAACCTTTAAAATGGTACTTATCTTGATTTCATGTTGAAGGCGAAGTTCTGTATGACGATAACTACTTTGCCAACATGGCGTAGAAGAGAGTATGCCTCTTGGTTTGAGGAGGCTAGCTCGAGAGGAGCTTTAACTGATCGAGTCAACTGCCGACTGAGAAGTGAGACCTGCTCAACGGAGCACGGAGGGACCAAGGAAGGGGAAAAGAGTGGGGGGTAGGAGACAAAAGGAGAACATATAAGCATTGCCAATGTTACAACAAAAAATGATCTCTTGCTGAGCTGGTCTTCAAAGAGTTGATAACAGATGATACTAGCGCAGCATGGTGAGTAAAGAAGTAGACGTAGTCCTCTTGGTCAAGGAGAAAATAGCTGGCGATGGTAACAGGATCTGGTGGCCAGATGGAGAAGGAATTCCTCTTGCACGAGGAAGAGTTGAAGAGCTTCAGATATTCGCTGCTATATGACGCTAGGTGGGTCATAGAATATATATCTGGAACAGACTCATAAAAGATATAAGCAACCGGAACACGTAAGAGAAAATAGATCACTGTCGGTGTTTGACAAAGAGGAAGGATAGAACATGCAAAAGCATTCAAAATTTTAATCTCTCGTACCGTGTATTCCAAGAATGCACCAGAGGCTTTGGAAAAGAAACTTAAAGAAAATTCCGATATGTTAGAAAGCAGGTTAAAAGATAACTTAAAAGATAGTTTAAATAGTAAATTTAATTCTATGGAAAATAAATTTAAAGAGAATTCCGAAATCTTGAAAATGTCACTTGAGGGTAAAATGTCTAAATCATGCGAAAAAAAACCATGAGCTCGAAACTTCATTAGCTACTAACGCAAGTTTAATGGACGATAAATTTCGCGATGCCGATCTAAGATCCCGAAGCTTAGCTGATAGGATAGAAAGTGGTCTTAGGAAAGCTGGTGAAGACATGGTCCACCTAGAAGTCAGAGTGAAGAAAGAGAGCAATGCGATGGTAACTCTAGTTGTTCAACGTTTGACAGACCAATTCAAAGAACTCGTAGTGGGAGAAATAAGAGAAGGTGTGATTAATGAATTACAAACTGAAATTAAAACCACAGTTATCGATGAGATTAAAAACACACTCAAGCTGGAGAACCAAGATGGAGTCAAGGAGATTAGAGAATCATCCCATATTCAAGTAATTTCCAAAGATATTCAAGCGACTCAGAATGACATATCAGATCTGACAGGGTCATTGAAGAGTCACGAGGCTGTTATGAACCAGATATCCACTGATGTCAAGGAGAACTATAAGGAAACAGAAGAAATAAAGAAGGAAACTGAAGAAATTAGAAAAAAGACCGAAGAAAACCATAAGGCAATTGAGGCTATGAAAACCCAAGTCGAGGACGAGAAACAGGCTGACCATCTGTTGAAAATGCCAAGTATAAGAGGAAAAGAACAGATACAGGTAAACATAGGAGCAGCTAGAGGAAATGATAGTCAAAGACAGGATGAGGTCAGGACAGTATTTCAATCCAACCCCATAACTGTATTCAAGAATGTAGAGGATAAGCCTTCTAAATTTTCAGGGCGAGATTCTGTGACACCCGTAGAATTCTTGAGAGAAGCAGGTGATTACCTTAAAGATTCCAAAATCCCTAAGGAAAGACAAATCCGAGTGATAGGGAAATTTTTAGAAGGGCCCGCACTTCTCTGGTTTAGAGCATTCAGGACCACTCTCACCAATTTTGAGGAGTTTTCCCGTGGGTTATTGAAAAAGTTTTGGTCCCCGGAAACCCAACAGCAAGTCAGAGCAGAATTATATTCGAAGAGATTTTCGACGTCACAACCTACTCGATACTCTTCGTACTTTTCTGGACAGCTTTCTAAACTTCAACATTTAGATCCGCCGATGCCAGATAATGAATTAATTACTGCATTAATACGTCAGTTTCCAGCAGAAGGCCAAAGAACTTTGATCGCTGCTGATATTTATAATATGGAGCAATTTGATGAGGTATTGCAGAAACTTGATCACACGAACGCTCAATTCTTCCATCAGAAGGGAGGAAAGAATGGCAACGCTGTTACACTGTTATGGCCGACAGTTATTCCCAAACACCTCGAGAGATTCGAGAGGGGCGAGAAGAGAAAACGTCGAGGGAAGAGCCAGATAAAAGGGAATGGAATCAGAACACTAATAGATACAGTTACAAGCCTTGTGCGAGACTAAAGGGTGGATATCGATATGACAATCGATGGAGAGAGCCAAGGAATAATCAAGGAAGATACCAGGAAAGAAGGTACTATGGTAGAAACAATAACTACAATAACAGAGGGAATGAGAACACTCGTCAGTCCAATGAAGAGTTCAATAAGGAGACGAGGAAGAACTTGGAAGAAAGACACCAAGAAAACTCGCAGTTCTTGGAAGAGAAGTCCAATGAACCAGGTCCATCGGGAACACAGCAATCCCGGGGGAATGAAAAAAACTTCGAATTCACAGTAGGAGATAGAATTTTAAACATTTTCACTTCCAGGATTATTAAATGGCAAACAGAGGATGATGACTTAATTCAACATAATGACGAACGGAAAGAAATGGGTACAAGAATTAAACTGCCAATCATATCATGCGAAGTATTCGGCATGCCTGTCGATACTTTAATTGATACTGGGGCTATGCTTTGTCTTGTGAGCGAGAAGCTTTATATTCTGTGGAAGCTCAAAGAGAATTTAGAAGAGATTCCAGTATCAGGAATTAAAATCATGGAATTAAACCAACAAGATTATGGGATCGAATCATCTCTATTCCACCCGAGATTGAACCTAGTCGTCAGAGGAGGGAGACTCTAGCTTTAGACAAGTTGAGGAGCCAAGCTGAGAAAAGAGAGCGCAGAGTGAGAGGAAAGCGTTTTCGCAGACCCTTGCGCGTAGGAACTCTTGTTTCAGTAAAAAAAAAACTACACCCTCCGACGTGCAAAATCGAGTGTACTCGAAGTTTGCAAGCTTTTACGATGGACCCTATCGTGTTGTGGAAGTAAACAACAATGGAGGCTATAAAATCGCCAATACACGAACTGGTAACATCGTGGGAATTTATAATGCAGCGAATTTGAAGATTTATTATTCAAGAACCAGATGATTTAATGTGTAGGTAGCAAAAATAAAAAAAATCAATTTTTATTTTTTGCTAGGTGTGGGGTGGATGTGCCCAATTCTAGGAATGGGTATTCCAAGATTCAGACACCTAGGTATCAAGGGAAAGGCTACAGCCGCTTTTGAAAGTTGAGATATTTGAATATCGCGCTCCTTTCCTTCTAGATTGAAATGGAAACTTTATGCAGCCAAGAAGAGGTTAAGTGACGTGGCAAATAGTAGCAGAGGTCGAGACTATTTGGTGATTAAATAGTTAGCCATGGAGTAGAGACTTGATACTTGGATCACATTACTGGCACGGCCAAATGAAAGAGGATGCACTTAGTCTCAAGTGAATCAGACCAGAGACACCGGAGATATGAGGATTTACAGATTTTAGCGTGATCCAGCGTGGAGCCGACCGTTTTGTATAAAAGCCGCTCGGCCCAAGCATAAGCAGCTCACTTCAAACCAAGCTCTTGTAGGACAAGGTGCTGCTGCTACGTCGAGCCAAGGCACATGGTTGCTGAATCTACGCAGAAGATATCTTTGAATTGTGATAGTCACAAAAGTGCTACGATACGTGGGGAACGTAGTAAGTTTCCGGTAGAGGGAATCACTAAGGTGATTGTTATTTTCTACGGACATTGGCGAAACACTTTGTTTCTATATGGACATATGCTAGACTTTGTCTAGATATTATTCTGTCACAGTCCAGTAACAATAATTCAATACTTGCATGTTTTAATCCAACTTGTCAGTTTCACAAATTGTAACTTAATAACCACTCAGATCTTTCAGTATATTGAAGGCCAGTCTATCACGGTGCTGTTCATTAGCCGACAAAAGGAAACTATATGTTGCTTCGCGCATGATAGATGGTGTGAAGTCATGCCCAGGGAACGATCTTCAGAACAACCGTTGATTTTTTTAGACTATCAGTGTTTTCCTGTACTGAAAAGATTACCGTGAGTTATGTTACAACTGACGCTTTTGAGAAGAGATCATTTGGATCTGACCCCATTTAAGCAAACTGCTATGGATTTAATTGAAGTCAATATTAAAATGGATCAGCAGTTACTTCGAACTTCAAGAAATATTTCCACTATGTCGTGCTAGACAGATTGTGGGTATATAATGGCGGCCGATACAAGGATTAGACGTGCGTGTCCAGTAGGGCATGTATCTGGATAAATCTGGTACAGACCA
Source organism: Meconema thalassinum (assembly GCA_946902985.2). NCBI lineage: Eukaryota > Metazoa > Arthropoda > Insecta > Orthoptera > Tettigoniidae > Meconema > Meconema thalassinum. The sequence goes on along the minus strand of OX336392.1, from coordinate 477,320,280 downwards.
GGTTCACTACGCTTCAAGACCAACGAGAAATGTAAGCCACATTTGACTTTTATATTATGCCTAGTTAATTGGAACAAACTCGTTTTCTGCAGATGACCAACACATTTATTTTTCTTCGTATTTAAATCTTGCATTGATTTACGCAAGACACATTAGGGTTATTCTGAGTATTTTCAGCACTCAGAACAGTTTAGGATCGATGACCGAGCATACCGAGCATTTATTTGAATGTTCATTTTATTTGAGAATCACGGTAATCAGCCGATATAACTGTAGAAGTTAATATTTATTTTTGTGGAGGAATGGATATTTTATCCATATTCGAAGAGTCGAACATGTGGTTTTTCACATAAGGAAATAATAATTAAACATATTTAAGGAAATAATAACAATAATAATCCAATAATAATAAGAGTAATTTTCATAATTTTTCTAAATAATTCTTGGATCTTACATTTTCTAATAATCACATTCATTGAGAGAGAGCTTAAGGATTAGTTTAATCATTCCTAGTTTGGAACAGGTGATTTTCCGAAAGCTAGTGGATAGCACAAGCCCGTATTCCACCAACATTATAGTTCTGGTTGAACAGTTAATATTTGCATTGAGCAAAGTATATTTTTCAGATAACACGGAAGGGCATGAAACAGGAAGCCAATGATATTTGTATCAATTAGGATTTTTTTGTGTTTATATAAAATCATGACGTAGGCACACATTCGAAAGTGAAATAGAGAATATCACAAGCGTGGTAACTTCACGGTTTGAACTGAATGGTAAAATAAAATAAACTTGTAAGTTTATAGATCTTCCAGTTCTGATAGCAAGCAGAGGCTTGATTTATTGTATAAATTTTTGGAAGAAAATTTATGTGCGTAGAGTAGTTGAAATGCCATTCCCAGGTGCGCATGTTTAAGTCGCAGGAATGAGGAGTTTTTTTTAGCATCAATCAAATAGCAGGTTCGATGGCTCAGGTTTATAGGAGGAGTATTGGAACCACACATTTCGTCGAATGAATGACCAAACCATCAGTATTTATTTCAAACTTGTTTACGTATTCCATTAATACTTTGGATTTGCTAGAACCCGGTTTTGTCATGATAAAATTTTATTCTTTTTCAGAGAAAGACCTTTGCCGTTGTTGTTGGGATATTGTGTTCTTACACAAATAATTGAATGGGCCACTGCCAATTGAAAAAATAATTCTGTATCCACGAATTACTTAAAGGATGATTTCAAACCTATTGTCATGAACTAAATGAATTTATTATAAAGCTACAATTCTTATTTCCGCATTCTGTTCACGAATTGCAAGTTGTGAAAGTTACTAAAATAGCAACAAATATAAATATTTTTCTTAATAATAATTCCAAGTGGAAAATCGAATAGTTGAATGGTTCAACAATTTTTTTTGATCCAGTTGATGATTCAGAAATCATATTTCTTTGGAATTTGAAGTTCATAATCGAGTCACTTCTCGAAATGTTTAATTTTGGAAGAACAATAAATTTTGTTGTGCTTCGCACAGTTCTTCGATGCTAAGCTCAAGGGTCAAATACTTTTCAGATGTTGTTATTAATATGTGTACATAATTAGTGTTGGGTCAAAGATAATAATTTTGACAATATTTTTGAAACTGGAAAAATAAGTGGAAGTTAAAAATTCTATAAACAATTATAAACAGCGAGAATTTCTACGAGTGTTAATATCATGTTAGAAATTCAACCAGTGAACTACAATATTTCCAGTAAAGACAATTTAATTTGAACTGGATTTCATCGTAAATAATTGATATAATTTTGGAACACAGTCTACAGGACTGATAATCAGACTTGTGTCTCCAAAGACAATTGTTCAATGTGTTGGAAAATTTCTGTACATTTTGTAAATAGTAGTGTGTGCCGTCGCACTGGAATGATGTTACCTTGAGCATCATTTTGCAGTCAATTTTAAAATTTAGAATAACATGAGATAATTTTACATGTTGTGTTATGCCCAGTTGAATCTCCTTCTATCCTTATTGTTGCATTGAGCCAAAAATCAGTAAAGCATTTTTTATTTGATGTTGTTTTTTGCGATTAGCTTTAACCCAACTGGCGCCCCGGGATATTTTGACTCTCGTGCTGACTGATTCTTGGTAAAATGCATATGTGGTCGTGCGGACTCCGGTGTAAACGGGCACAATATGGGAAAATCACTTCTCACAAGTACTGAACCTAACTCAGTCACAAGCGGCGTATAACGCAACATATCACACAAGCGTAGAATTGGGCACACCCATCACATCGGAAGATGTAATTGCGACAATCAGCAAGACGAAAAACAAGAAAGCGACAGGCCCAGACTGCATCTCCAATGAGATCCTGAAAGACTCAGCTGAAATTCTAAGTGAACTATGGTCAGATCTGTTTAACAGATGCCTAGCAACAGGGGAAATACCCGACGAATTGAGAAAATCCATAATTAAGGTTCTACACAAGGGCAAAGGAGAAGACAACGACCCTAACTCATACCGAGGAATCGCTCTAGAGAACAATATATTCAAAGTATTTTCAAACATTCTGCTCAAAAGGCTCACCCCGACAGTCGATCAACTGATTCCCGATCAACAATTCAGGTTCAGGAAAGGAAGGTTCACCCTTCAAGCTATCAACAATCTACTGAATGACATAGAACAAGCGCTTAGATACCCTAAAGGAATTTTCCATGCAATATTTGTCGACTTCTCGAAGGCCTTCGACCTACTAAACAGATCAAAGCTCATTATAAAACTGGAGCAAATGATGGGTGAAAAATCCGAAATCTCGTATATGATAAAAAACATCCTGGCTTTCAACAAAGTAGAGATAAATGATGGGATATCAACCTTAAGAGAGATCACCCAAACTAACGGAGTACTACAAGGCAACCCACTGAGTCCCACTCTGTTCAACGTCGCGACAGCGGATGTTATACGGACTATTGAAAACACAAAATCAGTATCTCTTTACCTGTACGCAGATGACATGGTTCTGGGGTCTACAAACAGACAGGAGCTACAGAAAGTGCTCAACAACTTGCAAGACTGGGCGGAGGAAAACGAGCTCAGTATAAATGAAAAGAAGACAGTGCATATGGCCTTCCGAAAAGGAGGAAAACTAGCCGCCGAAAACAAAATGATCCTGGGAGAGACTGAACTTGAGACAGTCAATTCCTACAAATACCTCGGCCTCACCCTACAAACAACGTGCCAATCCTTTAGACTACATATAAAGGAACGAGAAGCAGCAGCCATTAAAGGAATGTACGATTTGAACAATATTACCAAACTATCTCTACAAACAGCAATGATTCTCTTCCACGCGAAAATAACCCCCGTCATTACATATGGTCTAGAACTGATATGGGAAAGGCTATCCATGACAGACCTAATCACAATTGAAAAAGTAAAGGCTTCTTTCCTGAAAAGGGTGCTAGGAATTGCAAGAACGTCCCAGTCCAGGCTGGCATATGTCCTAACAAAAGAAACATACTACATTGAAGATCTCAGATTAAGACTACAACTGCCATCTACTAAGTATATGAATAAACTCCTCGAGATAAGACATCAGAAGCAGAACGAAATCCCGCTTGAATTCTACGCAACAGAAGCAATGGTGGACAAATGATGGACAAACTAGAACCAGGAGATGAGACATGTGGTAACAAGACTCGCCATCCACGGTTTCCACCACAAGATCTGTAAAAATGTAAAATACCATGAACCGAATGAAGAATGCATATGTTCTCTGTGCAATAACACCTGCGACAAATACCACATCACATCATGCAGCAAACGGACAAAGATCATAGTTGAATACAGTAAAGATTAATCTACCTGTAATAATTATTTGTAAGCACACCTTATAACTGTCCATTATGGCCACTTGGCTGCAATAAATATTTATTAAAAAAAACATGTTCCCAGCATTTCACCTTTTCGACACCTACATTCCCGTAAAGAGCACAACGAGACGAAAAAAACGAATCCAAGCACGCCCTCCTAGCATTACTCCTTCCTTCCCAAGGTCGCCAGGGGCTCACAACTCCCTAAGTGCCACAGAACCGCTATTACAGCACTACTGTCAAGTTTTTATCCTAGAGTCTTGAAATTTATTTTGAGGGTAGAAGGGCTAGGGACCATTGATTTACGTCAAATAAACTTTTTTGTAGAATTTGCAGTTTCCAAAATATAGGAATTTCAAAATTGGACTGTTTTCAAAAAACATCAAAAATAAAAAAGTTTTATTGCAGAAAATAAAGGATATAGAGACCTTTCGTTTGAACCATGGCACAACGTACTACCATGTTTGGTTTTCAAACTATCACCTATTTTCGAAAACAAGAATTTTCAAAATAAATTGAAAAATATAATACGTGGTCCATAGCAAAGCCCCAGTCAGCTCGAGTCCAACGACACCTCATTCGTGAATCTCCGACCACGTGTTCGGGAGTTATCGGCTCGCATTGGGAGTAATGGGGGGGGGGGGGGGGGGAGAAGCGCCACTACACCCCTACTCTCGCTCCACACCTGTGTCTCACTTCTTCACTCCCCGCCCCTCTCCTCTTCTCCTGATAACGTTTCACATTCCACTAGCCAGCTCCCAGACAGGCCCCGAGCAGATTTATCTGTTGTTGCTCTGCCTTGCAGCCAGATATTGCCAAGTTCTTGTTGTTGACTATAAAAGCATCGCTTTCATTCGCATCATACAATTATCATTTGTCAATTCACTCATTACTAACACGTTAAGCATCTCTTTCAGAGACATCTTAGTACGCTTCACACATTTTTTTTAAAATATTAGCGTTCATCCGTCCGCCATAACAAATATCGAAAAACGAACCGTCGTACACCGCCCCACCGTCCTGCCAAAATATCCATTGTTCTATTGGGATACCTCCACCATAGTTGGTGACAGGCTCGTTTTCACACATGCCAGTGGTACCGTCTGTCTTGGCAACCACGCTTCATTTAAAATTTAAAAAACAGGTAAACATTTTCATCACTCCGTGTCCTCGTACAAATGTCTGGTTCGCGAGATATAACAAAAAGTCTAAAATCACGTTTTACCTCAAAAATGGTTTTCCTCCTACTCGACACAGGCATCATCGTCAATAGGGCAACACGGCCAAAAAAATGAATCCATGAATGAATCGTTCTAGCCTTATGGGTTCGTGAGATATCAGCAAAAATCACAAAAAACACGTTTTACCCCAAATTCGAGTTTCCAATTTTTTAAAAAGAATATAATGAGTGGTCCATAGCAAAGACCCCGTCAGCTCGAGTCCAACCAGACCTCATTCGTAAAATTCCGACCATGTTCCGAGAGATATCGACTCGCATTGTGAGTATTAAGGGGGGTTAAACTCCTATTGCTCCCCTACTAGTTTATTTTTTGTCCTAGAGACCTGGGACTTGGTTTATTGGTAGATGGGGTAAGGACCTTTGATTTGCGTTAAACAAACATTTTTGTAAAATTCCTAGTTTCTAAAATATAAGAATTTCAAAATTGGACTGTTTTTTTTTTAAATGTTAACATATGAAGTTTTGTTCTAACAATAAAAGACATAGAGACCGTTCGTTTAAGCCATTGTATAACGTTGTATCATCATTGGTTTTGGGAATATCGTCTATTTTCACAAAAAAGTTTTTTTTAATATAACCAGTGGTTCATAGCAAAGGGAACGTCACCTCAAGTCCAGCGACACCTCATTCATCAAAATCCGACCATGGGTTCGCCAGATATCGGCTTAGAGGCTAATACGAGGAGGGATCAAAAAGTTGTGGGTTAGAACTGTCCTTACTAACCTACTAATATGGTTTGCCAACCTAACGAAGTTACATTACTGCAAGGAAAATCCTATCAGTGTTGTGCATACGTACCAGTAACGCATGGAGGTTAGGTTTTGTGGTGCAGGGAATGGACGATCGCAAATATTACGTATATATTACTGATTTAATTTACGATGGCTACGTTGGTTAATTATTCCTGTTCATTGACAGAAGTAGACTTGCTATTATTTTTGTTTCACCAACTGTATGGGAACGTTTCTCATGGAGTTCATTCAAAGGCATGAATAACCTCAGATAATAAATTATGATTAGGTTTTTATAATAATTACAAATCGTTCGGAAAGAAGAAAAGAATGTGCAAATTTCAAACATCAAATGATTGACAAAGAGGGAGGAAGGAGGGTTAGTCGATTCCAATGAAAGCCCCCGCACATGATTAAAGGAAATAACACTAGTCAAAAAAGGACACCATCCAGTAAAAATCATCATGGGCTGTAACAGCCCCTCATGTCATCCTCACCTGGAGTGAGAAATGGTTATTTCGCACTCTGTGCCAGTAGTTAACATAATATTGGCTTACTATCAACATTGACTATTCCCAAACGCATTTATAAGCTAATCCATTGGAAACGTAATTGCCAGTTGTAAGTTTGAAACTTCATAATGTTTACACCTGGTGCTGCATGAGGTTATATTGGTGTGGCTGTATCCCCATTTCATGCTAGCGTACAAGCACTGATAAAACAGCAGTGCAACACTCATTTCTCAAATTTTAGGCCTATGCTCCCTACATATTAAATATAAACCAACTTATCAGAGCTCATAGAGACTAAAAGCCCACTCAGACACTCAATTTTCTGGTAGGTCTATAATAACATTTCTTACAACTCTTTATGTCTAATTCAAATACAGAAGAAAAGAACCATGTTAAAGTCAATCTATACCGGTACCGTATTGGTAAAAATTAAGTATGGACATACAGTTAACAGTAAAGATTTGTCTTAAACATGCTAGTAAATCTACAGACTTCTCTCTCTCTCTCGCCATTAAGCAGCCTCAATTGTTAACTTATTGCTCAGCGATTCGATACCACAACCTTGTGCACAGCACTATGCAGCCAGTCAAGAACAAATGGAAGGGTAAGGCAAGAATGAAAGGATATAATTCATTATAATTAAAATCTTTTATTACAGAAGCATACAAAAGTGTGATAGAAAAATGAATAAAATTGAGATTTCATTTAAGGGTGTCATTTGGCAGAGTTTTCATATCATAGAGAGACACCATCGATACAATTCATGGATGTCTGCTACTCTTGTTCCCCTGTGAAAGGCATAATATGGATAATTAGTACAGTATCTGAAACAGCAGGAAAGTAAATAGGTACGGGATGAGAATCGACATGGGTATAAAGTTAACTTTGATGTGGCAACATGATACAAAATATCAGACTAGACTATATCACAAATTAACAAAAAATACATGTATTTCCAAAATGTATGATGTTAAGCGCCGGGCCCGTGGTGTTGGGGTAGGGCACCTGCCTCTCACCCGGAGGCCCCGGGTTCGATTTCCGGCTCCGTCAGAGATTTTAGAAACTGGAACGAGGTGCACTCAGCCTCGCGAGGCAGAGCATCGGTCACGAAAACGAAGATTAACGGCCGAGGGGACCCGATGCACTGACCACGCGTCACCTCAATATCTGCAGGCCAAATGGCTGAGCAGAGGTCGCTTGGTAAGCCTAGGCCCTTCATGGGCTGTAGTGCCAGGGGTTATTATTATTTATGATGTTAAGCATCTCTCCTGAAGAAAAATTAAGAGGCCATACAACAAAAGCCTCCGACTGGAGCTTCATTGGAAGGTCACAGACACCTGTAGAGTAAATACTTTTTGCTGTCCTCATGGGTGACCAACCCACTTTCCACAACTCTGTGATGCGAGGCTGGCTTTTATTTGTCTTCGGTGTGATAACGTGTCACCTTGCTATCACAATATATCTATCTTTCACTTACACTGTGTACTCGATCAGTTCACTTAGAGTTAAGAAGCTTCAAATTGGCTAGCAGGCAGTTGGGCTGGCGAGTCATGGGTTAGGTTAGGCTAGATCAGCACAGTTCACAATAAAATTTGATAAAAGTGCATATCCCAACTGGGTATTTCTCGGAATATACGTTTAGTTAGAGTTAGCATTCGCTGCTCATTGCTTTTCCTTTTTCATTCGTTTCTTTTATTTCCCTCCGCAGACACCAACAAGGATTCATTTTTTGTATTCCCTTTTTTTAATGTATACTTAAATTTATGTAAGTTTGTTTCAGTTATTTACCCTCTGGATTTCAACCCCAGCTCACTATGCGGCAACCTATCGAAGTTTTGGATTCTGCAATCTCAAGAATGTCTTCAAACCGCTCAAGCAGAGGTCGTCGTTATCTTTATCGTTATCTGCAATCTCCTTGAAGACTCTACGAAGAAAATTATATTCTGTAAATTGTTTTTATTTTTCAAATGTTTCCCACTCTGTTTTTTGTTCCTTTGTCTTCCCCTTCCCCTCCCCCCCCCCCTCCCCCTCCACTTCGTCTTCTGACTCTTCGTGTGCGGAAATCACTCGCTCACTTCAAGTCTAGCCGGTAGAGTGTAGAGTTTAATCCTCTCTTAGAGGCTCGCCCCCTCTCCAAATGAGGTGATTTAAAATCGACGCCATGTTGTGAAGTTTTGTCTAACGGCAGCAAGGATACGCCAGCCTTCCTACACCATGAGAAGATAAGTACACATCTTAAGTTATTTTAACCATCTTTTAAAAGGATTTTAATCGACATTTTAATGCTTTTAATGAAAGTTATAGGGAGTGTTGGGATTTTCACTAAATTGTGTAATAACTGCCCCCCCCCCCCCGAGGGAATTGCAATTCTTATCCAACAAGGCTCGCTACTAAATTCATCAAATATAGCATTTCTTGTTCTGAATATGGGAATACCTTCCCTACATCGAGGGATTTAGGTCAAATTCATAGTTGTCTAAAACTTAACTTGTCTGCCTTCGTGGGATTTCTACTCGCTCCTTTAAACTGTCACTGCAGCTCTGGAAATTTCCATTCACAATAGACTCTAAATCGTGAAGAACTATACTCAACATCGTCAAAATTACTGTGAACTTTAACTTAAATGGAACTATTAATTGCAACCTAAACTCTATAACGCAAGAAACATATTAAAGTGCATCTCCACAAACTGCAATAGGAACGTTTTTCTCACGGTATACAAACGTTCAGTGCTACCAAGTGAATGTATGGCTACTTCCGCGTCGCGATTCGCTCGTTTCAATAAAATTGGCCAGGACACTAATCCTATATTTCCTATACTCCTAATTTCCTTTGCTAACAATTTAGAGTATACATTTAAACTAGTTACTTTTTCCAACGAGGCCTCGCCTAAAATTAGGCGCCCTCCCATTTTTCTAAACTTAACATTTATTCACTCTCTAAAAGTATGTGGTTATAACCCACATTTTAATACTTATTTTTTCCTGTTTCAACCAGAAAGTTGGAATTCTCTAATTGTTAAACGTTTATCTAATTTGTGCAATACAGGCTTCACAAAAGGTGACCTGTCCCATGAGAACTTGGTCGTAATCCACTTATTAATCTTTTTTTTTCTTATCCTGGTTTGCCCAGGAGTAACGAAATATTAAACCGAATTGTAAGTCCTTTATTATTATCATTATATGCACAGTTCGAAAACCCTTGTGAGGATTTTAGTGCTCAAATAGGTCAGAGACCTTAAATTCCTTCAAAACCAAAAATTTGTTCTTTATCTCAAAATAGATCTGAGATCTAAATTGTTATTGCTGTTCAACTTAATCACGTTGTTAAATATATAAATTCTTTATTATTTGTTTTCTACTTCTATTGCTAGAAGAACTGTTAGGCAGGACCTTCTCTTCCCTAATTTTCTCCTGAATTATTCTATATTCAAAGAAAAAGGCAAATCACCGAATGAAAAGTTTATTAAAACCTCAATCACTTGTTGCGTTTAGAGCAATACGTCTATTAACAACACTTATAATTTTCTTTGAGCTATCACAGCTAATTCTAGTAAATCATTAAGGCAAGTATAGCTCGCTCAGCAAGCTTCCTACTTGTAGAAATTTTCTCTATGACTTATGATTTACTGTTTAAAATTTTGTTTTTTTTCAAGTTTGGTTTGGGTTTTCATCCTTTCTAAACTTTTAGTCGGCATCCTGCAGGGTAGGAGTTTAGCCTTCTTTAAACGCAACAATTGGTTCTCTAACGATTTCTACTAGTAATAACAAAAACTTTATTAAAAGCCCAAAAGGTGCTTTATTTCTGCCCATTCTGGGGGCATTCGGATTATCTGTTGGGGATCCAACAGTGTCTGGTATTAAAAATATTCCGGCTAATTAAAATATTTCTAGCATTTCAGAATGCTTCAGAAAATCTCACCCTTTTGAAGGGAAAGTACATAAATCATTCTCATCTGGCATACCTTTACTCGCCAGCGCACCACCTATCCCCCATAGTACTGAAAATCCCGCTAGGGAGGGAAAGAGCACTTAGCGATAGCCTGCCGGTAACCTTAGCTCACGCCGCTCTCTTCGATAACGGTACTCGAGCTCCCGCTTGTTTAAGTTACTTCACGGGCTTTGCGCAGTATAATTATCCTTTATATCACTATTTCTTTATTATTATGACTTGGATTCTCTTCCTCTTTGCCTAAGATCGTCTCCCCTCCTAAACCCTTCTCCTTTTCTTTTTAATCATCTTCCCTCAGGTAGTGTCTGAGCTCAGGCTTAACCTAATACCAACCTATAATTAACGTACAGGCTATATAGGCCAAGTACGTACTCCATTGCATATTTTTCCAAGCAAGCAACAATTTCAAAAACAATGTTCATATGCAAAATTCTTTGTGTTAACAAACCTAACCTGGGGGATTATGCCCCAAACCCCTTGCTTGTAGTACAAGCTTTATTTTACATCCAGCCAGTGGTCAAACCCAATAGTGCGCAATGGTTTTGGTCATAAAGTCGTATAACCTAGTAGCAGCCAATGGTTTAATCTTCGCATGGCTTTAGAGACGTGCAGTGCAACCTTTTGATTAAATTATCAACTAAACGTAGCATTCGTAACTTGCCACTAAACCTTGTACACTACTGACTACCTGACCACGTAATCGCATGTAACTTTACACTGTTTGAAGCCCACACCAACTCTACAAACAAGAGGTCATTGCTTTATAATAAACCCACGATCCATGATGGTTACGACGATTCGACCAATTAATGACATAGGGAATATTACCCTCCTCTTTAAGGCAAAGGTTGACTTATGGTCTCGATCTCATAGGAGAGTAACTTTCCCATAAACAACTGGAGGACTTAGAGCTAATCATAGCTCGCTACCTCAAGAGTATCTTGGGTGGTTTAAAGACAGCGAGATCGTGTTTGGCATATCAGTTGATGAGGGAAACATACCTCATTGAGGGCCTCTGGGAAGCTTCTGCAAGATCGAACAGTTAAGAAAATGTATATTTGGGATAGAGGCTATGATGGACAGACACGGGGCCATGGAGAGCGGCGACGGGCCCTGGGGCTGGAATCTCCCGGGCCCCCAAGACCCAAAAATTAATCAACAGGAAGTTCAGTCCACTGAACTGTGTGTTAAATAGGTGGAAAGGGTATACTGTACACTGTGCAGTACTACGGCCTCTGTGACATATGACGTCATCTCTTTTCATAATGAGAACATGATTTTTACACAAAGTCAAGACGTATTTTAAAATACGTTTTACATATAGGGTTTCTATGTTGACATTCTTAAAATTTGCTGCCCTAGAAGAATCACGCCCTTGAGTCTAAGCCTAAACACTGATAAGTGTTTTGGTTGAACGGCGGTCACACATCATTGTACATTAAACAAAACTAAATTTATTTTCATAATTAACCCCAGGTATACTCATACGTAAGTCAAGTTATTTATTATGTGCTATCAGTAGATTGCAGCTGATCAGTGATTGTTTTCACAAAATAAGAAAATGTGAATTTGAACTATGTTTTGTAATTTGCAGTCAGTGGACTTCTTATAATTTAATATTGCTTTGCAGTAAGCAAACCTAGAGCCAGGTTCTCCTAAAACTCCCCAATCCTATCTATGACTGGTGACCATCGGGGGAGGATTTAAGCCAAGATAATGGGGGAGTGGACACACCGGGGATCTGGGAGTATGGAATATCACCAAGCTCAGAGTGGGGTCCGGGGGTCCTCCTTACGAAAATTTTGCAAACATTAGGTCCAAATTATTGAGTTATAGGTAGGGTTACCATCCGTCCGGATTTCGTCCGGACAGTCCGGATTTTAAACATGTGTCCGGTTTGGCGTCCGGATTTAAAAATTGTCCGGAAACCGAATACGTGGCAAATATTTGGGGAAATTTTACTTCACACCGCATATAGGTTGGTCACATTGAGCACCAGGACTGCTCAGGCGGCTGCACCTGTTCTGTGTGCCGCTCCTGTCGCCATTTTATTTGGAAGGAGTGCGCTCAGTCAGTTTAGTGCTACTGTTTTGTTTGCTGGACTGCGTCCATTTCTAGACGTTTTATGCTATTAGTTTTCAGTATCAGTAGTTTTTAAGTACATAACAACAAAGTAGTGTTATAAATTGGGAAAATGCCGAAGCGTGTGTTTTTAACGACAAACTTAAAGAAGAATATAAGTTTCTGAGACAGTGCCAAAATAGCAATGATCGCGTGAGGTGTACGGTGTGCAATTCAGAATTTTCGGTGGAACATCGTGGACGCTATGATATAGAAAATAATTTGCAGACTGAAAGACATAAGAAGGCGAATCAAGCAGCGTCCTCGGCAAGTATTAAAACATTTTAAAAAAATACTGATGCCACTGATGCTGAGCTGCAATGTTCAGCAAAAGAAGCTACTTTTGCCTACCATACTGCAATGCATGGACTTAGTTTCAAAACGTCTGATTGCAATGCCAAACTGATTAAAAAGCTTTTTGAACCGAAATTCTCGAGAGCTCTTACTAAGACCGAAGCCATCATTGTAAAGGTAATATCCCCTTACATATTTGACAAACTTCTCAAAGATCTGAAGGATGCAAATTCCATTACACTAACAGTTCAAACAGAAAAGAGGTTAAATTGACTCCTGTTTGTGTTCGTTATTTTAACCAAAATGAAGGTGTTAACGTGAAGCTGTTATTTTTTGATGAACTTCCAGGTGAAACCTCTGATATCTTAGTAGAACATGTTTTAAAATGCATCAAAAAGTTCTCAATTGACTCCAAGGTCGTATGCCTATGCGCTGACAACACCAATACCAACTTTGGTGGTGTTAAAAGGCAGAGCCAAGGAAATGTATTTCGCAAACTTCAAAATGCCCTCTCAAGGCCAATTCTTGGCATTGGCTGTTCGGCGCACATTCTGGATAACGCAGTGCAGCATGCCTGTGATGCTCTACATGTGGACGTCGAGGCAATCGTTGTGAAAGTGTACAAATACTTCTTCCAATATACTGTCAGAGTGACTGCATTGAAATAATTTTGTGAATATGTAGAAGTAGAGTACAACATGATCCTTTCCCACGGCAATACGAGATTTTTAAGCTTGATGCTAGCAGTAGAAAGAATATTGGTTTTGTTTGAGCCCTTGAAAGCATATTTCTCATCACTTAACAACTGACCTGCAACAATTCAATCATTTTTTGAAGACCCAGTCAATGAACTGCTTTTAACATTTGTTCACGGATGTCTGCAAATGTTTCAACTATCAATATTGAAAGTCGAGTCTGATCAAATATCAGCTACAGAAGCGGCGCAAGTATATGAACAATTACTTGAGAAACTGGAAGAAAGGAAGGCTGACAATTACATACCATTTGCAGCTAAACAATTACTAAGTAAATTGAAAACTGAAGAAGCTATTAATGACAGCAAGGAAGAAGAGTTTTTAAAATGTGCCGAAGGTTTTTATCAAACTGGCATTAGCTACTCGAAACTTTGGGAAAGCAGCTTTGACAAAGCTAAACACTTCAAGTGGTTGACACTACAACATGTCCCTTGTTGGGATGAAATGGAAGACAGTGCTCTGACAGTAGTCAGTGTCATACCAGATTCAATAAATGTGGATGAGTTATTTGATGAACGTTCGGCACTTATTCAAGTTTTGAAGAATCTGAGACCCGAATGGGACGCCCTGCCAAAAGAAGAAACCCCTAAAACTCATGAAAATTGGAGACAATTGTTTGAAGTATTTTCCAAGAGCAATGTGTCCTTTGCGAATATTTACAAACTTGTAGAATTCGCCATGTGTCTGTCTGGAACTTCAGCTCCAGCTGAGCGATATTTTTCAATGGTGGGAGCAATATGGACAGCTGAACGAGGACGATTATCTCTTGCAGTTGTCAGGGACCTGCTAGTTATCAAGGCAAATAGTGATATGACATGCTCAGAGTTCCACGACCAAATAAAAAATAACAAGCCATTTCTGAAGAAAGTCAGCTCTAATGAAAAATACGATGCAAGGAAAATTGAGGAACCTGCCCCTGGACCCAGCACAGATTAATCTAAGACGAGGAAAAATTGTTCAAGGGATCAGTATGATATATGATGAACACTGATTGATGTTTTTGTATATTCTTATGTAATTATGTTATGTAATTGTAAAGGGATTGTAAACCTATAAAATCAAGTTCAGTTCATTTCATTTTGTTCGTCCATACCCCCCAGACCCCCCGGAAGATCCGACGTCCGGATTTGGCCTAAAAATATTATGGTAACCCTAGTTATAGGCCATTTGAGTGATTATTTTTGTGATATTTTGGAGAAAAATGTGGGTGACCATTGACATTTAGTGGCTATAGAAAAGACTCTCCGTTATTGAAGTAAAAGCTCTCGCACCTTCAAGTAAAACCCCACGGTGTAGCACACCAATGGCCGTGATCGGGGTCGACAGCAAGTCTGCCGATCAGAGGTTCGAATACCGGTGCTGACAGCGGCTATCCTGATTGTGGGTTTTCACACTCCCTCCAGACAAATGCCGGGATAGTACCTTATTTCAAGTCCAGGGACACCTACCCTACTCTTAATCATAATAATTACAGTAACAGTCGTGACGGGCAACGCATTCCCACTTTTCCCAGTCGGCAACTAAGAATACGGTATCCGATTGATCATGTCACAGAGGCCATAGCACAGCACTGTGTATACCCTGTTTTTCGTCCAGCAGTGGGTGGTTTCAGAGGGTCTAAGTTTCTACTCTCCAAGACAAATAGTTACAACCATGTTGCCAGGGGTGGTTCGAGTGGGGGGGTTGGGGGGGTGTCTCACCCCCCTCAGGTATTTTCTCAGTCGGCAAATACATTAGTCGGCAGTCGGCAAATCCTGAAGAAGTTGAAACATTTCCCAAAACAGCATTTAAAAAAGCAAAACGAGGCATGGCCATATAGGATTTGGTCTGATTTTCTTAAAAATATTTATTATACAGACAGTCGGCATTTTACCGACAGTCGGCACAAACGGACGCTGCAATAATTTCGTACAGCCAGGCAATAGACCAGTGCGGCAAGGGGAAGAGTCGGCAAAGTAACCATTTTAAAAGTTTCACTTCCAGTCCACGGTGCACCGGATGCTACTTGCCATTTCGTTTCTTTGTATGGAAACTGGAGAAATAATGACAGATGAGCAATATGGGACCAAGGACAAGGGATGAACTCATCGGCACGTTCCTGGGTGGGTGTAACATCCTGCTTCATTATGCAGAACGACTCAGCTTCACAGCGAAGCGAGCCCAGCATCTGACCCATGTGGCTAGACAAAAGGTGTCGGTGAGCTCATTGATAGCTTCAGGTCAAGCTAACTCATTGATATGTTGTCGGAGGAATGTTATGAATCATAACTTATGACCTGCTACCGCTTGTCTCGGCGCGTCCCCAGATATACGCGCTATTGTGACAAAATTGACAGGTTAATGGTTCCAAGGTTCTTCAAGGGGTGGGGTGCTCACTAAGGTCAGTGCATTGGTCATCGAGAATGAGATAAAGCAGTCGTTCCTGAACCAGCAACTTTTACAGTGATAACTAGGTGCAAATACAGTGGCAGTGGGACGTGAGTTTTCGCCGACACGGAACATTTTCACGGAGCATCGCGTACCCATCAAACGTAAGTAATAATAATACACTAAATCCATGCATATTTTCAGCCATGTTTATGTTTAATGGTGTTAACAAGAAAAAAGTGAAGAATGATCGCACGCTGGAGAACGTCAGTTGCACAAATGGAAAAGTAGCGGAAAAGAAGAAAAAGGGTAAATTACAAGAACACTTCTCTTCAGAAGCTTATCAAGCAGCGATGGAAGATTTGTGCCACTTTGTCAATGGAAAAGGCCACGAAGACGTTCTCCTACAGTAGATAAACTTTTACGGACGATCAGAATTGAGGAGGAACAAGAAAAGGAGTTCCACAAAAATGTAATCCAGATACTTATTGACACAGCAAGAACCCTTTGTCGACAAGGTTTGGCTTTCCAAGGTCACGAGGATGGAATCACTCAAGATAATGGAAACTTCACGCAAATTGTGAAGTTACTTTCACGGGATAGTCCGGTCATGAATAGGTGGTTGGAAGAAGTGAATACGCGGAAGCATAACGTTAAGTATATGAGCAAGGACTCTCAAAATGAATTCATCCATCTGCTTGGAGAGAAAACTCGTGAAATAATTGCAGAATATAGGCTATCAAGAACGCTGGTATGTTCTCCGTTATAGCAGATACTACTCCCGATATGTCACATAATGACCGCCTAGGTTGAATATCCGATACGTCGTCGAAAAAGATGAAGAGCTCGTTCCTGCGGGGCGTCTTTTAAAACTAGACGCTGTTTTAGCAAACAAAGAAAAGACTGGAGAGGAGTTGGCCGTAAAAATATTTTTAATTTTAAATTCAGAAGAACTTTTACTTCCACTCGATTAACTAGCGTTTTAATCCTACGACTTTGCTAGTAACAAGTTGCACCGCCCTATTGAAATAAACATATTCTTGGCGGGCCTCCTAGCTGCATCACTGGAACCAACTAGAAAAGAAAGGAGTACGCAGTGGAAATGGATGTTAATTTCTGACCTGTGCTGGGCCCGTACTTGCAGGCCAGATGTGCCGAGCGACTCCAGACTCCGTGAAGGTGGTCCCACGACGAGTGGCGGGAATACCCTCCTGGTGCTAGACAGCTAGAATAAGTTAGGCCTAGGTTTGAAGAGAGAGAGAGAGAGAGAGAGAGAGCGAGCAGCCCGATCGCCAAACACTACTAAATGAGACACATGGGTAAAGAAATGGAAATTTAATGAATTGAAACCGAACACACAAAGAAACCCGGCCAGAATAACACACACAAAAAAGAATACCCTTCACCTAGGGGTCAAATAAAGTCACTTTCAAACGGGGAAGATAAATATAAATAACAATAAATAACTTACGATAGTAAATAACGTTAACAAATTAAATTCATACCTGTGCTCACTTCGGTGAATACGATGTAAAAAGGTAGGAAGTAAAAGATCAAGAGGCAATCGAGCCGGTCGCTGGTCAACAACAATCACTTCTCTGCCTAGAGATGGATGGTTGTCATGACGACCACAAATAACAAGCATAGCAAAGATAAAACAAGAGGCTGTGTGCGTGTCGCAGAGGCTGTGGCGAGCAATGGGGATGCGATCGAGCTGGCAGTCTACAGAGAAAAGATATGCAAAAACCAAAGATACTACAAGGAGAAACAAATGACGTCAAGTGTCCGTGAAATATATCATGATACATACACGCAATCAAACACACAAAATGCTAGCCGACGATGCAGTAATAAAACACAAAGCAACTCGTGCTTGTAGGTAGTCTAGCAAAACATGCTAAACCTATATGGTCCCCAACTTACGTTCCGAGTTCGAGCTGAATACGGTAAGGCCTACTTAAAGTTACCGCCGTGATCCAGTTGCCCGAAGCATGGAATGAAGGGAAAACATAAGGGCTAAAATATATGGTGTCATGCCTCGTGTTGGGAGAATGGTCGAAACGCCAACGTCCACAAACCACGGGAGACCCATTCGAAGATATGCCCGATCAAAACAGCATCAATGCACCTGGCAGCAAGAAAAACATACACTCACAAAATCACTCGCAGATATATTTCACGGCACAAATAAAAGGTTAAACGAAGACTCAAACAAAATAAAACAGGAGACCGCCATCACGATTGGTTCCACAGCAAATCCAAGCACACGACGAAGATCAAAAAGAAAGGTTAAATTTAGGAAATGAGCATAGTGGACACAAGGTTAGATGTATTACTTACATGAGTAAATGGAAGGCTTCGGCATAATAACAATGTTAAATAAAAAGGAAAAACATTAAATTTTAAATAATAAGGCGGAGAGCCTCAAGGCACGTCCGGACAGAACGTATCTCACATGGCGTCTGAGTCTACCGGGACGGCCGCCAAAGAAAATAAAGAAATGAGAGATGTTAAACATGGCTCAGGATCCACACCACCCCCCAAAAGAAAAATTATTTATAATAATAAAAGATTTTTCTTTTTACATCACTAAGCACCACCGCTTTGAAATCAATCATGTCCCAAGTGTTCCAAAATACACAACATCCTTATCACACAGGTGGTTTGTCAACAACTATAACAGTACACAAAATATGAGGGGGGAGGGTGATCGATATAACAGTCACTTAAGCAATTGAGCCATATCAGAAAGAATACAGTTATAAAATGAAGTAATATATAAAAATAATCAGATCGCTTCGGCGATCGCAATATCAGGACAGAACTCCTTCGGGGTCCCCAAAGGCGCGCGTTCCTTTGACGATCCCTGGGCTTGTCATAATGGTATTACGGTTCGCCTGAGCGTTACAATGACAAGAAAAGTAGATAGAGACACGGACGAAAATCATAAACAAAAGACTTTCGCCCTTTGACGCCGAAATCTGCCATTCTCCTTATACCCATCATGAAAGTGACGTATTAAAATAACAAAGAAGCGATATAATGTGTCCATTATTTATAGAATATAAATTCTCTACTGGCCGAATTCGCAAAAATACATATTTTTACAATAAATATTAAGTTACACAGAGTATGTAGGCCTATTTCTTCTTGTATTATTTTCTTTCTTGAGCTCGTAAATTTGTACTTGACTCTGCCTCGGTCAAAATTGGTTCAATAATAGGCAGGTCAAGGAGACGCCATATGAATACTAGCTTCCTTGGATAACATAAGCAAATTATGATTGGCTAACCTACGCAGAAAAAGGACAACATTAATCACAGCAAATAAGAAGGTTACACAATAAATGGTTTCAATTGAGATATGTGAGCTCTGGATACGTCGGTGGGATTCTCCTTGGAGATCAATTCAACAGTGACAGGTGTTAAAAATCTAGTGATAGTTTTGGGCGTGCTCCAGCGAAGCATTAGCTTAGCTGACTCCTTATTCTTGGCCGAACTCTGTGGGTGCAGGCGCACTAGCACGTCGTCATTCACCTGAAAACAAACAGGTTGCCTACCCTTGTTATAGCGAGACGCCACGCGATCTCGTGCCCTTTTCAGATGCCGTACAGCAACTTCCCATTTTTCTTTGACTGAGGTACGGCGGGATGGCGCAGCCAGATAATCTATTTTCCACTGAAGCTGAAGTGGATCAACAATACGCCTCCCTAAAAACAATTCCGAAGGGGTAGAATTCGTCGATTCATGAAGAGCAGTGTTAAATCCTAAGGAGAAAAACTGAAGATTTGCGTCCCAACGTGACTGATCTGCGTTGTGGAACGCACTCAAGCAAGCCTTCAAGTTACGATGAAACCTTTCAACGTGATTTGGCTGAGGGTGGTAGGGTGCCAAAAAGACATGATCAATTCCCCAAGAAAAACACATTGATCTAAAAGACTTGGACCGGAAAACGCTCGCGTTATCGGACACTAAAAACTTTGGAGGACCAAAAACACCAAAAATATGATTGGTCAAAAGCCTAACAGTGGTACGTGTCGTGATTTCCCTGACAGGAAATAACCATACAAATTTTGAAAATCCATCAACGACAGTAAGTATAGCTTGATGACCAGAAGATGATCTAACTAGGGGACCAAAATAATCTATAAACAGGCGCTCATTAGGATATGACATCGTGTCAGCGTGGTGAAGTCCAATGCGAGAATTCTTTGCTGGCTTAGAACGTTGACACGTAACGCATTTTCGGACGAAAGCAAAAGCATCCGCTTTCAAATGAGGCCAGAAGAATTCCTGAGAGATTTTATGGAAAGTCTTCGTCATACCTAAATGTAATCCAAAACAGGATTCATGGAAATACGCCAAGAGCATACTTCGTATATTCTCTGGCACGAAAATCCTACATTTCGAAGATCGAGGAGCGGTATGCACTATAACATCATTGCGCAATGAAAACTCAGATACACCAGGATCTTTCCCGAGAATTTTTTCACGCAATGTGACACAAAATGGGTCATCTTCTTGGTACGTACGGATGTCAGTAAAAGACCATGGAATGTGTTGGAGAAGATTCACTGGCTCGGGGATCTCAACAATGGGAGGAGGTTCCTCAAACATGCGTGACAAACAATCCGCTACAACATTTTCACTGCCTCTGACGTGAATGATGTCAAAGCTGAAAGAGGATAGACGAAGAATCCAACGATTTATACGTCCCAATTTTTTGACATGCGAGCGCATCCAGGACAGAGCTTCATTGTCGGTATACACTATGAAATGCCGATGTTCTAGAAAAGATCTGAAACGTTCACAGCCGAATACGACAGCCAGACTTTCTTTCTCGAAAGTGGAATACCGGCGTTCGCAATCATTAAGCATCCGACTGGCAAAAGCGATGGGTGCCAAATTACCATTCACCTGCTGACTAAGCACACAAGAAACTGCGACATCACTCGCATCACAATGTAACATAAAATCTTTCCCAAAATCCGGAGTTCGAAGGACGGGAGCAGAAGAAAGACATTCTTTCAATTTCTCAAAGGCGAGGCACTGGTCGGGGCCCCACACGAATCGTACATTCTTCTTCTTCAAATAATTCAGGGGCGCTGAAAAGTCCGAAAAGCCCTTAATGAACCTACTGTAAAAGCCTGCCATTCCCAAAAAACGTCGGACTGCTTTCACATTCGTGGGAGTAGGGAACTCTTGGATACATTGCACACGCTCAGGGTTCACTTCTATGCCCACATCCGAAAGAATGTGACCTTAAAATTTGATTTGCTTCGAAGCCAAAGAGATTTTGTCCGGGTTAACAGTGAGTCCGGCTCTGCGAAGACGACATAGGACTTCACGTAAATGGATCAGGAGATCCTCAAAAGACTGACTGTAAATCACGAGGTCATCTAGATAGTTAAACACAGATGAATACTTTAAATCTCCAAATAACTCGTCCAAAACCCTACTCAATACTTGTCCGCCGATAGAAATGCCCATGGGTAACTTATTGAACTCAAAAAGGCCGAACGGAGTGGAGAACGCAGTTACCTTACGGCTCTCGGGATCGAGAGGAATTTGATAATATGCACAATTCAAATCTAGGACGGAATAGTACTTCGCCCCGTGAAAATGCTGAAAAGCGCTCTCCAGAGTTGGAAGGGGAAAGTTGTCGAACACCACCTTAGAATTGAGTCGACAATAATCAACTACTAAACGAAAAGTACCCTCTTTCTTAGGCACCAGGAATGCTGGACTACCATAAGAAGACTTAGAAGGACTCACAACACCGCGTGCCTTAAGATCATCAATATATTCTCTCATGGCAATGAGTTTGGGTGGAGAGCACGAAAATGGCGCCGACCTAACTGGAACCTCATCAGTTAAATCAATATGACACTCGTAGCCGATAGCGGAACCCAGTTCCGACGTGAGAACATCAGGAAATTCATTCACCAAATCAGATAAAGCGTCACGTTGACTCGTGAATAAAGTAGGAGGGATTAAAACAGCAGAGATACCAGAAAAATTACAAGGAACACTCGCTTCACAAGTATTAAAATGAAACCGCTCCTTGGATTTAAACAAAAAACTGAAGGAATGATCCGAAAAATCAAGCCTCAACCCTGCTTTGTGCATAAAATCAGAACCTAAGATCATAGGCGTAGATAAGTCATCCACCACATGGAAGTTCCAATCCCAAGAATAACCACATATCTTAATATGACATGTTACAACGCTAGAAACAGAAATAGATGACTTCACCGCAGAATAAAATTTTAAACCCCCATCTTGTGGACAAATCTGAGTAACAGGAAGCTGTTCCGCGATGGAGCGCTGAATAAATGAACGTGAAGCACCAGAATCCAGTAAAGCGGGTATCGACAATTTCTTAACACTTACAGGGACCCAAGGACAGAAGTTTCCAGTCGTGGAAATGTTCATTTCCCGGCGAACTTCATTGCATGGCCACTCCGGCGGGTCTAAACCGGGGACCCATGCTCGTTTCCCTGACGCGAAGCACATCTAGGACAGGCTATGTGCGTCACGTCACGAAGACCACATGTGTGACAAAACACACGAGAGGGCGCACGGCAGGAATTAAAATGATGCCCCAAACGATCACAATTCCAACATTTTATACGGTTATACATGTTCGGGTTTCGAGGTAACTGTTGATCCTGAGGAGCGGGATTCGCAGAAGAAGTAGCATTGGGAATACTCCCGACAATATGCGAGTGGGGACGGTTAACTGCCCGGTCCTCCTGACGAGATATTGAAGATGGGTGCGCAGTCCTCTGAATCTGGGATTGCGCGCATGCAGTCTCTGGAAACAAACTGTCAGAGGGGAGGGGTGGGGGTACATATGACTTGCGCAGGCGCCGATTGAACTCGCATTCACGTCCTTGATCAACAATGTCAGCCACACTATACACACTGGACCGGCGTATGAAAGACTTGTACTCAGGTGCTAGATTTCTTTACACAATATCAACAGTTTCAATAAGGGGAAGGGGCTGCGACAACCTACTTATTAAAGTCATTAGCCCAGTAACAAAATCGTCTACAGGCTCTTCCAAACCCTGGGTACGGCGATGAATTTCAGCCTTCAAGTCATGTTCAAAATCATAAGTCGTAAACCGCTCCTTTATTGACTTACAGAAATCAACCCACGAGATGAAAGATCTGTTGGTAAGTCGATACCATTTTAAAGCTAAACCACTCAACAATAACGGTAGGCAGACAACAATGTCGTCTGGTTCGAGGTCATAACAATGGCAGAGTTCACTGACCCTGTCTAAGAACTCAAATACAGACGAAACTCCCAGTTCACCAGAAAATGAAATTCCCCACTTGGACACTATATTGGCTACGCCTCCCTTGCGATGGCCTTTCACCTCAGTCAATGGATTAGTGTCTTTCCCACAGACACTTTCAAACGATAGCAGATCATCGTCAGACTGGATGAGCTCCTTCTTCACGTTACAACCTGGGAGAGAATACATGGCTAAACTACAGAAGTACTGCTAGCTACAATTCAAAACAATAACTACAAATGTCTTGCCTCCGTCCTGCGCCTGAAATGAGTACGAAACAAGAAGTAGGGTTGGTTAGTACATTACCAATGCTGGGGTTCGTTGATAGGGTCCAACTCATTGCACTCTCCTTACAGTTTGTTATTTTTATGGTCCATACTCCTTGGAAGTTCACATTGACTCTCAATATTTGTTTGCATAGTATGCAATAGGGAACATGAAACAGAATAAAAACAACATTGAAAAATATGCAGCGAAATATTAAAATCCAATGGATATGGCTAAGCGACCAGGAGACTTAACCTCGCAACTGATACCATCTGCACCGCCCTATTGAAATAAACATATTCTTGGCGGGCCTCCTAGCTGCATCACTGGAACCAACTAGAAAAGAAAGGAGTACGCAGTGGAAATGGATGTTAATTTCTGACCTGTGCTGGGCCCGTACTTGCAGGCCAGATGTGCCGAGCGACTCCAGACTCCGTGAAGGTGGTCCCACGACGAGTGGCGGGAATACCCTCCTGGTGCTAGACAGCTAGAATAAGTTAGGCCTAGGTTTGAAGAGAGAGAGAGAGAGAGCGAGCAGCCCGATCGCCAAACACTACTAAATGAGACACATGGGTAAAGAAATGGAAATTTAATGAATTGAAACCGAACACACAAAGAAACCCGGCCAGAATAACACACACAAAAAAGAATACCCTTCACCTAGGGGTCAAATAAAGTCACTTTCAAACGGGGAAGATAAATATAAATAACAATAAATAACTTACGATAGTAAATAACGTTAACAAATTAAATTCATACCTGTGCTCACTTCGGTGAATACGATGTAAAAAGGGAGGAAGTAAAAGATCAAGAGGCAATCGAGCCGGTCGCTGGTCAACAACAATCACTTCTCTGCCTAGAGATGGATGGTTGTCATGACGACCACAAATAACAAGCATAGCAAAGATAAAACAAGAGGCTGTGTGCGTGTCGCAGAGGCTGTGGCGAGCAATGGGGATGCGATCGAGCTGGCAGTCTCCAGAGAAAAGATATGCAAAAACCAAAGATACTACAAGGAGAAACAAATGACGTCAAGTGTCCGTGAAATATATCATGATACATACACGCAATCAAACACACAAAATGCTAGCCGACGATGCAGTAATAAAACACAAAGCAACTCGTGCTTGTAGGTAGTCTAGCAAAACATGCTAAACCTATATGGTCCCCAACTTACGTTCCGAGTTCGAGCTGAATACGGTAAGGCCTACTTAAAGTTACCGCCGTGATCCAGTTGCCCGAAGCATGGAATGAAGGGAAAACATAAGGGCTAAAATATATGGTGTCATGCCTCGTGTTGGGAGAATGGTCGAAACGCCAACGTCCACAAACCACGGGAGACCCATTCGAAGATATGCCCGATCAAAACAGCATCAATGCACCTGGCTGCAAGAAAAACATACACTCACAAAATCACTCGCAGATATATTTCACGGCACAAATAAAAGGTTAAACGAAGACTCAAACCAAATAAAACAGGAGACCGCCATTACGATTGGTTCCACAGCAAATCCAAGCACACGACGAAGATCAAAAAGAAAGGTTAAATTTAGGAAATGAGCATAGTGGACACAAGGTTAGATGTATTACTTACATGAGTAAATGGAAGGCTTCGGCATAATAACAATGTTAAATAAAAAGGAAAAACATTAAATTTTAAATAATAAGGCGGAGAGCCTCAAGGCACGTCCGGACAGAACGTATCTCACATGGCGTCTGAGTCTACCGGGACGGCCGCCAAAGAAAATAAAGAAATGAGAGATGTTAAACATGGCTCAAAGTCTGGCATATAGGCCTACAACGGCACTCAAAAAAGCTATCAGAGAAATGCAAAATAGATATTCCATACATTCCATGCCAAGCTCACAGGTTATACATTTTCGTAGAGTCAGCTTGTAACGCTAGCGCGCTTATCCGAGAGTTTTTTGACACGATTGAAGCATTGTACGTTTTTTTTCTTTCGGGTAGCACGAAAGGACATTTAAGCTTGCAGAAAGAAATGGATAAAATTGAAAATTCACTTCAACTTTTGAATTTATCAAAAACAAGGTGGACTGCACGCGCCGAATCGGTGAGAGCTGTTTCTACGTCTTATGAAGAGATAGTCACAGCATTGGAAACAATGAAAACCTCATTCTATTCTGAATTTGACAGTAAAACCCGAACTTTTGCGTCAGGCTTGCACAAAAAGCTGCTAGACTTTGATTTTATCTGCGGCATGTACTTTACCAAAAACATCATGTTTGAAATTAAGAACGTAACCGAGCTTTTAGTAGCGGAGGAGCTGAATGTAGTAGAAGCGATGTAGCTGATTCAGAGCGCTTTGAAGTCTTTTGAAGATATCAACGACGACAGCAAGATGATCGCTTTAATAAAGAGTGCATCGTCATTTGCGAAAAGTATGCAAGTAAATGCGGAGGAAGACTTCTTAAAGCACCACAGGACCCGGCGACTTGCAAAGAAGTATGATGCGCACGCTGAAACGACAGCAGAAATTTATTTCCTTACATTCTACAGAAAGGAGTTCCGAATACTTGTGGATGGATTTACTACAAGCGTGCAAGACAGTCTTTGCTAGAGCCATTCCACGTAATTTTCAAGATACCCGCTGAAAGAAAATAAATCTGCACCATCGAGCGCGTCCGATCTATAAAGCAATCACACCCAATAATCATCATTCAATAAGACGAGCTTGTGCTGGCTGAGCTTGAAATCCTGCTTGATGCCAGTAAACAGTGCTCATCTTTTAAAGAAATCGCAAAAGTTGTCGTTAAATGAAAGAGGATTATCCCGTGTGGTTATCAAGTAGTTCGACTGATTTTAACATCCCCAGTGTCTTCAGCTTCTTCCGAACGGTCCTTTAGCAAGTTAAAACTAATTTTCAATCATTTGCGGACATCGATGGGTGACAACCACTTAGACTCCCTCATGATGTTGTTTTCAAAAAGTTGAGGTCGACTACATTGAAATTATGGAGGAGAAGTGGTCCTTGTTAAAACATCGTAGAGTAGGGATTTAGAAAGAATAACCAAATTTGTTTTTTTTTCCTTTAATATTTAAACACTTATTTTGTTCATTTATAAAATTTTCCTGCGATTCAAAATTCTGGAACTAATAAAATAAATTTAAATGAGAGCCGTTAATTAAGTATTGTGTATCGTTTGCCGCCACTGCCACCTGCCCCCTCCCTCTCCCCCCCCCCCCCTTCCAACCCGTTGCTCAGTTTATAAGCGCTTATTCGGCTAAACAGCCTGTCGGCAGCTTTCAAATTCTCACCCCCCTTAGATGTACAAGGTCGAACCGCCCCTGCATGTTGCCAATACACCTCTCTTGTTATACAACAACCACTAGTGTCCCCTTCAGTCTACACAATTCGCACGTTTCTTGGGTTTCTATTTTGCTCGCTGTTTGAGAATCTTATAATTTACTTCATTAATATTTGTGAAAACTACTGCTTTACAGTCAACTTCATTCAATAATATGGAGGACTTCAGATACAAACAGGAAAATTAATGCGTCCGCAAATACTGAATTATAGGCTATCTACAGTACTGGTTGATGCAAACGATTCCCAACCGAGCGGCAATGGTTCATTGCCTGCCAGTGATACTAGACCTACTAGCTACCATACACATGGGTTAAATGTCGCAAGGCCCTAAATGAATTAAGAACTGTAACGACAAATAGGCCTATTATTAACTGTTGAGTAAGACTATGAATGACACCGCAGTCGGTAAGCCGAATCCTGCATTCCGGAGTCATTTCCAAGTCATAGATAAAGGGAGAAACTCATTTTATGTTCAACGGTACTGAGACGTTAAAGCGTACCAAGAAAGGGCTTGATTCGCGAGGGAAATACCTCTTCGCGTCCTGAAAAATAAGTGCTTTGCAGATCGATGTTGCTCTTTGGAATAAACGGCGTAGAAATGTCCAATAATAATAACAGTCACTGCACCATCTCAAAAAAAAAATTGTATTTAAGTTATATTGATATTCGAAAATGCTTCATCTTAATTTTCTTCTAAATTAAGCAGAGTTCAATATTTGGTCTTAGAAAAGTCTGCGCGGTTGCCTACATGCAATATATTCATTTCTCCATCGCCATGCACACCACTGACGTTACTTATTGTTGTTTTAAGGGGCGGAACAGCTAGGCCATCTGCCCCTACTACTGACGTTACTTATTGTTGTTTTATGAGGCGGAACAGCTACGGTAGGTCATCTGCCCCTACCATTGACGTTCCATGAGAGGAATTGGAAAACAAAGTTGAGTGGTTCAGTGTCCTAGCTTAATTGTCATTTTTCTCCTGATTAATTAAACACTCAGTCCAGAAAAATACTGGATTGTTAACTTAGTTTCAGTCTTTGGATACATTTCTGACCTCTAGTACCAATAGTAATATAGGTTTTCAATAAATCCCTTAATCAGAAATGATTTGCGCACAAACCCAAGTACCTAGGATTGTTGATCGTATTGAATGAACCAGTTATAATAATAATTATACTGCACCTAAGCATACAGATTATTCAAATGTTAGCATTGTTTTCTCAATTCAGTATACGAGAAGATGAACAATATCGCATGCGTTTCTTCTATCTACGTTGGACAACTGAATCATCCCACTCTTTCGCAAGATATTTAGCCAGGAATGATAATTTTTACACAGTGCGAAAGTGAATTACTAGGGAACGATGACCTCGTTGTTCTGCCCCTTAAATCAACTATAAATTGAATTACTGTGTGGACTCAACTTTAAAATGTAGTTTACTTACCTGCCTGCACGGCATATGATACGTATAGCTAGACAATATATTCATTTCAGACACTATCACCTCTAAATATCTAAGCTCGACGTGACGCACCAAACTTGAAACTTTTTTACTAGCTGACTAAACACACCAGGGCAGCCAAGGCTCTCATGGCTTTGGCGAAATAAGTGAAGGGATGAGAAAGTTATTTGAACGATTGGTGCATAAGCCGAATAAGCTAAATATATAATAATGGAATGCTTTCTCTGTCTTCAGGTATAATCTGAGAACAATACATAGCGAAGCCCCGTCGCCTAAGTTGACCGCTTTGAGACAGTTGTTCTTCCCACAAGCGCTATGTAGAGGAAAATATTGTCCACTTGACATAATAAGTTTCTCAGTCCTTGTAATCTTGTTCACAGACAGTTCATTGCATTCACTAAATGATTGCCAGTAGCGAATTCAAGTCACATAAAGGCAATAATAAATCAATGCCCGATCGAGCCCATCCTCCTAGGACGCCGGGCCCCCCTGAGAGGGTCGGGCCCCGGGGCACCAGCCCTGCCTTACCCCCCCCCCCACACACACCTCTCATCGGGCCTGGACAGACAGTGAATGGGGACAAATTACCAGCTGCGCCATATCGCGACTCAAATGGCGGTCCATGGTTTTAATTTTAAATTGTGTTTGGAAAAGAAAATCGATGATCCAAGTGATCAGTGTATATGTAAACTATGTGTTCAACAGGTTTGCTCCGAGAGAAGGCGCTCAATTATTGAATTTGGTAACGATTAATCTCTGACTGATTAGGCAGACATATGTATATGTATATGGATTTTTGTATTCCTGCAATAAAATATTATTAAAAAAATAAAACAGAAGAGTTACATTGCAACAATTCAGGGTACTACATCAATGTCTGTATGTTATCTGCGACATCATTATTTAGTATGTATTGTGTAATCCGCCTTGACGGCAGCGACATCTGTATATATAAAGCACAAAGTTTGTCTGTCTGTCTGTTTGTCTGTCTGTTATGTATACAAATCTACACCGTTTCACCGATCTCAACCAAAATGTGTATACTTACCCTTTCGAAACCTGCGAGTAACACTGTCCACTTAAAATTTCGGACAGACCACCCCATTCCATGCATTTAGGCCCTTTGGTCCAAATCTACACCGTTTCACCGATCAGAACCAAAATGTGTATATTTACCCTTTGGAACACTGCGACTAACACTGTCTGCTTGAAATTGCGGAGAGGCTACTCCATCCCCTGCATTCAGGCCCTTTGGCACAAATCTACACCGTTTCACCGATCTGAACCAACATTTGTATACTTACCTTTTGGAACCCCGCGGGTAACCCTGTCCAATTGAAATTTCGGACAGACCACCCCAGTCCCTGCATTTAGGCCCTTTTTCACAAATCAACACCGTTTCACAGATCTCACCCAAAATTTGCATACATACCCTTTGGAACCCTGCGAGTAACACTATCCACTTAAAATTTCAGACAGACCTCCCCATTCCCTGCATTAAGGCCCTTTGTTCCAAATCTACACCTTTTCACCGATTAGAACCAAAATTCGTATTCTTACCCTTTGGTACCCTGCGAGTAACACTATCTGCTTGAAATTGCGGACAGACCACTCCATTCCCTGCATTTAGGCCCTTTGGCACAAATCTACACCGTTTCAGCGATCTGAACCAAAATTTGTATACTTACCCTTTGGAACCCACGAGTAACACTGTCTGCTTGAAATTGCGAACAGACCACTCCATTCCCTGCATTTAGGCCCTTTGGTCCAAATCTACACACTTTCACCGATCTCAACCAAAATTTGTATATTTACCCTTTGGAACACTGCGACTAACACTGTCTGCTTGAAATTGCGGAGAGGCTACTCCATCCCCTGCATTTAGGCCCTTTGGCACAAATCTACACCGTTTCACCGATCTGAACCAACATTTGTATATTACCCTTTGCAATTGCACCGTAATGTTACTGTTCACGTAATGTTGTTGTTTATCACTATGTTCACGCAACTCGTGTAATTGTTTATCACTCTGTTCACTCATCTCCTACTTCATGCTTTTTAACTGTTCCTCCGTCTTTGCAGACATTTGCACAGACATCTGCTCCAACAACACTTTCATTTCCTCGATGCTAACCATCGCAAAACACACACGAATATACTCTGAGAAAATTGGGCCATGCACTGGGATTTCAGTCGTACACATACACATGTCTTGATATTTAAATATTACATTGACTCTAATTTAAATAAACTTTCAGTAGACAAACTCTTACTGAATGAAAATCTACAGCCTGCTTCCAGTCTCCTACTGGGTCAGGAATGGAATGAATGAAGCCCCCATCTAGCGGCGAGGATATGAACTGTGCCGGCTGCCGAGGCCTGACGCACTCCTCTGGGGCAATGATTAAATGAATGACAGATGAAATGAAATGATAGTGGAGAGTGTTGCTGGAATGAAATGTTTGACAGGGAAAACCGGAGTACCCGGAGAAAAACCTGTCTGCCTCCGCTTTGTCCAGCACAGATCTCACATGGAGTGACCGGGATTTGAACCACGGACCCAGCGGTGAGAGGCCGGCGGCGTGCTGCCGCCTAAGCCACGGAGGCTTCAAACTCTTACTGAATAATGACTCTTATTTCCAAACAACAAAATAACTCCCTTGTGATCTGTTTTTAAATTCCTAATAACAGAATTTACGAAAAACGCTTTAATTAAGCGAAGTTAATTAAATGTAAAGTAAGGCATCACCTTCCTGCTTTTTAAACTGAGTTCACTAACTATGCAAATATTCTATTTTTTTTAGTAGGGCGCCAGAACAAGTTATAACAAAACACAATATCAACTTCTAACCTTGTTCATCATTTCTAACATTAAGAACTCAGTGATTTTACTGATACACACGGCGGTACAACTTCGCCTCAATTTACTGAATTTACTCTTGTCCTGCTAACCTGGCATTATTTCTCAGCGAAATAAGTATGAGGTCAACAAAACAACAACAAACCCCACTTGGGCAGACATTTTTGGTACATGAACCCTTGCGAACAAGCATATGAGACTCGATTTCGGGGGAGTGTAACGGTCCATTTCGTAAAGTTGTTGTATTGAGCGCTTCTTAAAATGCAGGGTAACATATAACAAAATATCATGCAGGAAAAAGTGAATACCAGGATTAAAACATATGAATTTAATCAACAGATCAACAAAACTTACAATATTTACAACAAAAACAAAAAGACTTCCCAAATGACACCCACTTGAATTAATAAAAGTGCCAAACCAGGCCTGATCTCAGGAGAGATCGTAAACCTCTGGATCAAATGTCCCAAATTACTGCAATGACATGTGCGTGTGCGGCTCTTCTACATGCGGTGCGATGTGTACAATTAATGCGAGATCCGTTACCATCCAGTAAACCTTCAGGGGACGAATCTGCATTGTCTTAGAGCTAGATAGACACTAGGAACACAATCTAAACACTAATTAACTATCCGACACTCCCTACACTGAATAAGACAACATTTCCGCAAGAAATTGGAATAAAAGAATTGCCGTAGCAGACACATTAACGCCTAGAAATTAGGACTTGTTATACCAACACAAGTACATCAACACGTAACCAACAACAAGAAATATACACACATGGCCGCTTGCCATTTTTATATGAAATACAAATACACCCGACGGGGTCAAGACAAACAAAATATGAAATATAAGCAAATCACAGAAATCACTAGGCTCAAGCCAACATTTACATCATAACAACAAATATTTCTTTTCATACGATATGCGGTATTCGCGATGGACATGGCGAACTCCCAAATTATTATGATCCAACGATCATTAAAGGAACAGGTTTGCTACAGATAGTTTGAGGGGTCATTCGGTCGTAGCTGGACTGCCTACATGATGAATCACTAGACATAGACAGGCGCAAAGTGGAATCTGCAACATCTGTCAACCCACGTGTCAAATACCTTGGCCTGCCGTAGCAATGGCTTGGGTCTCGAAGAAGCGTGCTCCCAATAGCACATAATACGTGTGTGTGTCAAAAAAAAATATCTTAGCATTTCCCACGGAAATCCAAGAATCAGCACAGGACCAGGTAAGGTAGCCTCCAAGAGCGCTCCCCCTTTCCATCAAAATACAATCAATATTGAGGGCAGTAGACATATTCTACCCCTCATCACGAAGAACCAATACACACACATTGACACGATACACACACCAGAATCACACGTATGGGTTTGACAGAAACCTGAAATAAAAGACATAAATATTTCCACCGACTTGCGCTCCCAATCTAGTCGGTGACTGAAGCTCCTGAAAAGGGATATAAAAAAACTCAAAATATAGAACTAAGGTGTTCTACAGTGACATCTTAACCCTTCCCGAGCGGACGTTTTTATGGCTCTGAGCGGATTATTTTTTAAAAAATTCAGAACATTAGATTGTATTTTCCATGCACTAAATTTAATTAGAACTCACATATATTTCGTATACCTGTTGATAATTCAAGTTTGAGTAGCATCTGAAGGTTGTAAAGTTAATTAATTATAGTTATTAATTAATTAATAATTATTATTTTATTAATAATTCAGTGTGGAAACACTTCAAACCATCACTCAAATCCAAAGCAGACACTATATCTTCATCATTCCATAGCCATTTCCGTCAAATTATGCTCACATCACCAAATAAACACTATAAAATTACACTCACTTTACCAACTACGTAATACGACACGTGCGTTCCAAGTGCGTTCATCTGAAGCAACACCTGTCTGGGGGTATTTGTGAATTCAAAGAGTTTCTAGGGGTGACGTAATTGACTATCAAACATGCGTCTGCATAGTGGTGCCATCTCCTGGGTTTAGCTTTAACTATTTTGGCTGAAAACGGCGCCAGATTTAAATGTAGGAATTTTCCGGATATATCCGTTTTCCGCTCTCGGCTGAAAAGTACGCTCCGGATATATCCGTATTTCGCTCGGGAAAGGTTAACGTGTTAACCCTAGTATGAATAAAAACCTGTTGGTAAAACATCTAATCAAATTTACCCCCTTCTCCTAATTTAAATGAATTTGAATTAAAGCACCATTTATCATCCAAGACGAACTTCGCATTCGCATGAATAAAATAATCCAATGCACGCGCCATGCATATTAATAATGACTCATAAGAAAAAAATACACAATCAAACAAATTTGGTCATGTGCCAACGTACATTTAAATAGATAAGAGTGCCGGTACACAAAATCTAAATACACAAGAAAACATGAACAAAAATTATTTACAACGTTCCCGCGTCTAATCTAGCTGCATATTGAATAAATCAATGGTTTGTACATCACCGAACAGCTTGCAGAAAATCAACCTCCATCCCAGAGCATTTCACACAGGAAAATTACTCCATCATCGTCGACATTCTGGTAGAGGCGTTGCACATCATCCCACCAATCGACCTTGTAGTAGACATCTTGGTATGGCTTCTTAAAAGGAAATGTTCAAATTAATATTCTATCCTGCTAGAATCGCTATGAGCTACTGGCTTTCACTCAAGAGTCCTGGGCGATTACTCCACGAAGAACTGGCCCTATCTAAGCATTCGCTTGGTTCACACGCACATATAAATCACAAAAATTACACAAAATAATATTACAGTTTAGTCTTCCACGCAGCTGGCATTTAAAGGTCTCTCAAATTATTCATGCCGAGTAGCGCTTATCTCAACTCGAGATCTCAACTCCACTTGGCGTGAACTCTGCTCCCTAGAGCTTAATTAAATGTTTGTTCAAACTGACGTGAACTATGCTCTTCCGAGCCTGATCAAAATGTGTCCTCATCTGGCGTGAACTAAGCCCCTCAGCGCCTGATCAAATTGTGTGTCGAGCTACTCTTCAACGATCAATTTATTGGAAACTGGCAGAATGGAGTAGGGTAGGGGCAATTGAGAAAAATAATCTGCAGTTTTTATCTCACAGACTTGGGGCTAGTATCAAACTACTCCTTTTTATCTGAACGTCTCAATGCACTCATGCGGAATCATATCGGATCAGCGGTTCTTCATACACGTGGTTTCCCGCATTTTTTAATGGCACGCTCATTTCCGTGTGGGTCAGGCTTCCTCTCTTTTGATTCGATGATTCAATCGAGTATAGGTTGGAAATTCACCTCTGGCACGCCCACAATGACGTCAAATTGTATGCGCGCTCACCCTGACTTTAGCCTTGATCCCGACTTACCAGGTCGTCCACAGGAATAGCTACCAACGCCACGATTGTCGCAAGCGTTGCAACACCCAACTTGCCTTCCGTATCCCACTTCAACATGCACTGCCTGGATATGAATAATAATAATAATAATAATAATAATCATGAAAACTTATTGATCGGCAAATCAATAAGGGTTCAATAGGTTACGAGCAAATAGAGTGAAATGTGAAAAATTAACTGACGTAATGAAAAAGAGAAGATTACAGTTTTTCAGGCACATTTATAGAATGGAAAATAGTCATCACCATCATCATGCACAGTTTCCAGCCACTGGCTTGGTCTGTTTGGAACACAAGCCTCTCCAACGTCTTCTGTCTTCCCTCCATCTCTCAGCCTCCACCCTTGTCCAGTGTTCTCCTCTCTTCTTTACGCCTTTTCCACCCCATTCAGCCACCTGTCTCTCGGTCTCTTTCCTTTCCACTTTGTCTCCTGTATCCTCCTGGGTATCCTCTTCTATTCCACTCGTTTTACATGTCCATACCATCTAAGTCTAGATTTCCCTATACCATCCTGTAATGGTTCCTCCTTCATTAATTCTCTGGTCCTCTCATTTCTTATTCTGTCCATCTTTGTAGCTCCAATACTGCTTCTCAAGAACCTCATCTCATTGGCCTGTATTTTGCTCTTCTCCCTTCCTTTCATAACCCAGGTCTCCAAGGCATACGTCAGGATAGGGACATAGTACGTCCGATATGACCTTTTTGCTGTTCTGAGGGACATCCTTGCTCCTTATCATGCTTCTCACACTCCTCCGGAATGCTTCTGCTTGTCTCTCCCGCTCATTTATTTCCCTATCATTACTTCCATTATCTTGTATCAGGCTTCCCAGATACTTGAAACTCTCCACTTTCTTCAGCTGTTCACCACCAATTGTTATTCCCATTGTAGTTATTTCCTTATTGCTTGTTGTGATCACCATCTCACTCTTATTTATGCTAAATTTCATCCCATATCCTTGTATTATTCCTTCCCACACATCCAACTGCTCCTGTACTTCCTCCTCCTTGTTTCCCCAAACCATCAAATCATCTGCAAACCCCATTGCTTTCATCTTTCCTTCTCCAATTACTTGTGCCACTCGGGTCATTATGTCATCCATCACCACAATGAAAAGTAACGGTGACAGTGCACTTCCTTGTTTCAGGCCGTTTCTCTGTTCCAACCAGTCCGATCTCTCTCCTCCCACTTTCACACAGCTCACGCTTCCCTTGTACATCTCCTTTATCCTCCTTATAGTCCATTTTT
This sequence comes from Meconema thalassinum, assembly GCA_946902985.2. Taxonomy (NCBI): domain Eukaryota; kingdom Metazoa; phylum Arthropoda; class Insecta; order Orthoptera; family Tettigoniidae; genus Meconema; species Meconema thalassinum. The sequence goes on along the minus strand of OX336392.1, from coordinate 477,284,562 downwards.
CTACTCCTCTGTCCTCCAGGGACTTCCATACTTTGTTTCTGCACACACTGTCATATGTTTTCTCAATGTCCAGGAAGGCCATCAGTAGATCTGTTTCATACTCATAGTGCTATTCTTGTTACTGCCTTACAGCAAAAATCAAATCCACTGTGGACCTTCCTGCTCTGAAGCTATGTTGTTCTTCCCTCATCCCTCCTTCTATCCTTGTCCTAATTCTCTTTTCCAAAACTTTCTCAAACATCTTTGCACAATGACTCATCAGTGTTACTCCCCGATAGTTTCTGCATTCTGTTCTACTACCTTTCTTGAAGATCGGGACATTTATTCCCTTTTTCCAGTCCTCTGGGGTCTTCCTTTCCTTCCATGCAGTCTTCATCACTCTGTACAACCACTGTATCCCCACCTCTCTTGCTGCTCTCACCATCTCCACACTCAACTCATCCACACCTGGTGCTTTCACTCCTTTCTTTTTCGTCACTGCATCTTCCACTTCATTCCATGTTCAGTCCTTTTCTGTTTGCAGTCCATCTTCCTCCTCGCCATGGTTTCCATTTGGGTTCAGAAGTTCTTCAAAATATTCTTTCCACATTTTCTTCAGTTCTTCCCTATTTTCTATCACTTGTGCACTTTTGTTCACCATTCTAACATAATCCGTCAGGTCCTTCCGCCTCTTATTTTTTACCATCCCATACAGGACCTTTTCAGTACCTTCACTATCCTCCATCAACTTTGTCCACTCTTCCATCCACTTTCTTCTCTCCTCAGCCACTACTCTCTTTGCCTCCTTCTTTCTTTCCTGGTACACTTCCCTTGTCTCTGCCGTCCTATTTTGATACCACCTCCTAAAGGCTCTATTCTTTTCCCTTACTATATCTTTTGTCTTCTCATTCCACCATGGTGTTTCCTGCCACCTATTCTTACAAACTAAACATTGGTTGGTTCCTTAGATAATTTAATTTGGTATCTACAGTGTTTGTGTTGATCGACTAAAAGTTACCATTCAATTGTAGGCTGAAGGTGACAGGAAAGAAAACGGCTCTCGTTCAGATGAAGGCACTACGCTTTGATAAAGCCCTCGACACTGTGGAGTGAGGAACTATGCGATGTTCCATCACGTACGGTTAGGTATTTAAATTAAAGGAGATCTCCCAGTGACGCTGCCATCAACAGTACAGGGATCAAGGGAGGGAATGTTTGCGATATTTCCAAATGCGATGACAACATGTGACGTACCTCTATACTTCGTGTTGCGTGTTCTGTCTAATTAGGTTGTGCTGCGTGACAGTTTCAAGAACATGTCTACTGTTGCGGTTTCTACTTCACAGGTAGACTCAGCTATTCCCATGTTGTTTGTTGGTTTTCTTTATGTAAGAACGCGACCCATTTTCCGAACTTCAAGGAATGATCACTAGGGCTTGGATTTGTAGGTGCTAAAAATCAGGAAAATATATATTTTTTATGTATTAAAAATACTTGAAATATTTGACAAAAAAGTAAAAATATTTAATTATAATTTAGTTTATTAATGTAAGTATAAACAATTGAATCTAAATTATATTTTGTAAGTATTTTTGATCTAAATTGCACTTTGTAAATATTGTCAATTCAAATTACAGTACAGTAAGTATGTAGTTAGCTTTAGTTGTAAGTATGTAGTTAGTTTGTTTATTAGATATAGGTCATTGTTCTATTAGACTGTGGTGTGTGAGTGTGTCAGGTAGCAGTTGCATTGTTTGTTAGTTATAGTTCATTGTTTCAGTAGACTGTGATGTGTGAGGGCGCATGTGAGTGTGCCTGGTGACTGACTGTTTTAGTGGTGGTATTTGTTGTTAGTGGAACTTAAGTATTTTTTCGTTAGTAGAATTTTGGTATTTAATTGTTAGTAGAAGGTTAGTATTTTTTGTTAGTAGAATTGCTCTTCACTTATTCTGAAAGGGAGTAGCATCCTTACAGAATAAATCCATTCTTTACTAGTCTTATAGACGGTTAAGATATTGATAATATAAGCCAAATAATGGCTACACTGCGTCCTGCTGCACGGCTGAAAGCAACGGGAAACTACAGCCGTAATCCTATTCCCGAGGATATGCACCTCTCTATGCATAATTACATGTGATGATGGCCTCCTCCCTTGTAAAATTTCAATCCGGAGGTAAACTAGTCCCCCGTTCGGATCTCCGGGTGGGGACTACTCGAGAGGGGGTTAACATCACAGAAGTGACAAAGAGGAAATCTGACATTCTACGGATCGGAGCGTGGAATGTTAGAAGTCTGCTAGGAATTGGAAGGTTAGAAAACTTAGAAAGGGAAATGGATAGGTTGAGGTTGGATTTGGTTGGGATTAGTGAAATGCGCTGGCAGGAAGAACAGGACTTTTGGTCAGGAGACTATAGCGTCATTAGCACTAAATCAAACAATGGCCAAGCAGGGGTAGGTCTCAAATTGAGTAGGAAACTTGGACAGCGGGTGGAATATTATGAGCAATATAGTGAACGGATTATTGTAGCAAAAACCAATACTAAACCTACCTGCACCACAGTGGTACAAGTCTATATGCCTACCAGTCAAGCTGATGATGAGGAGGTTGAAAAGGTCTACGAAGAAATAGATGAAATTCTGAGGTATATCAAGGGTGATGAAAATGTTATAGTAATGGGAGATTGGAATGCTGTGGTAGGAAAAGGGAGAGAAGGGAAGATAGTAGGAGATTTCGGATTAGGTGAAAGGAATGATCGAGGAAGCAGGCTGATGGAATTCTGCACCGAGCATGAGTTGGTCATAGCTAACACCTTATTCAATAATCACAATAGAAGAATATACACATGGATGAGACCAGGAGATACAGGGCGTTACCAAATCGACTTTATTATGGTCAAGCAGAGGTTTCGAAACCAGATTTTGGATTGTAAAACATATCCTGGTGCTGACATAAACACTGACCACAATCTGGTTGTAATGAAATGCAGATTAAAGTTGAAGAAACTGAAGAAAAGTCAAAAGCCAAAAAGGTGGGCAATAGACAGACTGAAAGTAAGGGATGTAAAAGAAAGATTCAAGAAGAGTATAAAGGAAGGACTAATGAATAACCCTAAACAAACTTCAATTGCAGACGAATGGGCACTTTTGAAGAATGAAATAACAAAATCCACAGAAGATAACATTGGTAGGAAAGAAAGAATAGGTAGGAAACCGTGGATCACTCAGGATATTCTAGAATTGATGGATGAAAGGCGGAAACACAAGAATGTAAGAGATGAAAAGGGGAAAGCAGAATACAGACGTCTTAGAAATGAGGTTAACAAGAAGTGCAAGGAAGCGAAAGAAGAATGGTTGAAAGAAAAATGTGCAGGTATAGAAAATTGTCTGAAATTAGGAAAAGTAGACACAGCTTATCGAAGGATTAAGAATACTTTCGGGGAAAAGAAGACTAAGTGCTATAATATTAAGGACACAAATGGAAAGCCTCTAACAGATAGGGAAGAAAAAGTTGAAAGATGGAAAGCTTATATAGAGAGTTTGTATAAGGGAAAGGAGATTGAGAATCATGTAATGGAAAGGGACGAGGAAATTGATGAGGATGCGAAAGGAGATTTAATATTGAGATCAGAATTTGATAGAGCTTTGGAAGACTTAAACAGGAACAAAGCACCAGGCATACCGATTGAGTTGCTACGCTGCATAGGAGATGAAGGTCTGATGAGGTTATTTCACTTGGTGTGTAGGATTTATGAGACAGGTGAGGTACCCCCTGATTTCAAGAAGAATGTAATCATCCCTATACCAAAGAAAGTGGGAGCTGACAGATGTGAAGATTACCGTACAATCAGCTTGATTACTCATGCTTCAAAGATCCTGTCTAGAATAATATACAAGAGGATTGAAAGCCAGATAGAAAGGGAGTTGGGTGAAGACCAGTTTGGTTTCAGGAGAAATGTAGGAACAAGGGAAGCTGTACTAAGTCTTAGGCTGATTTTGGAAGGTAGAATAAGAAAAGATAAGAGAACGTTCATGGCATTTGTAGACTTAGAAAAGGCTTTTGATAACGTTGATTGGACTAAATTATTTGACATTTTGAAATCTATTGGAATAAAGTACAGGGATAGGAGGGTAATCTACAATCTATACAGAAACCAGACAGCAGTCATTCGAGCTGAAGGACATGAGAGAGAAGCTGATATTCAGAAAGGTGTTAGGCAAGGCAGCAACTTATCACCCATACTTTTCAATCTTTACATTGAACAAGCAATGAAGGAAATCAGAGAAAAATTTAAAGTGGGAGTGAAGATTCAAGGAGAAATAATTTCATCTCTGAGATTTGCTGATGACATCGTCATCTTGGCCGATAAGCCTGAGGATTTGAATGAGTTTTTGAATGGTATGGACTCCGTCTTACGGAAAGAATACATGATGAAAATTAATAATTGTAAAACAAAAATACTAGAATGCAGCCGAAATAAATCAGAAACCTCTATGGACATCAAATTGGCAGGTGAAAAGCTGAAGGAAGTAGGAGACTTCTGTTACTTAGGAAGCAAAATAACCTGTGATGGACGAAGCAAAGAGGATATAAAAAGTAGGTTGGCTCAGGCTAGGAAAGCTTTTCTACAAAAAAGGAATCTGTTGACATCGAATATAGTTTTAGGTATAAGTAAGTCATTTTTGAAAGCCTTTGTCTGAAGCGTGGCGCTCTATGGAAGTGAAACTTGGACTATTGGTGCAGCAGAAAAGAGGAGGATTGAAACATTTGAAATGTGGTGTTACAGGAGAATGATGAAGATCAGATGGGTAGATAGGGTTACAAACGAAGAGGTATTAAGACAAGTGGGAGAGGAGAGATGTTTCTGGCGACTGCTAATGAAGAGAAGAGATAGGTTAGTAGGACACATACTAAGACCACCCCATTCCCTGCATTAAGGCCCTTTCTTCCAAATCTACACCGTTTCACCGATTAGAACCAAAATTCGTATTCCTACCCTTTGGTACCCTGCGAGTAACACTGTCTGCTTGAAATTGCGGACAGACCACTCCATTCCCTGCATTTAGGCCCTTTTGCACAAATCTACACCGTTTCTCCGATCAGAACTAAAATTTGTATACTTATACTTTGGAACACTGCGAGTAACACTGTCACTTAAAATATCGGACAAACCACCTCACTCCCTGCATTTAGGCCCTTTGGCACAAATCTACACCGTTTCACCTATCAGAACCAACATTCGGATACTTACCCTTTTGTACCCTGCGAGTAACAGTGTCTGCTTGAAATTGCGGACAGACCACTCCATTTCCTGCATTTAGGCCCTTTGGCCCAAATCCACACCATTTCACTGATCTCAACCAAAATTTGTATATTTACCCTCTGGAACACTGCGACTAACACTGTCTGCTTGAAATTGCTGAGAGGCCACTCCAACCTCTGCATTTTGGCCGTTTGACACAAATCTACACCGTTTCACCGATCTGACCCAAATTTTACATACTTACCCTTTGGAACCCGACAAGTAACAATGTTCACTTTAAATTTCGGACAGACCACCCCATTCCCTGCATTTAGGCCCTTTGGCACAAATCTACACCGTTTCACCGATCAGAACCAACATTCGGATACTTACCCTTTGGTACCCTGCGAGTAACACTGTCTGCTTAAAATTGCGGAGAGGCCACTCCAACCCCTGCATTTAGGCCGTTTGTCAATAATCTACACCGTTTCACCGATCTGACCCAAATTTGGAACCTGACAAGTAACACTGCTCACTTTCAATTTCGGACAGACCACACTATTCTCTGCTTTTTGGCCCTTTGGCCCACAACTACTCCGTTTCACCTATCTCAAACAGATTTTACATAATTACCCTTTAGAACTCGACGAGTAACACTGTCCTCTCGAAATTTTGTACGGACCACTCCATACCCCGCATTTAGGCCCTTTGGCACAAATCTACATCGTTCACCGATCGAAAACAAAACGTGTATACTTACCCTTTGGAACCCGATGAATAACACTGTCCACTTGAAATTTCGGACAGACCACTCCATTCCCTGCATTTAGGCCGTTTGGAACATATCTACATCATTTCACCGATCTGAAAGCTTGCCACGGTGGGTGAGTGGTTAGCGTGTCGGTCTACTAACCCCAAGATTGCAGGTTCGCTCCTGGCCGTGGTAAGTGATTTTTGAAAGGCGGCAAAATTACGACACGCATGTCATACGATGTTGCCATGTCAAGGAACCCATTTGAATTCAGTAGGCCGTATTCATAATGGCAAAATTAATCTCTTGAGTTTCCGCCAACATAAAGTTCCTCATTTCTCTACTAGAAAGCGCTATAGTGTTCAAGGAGCTTAGATATCTAACCTCCCTGACTTTCATAGTGTTTCAAGGAACAACGAAAATCAACATGCAAGCTACCCTCTGAGTGTCCAATTACAAAGCTTGCACCAGGCACCCGAGGCCATACGATATTATTATTATTATTATTATTATTATTATTATTATTATTATTATTACCTATCTGAACCTAAATTTGTATACTTACCCTTTGGAACCCGCCGAGTAACACTGTCCAATTGAAACTTTGGACAGACCACTCCATTCCCTGCATTTTGACCCTTTGACAAAAATCTACCCTGTTTCACCGATCTGAACCAAATTTTACATACTTATCCTTTGGAAACCGATGTGTAACACTGTCTAAATGAAATTTTGGATAGACCATTCCATTTACTGCATTTAGGCTCTTTGGCAAAAATCTACATCGTTTCACCCATCACAACCAATCTTCATGTAAGTTACTCACCCTTTGGAACCCGACGAGTGACACTGTCTATTTGAACTTTCGGACAGAGCACTCAATTCCCTGTATTTAGACCCTTTGGCACAAATCTACATCGTTTCACCAATCTGGACTAAAATTTATACTTACTCTTTGGAACCCAACGAGTATCACTGTCCACTTTAAATTTCGGACAGACCACCCCTTTCCCTGCATTTAGGCCCTTTGGGACAAATCTACAACGTTTCACTTATATGAACCAAATTGTTTATACTTACCCTTTGGAACCCGATGAGTAGCACTGTCGACATGAAATTTCGGACAGACCAATCTATTCTCTGCATTTAGGCCGTTTGGCACAAATCTACACGGTTTCACCGATCTGAACCAAATTTTACATACTTAAACTTTAGAACCCGTTGAGTAACACTGTCCACTTGAAATTTCTGACATACCACTCCATTCCCTGCATTTAGCTCAGGAATCCCTCGGGGTTGCCAGCTTACTAACCCACCAGCCATGAGCCCTTGATGGTGTACCAGAAGTGGTGGGGCTACACACACCCTGCCTCTTTGAGGGCTTTGAGCAGAAGACAGGAGATATTATGAAAAGGAAACGAAGGCAGACCCCTCGAAGAATGAGGGCATCAGGAAATATGAGACAACGGCCAATTAAGGCGGGAAATTGAAGACTCCCTAGCCCTCGGATACCCTTATACAGTCGGGGTCGGAAGAGAACAAGAGTTGACCAAGAGAGGGCGACAGGAAAGAGAACTTAAAGGAGTCCGGCACGAGGAAGTAGAAGCAATGCCAGACTTAGCTGGGGTCTGTGGCCGCTAACCCACGTCCCACAAGTTGTGAGACCCTGGGGGGGGGGCAGTTGTGAGAATAGCTTGCTGATTCATCGCGAGGTAACATGAGAGGACTTTCCAGAGCCCGCCGTGTTATCTGCTGTCTATGCTGATGCCAGCACAGGGCCGTTGCTCAAGCCACTGCGGTGTTGAGAAAGAGTGAGTGATTCCTCGACCAATCTAAATAGGACGGGGAACCCCGAACGTGTGTCATCATATTTCGTCATCATCTGCGATCATCTCAGGTTCATGCAGCTTGGACTCATATTCTTTTACGAGCAGTACGCCATAAGCTCTTTCACTAGACGCATCGAGTACAGGCCTAAGCCAGAAAATAAGGTTGAGGCTTTGGAAGACATCGAAGCTAGACATCTGAATTACCTATATCAGTTTTAAAATTACACCATGTTCGTTTAGTAGTATTTTTTTCATTACCTTATTATCATCATCATAAGTGCAAATGACCTAGATGTTACGCGCTCATACCACTAATCACCGCCGCATAAAGTCTTTCTCGACTGTGATTTTTAATATTTTTATTTTTATTACAGTACATTATGTACATTATAAGTTGAAGTGTCAATTCAATACCGGTAGTAGTTTCCCTTATCATCCTCATCATAAGGGCAAATGGCCTAGATGTAACGTCCATTACACCATTAATCACCACACACAATAAGTCTTCCCCGCCTGTGAATTTTGAAATATGTATTTCTATTACGGTAGTTTGTAAATTTGACGTGTCAATTCAACAGTAGTTTTCATTATCATCCTTATCAAAAGGGCAAATGACCTAGATAATACGCCCTCATTGTCTTTGCGGGTAAATGACCTAGATTTTAAGTCCATTATATTTAAGGAGATTTTGAGACATTATCATCATTCCACCGGGCGAAGCCTGGTACTACTGCCAGTATTACATATTACTATTAGTCAATACAGATAAAACTGTTACCAATTTAACATGGTTAACGTATACGCATTTTATCGTCAAGTATACTAAAATATTCCTCTATACCGGTACGTATCACGGTATAAAATTGACACCCCAATTCTGGCTGCCGATAGTGTTTGTTACTTTTCCATTTTAGGGCCTTGGCTATCGTCATTTAGCTCCATTTTCTTGGGTATGTGTGGACAGGGGCGGTTCGACCTTGTACATCTAGGTGGGGTGAGAATTTAAAAAATGCCGACTGGCTGTTTAACATTGCCGACTATACGGTTAAAAACTGAACAAACGGGAGGGAAAGGGGAGGGGAGCGGGAGGGGGAGCGGGAGGGGAGACGGGGGGGGGGGGGGGCGGCGGCAAACCATACACAAGACAAATATACTTAATTAACGGCTTTCAATTAAAATGTGTTTTATTAGTTCCAGAATTTTGAATCGCAGGAAAATTTGATAAATGAACAAAATAAGTGTTTAAGTATTACAAGATTTTTTTAAAATTATTCTTTCTAAATCCGTACTCTACGATGTTTTAACAAGGACCACTTCTCCACTATCTCCGTAATTTCAATGTCGTCGACCTTATCATTCGTTGAAAACATCATCATGAGGGAGTCTAAGCGGTCGTCACACCTCGATGTCCGCAAATGATTGAAAATGAGCTTCAACTTGCTGAAGGACCGTTCGGATGATGCAGAAGACACTGGAGATGTTAAAATCAGTCGAACTATTTGATAACCATACGGGATAATCCTCTTTAATTTTACAGCAACTTTTGCGATTTCTTTAAAAGATGAGCACTGTTTACTGGCATCAAGCAGGATTTCAAGCTCAGCCAGCACAAGCTCTTCATCTTGACGGATGGTTTTCGGGTGTGATTGCTTTATAGATCGGACGCGCTCGATGGTGCAGTTTTTTCTGTCAGCGGGTATCTTGAAAATTATGTGGAATGGCTCTTGCAAAGAAATGAGTTTTGCGAGATTGTCTTGCACGCTTGTAGTAAATACATCCACAAGTATTCGGAACTCCTTTCTGTAGATTGTAAGGAAAGGAATTTCTGCTGTCGTTTCAGCGTGCGCGTTATTCTTCTTGGCAAATCGCCGGGTCCTGTGGTGCTTTAAGAAGTCTCTTCCGCATTTACTTGCATACCTTTCGCAAATGACGATGCACTCTTTATTAAAGCGTTCATCTTGCCGTCGTAGTTGATATCTCCAAAATACTTCAAAGCGCTCTGAATCAGCTGCATCGCGTCTTCTACATTCAGTTCCTCCGCTTCTAAAAGCTCGGTTATGTTCTTAATTTTAAACATGATGTTTTTGGCAAAGTACATGCCGCAGATAAAATCAAAGTCTAGAAGCTTTTTGTGCAAGCCTGACGCAAAAGGTTGGGTTTTACTGTCAAATTCTGAATCGAATGAAGTTTTCATTGTTTCCAATGCTGTGACTATCTCTTCATAAGGCGTAGAAACAGCTCTTACCGATTTGGCGCGCGCAGTCCACCTTGTTTTTGATAAATTCTTAAGTTGAAGTGAATTTTCAATTTTATCCAGCTCTTTCTGCAAGCTTAAATGTCGTTTCGTGCTCCCCGAAAAAAAAAACGTAAAATGCTTCAAGAGTGTCAAAACATTCTCGGATAAGTGCTAGCATTACAAGCTGTCTCTACGAAAATGTTTAACCTGTGAGCTTGATATGTAACGTACGGAATATCTATTTTGCACTTCTCATAGCATTTTCTGAGTGCCGTTGTATATGCCAGACATGTTACTAGCAAAGTCGTGCGATTGAAACGCTAGCTTATCGAGGTGAAGTAAAAGTTCTTCTGAATTTAAAATAAAAAAATAAAAAATCAGCCAACTCCTCTCCAGTCTTTTTTTGTTTGTTAAAACAGCGTCTATTTTTAAAAGACGCTCCACAGGAACAAGCTCTTCACCTTTTTCAATGACTTATCGGATATTCAACGCGAGGCGGTCTTTGTGACATATCTGCTATAACGAAGAACATACCGGCGTTCTTGATCTCTTCTGCAATTATTTCACAAGTTCTCTCTCCAAGTAGATGGGTTAATTCATTTTGAGAGTCCTTGCTCATGTACGTTACGTTGTGCTTCCGCGTATTCACTTCTTCCAACCACCTATTCATGACCGGACTATGCCGTGAAAGTAACTTCACAATTTGCGTGAAGTTTCCATTATCTTGAGTGATTCCATCCTCGTGACCTCGGAAAGCCAAACCTTGCCGACAAAGGGTTCTTGCTGTGTCAATAAGTATCTGGATAATTTTTTTGTGGAACTCCTTTTCTTGTTCTTCCTCAACTCTGATCGTCCGTAAATGTTTATCAAGGAGAACCTCTGTTGCCTTTTCCATTAACAAAGTGGCACAAATCTGCCATCGCTGCTTGATGAGCTTCTGAAGTAAAGTGGTCTTGTAATATGCCCTTTATTCTTCTTTCCGCGACTTTTCAATTTGTGCCACTGACGTACTCCAGCGTGCGACCATTCTTCACCTGCGGACGCCCTTCCTCGTCCGTTTGAGAATAAGCCACAGGCAAAACAAAACACCACGTCTTTTTCAATGCTGTACTCCAACATGGGAAAATCCGTATACCAGGCCGTATTATTTCGATGCTGCTTATTTTCTGGTATGTCTGGATTTGCTGGAAATACACTAAGTTTTGGCTGGAAGGCGCCAAGTGAAGTCAGGTACCGTCGTTCGTTTGCCGTTATAATTCTCTTCGGCTTTGCAGGATCGCGATTAAGGAAGGAAGGAAGGAAGGAAGCTTGTAGTTTAACGTGACCGTTAATCATGAGATCATGAGCCACGGGACCTCCTTTTTACGTGGAATCCGAACCACAGGACTCGCGATTAACAGGTAAATCGCCCGCTTGAATATGTACTGCGTCCGCCCGCATGTTATTTCCCTCCGCTCTTGCTCGTTGAAGCAACTAACCGCTCTCATCGTGGATTCTGGATAAGCAGTCTATAATTTCTACCATAAAATGTTTGTGTTCGGAATAGCGTCTTTTTTAATTGTTTTCAAAATACTCTTTTGAAATGCGTTATAAACTCACTAACTTAGCTAGAAAAAGCAATCCACGAAAATTCGCAACTACGCGGTGTAGGACCGTCACCAATACAACCGGCATCCGATGAAGTTCCAGCTGCTCGTAACTTGCGAACGTCAGATGTGTTGGGGGATAGTGGTGGTTCAACGGTTAGCGATGACTAAACGGTGGTCAATGGCTCAACGGTAGACGATGGCTCCGATGGCTCAACGGTGGTAAATGGCGCAACGGTTGACGATCTCTCAACGGTAGACGATGGCTTAACGGTAGGCAATGGCTCAACGGTGGTAAATGGCGCAACGGTGAACGATGGCTCAACGGTTGACGATCTCTCAACGGTAGACGATGGCTCCACCCCACCCCGGTTTTCTTGTCACTGAGTTTTAAAACACTGTAAATTTTATTTAAATAAAAAAGATGGTTTAAAAGAGAACAATTCCTCCCCACAAAGGTCGACATTTATGGATTTATCGGGCATTTTTTCTTGTTAACACCATTAAACATAAACATGGCTGAAAATACACATGTATTTATTGCATTATTTTTACTTACGTTTGATGGGTACGCGATGCTTCGTGAAAATGTTCCGTGCCGGCGAAAACGCACGACCCACTGCCACTGTATTTTCACCTAGTTATCACTGTAAAAGTTGCTGGTTCAGGAACGACTGCTTTCGCTCATTCTCGGTGACCACTGCACTGACCATAGTGAGCACCCCACCCCTTGAGGAACCTTGGAACCCTAAACCTGTCAATTTTGTCACAATATCGCGGATATATGAGGACGCGTCGAGGCAAGCGGTAGCAGGTCATAACATTCCTCCGACAACATCTCAATGAGTTGGCTTGACTTGAAGTTATCAATGCGCTCACCAACACCTTTTATCTAGCCACATGGCACAGCTCATGCTACTGTAGCACTTTTCTACCTCTCTTACAGAATCACTATCTTCAACATTTTCTTTCACTTTCTGATTTCCTTTTCCTGAACTTCTCACTTATACTATCCTTTGCAACTTCTGTATTTCCCGTGTCTAAGTACACCAGGCCAACTTTATTCACGGTAATTACCCAAAACACCCCTCATTCAATTGTAGTCGATCGTAATCATTTGTCATAGCTCTCAAGGCCTTCTGGCCGATATGCTAAAATTCAACGCATCGTGCCGGCTTCGATTGCTTGGGCCAAGCAGTGAGCAGATGCTGGGCTCGCTTCGCTGTGAAGCTGAGTCGCTCTGCATAATGAACGCGGGATGTTGCACCCACCCAGGAACGTGCCGATGAGTTCATCCCTTGTCCTTGGTCCCATATTGCTCATCTGTCATTCTTTCTTCAGTTTCCATACAAAGAAACGAAATGGCAAGTGGCAGCCGGTGCACCGAAGACTGGAAGTGAAACCTTTAAAATGGTTATTTTGCCGACTCTTCCTTTTGCCGCACTGGGCTATTGCCTGGCTGTACGAAATTATTGCAGCGACCGTTTGTGCCGACTGTCGGTAAAAATAACGACTGTCAGTATAATATTTTTTATAAATTTAAATCGGACCAAATCGTATATGGCCATGCCCCGTTTTGCTTTATTAATTGCTATTTTGGGAAATGTTACGACTTCTTCAGGATTTGCCGACTGCCGACTGATGTCGTATTTGCCGACTGAGAAAATACCTGAGGGGGGTGAGACACCCCCCCAACCCCCCCACTCGAACCACCCCTGTGTGTGGAACTTGTCCGACATCCCGCGTCGCTATGATGGCCGTATCAGCGTGTGTATTTATTACAGTACATTGTGTACATTATAAGTTGAAGTGTAAATTCAATACCGGTAGTAGTTTCCCTTACACAATTAGGCTTCAGCGTTTATTATAATCAAGCAGTGTAAGACTATATAGAGCCTGTATTAAAAGCAGAACATTCCAGCTTTTATAATTTGGGAAATATAAGCGATAGAAGACGAAATACAAAAGTGATTTTCACAGATCCCAGAATCAATTTTCATGCTACACACTTTGAACATTCAAAGGGCAGGTGTACTGCAAGTGTGAAACAGAACATTATTCAGTTGGTGCTACAGACAATTGACATTACAATGGCAGTTAATACTCAGTTATTATATTTAATAGACATTAATATGAAAGGAGTGATGGAGTATTAAACTAACTATGCACCTGGGACATATATCGATAGCGTGAAGATCCAACATGGAATTACGATAGTCAATATTCTTGGAATACTAGCATGGAGTGGGTAACCAGCATTTACACTCATACATATCTATCAAACGCTGATCCATCCATCCATCCATACGGCAGTGGAAATGTATTCATTATCCATTAACATGAATATTTCTGCCTCCCATATACAATGGATTTCATGGTTAATTTCGACGTAGAACATTGGGGATTCTCAAGAGTGTCTAGGGTATCCCAGCACAAACAGAAGAAGTTGCCAGAAGGAAGTTCCTTGCTAACACGGATGGGTGTATTCCGGAGAGAATCCTTCTATTATCAGAGGTCGCTGTTCTGATGTTCGAGGACTGTCCAGATATGTACTCTGGTTTTATAAGAACATCTATAGTATTCTGTGAATACTCTTCAAGAACGTCTGAACATCATATACGGTAGCCGTGATATTTATTTGTTATAATGTGAGCTGTATAGTGATATTTGAGCAACGATCTTTCCCATATTCTATATTTTAATATGTTCTTGTATTCTGTACACTTTTCATGTATTTTATATTTGCTTTTGTGTATTGAGACCTTAGTCTTTCATAGTTATATTTAAATTCTTGTGAGGATCAGTTTTACTGACATTTAAACATTCTTTTGAGAATGTGGATTAATTTTGCAGTCACGGTTTGACTTAAAAAATAAATAGTTTCCATTTCAAGTCAAGTTCAGACATCGTGTCATCATTTCAAAGTAATGTTTCCGTTAACTTACTTTGAACATTTTTCTGTCCAACTTCAAGAGAGAAGAAACCATCGAACGTTAATTAGAGCGTTAAAATATATGTAACTTTACGACGATCTTTGAATTACTAGTCGTTCTTCAGAATGTGTTGTTGAAACAAAGACAATATCATTAGATAATGAAAAGCATTTCAGCGAAGACAACTTTATGTAACTTGAGTTTTGAATGAGCTTTGTTCAGTTAACAGTTGAAAAGAACTCCTTTGGTAGAAGATTTTCATATCTTAGGCTAGGATATCGATGCTTGCATATTCCAGTCTAGATTGACTTCTATCCGACTTGATTTAAATAACCTGAAATTATTTAAATTCTCTTGAATGTAATATTTAATGTACTGCGATAATATTATAATGATATTTTTTAGATAGACAAGTGTGGAGAGTCAGTTTGTATTTTTATTAATCATATTTGTGACTGGCCGATTTTTATTTCATATCGTTTTGTTAAAGATACTCATGGTGGTTAAAATTTATGCATCAGTTTGAATACGTTTTGATAATGTAGAGTTTTCGAGAGGAACAATGGGATGTATAAATTATAGCTCAGTGGACGTGTGAAAGTCACTGATTGATAGTGCCCTTGTTGAAGGATGTTTTCCCACGAGATTGTCTATAACAAATTAATCATTGGTGATTTTGTTTAAACAGTGGAAGTTTCTCCATATATGATGTTATATATATATGAAGTTGTTAAGCCATAGTGTGCTTGGAGCGAGGTTTTTACCGCAAGTTTAGTGATGTTATTCCCCATCTAGATTGTATTCATGTAAATTTACTGTTTTATTTAACAGAGGGTGTGAGTTGAATAACTTTTCGACTTCAGATAAGGATTAGTGTCAAAGATATTCCCTATTCAAATTTATTAAACACGAATTGTGTAACTACATGCAAATAACCTTAATTGGTCGGTTGTATTTGAACTAATTTTGTAACTATAACCCGACATGACGTGTGTGTAATGTATTAACATATTATAAAGGAAATAGAATTTCTATATTCTAATATAAATTCGATTGTCGATTGACGACATTTTCAAAGAGTCTAAAATTATTTAGGGATCATTTAAATAAACACTTCAGTGTAGTGTTTAGCGTTTTGTCCATATTAGGCAACGCTGTATATAATCATATAACTATGTAAAATAAATCTGTAATTAATATAATAATATAATAATGTTTATTAGGGTCATATAATAATTTGTTAAAATTGAATTTTGCGAATGAATGACGAGTAAGTGATGAAAATTTTGTACGAGTGAATCAGGAACTCCATTGGTTCGAAACAATGTAGGTGTGTCTGGAAGAGTGGATAAAATATTTCATGGTATTCTGTAATTTAGGTTCAGTGTTATCAGCTTTTGTTTAGTGTCAATGATCTAGCGTATTCGAAACTGCTTCTCGCATGTCGCTAGTGACAGGCCGCATTTAACAGTGGGGGAGGCAAGGTGTGTGTGTCTCATTCATAGTCCAGATGTTCAGATAAGGACTTATGTATTGAGGTCAACGACTCTGTGGCCATGCGTATATGTGCATTGGAATGAGGAAGTTACCTCAAGATGCACAGCGATACAGCTGAGTGCTACTAAACGCTTCCAGTATTTTGTTAATTTAAATTGATGTTTTGACTAGCTTACAGTAGTCTGAATAAACTCATAACTTTTGAGTAATTGTTTTACAGTCCAGTGGTGGCTGAGGAGAATTTGTGAGGGTTTCACAAGATTCTATTTTTTTGTATATAATTTTATTTATATTTATGTGAAATAAAATTTTACCGTTCAGTTTTCATAGTCTTTGACGTGTGGGTTCATTTTAAATATCATGTATGCGAGATATTGTGCGGACACACTTTTGTGAGATAGGGTGCCACCCTTAAACCCCGAGAACGGTAAGCAAGGTAAGTGTTTTTCCCCGTGTAGTTTGGTGTGTTCCACAATATTTCTTTTTGTAAACTGCGGTGCTATGATCCCGATTGTGTCTTTCAGAGCCATTTCAAATGATGTAGTAGAGCCGGAGCATATTGAGGTTGGCAATCCGATTGAGGGGACGGACATCTGAGAAACGGCTTTCCGGATTATCGGGTACAGTAGCAGCATGATGGTGCTCCACCTCGCACCTTCCGACCCGTTACGGAATATCTAAATGTACGATACCCTGAACGGTGGATAGGTCGTGGAGGACCCTGGCAGTGACCAGCACGATCGCCTGATCTAACCCCTCTGGACTTATTTCTGTGGGGCTATATAAAATCAAAAGTCTACGAAACGGCGCCAGAAAATGTTGAACAATTAATACAACGTATTGGTGATGTCTGTGCTGCAGTGCCACCTGAAATGGTACGACGTGTCCATGCAGACACTGCGAGACGTGTTCAGCATTGTATTCGCCACCAGGGACATGCAGGGCCATGGAGAGCGGCGACGGGCCCTGGGGCTGGAATCTCCTGGGCCCCCAAGACCCAAAAATTAATCAACAGAAAGTTCAGTTCACTGAACTGCATGTTAAAGAGGTGGAATTGGTATACTGTACACTGTGCAGTACTACGGCCTCTGTGACATATATCGTAATCTCTTTTCATAATGAAAACATGATTTTTACACAAAGTCAATACGTATCTTAAAATACGATTTACATATAGGGTTTTATGTTGACATTCTTAAAATTTGCTGCACTTGAGGAATCA
This sequence comes from Meconema thalassinum, assembly GCA_946902985.2. Lineage (NCBI taxonomy): Eukaryota > Metazoa > Arthropoda > Insecta > Orthoptera > Tettigoniidae > Meconema > Meconema thalassinum. Next base: position 477,267,289 of record OX336392.1, on the reverse strand, counting down.
CGCACTTTGGTCTAACAATAATCCTAAACACTGATAAGAGTTTTGGTTGAACGGCGATCACACATCATTGTACATTAAACAGAGCAAAATATATTTTCATAATTAACCACAGGTATACTCATACGTAAGTTATTTATTATGTGCTATCAGTAGGTTGCAGCTGATCAGTGATTGTTTTCTCAAAAGAAGAAAATGTGAATTTGAACTATATTTTATAATTTGTAGTCAGTGGACTTCTTATAATAAATATTGCTTTGCAGTAAGCAAACCTAGAGCCAGGTTCTCCTAAAAATCCCCGAACCTATCTTTGACTGGTGACCATCAGAGGCGGATTTAAGCCAAGATTATGGTGAAGTGGACACACCGGAGATCTGGGGGGTATGGAGTATCACCAAGCTCAGAGTGGGGTCCGGGGGTCCTCCTCCGGAAAAATTTGCAAAAATTAAGTCCAAATTATTGAGTTATAGGGCATTTGAGTGACTATTTTTGTGATTCTTGGAGTAAAAATTTGGTGACCATTGACATTTAGTGGCTATAGAAAAGATTCTCTGTTATTGTAGTAAAAGCTCTCGCACCTTCAAGTAAGACCCCACGGTGTAGCTCAGCGAAGACCGTGGTGGGGGTCTACAGCAAGTCTGTAGATCATAGGTTCGAATCCCGTTGCTGACAGCGGCTATCCTGAGTGAGGGTTTTCCCACTCCCTCCAGACAAGTGCTGGGATAGTACTTATTTCAAGTCCAAAGACACCTACCCCACACTTAACCCTAATAATTACAGTAATAGTCGTGACGGACAACGCATTCCCACTTTTCCCAGTCGGCAACTAAGAATACGACATGCGATTGATCATGTCACAGAGGACATAGCACAGCACAGCACAGTGTATACCCTGCTTTTTGTCCAGCAGAGTGGGTGGTTTTAAGAGGGTCTAAGTTTCTACTCTCCAAGACAAATAGTTACAACAATGTTGCCAATACACCTCTCTAATTATACAACAACCACTAGCCTCCCCTTCAGTCTACACAATTCGCAAGTTTCTTGGTTTTCTATTTTGTTCGCTGTTTGAGAATCTTATAATTTACTTCATGTGAAAACTATTGCTTTACAGTCAGCGGCTTCGGTGGCGTAGTTGGTAGCATGCTGAACTGCTGTGCCCAAGATAGCGGGTTCAAATCCGGCCGAAGTCGTCGGATTTTTTAAGAGCGTTAAAAATCCTTCAGTATGCCTTCCATCGGAGGGGAAGTAAAGCCGGTGGTCCCATGTCATAGATTTATAGCATGTAAAAGATCCTTTCACAGACTAAACTTGTGTAAAGCAAAATTGTTAGGTTAGATTTCGTCAGAACGCTCTATAAGTTCCAACGTTTACCACTAGGTATCATTGATATCTGGTGGCGAAAGTTGGAACTACTTGAAATGGAACGGAACTTGTAGCTCACTCTTTAGGGTGTCCGCTGGAAGCAGCTACAGACTCAGGCGAGCCGAACATGTCCTCGGACACACCCGGCACTCAAAGCCATACGATAAATAAATAAATAAATAAATAAATAACAGTCAACTTCATTCAATAATGAAATAAACCGGAAAATTATCGCGTCAGCAGCTGCGGTGGCCGAGTGCGCTAACGCGCTAAATATCCGGGAATTTATTTTCCTAGCGTCTAAACATAGACGAAGCTCACCATTGCTTTTCTTTACCACCGTAATAGGGTTTAAGTAGGAAGAGGCTTGTTTCTTAATTATTCCCTCTGCTTCCATTCTCTTAATGATCTCCCTGACCTCTTCATAATATTTATCCGGAATGGGATACAGTTTGGCCTGGTATGGAGTGTCATCGTTTAATCTAATCTGATACTTGAAGTTTTTAATTCGGCCTGGCTTATCATCGAAGATATCAATAAACTCCTCGATCAAGTCTTTGAATTCTTTTTCTATTTTTGTAAATCTCTCGACGCACAGTGCATAATGCTCTCTTTCTTGCTCGGTCTGGTTTATTATATTTTCTAAAACTTCTTCCCTGATCAAATTTTCCACTTCCTCATTGGAATCAATATCTTCAGGTACTATCTTCCTAATAGTTTTCTCTGGGAACCTGATAATTCTCCTATCCATGTCAATGGTGATTCTGGCATGGGTAATAAAATCAATCCCTAGGATTATTTCGAAGTTGATATTTTTGAGCACCACAAAAATATGTTCAAAACATCTTTCATTTATACTGAAATTCAGCTGGACTTGTAATTGACATTTCATCGATTTATCCTGAAATAGTCCTCTAACTTTGATCGATGAAGCTGGCAACGTGGTAAATTGTTGTTCCTTTTCTAATTTCAAAAAGCAATCTTCGGACATGATTAAAATGACCGCTCCCGTGTCTATGAGAGACCTACAATGTTGTTTACCCACAGAGATTTCAATAATAGGTAATTCAGCTCGTTCACTCACAATTCCTTCCTTTTCTTCGTACAACAAATCTTCGTCCGTGACCTCATAAACATCTTGTATAATTATGTCAAATGGAGACGGCTGGCTGTTTAATCCTTCCGGGATTTCGTAATTGACGTTTTTTTTCTTTCTTGCGAACCCCTTTCATTGTCACTGGTGTGATGGCTAGTGTTTGGTTCTGGCTCACTTTCTGTGTCCCTTCGATCCTTCCTTTCTTCACGCCTATCCCTGTCCTTTCTAGACTGTTCTTTATCTTCCTGGTTATGATAGTTCTTGTCTCGGTAGTTTTTGTATCTGGCAAACCCTTGTTGACCTCTGTTCTGTTGCTGATACTGGCCTTGTCTATCCCCATTATCGTAGCATCGGTTATTGTTCTGATAAACTCGATACCTGTTGTTCCTAGGTAGGTATTGTTCCCTTTCCTGATTTCCATTCATATACCTGTCATTCCTATTTCTACCTTCGTAAGGTTTATATCTTTCTTGATTACGATCTGTTTGGTTAGGTCTATCCCGGTCTCGGTCATATCTCTGTTGGTAGTTTCCATATGGTCGCTGGTTGTTTCTATCATCAAACCTTCGCCTATACGTTCTACTGTTCCTCATCGGACCTTCCCATCTAGATTCTGTCCTATTTGACCTTTCTGTTTGTTGAGTTTGATCAACGACTACCGCGTTCACGGTCTTAGTTTCCGTCCTTCCGCTTTTGACTATGGTGGGCGACATAGACGTATGGTCGAGCCTACGCAGCAAGTCGTCCATTGCCGCTAAATCCTCTACGCCTGATGAGATTAAATTCCTTCTAACTTCCACCGGTAACTGGCGTGAAATTGTCTCGAGAATTTCCTCCTGTCTCAGTGGGGGTTGAAGATATCTAAGGCGAGCTAACTGAGATGTGAAGAATTCAGAGTAACTGGTGGGTCCAGTACTACTATACTTCCTTGAATATACTTCCGCCCTCACTGCGTGTTGTATCTCTATCGACCAGAATCTTTTAATAAATGCTTCCGAAAACTGTTCGAAGTTATCGAAAGTGTATCGGAAAGCGCGAAACCAATTTAGCGGTGCATCTGCCAGATGCTTCTCAACAATCCGCAGTTCTCTGTCCCTTGTAACATGATGTTCCGCAAAATGATCCTGTAGATTTCTAATGAATTCTATAGGAGTCAAGCCCTCCGTGTTTGAAAATTTCTTAATTTTCTCCTCGTAATTCCTCACTATCATGACATTAGATCTGTCATTAGGCGTTGATGTCCTAAAATCTCTGGGATTTATTTCCGATGTAGCCTCATTCGGGATCTCTGATCTAGCATGACTCTGTTCTGTTTCACGTGCCTTATTCAACCTCGCTAAATAGTTTCTAGCTGGAGTGGTGGTATCCATCCTGTCCCTTAAATAGTGTACCGTTCCTTCCCCATCGGAATTTATAGGTTTCCCCAACGCGTCCAATTGTGACTTGATTTCCTCTCTTAATTTATTTATGTCTATGTGATCCTTTAAACTGAACGTTTGTAACTCTTGTCTAATCTCGTTTAATTCCGATGTTTTCTTTTCACGCTCTGAGTTTAGATCTATCTTAACTTGGTCTACTTTCAGAATTACGCCTTTAATCTGCGTTTCTAAATCCTCCCTAAGAACAGTGACGCTTTCGACCTGCATAGTCTGTACTGAATCGATTCGTTTATCAGTGTCTTTTCTAGCCTGGGAAATATCTTGGTTAAGTCTTATTTCCGTTCTGTTAATCTTTAATTCAAAATCTGACTTAATACTGTTAATGACGTCTTCATTTATTTTTGTGATTTCCCCCCTTAAGATGGTCACTTGATCGTTAACAATAGCCTTGAGATCGATCTCTATATCCTTTCTCAAGACCTTGTTGTGTTCTTCAACCCTTTCCTTAAGTTGGGCCATATCACCCTCTAATTTGGCTAGAGTTTCTTGCGTTGTAATTGCTTCGTTTGAAAACTGCAATTGCAATGCATCTAAGCTATTTTTATTTTATTTTTGGTTACTGTCTAGTTCCGATTTAATATTTCTAACATCATCCTTTATGGTAGAAATACTAGATCGTATACCAGTTACAATGTCTTCTGTTAGGTTAATTTTAGCCTGAGTGGCATCTATCTTTTTCTCAGTCGAATCTATTTTATTTTCAGTTGAATTTATTTTATCCTGCATTGCAGTTATATCAACTTGAGCTGCATCTAATTTGCCTTCAGTTGAATCTAATTTATTTTCAGTGCTTATGGCTCTTACTTCCAATGATGCAACGTTAGATCTAACATGGCTAACTTCTACATTAATATTACTAATATCAAGTTGAACAAGCTTGACATCGGCTGTCACACTGTCGATGGCTGTTTCTACATCATCTATCTTTTCTTTTATATCTTTAGTTTTAGCTGAAATCTTGCGATTACTATCTTGAAGATATTTGAGGGACAAGTGCATTTGACTAATCTCTGCCTTCAAATTCTCCCCTACAGATTCCTGAACTAATTCAGTATTCTTATTGACAATGGCGTTGATATTGTCAAAACTAGTTTGGCAATTACTCCTGATCTCAGCTAATTCATTGGTGTGACTGCCCATCATTTCCTGTATTGCCGTCAACATATTGGCAATGTCCTCATTTGACACAGCAGTCATGATAAATACAATTATAGAAAACACAGGAATGCAATATATAAATAGCAGAATTGACACATTTAGAATGACCCTTTTCACCAATACAAGCATTGTATTTCGTTTTGCTTCTAAACTTATTATATAAATTAAGTCTATAAGAAAATAGGAGGAATGCAACGACGGTGATTTATATTAGAAACGGTTTAAATTAAAGTTGAGATGCTGAATTATTTATTTTATTATTAAAGAAAGTGATTCTATCATTACAGATGATCTACAAATAATCATCGCCGGTGACTAACACGAAATGGCCGACAAGCATGGAGTGAAAAATGGCCCCATGTCATGTCCCATCTGACCACGCTGATCCATAAAAATTCCTAGAAATGTCTTTTATGATCATGTCGTAGTCAATCAAATTACATTTTACTAGGCACACACAAAACAAATACATTTAAGCAATGGCGATAATTCTATCTGTATGCAAGGTAGATTGAGTAAACTCATCTTCACGTTTTGAAGAAACGTGAATTCCCAACGAATTCGACGTGTATAATCGTAGCAGTGCCAAAGAAAATTTTGCTAACGACTACATCGTTCGAAAACTGCTAAACTCAATAACCTCATAAAATGGATTCTCACACATGGGTTTAGCATTGGAGAACTCGAGAATGCCAATTCGAAAGCCCCATATGTTGGGTCGCCATATATAGATGTACCCGTAATCCACGTGGTCTTACCGGTTGAAATCCAATGGAAAAGCTGGATCGTAGATTCTGGAAGTTCCCGGCTGAAATAACCCCTAAAAGTCTACCAACTAGGATCAAACAGGGATCAGGATACGTCGATATTAAAGAATGCGATACGAAGGTGCCAGTGGTGTATGAATTACAATGAAACGAAGCTCTTAAAAAAAAAACGAACAAGAGACTCTAAAAGATAACGAAAGTATCTCGGGCGTTAATTTTAAGCAAACTCTAGGAAAAACCACCCACTGGTCCTCCTAACGCACTCCCTTTTCTAATAGAAAACACCAGTCGTTCAAAGAATTTAAAAAAATCAGTTTATTAACTGGCAAATTGTGTATGTCTGTCCACTAGACAAAAATGAAGAAAGCTTCTCTAAATCAAATGACGAAAATAGTTTCAATAAACGCCTATAATAAGGCCCCATCTTACTGCTCTAAATCACAGTATTTAAATATCTCATTCATTGAACACATTACAAGAAAAATACAATATTAAATCATGCACTGATGCTATACCCTTATTAAAAATTTATATATATCGTACATTTTATATGCAGATTATATCCTTAGTTAGGTTTTTGTTATTATCGCTGCCCATTTCCATTTAATTCGACAAGTATATCTCAAGGTTATAATTCTCTTAATTTGTTGCATTCAACAATCAATTAAGATAGTCGAATAGTGTTACAAGTTAGAAAATAGTTTATTAACTATCCAGGTGCTTCAATGAATGCAGTATATTGCATGAATCAATTAAAGTTATTCGAGAAGTGGCTGTGTCACTTAAATATGTGTGTCATGATATAAGCAATTCATCTCCGGCAAATCTTAATTGGCAAGAATAAAAACGTAGGGTTACTTGAATTAATACTGGCATTTAAGAGAAACATTCGTGATTCCAATTCACGTTCACTACAACTTCCTATCCAAATTGGTGGTAGCTCAAAAGCTAATCTCACTCTTACAAAAAGAAATGACTACGTTAATTTCTTCACATAAGACTTCGAGTACATTATACAATATTAATGTTGACCATCCAATGATGTCAAATATTCGCTTCATTAGCACGATAAATTCGTATTCATTAAATTGCAATACATTAATTCAGCTTTCCAAAGCTGTCAAGAATTTTTCCCAAACGTAATTAAACTCAAAACCTTTCAATAATTACTCTGAAGATATCACGCCTTAACGTGGACGAATATAGAAGTGTCACAGAGTACCTCTTTTCCAACTTCACTCAACAAGTTGCACCAATTTATTAGATAAATTGTATTATCTACTTCCATAAATTATCGTCATTTAAGTCTATGACAAATTCTGTTATACTTGTTTGAACTGTTAATTTAGTTCACTATTCCAATATATATATAATTATTTCCATAATAACTTATATATAAAAAAATCGTAGATAGACACTAGTAAAATAGTCGGTTCAGTTTCGCCTATCCAAACTCGAAAAATGGCTTAACTACTCAGAAGAAAACACGTGAGATTTACACCATGGAAAGGAGTCTATTATCATATCAATAGATACACGCAAACCATTAAATCAAACGATGATCTAGCCAAGAGCCTACCAAAAACGAATTAAGATAACACAAGCTGAAGACTGAACGAACTAAAGTTTCAGTTAAAAAAATCTCTAATCTAAAAGAAATATGAAAGTAGGCTACAAATGCCTCGACAATCAATTCACAATTGTTCTCGCTGGACGATTTCTATAATTCCATACCCATGGAAAATAATGATGAAAATGAACTATCATTTCTAAAAGAAAGAAATGTCCACTAGAATGTCATAAGTCCAAACGAAGAGTATCACTGAAATATTTTTGGAATAGTTCAAGTGCACGTGTGTGTGGTCATCTTCTTCCTAATCGCTATTCTTATACAAAAATATCGTCGTCTTGGTCCTAATTATGCTGCAGATGTCTTCCCAACAAAATTCAATGCTTGGTTTTATTTCCAAAATTTTCAAAAAAACACAAGTAATGCTCTAAATAGCATTACGTTTAATGTTAAATAAATTACACTCTCCGACAGAAATGATAAAAGGAACCAAATCTAGTCTTCGAATGAATTTCATACTATTTAATAAAATATTGGTGAAAAGTGACGAACTAAAAGTGACAAAGTCTACTGTCTACAAGAAAGAAAAGTTTTCCAGCTACCGTGGGCGATGTTCTGGTTGAGATTGGAGAAAGTAAAGGAATATACATTCCTTTCAGGAACTGGACCCTCATCCCTGAGTAGTCCATGGCTGGAGCTGTAAGTCGTCGAACCAACTTCCTCCTAACTCGAAAACCACTGTCTACGAAACGGAGTTCCTACATATTACTTGTACAAGGCTCCCTCGACGTTATCAGTAAAGTAGTTTCGTTCATTTAGAGTTGTTTCTTCATTCTCATGTACTTCAAAACCACTGGATCAGAACGAACGCCTACAATCGTTTCTTTTTCTTCATTGTAGTATTTATAAGGTTGTCACTTCAAATGATCGATCCTGCCTCTGCATTGCATTCCTGTACTATCTGCTTATCCCAACATTGCTACAGCAGCTAGATTCTCACAATAAAGTCCAGTCGTATTGTTCTTGATAATACTAATGCTTTCCTGCATTTCAACCGTATATGTAGTAGATTTCCTCATCGTGGAGTTTGTACTGACAAGTCCATGCAATAACTAAGCTCACTCGCATATATCTATTTTCTGGGTTATGCCAAACACGCCAGAAATACGAACAACCGCATGTTGCTATGAAGCAATCCGCCCGTTCGCTCCGCGCCGTGATTAGAGTACACTCGTACGACTGCGTGTTTTACGAAACTTTTCTTACAGAGCTGATAGCACGTTCACTCCGTGTGTCACAAAACTCAAGTGTGTCTGACTTCAGAACTGCTCGCAGACACCTCACAGCTGGCAGTCTACCCATGATACATCTCTCCTTGTATCGAGGTTGACAATCGAACTCTGTCGATTATCGTCTTTTATATGCATCAGACAGTTGCAGAAATAAGTTATTGAGCATGTCCTGTCCACGTGATCAAGAGCATGGCGGGATTGCCTATCTATCTCCTAAGTGAATGACGAGTGTATTGCTCCTCAAGCCTGCAGCCAAATTAATGCCAAACAATAATTTCAAAATACGTCTCGCTGTCGTATCAGGGTTCAAGTATACAGCAAAATACTGGCTCAGTACTTAACTGAAGGACACGGCCGCTTCCTACCCAAATACGGCCTCAATTCCAAATACACACACTACTACAGACATCATAATGACTCAGGTTATCAGAAGAATTCTAAACAAACCCAAACACACGGGGCTACGTGACCACGATGTCGCTAAGTCCCTAAAGAATCAACAACTATTATTATTTTAGGCCTACTATTATTAAGACGGATTTTTTTCCCGTTTTAGGCATGGATGGCACGAAATAGAACAAGTAATCATGGAAGGCTGCCTTCATTCCGTATCCTACTGGGCGGCTTTCGTGATTTTACATCAGTGGATAGATATTTCGGTAAATTTTGAAAAATGTGAGGTACTGATCCTGGTTTTAATTTCCACTTCACGCGAGGAATTTCCACGTTCTCATAGTTCACTACGAAACAGTCCGCTTTTATAATAATTTAATCTTTCGAAAAACGCTCGTCACAGATTCTATTTTTGATCGACAATTGATTATCTTTCCACGGAATAACTCTCGCCCATTTCGCAAACAGATTTGTTTCTTTTGGCGGTGTGAAAAAATGTCTACCATCAGATTTTCTTCGTAACCCGATTTACTTCCAGGAACAAAACATTACGACATTTTCCCGAAACAACAGAAAACATAGTTGTTTGCACACACAAAGCACTGCACAGGCATTCGTAAACTATTACAAAGAAACAAATTCCCTCGAATAATATGACTTCTCACGCACAGGATATTACAGTACTAACCTCGTGGGCAACTTGTCACACGTGCTTATGGTTCGGCGCGACTTCCGCGCCACACACTGGCTGGACCATGAACTACAATGCTTAAGTTGCGGAGTGATGACACTGTTTATTTCTATTCGTCATGGTTAGACTATGAAGAGATGTCCACCATCCTTTGTGATTGCGAATCTTTAATGAATTCTCGCCCGTGGACTTATCTGTCCATTGAGTCTGAAGACCTAATTACATTAACACCATCCGTGTTCTTGCAAGAAATCAAGGAAGTGGAGTGCCTGACATGGATGAAATAGACTCAACAAATATTTGTGCAAGAATATCTTACAGACAAAACCTCAGAGAGACTATTAGAGAAAGATTTGGGCGAGAGTATTTGGGACAGTTGAATCTTAGGAGTATCAAATGGAGGGACAGGCCTGTTAAGGTGGGGAAAATTGTACTCATTGGAAGCGACAACATGAAACGCCTAGAGTGGCCTTTAGCCAAAGTGGGGGAGTTGATACCTGGACATGATGGGGAGGTTCGATTAGTACGCTTGAAGACATCAGCTGGCATAGTTATACGACCAATTCAACGGCTCTAACCTTTGGAAGGTGTAGGAGGGGAAGGTATGGTTAAATGTGACTTGTTGGTAAAGGAGAGTGTTCAAGAGAAGACTGAGGCAGTGGAGGAACTGAAACTGACCATAGACTTACCTAAGGGGACAGCTAGAGGTCGAGAAATAAAGACTCCACGAAGGCTAGATTTGTGAGATTATAATTATTGATATGTGTGAAAGGGGTTAAGTTCACTCATCAGGATTGTTAACTTAAGGTGGGAATATGTTAGTATTGTCCTTGCAGTAATGTAATTTCGTTAGATTGGCAAACCATGTTCGAGTGATTTTTGTTCCAACAGTGTGTGCGGCAGTTGCCAAGATCCGTTGTTGATGTCTGTTCTGTAATAAGGATATGTGCAGTGGCGGAACCAGGCCTTGAGGGCCCCTGGGCGATATGATAAGGTGGGGCCCACAACAATAGGAAATAAAAAATATCAAAACTAATGGAAAATAGTTTAGTAATAATAATAAAATAAATAATAGATAGTGAACCCTTATTAATCTGCGATAAATAAGTATTCATGATTTATTATTGTTATTACTGCGGCCCAGGCAGTACTTATGGATGGTGACAAGAGGAAGACAAGTTAGCGTGTCGCAATGATTGCCACAGAAACCGAACTTGGTAGCTATTCTTGAAAACGGCCGGGTGAGCTGAGTTCAAGGCCAAATTGTGTAACAACATGCACCAGAATTGGAGTCATAAAGGGCTGGTCACGAGTTTCTTGCAACCGACCTATGATTGAATCACCCAATCAGGAGAGACCAAGCCGAAACCACGCGATGGGTGGCGTCACTGGTAAAAAGCGCGCGGAATTGATTATCTAAAGAACCGCCGACCCGAATTATCTCCGCATGAGTGCGCTGAGACGTTTGAATTAAATGATGAAGATTGACACTAGTCCCGTGTGTGTGAGATGAAAACTCTAGAAAATTTTTCTTAATTCACCCCACTCCTCCTTACTCTGCCAGTTTCCAATAAATTAATCGACGAGACGCTGTTTCGATGTCATTCGTTTCGAGCTCTGGTGAGCTAACTTCACGCCAGTTTGCGTAGTGATTTTAACGCTTTAATATTTGTTGAAAGTAATTAGTTTTGAGCTCTGGTGAGCTAACTTCACGCCAGTTTGCGTGGTGATTTTAAGTACTCTAATATTATCTTGAAGACAACTATTTTCAGCTCTTAGGGGCAAGACTTGAGTAACATTCCAATTAGCGCTCAGCGAGCGAAGGTCCAAGAGCAGTAGAGATTACTGAGCGAGATAACGACTGCGAGGCAGGCAGATTTAAAACTTGTATTGTCAAACCGGTGACGATGGGTTTGAAGTGTACATTTCATGTAAATTTTTACTGTATTATTCCAAGTGTTGTATTGTGCGTGTGTAAACGAGAGCTAGGGAAAGTCTTCGTTGATTAATCGCATAGGACAATTCGTGGGCGAAATTAGTAACTCACAAGCGATTATAGCCAGGTCAAATTATAATAACATTGAACTTTTCTTCCAAAGAGACTACACCAAGATGTCCGACGTGTGGTCAGGAGCTGGAGTGATATCCGACACTTCTACGAAGACAACGATGGAGTGCTAATTTTCCCGTAGGGAAATGGGCCGAGATGCAAGTCATATGTTCTGCAAGCTGATACGGTGATGTACAAAAATTGATTATTCAATATGTAGTTAGATTGGCGGGGGAACTTTGTAAATAGTTCATTTTAGTCTTTTTCTGTTTTAGAGTGTTTTTCCTGTACCGACACTAATGTTTTAAATGTACGTTGGCGCGTGGCCAAAGTTGTTTATTGTGTATTTATTTTCTTTGGAGTCATATTTAAAGTACACGGCGCGTGTACGTGATTTTTATCCATGCGAATGCGAAACCCGTTACATTCGATAAGTGGTGCTTTATTAAAGTTCATATTTTGTTGATAGGAAAGGGAGGTAATTACTGTAAGATGTTTGCTGAACAGGTTATTATTCATATTAGGGTTGCCCAGCGCAACAAATTAAGATGTAATTGTAGAACACCTTTGTTCTAATTGTTTAGACTTTTTTTTAGTCCTTTTCAGGTTTATTAGTCACTGGCATTGAACGGAGGCGCCAGCAGGTGGAAAATATTTGTCATTTTATTTCAGGGTCTGTCAAACCCATACGTGTGATCTTGTGTGTGTTATTGTGTCAGGTGTGTGTTTTGATTCTACGTGAAGAGGGGTAGTGGTCCTACCGCCCTCCTATTTTGTTGTTGTTGTATTTTGATGGAAAGGCAGGGTGCTCTGAGGAGACCGCTGTTCCTTGTCCATATGCTGATTCTTGGATTTCCTAGGGGAAATGCTGAGATATATTGTTCTGACACACACACACACGTATTATTGTGCTTTGGGGCACGCTTCTTCGAGACTGGATCCCGTGCCTTGGGATGCCGCGGTTATTTTGACACGTGGGTTGACAGATATGCAGATTTCCACGAATCGCCCGTCTTGCCTGGTGACTTATTTTGTTAGGCAGTCCTATTTTCCGACTGGCCCCTTTAAGCTTTCATTTAGCGAACCTGTTTCTTTGTGATGGTTATTTTGAACCATAATTAATTGGGGAGTTCGCCATGTTTGTGACGGATTATTGCATGTCGTATGGATGGAATATTGTGTTAATAATGTAAATGTTGGCTGTGAGCCTAGTGATTGTCTATGACTCAGTTCATGTAATTTTGTGTGTGACGCCCGTGTGGTGTAGTGGTAGTATACTTGTAAAAATGACGGCGGTCATATGTGTATTTCTTTTGTTGGTCACGTGTTAACTTACTTGTGTTGATTTGTGTGAGAAGTCCTAATTTTTTTAGGCAGTAATGTTTTGCTACGGCAGTCTTGATTCCAATTTCATGCCGAAATTATTGTGTTGTTTATATTAAGTATAGGAAGTGTCGGTTTAGTTTTAAGTGTTGTATAGTTGTTCCCCGCGTCTGTCTAGCTCTAAGTAATGCGGATTCGTCTTCTGAAAGTTTATTCCGGATGATGACGAATCATGCATTCAAATGTACTCATAGTGAAGCATGTAGAACAGCACTCGTGCATACATTGTCATTATTGTTGATTTTTCTTGGGACACCCGGTCCGAGTAATAATCTCTCCTGAGATTTGGCCTAGTTTTGGCAAATTTAACTTAGTCATTGGGAGTCATTATGGGAGTTTGTTTGTTAATTCTCATTGTAAATAGCTGATTTGTTATTAAATTCATTTGTTATAACCCTGGCTTCACTTTTTCCTGCATGTTATTTTGTTATATGTTACCCTGCATGTTAATGAAGTGCTTTAACAACAACTTACGATATGGATTGTTACACCCCCCGAAACTGAGTCTCATAAGCTTCTTTGCAAGGGTTCATAAAACAAAAATGGCTGCCCAAGTGGGACTTGTTGTTGTTGTTGCTTCGCTGATCTCATATTTATTTCGTTGAGAAATAATGCCAGGTCAAGCGTGCAAAGTAAATTCAGTAAATTGAGGCGATGTTGTATCGCCATGTGCATTAGTAAAATCACTGAGTTCCTAAAGTTAGACATATTGAACAAGGTTAGAATTTGATATTGTATTTGTTATAAACTTGTTTTGGCGCCCGGCATTAAAATTAGAAAATTTGCATATTATTGAACTCAGTCAAAGCAGGAAGGAGTTGCCTTATATTTGACATCTAATTGACTTCGGTTAATTGGTGTTGTTCGTAAATTCTGTTGGTTAGGAATTTAAAAGCAGGTCACTAGGGAGTTATTTTGTTGTTTGGAAATAAGAGTAATTTTATTCAGTAAATATTGATTACTGAAATTTTTATTAAATTAGAATCAGTAATATTTAAATATTATGACGTGTATGCGTGTGTATGACTGAAATCTCGGTGCATGACCCTGTTTTTCTCTGGTTATATTTGTGTATTGTGCAATGGCGAGTGTTGAAGAAATTAAGGGATTGTTAGAGCAGATGTCGATGCAGATGTCCGCGAAAACGGAAGAACAGTTGAAAATTCAGAGCGAGCATAATGATAAACAATTAGAGCAGATGTCCCCGAAAACGGAAAAACAATTAGAAATTCAGCGTGAGCATAGTGAAACAGTTAAAGGACATTACGATACAATTGCAAACGCAAACAGAACAGTTAGAAATTCAGCGTGAGAATAGTGAAAAACAGTTACAAGACATGAGCGGTAACATTACGGTCCAATTATAGGTCCAGAAATTGGACACTGATAAACAATTTAACGAATTGAATCATAAACTATCAGAACAGGCGGTAACACAAACAGAGCAACTAGAAAAGAACACTCATGACATAAATCAAAGTGTTAGGGAGGTAGAGAAACTGACAGATGAGGTCGCGGAGAATAACGCCAAACAATTAGGTGAAATTAAAAAGTTGGAGTCAAAATTTGACAATAAACTCATACAATTTGATGAAATGGTGGCCGATAAATTAAAGCAAATCGAGGCAGCATGCGTCAATAACACAGCCGGAATAAAGAGCACACAGGACAAATTACAGCAACAGATTAATTCAGTAGACAGCAACGTACTTGAATTAATAAAGGAAATCGATAAACTTGAGATTAAGACCGAAACAGAACGTATGCACTTGCGTGAAAATTTGGAAGACCAATTAAGTAAAACCCAGCAGGTCATAAGAGAAGAGGTCGGAGAACAGCTAGTTAAAACACAAGAGCAAATACAATAACAAATACGAGAGGAGCTAGAAAAGAATCAGGAAAGGAGCGAAGAGAAAATTAGCAGTTTGAAGAGCAGGATCCGAAGAGATTGAGAGCAGCAGGTCAACGAAACGAAAGAAGACAGGCTGACAATTTTAAAGCGCTTGGGTGAATACAATTCGAGAATGCAGACTTTAGAGGAAAACGTAAAATCCAAACTCCAAGAACACACAGATCTCATAATTAAAAATGAAATCAGATCATTAGAGAATGCAACATTATTTTCGGCAGAAAATGTAGTAGGCAAGCAGGCAAGCATTGGAAGTCCGCTGGGCTTGAAGTTGGCTGAGGATAACAGCCGAGGTCAAAGTCCTAAATTAACGAGCAACGCATTCCAGCAGTACAGGGGAGAGACATCCACACCGCAACCACACTTGGCACCCGCCCAAGTATTTCAGGTCATTAGGGGGAATGATTTCAAACCCGATAAATTCAGGGAGCACACAGAAACCACTCCCAAAGCTTTTTTACGTCAATTGGATGACTATTTTAATGATCAACATATCAGTCCCGCAAAACAGTTGCGACTCGTGGAGAAGTTTTTAGAAGGCCCAAGCTTAATCTGGTTCTTGAGCTTTAAATATACATTCACCGACATGGCACAATTCAGAGAAGCGTTCTTAAAGAAGTTCTGGAGTCCTTCTTTGCAGCAGGGATTAAGAATGGATCTGTACACTAGAAAATATCACAGCACGCATCCGACCAGATTTTCAGAATTCTTACCCAACAGCTGGTTAAATTCCACGATTTTGACGACCCCCCTAGTGAACAAAACATGGTTCTAACCATCGGGAAACAACTTCCTATGAACATTCAACAGCTGTTAGTAGCCGGAAATATTAAGACCGCAGTGCAGGCTGAAGAGTTACTCCGCCATTTAGACGAGACAAGCATGGTTAGTCCACAGACAGGGAGGAGAAACATGGAATGTGTCAACACGGCAGAAGTGGTTCAGGGACACCAAACTAGTCACAACCAGGGGAACCAAATAAAAACCCAATCTACGGGAACGCAGTTTACACCGAAACGGCAAGACTATGATGGCCGAAATCAATTCAACCAGAATAATCGAAATTTTCAGAATCGCCGAGATAACTATAACCAAAACAATCATAACCAGCAAATTCAATGGACGTACCAGCGGGAATACACCAATTGGATGGGAAACCAAAGGCAGGGTAGGCCTTACCAAAGAAATGGAGATGGCCGGTGGAACAACACGAGGAACTATCGCCAAGAAAATCGGGGAGACTATCGCAACAATTGGGATGAGCGGTACGTCGAATCGCAGAAGTATTTAGATCAGTTAAACGCCGAAGAGACGGAGAAAGAGAAGTGGGGGCGTGCAATGGCGAATAGACAGAGCCCGGATAATCACCAAGGAGAGGGGGCGGGAAGCTTAGTACGGCAGCAGAAGGAATCAGCCGACAAGCCGAAACAGCAAACTAGTAGAAGAAATTCGCGGGACTAAGTTTCGGGCAAGGGCCTGGAAATATGGTAGGAGGAGAAGAAGAAGAAAAATACGGCAGGAGAAGAAGATGGGAGAAGAAGAAGAAGCAGAAGAGAACCATTTGATGATTAAGCAGGATTATGTGTGCAGAATCATTATTGCAGATTTTATTTTGACAGCCAAGACTTAAATGTACGTGGCCGTGGAGCACCTGGGGAGAGAGAGTGCTTTGTTTGAAAACAACAAGCAGCTGAGACGACAGGAGTGGTAATCACGTGAGGAGAAGGGGAGGTCTAGCAAGAAGTATGAATGACATTCTGGCAAGGAGAGCGCACACTAATTGGGTCAGTGGAGTGTACACTCGAGCAGCTGAGCGAGGTACTAAAGAGAAGTTGTTGTTACTACTGTGGATATTGTTTTTGAAATCCAAATCAATCACTTGCTTCGAATTTCAAAACCTTGCTGAGGATAAATGAACCCTTATTAATCTGCAATAAATAAGTATTCATGATTTATTATTATTATTACTGCGGCCCAGGCAGTACTAATGGATGGTGACAAGAGGATGGCAAGTTAGCGTGTCGCAATGATTGCCACAGAAACCGAGCTTGGTAGCTATTCTTGAAAACGGCCGGGTAAGCTGAGTTCAAGGCCAAATTGTGTAACAACATGCACCAGAATTGGAGTCATAAAGGGATGGTCACGAGTTTCTTCCAACCGACCTACGATTGAATCACCCAATCAGGAGAGACCAAGCCGAAACCACGCGATGGGTGGCGTCACTGGTAAAAAGCGCGCGGAATTGATTATCTAAAGAACCGCCGACCCGAATTATCTCCGCATGAGTGCGCTGAGACGTTTGAATTAAATGAAGAAGATTGACACTAGTCCCGTGTGTGTGTGAGATGAAAACTCTAGAAAATTTTTCTTAATTCACCCCACTCCTCCTTACTCTGTCAGTTTCCAATAAATTGATCGACGAGACGCTGTTCCGATGTCATTCGTTTTGAGCTCTGGTGAGCTAACTTCACGCCAGTTTGCGTAGTGATTTTAACGCTTTAATATTTGTTGAAAGTAATTAGTTTTGAGCTCTGGTGAGCTAACTTCACGCCAGTTTGCGTGGTGATTTTAAGTACTCTAATATTATCTTGAAGACAACTATTTTCAGCTCTTAGGGGCAAGACTTGAGTAACATTCCAATTAGCACTCAGCGAGCGAAGGTCCAAGAGCAGTAGAGATTACTGAGCGAGATAACGACTGCGAGGCAGGCAGATTTAAAACTTGTATTGTCAAACCAGTGACGATGGGTTTGAAGTGTACATTTCATGTAAATTTTTACTGTATTATTTCAAGTGTTGTATTGTGCGTGTGTAAACGAGAGCTAGGGAAAGTCTTCGTTGATTAATCGCATAGGACAATTCGTGGGCGCAATTAGTAACTCACAAGCGATTATAGCCAGGTCAAATTATAATAACATTGAACTTTTCTTCCAAAGAGACTACACCAAGATGTCCGACGTGTGGTCAGGAGCTGGAGTGATATCCGACGCTTCTACGAAGACAACGATGGAGTGCTAATTTTCCCGTAGGGAAATGGGCCGAGATGCAAGTCATATGTTCTGCAAGCTGATACGGTGATGTACAAAAATTGATTATTCAATATGTAGTTAGATTGGCGGGGGAACTTTGTAAATAGTTCATTTTAGTCTTTTTCTGTTTTAGAGTGTTTTTCCTGTACCGACACTAATGTTTTAAATGTACGTTGGCGCGTGGCCAAAGTTGTTTATTGTGTATTTATTTTCTTTGGAGTCATATTTAAAGTACACGGCGCGTGTACGTGATTTTTATCCATGCGAATGCGAAACCCGTTACATTCGATAAGTGGTGCTTTATTAAAGTTCATATTTTGTTGATAGGAAAGGGAGGTAATTACTGTAAGATGTTTGCTGAACAGGTTATTATTCATATTACGGTTGCCCAGCGCAACAAATTAAGATGTAATTGTAGAACACCTTAGTTCTAATTTTTTAGCCTTTTTTGAGTCCTTTTCAGGTTTATTAATCACTGGCATTGAACGGAGGCGCCAGCAGGTGAAAAATATTTATGTCATTTTATTTCAGGGTCTGTCAAACCCATACGTGTGATCTTGTGTGTGTTATTGTGTCAGGTGTGTGTTTTGATTCTACGTGAAGAGGGGTAGAGGTCCTACCGCCCTCCTATTTTGTTGTTGTTGTATTTTGATGGAAAGGCAGGGTGCTCTGAGGAGACCGCTGTTCCTTGTCCATATGCTGATTCTTGGATTTCCTAGGGGAAATGCTGAGATATATTGTTCTGACACACACACACGTATTATTGTGCTTTGGGGCACGCTTCTTCGAGACTGGATCCCGTGCCTTGGGAGGCCGCGGTTATTTTGACACGTGGGTTGACAGATATGCAGATTTCCACGAATCGTCCGTCTTGCCTGGTGACTTATTTTGTTAGGCAGTCCTATTTTCCGACTGGCCCCTTTAAGCTTTCATTTAGCGAACCTGTTTCTTTGTGATGGTTATTTTGAACCATAATTAATTGGGGAGTTCGCCATGTTTGTGACGGATTATTGCATGTCGTATGGATGGAATATTGTGTTAATAATGTAAATGTTGGCTGTGAGCCTAGTGATTGTCTATGACTCAGTTCATGTAATTTTGTGTGTGACGCCCGTGTGGTGTAGTGGTAGTATACTTGTAAAAATGACGGCGGTCATATGTGTATTTCTTTTGTTGGTCACGTGTTAACTTACTTGTGTTGATTTGTGTGAGAAGTCCTAATTTTTTTAGGCAGTAATGTTTTGCTACGGCAGTCTTGATTCCAATTTCATGCCGAAATTATTGTGTTGTTTATATTAAGTATAGGAAGTGTCGGTTTAGTTTTAAGTGTTGTATAGTTGTTCCCCGCGTCTGTCTAGCTCTAAGTAATGCGGATTCGTCTTCTGAAAGTTTATTCCGGATGACGACGAATCATTCATTTAATTGTACTCATCTTGAAGCATGTAGAACAGCACTCGCTCATACATTGTCATTATTGTTGATTTTTCTTGGGATACTCGGTCCGAGTAATAATCTCTCCTGAGATTTGGCCTAGTTTTGGCAAATTTAATTTAGTCATTGGGAGTCATTATGGGAGTTTGTTTGTTAATTCTTATTGTAAATAGCTGATTTGTTATTAAATTCATTTGTTATAACCCTGGCTTCACTTTTTCCTGCTTGTTATTTTGCTATATGTTACCCTGCATGTTAATGAAGCGCTTTAACAACAACTTACGATATGGACTGTTACACCCCCTGAAACTGAGTCTCATAAGCTTCTTTGCAGGGGTTCAATAGAATATTTTAAATACACTACAGTACATTCTTTAATAATATGAAAGAAACCTTCAAGTCCCCTTGAAGAAGATTATGTAAACTATAAAATATTAAAATATTACTTTGCGACATTTTTCCCGGCTGAAGTCTTCTATTATTTCACTGAAATCTAAATTTGCTGAACGGTCACGGGAGGTCATAGCTGCACTGAAAAAGGAATATGAATTATAAATTAGTATGAAAAGTATAATTAATTAATTAATTAATTAAATTAAAAAATCATGGCGTGGGGCCCTGGGCGGTCGCTCTCCCCTATATCCGCCCCTGGATATGTGTAATAACTTATGATTTGAAGGCCCTAATTCCAACATGTCCATATGTGAATTAGTTTTTCGCTTGTGTCTTTTCAATTTTCGTTGAAGATCCCATCCGTACCTACTGCCTTATGTTTCTTTCCAGACTGAATAGCTGATTTGACTTTCTTCTACTCTGAATCTCTTACCATGTATTGCGGGTTTCTCGCGGGTTTTCTCGAAGTGGAAGAGCTCCATCAATATTTTGTTGATTAAGAATCTCCAAGAAGTGTGCTTCCCATATAGTTATTGGGAACTCTGGAGAAGGGTAAGTTGCATGATGCTTAAGGGCGATGTAAGGATCTTTCATGGCTTCTTGAGCTTTTAATGTAGCCTGTTTTTTTAGATAATGCGCTTTCTTTTGTTTGTTTAGTTCCTTATATGATTTTCTTTGCCCTGCATACTCACACATGTTCTACGTGCCTTATGGAGCAAGTCCAAAGTATCATCTCTGACCATGTAGCATTCCTTGTCAAACCACCGCTTGGCGGGTCTCGGTGGCTTGATTTGTGCTTTTCTTATGAGATTCAGAAAATCGTCTAGTGCAGAGTCAAGCATTCCAGCATTTATCATCTGCGGAACTCTTTCTAAGTCATCTTTTCCTTCCTCGATAGTAGGGAAGTGTAATTTCCTTGTAATGCATGAGTTGTAATTCTTCTTGGTCACTGGAGTTTGACTACTCATCTTCACCTTAATAGTGACAGGTATGTGCTTCCTCAGAACTGCTGCCGGATCTGAGGACATAACCGCTCGATTAAGTATTGTTAGGCTGTCTCCTTTTATAAAGAAAAATCAATGGTGCCTTTACCATTAGGAGCCAAGTAGGTTACTTCTTCCGCTGTATTAACAAGTTTATAACCTTCAACTTGTAGGTAGTCGAGAATGATGTTAGTCTTATGTTCAAGTTTGTCAATTTGACAATTGAAGTCGCCTCCAAGAATTACGTTTCTGACATCCTTTACCGAAGTTATTGCCTTTACTATATGTTCGATTTCATCAGCTGTTGTCCTAGCTGCCTAGCACATTTTGCGAAGCACTAATATAGGTTATAATTGCTCACCTGGGGGGCTTAGTGTTAAATTGCTCTCAACAAACAATACTTAAAATGATCTTAAAACATACACAGACATTCCAAAATCTACAGTTTTATTTAACACATTTTTCAACTTCTTTAAATGATTTTTTTACACCAGAATTCTTCCCTGCATTGCGTATTTCTATAACCAACCTTTTGGCCTACAGAATTGAACATCGCAATGGCGTGAACTGGCTGCAAAGCGGAGTGCGGAAAAATGCTCCTGCATTACAACCGAGGAGTTACAGCGATGACGACGTGAAACGATCAATATTCTCATACAGTTAAATATCAGCCAAGACTGGATGCGAGCCGACTACGAGCTCAGACAACGCCACGGAGAGAGAAGGCCATGCAATAGGATTTATGACGTCATAGCCTTCCGGCCATCAGCGAGCGCGTTACCCAGCTATGAACAAGCTGTGAGGAAACTAGACTGAGTGTTTACTTATAAAATTACGTTCTACAGACGCGAATAAATAAATAACGAAACCATAAATGAAACATGGTCAGAAGTTGATGCGATCGGTACATTACACAAATAAATCGACGTTTTCGATCAGACTCGGTAAGTATGCATTTGGAACCTGACCGAAGACACTGTTGTCTCAGCAGTAAATGCTGTCTCTAGAAGTATTCAATCGAAAACCTTGAAAGATAGTCACCCCATTTGAACGTGAAATGTCGAATACAAGAAAAGACACATACACAAATAACCAATTGATCTGTAACAGTTAAAACATAAATTAATATCTATAGTCAATCATCTGTCCCAACGGTCCAGGTTTGATTCCCACCTCTGCCGGGATATTTAATTCTGATTTGAGGTTTGAACTAAATTCACTCAGCCTCACTGAACTGAGAGGAAGTGGGTTCGATTCTCCTTTCTCTTCCAGGTAAATTGTTCCTAACAGAAGACCAAGGTCACTTTCTTCCCAATTCTAGCATCACAATACACACACAACCACAGACAATACACATACAAATTCTACCCGTATCCGAGTACACATGGCTGATGACAGTGATGTCCTAACCCACTCGCGAAACATCAACAGCAACAATTAGACACGGAAAGTTTTCCTCCAAGATAAGGAACCAGGCTGGTAATAATTATAACGCCTATGACAGAATAGGTTGGTTGATTGGTTCCTCGGTTTAGGGGCTGCGACAACGCGGTCATGTAGCCCCGTGTCCCTTGGGTGTGTGTATAATCTGTCTGCTAACCGGTGTTAATTGTGATAGTTCTATTAGTGTGTGTCATCTGTAATTCAGGTAACGACTGCCGACGATCAATTTAAAGTAGTTCCTATTTTTGCTACCAAATGCTACCGTCAACGACACCTAGCTATGGACTTGGATACTAGATGCCACTGCAACCAGCTTCTGGCGGCGAACGTTGGAACTTAATAGAGCGATAATCAAATTTAACCTACAAATTCAGCTTCACACAATTGTAATTTTTGGAAGGTTCTTTTGCATGCCATAAGTCTATGCCATGGGCCCGCCGGCTTTACTTCCCCTCCAAATGAAGGCATACTGAGGGATCTTTACGCCCTTAAAAATCCGACGACTTCGGCCGGGATTTAACCCGCGATCTAGGGCACAGAAAAGGCTACCTACTGAAATGGAACAGAGCAGCAGTCTTAGAGACATGAGAACGAACAAACTTGTTGATTCATGTATAACAGGTACAGTATCCTCAACACTTTGATGCTCATGTGCATACACTGAATGGGCATTCCTTGTAAGTTCCTCAATTTCCAGTACTGCACCTAACTGTCTTGGTAAATATATGTTACTAGCAGTAGTGCCCGGCTTCGACCGGTGGATTAATTTGGTTCATGGATGATAATGAATACTACTACAGAACTGGCACATGATACTTAAACTACAAGAAAAGAAATATTTTTAATATAACTTTTTATGGTGGTGGTGGTGGTGGTTGTAGTGGGGGTGATAAGCAGTACTGTACCCGTCCCGTTATGGTATGCGACGACCCAGCTGACATAGCATCGCACACCAAACGTTACGGCACACACACAAACACACTGAAAATATGATAAATGAAATAAGGCTTGTGTTGGAATCCAGGGAGAAAAAATCTAACAAAAAAAACAAACAATCAGCTATGGGTAGCACGAGACAAAGTGTCTCCGGGTCGTTTACGGGTGAAAGCAACATCAATTATGAATGCAAAGGGCGGCATCCGCCTGGATTCCCATTAATCACAACCTTCCAGGATAAGCCTTAAGTTATTAGGAAGGGACATGAGGAAAGATAGCATTGTGACAACACTTAAAACAAACTAAAAATTTATTGATGCCTTGGTCTGGTCAAATGCAAGAAAAATATACCCAAGGAGAATCCTACCTAGGAATATGGCGGATACGAAAGAAAAAAGATAAACTGTTCATTGCAATTCCAACCATTTCCCCTAAAATCTAAGTTCACGTGAAAAAGAAAAGAACTAAAAGTCTTTCTTGGGTGCTCAGGGTCACCGAAGCACTAAACACTAGAACACACGACACTCGTGACCTGTGATCCCTATCAAAGTTAAATCATTATCATATGTTGCATGTGAACTGGTAACCATTGTCTAAATACACACATATACACCCTATATAAATCATGTGAGTGTGAAGTTATATTATAGTCTGTTCACTCTCATTACTATATTTACAAAATTTTACAACATATTTTAATCAAACTGGATAGAGTTCGAATGTCAATGGTAATCAAATTATTTCCATCATTCTTAAAACCATCTAAGAAAATCGTAATCATAAATTTCACCTGTTATTATCATCATAATAATTTATTCATTATTATCATAATTTATTTTTATTCAGACTTCACCACAAATTAATTTATTATTAATTTTATTCAGCAATATCAGATCAGATTAAATAATTATTAATTTATTTTTATTTATTCAGACTAGATTAATTAAGATAAATTTATTTAAATTTATTTAGATAAATTTTATATCCAGTTCATATCAATAAATTTGTGAAAATCTGCATGAGTTATATCAGGATCTCCAGAACCCTCAACAAAACAGCTTTCGGAAAAGTCATCAGATTTAGACGTCTATCAGAGTGCACGGGTATGTGTGTAATCAAAATCCCTCCATGGATTGAAATTATCTTGTACTCAAGAACAAATTAACTGCCATCATAAATGCCATAAATCCACAAACATCAACTCATTAAATTATTAGGCCACTCAATTAAATTCAAATACAACATCATCACGATGATTCAACAAAACACTCAGCACTCGGCTGGACCTACAAATATTATAAACAGGGTTCGCTCGAACCTATCAGTTACATCAACTAACAAGTGGCAATACTCACACAACAAACTGGCAAATCCACATGAATCCGAGCACTCAAATAATCGTCTTAATCCATGAACTGGTTCCAATTAATAAAAGCTCATGACCTCCCAAGCCTAATGGTCAAAACTGTGTTAAATCTCTCAGAAAAACAACGTGTCAATCGCTGAAATAAGTCTGAACATGCATCGAGTATGCATTAATTTCATGAATATTGTTGCGTCCTGAAGGTCGCTATTCAGTGTCTATTTATGTATTATGTTTTATGTCGTATTTCTCAACTTAATATCGGCTTGTTATAGTTAGTATGTGGACTAGTGTGTAGTGGCTTCCACCCTCGAGCGGGAGAATTTGGTATCATAGCTAATTTGGTTTCATTGCTATTGTATTCTTGTAAGCATGGCAACTCCATGTTTTCAGGCCTGAGCGCCAGTTGTTGTGATTTTTAGCAAGCATGGCATGACCATGTTTGAGGATATAGCGCGATCGTTAATAAAATAATATACAGTCCACTTCAATATCGAGAAAAGATTATGTTTATTTTGAAGAGCTACCAGGGAGATGTAGCCGATACTACAACCTACAAATATTATTGATCTGGATAAATTCCCCCAAGAAAAAAAATACATATGCCTGTCTTTTAAAATACTACCAAAGAACAGGACAAAGTTCCATGCTCCACATGGCATATACACTGTCTGAAATTCACATCTGAATCAAAATACCTTACTAGAAGAAATAATAATAACCTGAAAAAAATTCTGATTGTTTCAAACAAATGAAGTTCAAAAGGACTGCTGAAATTATTAAATCACCATGCTCGAAATAAATTAAATAGGATAATGACAAAGCGTGGACTAAAAACTGACACCTGCTTACCAGCAATGAATGAAAAACGACATTCGACCAAGAAAAGAAAATTATCTAGTCCAATAAACTCATTGTAAAAGACTAGCCATGGTTGTTAGCTGATACTGCATAAAATCAACTATATGCTTTCATATCCACGAAGAAGAAAATAATCTGTTTCACACATATATGAACAAATATGATAATGCTTGCCCCGTTATACGTGTGTGCCCATGTCTACTTCACATCAAGGAAAAATACTCATGTACTCTTACGATACCTGGTGGTTGAAACAGCTGCATAAAATCCAATTTTCAAAGATCGGCGAGTACCCTAACATTCGCGAAGACTTCTCGAATGATCGACGCATTCCCTAATATTTCATGAGGATCGTTGACGCCGGATGTCTCACTTCGAATGGGTACGCCCCTCACTCGTGGTTAATCTAAGGACCGTCACTTCGATCAGCCATAATGTGTCCTTTCCGTTTAATGCCCCATCTTAATGTTGGAAGTGTCCATGTTGTAACAAATCTTCATAATGTTCCGCAAAAATAGTCGATTACTCATGATGAAAGGTTGCCTCATTATTTCGTCCAATGTTCGCCACTGTTCCAGAAACACATGATGAAAAAATAGTGTATTAATGCACTGAAGGTTTTATGTTCAAGCGCCAGAAGAAAACTTTATGCAAAATGAGCGAATTATTTTCTAACACCCTGTGGTTGTGTAAGTGTTCACTTCGTAAGCATATGGAATAATGTTCAAGTCCGACGATAATGTCTGAATCCACTTGACTGATCTATAATTCATGGTAAAGTTCCAACACTTCGTGGTTGCCTGTGTTCGTCTGACTGGAATAAATGTTAAGTCCCGACACCTCATGGTCGCTCATGATGTTCGGATATTTGAAAAATTTATACGTTCCGACACCTCGTGGTTGCTCATGATGTTCGGATATTTGAAAAATTTATAAGTTCCGACACCTCATGGTTGCTCATGATGTTCGGATATTTGAACATTTATAAGTTCCGACACCTCGTGGTTGCTCATGATGTTCGGATATTTGAAAATGTATAAGTTCCGACACCTTGTGGTTGATCATGATGTTCGGATATTTGATGAAGAACTATGTCTCGGAATGTAATGCGTAAGTCTCACTAAGTTATGAGCTTGAAAATGCATGTTCCGTTGAACGTCATATTTCAGTACCAATGCGTTTCAAATTCCCGTGAACCGAACTAGATTTTGCAAGACAATACTTAACAGCCGTCTCTACTTCACAATTCAAGAAGTCCATACTGCATGCTGCCACGAACTCGTTTCAAAACCTCAAGTTTCACGCCGCTTACACAAAGTTCTATATCACATAAATACCGTGAAGTTGTAAACTGTTAACTAGCATGTTCGAAGTCTCGGATAATTTCACTCATGCGCACAGCCAAAATACAAAACACTAGTCCACGCCACAGGTTCAAGTAACCCTCTGCTTCTGCCAGCTGCTCAAGGTTCGGTACTCACCCCTTCTCGCCGCCCACGTGACCGACCATCCCAGTGGTAGGTTACGTCACGTCCTGACTGACGTCATATGCCGAGACTTGAGCACCAAAACCATAATCCTCCATGTATTGCTTATGAATTATGATGGAATCCAAAACTTGTAAGGTGTTTCCTGCGCGACTGACGCTCACAAGCTCGGTCGCCGAAGCCGGAGCACGCACCGCACCCCACAACATGTACGTGAGATCAGACGATCCAGCCGGAATGCGAAGAGAACGCTCGGCTCACCATGCTAATTTGAAGATCCAAACTACCTTCCAGCCGTTAGTTCATCGCCAAGATCCACCCAACCAACAGTCATATTCAAACAACAATACTCCACTACTAGCCGTTACCCATTATTTCAAGCCTCTTCCTCGTTCCACTGCTGACCAAGGAAAGGAGCGGAACCCTTGATAATGCCGGACGCAATTTCCGGTGAAACGTCGGGAGATATCCTGTCTGGACCACGGCCTACAAGCCCGAAAAACTTGTATTTAATTATGAACGCCGGCCGTGAAAGCCTAAGCTGTTATATAATACTAATACTATAACTATTTATAACTTATTATAATAACAGATCTTAAGAGATGCAATCTTATTGGACAACTATTTACACCTTACTCTATTATCATAATATGAAAACTTAATTCTATAAATACAACAACTTACAGCTAGATTGCCTAGTACAATTAAAATAGAAAAGTAAAATATAATTATTGATTTCATCGCTCCTATACACCAAGATATTCAACTACGGAGTAAAAACAATGGCACTGCAGATACGCTTTCAACATTCTATCAAAGGTTTTTATTTTTGGGGCAAGTTTTATATACTGGGGTAGTTTATTGTATAATTTAACTCCTGTGTGAAAAGTTCCTTTTTGATATATGCTTGTGTGTGTGTGTGTGTGTGAAATATGAATGTTTTGATTTTGTCTTGTGTTATGCATATGGACATCATTGTTTGTTTTAAGAAAAACATCCTTATTCATTAAATTATTTTTACAAAACATAATACTTTCAAAGATATATATACAGGGCAGAGGGAGAATGTTTAAATCTTTAAACAGAGGTCTACATGATTCTCTAGTGTTTACATTTGCCATAATTCTAATCGCCCTCTTTTGTATCCTAAACGTGCTTAGTACATCTGGCGACATACCGTACCCCAAAATATGACCCCATATTTTAGGTATGAATGGAAATAAGCAAAATAAGTATTTCTTAATATGCGCATGCACTTATGTGGCCACGGCAGCCTCCGATCTTATACCTCTTCTGAAAAATCAATTAAAAGAAGTCTGGTCGACACAATGGAGGGATTATTCAAGGGAAAAGGCTCAGATATATTATAATCTACAACCGTCGATACCCCCATCTCCCTTGGTTTTATAATGGTCGCTATACTCGTTGTCACATCATTACCATTATTCGCTTACGTTTTAATCATGCGCGCACCCCCGTCTTTATGGCTCGGTGCAACTTGCAAGCCTCTGAGGTTTGTGCATGTAATACTGCGATAGGTACTATTAATCACCTTGTTTTTCAGTGTCCCTTATATACGTCTCAACGAACTACGCTACTTCATTAACTTAGTACGCTAGGGGTTTCTCTCCCCTTATCTCTTTCGATACTTCTTTATTCCCCCACATTTCCTGTCCTCTCCGCTTTACTCACATATTTTTCTGATTGCCATTTAACTATTTGACGCCTTGCGCTTGCTAATAATAATAATAATAATAATAATAATAATAATACTAATATCGTATGGCCTCGGATGCCGGGTGCAAGCTTTGTAATTTGACACCCAGAGGGTAGCTTGCATGTCGAATTTCGTGGTTCCATGAATCACTATGAAAGTCAAGGAGGATAGATAATAGATATCTAAGCTCCTTGAACATTATAGCGCTTTCTAGTAGAGAAATGAGGAACTTTGTGTTGGCGGAAACTCCCGAGATTAATTTTGCCATTATGAACTCGGCCTACTGAATTCAAATGGGTTCTTTGACATGCGTATCGTATTTTTGCCGCCTTTCAAAAATCACTTACCACGGCCAGGGGCGAACCTGCAATCTTGGAGTTAGTAGACCGACACGCTATCCACTCACCCACCGTGGCAAGCTTGTGTTTGTTTATACGTAGCAAGTCGGCAAGATGCGTCACTTGGGCGTGAAGTTTAGCACCTTATTGTGTCCTTGTTTGTTTATGTGTCAACCCTCTTCCACGTCATAATCATGCTTCCTCATATATTCTCCTCCCGATAATAGATTTTTTTTTGTTAATCTCCGGATTAGTGACTGGGTAAGGCATGTACTGCGCCCAATAGCCTTAAGAGAAGGAGAAGAAGAAGAGCTACCACCAACCAGAAGACCAGTCCATTTGTAATCTGTGTTGCAAACCTTGTGATAGATACCACGTCCTTTAGGCTACTGTGACAAAAGAAAAACCTCCTTTACTGACTTCTGTCGAGGTTAATGTATGAAATCTGCATATTGTGCGTTATCTGTATTGAAATGAATGAAAATCCACAGCAAATATCAGTCAACCAGATGCCTTAAAACAGCGGCCGTGTTGTAGTCCAGGACGTTTAAGCAATACGTGATACGAATACTACTAACGTATTTGCTTGTAAAATTGTGTTGGTAACTGGGTAAAATAGCCCGCTACGCCCAAACTCTTTATGCGAAGAAGTCATGGAATAGTAATTCTTCCATGAAGAAGTTCTTTGGTTTTATGTGTTGTGAGTCATGGTCATGTTGTTTGATTCTATGGAGGTTTTAAGGTATAGTTTAGTTATTTTTTGTTAAACAGTCTATTAAACTGTACATTTTCGCTTGTTGCCGAGTTGTATAAATCTGTGGTCTGCTGGATAGGAAGCGTTTCCATGGTGAGGTACGTAAGTTATTAGTCGATTATATGGGTCTTAACTAATCGTGGCGTAGTCTGTAGCATGCTGAACTGCCATGCTGGGAGCCGAATTAAAATGTCCTGATATGGCCATTGGCTGCAATTCATACTGGTATATAATTAATTGATGGTAACAAGACCGGGATTACTTAATGAGTTGTGTATATACTGTATTTTTCATTTTAGGTAGTGCTTTTGAAAATTTGCAAATATGTTATTTAACCCGGCAGTGGTCGCGCACATAGTGCATCTTAAAGAGGTCGCGGTGGGTCACCATGACCCACATATTATTATTTAATTTATTTCGTCAGGACTTTCACTTTTTTAAAACTCTGTTTGTACATCAACTAACACTATTATTTTAGACATATAAACAACCATACCTTTATTTATGTCCTTATTGTATAACTACAGATTTATTTTTAAATAGTTACTGTAATACAAAACTTCCACTTAATTGCATGTGATACAAAGTTGGTATTTTTTTTCTGGAATATTGGTAAAAGTTTGAAATAGTTTTACACTAATGCCTTCTAAGAGCATGAAGAAAGTCGTAAAGTTCAATTTTGAACAGGCACCATAATGAATTTTTCAAAGATTTTCACACATATACTTTTGGTACGAGTAAACATAAAAAAATTAACAGATACGAATAAATGTAAAAAACAAGGCCACTAAAACTGACATGAAAATATTCGAGGTTCTCACCCAATAAGTAGGCCTACACCAAGCTGATGGCCACATTATCACACTGATTAATGTTACACATTAGCTGGTGTGCCATAAAAGAGCTAAATAGAATTACCTGGTATATAGAGATTTAGAACAACAACAACAAAACAACAACCTGCATCTTCGCGAGCAATCCTAGCAAGCATTCACACAATATGTGCTGGACAGTCAAAGTGGTACAAGTAGCCTACTTGGTATGAAGTGGGCCAAAGAGTTGATGTAGGGAAATGCTAGTCCCGGTCCAATAACGATGATCCATGTGCTATGGTACTTGATGGCTCACACAGTTTACAGTTTACAGTTTCCAGTTACCAAATTGAATAGGACTTTCTACTAGCAACTTCAGACCACATATTATGCTCAGTTTGCAAAAAATAAAATACAGTATTGAGGCAGAAATTTTCAGTCTAGGATAGGCCTAATTGTTATTTGGAAACCATTCACTGCTTACATAAATTAAGTGAAAAATCACTTTTCAGAAGAGTTGTAGGAGAAAATAGATTGCTGTTAGTGAATCAGATGTAAGGTTATGTAGGTTGTGGTTTATAATACGTATAGTACAAACCATATTTAATTACAACTACACTGCCCACATGAACCAAAAAAAACCTTTATGTGACATATATGTCCTAAATATCTCTCGATATTAGATATACTGTATCCACTAAATGATGTTATAAATAAATATTTATAATTTGTAGAACCCGCCATGCAATTCTTGCCTCAGGAGTGAGGTCGACTTTATTCATATTATCTCGCAAAATTCTCGTACTTTATCCATAAAATTTCACTTCTATTTTGTAGCTCCAACATTGTGGATAATCTTCACGGGAGGCATTTGCCTTATTTCATGCTTATTACACCTTTTTATCAACAAAATTCAAGACACTGCACAGCGTTAATGCAGCTTCCTATGTATAAAAAACCTAGCAACCAGTTGTTTGGGTCCAATGTGGCTGCGCCCATACGGTTGCTAGGCGCGTCACTTTGGCAGCGTATATCCAAGAAGGTCATCACCAGATCTTTCCCATATTCATAATGGTGTTCTTGTAGCTGTCTTACTGCAAAGATGAGGTCAACTGTTGACCTTCCTGGCCTGAATCCATACTGTTCTTCCCTCAGTCCATCTTTAACTTCTGTCCGAATTCTTCTCTCCAGTACCTTCTCAAATATTTTGGCGCAGTGGCACATGAGTGTAATTCCCCTGTAGTTCTTGCATTCCTTCCTACTTCCCTTTTTAAATATGGGTATTATTATCCCTCTTTTCCAGTCCTCTGGTATTTTCTTCTCCCTCCATATCACTTTCATTACTCGAAAAAGCCACTGTGTTCCTATCCCCCCTGCTGCTCTCACCATCTCCACACTCACTTCGTCTATTCCCGGTGCCTTTCCCACTTTCATCTTCTTTAATGCTTCCTCCACTTCTTTCCATGCCAATTCCTTCTCTGAAATGTCTTGGTCACTGTCTGTTTCTTCCTCCACAATGTCCACTATGCTGGTTTTAGTTGGATTTAGGAGTTCCTTGAAGTATTCTCTCCAGATATTCTTTACTTCTTCCATATTTTCGACCTCCTTTCCATTCCTGTCCACCATTCTGACATTTTCCCCTGTATCTCTTCTCTTTGCCTTTATCATTCCATACAACACTTTCTTACTGCCATCACAGTCCTCCTCCATCGTTTCTGTCCATTTCTCCAGCCATTTCTTTTTCTCTTCCTTCACTACTTCTCCTGCTTCTTTCTTCTGCTCTTGGTATTCTTCTCTTGTTCTGTCTGTCCTCTGTTGGAACCATTTCCTGAATGCTTCATTTTTCTTTTTCACTGCTTCCTTAGTTCTGGGGTTCCACCATGGTGTTTCCTTCCACCTTTTCTTTCCACTAGTTCTGCCACACACGACTTCCGCTGCTTCTACCAACACGTCCTTGAACCTATTCCATTCTTCTTCACCTGTTTTCGGATCATCCTTCGGTAATTTGTTCCTCACTAATATCTGGAACTTCTCCTTATTTCCATCCTCCTTCAGCTTCCATGTCCTTATTCTTCTTTCTTGGTTCTCAGTTCTCCTCTTTTCCTTCAGTCCTCTCACCTTGGCGACCAGCAGACGGTGGTCACTGTCCAGGGCTTCTGAAGGTATTACCCCTATATCCGTGATACTCTTCTTTGTCTCCTTCCCGCATAGAATGTAGTCCACCACTGATTTCCTAGTCAAATCCCTGCTGTACCAAGTAATTTTATGGCTCTCTCTCTTCTTGTACCATGTGTTTCCAACCATTAGCCCATTTATCTTGCACAGTTCCAACAATCTCTCTCCTTCCTTATTCCTGTTTCCCCATCCTTCACCACCAATCACATCCTCAAAACCTCTATCAGTTCCGACGTGGGCATTTAGGTCTCCCATGACTATCAGGTTTCTCCCCACTAACTGCTTCTGCAACTCCTCTTCAAACTCGTCCTTCTCGCCTTCTGTGCATCCCACCTGTGGTGCATTGTCTTGCAGAATGTCCAGGTTTCTACCTTTCACAGTGATTCTGGCTCTAATTATTCTATCACTTACCCTCTTTACTTCCTCCCTCAGCCCTTCTCTCACCACCATTCCCACTCCATTTCTCTTCCCCTCCACATTTCCTATCCAGTATAGCTGCAAGCCATTTCTCAGTTCTTTTCTTCCTTCCCCTCTCCATCTGGTCTCTGCCAGTCCAAGTACGTCCAGTTTTCTCCTCTCCATCATATCCACAATCTCCTCCACTCTTCCCGTCAATGAAGTTATATTCAAAGTTCCAATTCGTAGTCCATTTCCATAGCCAGGTCTGTTTCCTTTAGATCTGTCCTTTCCGAGGCCCGTTCCCGTTTTAAAAGCAGTTTCATATTCACTACTGGCTTGCTAGGCCTAACGTAGCTTCACCATAACCCTGGCAAGGGGCCTGTTTTTGGTCCGCGAGAGGTATTTTATTTCCCTCAAACCCTCCAGACAAGTCCGGCGAGCCCCCCTATCCGCCACCTGGGACGCGCCCGATAGAGGAACAGGCAAACCCCCACGGGTCCTTCTTAATCCTATCCCTTATTTACAAAAGCACACACTAACAGCCATCACAATAACACAAGTTATCACTCAAATTCCACACTCACCCAAAAATACATGGGGCTATATGACTGTGATGTTCCAGGCCCTAAAATAAGCAACAGCAACAACTGATGAGCTTTGTAGCACGCTACGCTCTTAGGACAGTAGTGTCAAAACAACAGCTCGATTTCAAAATTGGCAAATATAAAATTGTAACTACCTCTAGGAATTTGATATATGATTTCATTTGTTGAGTGCTG
This sequence comes from Meconema thalassinum, assembly GCA_946902985.2. Classification (NCBI taxonomy): domain Eukaryota; kingdom Metazoa; phylum Arthropoda; class Insecta; order Orthoptera; family Tettigoniidae; genus Meconema; species Meconema thalassinum. The sequence goes on along the minus strand of OX336392.1, from coordinate 477,233,283 downwards.
TTAGTGGGTCAAGTTCAAATATGATTTGATGTCTCGTTATCATCTAGGCGTACAGGATGGAGCCGCGTCGTATATCGGTGATTGATTATTTCCCGTCGTTTCGGCTGACATTGCAGCAGCCTGAATCATGGGTAGATAGGAGTTGGTGTCCTGATTAGGTTTGAATTGGCACTTTCTGCTTTGGTTAAAACTTACGTAACTGCAATAGTAGCTTGGTTAGTAATTTCAAGAGCCTGGTTAAAACCAGACCATCGCTGAGTTTAAAGCAAAGTTCGCCAAATCTGTCTGGTTAGCTTTTGTATTAACCAAAGTATACGAAACTGAGTCCCAAAACGTGTCTAGTGTGGAAAATTCCAGGGATAACCACACTCTCTGCTTTCACTTGCTTGTGTTGGGGCTCCTCTCCTTCATTTTTGCTGTTTACGTTCCTCATGTTCTCTTTTGACCCAGATGGTATTAGGCTGTTTTTTCATTTCCCACCTTAATTGGCCCTTGCAACCTTCCCTGCGATCCTCATTTTTCAGAGGGCCAAACCTAGTTTATTTCCATGGTATATGAATACTAATTGTGAAAATGCTGTGGTAATAGATGTTTTCTCATTAATTCTGAATAAAACACCACACTCATTTTGATCTTCTGGGGGCATTAACAATTGAAATTACTTACCCTGGTCACTACTGCACCGGATATACAGTATGTCCTAAATTACGTAAGTGTGTATTTATTGCTTGTATGACGATGGCTACCATGTTCGACAGTGTATGAAGTCTCATCCATCACTAATTAACGGTAACACTGAATGACGTATCACTCCTTGACAACTTCATCTATACTATGCGACAGCGTTGATGGCCCCTGGCCGCGCAGAGAGACGATGAAACGAAATACAGCGTTGCCTCATACGGGCAGAAGTAGCCGCCGCAACATCAAATACCACATGCGCTCGGGCAAAGTTTTCATTGTAGGGGGATTTTCAAGCAGTTAGGATGAAGAAATAAAAATTCTGAATATTTAGAAACAAAAATTACATTTCTACGCTAACTGGTTCTCGTTTTATGGCCAGTTAACAAACATGATGTTAGATGATAGAATAATCTCCTTGTTCCGTCCCCTTGGCTGGGGTGAATGCCTATTTATATACACTGCGGCGTAGCCGTGGTGTTAAATCGCACTACGGCTGCGATGGGGCACTGAAGCGATCCGGAGATCGAAGGTTCGAGTCCCGTGGCTATCCTGATTGTAGTTTCCCCGCGTTTCCCCACACTACTTCCAGGCAAAATGCTGGAATAGTATCTTAGTTCAAGGCCAGAGGCACCCTGTCCTCAATACAGCTACACTACTACAGTTATCACAGAAACTCAAGTTATATCAGAGAAGTACACGGGGCTGATGACCAAGATGTCTCAAGCACATAAAATGAATATTAACAACAGAAATCTTAACAGTTTATATATTTCACTGTGGCATACTGTTAAAAGGATGCCCCCTCCCCCCTGTGTAGAGTTTATTGAAGTATGAAATGACAAGCATGATAGAGGTGCAATTATGGAATAATATGCCATAGGTGAGCCGGAGTACTGTCCACCATCCGCTTTGTCCAGCACAGATCCCACATTGAACTGTCTGGAATCAATTCTGTGGCTGAGGAGCGAGAAGTCGGTGGTAATCCACCTCTTTAAAATGGCAAAGCACTGGAAAACAACACATGCTATTTCATTTTATACGTGTCTCACGATAAACCGTCCTCACTTCCCCCAACCCTACACACAACAAAGGTCAAGAAATGATGTGTTATTGCAACATCTCTCAGTACAAGGAAGTGAATTGAGACAGCTCTGCAGGTTTTTTTGGCCAGCAACCCCGTATACATACTAAAAACCAAAGCAAATACAAATAAAATCAACTTGCCATACGTGTCTGGTTGCTCAGAACTGTCAGAATTATCTTTAAATGGCGTCTGTGAGAAAAGCTCTTACTATATATACCTGTATGTAGGCTACAGTTAACTGTCGCAGCCCCTCAATAACCAACAACTATTAAAATTCTAATAGTTATCACGACTATAAAAATTTCCTGCCGTCATTACACTTTACATACTTGAAACCGTCGTGTTTTAACATTCTCTGCATAGACCGAGTGCTCCTGTTAAAACCAGTGGCCTCATGCATTAAATGAACGAACTTCTTTGCTGTAGGGAACTCGCGTCTTATCATAAAAGTCGACCTTACGACGTAAAACATCCTGATCAAAGTCGTCAATATCAGGGACTCTTTTCAGTACCATGATTTTTACCTGGCGATCTAAAGTACACAATTCCACTTGCCTGTACTGATAACTTCGCTTCATGAACAATTCTCTTCACACTCCGTAGACCTATATCACCACAGGCAAGCGCTGTGGCAACATCGCACAATTGAGTCCCTGCGTCTGCTACTCGCTTGAAGGTTCTTTCTTACAGCTGTGAACGACTGAGTGCGACTGCCGCTGAGACGTGACCGCGCTATTGTGTATCCGAGACCCACGGGCCATCAACGCTGTTGTCGAGCATAGAGTACGCAATTTGTAGATGAAATTCCAGCTGTGTCCGCAATTACCCGCGTAAATTTATGTCAAATCCAGTATGCCAACCCTGTACTTACTGTGCTTACTGTACTAAATGCTTCTTTTTTTTGTGTCAAATGTGCCCCGCAAGCTTCGCGCGCCCAAAGCTGGACCTCAACCCAACCATTCTAACCTTCGTTTCGTCCAATCCAATGGTTTTTGGCAATGGTTACAGCCTGACATGTCCAGATCCATGTTTTATTTGGTCAACCATGCCCCACTAGCACGTTACGTGTGTCGTGTGGTGTATTTTGTATCGGCCATGTTGGTAACTAGTGACGTCAATGTGTGCGCCTCGTTGTAAATGTGTTGGCGGCAGTTGAACATGCTAAATACACTGTCGAACATGGCTGCCATTGTTAAATTGAGCAATAAATAAAACCACGGACACGCTGGATCTCCCAAATAAAAGAAGACCTGCAGGGAAGAGGTGTCGATTGGCACCAGGTAGAGGAGGAGGAAATATACCTGAATAGACAAACATGGAGAGCGCTCTTATACCGCACCCGGGAAGCTGGAGACGGTTAATGATAATGATGATGTATCTAAATGATTAGTTAGTTACAAGGTTATACTACCGCCATCGTTACTTCCGACTTGACAGTCCACCGGCTGGCGATACAGTGTTGCCAGTCCACTAACGCGAATCAGCTGAAGTACATGATTATAGCCGTAAAGTTAACAAAACACTCGTAATTTGAACAGACATGTTGACATGCATCATACTCGTGAATAAGTGCATAGTAGCAGAAATTACACGTATACTGTGGTTAACAGAATATTTCTGATAATGAAGCAGAAAAAAATTGTAATGAATAAATTACTCACCATTACCGTCTCGGGTCCAGAGTCGAAGATGTTCAGAGTTCGAGAAAATGTATTATAAAACCTATAAAGGGAACACACCACTCATTTCGGAGTCACTATTGCCGTCTGACTCCACTCAATGAGCACATTCTTTCTTGCTGCCATTGTTGGAGCTTTGTCGTGAATGACACTATGATTCGCGGCATTGTCCATAACAATTGAGCTCGCACATTACTAATCATTTCCCGGGTTTGACTGCTTAGTGGAGTCCCTTGTCCTCCTAAGGCCTTTCCTCTCTTGGCGCGTGGCTTCCTTGTGCTAGACCCCGGCATGATACTATTATGCTCACGCATGGCAGAAATAACACAAACACTCGTTGACCTAAAGCTAACCTACAATTACACGTAATTATTCTCCGCTATGTCAAACGACAAACAAATACTAAGCTATTAAATAATAACAGACTAGATTCATATCAAAAAGAAAAATATACGAGAATACACAAAGACCGCCAATGAAACTAACCAAGCACAATGCAAACGGCTGACAACAACATGTGAACGCAAGGTGTTGGCTGGCAACATCGTCAACGAAACTCGATTTATCTCGATATATCAATGTGATTGGCTGGTTAGAGTGTAGTTGTGACGTAGCACTGAAACTTCAAGTCGGAAGTAAGGATGGCTCTACTATAGTAATAACAGTCATAATGTCTCCTCACAATATGAAATAGGGTATGAAAATCATATACAGTATTGTCATAATTTGTACTCACATTCTTGTGTTCAGTTGGTCGTGGCATTTGTTTTGTCTGTCTGATTGTCGTTTGTTCTGTTTTAGAGTAACGTTCATCACAACACATTAAACTAGAAGACGATGTATACAGAGGTTGAAGTGACAGATATGCACTGCATACGGCCGAGCAGATGGAAATGCGGAAGCAGCACGTCAACTTTATGTGAACATTACCCTGGGAGGCAGTTACCTTGTGCAAGAGTGTTTGTACGAATCCACCAACACTTGCGAGAGACAGGCGCATTTGAGAAGAGACTTGCAATTGGTGGGAGACCAAGCGATGTACAAAGGCCTTAGCTTCAAGAAAGGGTTCTTCGTACTGTGGATGAAACTCCATCAATTAGTTAAAGAGAATTGCGAGAAGGGAAGGCGTTATTCACTTGATCTGGATGAAAATCTTCTGTGCCTGTATCACCTTCAACGGATATACGGGTGAGATTCATTACCCGACAAGGAGTCACTACAGGAAAGTCCTGTCATAACTCTTAACGAAGGCTTTTCGGATCCATGTTCATATGAGCTTTTTTTAATGTTTTGATATCAGGAATAACTCCCTAAAGTTTCTGTATACAGGCTGTCCCGGGAGGAATCCGCCATAGGTTAAGGAGTGATAGTATCTGTCATTCTAAAGCGAAAACATCATATTGAACATGTGGTTTATTTGCAATGGTTTTCGAGATACAGACTGGATTGTGTAATTCTCAATTTCCTATTGCATAATGAGTTGTATGCACCCCATGTGTGCCTTACTACCCGTACTGCTCTAGTGCTATGCGGGCTGTACGCAATACATTTCTCGCAAGGGCTATCGTCCTGTTCATTTGTTTAAAAGTACTTCATAAACAAATGAATATATTTCCATTGACTTTTCAAGAAACGCAAGATTTTTCCTGTACTAGGCCTATTGAATCGATTTGGAAGATTTTGGTACAAACCACACCTTCTAACTCCCTCTGGTTTAAGAACTTGAGTTTTGTGATACACCTTAGCGTATTATATAATAAGATTGTCCAGTTCCTTCTAAAACTTATTCCCCACAAAGTACAATGCATTTTGCAGCTCTTGCAGACAGATGCTGTGTTGCTAATCAGAGCTGATGTCGCTCTTCTTTAATGAGAGCACAAGCATTTAAAATGCTAGTAAGCAAGTCCTCCGTTGTTTGCACTTTTTCCCTTTAGACTTTATTCTCGAACCAACCCCACAAACAATAATCCGGCGGTGTAAGGTCGGGTAACCTTGGTGGCCATGCAGCATCATATCCGGGACCGATACAACGTCCAGGAAGAATTTGATTGAGATACTGTACCACTGGCCGTGTGGACTGTGCAGGAGTTCCATCCTGCTGGAAGTATATTCCATCCTTTGTAGCCAAAAGGACATTTCTGATTCTGCAGAAATTGAAGATACAGTGCTCCGGTAAGACTGTGTTCTAAAACAACTGGACCAATGAGGTTATTATAATTATCAGTGATACCATAGCGTATAGGAGAGAAAGTGACATGACTTGTGGAGTTCGTATGGTCCAGCCGCTAGGCAACTCTAGCGTCGGCTAGCTCTGAGTGAGGACGGTATCAATACAAGCAGTTGAATGTCACTTTTCAGTAACTGAATATTATCAGCTTACACTACGTTGTATTAGACAAGCTTGCGCCAGGCAATTGACAATTCTTTTGGTTTTAAACCTTTTATATGCTTTAAAATCTTCGTAAGATTTTGAAATGTTGTTAAGATTAACAAATGGGAAATTTAAAGATAATTGACGTAATTAAAGTTAAACAATAAATCAAGTACAAGACGTGTACTTTAAGGATTTCTAGATAGGTATCTTAGAAATATGAACAAATAACAACTTCGAAAGTAACAACAAAAAAACGGGAAGAAATGAAATAGAAGTTTCTATAACTTCTTGTATTAATACAGAGCTACATTTGGCGATTATACAAATAGGGCAGGTCACTTATTGTGAAACCTGAAGAGAAAAATTAAGAGGAAGTGTCTAGAACTCCTATGTTTAAGTAGAGATCACGAGAAAAATGGGGCAAATTTCCCTTTCGTGAAACCTAGAGATAACTCACTTTTGAGTAAAAAGAATTGGATTCCCTCATTAGAAGGGAGAAACAATATACTTCAAGGCGTGTACTAGACACGAAGTTTTACAGACATTAATTCGTTTTTACGTGAAGCAAGTAGGGGAGGGCACTTATTGAGAGTGACACCTCATTGAAAAAAGACCTAAAGTAACAATTTTATTATTCTAGTTTATTAGTAAAGGGTTTGGGAAAGATCAAATGGGATTGTGGAAGAGTGTTCATGGCCGTATTTATTGTACTCGGACGAGCGCGACGTGGATGAAAAATTGAACAGGCACTGTTTTCACTATAGTCTGTTGATATAGTTGAAAAGTTCACTGTAGTAGCACAAAAAGTTTATAGAAAGAAAAGTTATTGCAGTTATGTAAAAGTTGAGTTTTGGCTTGAGAGAATTATGAGTTGTAGTTTCTATGGGCGGCAGTTAAATACGGCAGAAAATTTCCCACGTAGGAAGACAGTTTAAGAGGATTAGAAGTTTATCCCACATAAGTTTCTCAGCGAAGAAAGTATTCCCATATCAAGTGGGAAATACATGACAGTATAACTGGTAGATAGAGTGTAGGTTCTGGAAGGTTCCAGAGCAATGATGAGTTGTTTAAATTGGGTAGAGAATCCCTCGGCGGAAAACTAGATTATATAGACAGTGGGTATTTTAGAAATATCCCTCGATGTGAGATAGCATCTCAGAAAATCTTTCATTTTGAAAGTTAGACTTGATAGTTCGAGTTTGATCAAGATGATCTCTAGAAAGCAGTTATTTTGTCACATATAGCAATTTTCACTGTCTATAAAATCCAAATAAAAGCATTGAGCCTTTTAAAAGCGATGAGAATGTGGTTAAAACATGAAGTCGGTACTTATCTTTGCTTCATGAAGAAGGCGATGTTGCTGTTGACGGTTGATTCTAAAACCCGAACATGGCGTCAAATTTAAAAGTTTGCCTCTAGAGTAGAGGAGGCGAGCTTTAGTTAAGCTCCAACTGACTGGGTTGACTTCAGACGCACAAGTGAGACCCGCTCAAAGGAGCGCGGAGAGACCAGGGAAGGGAAAAGAGTGGGGGTAGGAGACAAAAGGAATACATATACGAATAGCCAACATAACAGAAGTAAATTTTCTCTTGATGAAATGGTCTTCAAAGAGTTGATAGTAGGCGTCACTAGCGCAGCCTGGTGGGTGAAAAAGTAGACGAAGTTCTCTTGATCACGGAGATGATAGCTGGCGATAGCGACAAGATCTGGTGGCTAGATTGGTAAGGAAGTCCTCTCGTACAGGGAAGAATTGAGGAACTTCAGAGATTCGCTGTTAGATGACGCTAGGTGGGTCATGGAATATATATATCTAGAACAGACTTACAGGTAGTGTAAGAAGCATATACCAACAAAGAGAAATCAGGAGATCACTGTTGGTGTTTGCGAAAAAAGGAAGGGATGAATTAAAGCAAAGAGAAGCAAAAGCTTACTCTGTCTTACCGTGTATTCCAAAGAATACACCAACAGTACAGTATATGAACTGTAATCCTAATAATACATGTTACCATCAATGCAAAGAAAACGGGTACTTGCACAACCTGCCCCAGGATTACCTCTTCCTGAGTTCAATATCTCCATCTTAGACTCAACACTGGAGCAGGTTGATCATTTTTCATATCTTGGTAGCATCTTGTCTAAACGGTGCACTTGCGAACAGGATGTTGACAAAAGAATTGGGGCTGCCTATGCAGCATTTGGCCGTTTTATGCACAGAGTCTTCGTGAATAAAGACCTGAAGATGCAAACCAATCTCTTGGTGTACAAAGCAGTCGTCATCTCAACGCTACTGTATGGCTGTGAATCCTTGACACTCTTATCGCCGTGATATCAAGAAACTTGAGTGCTTCCACCAACAAAAGATGAGATACATCTTGAATATCAAGTGGGAGGACTACGTGACCAACACTGCAGTTCTCGAGAGAGCGCATCTCAATAGCATTGAGACAACTATCATCGCTCATCAACTGAGATGGTTAGGCCTTGTTCACCATATGAGTGATTCCAGGCTTCCACATCAATTCCTTAATGGTGAACTTTGCTCCGGCACTAGACCTCATGGGGCCCCTCTGAAGTGTTTTAAAGACCAGCTAAAACACATCATGATGACGACTGGTATACATATCCACTCATGGGAAACATCTGCTGCAGACCGTTTACTGTGGCGGAACACTACATCCACTGCTGTCAACTTCTTTGCGGAAGCACATTGCAGACATGAAGAGGCCAAGCGACAAGCAAGAAAGCTTCGTCAATTACAACCCCGCCCTCTCCCGACCATCGAGTGCAATTTATGTGGGCGCATGTTTTATGCCAGGTTTGGCCTGTTTAGTCATCAGAAACACATCCACAAGCTTGTCTGAAAAGTTCTATGCAGGAAGAAGTATGTGTACTCGGAATAGAGTTACAGCTGACGACGACATGTTACCTCACAGTCGAACACTAATATTTACACTGGTTTGAAATACATTTGTATGGTTGATTGCTTTCTTGGTTTTAATTTAAAAATGTACTGTCCTTCCTGTTTAAGTCGTTACTTCGTCATCAACTTCGAAACTACACAAGTATCGCTTCACTGTCCATTGCCTCCATCACTTTTGACACCGTGGGAACTGGCTCCGGATCTAGCTCGTCATCACTTTCATCCTGCACTGACGCATTTTCCATCTTCTGTTTAAGAATTTCAGCTATTGTCATAGTTTCACACACTGGTACATCTTCATCAACGTTGACTCAAGTTTCAAAAGTGACCTCTCCTGTTACTCAGCGTCATTCTTCACTCGGAGAAAAATCATCTAGCCTGACTTTATCAGCGCGAACACGACAAGAGCCGGCTGCTTTGATGCAGTTCCGAATAGTGTTTTGCTCCACAGAATCGCAGGAAACCTTAATGAAATGCATGGCATGTCGTCGATTCCACTGCAGCCTATCTTCTCTGTACTAGCCTCTTATGTTACTTCTGCTTCATGCACCGTATTATGCCCTGGTCTAAGGGCTGTAGCTTACTCGTGCAGTTTGCTGGGAGGAAAAAGATCTTTGTTTCTCAAATTAGAAACATTTGAGGGATGAGCGGGGCACTAATCAATGAAGAGTGCGATTTTCCTGTTTCTTACGCCAAGCCTTGCATCCCATGCGCAGAAGAAATTTTTATATACTGCGGGAGTTATCCACGCTTTCGTATTAAAAGTGTACTTGAATGGAAAAGATCGCGCATTCTTGAAACATTGCGGATTGCATGCTTTTCCAACAACCTTGGTACCAACTTCTCTGTTCCACTTTCATTACAGCACTGGAGAACTGTAAGCCTTGTTAAGTTTGCCACCGTGATACTTCGCAACCTTAAAATCCAGGTTTTTATCTGGAAGAAATGAAAAAACAGCCCCGTTCCATCTGCATTAAAATTATTGTCTTTCAAAATTGCAGGAAGCGTTGTAGTTTTCCCTGTTTCAATAGTTTCGCACAGTGTAGCGTCAATATCCTGGGCAGCAGTTTCGCCTCTCACACATCTATAAACTAGGTCATGTTGATTCTTGAATCTGTCAATCCGGCCATTAGATACTTTAAAATCATCAAGTCCCATCTTCTGTGCAATAAATGTTGCCTGAGCTCGAACCACAGTACCGTCTACTGGCACATTTGAAGCTCGCACTTGTACAAAGCACTTAAGAACAGCTTCTTCTAATTCTGGAAACTGACCCTGGCGATTAAGTTTTCTTTGAGCACTTTTCCCTTCTTCAAAAGCAGTCGTAATCAGTTTTAAGTTTGCTAACAATTATATTTAAAGTTGACGGAGGAATGTTTAACTTCCGTGCTATATCCACACGCTTCATATTTGGATTCCAATACACTTCATGAAGGATTTGTAGTTTTTCACTGTTTGTTATTTGCCTCACTTTCTTCTTCTCCATTGCAAACATGTAAATAAGGCCCAGATAAAAATAGCCAAGAACACTTTATCACTATACGGCAAGCTATCGTCGCTGAATGAATAGATGACTCTACAGGAAGCACACTCGTTGCTTAACCTTGGCCGAAGTCCAACTGGACTGACAAATACGCAAGGGCTAGCCAAAATATTGAACGGATGAATGTCAAAATTTGAAGGTAGTAAGCGGGAGAGCGAAAATGTGCTAGAGCACTCTTTTCCATACAATTTAGTGCTTTGGACCCGCACTTTTATAATTCAACGTGAAAAGTGGGAAAATGTGTTACTGAGTAACATACTAACGGGATTCCACTGTATAATTTTTGAATGTTGATGTATTCAAAATAACAAACACCATCACTCCATAGGCATGACATGATATGATGTTGGATCAGATGTACTCCTAGGGCTCTGTTGTGGGCTTCCTTCTGGGGCACGTTTTCCTCGTTGATTCCACTCTTCACCAATTTGATTCCTGGGACAAGTTTTCGCCCTTTCTTCTTGAGAACCCTGGCAACAGCTATTCCCCACATCCCATTCCTGTTGGCAGCTGAAAGAAAAAACCCTCAGTTTCCTAGTGCTATGGGAAATTTACTCGGCCATTGCAGCAAACCTCCCTGACAGGTGGTGCGACCGCGCCCTGGTCACAGTCTCTGTACTGCTTGTGGTATTGCTTTTGCTGCTATAGACTCGCTCGTTAGCAGTCCGCCTTTGTTCACTCACCTTGTCACTGCTTCGTCCTAGACCCCCGATCCTGGCCTCTTTCTCTTTCCCGTTGGTCCTTGTCTTGGGGTTTGACTGTTGACATTGGTTGAGGAGATGCTCCTTCCGGCGTTGCCCACAGTAGGGACCTGCTCCTGTGCTCGACATTAAATTAAATCGTACATTTGTCAATACAGACCAAAAATGGCAATTAATATTCCCAATTCTAAAGCGGCTAGTCGAGCTAAAAGGTACCGCATCTAGTGCGTTTACAACGCATATACTTTGTATTGATTTGGCGGAGGTTGTTGATTAAATTAAATCATTAGATAATGCAACAAGCGGTCTGCTGGCAACCTCCCTCCACTTTTGGACTGCTTCATCCACGTCTCTCTTCATTCGCTCTTCCCTGAACGTGTGCCTTTCAGGTAGCACAATGTACTCCGGTTGGTCTCCTTTTTGTAGCTCCGGGGGTTGTGCCTTTAATGCCTGCCTTGCCAAGGGATATATGGGCTCTTTCATCCTGCTGCATGTCAAGTTGTGAAGTGCTATGATCGCTAAATCCCCTGACAGAAAGTCTGATCATTCGCTCGTTTGCCAGACCTATCGCCTTAGGACTCTTCCTTGTACTCTTTTAAAAGGCGCTCAGACCATTAGGCATCACACATTCCATTTTCTGTGATTCTGGCGTCATCTTCTCCACACTGTGGACATGGCCATTTGAACACCCTTACGGTGTGATACCTGATCTCAATGGTGTAGTCTTTTCCCTCCCCCAGATCATACACTCCTTCATCGAAACTGCTGTTCATTTCTTCCTCTTCTTGGTCCTGAAGTTTTGCACTGCTGCGGCTTTCAGAGTCACTGTCCCCGTCGGTTCCACTCCGGTCATCACCGACCCGCCGGGCCATTCACTTCCTTTCTGACCCTCCACCTTCATTATCCTTTTTGTGTTCTTTGTTTGTAGTTATGATGCAGTGTGTTTTTCTACTATGGCGACCGCAACCAATGCCTCTATACTCCTCAGAAAGCTGTAGTCCCCGGTTTTGAACTGGTAGGATTTCCAGGTATGGTGATGCCACCCACTTTCCCTGTGCCATTGAAGAAATCTTTCCATTTACCCCCGGAAAAGAATTGGGCAAGATTTCCAACACTGTATCCCACTCAATCATTCCATCTTCAAGACCCTTAATGAACTTCTTTTCTATGGAGTTTAAGGAACTGTGGCAGACCGGATCTCGGGGTATCAGTGGCATTATTCCCCTGTTGCTCTTTCAATTGTTAATGACGTATTTACCACAAAAAGAATATTGAAACTTGTAATATAACTTATAAAAAATAAAAATATGTTTTCAAATACCGTCAACTGGGGTGAGATTGGTCCGTTATCTGTGTTCATTTATGTTTGGATTGTGTTGAAACTCATACCAAAATTGCAAAAATTTAGAAAAATTCTGTTATATGAATTAAAACCAATACAGAAATAATCTAATATTTAATAAACCAAGAATGTATCATAAGATTTGAGATAAAGAGTCAGAAAAATGTGGAACAATTTCACCCTGAGAAGGGTGACTTTGGTCCATATTGTGAATACTCCTTTTACAGATGGATATTCCACTCTGGAACGATGACACCCCTACACCAGGTAAGGTTGAATACAATCTATGATTAAAGTACCCCCAAAAATTAGGTTTATTGAACAAAACGTAGAAAACAAAATCGAAAATGTCAAAAATGTCAAGAAACTTCATTTCTAAAAGAAAAAAGGCTAAACAATGTTTGGGCCCATTCAGAGTCCATGTATCCCACAAATGCTCTCCCTTATATACAACATAGGGAGGCATCAGTTTCGCACTAGCACTGATGTAGATGTTTTTGTTTTATTACAGACCTGCTCTAAATACTTGGTCCCTCTGCGACAAATTACATGTTTTAGACCTGGATCATCTCGCAGGTTCGTTTCATCGTAGTTCCAGATGTGTATTGGTGGAATATTTTCAATCTCTTTCGCCAAATTATCTTGGTATTCCTCAATCATTTCTTTGCTGACAGCAGCTCTCATTCTTTTTATGTTTGAAGAAAAGCGAATTGTTAGAATGGGATGACGTTCTAAAAAAATTATACCCAATCAGGCCCTGGCATATTATTTTTAAATTTGGACACAACTCTGCCAGTCTTGAGTAAGTAATTCTTGATGGAAAACCGTAAGTCTATTTCAGTAACAGGAAATCCAAATTCTGCAGTTTCAATAGGTGGCTCTTGAAACCCTCCTCTTCCTGCGAAGTGAACACTGTTGGCCCTCCAATAACTGAGCTGTGCACACCTTTCAACTTGTTTATTATTGAACTTCAGGGAATACCATACTGTTCTGCAGCTTCACGTTGAGAGAGGCGCTTACATCTGATGTCTTCTAGGCATTTGCTTAAAGTTTCAGCTGAATATCTAATATAGGGACGAGATCCAACCACACGTTTGTACTTTCTAGGCATGATGACCTGAAAGTAGGAAATTGTTCATTCTATTTTATAAATTTGGTTTGGTAAACTCAATTAACATCATTTGATTCAATTCATCAACTCCAATGTATCAAATTTCCTTCCTTCAACTAGTTAACCTAAAATGGGGTGACATTGTTCCAGGACCAAAGTCACCCCCTTTTATCCTCAAAATTGTCTTTTTAACTAATTTGTTAACTACAGCAGATTACATACATTTATTCTTTCAAATATTTGTTGCTTCTTGATCAGCATAATATTCAGCACTAAATGTATACTTACAAAAAAGAAAACCACTTTTCTTGCCAATCACACATGTGAAAGTTATCAGATGTTGTTCCCGCCAATAAAATATAAAGCCAAAACAAACTAGTGATGCCCCAATGGGAATTCTCCTGAAACAGTGGAACAATCTCACCCTGTAGGACCAATCACACCCCGGTTGACGGTACTAAAAAAGTAATCTGTTCTTTAGTGATCTTGACCAGTCATACTCAAAACAAGAGCAATTAATTCTGTATAACATGATAAAAAAATTTGTTTTTTGTATTATCTAGCCATGAATTTAGCACCTCATATAAAGAACTGTACATGTACCTTCCTGAGTCAGCATTTGTGCTTAGGAAAGCACTCTCCATGCAGACCTGTTAAAAACACCTAGTGCATATTCGTACTGTTCTGGCCCTCCTCTTTTCTTTGGTGCTGCATACAACACAGTTGGATTCTTTCTTCTCAGGAAGCTTTCTCACCCCCATTGATCCTCTTTCATCATGAATCACACTTAATTTTGTGGAAATCCATTCCTCCCATAGGCTTTCAATTATTGATACTGTATAGTTCAGTCTAGATTTTATTTTCCCTGATCCCTTATTGTTTTCCTTATAAAGATGTAGCTGTTTAGTAGTATTCTAGCAATGATATTGAAAGCCACCTCCTTCCAGTAACGTCCAGTTCGCCTCTCATCAAGGTAGCTATAAATCATCATGTCAGATGTGTCATACCACCAATAAATTTATTATAGGATGTTATTATTGCTGGTTTAGTATTGCTGTATGCACTGTTGTGGGTTGCTAGAATTTCCTGTTCTTTGGCTATTGCATGGCTAGATAGAAGTATGACCTGGTTTTTTCTGGGACTTTTTCTCTAAGAATACACATGCTAACATAGGACCTGACCTAAAATATAGTTTCTGTCCAACAGCAAATTTTTTTTTTCCCCCGTGTGGGTGCGGGATAGAATACACCCACGGTATGCCCTGCCTGTCGTAGGAGGCGACTAATAGGGTCGACATGGCCGAATAACTTGCCAGTTTTTGATTTGTTCAGATCCCCTGTGGATGGGGAGGGCAGAATTCATCCACGGTATCCCCTGCCTGTCGTAAAAGGCGACTTAGAGGGGGCCTTATAAAGGTCGATTTTGGTTTTCTGGTCCCAGCTCTGGTTTGACCAATAGAAACAAACATGCATGCTGTTAGGGGAAGGGCCACCAGCTTGGCCATCTGGCCAGAAAGCCTAGACGGTATGCCCCATCCCGTCAGGTGGGTGCGCCATGTACCCTACAGTAGTATCCGCCTTACAACGAAGGTCCCTGCATGGCCGAATACTGGAGCTGAATAAATCCTGTGCATGCCGAGGGGGAAGTGCCTGTTCGAGGCACTGGGACCCCGGGCAATATCTGCTATGCCAGGTAGGTATTGCCTTGGCTGGGTGGCGCCCACAGTGATAGCCCCCGTTCGGAGTGGGCAGTATTCGGGGAGGATTTCGTCCGGGATGCGTAGTAAACGATCACGGACACCTGTACAGGGTGGCACCCTTAAAAAGCCGTCTCTGGAGTGTAGACCGAATCCCAAGGTGTATACGCCTTGGGATGAGGCATTTAATAAGAAGTTCCCTGTTGACAGGTCTCCTCGCTACCTGGTAGCTACCAGGACAGACGGGGGAGATTTTAAACAGGTAAAATCGATCCTATTTTCAGAGGAAATCGAGGGGAAATATCGCGACCTTAACGGGATTTCCAAGCTCCGGAACGGGCAGCTCCTGCTGCATACCGTTGACCGGCAGCAAACCGAAGCGTTGCTGGAATGCTCGCATTTCGGCGAAATTCCCGTTAAGGTTGAGAAGCACGATACGCTAAATGAGGTCCGTGGAGTTATATTCCATCGCGACCTCATTTTAAACAGCGACGCGGAATTGATGCGGGATCTGGGGAAGCGAGGCGTCACCAGGATTAGGCGCATCACCCGGAAAATTGGAAATGATAGCGTCGATACTGGCGCTTTCATTCTTCATTTTGAGGGTGATGTAGTGCCTAGGCAGGTGAAGGTCACGTCGTACCATTGCGACGTTAGACCGTACATCCCTCCACCTATGCGCTGCTACAATTGCCAGAAATTCGGTCATGTTTCTGCCAGATGCACTGCCAAGGCGGTGTGTAGAGAGTGTGGCAAGGGGACACATGACGGTGTGGGGTGTACGCCTCCCCCGACGTGTCCTAACTGCCAAGGAAGTCACTCTCCGCGGTCGAAGCAGTGCCCTGAGTTCTGCAAGGAAGCAAAGATCCAAGAAATCAGAACATTGGATCGGCTTTCATATCACGACGCTCGAAAGAGATACCGTGATATGACTGCACCCGAATTTCCGGTATCTTTCGCGGCTAAGGTGACGCCACCTATCACCCCTGCCACTTTCGTTCCCCGTGCTGTACCCTCGACGACGAACTTCTCTGAGATCGTAAAGTCTCCCCTCGCTGTCCAAGCGAGACCTGTCAGCCCGAAGAAGGTTAAACAACCTTCTTCGGCCATTGTGAAAAAGGCGCCGGTTATACCATCTAAACCGGCGCAATCGGAGAAGAAGTCATCTTCCTCTCCGAAACGGTCGGAGAAGAAGTCTTCCCCTGCCAACGAGGCAAAGAAGACTTCTGCGACCGGGGCTGGATCGTCATCCAGCCCATCTGATAAGACAAAGATAGTGGAGAAGAGGGAGACGGTTCGTCGCCGTCTCTCTCGCCCTCCTGCTGACGGGGTGGCTACTGTCTCTGCTGGCCTTTCCGCTCCCACTACCACCAAGGGAGCGAAGCCTGCTGAAGCCAAGCCCGTCCGTATGGAGGAACTCCCCTATAGAAAAGAAAATAGATCGGCGGAGGAGAGGGGAGCGGTTCAGCGCCGTTTCTCTTCCTCTCCTAAAGGCAGGGCTGCTCACGTATCTGCTAGCCATCCCGCTCCCACCACTACCAGTGGAGCGGTGCCAGCAGGAGCGACCTTGTTTTATAAGGACCCGGCGTCTGTGGGGAAGGGACCATCTACTTCCCCAAACACGCGTCGGCGCCGATCCAAGAAGAAATCTCTTCGGGGCGTGTCGGGGACAGACACCCAGTCTTCCGACCGGGAGAAAGTCCCTCGACACCGCTCTCGCTCTTCCCCAAGAGCGAGACTCGTGAGGTCCGACGACGACCGCGCGCAACCCAAGAGAGCGCCCGCTCCATTTTCTTCGTCTTCGGACGGAGATGTGGAGATTGAGGTGTGCTCTCCTGCCCCATCATCTCCAACTAGAGCTGGGGAAGGGTGGCAAACGGTCAAGCATAAGTAGAAGACCCATTTCTACTTAAGTCCACACCATGGCACTATTACAATGGAACTGTAATAGCTATTCTGTTCATCTCGCTGAGTTACGACAATTAATATCTTCGTTTTCGGCAACCATTGTCTGTCTTCAGGAATCCAGGTTTCGTCCTGGACATGAGACAACAATGCGTCACTTCAAACTCTTCTCTAAAGACCGGGTGGACGGAGCTGTGGCCGCTGGTGGCGTCTGCACTCTCGTCCACTCTAGCCTCTTTAGTGAAGAGGTGCCGTTGCGTACTCAGCTAGAGGCAGTTGCAGTTCGTACTTCGTTGCCAGTAATGGCAACAGTATGTAACGTGTACTTCCCGCCTGATTCTCAGCCGGATTACGACCAGCTGGTGGATCTAGTCTCTCAGCTCCCCCCTCCTTTTCTCCTTCTGGGAGATGTTAATGCCCACAACACCATCTGGGGCTCCGCTACCACTAGCGGTAAAGGGAGAGATTTTGAGAGGCTGATCAGGCGGCTGGACCTGTGTCTGTTGAACACAGGGGAGCCTACGCACTTCTCTATTGCGCACGGTACTTATTCAAGTATCGATATTACCCTGTGCAGTCGTGCGCTGGTTCCCCTGCTACAGTGGGGTGTACACGATGACCTTTGTAATAGTGACCATTTTCCAATTATCGTTACTCTTCCGAACCAGAGAGCCATCGAGTTACCAGGTCGATGGCTTCTCCGTCGGGCTGATTGGCCAACTTTCACGGCACGTGCGGTGTTTGCCGAAGATACCTTTGAGAGTGTCGACGATCATACCATTCACATAACGAATGGTATTTTGACTGCTGCTGAGGAAACAATACCTTCCTCATCCGGCAACTCACGCCGGAAGCTCGTCCCTTGGTGGACAGCCGAGATTGCAGCAGCCATTAAAGATCGTCGACGTGCTTTCAAATGCTATCGGAGGCAAAACACTATGGCCAACCTTATCACTTTCAGAAGGATGCGTGCTAGAGCCCGATATCTGATTCGGGAGAGTAAGAAAACGACGTGGGAAAAGTATGTGTCGTCCATGACGGCGCATACTCCTTCATCTCAAGTGTGGACTAAGCTTCGTCGGATCTCCGGACTCCCGACATCACTATCGATACCCGGAGTGTCCATCAATGGGGACATCATCACGGACCATCTCGCCATTGCCAACAGCATTGGCTCGCACTTCTCCGATGTATCCTGCTCCGGGAGTTACGATCCTACATTTCTGACTCTGAAGCGGGAGGCAGAGACTCACCCCTTGTCCTTTGCCACTGCTGCTTCGGAGTCCTATAATGTACCATTCTCTGAATGGGAACTGCGCAGTGCGCTTGCACTGTGCAGGGATACGGCTCCTGGACCGGATAACATACATAATCAAATGTTAAAACATCTGTGCGAATCCAGTATGAAAGAACTGTTGATCCTCTTCAATCGTATATGGATTGAAGGGGAGTTTCCATCTCAATGGCGAGAGGGGATCGTGATACCGATTCCTAAGGCTGGAAAGGATCCCAAGTTTGTAAGCAGCTATAGGCCCATTTGTTTGACAAATGGCCTATGTAAGCTGCTCGAAAAGATGGTGAACCGTCGACTGGTGTGGTTCTTGGAGGATAAAGGTCTCCTGTCTGAGTACCAATGTGGATTTCGCTCTCATAGGTCCACCACTGACCATCTGGTGCGACTTGAGAGCGCCATACAGGAGGCTTTTTTCCGGAAGCAGCACCTAGTCACGGTTTTCTTTGACCTCGAGAAAGCCTACGACACCACATGGCGCTACGGGATCCTTTCCACCCTTCACAAGTGGGGACTCCGTGGTAACTTACCGACTTTCATTGCGAATTTCATGTCCGTCCGACTCTTCCGTGTAAGGGTCGGTAGGACATTATCGCAGTACTATACCCAAGAAAATGGAGTTCCTCAGGGTTCAGTGCTGAGTGTCACCTTGTTCGCGATTGCCATTAATGGCATTGTTGCCGCCGCCGGGTCCGCGGTAGTTCCATCGCTGTATGTAGACGATTTAGCTCTGCATTACAGCTCTGGAAGTATGGCAGTCGTGGAACGGCAATTGCAGCTAGCCATCAACCGGGTCGACAGGTGGGCTCACGACCGGGGTTTTCGTTTTTCAGCAGCGAAAACCTCCGTCGTCCATTTTTGTCGGCTACGGAGGCTACATTTACACCCTGAACTACATCTCAGGGATGCTGCGTTGCCGGTGGTTGACACTTATCGCTTCCTGGGGCTCCATTTTGACAGCAAGTTAACGTGGCAGCACCATATACGGCAATTGAAAATGACATGTCTCAGGAAACTGAACATGCTCAGGTTTCTTAGTGGCACTACGTGGGGGGCTGACCGTGCGGTGCTGCTACGGTTCTACCAAGCCCTCGTCCTGTCCCGGCTAGACTATGGTTCTGCGGCATACGGTTCAGCAAGGCCGGCAACCTTGAAAATGCTGGACAGTATCCACCATAGTGGCGTTAGACTGGCTACCGGTGCCTTCCGGACCAGCCCGATACCCAGCCTACTCGTCGAATCGGGTGTTCCACCTTTAAATTATAGACGCCAACATATGCTGTTAGCATATGCTGCCAATGTGCGTCAAATGCCGCAACACCCGACCTATCAAGCTCTCTTCGGTACCCAAAACCACCAGGGGTACGCCAACCGGCCTCGTGCCACTCGGCCGGTTGGTATTAGACTTGATAGCTCGTGTACCGAAATAGGAGTGGCTGTAGGTCCCTGTATGATCCGGACATCTAGCGAGGTGCCTCCGTGGCAAGTCCCGCGTCCGGAAATTCGATTAGATCTGCACCGAGGTCCTAAGGTGAACACGGATGCCTCCGTTTACCGGAGGCAGTTCCTCAGCATAGTTCACCAATTTCCGGACGCTGGCATTCTATACACGGATGGTTCGAAGGTGGACGAGAAGGTGGGTTGTGCTTACGTTATTGATGGTGCAAATACCAAGATCTCTTTGCCTGAGGCCTGTAGTGTGTTTACTGCGGAGCTCGTTGCCATCTATGAAGCTCTGCAGTTTGCACTACAGGATGCACGAATCCACTTTCTCGTGTGTACCGACTCTTTGAGTTCGTTGCAGTCAATTGCTACATGTTTCCCGCAACACCCCCTAGTGCAGCGAATCCACGACCTACTAGCCGGGCTGTGCCACGCTGACACTCGAATCACCTTTCTGTGGCTTCCAAGCCACATGGGAATTGCGGGAAATGAGTTAGCGGATCAAGCTGCAAAAGAGGCGGTATCACTACCACCTCGACCAATGGAGGTACCCGCTAGAGATATTCGCTCTCAGTTACGCCTACAAGTTCTGGCTTTTTGGGAGAGTCAGTGGCTAGCTGACCCACTGCCCAGTAAACTGAGAGCGATCAAGGGAACTACTCGCGTTTGGCGGAGCTCCTTCCGGGCCCGGAGAGAGTCCGTCATTTTGTGTAGGCTAAGGATAGGTCATACAAGATCCACCCACTCGTACCTAATGAGAAGGGAAGACCCCCCACTTTGTACCTGTGGAGCCGTTTTCACCGTGGCTCACATTTTCACCGAGTGTGTGGATCTTGCTGACTTACGAAGAAACCTTGGTTTGCAGACGACACTCAAACTTATATTAGCCGATGACGCGGTGGCTGCTGATCGCGTTATCCGCTTTATAAGTGAGAGTGGGTTAGGGCCAGCAATCTAAATTTTCCAGTGAACTTTGACTCAACGACTTGTTCGTTTTTGAATGATAATGTATTGTTTTTTCCATAATTTTTGTTTATGTTTATATTTTTATTTATTTAATTGTTTGTTTTTGTTTTATTAATTTTTGGTCTTTTTAAATTTAGATGTCCACCTCAAAATTTTAAATTCAATTCAAAATTTGTATTCTTTAATCTGTGTTAAGAGGGGCAGATGACCTCGTAGTTCCGCCCCTTAAAACAACAATAACTAACTAACTACTATTTTTAAAATTCTGAGGCAAATGTTTCCTATTTCTCCTAACAGTTCCTGTTATATATGGATGGTCATATGCCAAATCGAAGTGCCAAAAGGAACATTCTGAGAAATTAAGGCTCAAAGTTAAAGTTAAATTTAAAAATCTGCTGTTGACTCTGTTTTCTAATATTTTGTACCGACAATTTACACAGTTATACTTGTCTGTTTATACTTTCGGGAACCATGCAGCACATTTCCATTTGAATTATATTACTTTTTTCAGTTTTTCGGGATATTGTCCATTTTGGCATACGAAATACTTTGCTTTATTCTTAATTTACATTAAATATATTACAAACAAAGATGAATGAACAAAATACAACTGATATGCCTGGTAAAATAAAATCCGTGTACCAGTACCCTTTTAAATTAAATTGCATATGGATACCCTTGAAAATCATACTTCATGCACATTCAGTACTGATTTCCTCACAGGTATTGTCAGAGCAGTCATGTTCAAAAGTAGTGATGTTTTGTTCACTAGCACTTGTGATCTTTTCATAAAATGAATGATATACTGGAGGGACGTATTTCAGTAGACTTTTCACATCTTTAAGCTTGTCTTCACTCAGAGGTCTACTTTTCGGGTGGAGTACTGGAAGGTTAAGTTCACCAAGATTTGTTGGTCTGCCTTTTAGTCTTTTATTGAAGTTCACTGAAAAGTATTCATATTCGTCGTTGTGAGTGTATTTATACTCTAAAATTTTCTGTTTCCATTACAGTTATTTCAGAAGTATTTTTCCATACTCTTGCACTTGAAATTATATCATACCACTGTGATGGAGCATAGACCTCTGGGTGATACTTAAGCTTTCTATATATCCAAACACACTGTCATTAGGTAGGTAAGAATATCCTGGTTCAGCAAACTTGTGGATTCTTTAATGCTTATCTCTGAAGACTGGACCACAAACATCCAGAAACATGCCAGCTTGAAATTTCTATTCTGAACACCGCAGCTGTCTGACCATGCTATTAGCGTCTCTTTTGTTCCATGAGATGCAAGATGCAAGACCCTATCTCTTGTGCACCTCTGGATGCCACACTCTCATTCCAAAGATGCATAGAGCAAAAATCATTGATTCCTACATTGAAACCAGAAACCTAGCAGACTTCGTTAGTGGTTAAGCAAGGTAAAGACATTACCTTGTGCATGTCGAATGATATCACGATGGGTCCATCCTCAGATTTGTTCTTCAATTCATCGTTCTTCATAGCATCTCTTGCACTCTCTGCTTTACGGTGATGAAGTTCTAGCTTAGCCTTCAACTGTGTCACATCAGGAAGATACTGGCTTCAGCTGACTGGATTTGAATTTTCACAATCACATGTGTGGCAAGTGTCCTTTTTTGGGGGACGGAAGCTTATATTGAAGTCACGCCTGAATACCCTCTCATACAGCGACTGACAAGGAATCTTCTGAACTCGACCTTCTTGTTTAAATTTCTCCACAAATAGCCTGTACATTAAACTCAAATTGAGATTAGTATTCAAGTACCTTTTATTTGAATCTTGGCTGGTGTAGTGGCTGTAAACTGCAGGGAAGCTTTTAATGTGTTCTCTAATACAGTCTACAGTACTGGAGGAACTTTTATTATGTGGTTCATGCACCCCTCGTTGGTCTTTTATTGTCCCTGTCTTAGCCTTCAGCAGTGCCTTATGAATTTTAACACTGCTTACTTGCAATGTCTTCATAAACATGTCTCTGCATACCTCAGTGTCCCCATCTGCAGATGAACGTATGAAGTATTTTCGACAGATATTTCTTGACGAAATGCCTACATTTTTCACTCGCCTACGGCTGACACCTTGGCATTTTATAGAGCCAATAATCAGTGCTGTTTGTGTAGCCCAAGAATCACAATTGTATAACTGATCAAAGAATGCTCTCCTATCGTCTTTTGACACTTTAGTATGACACTTCTTTAAACATTTACACTCATAATCTATGAAGTGTTTATCAGGAACTAGCCTTCCTTTCACAGTTGTGTATGCCTTTCCTCTGGTTCTGTTGAACTTCCTAACGTTTTTCTTTTCCACTTTGTAGGGTCCCCTATCTTCTTTTTAATAGTTGTCCCACAATCCGCATTCTTCAAGGTTTGAGGGCACTTCTTTTCCTCCTGTCCTTTATTTGCCTTATTCTCCTTTAGTTTTCTATTTCTTCTTCTAGTATGTAGGTTGGTAGTTAGTTTTAAGTTTGCATTTCATTTTCATCTTCACTATCACCCAAACCATCAGGGGCCGATAGCCTAGATGTTAGGCCCCTTAAAACAACAATTATCATCATCATCTTTTTAATAGGACTGCATGTGGGTGCTCCTTCTCTTCTCCAGTTTGTCCTGCATTTTCTGTTCGATTTTCCCTTTTTCTGCTGATTAATTTCCTTTCCTTGTTTGTGCTACATTGTTGTTCTACATCCGTATTTGGCTCTGAAAAGTTTATAGAAAAATATCTGTGAGCGATACAATTCTGCATTGGACATTTTTGCTAAAGCGGACCAACTCCAAATACATCACAGCGACCATTGGTTACATATGCCAAAGTGAACCAACTCCAAAGACAGTACATTTACGACCTCGCATGAACTTGCGCAACTAACGAAAATAAATTATTTATTCTTTGGATACATTGAATGGAGTATGGTAACACTGGCTCTCAGAACAACATAGTAGCTATGACTCTTGAGTAGAAAGGCGCGAAAAGCGTAGGCTGTTTTGGCTAAAGAATAGCTGTTCTTCATAACCTCAAAATAAAATTAACCTATTTACTGTAAAATATCTTGCTCCCCCAGGGGCTCACATCTAGTGGGACGTGGGTTGGCGACCACGGGGCCCCAGCTGAGTCTGGCATTGCTTCCACTTACTTGTGCCGGCTCCTCTCCGTCTTCTTTCCTGTCGACCTCACTTGGTCAACTCTTGTTCTCTTCTGACCCCGATGGTATTAGGGTATTCGAGTCCTAGGGAGTCTCTTCCTTTCCCGCCTTAATTGGCCCTTGTCTCATCTTTTCTGATACCCTCCTTCTGCGAGGGCTCAGCCTTCTTTTTCTTTTCATGTTATCTCCTGCCTTCTGCTCAAGGCCCTCCAGCAGGCAGGGTGTATATAGCCCCACCACTTTTGGTGCACCCTAGATAATGCTACACCCTCGGGGTCACGGCTGGTGAGTTCGGGAGTTGGCGACCCCGAGGGATTCCTGAGCTTGGTCCGGTTTCCCCCTTTTGTCCCTTACCTGTTGGGCGGACCCTCACCTCTTTCAGTTTCCTATATGCCTTTCATGGCTCTCCTTCCTTCCAAGTCCCTCAATCTGCCTTCTTCGAGGGTTGAGGGCATTTCTTTTCTTCCTGTCCTTTATTTGCCTTATTCTCCTTTTGTTTTCCATTTCTTCTTCTAGTATATAAGTTAGTTTTAGTTATAAGTTTACATTTCATTTTCATCTTCACGGTCATCCAAACCATTAGGGGCTGATAACCTACTATCGGATTTTTTATTATGGATGCTAGAGTTTAGGCCTTAATTACAACCAAACCAAAATACCTATTGAAAAACGAGTTATACCAATATTGTCTTTGTTTAATTGTGCGTTAGACTATATAAGCCAATTATTTTAAAGTTTATTAATTATTTATTTATTTGTTGTATAAAAAATTGTCCGTGTTTTTGACGTCTTGCCTACGAACCGCTTACTTAAAACTATATACATGGAAAACAGCTTGGCTGAGGGTAATGAAATTTTTATATGTGATAGCACAAGTATTGGTAGTGCAAATCTCAAGTTTCATTTTTTTTCAACTACCCAATAAAAAGTTCTTATACTTTTTCTGACGTAACGTTTTCTCAGCCCAGGATAAATGTACAGCAGGCAACGTGGTCTCATTCGTGATTATCAGAAACTACGACCACTGTAGTGTCTCTATATGTCGAGAAAAGTGTAAACCAAACTCAAATGCTACTATCCCAATCTTCTCCTGCCATCTGGGAGTCCAATAAGTCACTAATACAACCATTCCAACACAGAGCCGATAGATCGGCTCGCTGAGTGTAGAAGAGTTATCTATCCTAGTGTTCATGGCTTTGATACTCTCCTGAATTTTGATAATAATAGCAGCTATCTTCTGTTCTACTCTCTCTCTGATCGACTCAACCTTCTAATAAATGGAATCAACCTTCTTATTATTAACAGACTATGTACCAGATTCAACCTTCTTCATTAACTTTCCTGGTTACCTGCTCACTCATCTTTGTCATCTTATCCATAAGCATTTGGAACAAACCAAGGTTCATTTCCCCCACATTACATTTCAAATTACTACTTTCAGCAGTCAACTGCGACTCGGTAGTGACTATGGTCTCCGAAACTGCCGTTGTCTTTTCCACCCCTTCCCCACTACTATTCTCCCCCTGTTCTGATTTTTTTTTCTATACTGTTAATGAATGTACTAATTTCAAAATGTATTCTGTATACATACCACTTACATTCACACAAAGCTATCCAAACCCTATTTCTTTTACGGTGTTGTACATGCAGTATATGCTCCGATTGCTTTTACTATGTCTTCTCATATCTTTGCTCCACGTTGAGGCACTATGTACAGTACACTGGAAATTAATTAAAACCTATAACCTAATGATGATGGTGATGAACGGATCAATCAACAAAATAGGTGACTTAGCACCAACACTTTTATGCACCATAAAAGGGCCCTGAAATAACTTGAAGAACTTGTGCATCTCCTTATCCTTAACTGAAGATGGATATTATGCCTGATCCCAATATCTGCTCCAGGTGTTACTGTCTTTGGGACACAGCCCAATGTTGTGGACTCTCATTGGTAGATAGCTTATGGAAATATGTGGTCCAAACTGCTCTTTTCATAGAATCTACTCTTGTTGTGTTTTCTCTCATTGTTTCTCCATAATAATCATGCAGTGTGTCTATTTCCTTGCCTGATAGCCTAGCTTTCCCACCCAACATATTTCCATTCTTCCAGTTGTTGCCCCTTTTTTCTTTTGATCAGATTGGTTGGTTCCTTAGTTTAGGGGCTGCAACAACGCGGTCATGGAGCCCCGTGTACTTTGGTTGTGTGTAGAATCTGACTGATAACCGGTATTAATTGTGATGGCTGTATTAATGTGTGTTATCTGTTTTTTTTTTTTTCAAGTAAGGACTGCAGACATTAATTTGAAGTAGCTCCTACTTTTGCTACCAAATGCTACCGTCCACGACACCCAGCTTGCGGACTTGGCTACTAGATGGCATCGCAGTCAGCACCTGGCGGCGAACGTTGGAACTAATGGAGCGTTATCAATTCTAACCTACAAATTTTGGCTTCACACAAGTGTAATTTCATGCCATAAATATATGACATGGCCCGTCCAGAGGCTCACGTCTAGTGGGACGTGGGTTGGCGACCACGGGACCCCAGCTGAGTCCGGCATTGCGTCCACTTACTTGTGCCGGGCTCCTCTCAGTCTTCTTTCCTGTCGACCTCCCTTAGTCAACTCTTGTTCTTTTCCGACCCCGACGGTATTAGGGTAAACGAGGTCTAGGGAGTCTCTTCCTTTCCCGCCTTATTGGCCCTTGTCTCATCTCTCCTGATGTCCTCATTCCTCGAGGGGTCAGCGTTCTTTTTCTTTTCATGTTATCTCCTGCCTTAAGGCCCTCAAGGAGGCAGGGTATATGTAGCCCCACCACTTCTGGTGCACCCTGGATATTGCTGCACCCTCACGGGCTCACGGCTGGTGTGTTGGCGACCCCGAGGGATTCCTGAGCTGGGTCCGTTTTGTCCCCTGTTTTTACCCTGTCCTTGGGGCGGGCCATCTCCTCTTTCCTATCTGCCTTCTCATTCTTATCATTATCATTCTTTGAGGGTTGAGGGCATTTCTTTTCTTCCTGTCCTTTATTTGTTAACCATTCTTTCTTCTTCTAGTATGTAAGTTTGTAGTTAGTATTAACCTCGCCAACCTGGACCCATTATTGGGTAGCCAGGCTCTGTCTGTCACAAGCCAGAACAAAGTAGGGAGTGATAG
The DNA here is from genome assembly GCA_946902985.2 of Meconema thalassinum. Lineage (NCBI taxonomy): Eukaryota > Metazoa > Arthropoda > Insecta > Orthoptera > Tettigoniidae > Meconema > Meconema thalassinum. Next base: position 477,206,232 of record OX336392.1, on the reverse strand, counting down.
AGGAGTAACACCTCTTTAAAAAACCTTGGTCCAGCTGGCCCGGCTGGTAGTACCTTGTAAGGGTCCCTTGCCAGGGTTACGGTGAAGTCCTCAACGGTACCTGCAGTGGAAGAGGTGAACTCTGGCACAGTGTAGTTGGCGGAAGGGGCAGCCTATTGCTCAGGTTTAATAGGGCAAACTATTGTCCCTACTTATGATGGGCAGATTTTGGCCCAACGGCAAAATGAGCGGAGGAGGAGCCAATCACTAACATGGCTCCCAACGGTCATGGAGGCGGAAGAGGTTCGGCCAGACGGACTGGCTGTAAAGGTGCACCTCAGTAGTACTTGAGTCTGCGGCAGTTCGTTGCAGTGTCTTGTGTTCGGTCCTGCATGTCTCATTCTGTGTGAGCCGCAGGATAAGGCTCAGAGATCATAGTGTGTGGGTCTCGTCGTGGCAAGCTGTGGGGGCAGGTTATGGTGTAACTGGAAGCCCCTAGTTCGGACCTGCACGTTGGCAGCAGACGTGTGATGATCGTCTTCCGAAGACTCTGTGACTACTCAGGAATTCGGTCCTGCATCTGTGTTTAGGATCACCGCTGCCCACCTCACATGCGGAAGGTCCTAGAAAAGGTGAGCTAAACATCGGAAGTCACAATCTTGGTCCGGCTGGGCTACCGCACTCAGCAGGTCACCCCCTCATGCGGTCGAAACTCAAAAACAGTAAAGACTCACAAATTGGTTATTGGATCATGGAATGTCAGAACTTCGCTTGATATGGACAATTACGCCAGACCTGAGAGAAGGTCAGCTCTTGTAACCCATGTTGACATTGCTGCTCTCGGTGAAACTAGGCCGTCTTCTGAAGTCAAGATCACTGAATCTGGAGCAGGATATACCATCTTCTGGAAAGGAAAGGAGCATGGTGTGGGCTTCGTTGTGAAGACCAAACTGTTAAATTATCACCAACTTACGCCCATTGCAATCAGCGAAAGGCTTACGACTCACCGCATACCAGTCTCAGGAGGTTCCTTTATGATGCTCATCTCTGCCTATGCTCCTACCTTACGATTCCGATGATGCAGTAAAGGCTCAATTCTATGATCAGCTAAGTGAAATCATCTCCAAGGTACCATTTGCAGATAAACTCTTACTCCTCGGTGATTTCAATGCCAGAGTTGGGAAAGATCGAAGACTATGGAATCATGTGATGGGCAAACGGGGACTTGGAAAATGTAATCCCAATGGACCCTTGCTTTTTGGTCTTCGTGTAGAACCACCATCAAAACCACCTGGATGCATCCTCGTTCCAAACATTGGCACATTCTTGATTATATCATTACCCGGCAATGTGATAAGGACACTCTTCATTACCAGAACAGCAGGGAATATAGACGATTGTTGGACAGATCATAAACTCCTTATACTTAAGCTCAGGAAATCCATCAGAATTAAACCACCTAGGAACATAAAAAAATGCCAAGAAGTTAGTTTAATACATCCAAACTTTAGAATGAATCCATCTATAAAATTTTCGAAACAGGATCGTCACCCAGTTATCAGAAAACCCAGTAACGAATGACATTCAGCAAGAATGGGCCACACTACAGGAGATTATCACTGTCAACTGAGGAAACCATTGGTTTTATAGTGCGGAAAATACAAGACTGGTTTGATGACAACAATTAAGGAATTCTGTCTCATCAATGTCAAAAGGAAAGCCTATCTTGCCCATCTTCTAGACCCAACTTCTAACACAAAGAGAGATAAACTACTAGAACTCGAGGGTAAATGTCAGACGCAGATAAGGCAGATTAAAATACTTGGTGGCAACAGATGGCTCAGGAACTGCAGAGATTATCGGATGCTCGAGACTTTAACTTCTTTGCAGTACTCAAGGAAATATATGGAACATCTCGCTCATCATCAGGTACACGAGAAAGCGCTGATAATTCTACTACCTTTACTGATAGTCAAGAAATCTTGGAACGCTGGAAGGAGCTCTTCTCCAATCTCCTAAATCATCCATCAGCAGCTGCTGAAGACTTCCTTTGTGATGTGCCGCAACAACCTAAACAACTGTGGTTGGTAGTACCTCCTACATATGGACCATCTCGCTCATCATCAGGTACACGAGAAAGCGCTGATAATTCTACTACCTTTACTGATAGTCAAGAAATCTTGGAACGCTGGAAGGAGCTCTTCTCCAATCTCCTAAATCATCCATCAGCAGCTGCTGAAGACTTCCTTTGTGATGTGCCGCAACAACCTAAACAACTGTGGTTGGTAGTACCTCCTACTTATCATTAATACAGTGCACCTCTCACCCAGTTGAAACCCAGAAAGCACCTGGCCCAGATAACATCCCTCTGGAATTAATTCAAGCCGGAGGTCATTCCCTCAAGGATTTTCGCCCTTATCCTCTGAATATGGGAATCAAGAAAGGTACCTGGGGCCTGTTCCACGAATAAACTTTGCAACTATTCACTTTGCACTTTTCAATTCTTGCAAAGTGCAAAGTCTCTCTGTTCCACCATGATCTATGTATTACTTTTCAATTTCTTAGCAAAGTGAAAAGTCTTTGCATAGGAATGATCCGATCATGTTTATTCCATGAACAAACTGTATATTTATTCCATGATTTAATGCTTTATTTTTCATGGTGAAACATGTCCCACTAATGACCACACAGTGATCTTAATTAATAAGAGTATTGATCAAGGTGGAACTTTTAACCTGTCTATACTAAAGTGAGGTTATGAAAATTCATCTTGTCTTTGTACGTCTTCTTGTTGGATTCTTCATCACTATCTCACTTGATGAATTAAAAAAGCTCCTGCGTAACATATTTATAACACTAAACCAAATTCTGCGCCGAGAAACTAGTGTAGAGACTTGTTCATTAACAGCTGAAAAGGGAATCGTCTCTTTGCAAAGATTTCTGAAAACTTTTCAATCATTCCTTTGCACTTTGCATTTCTGCACCAATGGAGGAGCATAACAGTCTTCTAAAGTGAAAAGATTCCTAACTTTTCACTTTGCAAGACAAATCTGAAAAGTGATGGTGGAACAAAATCTGAACTGAAAAGTGCTAGGTGAAAAGTTGCAAAGTTCATTCGTGGAACAGGCCCCTGGAGACCTAAGGAATGCCACAATCATCACTATCTTTAAAAAGGGTGATCGCAGTGTTCGTGGCAACTACCGTGGTACATCACTGCTATCATTGTGGGGAAGATCCTTGCAAGAATTCTACTTAACCGCCTCAAGGTTCTCTCTGAGAAAATCCTCCCAGAGTCACAATGCGGATTTAGAGCTTCCAGAAGCACAATTGACTTGTTTTTCTGTGTGATACAGCTACAAGAAAAATGTAGAGAAGAGAATCCACTCTTCTTAGTCTTCTATGACTTGGTAAAGGCATTTGATTCGGTTCCAAGAACAACCATGTGGGCGGTGGTGAAGCGGTTTGGTTGCCCTCAGCGTTTTGTAGATCTAATCAAGGCTCTCCATGATGGCATGTCAGGTCAGGTTTGCCATCAGAATAAGATGTCCGATGCATTTCCTATTACCCAAGGACTGAAACAAGGATGTGTACTGGCTCCAGCGCTTTTTGCGCTGTAGTTGGCTGCAATGCCTTATGATTCACCTACAAACATCCCAGATTTGGAGGTCAAGTATCGTTTTGATCGAGGGCTTTTCAACCTAACTCGTCTCCGCTCTTTGAGAAAAACTCAGGTTACTAATGTTACTAATATGTTGTATGCAGATGATGATGCATCGCCAACTCTCATATCAGAAGAGCTGCAAGAGTCAGTTGTTACAAAAGTGCATGTGATCGCTTTGGTCTTACCATAAATGTCAAGAATACTTAAGTTTTGGCACAACCTTCACCAGGCACACCTCTTCCTCAGTTCAATATATCCATTTCAAATTTACCATTAGAACAGGTAGACCACTTCTCGTACCTGGGCAGTAATATTTCTGTGAGGTGGATACGAGAATTCGTGCAGCATATGCACGATTATCGCACCGGTTCTTCATGAATAAAGATCTGTCCATGAGTACACAGAGCGTATGGTGTACAAAGCAGCAGTCATTTCTACATTGTTGTATGGCTGTGAAACGTGGACCCTTTACCGACGTGATCGTAGAAAGCTTGAGCGCTTCCACCAACAAAAACTCCGATCAATCCTGAGGATTAAATGGGAAGACCACATCACCAATATTGCTGTTCTTGAAAAGGCTCAAATCAACAGCACAGAATCATCCATAATAGGTCACCAATTTAGATGGATTGGTCATGTCTATCGGATGGATGATGTGAGATTACCTCGTCAAATGCTATATGGTGAGCTATGCCATGGCACCAGACCTCATGGTGGTCCTATGAGGCGCTACAAGGACCAATTTAAACAGACCCTGAAATTGACAGGTCTTGATCCATAAACTTGGGACATGCTGGCTGAAGACCGCTCATCTTGGCGCCGTACCATCTCGGATACTGTACGAACGTTTGAAAGGGATCGACGCACACATGAAGAGGCCGAGCGTCAAGCTAGGAAACTTGAGCAGCCCAACCACGTCCTCCTCCAGCAATACTATGTAACTTGTGTGGATGCTTGTCCCATGCCAGGATTTGACTCTATAGTCACCGTAAATACATCCACAAACTGGACTGAAGGAAGAAGTTTTATACTCGGATTCGAGTTATAGCCGATGATAATGATGAGTTACCGTAGTATTAGTTATAGTTTACATTACATCTGATATTTCACTACCACCCAAACCATTAGGGGCCGATAACCTAGATTATCATCATGATTTGAAAGCTTTACTATCACCATCTCGTAAGTAATTGGAATGTTGATGATCGTGTGTCCCCCGGTGAGGCCGAGTGTAGGTCTTTCTAGTTGACGCCTGTGGGCGACCTGCGCGTCGTAATGAGGATGAAGTGGTGATGAAGACGGCATATATATCCAGTCCCCGAGCCACGGGAATTGACCCCAGGAGATTAAAATCCCTGATGGCCCTTGTCTCATCTTTCCTGATCCCTCCTCCTTCAAGGAGTCAGACCTCTTCTGTTCTCCCCCCCCTCCCCCCCCCCTCCCTTCCCAGCCCCAGCTGAGTCTGGCATTGCTTCCACTTACTTGTCTCCGTCTTCTTTCCTGTCGACCCTACTTGGTCAACTCTTGTTCTCTTCCGACCCCGACGGTATTAGGGTACCGAGGCCTAGGGAGTCTCTGCCTTAATTGGCCCTTGTCTCATCATTTCTGATACCCTACTTCTGCGAGGGATCAGCCTTCTTTTTCTTTTCATGTTATCTCCTGCCTTGTGCTCAAGGCCCTCAAGGAGGCAGGGTGTATGTAGCCCCACCACTTTTGGTGCACCCTGGATATTGCTACACCCTCCGGGGCTCACGGCTGGTGAGTTCGGTAGTTGGCGACCCCGAGGAATTCCTGAGCTGGGTCCGGTTTCCCCCTTTTTGTCCTTTATCTGTGGGGAGGACCCTCTCCTCTTTCACTTTCCTATCTGCCTTTCATAGCACTCCTTCCTTCCAAGTCCCTCAATCCGCATTCTTCGAGGGTTGAGGGCATTTTATTTTCCTCCTGTCTTTTATTTGCCTTATTCTCCTTTTGTTTTCCACTTCTTCTAGTATATATGTTAGTTAGTTTTTAGTTAAAGTTTGCATTCATTGTCATCTTCACGATCACCCAAACCATTAGGGGCCGATAACCTAGATGTTAGGCTCCTTAAGACAACAATCATCATCATCATCAAATTTTCTTGAAACAGAAGCTCTCAATGAAAGCTGGATTAAGCAGACTGAAAATTGCTTCGGTTCGAGGTTTCGTTGCTAACTTCCCTCGTGAATTTGTTTAAGATTTCAGACCACCGAACCTTCCGTGGTTTGTGTATTCCCACGACTAGAGCTTGTAGAGGATGGGTTGTGTGCGCTGGTAGTGCTATCTGGTGAATGTCATTTTCCTTCGCCATGAATGTTTGATTTCAGGGTTCGCATAGGAGCCCATTAGAAGGTCTACAGGACGTGCAGAAATAATGGATGTAATGGAAGAGTCAAGCCACAGCAGAAATATCTCCGTTCTGATCTAGCCTTTTGGGAACACACTCACCATGGCAGTTTTAAGATTGTCAATCCAGCGAACACCCTTAAAAATAATCAGTCGAGATATCCAAGTACCATTAGCGCAAACACATCCCAAGAGTGTGCGAGTTTCACCTCTGTTGGCATACGTTTTCTTGTAGACGTATCGTTTACCTATTCCTGTAATTCGGCCTAACTACGTACCGGTACCGTATGATAAACCTGTTTCATCTTAATTCCCTCCCGGGGCTCACATCTAGTGGGATGGCGTCCACGGGACCCCAGCTGAGTCCGGCATTGCTTCCACTTGTGCCGGGCTCCTCTCAGTTTTCTTTCTTGTCGACCTCTCCTGGTTAACTCTTGTTCTCTTCTGGCCCCGATGGTATTAGGGTATCTGAGGTCTAGGGAATCTCTTCCTTTCCCGATTTAATTGGCCCTTGTCTCATTTTTCGGATACCCTCCTTCTGCGAGGGCTCAGCCTGCATTTTCATTTCATGTTATCTCCTGCCTTCTGCTCAAGGAGGCAGGGTGTATGTAGCCCCACAACTTCTGGTACACCCTAGATATTGCTACACCTCAGGGGCTCACGGCTGGTGAGTTCGGGAGTTGGCGACCCCGAGGGATTCCTGAGCTGGGTCTGGTTTTCACCCTTTTATCCATTACGTGTGGGGCGGGCCCTCTCCTCTTTCACTTTCCTATCTGCCTTTTATGGCTCTCCTTCCTTCCAAGTCCCTCAATCTTCATTCATCGGGGGTTGAGGGCATTTCTTTTCCTCCTGTCCTTTATTTGCCTTATTCTCTTTTTTTTCTAGTATATAAGTTAGTTGTTAGTTTTAGTTTTACTTTACATTTCATTATCTTCCACGATCACCTAACCCATTAGGGACCGATAACCTAGATGTTGGGCCCTTTGAAACAACAATTGTCATCCTTCTTTTTCTGTTCATGTTATCTCCTGCCTTCTGCACAAGGCCCTCAAGGAGGCAGGGTGTATGTATTCCTGGATAGTGCTACACCCTCAAGGGCTTACGGTTGGTGAGTTTGGGAGTTGGTGGCCCCCAGGGATTCCTTAGCTGGGTCCGTTTTTCCCCATTTTCCTGTGACCTGGGGAGGGGCTCTCTTCTTTCCCCATTCCTGTCTGCCTTTCATGGCTCTCCTTCCTTCCAATTCCCTCAATTGTCATTCGTCGAGGGTTGAGGGCGTTCCTTTTCTTCCTGTCCTTTATTTGTTTACCATGTAAGTTTGAAGTTGGTAAGCCCGTTGCTCACGGTAAAATTATTTACCAAACGTATTGATCAATTTCTTGTACAAGAAGAAGTGACTGTTGCTCACAGTCAAATTTTACGGAACACCTGATTTGATCAAATGTTTTATCAAATATAGCAAACCCCATTTTCGTAAAATTATTTCATACAACAGCCAATTAGAGCATCATATGCGGTAAAGACTGCCATCTAGCTGCGGGATATGAAGTTCAACTTGTAAACAAAAGAAGGAGTTGATACATTAATCGAAGAATACAGGAAACATGCGTGTTTGTTCACCGTTAAGTCTCCGCTATATCACGACCGAAATGCTAGGAGAGATGAGGAGGCCAAAATATCGCGGGCACTGTGTGAAGTCCAGCCAAACAATGATTCTTCGGAAATGGAGGCCTGCGAACGCAATTAGTCCAATTGTTTGAAATTCTTTTTAATAACTGGGGAAAGATAATTGCAAATATTCAAGTTGAAAACTAAAGATAAGGGACAGTTCTAGGAGTGTGCAAACTTTCATATCAGCCGAGGAAATCTATTTTAACCAGGGCGGTGAGAAGAGTAATGTAGTGGCCCCTCACCGCAGCTAGCCTGTGGAGAAAGTGGGCCTACTTCGCAGGGTTGGGAAGCCCAAGATGCCACGTCCACTTGGCACAACCGTGCGCTACTGAATGTGGGAGAATGCTGTTAAAACTGAAAGGGTTTTCTTCCTATTATTTCTCTCTTGGGTGGGCTGCTTGGCTCAGCGGTAACGTTCTCGCCTGCTGTGACGAAGGTTGCAGGATCGAATCCTGAGAAGAGTAATGGATTGGCCCTTAGCCAGGTCAAGCACAAGACACCTAATTATAATATGCTACACTGTACACAAAATAATGACATACAAAACTGTGCATTTCATCAAATTAAAGCCGCTCACAGACCTCAAATTGACAAGAACAAGTACTGCAATGACAGTCCAGCTGTGAGCATTACTGTCCTTTGAACTGCATAACTTGGGTGAAATGTTGACTAATTCTTGTTCCCTGGATCTTTTCATTTTGCATTGTGAACAGCCTAAGTGTCTTAGTCGAATATTGAAATACAGTTGACATATTAGCCTGATCAGATAGAGAACATGATTGTCTTCTACAGACAATATTTTTCTTCCTCCGAGTCATCATTTTCGTTGTCTGGTACGGGGTTGAACCCTGGATCCTCGTTTAGTAGCCACTCAACTTCGTTGAAGGTTAGCTTTGATCTCACCCTGCCTAGAGTAACAAAAACCCGTTTGTTACGTGTCATATTTTGCATCGCTGAAAAAGTAACGAATAAAAGTGAAGGAAATATTACTTACATGAAAGATCGCGTGGCGCACTTTGTACACTATGATGACACATTCTCTGTTTTTTTTTTTTTTTATTATATTTTACTGCTGCTCACTTGGACGTATACCAACACAACTTATCACTATGCTAGCTGAAGGAATAGGTAAGAGCTCGCAATTGTAAAACAATGGTTAAAGGCATTGTGTTTTTGTTGTTGGCGCACTTTATACATAGGCGCGTCCACTCGAGGGTTAAAGAAATTCACATCCTTAGTCCACCGTTTGACATTATTGTGCATCTCCTCAGCTCACTGTTCTGTTCTAGACAGGTTTGGTTCATGTTCTTCCCCTCTTGTTAGTGCTGTGTAAAAGTACGAATTGAACACATGAGTCCTTGCTCGATCCTTGTCACTTAGAACTGAAATCTCCATCCCCCCAGGGGCTCACATCTAGTGGGACGTGGGTTGCCGATCACGGGACCCCAGCTGAGTCCGGCATTGCTTCCACTTACTTGTGCCGGGCTCCTCTCCGTCTTCTTTCCTGTCGACCTCACTTGGTCAACTCTTGTTCTCTTCCGACCCCGACGGTATTAGGGTATCCGAGGCCTAGGGAGTCTCTTTCTTTCCCGCCTTAATCGGCCCTTGTCTCATCATTTCGGATTCCCTCCTTCTGCGAGGGGTCAGCCTTCTTTTCCTTTTACCTTCTGCCTTGTGCTCAAGGCCCTTAAGGAGGCAGGGTGTATGTAGCCCCACCACTTCTGGTGCACCCTAGATAATGCTACACCCTCAGGGGTTCACGGCTGGTGAGTTCGGGAGTTGGCGACCCCGAGGGATTCCTGAGGTGGGTCCGTTTTCCCCTTTTGTCCCTTACCTTTCGGGCGGACCCTCTCCTCTCTCCCCTCTCCTCTCCTCTTTTCATTATATTTCCTTTCTCTTTAAGATTCCCGGACTGTTTTTGTTACTTGGTTCACCGTGTATCTAAATTCCCTTTAAGCGATTTTTTAAGGTATTTTAATCTACGTTGCATTTTGTAAGTTTTTTCGATCTAAATTACATCTCGCGATTGTTTTCAACTTCAATTGCATTTTGTAAAGATTGACAATCTAAATTGCTTTTTGGTAAGTCTTTCAATGCAGGTAGCCGGGACTTTTAGTGAGAATTTTGAATTTCAATTGCATTTTGTGAGTATTTTCAACCAAAACCGCATTTCGCACGAATTTTGAATCTAAATTGCATTTTGTTTGGTGGGCATTTTGCACATATTTTGATTCTTAATTGCATTTTGTGGGTATTTTGAATCTAAATTACATTTTGTCAAGTATTTTCAATCTAAATTGCATTTTGTAAGTATTGTCAATGCACATGAGTCGTTTGAACCTACCGTACATTTTGTAAGCATTTTCAACTTCAATTGCATTTTGTAAGTATTTTGAATTTCAATTGCACTTTGTGAATAATTTGGATTGGAACTGGGATATTTCAATCTGAATTGCATCGTGTATTTTCAATTTCAATTGCACCTTGTAAGTATTTTGAACCTCAATTGCATTTTGTACGTAATTTCGATCTCATTTGCATTTTGTAAGTATTTTTAATTTCAATTGCATTTTGTAGGTATTTCGACGCCACATTGCATTTTGTACGTATTTTGAACCTAGCCTTCATTTTGTGGGTATTTTTCAATCTATTCCTTTTGTGAATCTTTTCGTTCTAAATTCCCTTTTGTAAGAACATTTTGTGAGTTGTTTCAATCTGAGTTCCTTTTTGTAAGTATTTTCCGTCTCACTTAATTTTCGTTCTGGATTCCGTTTCATTATCATTTTCGCTATCACCCAGATCATTAGGGGCCGATAACCTAGATGTTAGGCCCCTTAAAACTACAATTATCATCATGAAATCTCCATGTACTTCAAGAAGAATTCCACGATTTTATCATTGAGGAGGTGACCTCTCCAAACGAGCATAATCTTAAATGCAAATTAGGATTCTACTCACTGCTGTAGAAAAAGGATATTCAAAGATTATCAGATATTTATCACTGCCCTTTGCAGGAGACATTCCAACGGCCTTCTTCTCTTTATCTTCTGCTTCGGTTCTTTACTCCTCATTTTGTTCCTTCAAGATACTCTCATCATCGCTGCTTATGTCAATGAATTCCATTTGCTGCTGGGTTTGCTCATTATCCAGTTTCCGCCTGTCAGCCGTCCTTTCTTCCATGAACTCTGTATGTTGTTTGTCAAGGGGTTCTTTTTTGAATTTACTCTCAATGGCGAAGAGAGCTTTACGCGCTTTGGGCTGAGAATTACTTAGTTTTGGAGGATTGAGTAGTCTCGGCATTTGGACTATGAATCTACCTTCGGGTGTAAGAGTAGTAGTAGAAATGAAGAGTTGTTCACAGAATTAGTTTTCTGATGAGGTTGGATGAACTAGGGGAATCGGTATTTTCAAGTTTCCAGAACTGTTCTAAATCGGTGCTTACGAAATGACATTGCGACACAGGTTGAGTAGTGTAATGAGGGAGTTGTCCGGTGACAATCCACCCAAAGTTAGTGTTTCTGGCAAAAACGTTAGAAGATAATTGACGAATTTGCTTACGTAATCAATTCCAGAAGACATTTGCACTAATGAGTATATCAATAGGGACTTATATATTAAACAGAGGATCGGCAAGCCGTAAGTAAACGAGAATATTTAAGCAGGAGGTGCAAACAGAGTGACTAGGGGTATCATCATCCTATACTGTTGAGAATGAGACAGTTTAGTTTAAGGAAATTATTTCTTTGACAAATCTCCTTTATAGTTAATATTGAAAATTGCAAAGCTTGTGATTTTAAACACTATAATGACACTTTCCCCGTAATGCCTTCGTACGTAGTCCTTGTAAGCATTGAACACATCGTCGTAGGTTGCTGGGCAAGGCCAATGCACGCGGTGTATAAGAGCGCCACCGTCTAGAACGAACTTGGGGTTATCAGGCATCTGACTGCTCACCTTCAAAAGTTGGTCTATAACCTGATATATCTTAGACTTAAGACCAGCACGGAGGCCAACTCGTGCCGTAAGCAGTCTTCCAACTCCTCCTCGGTGATGACGACTCAGGCGATGCGGTGGAACAATTAATTGGTTGGGATTTACAACGACCGGTTCCTTGTTGATCACGAGTGTCTTCTTCATGGCAGCGAACGTTGTCACTTGATCCTTCCGTTTTAGAGTGATGGTGTCGAATGACTTCCCCACAACACTTCTCACCGCCTTTTCGCCCAATTCTTCGGCCTCATCACAATTGACGCTTTCGTCTGCAATTATTCCAGTTGACAGGGAGACGAGATCTTTGGATTTCTTAAAGGGAGAATGTTCTCGAGACTGCCTGGATGCCAGCAAAGAGACGTGTTGTTCAGAGGTTTCACTTCTAATTCCTATCCCCCCAGGGGCTCACATCTAGTGGGCCGTGGGTTGGCGACCACGGGACCCCAGCCGAGTCCGGCATTGCTTCCACTTGTGCCGCGCTCCTCTCCGTCTTCTTTCCTGTCGACCTCACTTGGTCAACTCTTGTTCTCTTCTGACCCCGACGGTATTAGGGTCTCCGAGGCCTAGGGAGACTCTTAATTTTCCGCCTTAATTGGCCCTTGTCTTAACTTTTCTGATACCCTCCTTCTGCGAGGGGTCAGCCTTCTTTTTCTTTTCATGTTATCTTCTGCCTTCTGCACATGGCCCTCAAGGAGGCCGGGTGTATGTAGCCCCACCACTTCTGGTGCACCCTAGATAATGCTACACCCTCAGGGGCTCACGGCTGGTGCGTTCAGGAGTTGGCGACCCCGAGGGATTCCTGCGCTGGTTTCAGTTTCCCTCTTTTGTCCCTTACCTGTGGGGTGGACCCTCTCTTCTTTCCCCCCTGTGGGTGGGGGCTTTAGAATACACCCACGGTATCCCCTGCCTGTCGTACGAGGCGACTAAAAGGGGCGACCTTGGCTATACTTTAAGGACTCCGCGTTGTTTTGTGAATTGGACCCCCAGTGGGTGGGAGGAAGCGAATACATCCACGGTACTCCCTGCCAGTCGTAAAAGGCGACTAAAGGGGCTTCTCGGAACGGTCCCCTTTCGAGGGTTTGACAGTCAGCTCTAAAAGACATACACCCGTGCGGTATAACTCTCATTAGGTTATATCGCACTTCTTTCCGTCACTGCTTTCAGGGTCTGGCAACCAAAATGTCTATATGTGCGTGCTGTTAGGGGATGGGCCACTTACGCTAGCGACTACGCTCGAAAGCCTGTTCCGGTCTTGGCCGCGCCGACAGGTGGGTGTGCCATGTACCCGTTCAGTAGTATCCGCCTGACTACGCAGGTCCCCGCACAGCCGAATGTCTGAGCTGTAAAATCCAGTATATGCCAAGGGGTACATGCCGATACGGCATTGTAAAACATCGGACCCCCGGGCAATGCCTTCCAAGCTAGGCGGGCCTTGCCCTGGCTGGGTAGCGCCTACTGTGACGGCCCGTGATCGGATGTCGGTGGCATTCGGGGAGGATGATCTGGCCATGGGTTCTAAAAGAAAAATCCCCAACCAGGGTGGACCTACACCCAAACAGGGTGGTCCTACACCCAAGTCTTTAACATTTGATTCCCTACGGGGATCAACCCCCTGGGAACAATCTGTGCGTGAAAATCTGGGTGCTAACACTCCCAAGTTTCTGGTCGCAACCAGAACGGATGGGGGTGATTTCAAGATGGTAAAGTCTATTTTGTTTTCTCGGCACATAGAAGGGGTCTATGGCGAGCTTGAGAAGGTACAAAAGATGAGAAACGGTAGCTTGTTGCTCAAGACTAGGACTGGTGAGCAGGTTGAACACCTTCTGAAATGTGACCACTTTGGCGATATCCCTGTCAAGGTGGAAAAGCACACGTCTCTGAATCTGGTCCGGGGAGTCATTTTCCACCGGGACCTGATTCTGAACACTGACGAGGAGCTCAAGGAGGATATGCAGCACCGTCACGTGACTGATGTCCGGCGCATTACGCGCAAGGTCAATGGTCAAATCGTGGATATCCCCCCAGGGGCTCACATCTTGTGGTCGTGGGTTGGCGACCACGGGGCCCCAGCTGAGTCCGGCATTGCTTCCACTTACTTGTGCCGGGCTCCTCTCCGTCTTCTTTCCTGTCGACCTCACTTGGTCAACTCTTGTTCTCTTCTGACCCCGACGGTATTAGGGTATCCGAGGCCTAGGGAGTCTCTTCCTTTCCCGCCTTAATTGGCCCTTGTCTCATCTTTTCTGATACCCTCCTTCTGCGAGGGGTCAGCCTTCTTTTTCTCTTCCTTTTACCTCCTGCCTTGTGCTCTAGACCCTTAAGGAGGCAGGGTGTATGTAGCCCCTCCACTTCTGGTGCACCCTAGTTAATGCTACACCCTCAGGGGCTCACGGCTGGTGAGTTCGGGAGTTGGCGACCCCGAGGGATTCCTGAGCTGGGTCCGTCTTCCCCTTTTGTCCCTTACCTTTGGGGCGGACCCTCTCCTCTTTAACTTTCCTATATGCCTTTCATGGCTCTCCTTTCTTCCAAGTCCCTCAATCCGCCTTCTCCGAGGGTTGAGGGCATTTCTTTTCCTTCTGTCCTTTTATTTGCCTTATTGTCCTTTAGTTTTCCATTTCTTCTTCTAGTATGTAGGTTAGTAGTTAGTTTTAGTTTTAAGTTCGCTTTTCATTTTCATCTTCACGATCACCCAAACCATCAGGGGCCGATAACCTAGATGTTAGGCCCCTTAAAACAACAATTATCATCTCATCATCAAATCGTGGATACTGGTGCTTTCATTATTTCCTTTGAGCTTTCGGTGCTCCCGGAGAAAGTCAAGGTAACAAGTTACCGTTGCGACGTTCGGCCTTATATCCCTCCACCAATGAGGTGTTATAAGTGCCAGAAATTCGGACATATGTTATCCCGATGCTCGAGCCCTGACGTCTGTGGAACATGCGGTAAGGTACCCCACGAAGCGGAAGAGTGCACAACACCTTATCAGTGCACTAATTGCCCTGGATTTCATTCTCCTCGGGGCAGGAACTGCCCTGTCTTCCTGCGTGAGAAGAAAATCCAGGAGATTAAAACCCTGGATGGTCTCACCTACCCCCCCCTGTGGGTGGGGGCTTTAGAATACACCCACGGTATCCCCTGCCTGTCGTAAGAGGCGACTAAAAGGGGCGACCTTGGCTATACTTTAAGGACTCCGCGTTGTTTTGTGAATTGGACCCCCAGTGGGTGGGAGGAAGCGAATACATCCACGGTACTCCCTGCCAGTCGTAAAAGGCGACTAAAAGGGCTTCTCGGAACAGTCCCCTTTCGAGGGTTTGACAGTCAGCTCTAAAAGACATACATCCGTGCGGTATAACTCTCATTAGGTTATATCGCACTGCTTTCAGGGTCTGGCAACCAAAATTTCTATATGTGCGTGCTGTTAGGGGATGGGCCACTTACGCTAGCGACTACGCTCGAAAGCCTGTTCCGGTCTTGGCCGCGCCGACAGGTGGGTGTGCCATGTACCCGTTCAGTAGTATCCGCCTGACTACGCAGGTCCCCGCACAGCCGAATGTCAGAGCTGTAAAATCCAGTATATGCCAAGGGGTACATGCCGATACGGCATTGTAAAACATCGGACCCCCGGGCAATGCCTTCCAAGCTAGGCGGGCCTTGCCCTGGCTGGGTAGCGCCTACTGTGACGGCCCGTGATCGGATGTCGGTGGCATTCGGGGAGGATGATCTGGCCATGGGTTCTAAAAGAAAAATCCCCAACCAGGGTGGACCTACACCCAAACAGGGTGGTCCTACACCCAAGTCTTTAACTTTTGATTCCCTGCGGGGATCAACCCCCTGGGAACAGTCTGTTCGTGAGAATCTGGGTGCTAACACTCCCAAGTTTCTGGTCGCAACCAGAACGGATGGGGGTGATTTCAAGATGGTAAAGTCTATTTTGTTTTCTCGGCACATAGAAGGGGTCTATGGCGAGCTTGAGAAGGTACAAAAGATGAGAAATGGTAGCTTGTTGCTCAAGACTAGGACTGGTGAGCAGGTTGAACACCTTCTGAAGTGTGACCACTTTGGCGATATCCCTGTCAAAGTGGAGAAGCACACGTCTTTGAATCTGGTCCGGGGAGTCATTTTCCACCGGGACCTGATTCTGAACACTGACGAGGAGCTCAAAGAGGATATGCAGCACCGTCACGTGACTGATGTCCGGCGCATTACGCGCAAGGTCAATGGTCAAATCGTGGATACTGGTGCTTTCATTATTTCCTTTGAGCTTTCGGTGCTCCCGGAGAAAGTCAAGGTAACAAGTTACCGTTGCGACGTTCGGCCTTACATTCCTCCACCAATGAGGTGTTATAAGTGCCAGAAATTCGGGCACATGTTATCCCGATGCTCGAGCCCTGACGTCTGTGGAACATGCGGTAAGGTACCCCACGAAGCGGAAGAGTGCACAACACCATATCAGTGCACTAATTGCCCTGGATTTCATTCTCCTCGGGACAGGAACTGCCCTGTCTTCCTGCGTGAGAAGAAAATCCAGGAGATTAAAACCCTGAATGGTCTCACCTAACAGGAGGCCCGCAAGAAGTACCATACCACGATTTCGCCTTCTCCAACGATTGATTATAGAGCCATAATACCAAATTTGGTACCGGCTCCATCATCTTTTGTCTCAACTGTGAAACCTACTAATTTACCACTGCCATCAACATCTCTAGATACTCCCCAGAATCAGAGAGAGAGCCCGAAGGTGACTTCAACCCCATCTTCGGCCAGCACGAAGGCTGTGCGAGCGAAGGCTGCTCCGCCCGCACAGCAGGGGAGGAAGTTGAAGACTTCCTCCCCACTCGGGAGGAAGTCGAAGTCTTCCTCCCCATCCAAACGGTCGGCGAAAGCCGCGCCGAAGCCGGCGGAGGCGGCATCGTCGACCAGGGTCAGGACTTCGGCTCCTGACCCGTCTATATACCTTAAAAAGCCGGGGGCGGGTAAGAAGGGACCCCGCACTACGCATTCCCTTTCTCCACAAAAGGGGAAGCCATCCGCGCCAACACCTGCGGATGCTTCTGCGCCTGGGGACGTTTCGGCCCCCAGATCTGCGCGCTCCCCATGGAGATCCTCCCGCCGCCGAACTGCGTCCAGGAAATCTTCCACTGAGTCGATTCACTCCATGAACTCGCCTGAGGACATGGAGATTATAGTCGACGTAGTGACTGTAGATTCTCCAGAGTCAAAGTTGGAGTAGCTTGGTGCTCCAACTTATTCCCTAAGTTCACACAATGGCACTGTTACAGTGGAATTGTAACAGTTATGACAGGCATTTGACAGAGCTCCGTCAGCTTATTGCCCAATACGCGGCGAGTATAGTCTGTCTACAGGAAACAAACCTCAGACCTGATCACGAGACTGTTCTGAGAGGTTTCCGACTATACTCTAAAGAGCGACAAGACGCCGCCCGGGCTTCCGGGGGCGTTTGTACCTTCGTTCGCTCTGACTGCTATAGTGAGGAGTTTCCACTCGCCACTCCTCTGGAAGCTATTGCAGTTCGCGTGTCCTTGCCTGCTCTGACAACTGTTTGTAACGTGTACCTTCCACCGAACCAACCCCTTGATATTAATGACGTCTTAGATCTTGTTGATCAACTTCCAGTCCCTTTCCTACTCGTGGGTGATTTCAACTCTCATCACCCCCAATGGGGATCACCATCTTCCTGCCCCAGAGGAAGGGACGTGGAGGGCTTAATTCAAGGGTTGGATTTATGTATATTAAATACAGGGGAAGCTACACATTTTAGCTTAGCGCACGGCACGTACTCACACATTGACTTGAGTGTGTGTAGCCGTGCGCTGGTCCCCCTATTTGGTTGGTATGTACACGACGACCTCTGTGACAGTGACCATTTCCCGATCGTTCTTACCCTTCTGAACCAGACGCCCGTGGAGTTCCCCAGTCGTTGGGTTCTTAAGCGGGCAAATTGGCCCTCGTTTCAAGAACGAGCTGTTTTCGTTGATCTTGGTTGCCGGAGCGTCGATGACGAGGTACAGCACATCACCGATGTGCTTCTTGCTGCCGCCGAAGAGTCCCTTCCATCCTTTTCTGGGACTCCTCGTCGCAAACTCGTCCCTTGGTGGACAGAGGATATTGCAGCGGCAATAAGAGACCGTCGTCGAGCTCATAAGCACTACCGTCGGCGTCCAACCATGGCCAATTTGGTGGCGTTTAAGAAATTTCGTGCCAAGGCACGGATTCTTATTCGCCAGAGTAAGAAACGATCCTGGGAACGGTATGTGTCTTCTATTACGGCACATACCCCCTCCTCTCAAGTGTGGACTAAACTACGACGCATTTCGGGCATTCAGACATCTTCTACTGTACCGGGAATTTCCGTTGATAATGACTTGGTTACAGATCCTTATCGCGTTGCAAACCATCTCGCCTCGTATTTTGCGGATATATCCGGTTGCGATAACTATGACCCTGCCTTCATGGCCCTGAAGCGCGAAGCGGAACGTTTCCTGCTTAGTTTTGCTTCCCGCGCTTCGGAGGAGTACAACGTGCCCTTTACGGAGTGGGAACTCCGCGGAGCGCTGGCGCTCTGCAGGGACACGTCTCCTGGCCCGGATAATATTCACAACCAGATGCTTAAACACCTTAACGATGAGAGCATTCGTTATTTGCTCAGGGTGTTTAATCGTATCTGGTTGGAGGGTGTGTTTCCAGCGCAGTGGCAGGAAGGTATCATTATACCTATCCTGAAGCCCGGTAAGGATCCCAAATTGACAGGGAGTTACAGACCTATTTGTCTCACTAACGGTCTGTGCAAGCTCTTCGAGAGGATGGTCAATCGGCGCCTAGTGTGGATCCTGGAGAAACGGGGACTCCTGTCTGAATACCAGTGTGGTTTCAGGGCGTCACGGTGTACCAACGACCATCTGGTACGCCTGGAGACCGCCATACAGGACGCTTTTCTCCGGAGACAGCACCTGGTCGCCGTTTTCTTTGACCTCGAGAAGGCCTATGACACCACTTGGCGTTACGGCATCCTCTCTACTCTGCATCAATGGAAATTCCGAGGTAACTTGCCGGTTTTTATTGCGAATTTTCTGTCCCTTCGCCTGTTCCGTGTCCGAATAGGGGGGACATATTCGCAATATCATATACAGGAAAACGGAGTCCCACAGGGATCGGTGCTTAGCGTAACATTATTTGCGATTGCCATAAACGGTATAGTCGCTGCTGCTGGTCCAGCAGTGGTACCGTCGCTATATGTAGACGACTTCGCTCTACATTATAGTGCGCACAATATGGCGGTCGCTGAACGACAGTTACAACAAGCTATTCGGAGAGTGGAACGCTGGACACTGGAGCATGGCTTTCGATTCTCAACCGCTAAGTCCTCGGTTGTCCATTTCTGCCGAAAGCGCACCCTCCATCCAGATCCCGAGCTTTATCTGGGCAATGTAGCTTTGCCTGTTGCTGCGTACCGGTTCCTTGGGCTCCTTTTCGACCAGAAATTGACGTGGGAACCACACGTGCGGTGTTTGAAGACTGCCTGTGCTAAGAAGCTCAACATGTTGCGGTTTCTTAGCGGCACATCGTGGGGGGCGGACCGCGCGGTGCTTCTACGTTTTTATAAAGCACTGATTTTATCTAGGTTAGATTATGGCAGTGTAGCATATGGTTCGGCCCGTAAGTCAGTGCTTGTTAAACTGGACAGTGTCCACCACGGCGGTGTGAGGCTGGCGACGGGTGCCTTTCGGACGAGCCCAGTCGTCAGCTTGCTCGCCGAGGCTGGCGTACCTCCTTTACACCTGAGGCGCCAACAAGTACTGCTAACCTATGCTGCAACAATTCGACAGATGCCCCTTCATCCAAGCTATCCATGTTTGTTTTCCAATCCGAATCGCCGGCTGTATGCTGCGCTCGCCCGAGCCACTCGGCCGGCGGGGATTCGCTTGGATGACTTATACCGTCAGTTCCGATTTCCTTCTGTCTCCTGTATCGTCCGAGTACCTAGCAAGGCCCCTCCGTGGATGGTCTCTCGCCCTGATATCATCCTGGATCTGCACACCGGCCCCAAGTCGGACACGGACTCCTCCGTCCATCGGAGGCTGTTCCAGTCCGTGGTGACACGGTATCCGGGATCAGGGCTTGTATTCACGGACGGTTCGAGGGTAAACGAGAAAGTAGGCTGTGCATTTGTGGTTGAGGATCGTCGGTTTCTCTTTTCACTTCCCGAGGCCTGTAGCGTGTACACTGCGGAGCTCTATGCCATCTTAGAGGCTCTGCGGTACACGTTATCAGACGATCACCAGCACTTTCTTGTGTGTACTGACTCTCTGAGTGCGCTGCAAGCGATCGATGTGTGTTTCCCGAAGCACCCGTTGGTCCAGCGTGTGCACGACCAGCTCGTCAGTTCGCGTAACGCTGGAACCGGGGTGACCTTTGTGTGGCTTCCTAGCCACATGGGTATTGCGGGAAACGAGCTTGCTGATCAGGCGGCGAGAGAGGCAGTCGCACTGCCCTCGCTACCATATAAGGTGCCTGCTAGTGATGTGCGCTCTCAGTTGCGGCATTCGATCCTGTCGCATTGGGAGGAGGCATGGCGTGCCACGCCTCCACCTAACAAACTGAGAGGCATCAAGGAGACAACGAAGGTGTGGAAATCTTCCTTCCGATCTCTCCGGAAGGAAGCTGTGGTACTCTGTCGACTCCGGATCGGCCATGGGATTGCTACGCACTCCCACTTGCTAAAGAGAGAAGATCCTCCTGTGTGTACTTGCGGCGCCCACCTAACCGTGGCACACCTTTTCTTGGAGTGTGTGGATCTGGCCGATCTGCGAGGGACTCTTAAACTGCCTAATACCCTCTCCCTTATTCTCCGTGATGACGGGCCGTCAGCTGACCTCGTCATCCGGTTCATGAGGGAGAGTGGTTACTTTTTTAAGTTTTAAGGTGTAGTTACGACTTTTAATTGTGGTTAAATCTGTTTTACGTTTCTTATTGTGTTATGTATTGTATTGTTCACTATGCCTTATTTGTTTTATCCTTTTTTACCATCCGCCTTTTATTCTTTTTATTCAAATAAGGCATATTTTTGGGGGGCTCACTGTCTGTTTTATAAACACCATTTTCGCTTCCTCCATGGCAGTGAGTTGTTTTTATCTACATACTTTCATTTCACGTCATTTCATTTCATTAGGGGCCGATAACCTCGATGTTAGGCCCCTTAAAACAACAATTATCATCATCATCATCAACCTCTCTTCTTTCACTTTCCTATCTGCCCCTTATGGCTCCCCTTCCTTCCAAGTCCCTCAATGCGCCTTCTTCGGGGGTTGAGGGCATTTCATTTTCTCCTGCCCTTTATTTGCCTTATTCTCCTGTAGTTTTCCATTTCTTCTTTTAGTACGGTATGTATGTTAGTAGTTAGTTTTAGTTTTTATGTTTGAATTTCATTTTCATCTTCACGATCACCCAAACCATCAGGGGACGATAACCTAGATGTTAGGCCCCTTAAAACAACAATTATCATCATCATCATCTAATTCCTACAAAGGCTTCCACTGCTTCTATAACTTGTAGACTCGCCGGCAAAGTGTGAATCCAATGGGCTACGATTGCATCGGAGATACCTCGACCTTGAGTCAACCCACCGCTGACTTTCATTGATCTCATGAAAGCCTGCTCGATGGTCATGTCGGTCCATACCCCACACCAAAATTGATCCGATCGGCGGACAGTGAAATTGCATTTCTTGACGAACAACTCAAATTCCTTGTCTGTCAAAGTTGATTCAAGTTGAGCCATGCTCTGAAGATAGTTGTGAGCCGCCTTGGCGTAGTGAATTTGTCCTGCGGCATGCAAGCAATTTAGCATTTTTGAACAGTGGCTGGTGAAGGCTCCAATCTCCGGATCTTTCCGCTCGAACAAAGTTATCAATAATCGCTGTCTGTCGAAAATATAGCAGCCACTGTTTCGAAGTTGGACTTTTTTTCTTCCATTTCAGCCATCCATGACGAAACAGCCTGGAGTAGTTCTGCCACCTGGAGAAGGGATTATTCTGAAGATTCGGTGTTAAAAACCTTTTCGTAAGCTAGATGAAGAGTTTCGACGTCGGAGGCAGATGGACGTTTCTGTTCCTGGCATGATTCCAAAATCAAATTGCCGATAGCAGCTCGAGAGAGGGAATGAGCACTCAAAGTTCTTGCATATGCGTGTCCGCCCATCATTTGGACAACTATGTTTTTAGCGTATACCTGCTCCCACAAGTCTTCCACGCCGCTGCCAGCCATTTTGGCCGTGGCTCCCATGAAGCTCATCAGAAGGTGGAACCCTCCTAAACGCACGATGACTGAAGACAGGAGTTGCGATTCGTCTGCTTGAGATACTATGTCCATCGCTTTGATCAACAGGGGCTGGTCGAAATTTACGATGCATTGCGCTTCTTGCTCTCCTCGGCCGAAAAACGGAGGCAAGTGTAGATTGTTGTAGGGTTGGTGGGATCCAGGTTGACAAAAGGCAGAGGTATGACTGCGGTCTCCATGAAGCCACTCCAAGCGGTATGAGGTGTTACCAGCCATCCAAATCATATCACTTGTGGTTGCGAGCTAAGCAGTCGCGATGTGCAGTTTGAGAGACAGGACATCTTGAAATATCTTAGGGCCCCACGAATCCGCAACCTAGTCATGGCGTTCGTGAGTTATAACTGCCACCGAGGGAATTCCTTCTTCGCCCGTACTCCTATCTCGGAGACATGGCGAGCTAAGAGATCCAACGTATTCTCGATTTCAGCTGAGGTATGCCACAACTGAACTCCGGGTCTGTCCTCGGGAAGCTCATCTCCGCGTCTCAGGGAAGCAGAAAAAGACTCTAAATCCGCAAAACCAGCGCACTGGAGAGCTTCCAGAAAATTCGCGCTTTCACCGTATAAAGCCATGTTGCCGATCAAAACCATAAACCACTGTCGCAAACTAAAATACCGAACTTTCAACACGCTAAAAACCAACCAAATGGCCGGACGTATCAACCCCACGCCCATCCCTAGCTCCGTCGGTCTCCGATATGAGTGAGCATCCGTTTACTCTTAACTTCATCAGACTTCTACGAAATCCGTATGTCTGACAGTTCCCAAAAGACAGATGTTTTCTCTCCAGCAATGTCTCATCGACCAAAATTAGAAATCGGTTCTCCCGGGTTACATCCCTTGGACCGATCGCTACACCAGCAAATTTCGGTAAATAAGTGATAAACTCACCCCCGCGAAAAATCACCCGTCCCTGTGTGAATTCAACATTCCACAGAGTAAGATAATCTTCCCAGCAAAAATCCGAATACGGGCCACATTCCCCAATCCACAGGGTTAAAAGACGGCTAACCCAAAACAAATCCCGAAAAGCAACCCAAAACCCCTGATTGGACAGGCTGATGACAAAAAACAAGTCCGCTCTACCGCCTTTTTCACCGCTCCTGTACTCCCGATCTCTCTCTGCAAATACCGAACTATTTGAGTCAAAAGACAGGCCATTCCACTGGGTGACAGAAAGATGAAAATACAGCTGGTTCTGCGAACACCGATGCTCGAAGGGAACCGCGAACCAAAGTCTTAAAGCCCTTCCTACCTCGTAGGACCCACCGGGCAGGCCAATACGCCCATCAACGTACAACCTAACCTCATATAGATCCCGCTCGCAAACCTGAGGGAGAATAACTGCCTCCTCCACCATATTATAAATCCCATCTGCCACGACCTTCGACTTAATCAAATATCTGTCATCTGAGGAAGCTGAGAAGATATCCCTTTATCGAAACGAACCATAAGATCCCTCTGACTCATATCCTCAGTAATACACCGCGAGTACCAAGATTCAGCGCTCTCACCGACCTTTTTATTCGACCTCACGTCACAAAAAATAAAGAATCCGCGTTTTGCCGGACTTCCTAAGGAAGTTTTTAAAATCCGCCAAGACCATAGAGAAGGTTTCTTCATCAAAGGTCTGGCAATGGATCCGAAATGAATTCCGCCTCGAGCGTCACAATTCTAACAATGAATCAGATGGACGAGGATCAATCCCTAAAAAACAACGGTGTGCAACACTTCTCATCGAACACGACCACCGAATATTGTCCCCAGGGGAGCATCCGATATAAAAACAGCATTCATCCCATCTCCAAAAACCGCTCAAAAGAGAAAATAACTTCACTTGACCGTCGAAATTGCTCCTAATCAATTCCTCATGATTCGAAACCCGATCCTATCAGAACTTCCGAATATATCCACCACGACTCTAAATTTGCCAACTCCTCGCCCGCGATATCAACGGGTAGAGGTGGCAAACCATACAAATCGTTTGAACTCGGAAGCTCTCTCGCAAGATAACGCTTTCAAACTCACTTCCGTGTAATTCCGATACCAATGGGAAAATCCTCCTCCGCAAAACATCACCGAATTCCCGTCGCAATACTCGCCTGCCAGCGTTGAGACGCACCGCAAAATTCTTCGCATTACCCACTTTACTATTAAATATAATATCCGGGCAAACGCGCCGTATGGAATCTTTCCCTCTTAGACAAAACCGATCAGCTCCCCCACCAAGGAAGACACCCCCGAGAGCTCGAAACTCGAATCCATCCAGTGCCTGGAAAAATTCGCTATCGTATAACGAAAAATAAATATAGGTACTATCGACGTCAGACCTAATCCACCGAATGTTCCGTATCATCAAGGGCTCAAGCTCTATCCTTATCTCCCGCAAATGGTTTAGACCTGTGAAGCCCAACCTAACGCCCCTCAGGGGCTCACATCTAGTAGGACGTGGGTTGGCGACCACGGGACCCCTGCTGAGTCTGGCATTGCTTCCACTTACTTGTGCCGGGCTCCTCTCAGTCTTCTTTCCTGTCGACCTCCCTTTGTCAACTCTTGTTCTCTTCGACCCCGACGGTATTAGGTTATCCGAGGCCTAGGGAGTCTTTCACTTTCCCGCCTTAATTGGCCCTTGTCTCATCTTTCCTGATACCCTCCTTCTGTGAGGGGTCAGCCTTCTTTTTATTTTCCTTTTATCTCCTGCCTTGTGCTCAAGGACCTTAAGGAGGCAGGGTGTATGTAGCCCCACCACTTCTGGTGCACCGTCGATAATGCTACACCCTCAGGGACTCACGGCTGGCGAGTTCGGGATTTGGCGACCCCGAGGGATTCCTGAGCTGGGTCCGTTTTCCACTTTTGTCCCTTACCTTTGGGGCGGACCCTCTCCTCTCTTCCCCCAGGGGCTCACATCTTGTGGGCGTGGGTTGGCGACCACGGGGCCCCAGCTTAGTCCGGCATTGCTTCCACTTACTTGTGCCGGGCTCCTCTCTGTCTTCTTTCCTGTCGACCTCACTTGGTCAACTCTTGTTCTCTTCTGACCCCGACGGTATTAGGGTATCCGAGGCCTAGGGAGTCTCTTCCTTTCCCGCCTTAATTGGCCCTTGTCTCATCTTTTCTGATACCCTCCTTCTGCGAGGGGTCAGCCTTCTTTTTCTCTTCCTTTTACCTCCTGCCTTGTGCTCTAGGCCCTTAAGGAGGCAGGGTGTATGTAGCCCCACCACTTCTGGTGCACCCTAGATAATGCTACACCCTCAGGGGCTCACGGCTGGTGAGTTCGGGAGTTGGCGACCCCGAGGGATTCCTGAGCCGGGTCCGTTTTCCCCTTTTGTCCCTTACCTTTGGGGCGGACCCTCTCCTCTTTCACTTTCCTGTCTGCCTTTCATGGCTCTCCTTCCTTCCAAGTCCCTCAATCCGGCTTCTTCGAGGGTTGAGGGCGTTTATTTTCCTCCAGTCCTTTATTTGCCTTCTTCTCCTTTAGTTTTCCATTTCTTCTTCTAGTATGTAGGTTAGTAGTTAGTTTTAGTTGTAAGTTCGATTTTCATTTTCACGATCACCCAAACCATCAGGGGCCGATAACCTAGATGTTAGGCCCCTTAAAACAACAATTATCATCATTATTATCACCTCTCCTCTCTCCCCTTTTCCCCCAGGGGCTCACATCTAGTGGGTTGTGGGTTGGCGACCACGGGGCCCCAGCTGAGTCCGGCATTGCTTCCACTTACTTGTGCCGGCTCCTCTCTTTCTTCTTTCCTGTCGACCTCCCTTGGTCAACTCTTGTTCTCTTCCGAGCCCGACGGTATTAGGGTATCCGAGGCCTAGGGAGTCTCTTCCTTTCCCGCCTTCATTGGCCCTTGTCTCATCTTTTCTGATTCCCTCCTTCTGCGAGGGGTCAGCCTTCTTTTTCTTTTCCTTTTACCTCCTGCCTTGTGCTCAAGGCCCTTAAGGAGGCAGGGTGTATGTAGCCCCACCACTTCTGGTGCACCGTCGATAATGCTACACCCTCAGGGGCTCACGGCTGGTGAGTTCGGGAGTTGGCGACCCCGAGGGATTCCTGAGCTGGGTCCGTTTTCCCCTTTTTGTCCCTTCCCTTTGGGGCGGACCTTCTCCTCTCTCCTCTCTCCTCTCCTCTTTTCCTTCTATTTCCTTTTCTCTTTAAGATTCCCGCACTGTTTTTGTTACTCGAATCACCGTGTATCTAAATTCCCTTTTACCATTTTTTTAAGGCATTTTTGATCTATGTTGCATTTTGTAAGTCTCTTCGATCTAAATTACATCTCGCGATTGTTTTCAACCTCAATTGCATTTTGTAAAGATTGACAATCTAAATTGCTTTTTAGTAAGTCTTTCAATGCAGGCGTCAGGGCATTTTAGTGAGTATTTTGAATTTCAATTGCATTTTGTAAGTATTTTCAACCAAAACCGCATTTCGCACGAATTTTGAATCTAAATTGCATTTTGTTTGGTGGGCATTTTGCACATATTTTGATTCTCAATTGCATTTTGTGGGTATTTTGAATCTAAATTACATTTGTCAAGTATTTTCAATCTAAATTGCTTTTTGTAAGTATTGTCAATCCACATGAGTCGTTTGAATCTACCGTACATTTTGTAAGCATTTTCAATTTCAATTGCATTTTGTAAGTATTTTGAATTTCAATTGCACTTTGTGAATAATTTGGATTGGAACTGGGATATTTCAATCTGAATTGCATTGTGTATTTTCAATTTCAATTGCATTTTGTAAGTATTTTGAACCTCAATTGCATTTTGTACGTACTTTCGATCTCATTTGCATTTTGTAAGTATTTTGAATTTCAGTTGCATTTTGTAAGTATTTCGGCGCTACTTTGCATTTTGTACGTATTTTGAATCTAGCCTACGTTTTGTGGTTTTTTTTTTCAATCTATTCTTTTTGTGCAACTTTTCGTTCTAAATTCCCTTTTGTAGGACCATATTGTGAGTTGTTTCCATGTGAGTTCCTTTTTGTACGTATTTTCAGTCTTCGATAATTTTGTTCTGGTTTCCATTTCATTATCATTTTCGCTATCACCCAGATCATTAGGGGCCGATAACCTCGATGTTAGGCCCCTTAAAACAACAATTATCATCATCATCATCATCTCTCTCCCCTTTCATCTCCTCTCCTCTCCTCTCCTCTTTTCCTTATATTTCCTTTTCTCTTTCAGATTCCCGCACTGTTTTTGTTACTTGGTTCACCGTGTATCTAAATTCCCTTTTAGCGATTTTTAAGGCATTTTTGATCTACGTTGCATTTTTTTTCGATCTAAATTACATCTCGCGATTGTTCTCAACCTCAATTGCATTTTGTAAAGATTGACAATCTACATTGCTTTTTAGTAAGTCTTTCAATGCAGGTAGACGGGCCTTTTAGTGAGTATTTTGAATTTCAATTGCATTTTGTAAGTATTTTCAACCAAAACCGCATTTCGCACGAATTTTGAATCTAAATTGCATTTTGTTTGCTGGGCATTTTGCACATATTTTGATTCTCAATTGCATTTTGTGGGTATTTTGAATCTAAATTACATTTTGTCAAGCATTTTCAATCTAAATTGCATTTTGTAAGTATTGTACAGCCCGGGGGGGGGGGGGGGGCAGTACCCCCTGAGAGCCACCCCCCATCTTTTACCAAAACCACCCCAACTGGAAACACCATAACTCCAGGACATATCTCTACACAGCAAGCGGCGGCCGCCTAAGCCTAGGAGGTTAGCCAACTACTTGCAAAACATACATAAACATTTACTCTAACATCTATCTGGGGCAGCTACATTGACGCAATGCTGACCAAGCAGCGCCGCAACGTATAAGAACAGAGCCCACACGGGAAGGATTATCTGTTCTGTAGTTTTCTTCGCCAGCGGCCTTGCCCGACGTCCGTTCATCACCAGGTGAGAATCTAGTTGTGCTCAGAAACCTTTATATTGTAAAACACCTACCCTGACACTTTGTACTACATTTATATCTGTTCAGACTCCCCAGGAGGGACATAACACTACATCAACTGGCCATTAAATACTTGGTCAGTAAGCTACACTTGTATTACTGCTTACACTCCACTTCACGTCCTCATACCCCACCTGACCTTAGCCTTAAGTGCCCCTGACCGTAGCGGTCAGTAATTGCTTCGTCAGACTCCATTGTACTCACGGCGCGCGACTCGACTGCATAGCGTCGAGCCGCTGACTCTACACATTTATTGAATTACTCATTCCGCTCAGCTGGCAGGCCAGTTTAGTAGCTTGCACTTAGAGATCCATCCCCTAACAGATACTTGCATCTTGCAGGGACGCCCCCAAGAGATTAAACACTAACAACACACTACACCAGTAGTCTCTCCCAACCACGGGGAGCTACTCTCATCCAGGAATAGCCTTCCAAATTAGCACACAGACACAACCGTGTTTTATCCCAACTACCCCCAACCAAGGGATTAAAACAGTATTGTCAATCCACATGAGTCGTTTGCATCTACCGTACATTTTGTAAGTATTTTGAATTTCAATTGCACTTTGTGAATACTTTGGATTGGAACTGGGATATTTCAATCTGAAATGCATTGTGTATTTTCAATTTCAATTGCATTTTATAAGTATTTTGTACCTCAATTGCATTTTGTACGTATTTTCGATCTCATTTGCATTTTGTAAGTATTTTGAATTTCAGTTGCATTTTGTAAGTATTTCGACGCTACATTGCATTTTGTCGTATTTTGAATCTAGCCTACGTTTTGTGGGTCTTTTTCAATCTATTCTTCCCCCCAGGGGCTCACATCTTGTGGGCGTGGGTTGGCGACCACGGGGCCCCAGCTGAGTTTGGCATTGCTTCCACTTACTTGTGCCGGGCTCCTCTCTGTCTTCTTTCCTGTCGACCTCACTTGGTCAACTCTTGTTCTCTTCTGACCCCGACGGTATTAGGGTATCCGAGGCCTAGGGAGTCTCTTCCTTTCCCGCCTTAATTGGCCCTTGTCTCATCTTTTCTGAGACCCTCCTTCTGCGACGGGTCAGCCTTCTTTTTCTCTTCCTTTTACCTCCTGCCTTGTGCTCTAGGCCCTTAAGGAGGCAGGGTGTATGTAGCCCCACCACTTCTGGTGCATCCTAGATAATGCTACACCCTCAGGGGCTCACGGCTGGTGAGTTCGGCAGTTGGCGACCCCAAGGGATTCCTGAGCTGGGTCAGTTTTCCCCTTTTGTCCCTTACCTTTGGGGCGGACCCTCTCCTCTTTCACTTTCCTATATGCCTTTCATGGCTCTCCTTCCTTCCAATCCCTCAATCCGCCTTCTCCGAGGGTTGAGGGCATTTCTTTTCCTTCTGTCCTTTTATTTGCCTTATTCTCCTTTAGTTTTCCATTTCTTCTTCTAGTATGTAGGTTGGTAGTTAGTTTTAGTTTTAAGTTCCCTTTTGATTTTCATCTTCACGATCACCCAAACCATCAGGGGCCGATAACCTAGATGTTAGGCCCCTTAAAACAACAATCATCATCATCATCATCCAACGAGTAACAAGAATATCGACAGTATATCGTAATATGACGTATATCGTAGTATTACCCCTCGCGAAACTATACAATCGATCATTCTCTCGAATTGAACACCAACCAAATTCGATTATCGGCTTGTGGACAAAAATGTTCGGATTGGTGTGGGGGAAAAATATGAAAATTTGTTTTTATTTCGCAGATTGCGGTATTTGTGGTGTTATTCACATAATTCGCGATTTAATTTCACTCCTGGGCGGCACGAAACATGTAAATACGTGAAAATAAAACATCCTAACCTCTAAATATGACTTTTCGTTTTATCGCGAATTAACAAAAACTAACACCTCTACCCATAAGGTACCCTGCAAAACTGATATAGGTTATATTTATGACTAAAAGCTGTAAATGGCCGATCTTCATACATAAGTGGCACTTGCCGGAAACTGGAACTTAAATCTACACATGTGAAATACTTCTTACCCTCAAACGTCTGCATCAACTCTTCAATGGACATGGACTTCAGCTGATCTGAACTGATTCTACTGTTAACTAAACGAGCGTCTAAGCAAATTCGGACTGTACCATGAGCCTTCGGTACTGTAATTAAAGGATTAACATATTGACGGTTTGAGTACTCGAATGCCATCTTCAAGCATCTGGTTAATTTGTGCCTCCACTGCACCCTGATAAGCGAAAGGTATAGGATATCTATGTCCTGTGAATACTGATCTATCAATAACGTTCAATGAATGTGTATAGCAATTGGCCATGCCAATGCGATCCTCAAAAACTCGCCTATTATACAATAACACATCATAGAGCAGAACACACTGGTCTACCTCTATATGCCCCTGAAATGCAGTATCACGTATCGAGTCCTCTAGACTACCGTTCGTAATCAAACTGCCCACAAAAATTTGAGTATCTCGCTCTTCGGCTGGTGATATCTCACTTAAAGAACAAATCACACCTACAACACTACTCCCCTGAACATTGTCGTTGAACGCTACCTCTGCTTCAGAATTATTCCATTTAAATTTCAAACTACCTTCTTCATAACATAAGTCACAGACACTCTACTTAGCCAATCTGAACCCCAAATAACACTGAAAACTAAGTTTGGAATTACAAGACAAATCTGCTTTTCGATATGATTATTAATTGTAATGTCCACTAAATTGCTTAGAAATAACTTTAGACCTCTTCCCTACAGCTGTGATAACAAAGGTGCTTTTAATTGGCATCTCCTCAAAATTTACACCAGTTCCTTTCATTTTATCGTAATATGTACTACTTATGCAGCTATTCATACAACCACTATCAATTAAAACATCGGTGTGCGCCTCGGACACGTTAAGTTTAATTATGGGGCTTTTACTAGCCACCTCCTGAATAATATGTTCATCATTTAATTCATGCAACAATTCATTTCTTACATTTAGGTCATAGTGTTCCTGTATAATTTTATGGACAGGGCATGCTACAGACTAAGATTCTGACCTTACTTCGCAGCCTGGTTCACGTTTAAAGAACCCCTACAGCTGGCTGTAGTACTACTAACTACTGCACTGGTCTGGTTGTTCTGGGCGGTGTTGTCATTGTTTGGCTGTATATTACTACCACTAGGCTGTCCTCTTCCTTGACCCCTATTCTGGTTGTAATTATTGTCATTATAATTTCTCCCTTGATTTCCCCTGAAATCATTATTTCTCCCTTGATTTCCCCTGAAATCATAGTTCCTACCTAGGTACTGATTACCATAGCCATTTCCTCTGTTCTGATGTTGCTGATTATTATTATTATATTTCTATTTTGAGCGTTGTCCCCATCGCCACCGTTCCCTTGAACTTCCTGATGCCTGGCTTCATTAGGCCTATTATTATTATTATTATTATTATTATTTCCCTGGTTCCTATTGAAATTGTCGTCATAACCCCCTCTGCCTAGTGCATCAAATGTGCTTAACAAATTTTCTACTTGTGATATTGTCTTTACATTCTGGATACAAGCAGCCTCCTTGATCCTATAGGGAAAGTGCCTAAGTAGCAACCTCACCACATCACTTTCCTCCTTCAACCGATCCAGATATTTACACACTAAAACCTGCCCTAAAGAGTATTCGGTCATGGTGGAGCTTCCTTTAGGGTTATATTTACCACACACTACTCCCTCACGATGCTGCGACTGAATAACCTCATTCCAGAACTTTTCACAGAATTTCATTTTAAAATCATTAATATCAGTAAACTTGTCTCTATAGACAGCAAACCAATTCCTCGTTTCCCCCACAAACATCTGTTCCAAGACCCCCCAGGGGCTCACTTCTCGTGGGCGTGGGTTGGCGACCACGGGGCCCCAGCTGAGTCCGGCATTGCTTCCACTTACTTGTGCCGGGCTCCTCTCTGTCTTCTTTCCTGTCGACCTCACTTGGTCAACTCTTGTTCTCTTCTGACCCCGACGGTATTAGGGTATCCGAGGCCTAGGGAGTCTCTTCCTTTCCCGCCTTAATTGGCCCTTGTCTCATCTTTTCTGATACCCTCCTTCTGCGAGGGGTCAGCCTTCTTTTTCTCTTCCTTTTACCTCCTGCCTTGTGCTCTAGGCCCTTAAGGAGGCAGGGTGTATGTAGCCCCACCACTTCTGGTGCACCCTAGATAATGCTACACCCTCAGGCGCTCACGGCTGGTGAGTTCGGGAGTTGGCGACCCCGAGGGATTCCTGAGCTGGGTCCGTTTTCCCCTTTTGTCCCTTACCTTTGGGGCGGACCCTCTCCTCTTTCACTTTCCTATATGCCTTTCATGGCTCTCCTTCCTTCCAAGTCCCTCAATCCGCCTTCTCCGAGGGTTGAGGGCATTTCTTTTCCTTCTGTCCTTTTATTTGCCTTAATCTCCTTTAGTTTTGAATTTCTTCTTCTAGTATGTAGGTTAGTAGTTAGTTTTAGTTTTAAGTTCGCTTTTCATTTTCATCTTCATCATCATCAAACCATCAGGGGCCGATAACCTAGATGTTAGGCCCCTTAAAACAACAATTATCATCATCATCATCATCATCTGTTCCAAGAACTCCACTACCTGGCACCACTCAATACTACCATTTTCCAACCTCTCCCCAAATTTATTTTCTATAGTGTTCATGAACTCCATTGGGCACCCCTGTCGATTGCTGAACTTACCCAGTTCTACCTCCCTGTGTGTGCTATTCACAAAAACTGGCCTATTCTGACTACACACATCAAAAAAAGTTTTGCATCACCTCGGTTCCAAGAGTTCCGGAACCTTTAAATACAAAGGGAATAGAGATCAACACAAACAACATTTCAGCTCGTTTTATTGCTCATGAGACCCACACATTGCATGTTGTACCATCATACAGCTAGACTTTCAGCATTTGTGGTCCAGATTGCAGTACACACCACTACCTCTAATACCCAGTAGCACGTCCTCTTGCATTGATGCATGCCTGTATTCGTCGTGGCATACTATCCACAAGTTCATCAAGACACTGTTGGTCCAAATTGTCCCACTCCTCAACGACAATTCGGCGTAAATCTCTCAGAGTGGTTGGTGGGTCAAGACGTCCTTAAACAGCCCTTTTCAACATATCCCAGGCATGTTCGATAGGGTTCATGTCTGGCGAACATGCTGGCCACTGTAGTCGAGCGATGTCGTTATCTTGAAGGAACGCATTCACAAGATGTGCACGATGAGGTCGAGAATTGTCGTCCATGAAGACAAATGCCTCTCCAATATTCTGACGATATGGGTGCACTATGGGTCGGAGGATGTCATTCAGGTATCGTAAAGCCGTTTCGGAGCCTTCCATGACCACCAGTGGCGTACGTCGGCCCCACATAATGCCACCCCAAAACATCAGGGAACCACCACCTTGCTGCACTCGCTGGACAGTGTGTCTAAGACGTTCAGCCTGACCAGGGTGCCTCCAAACACGTCTCCGACGATTGTCTGGTTGAAGGCATATGCGACACTCATCGGTGAAGAGAACGTGATGCCAATTCTGTGGGGTCCATTCAGCATGTTGTTGGGCCCATCTGTACCGCACTGCATGGTGTCGGGGTTGCAAAGCTGGACCTCGCCATGGACGTCGGGAGTGAAGTTGCGCATCATGCAGCCTATTGCGCACAGTTTGAGTTGAAACACGACGTCCTGTGGCTGAACGAAACGCATTATTCAACATGGTGGCATTGCTGTCAGGGTTCCTCCGAGCGGCAATCCGTAAGTAGCGGTCATCCACTACAGTAGTAGCCCTTGGGCGGCCTGAGCGAGGCCTGTCATCGACAGTTCCTGTATCTCTGTACCTCCTCCATGTCCGAACAACATCGCTTTGGTTCACTCTGAGACGCCTGGAAACTTCCCTTGTTGAGAGCCCTTCTTGACACAAAGTAACAATGCGGACGCGATCGAACTTCGGTATTGACCTTCTAGGCATGGTAGAACTACAGACAACATGAGCAGCGTACCTTCGTCCTGGTGGAATGACTGGAACTGATCGGCTGTCGTACCCCCTCCGTCTAATAGGCCCTGCTCATGCATGGTTGTTTACATCTTTGAGCAGTTTTAGTGACATCTATGAACAGTCAAAGGGACTGTATCTTTGATACAATATACACAGTCAACGTCTATATGCCGGAGATCTGGGAACCGAGGTGATGCAAAACTTTTTTTGATGTGTGTATTTTCTTGCCTCATCCTAGCTTTTAATTTTAATTCTAATTCTGCGATTTTCTCCTCAGCCTTCCTCTCAATACTGTTTGCTGTTAATTTATTGTTTCCTTCTGATTCTTCTAATTTATCATATAGCTTTGCTTGTTTCTCCTCAATCTTGCTAATGCTCTCTTTATTACTCTCTCTTAAATCATTTACTTCTGCAACTATTTGCGAGTGGACTTTCTCAATTCTACCCCCCAGCTGTTCCTTAACCTCTTTAGTTGATACCTGAATCTTGTCACCCCCCCCCCCCAATTTCTTATTAACCTGCAGTGTTTCTAATTTAACTAATTCCTTTAAATTTTCAGCCTGTGTGCTGATTCTACTTTCCAACTCCTCCTGTACTTTTCCTAATTTCTTGTCTAAACCTGCAATGATCTCTTTAACCTTCTCTTCCATTACTCCTCTGATTTCTCCTCTAATCTGCTCCATTTCACACTAATTTCCTTGTTGTTCTTATCTAATTTTGCATTATTCTGTTCTAATTCTTTATTTAATGCTTCTGTACTTTCTTTATTTTCCCTACTGTATTGTTCTAATTTGGCGTTTAAGGCATCTGTACTTTCTTTATTTTCCCTACTGTTTTGTTCTAATTTGGCGTTTAAGGCATCTGTACTTTCTTTATTTTCCCTACTGTTTTGTTCTAATTTTGCATTTAAGGCATCACTACTAACATTGTTCTGAAACATGAACTCGAGAAGTAAAGTTTTTAATTCTGGTTGGCCGCCTACACTCCCTGTTTCAGTATCGGGATATACCTCCGCTACCCCGGTACTACCATCACTCGACATACTGCTCGTATCATCACTCTCCAGTTGATGACCACTACGTAACCTCATCTGTCTTTCTTTCTCATCCCCCATAATGATATACACTGATAAAGACAAATAACCCCCAAAATACCGGCACAGAAATATGTCTTCTTCTCCTTCCTCAAATGTTCCTGGGTTTTCGGCCCAACGTTGTCGGAACCAAATGAAATGTTTTTACTTGGGCGGACTGTTCACCAGAAAATACTACTGCTAAGTTTGATCTATGTTGGGCGCCAAGCCGGATACACTGTGTTCCAAGCTAAATTTATATACTTAATATCGACCCCTAGCGTGAGTAGAACGTATGAGAACCTCTTAATGACTAGGCCGTGGGATGATTGGATCATCAACCCAGACAACATTTGATTGTGGAGAAGGATGTGGTATTACAACTATTGCTACCTAC
This sequence comes from Meconema thalassinum, assembly GCA_946902985.2. Classification (NCBI taxonomy): domain Eukaryota; kingdom Metazoa; phylum Arthropoda; class Insecta; order Orthoptera; family Tettigoniidae; genus Meconema; species Meconema thalassinum. The sequence continues at coordinate 477,170,785 of OX336392.1, read as the reverse complement.
TGGAATCAAAGAATCTACTTTGTAAAATTGAATTTAATATACTTAGAAAACATGATAGCATCTTGAATAAAATTAACACTATTAGCGGAGCATACTACTTTAACCATTGCCACGAACAAAATTACTTAATACGCCGGTCGGGAGAATAACGTGAATTTAACTTATTTCCAAATTTATGCTTAAAGAATTTATATTGTCCCTATCGAAAAACAGAGTGTGTGTCGTAGATTACATGAGCTCGCCAACGGAATCATTGTCTCCCACGTGCTTGAAGTCTCGTTGCGTCTGATGTTCTTCATTGGAGTTGACGGCCTCAGGTTCTTCTTCGTAGATTAAAAGTTATCGTTACTGCTTATATATATATATATAATCATTTCCCGTTTCCAGCTTCCTGGGTCGGGTTGTGAATTAAGGACCTCCATCGTTGCCTGTCTCTCCACCACTCCTCTCCTGATTTTAGTACATCTTCGAGTTTTCCTCCCTTCTTTTCTACACACTCCCACACTGTATCTGCCCATCTCTTCCGGGGCCTTCCTCGTGGTCTCTTCCCTGTCATCTTTTCACAGAAAGTTTTCTTTGGTACACTCTCCTCTCCCATTCTCATCATATGTCCATACCACTTTAACTTTGTTGTTTCTATCCTGTCCTGCAGCTTCAATATTCCTGTCCTTTCTCTAATCTCTTCATTTCTAACTCTATCTCTTCTGGTCTTGCCCTCTATACCTCTTAGGAATTTCATCTCTGCGGCTTGTATTCTACTCCTCTCTTTTTGTAGTAGTCCACGCTCCAGCTGCGTATGTTAGTATGGGTCTGTAGTAGGTTGAATATAATACTTTTTTGCATTTCTTTGAGACATCTCGGTTCCACACAATACCCCTTACACTCTGGTAAAAACTGTTCGCTTGTTGTATTCTCTTTCCAATTTCCTCAGTTATCTTTCCATCTTCTGCGATCACACTTCCCAAATACTTGAAACTTTTAACGACTTCTAGAATTTTGCTATTCAATTCTTTCTTTCCTCTTCCTTTCTTCCTTCCTCTTGACATTACCATTATCTTGCTCTTCTCTGTGCTTACTTTCATCCCAAATTTCTATATCTCTTGGTTCCATACATCTAGTTGTTTTTGTACATCCTTTTCATCCTCACCCTATATAACTATATCATCTGCAAACAGCATGGCCTTTGTTGCTTCTTGTCCCAATCTCTGTTTGACATTCTTGTTGATTTCATCCATGACTATGATGAATAGTAATGGGGACAATACACTTCCCTGTCGGAGACCCGTTTCCACTTTAAACCATTCTGTTTCTCCTATACTGGTCTTCACGCTACTGACACAATTTTTGTACATAGCTTTTAACATTTGGACTTCTGCTCTGATAACTCTTCTCTTTCTTAATACATCCCAAACCACCTGTCTAGGCACACTGTCATATGCTTTCTCAATATCAATAAATGTCATCACCATGTCTTTTCCAAATTCCCATCTTTTCTCCATCATTTGCCTTAATGTAAAGATTAGGTCAAATGTTGATCTGTCTTTCCTAAAACCATACTGTTCTTCGTCCAACTCTCCTTCTATCTTCCTCCTCAGTCTGCCTTCCAATACTCTCTCAAAGATCTTAGCTACATGAGCAATAAGAGTGATCCCTCTGTAGTTATTACATTCCTTTTTGTCGCCTTTCTTAAAAATCGGGACAATTAAACCCTTTCCCCATTCTTCTGGAATTTCTTTCTTCTTCCAAATTATTCTAAATAATCTATACAGCCACTGTATCCCTATTGGTCCCGCTGCTTTTATCATTTCCGTGGGGTCAAGCTGTATGCCTCTCACCAAGGCGGACCGGGTTCGATTCCCGGTCACTGCATGTGAGATTTTCGATGTGAAATGCCATGTCCTGTGGTTCGGATTCCACGTAAAACGGAGGTCCCGTGGCTTATGATCGCGAGATTAACGGTCACGTTAAACTACAAGCTTCCTTCCTTCCTTCCATTTCCGTGGTCACCTCATCCACTCCTGCTGCTTTACCACTCTTCATCTTCTGTATGGCTTCCTCTATTTCTAGCATAGTTATCTCCTTTTCTTGTTGTTCTTCTTCCTCCATTGTTTCTTCTTGTTCCCTTTCATCTTCCAGTTCAATGTATTTCACATTTAGTAGCTTTGAAAAGTATTCTTCCCATCTATTTAATATATCATCTCTTTGATACAATATCTGCCCTGCTTCAGTTTTTACACATTTTGTATTTTCCCTACCTTTTACACTGTTTTTAACGAATCCATATAGCACCTTCTTACTTCCTTGGATATCCTCCTTCAAAGTTTCTGTGAATCTTTCCCAACTTTTCCGTTTTTCTTCTTGTACAATTTTTTGGCATGCCTTCTTTGCTTCTCTATATTTTTGTAATTTCTCTGCATTTTTACTGCTATCCACTTCCTCCATGCCACTTGCTTTTCTTTAACAGCTTCCTTTACCCTGTCGTTCCACCAAGGAGTCTCCCTTTCCTTTTTCTTCCCTGATAATCTTCCACAGGTGTTTACTGCACACTTCACAAAACCATTCCTAAAACATGCCCATTCCTCTTCTACACTTTTTGCTTCATCTTTGGGAACTTCCTTTTTTAAATCCTCTTGGAACTTGTCCATTGTCTCCCACCCTTTTAGCTTCCACACCTTTATTTTTCTTTCCCTCTTTTCCAAAAGGTTTTTGATTTTCCCAGCCTTAATTTGGCTATCGCCACTTTATGGTCTCCTTCAAAATCTCCTCTTGGCATAGCCGTCACATCTACCAGTTGTCTTCGTTTATCCTGTTCCACCAGGATAAGATCAATCATTGTCTTTGTCTTTCTGTCTCCCCAACCATACCTACTTATTTTTTGAGAGTTCTTTTTCCTAAACCATGTATTTCCAACAATTAATCCATTCCTTCTACAGAAATCTATTAACAGATCCCCTTCTTCATCCTGATTTCCATAACTAAACGGGCCAATTATCTCTTTCCCCCAGGGGCTCACATCTTGTGGGCGTGGGTTGGCGACCACGGGGCCCCAGCTGAGTCCGGCATTGCTTCCACTTACTTGTGCCGGGCTCCTCTCAGTCTTCTTTCCTGTCGACCTCACTTGGTCAACTCTTGTTCTCTTCTGACCCCGACGGTATTAGGGTATCCGAGGCCTAGGGAGTCTCTTCCTTTCCCGCCTTAATTGGCCCTTGTCTCGTCTTTTCTGATACCCTCCTTCTGCGAGGGGTCAGCCTTCTTTTTCTCTTCCTTTTACCTCCTGCCTTGTGCTCTAGGCCCTTAAGGAGGCAGGGTGTATGTAGCCCCACCACTTCTGGTGCACCCTAGATAATGCTACACCCTCAGGGGCTCACGGCTGGTGAGTTCGGGAGTTGGCGACCCCGAGGGATTCCTGAGCTGGGTCCGTTTTCCCCTTTTGTCCCTTACCTTTGGGGCGGACCCTCTCCTCTTTCACTTGCCTATCTGCCTTTCATGGCTCTCCTTCCTTCCAAATCCCTCAATCTGCCTTCGAGGGTTGAGGGCATTTATTTTCCTTCTGTCCTTTTATTTGCCTTATTCTCCTTTAGTTTTCCATTTCTTCTTCTAGTTTGTAGGTTAGTAGTTAGTTTTAGTTTTAAGTTCGCGTTTCATTTTCATCTTCACGATCACCCAAACCATCAGGGGCTGATAACCTAGGTGTTAGGCCCCTTAAAACAACAATTATCATCATCATCATCATCAATTATCTCTTCTTTTCCCTGCCTATCTGTTCCCACATGTGCATTCATATCTCCCAATATTATAACCTCTTTGTCTTCTATACACTTTTCCAGTTCATCTAGGAACTCCTCTAAACATTCATCTACCTTCCCTGTGTGGGGTGCATAAATCTGTAGGAAGTCCTTTGTTCCACTCTCAAGTCCTAATCTAATTTTCAGTATTCTGTCACTAGTTTGCTCTACTTTCTCAACACACTGTACCAAGTCTTCTCTCAATATTATTGCAACACCATTCACTGCCTTCTTTCCTCCACTCCAATATATTCTATATCCCTTCCCTTTCTTGATTTCTTTCTCACCTTTTCCCTTCCATTTCGCTTCACTGACTCCCATCATTGCTATTTCCTTCTTTTCCATGTAGTCCACCAATTCTTCTGTCTTGTCATTTAGGCTCATCACATTTATGAATCCGATGTTAGTAGTGTCTGGTAGCCCACTTCTCACAGTTCCCCCAGACCCCTGAGAACTGCGCGTCGCTTGCAGGGGACGCCCTAGCCCTTTCCGAGGCCTCAATTCACATTTACTCATTCTATAGGCTATTAGTACGATGAGCCCGCTACACTCAAAGGCATTTTATGACCTACTGCCAGGTACTGTTCTAGGCCGATCCACTGGATAACAGACGCCTTTTGCAGCCTCTTCTCTGGAGTGCAGACGCTACAAAAGCTCTCTTCCGCCATCGCCGCCGTACCGAAGTCCATCCTCTCCGCCGCCGATACCGTTGGGGCTTCACCCATAACCCTGGGCTTGGGCCCTCAATATTTATGACCCCTGGAGAGAGGGTGTCCCAGTATCAAAGCCCCCAGGAACCGGGCTGCCTGTTTGGTCCGCGGGTTGTATTGGGTATTTCAACCAGCCCTACAGAAGTAGGGGCCCCCTATTCGCCACCCGGGGACGCGCCCTCGAGGGGTTACAGGCTCCCCCGAGCTTGTGGTGGAGTATAATCCATGAACCACAACACGTTGCCTGCCTTAGCACTGCAAGACGCGTGGAACCCATGATCTGATGTGATCAGCGGAGTTAGCGTGAATAAATTGTCCCACTTGGGACTTGCGAACAAAGTCCGTGCTTACTGCACCAAGCGTAAAGTCCTAATGAATGCCCTCTTCCTCAACCAGCGCGTTCACTATATGGACTTCCAGCTTCTCCCACCAGAGTCTAGTTTCACACCGCGGCCTCGCTGCTTCGACCAATCCGCGTGCGTCACGTTTCTCGCCAAGCCCGTCCTAAGTTGCTTCTTCTTCCTTGATTGGCTGGTCACCTCACGTGGCTCTTCGCGCCATGAGGTTCCTTCCCCCGGGCAAGATGTAAATCATACCACGTTTTCTTGGTTTGAAGTGTTCCCTCGGATTTCGTAATTCTATTGTACTCCAGTCTATTCTCGTATTGAAATAACCAGTGAGTCACACACCACTCTCTCTAGCCCTAATGAATAAAATCCCGTCTTTACGTATGAAATGATTTGCCGTGCAATTTATATATTGGAATCATCCAATATAGATACGGATTTCTACTAGTAGAAATCCTATGTGTAATCTTCCAAATTTAAAAGCTCCAAAAATGACGTAATAACTATTAATAATAATGATAATAATATGAAATATAAAATTGAATAAACTGAAATAATTTAACTTGGCCGGATTATTGCCGCGTTTAACAAATATGATATAGTCCAACTAACTTGTGTTAGTGGCATAAAACCCCCTAGAAAAACATGTTACAGCTTGAGTTCCTCGAGATTTTGTGGTAAAGGTGGCACATACACACTGTCTTTGATATACCCCCATAAGAAGAAATACAGGGAGTGAGATCTGGGAGGCCACTTGTCGAAACAGTTATCATTATTCCCTGCTCGTCCAATCTAGCGCTGAGGTAACCTGTTGTTCATAAAATCACGGACCCCCCAGGGGCTCACATCTTGTGGGCGTGGGTTGGCGACCACGGGGCCCCAGCTGAGTCCGGCATTGCTTCCACTTACTTGTGCCGGGCTCCTCTCTGTCTTCTTTCCTGTCGACATCACTTGGTCAACTCTTGTTCTCTTCTGACCCCGACGGTATTAGTGTATCTGAGGCCTAGGGAGTCTTTTCCTTTCCCGCCTTAATTGGCCCTTGTCTCATCTTTTCTGATACCCTCCTTCTGTGAGGGGTCAGCCTTCTTTTTCTCTTCCTTTTACCTCCTGCCTTGTGCTCTAGGCCCTTAAGGAGGCAGGGTGTATGTAGCCCCACCACTTCTGGTGCACCCTAGATAATGCTACACCCTCAGGGGCTCACGGCTGGTGAGTTCGGGAGTTGGCGACCCCGAGGGATTCCTGAGCTGGGTCCGTTTTCCCCTTTTGTCCCTTACCTTTGGGGCGGACCCTCTCCTCTTTCACTTTCCTATCTGCCTTTCATGGCTCTCCTTCCTTCCAAGTCCCTCAATCCGCCTTCTTCGAGGGTTGAGGGCATTTCTTTTCCTCCTGTCCTTTATTTGCCTTATTCTCCTTTAGTTTTCCATTTCTTCTTCTAGTATGTAGGTTAGTTTTAGTTTTAAGTTCGCTTTTCATTTTCATCTTCACAATCACCCAAACCATCAGGGGCCGATAACCTAGATGTTAGGCCCCTTAAAACAACAATTATCATCATCATCATCATCATCATAAAATCACGGACATCAGAATGGTAATGGGATGGGGCCCCGTCTTGCTGGAAAAGGAAATTGTCGGAATCTTTCTGCAATTGTGGGAACAACTACTGCTGTATCATATCCAGGTATGAGTGCCCGTTTACAGTGTTTGCGGCGAAGAAGAATTGTCCGTAAAGTTTCCGCGATGACACTGCACAGAAAACGGTTCACTTTAGGTGAATCACGCTGATATTCGAGGAATTCATGAGGATTTGCGGTTATGCCTGTTGACTTTACCATTTGTATGGGAAGTCGCTTCGTCACTAAAAATTATGCGATTTAGGAAGTCGTCGTCTGCCATCCATTGTTGCACTCTGATACAAAACTCATAACGCTGTTGTTTGTCATTGCCTTTCAACTGTTGCAAGAGCTATAATCTGTACGGCTTCATGCACAGTCTCCTACGTAGTGTCTTCCAAACTGTCGTACGTGGTATTTGCAGCTCGCGGGATGCTCTACGAACAGATTTTTTCGGACTTGTTACGAATGCCTCATTCACACGGTTAGCGGTCTCTGCACTCACTGTTGGTCGGCCACTACGTTTCGTATCACACAAGCAACCAAACGCACAAACCTGTCATACCAGGCGTAGCGTAAATAGACTTCCTGCTTGGTGCCTCTTTACGGTACTTAGTCCTAAACTGCCGTTGCACATCTGTAGCACTCTTATTCGTGTGGAATTCCAACACACAGAAAGCCTGCTCTCCGCCAGAAGTCGCCATCCTTACATATGTGGCCAATAGTGCTAACTGCGGCGAATGTGGGAACTACCAACATTGGCGGTAATATCTAACAAAACCATTTGAGTTCCTCTTTAATATGCCATATATAGGAAAGCTGTATCATTTGTAGTTTGTGTGTAATAAATTAAGAAAAGTGTTACCGGACTTTAGGGACACGCTGTATATACAACTTGGCAATCTCTTTGCTGCTATCGGGCTTGTCCACCAATTTCTCCCAAGATACAGGCTTTCTTCTGCTTAGCTTTCTTTGATGGCTTCCTCAAATTGACTTTCGTTGTTGTTTAGTGCTGTGTCTCTGACTTTGCAAATCATTATATGTCCTGCTGCTGCTCCTGTGTTGTCGACATGGCAGTATGGACACATACTCTGCGTGCAGTACTGGCTATGTAGGATTGCATCAGTAAGGGACACATAATCATTCTGGCAATACTCAGCCCAGCATATACAACTTAATGTATGTAAAACTGATGTCAAAAACAGAATAAGCAACACGAAAGCAGAGGTATATAATATTGAGTAATATGCATATGACATATCCGAATAGGACGAAGATTGTAAAAATGATTGCAATGTTTTTTTGATGTGCTTCTCCAATTGTAATGTCCTTCAAACTCGTGTCAGTACTCATGCTGATAATCTCGAAAAAGCCACATTTCATGATGCCATTCATCACATGACACTGCTACTATTTCTTTATTTCCTTTCCCGGAGTTAATCGGGCATGAATGTGTGCATTTTGAAGAGCATGTGAAGGAAATTTGGCTCTGACATACATAAACTTACTTACCACATTCCTACCTGGTTTAATAGCCTGTTGATCATGCTGTATCATAAGGCTTCCATCACCATCATAAAATTTCACTGTTGCAGAATGAGTCCCTGTATAATCTAACTGTATTGTGCAAGTTGCCCCTAGTATTGATGTATTGTGACCGTTTGACGGATGTCCCACGTCCACGTAAGCGCACATCTAAATAACGGCAGAGCACAAGACTCAAAAACATCTCAGGGTAAAAAATATGGGCAAACAGCCAACGCTGTAATCTAAAATAAAAGCTTAGCTGTTATTCCGATGTACACTGCAGCAAGGATAGAAAGGAGTTAAGTTTCAAGAATCATGAATCATGGCTGACTAACGGCAACAATAAATTAAAACAAAACAAAACTAAGCGACGTGATTAGTCAAATGCTTATCTAACATTTAGTGTAAATCATAATTATCACTGGAATGTGTGTTATTCGAAACATCATACACACCTTAATGCTGCGCAGACAGTTAATTTGTCCAGTCTGACATCATTCGAAAAATTATATATAAGTTACAACAGCATTTATATTTCCAAAATTATCTTTCAAAATATTCTTAGTTTCAAATCACGTATGTGAAAAGTCATGGATAAAAATCTGAAAAATGTTATCTCTATTATTTAACACGCCGTGAAAAATTTATTGGCTATGAACAATCCTCATATAATCCAGTTCTTCACAATCGTAAATTCCACACTTGGAATTTATTAATCACTCCAACAACCATGTTGATATAAAATTAATTTCCTAAAGAAAGAAATTTATTCATTTATTAGACTTGGGTGTAATTCAGTATTACCTTGTGATTATTTAATTTATATGAATTATGGATCAGTTATGACGGTTAACAAAAATCATCTGAACACGAGGTCTGCATTCCACGAATGCCCCATATCACCGAGCATTGAATAGGCTTCACATTTTATATTTCATCACATGATTTTGAAAGTTGCAAAGAAAAGAAATATATATTAATTGTTCGGCAATTCTAAATCATTCCATAGAATGTTTGTAAGGTGTGAGCAAAACAAGTGGAATTCGGAATTCCACTGATGACGTTATCTGGTTGACGTGTTGGGGTTGCTATACTGGCTTAACCCTTCTTTTTGAGAATGCAATATGAGGAATCATCCTCCAAAATCATTAACTTAATTTCACATGCAACATTATTTAATTATAAACATTATTTCCAAATTCCATTGAGCCTTATTGCTTCTATTAATGGATTAGAATAATTGTTGTGGGATCAGAACACGCGTCTCTGCCCAATCAACTCGACTACCGTGCCAGATAAATCATTTAATTGTTGTTAACAATTAGTTTGCCTTCCAATGGTCATCTTACAAAAACACTCCCTATTTGACACCGCAACTTTCTTTCGAAAATAAAATATCTCCTTAGAGAAATCCAAATTGCATTATTAATTACGACCTCATTACCGTCCGTCTATAACTTAATCCGAAATTCGATTATGTGAACACCACAGACTGGTTCACTATCACCCAATAAATTTATTATTATTATTATTAAATATTTCACAAGTCAAATTATAGCAAATCACTACCCAAAAAAGATAGCTTTAGACCAAAAATGCAACAAGGGAAAAATAATATATACAAGACTGTACACCAGAAAATCTACGAAAAGTGACTAACTAGCTATCGAAGCATGGATGCCTCAAAAGTATGCCATCATCCAACGATAAGCCGTATCGTGGATATGCTCGACTTCGTGACACACAAACACATCGCCTAGAAATCCACAAAGATGATCCAGTCACTACGCTCCTGCATAATTCAAAAAATAAATGTTGGCATCAAAACGTTGAAACATGGTTGAGTGAAAAAGTCTATAGCCTACAAATCACATGCACTAAAATATACAAAGTAAAGGTGTTGTTCACTTCCCTTAATGGTAATCTTCCTCGATGAGTCCCGTGTCTGCAGCCGGCCACGTCCATGTCCATCAGCTGGCTCGAACGCCCGTGTGCGCTCATACTCACGACCTGCTGATCCCTCATCACGATCTAAAGTTTCATCACGTCGGCCTCCATTGCACCGCCCAATATGCTTTAACACTCCATAGTAACGTTTCGATCCATGGCAGTAAGATACCCAAGTTTATTACGAGTGTTCGCTACCATGATTTCCTCTTCGTTGTTCATTATCACCATGGCTTTTGCCACAAAAATTCCCGTAGACTGTTGTATTCGAAATATAGTCACCCGGTCATGCACCGTTTCCAAATAAGTCTGTGTCACAAGTAGAAGACACAACAACTTTGTTATTATTCAAGCTGGTATAGCACAGTCCGCTAACGAACTTGCTTGCCATGTTTCCAACATCCTTCGATTGAAGCTATACATTTCCCTAGATTCGGATTATGAATATGTTCCGGGCCATAGGCTACCTGTATGTGAGACCAAAATGAGTCCACAACAGTTTTGAACATTCCACAACTGGTCCACCTGCATAAAAGCATTCAGTGGCCAACACTGAAAAAGTGTTTCCTCGTAGACTGTATGTCTGGCACGCGAAATGCCGATCCGAATAAGATCTTCGAACTCATGCTAGGCCACGCATGACACGAATTCCATTCGATATTCTACTGCTGACTTCTACTACTCGCCTCAACAGGTGTACCCCAAGCAGTGACCCTCTCGTGGTTCCGTGCGCATCCAACTCACACATGTGACGTAACGCCTCGCCTACAGGGCGACTCACAAACTCCTCCTTGGCGCTCTTGAAAGCCCGAAGGTGACTTCAACTCCACCTTCGGCCAGCACGAAGGCTGTGCGAGCGAAGGCTGCTCCGCCCGCACAGCAGGGGAGGCAGTTGAAGACTTCCTCCCCACTCGGGAGGAAGTCGAAGTCTTCCTCCCCATCCAAACGGTCGGCGGAGGCGGCATCGTCGACCAGGGTCAGGACTTCGGCTCCTGACCCGTCTATATACCTTAAAGAGCCGGGGGCGGGTAAGAAGGGACCCCGCACTACGCATTCCCTTTCTCCAAAAAAGGGGAAGCCATCCGCGCCAACACCTGCGGATGCTTCTGCGCCTGGGGACGTTTCGGCCCCCAGATCTTCGCGCTCCCCACGGAGATCCCCCCGCCGCCGAACTGCGTCCAGGAAATCATCTACCGAGTCGATTCACTCCATGAACTCGCCTGAGGACATGGAGATTATAGTCGACGTAGTGACTGTAGATTCTCCAGAGTCAAAGTTGGAGTAGCTTGCTGCTCCAACTTATTCCCTAAGTTCACACAATGGCACTGTTACAGTGGAATTGTAACAGTTATGACAGGCATTTGACAGAGCTCCGTCAGCTTATTGCCCAATACGCGGCGAGTATAGTCTGCCTACAGGAAACAAACCTCAGACCTGATCACGAGACTGTTCTGAGAGGTTTCCGACTATACTCTAAAGAGCGACAAGACGCCGCCCGGGCTTCCGGGGGCGTTTGTACCTTCGTTCGCTCTGACTGCTATAGTGAGGAGTTTCCACTCGCCACTCCTCTGGAAGCTATTGCAGTTCGCGTGTCCTTGCCTGCTATGACAACTGTTTGTAACGTGTACCTTCCACCGAACCAACCCCTTGATATTAATGACGTCTTAGATCTTGTTGATCAACTTCCAGTCCCTTTCCTACTCGTGGGTGATTTCAACTCTCATCACCCCCACTGGGGATCACAATCTTCCTGCCCCAGAGGAAGGGACGTGGAAGGCTTAATTCAAGGGTTGGATTTATGTCTATTAAATACAGGGGAAGCTACACATTTTAGCTTAGCGCACGGCACGTACTCACACATTGACTTGAGTGTGTGTAGCCGTGCGCTGGTCCCCTTATTTGGCTGGTATGTACACGATGACCTCTGTGACAGTGACCATTTCCCGATCGTTCTTACCCTTCTGAACCAGACGCCCGTTGAGTTCCCCAGTCGTTGGGTTCTTAAGCGGGCAAATTGGCCCTCGTTTCAAGAACGAGCTGTATTCGTTGATCTTGGTTGCCGGAGCGTCGATGACGAGGTACAGCACATCACCGATGTGCTTCTTGCTGCCGCCGAGGAGTCCATTCCATCCTTTTCTGGGACTCCTCGTCGCAAACTCGTCCCTTGGTGGACAGAGGATATTGCAGCGGCAATAAGAGACCGTCGTCGAGCTCATAAGCACTACCGTCGGCGTCCAACCATGGCCAATTTGGTGGCGTTTAAGAAATTCCGTGCCAAGGCACGGATTCTTATTCGCCAGAGTAAGAAACAATCCTGGGAACGGTATGTGTCTTCTATTACGGCACATACCCCCTCCTCTCAAGTGTGGACTAAACTGCGACGCATTTCGGGAATTCAGACATCTTCTACTGTACCGGGAATTTCCATTGCTAATGAACTGGTTACAGATCCTTATCGCGTTGCAAACCATCTCGCCTCGTATTTTGCGGATATATCCGGTTCTGGTAACTATGACCCTGCCTTCGTGGCCCTGAAGCGCGAAGCGGAACGTTTCCATCTTAGTTTTGCTTCCCGCGCTTCGGAGGAGTACAACGTGCCCTTTACGGAGTGGGAACTCCGCGGAGCGCTGGCGCTCTGCAGGGACACGTCTCCTGGCCCGGATAATATTCACAACCAAATGCTTAAACACCTTAACGATGAGAGCATTCGCTATTTGCTCAGGGTGTTTAATCGTATCTGGTTGGAAGGTGTGCTTCCAGCGCAATGGCAGGAAGGTATCATTATACCTATCCTGAAGCCCGATAAGGATCCCAAATTGTCAGGGAGTTACAGACCTATTTGTCTCACAAACGGTTTGTGCAAGCTCTTTGAGAGGATGGTCAATCGGCGCCTGGTGTGGGTCCTGGAGAAACGGGGACTCCTGTCTGAATACCAGTGTGGTTTCAGGGCGTCACGGTGTACCAACGACCATCTGGTACGCCTGGAGACTGCCATACAGGACGCTTTTCTCCGGAGACAGCACCTAGTCGCTGTTTTCTTTGACCTCGAGAAGGCCTATGACACCACTTGGCGTTACGGCATCCTCTCTACCCTGCATCAATGGAAATTCCGAGGTAACTTGCCGGTTTTTATTGCGAATTTTCTGTCCCTTCGCCTGTTCCGTGTCCGAATAGGGGGGACATATTCGCAATATCATATACAGGAAAACGGAGTCCCACAGGGATCGGTGCTTAGCGTAACATTATTTGCGATTGCCATAAACGGTATAGTCGCTGCTGCTGGTCCAGCAGTGGTACCGTCGCTATATGTAGACGACTTTGCTCTACATTATAGTGCGCAAAATATGGCGGTCGCTGAACGACAGCTACAACAAGCTATTCGGAGATTGGAACGCTGGACACTGGAGCATGGCTTTCGATTCTCAACCGCTAAGTCCTCGGTTGTCCATTTCTGCCGAAAGCGCACCCTCCATCCAGATCCTGAGCTTTATCTGGGCAATGTAGCTTTGCCTGTTGTTGCTGCGTACCGGTTCCTTGGGCTCCTTTTCGATCAGAAATTGACGTGGGAACCACACGTGCGGTGTTTGAAAACTGCCTGCGCTAAGAAACTCAACATGTTGCGGTTTCTTAGCGGCACATCATGGGGGGTGGACCGCGTGGTGCTCCTGCGCTTTTATAAGTCACTGATTTTATCTAGGTTAGATTATGGCAGTGTAGCATATGGTTCGGCCCGTAAGTCAGTGCTTGTTAAACTGGACAGTGTCCACCACGGCGGTGTGAGGCTGGCGACGGGTGCCTTTCGGACGAGCCCAGTCGTCAGCTTGCTCGCCGAGGCTGGCGTACCTCCTTTACACCTGAGGCGCCAACAAGTACTGCTGACCTATGCTGCAACTATTCGACAGATGCCACTTCATCCAAGCTATCCATGTTTGTTTTCCAATCCGAATCGCCGGCTGTATGATGTGCTCGCCCGAGCCACTCGGCCGGCGGGGATTCGCTTGGATGACTTATACCGTCAGTTCCGATTTCCTTCTGTCTCCTGTATCGTCCGAGTACCTAGCAAGGCCCCTCCGTGGATGGTCTCTCGCCCTGATATCATCCTGGATCTGCACACCGGCCCCAAGTCGGACACGGACTCCTCCGTTCATCGGAGGTTGTTCCAGTCCGTGGTGACACGGTATCCGGGATCAGGGCTTGTATTCACGGACGGTTCGAGGGTAAACGAGAAAGTAGGCTGTGCATTTGTGGTTGAGGATCGTCGGTTTCTCTTTTCACTTCCCGAGGCGTGTAGCGTGTACACAGCGGAGCTCTATGCCATCTTAGAGGCTCTGCGGTACACGTTATCAGACGATCACCAGCACTTTCTTTTGTGTACTGACTCTCTGAGTGCGCTGCAGGCGATCGATATGTGTTTCCCGAAGCACCCGTTGGTCCAGCGTGTACACGACCTGCTCGTCAGTTCGCGTAACGCTGGAACCGGGGTGACCTTTGTGTGGCTTCCTAGCCACATGGGTATTGCGGGAAACGAGCTTGCTGATCAGGCGGCGAGAGAGGCAGTCGCACTGCCCTCGCTACCGTATAAGGTGCCTGCTAGTGATGTGCGCTCTCAGTTGCGGCATACGATCCTGTCGCATTGGGAGGAGGCATGGCGTGCCACGCCTCCACCCAACAAACTGAGAGGCATCAAGGAGACAACGAAGGTGTGGAAATCTTCCTTCCGATCTCTCCGGAAGGAAGCCGTGGTACTCTGTCGACTCCGGATCGGCCATGGGATTGCTACGCACTCCCACTTGCTAAAGAGAGAAGATCCTCCTGTGTGTACTTGCGGCGCCCACCTAACCGTGGCACACCTTCTCTTGGAGTGTGTGGATCTGGCCGATCTGCGCAGGACTCTTAAACTGCCTAATACCCTCTCCCTTATTCTCCGTGATGACGAGCCGTCAGCTGACCTCGTCATCCGGTTCATGAGGGAGAGTGGTTACTTTTTTAAGTTTTAAGGTGTAGTTACGACTTTTAATTGTGGTTAAATCTGTTTTATGTTTTTTATTGTGTTATGTATTGTATTGTTCCCTATGCCTTATTTGTTTTATCCTTTTTTACCATCCGCCTTTTATTCTTTTTATTCAAATAAGGCATAATTTTTGGGGCTCACTGTCTGTTTTATAAACACCATTTTCGCTTCATCCATGGCAGTGAGTTGTTTTTATCTACATCCTTTCATTTCACGTCATTCCATTTCATTAGGGGCCGATAACTTCGATGTTAGGCCCCTTAAAACAACAATTATCATCATCATCATCATTGGCGCTCTTCTTCAAACTAAAACTTCCAAAATGTAATCCCGAAAAACGACTCCTTATCCGGGCAATGGGCTCCCTCAAAATGGGCACAGTATGTATCCCTGAGCATCCAGTGATCTCGATGGCCCTTATCTCGCCGTCCATATCTATTGGGTACACATCCATATCCTTCACTCTTACAGCTGCAGAAAAATGCCCAAGTCCTAAACCTCTGACATTTATTATTGTTCTTTCCTTAACATATACTAGTTAGTATGATTTGTCTGAATCTCCTTTTAGGAAATTTTCAACTATGTTTATTTTATCCACACCTGGCTGTGGAAACTTCACTATCCATTCAGGTTCCTGTGCAAAATGATACTTAAAATACACTTTTCTTTCTTTACATTCCGCAGACAAGTTTTGATACTGGTAATCACCTATTTCGCCTGGCTCACAGTTGTCCACTTTGAACGCAGCTTCACTATGCATTTTTTTAGCAGAGGAAAGATCACTTCACCCGAAATTCCTCAAGCCCTTAAGGAGGCAGGGTGTATGTAGCCCCACCACTTCTGGTGCACCCTAGATAATGCTACACCCTCAGGGGCTCACGGCTGGTGAGTTCGGGAGTTGGCGACCCCGAGGGATTCCTGAGCTGGGTCCGTTTTCCCTTTTTGTCCCTTACCTTTGGGGCGGACCCTCTCCTCTTTCACTTTCCTATCTGCCTTTCATGGCTCTCCTTCCTTCCAAGTCCCTCAATCCGCCTTCTTCGAGGGTTGAGGGCATTTCTTTTCCTCCTGTCCTTTATTTGCCTTATTCTCCTTTAGTTTTCAATTTCTTCTTCTAGTATGTAGGTTAGTAGTTAGTTTTAGTTTTAAGTTCGCTTTTCATTTTCATCTTCACGATCACCCAAACCATCAGGGGCCGATAACCTAGATGTTAGGCCCCTTAAAGCAACAATTATCATCATCATCGAAATTCCACAAAAAGTAATGCCCTGAAAACTTCTTCACCATGTCCCAAGTCCTAATTTGTACGTCGAAGTTATTTTTGTTGTATGTTCCCACTTCATCAATTTCTTTGCATTCCACAAAGACCTAATTGAACTCCACATACATGGTAGCCGTCAATTTCTACCCTACAACTTCAACAACCCAGTATTCATCATGTCTCCCTGTAGGCACTATTGACATTTCTGCGCAGGTGCATCCAGAGTTGACTAACCAACACCATGCAGGGTTATGTGTCCATCCTGTTGAACCTGGTGCGTTATAAGTTTGGCCGGCACAGTGGATGTTTTCATCCTTGCACATCACTCTGCAATCTATTTTTGTGCATGACAACTTGTTTTGCATCCTCGGCTTCCACTGTCTAGTCTTGTACTCAAGACTTAATGTCAATTCGATTGTTGATTCAGCTATAAATATGTGCATGGTATTTGTGCCGTATGTTTTCGTGTCCAAAACATACCCTTGTATATAATCTTCTGACACTTCCCCGGCAATATCAAGATTTGTTGATAATTTACAGACTTTCTTATTCGTGATCAGCAGACAGTTCTGTACAGTTGACACAAGTGTTTGATCTGAATTCCCATCTAGATGCCTCCCTTCTGACTTCAGTCTATGGATGGCGTTTGATTTGTTGAACTTGTCATACTTTATATGAGTGCTTGTGACTCCACCTAGACCCAGCTCATGGTAAGAGTGCGCATGGTGATCTACTGCACTACCAGATACCTGGGGGGTGAAGTCTATTGATGCTTTGCATAGTGCCGTCTCCCCTAAACTGCTGCTGCATGGCAGTTCAGCACTGGATGGTGTGATCATAAGCAGTACAACCAGAACCAAGCATCCGGCATAATATATAAAACTTGGCAATCTCTTTGCTGATATCGGTTTTGACCACCAATTTCTCCCAAGATACAGGCTTTCTTCTGCTAAGCTTTCTTTGATGGCTTCCTGAAATTGACTGGTTGTTTTTTAGTGCTGTATCTCTGACTTTGCAAATCATTATATGCCCTGCTGCTGCTCTTGTTGTGTCGACATGTCAGTATGGACACATACTCTGCGTGCAGTACTGGCTATGTAGGATAGCATCAGTAAGGGACACATAATCATTCTGGCAATACTCACAATGAGGCTTTTCATGACAGATGAAGCCCAGCATTTACAACTTAATGTATGTAAAACAGATGTCAAAAACAGAATAAGCAACACGAAAGCCGAGGTATATAATATTGAGTAATATGCGTATGACATAATATCCGAATAGGACGAAGATTGTAAAATTGATTGCAATGTTTTTTGATGTGCTTCTCCAATTGTAATGTCCTTCAAACTCGTGCCAGTACTCATGCTGAGAATGTCGAAAAAGCCTCGTTTCATGATGCCATTCATCACATGACACTGATACTTTTTCTTTATTTCCTTTCCCAGACTTAATCGGGCATGAATGTGTGCATTTTGAAGAGCATGTGAAGGAAATTTGGCTCTGACATACATAAACTTACTTACCACATTCCTACCTGGTTTAATAGCCTGTTGATCATGCTGTATCATAAGGCTTCCATCACCATCATAAAATTTCACTGTTGCAGAATGAGTCCCTGTATAATCTAACTGTATTGTGCAAGTTGCCCCTAGTATTGATGTATTGTGACCGTTTGACGGATGTCCCACGTCCACGTAAGCGCACATCTAAATAACGGCAGAGCACAAGACTCAAAAACATCTCAGGGTAAAAAATATGGGCAAACAGCCAACGCTGTAATCTAAAATAAAAGCTTAGTTGTTATTCCGATGTACACTGCAGCAAGGATAGAAAGGAGTTAAGTTTCAAGAATCATGAATGTCACCAGTTGTCGAAGATAAAATGCGTCAGGTCAATTTATTCACTCAACCATCCTAAACTAATTACAAACTTCTTTCCGCAGGGGAATCACTAAATACACTCCTGAAAATAAAGAATATCCTATCGCTCCCCCTGGGATTCTGCTCTAAAGATTCTGACTAACGGCAACAATAAATTAAAACAAAACAAAACTAAGTGACGTGATTAGTCAAATGCTTATCTAACATTTAGTGAAAATCATAATTATCACTGGAATGTGTGTTATTCGAAACATCATACACACCTTAATGCTGCGCAGACAGTTAATTTGTCCAGTCTGACATCATTCGAAAAATTATATATAAGTTACAACAGCATTTATATTTCCAAAATTATCTTTCAAAATATTCTTAGTTTCAAATCACGTATGTGAAAAGTCATGGATAAAAATCTGAAAAATGTTATCTATATTATTTAACACGCCGTGAAAAATTTATTGGCTATGAACAATCCTCATATAGTCCAGTTCTTCACAATCGTAAATTCCACACTTGGAATTTATTAATCACTCCAACAACCATGTTGATATAAAATTAATTTCCTAAAGAAAGAAATTTATTCATTTATTAGACTTGGGTGTAATTCAGTATTGCTTCAACTTACTTGTGCCGGGCTCCTCTCTGTCTTCTTTCCTGTCGACCTCACTTGGTCAACTCTTGTTCTCTTCTGACCCCGACGGTATTAGGGTATCCGAGGCCTAGGGAGTCTCTTCCTTTCCCGCCTTAATTGGCCCTTGTCTCATCTTTTCTGATACCCTCCTTCTGCGAGGGGTCAGCCTTCTTTTTCTCTTCCTTTTACCTCCTGCCTTGTGCTCTAGGCCCTTAAGGAGGCAGGGTGTATGTAGCCCCACCACTTCTGGTGCACCCTAGATAATGCTACACCCTCAGGGGCTCACGGCTGGTGAGTTCGGGAGTTGGCGACCCCGAGGGATTCCTGAGCTGGGTCCGTTTTCCCCTTTTGTCCCTTACCTTTGGGGCGGACCCTCTCCTCTTTCACTTTCCTATATGCCTTTCATGGCTCTCCTTCCTTCCAAGTCCCTCAATCCGCCTTCTCCGAGGGTTGAGGGCATTTCTTTTCCTTCTGTCCTTTTATTTGCCGTATTCTCCTTTAGTTTTACATTTCTTCTTCTAGTATGTAGGTTAGTAGTTAGTTTTAGTTTTAAGTTCGCATTTCATTTTCATCTTCACGATCACCCAAAACATCAGGGGCCGATAACCTAGATGTTAGGCCCCTTAAAACAACAATTATCATCATCATCATCATCAATTCAGTATTACCTTGTGATTATTTAATTTATATGAATTATGGATCAGTTATGACGGTTAACAAAAATCATCTGAACACGAGGTCTGCATTCCACGAATGCCCCATATCACCGAGCATTGAATAGGCTTCACATTTTATATTTCATCACATGATTTTGAAAGTTGCAAAGAAAAGAAATATATATTAATTGTTCGGCAATTCTAAATCATTCCATAGAACGTTTGTAAGGTGTGAGCAAAAACAAGTGGAATTCGGAATTCCACTGATGACGTTATCTGGTTGACGTGTTTGGGTTGCTATACTGGCTTAACCCTTCTTTTTGAGAATGCAATATGAGGAATCATCCTCCAAAATCATTAACTTAATTTCACATGCAACATTATTTAATTATAAACATTATTTCCAAATTCCATTGAGCCTTATTGCTTCTATTAATGGATTAGAATAATTATTGTGGGATCAGAACACGCGTCTCTGCCCAATCAACTCGACTACCGTGCCAGATAAATCATTTAATTGTTGTTAATAATTAGTTTGCCTTCCAATGGTCATCTTACAAAAACACTCCCTATTTGACACCGCAACTTTCTTTCGAAAACCCCTCGGGGGCTCACATCTAGTGGGACGTGGGTTGGCGACCACGGGACCCCAGCTGAGTCCGGCATTGCTTCCACTTACTTGTGCCGGGCTCCTCTCTGTCTTCTTTCCTGTCGACCTCCCTTGGTCAACTCTTGTTCTTTTCCGACCCCGACGGTATTAGGGTATCCGAGGCCTAGGGAGTCTCTTCCTTTCCCGCCTTAATTGGCCCTTGTCTCATCTTTTCTGATGCCCTCCTTCTGCGAGGGGTCAGCCTTCTTTTCTTTTCCTTTTACCTCCTGCCTTGTGCTCAAGGCCCTTAAGGAGGCCGGGTGTATGTAGCCCCACCACTTCTGGTGCACCCCAGATAATGCTACACCCTCAGGGGCTCACGGCTGGTGAGTTCGGGAGTTAGCGACCCCGAGGGATTCCTGAGCCGGGTCCGTTTTCCCCTTTTGTCCCTTACCTTTGGGGCGGACCCTCTCCTCTTTCACTTTCCTATCTGCCTTTCATGGCTCTCCTTCCTTCCAAGTCCCTCAATCCGCCTTCTTCGAGGGTTGAGGGCATTTATTTTCCTCCTGTCCTTTATTTGCCTTATTTTCATTTAGTTTTCCCTTTCTTCTTCTAGTATGTAGGTTAGTAGTTAGTTTTAGTTTTAAGTTCGCTTTTCATATTCATCTTCACGATCATCCAAACCATCAGGGGCCGATAACCTAGATGTTAGGCCCATTAAAACAACAATTATCATCATCATCATCATTTCTTTCGAAAATAAAATATCTCCTTAGAGAAATCCAAATTGCATTATTAATTACGACCTCATTACCGTCCGTCTATAACTTAATCCGAAATTCGATTATGTGAACACCACAGACTGGTTCACTATCACCCAATAAATTTATTATTATTATTATTAAATATTTCACAAGTCAAATTATAGCAAATCACTACCCAAAAAAGATAGCTTTAGACCAAAAATGCAACAAGGGAAAAATAATATATACAAGACTGTACACAAGAAAATCTACGAAAAGTGACTAACTAGCTATCGAAGCATGGATGCCTCAAAAGTATGCCATCATCCAACGATAAGCCGTATCGTGGATATGCTCGACTTCGTGACACACAAACACATCGCCTAGAAATCCACAAAGATGATCCAGTCACTACGCTCCTGCATAATTCAAAAAATAAATGTTGGCATCAAAATGTTGAAACATGGTTGAGTGAAAAAGTCTATAGCCTACAAATCACATGCACTAAAATATACAAAGTAAAGGTGTTGTTCACTTCCCTTAATGGTAATCTTCCTCGATGAGTCCCGTGTCTGCAGCCGGCCACGTCCATGTCTATCAGCTGGCTCGAACGCCCGTGTGCGCTCATACTCGCGACCTGCTGATCCCTCATCACGATCTAAAGTTTCATCACGTCGGCCTCCATTGCACCGCCCAATATGCTTTAACACTCCATAGTAACGTTTCGATCCATGGCAGTAAGATACCCAAGTTTATTACGAGTGTTCGCTACCATGATTTCCTCTTCGTTGTTCATTATCACCATGGCTTTTGCCACAAAAATTCCCGTAGACTGTTGTATTCGAAATATAGTCACCCGGTCATGCACCGTTTCCAAATAAGTCTGTGTCACAAGTAGAAGACACAACAACTTTGTTATTATTCAAGCTGGTATAGCACAGTCCGCTAACGAACTTGCTTGCCATGTTTCCAACATCCTTCGATTGAAGCTATACATTTCCCTAGATTCGGATTATGAATATGTTCCGGGCCATAGGCTACCTGTATGTGAGACCAAAATGAGTCCACAACAGTTTTGAACATTCCACAACTGGTCCACCTGCATAAAAGCATTCAGTGGCCAACACTGAAAAAGTGTTTCCTCGTAGACTGTATGTCTGGCACGCGAAATGCCGATCCGAATAAGATCTTCGAACTCATGCTAGGCCACGCATGACACGAATTCCATTCGATATTCTACTGCTGACTTCTACTACTCGCCTCAACAGGTGTGCCCCAAGCAGTGACCCTCTCGTGGTTCCGTGCGCATCCAACTCACACATGTGACGTAACGCCTCGCCTACAGGGCGACTCACAAACTCCTCCTTGGCGCTCTTCTTCAAACTAAAACTTCCAAAATGTAATCCCGAAAAACGACTCCTTATCCGGGCCCCCGACGGTATTAGGGTATCCGAGGCCTAGGGAGTCTCTTCCTTTCCCGCCTTAATTGGCCCTTGTCTCATCTTTTCTGATACCCTCCTTCATCGAGGGGTCAGCCTTCTTTTTCTCTTCCTTTTACCTCCTGCCTTGTGCTCTAGGCACTTAAGGAGGCAGGGTGTATGTAGCCCCACCACTTCTGGTGCACCCTCGATAATGCTACACCCTCAGGGGCTCACGGCTGGTGAGTTCGGGAGTTGGCGACCCCGAGGGATGCCTGAGCTGGGTCCGTTTTCCCCTTTTGTCCCTTACCTTTGGGGCGGACCCTCTCCTCTTTCACTTTCCTATCTGCTTTTCATGGCTCTCCTTCCTTCCAAGTCCCTCAATCCGCCTTCTTCGAGGGTTGAGGGCATTTCTTTTCCTCCTGTCCTTTATTTGCCTTATTCTCCTTTAGTTTTCCATTTCTTCTTCTAGTATATAGGTTAGTAGTTAGTTTTAGTTTTCCCCCCTGTGGGTGGGGGGTTTAGAATACACCCACGGTATCCCCTGCCTGTCGTAAGAGGCGACTAAAAGGGGCGACCTTGGCTATACTTTAAGGACTCCGCGTTGTTTTGTGAATTGGACCCCCAGTGGGTGGGAGGAAGCGAATACATCCACGGTACTCCCTGCCAGTCGTAAAAGGCGACTAAAAGGGCTTCTCGGAACGGTCCCCTTTCGAGGGTTTGACAGTCAGCTCTAAAAGACATACACCCGTGCGGTATAACTCTCATTAGGTTATATCGCACTTCTTTCCGTCACTGCTTTCAGGGTCTGGCAACCAAAATTTCTATATGTGCGTGCTGTTAGGGGATGGGCCACTTACGCTAGCGACTACGCTCAAAAGCCTGTTCCGGTCTTGGCCGCGCCGACAGGTGGGTGTGCCATGTACCCGTTCAGTAGTATCCGCCTGACTACGCAGGTCCCCGCACAGCCGAATGTCTGAGCTGTAAAATCCAGTATATGCCAAGGGGTACATGCCGATACGGCATTGTAAAACATCGGACCCCCGGGCAATGCCTTCCAAGCTAGGCGGGCCTTGCCCTGGCTGGGTAGCGCCTACTGTGACGGCCCGTGATCGGATGTCGGTGACATTCGGGGAGGATGATCTGGCCATGGGTTCCAAAAGAAAAATCCCCAACCAGGGTGGTCCTACACCCAAACAGGGTGGTCCTACACCCAAGTCTTTAACTTTTGATTCCCTAAGGGGATCAACCCCCTGGGAACAATCTGTGCGTGAAAATCTGGGTGCTAACACCCCCAAGTTTCTGGTAGCTACCAGAACAGATGGGGGTGATTTCAAGCTGGTCAAGAGTATTTTGTTTTCTCGCCACATAGAAGGTGTCTATGGTGAGCTTGAGAAAGTACAAAAGATGAGGAACGGTAGCTTGTTGCTCAAGACTAGGACTGGTGAGCAAGTTGATCGACTTTTGCAATGTGACCACTTTGGCGACATTCCCGTCAAAGTGGAAAAGCACACATCCCTGAATCTGGTCCGAGGAGTTATTTTCCACCGGGACCTGATTCTGAACACTGACGAGGAGCTCAAGGAGGATATGCAGCACCGTCACGTGACTGATGTCCGGCGCATTACGCGCAAGGTCAACGGTCAAATCGTGGATACTGGTGCCTTCATTATTTCCTTTGAGCTTTCGGTGCTCCCGGAGAAAGTCAAGGTTACCAGTTATCGTTGTGACGTCCGGCCTTATATCCCTCCTCCCATGAGGTGTTATAAGTGCCAGAAGTTCGGGCACATGTTATCCCGATGCTCGAGCCCTGACGTCTGCGGAACATGCGGTAAGGTACCACACGAAGCGGAAGAGTGCACAACACCTTATCAGTGCACTAATTGCCCTGGATTTCATTCTCCTCGGGACAGGAACTGCCCTGTCTTCCTGAGTGAGAAGAAAATCCAGGAGATCAAAACCCTGGATGGTCTCACCTACCAGGAGGCCCGCAAGAAGTACCATACCACGATTTCGCCTCCTCCAACGATCGATTATAGAGCCATAATACCAAATTTGGTCCCGGCGACCTCACCTTTTGTACCAGCTGTGAAACCTGCAACTGAGTTACGTGTTCCGAAGCCAGCACCTATGATTCTAATGGAAAGCCCGAAGGTGACTTCAACTCCACCTTCGGCCAACACGAAGGCTGTGCGAGCGAAGGCTGCTCCGCCCGCACAGCCGGGGAGGAAGTCGAAGACTTACTCCCCACTCGGGAGGAAGTCGAAGTCTTCCTCCCCTCCCAAACGGTCGGCGAAAGCCGCGCCGAAGCCGGCGGAGGCGGCATCGTCGACCAGGGTCAGGACTTCGGCTCCTGACCCGTCTATATACCTTAAAGAGCCGGGGGCGGGTAAGAAGGGACCCCGCACTACGCATTCCCTTTCTCCAAAAAAGGGGAAGCCATCCGCGCCAACACCTGCGGATGCTTCTGCGCCTGGGGACGTTTCGGTCCCCAGATCTGCGCGCTCCCCACGGAGATCCCCCCGCCGCCGAACTGCGTCCAGGAAATCTTCCACCGAGTCCATTCACTCCATGAACTCGCCTGAGGACATGGAGATTATAGTCGACGTAGTGACTGTAGATCCTACAGGGTCAAAGTTGGAGTAGCTTGCTGCTCCAAGTTATTCCCTAAGTTCACACAATGGCACTGTTACAGTGGAATTGTAACAGTTATGACAGGCATTTGACAGAGCTCCGTCAGCTTATTGCCCAATACGCAGCGAGTATAGTCTGCCTACAGGAAACAAACCTCAGACCTGATCATGAGACTGTTCAGAGAGGTTTCCGACTATACTCTAAAGAGCGACAAGACGCCGCCCGGGCTTCCGGGGGCGTTTGTACCTTCGTTCGCTCTGACTGCTATAGTGAGGAGTTTCCACTCGCCACTCCTCTGGAAGCTATTGCAGTTCGCGTGTCCTTGCCTGCTATGACAACTGTTTGTAACGTGTACCTTCCACCGAACCAGCCCCTTGATATTAATGACGTCTTAGATCTTGTTGATCAACTTCCAGTCCCTTTCCTACTCGTGGGTGATTTCAACTCTCATCACCCCCACTGGGGATCACCATCTTCCTGCCCCAGAGGAAGGGACGTGGAGGGCTTAATTCAAGGGATGGATTTATGTCTATTAAATACAGGGGAAGCTACACATTTTAGCTTAGCGCACGGCACGTACTCACACATTGACTTGAGTGTGTGTAGCCGTGCGCTGGTCCCCCTATTTGGTTGGTATGTACACGACGACCTCTGTGACAGTGACCATTTCCCGATCGTTCTTACCCTTCTGAACCAGACGCCCGTGGAGTTCCTCAGTCGTTGGGTGCTTAAGCGGGTAAATTGGCCCTCGTTTCAAGAACGAGCTGTGTTCGTTGATCTTGGTTGCCGGAGCGTCGATGACGAGGTACAGCACATCACCGATGTGCTTCTTGCTGCCGCCGAAGAGTCCATTCCATCCTTTTCTGGGACTCCTCGTCGCAAACTCGTCCCTTGGTGGACAGAGGATATTGCAGCGGCAATAAGAGACCGTCGTCGAGCTCATAAACACTACCGTCGGCGTCCAACCATGGCCAATTTGGTGGCGTTTAAAAATTTCGTGCAAAGGCACGAATTCTTATTCGCCAGAGTAAGAAACAATCCTGGGAACGGTATGTGTCTTCTATTACGGCACATACCCCCTCCTCTCAAGTGTGGACTAAACTAAGACGCATTTCGGGAATTCAGACATCTTCTACTGTACCGGGAATTTCCATTGATAATGAATTGGTTACAGATCCTTATCGCGTTGCAAACCATCTCGCCTCGTATTTTGCGGATATATCCGGTTCCGATAACTATGACCCTGCCTTCGTGGCCCTGAAGCGCGAAGCGGAACGTTTCCATCTTAGTTTTGCTTCCCGCGCTTCGGAGGAGTACAACGTGCCCTTTACGGAGTGGGAACTCCGCGGAGCGCTGGCGCTCTGCACGGACACGTCTCCTGGCCCGGATAATATTCACAACCAGATGCTTAAACACCTTAACGATGAGAGCATTCGTTATTTGCTCAGGGTGTTTAATCGTATCTGGTTGGAAGGTGTGTTTCCAGCGCAATGGCAGGAAGGTATCATTATACCTATCCTGAAGCCCGATAAGGATCCCAAATTGACAGGGAGTTACAGACCTATTTGTCTCACTAACGGTCTGTGCAAGCTCTTTGAGAGGATGGTCAATCGGCGCTTGGTGTGGGTCCTGGAGAAACGGGGACTCCTGTCTGAATACCAGTGTGGTTTCAGGGCGTCTCGGTGTACCAACGACCATCTGGTACGCCTGGAGACCGCCATACAGGACGCATTTCTCCGGCGACAGCACCTAGTCGCTGTTTTCTTTGATCTCGAGAAGGCCTATGACACCACTTGGCGTTACGGCATCCTCTCTACCCTGCATCAATGGAAATTCCGAGGTAACTTGCCGGTTTTTATTGCGAATTTTCTGTCTCTTCGCCTGTTCCGTGTCCGAATAGGGGGGACATATTCGCAATATCATATACAGGAAAACGGAGTCCCACAGGGATCGGTGCTTAGCGTAACATTATTTGCGATTGCCATAAACGGTATAGTCGCTGCTGCTGGTCCAGCAGTGGTACCGTCGCTATATGTAGACGACTTCGCTCTACATTATAGTGCGCAAAATATGGCGGTCGCTGAACGACAGCTACAACAAGCTATTCGGAGAGTGGAACGCTGGACACTAGAGCATGGCTTTCGATTCTCTACCGCTAAGACCTCGGTTGTCCATTTCTGCCGAAAGCGCACTCTCCATCCAGATCCTGAGCTTTATCTGGGCGCTGTAGCTTTGCCGGTCGTTGCTGCGTACCGGTTCCTTGGGCTCCTTTTCGATCAGAAATTGACGTGGGAGCCACACGTGCGGTGTTTGAAAACTACCTGTGCTAAGAAACTCAACATGTTGCGGTTTCTTAGCGGCACATCATGGGGGGCGGACCGCGCCGTGCTCCTACGATTTTATAAGGCTCTGATTTTATCTCGATTGGATTATGGCAGTGTAGCATATGGTTCGGCCCGTAAGTCAGTGCTTGCTAAACTGGACAGTGTCCACCACGGCGGTGTGAGGCTGGCGACGGGTGCCTTTCGGACGAGCCCAGTCGTCAGCTTGCTCGCCGAGGCTGGCGTACCTCCTTTACACCTGAGGCGCCAACAAGTACTGCTGACCTATGCTGCAACTATTCGTCAGATGCCCCTTCATCCAAGCTATCCATGTTTGTTTTCCAATCCGAATCGCCGGCTGTATGATGCGCTCGCCCGAGCCACTCGGCCGGCGGGGATTCGCTTGGATGACTTATACCGTCAGTTCCGATTTCCTTCTGTCTCCTGTATCGTCCGAGTACCTAGCAAGGCCCCTCCGTGGATGGTCGCTCGCCCTGATATCATCCTGGATCTGCATACCGGCCCAAAGTCGGACACTGACTCCTCCGTCCATCGGAGGCTGTTCCAGTCCGTTGTGAGCCGGTATCCGGCATCAGGGCTTCTATTCACGGACGGTTCGAGGGTAAACGAGAAAGTAGGCTGTGCATTTGTGGTTGAAGATCGTCGGTTTCTCTTTTCACTTCCCGATGCCTGTGGCGTGTACACAGCGGAGCTCTATGCCATCTTAGAGGCTCTGCGGTACAGGTTATCAGACGATCACCAGCACTTTCTTGTGTGTACTGACTCTCTGAGTGCGCTGCAAGCGATCGATGTGTGTTTCCCGAAGCATCCGTTGGTCCAGCGTGTGCACGACCTGCTCGTCAGTTCGCGTTCCGCTGGGGCCGGGGTGTCCTTTGTGTGGCTTCCTAGCCACATGGGTATTGCGGGAAACGAGCTTGCTGATCAGGCGGCGAGAGAGGCAGTCGCACTGCCCTCGCTACCGTATAAGGTGCCTGCTAGTGATGTGCGCTCTCAGTTGCGGCATTCGATCCTGTCGAATTGGGAGGAAGCATGGCGTGCCACGCCTCCACCCAACAAACTGAGAGGCATCAAGGAGACAACGAAGGTGTGGAAATCTTCCTTCCGATCTCTCCGGAAGGAAGCTGTGGTACTCTGTCGACTCCGGATCGGCCATGGGATTGCTACGCACTCCCACTTGCTGAAGCGAGAAGATCCCCCTGTGTGTACTTGCGGCGCCCACCTAACCGTGGCACACCTTCTCTTGGAGTGTGTAGATCTGGCCGATCTGCGCCGGACTCTTAAGCTGCCTAATACCCTCTCCCTTATTCTCCGTGATGACGGGCCGTCAGCTGACCTCGTCATCCGGTTCATGAGGGAGAGTGGTTACTTTTTTAAGTTTTAATGTGTAGTTACGACTTTTAATTGTGGTTAAATCTGTTTTATGTTTTTTATTGTGTTATGTATTGTATTGTTCACTATGCCTTATTTGTTTTATCCTTTTTTACCATCCGCCTTTTATTCTTTTTATTCAAATAAGGCATAATTTTCTGGGGCTCACTGTCTGTTTTATAAACACCATTTTCGCTTCATCCATGGCAGTGAGTTGTTTTTATCTACATCCTTTCATTTCACGTCATTTCATTTCATTAGGGGCCGATAACCTCGATGTTAGGCCCCTTAAAACAACAATTATCATCATCATCATCATAGTTTTAGTTTTAAGCTCGCTTTTCATTTTCATCTTCACGATCACCCAAACCATCAGGGGCCGATAACCTAGATGTTAGGCCCCTTAAAACAACAATTATCATCATCATCATCAACCTTATCCGGGCAATGGGCTCCCTCAAAATGGGCACAGTATGTATCCCTGAGCATCCAGTGATCTCGATGGCCCTTATCTCGCCGTCCATATCTATTGGGTACACATCCATATCCTTCACTCTTACAGCTGCAGAAAAATGCCCAAGTCCTAAACCTCTGACATTTATTATTGTTCTTTCCTTAACATATACTAGTTAGTATGATTTGTCTGAATCTCCTTTTAGGAAATTTTCAACTATGTTTATTTAATCCACACTTGGCTGTGGAAACTTCACTATCCATTCAGGTTCCTGTGCAAAATGATACTTAAAATACACTTTTCTTTCTTTACATTCCGCAGACAAGTTTTGATACTGGTAATCACCTATTTCGCCTGGCTCACAGTTGTCCACTTTGAACGCAGCTTCACTATGCATTTTAGCAGAGGAAAGATCACTTCACCCGAAATTCCTCAAAATGTAATGCCCTGAAAACTTCTTCACCATGTCCCAAGTCCTAATTTGTACGTCGAAGTTATTTTTGTTGTATGTTCCCACTTCATCAATTTCTTTGCATTCCACAAAGACCTAATTGAACTCCACATACATGGTAGCCGTCAATTTCTACCCTACAACTTCAACAACCCAGTATTCATCATGTCTCCCTGTAGGCACTATTGACATTTCTGCGCAGGTGCATCCAGAGTTGACTAACCAACACCATGCAGGGTTATGTGTCCATCCTGTTGAACCTGGTGCGTTATAAGTTTGGCCGGCACAGTGGATGTTTTCATCCTTGCACATCACTCTGCAATCTATTTTTGTGCATGACAACTTGTTTTGCATCCTCGGCTTCCACTGTCTAGTCTTGTACTCAAGACTTAATGTCAATTCGATTGTTGATTCAGCTATAAATATGTGCATGGTATTTGTGCCGTATGTTTTCGTGTCCAAAACATACCCTTGTATATAATCTTCTGACACTTCCCCGGCAATATCAAGATTTGTTGATAATTTACAGACTTTCTTATTCGTGATCAGCAGACAGTTCTGTACAGTTGACACAAGTGTTTGATCTGAATTCCCATCTAGATGCCTCCCTTCTGACTTCAGTCTATGGATGGCGTTTGATTTGTTGAACTTGTCATACTTTATATGAGTGCTTGTGACTCCACCTAGACCCAGCTCATGGTAAGAGTGCGCATGGTGATCTACTGCACTACCAGATACCTGGGGGGTGAAGTCTATTGATGCTTTGCATAGTGCTGTCTCCCCTAAACTGCTGCTGCATGGCAGTTCAGCACTGGATGGTGTGATCATAAGCAGTACAACCAGAACCAAGCAACCGGCATAATATATAAAACTTGGCAATCTCTTTGCTGATATCGGTTTTGACCACCAATTGCTCCCAAGATACAGGCTTTCTTCTGCTAAGCTTTCTTTGATGGCTTCCTGAAATTGACTGGTTGTTTTTTAGTGCTGTATCTCTGACTTTGCAAATCATTATATGCCCTGCTGCTGCTCTTGTTGTGTCGACATGTCAGTATGGACACATACTCTGCGTGCAGTACTGGCTATGTAGGATAGCATCAGTAAGGGACACACAATCATTCTGGCAATACTCACAATGAGGCTTTTCATGACAGATGAAGCCCAGCATTTACAACTTAATGTATGTAAAACAGATGTCAAAAACAGAATAAGCAACACGAAAGCCGAGGTATATAATATTGAGTAATATGCGTATGACATAATATCCGAATAGGACGAAGATTGTAAAATTGATTGCAATGTTTTTTGATGTGCTTCTCCAATTGTAATGTCCTTCAAACTCGTGCTAGTACTCATGCTGAGAATGTCGAAAAAGCCTCGTTTCATAATGCCATTCATCACATGACACTGATACTTTTTCTTTATTTCCTTTCCCAGACTTAATCGGGCATGAATGTGTGCATTTTGAAGAGCATGTGAAGGTGCATACATCACCACCAATGTCCACCTTACAGTGACTTTGCCCTTCAGATTTGAATGTCATTCCCCCCAGGGGCTCACATCTTGTGGGCGTGGGTTGGCGACCACGGGGCCCCAGCTGAGTCCGGCATTGCTTCCACTTACTTGTGCCGGGCTCCTCTCTGTCTTCTTTCCTGTCGACCTCACTTGGTCAACTCTTGTTCTCTTCTGACCCCGACGGTATTAGGGTATCCGAGGCCTAGGGAGTCTCTTCCTTTCCCGCCTTAATTGGCCCTTGTCTCATCTTTTCTGATACCCTCCTTCTGCGAGGGGTCAGCCTTCTTTTTCTCTTCCTTTTACCTCCTGCCTTGTGCTCTAGGCCCTTAAGGAGGCAGGGTGTATGTAGCCCCACTACTTCTGGTGCACCCTAGATAATGCTACACCCTCAGGGGCTCACGGCTGGCTAGTTCGGGAGTTGGCGACCCCGAGGGATTCCTGAGCTGGGTCCGTTTTCCCCTTTTGTCCCTTACCTTTGGGGCAGACCCTCTCCTCATTCACTTTCCTATATGCCTTTCATGGCCCTCCTTCCTTCCAAGTCCCTCAATCTGCCTTCTCCGAGGGTTGAGGGCATTTCTTTCCCTTCTGTCCTTTTATTTCCCTTATTCTCCTTTAGTTTTCCATTTATTCTTCTAGTATGTAGGTTAGTAGTTAGTTTTAGGTTTAAGTTCGCTTTTCATTTTCATTATCACGATCACCCAAACCATCAGGGGCCGATAACCTAGATGTTAGGCCCCTTAAAACAACAATTATCATCATCATCATCATTGAATGTCATTGTTCACCACATGTGCACCTTTAAATTTTGCACCGAGGGTTGGGGGGGGGGGGGGGGGGGGGGGGGGGGAGGGAAGGGGAAACATACACGAACACTTTCCGCTCTCTCGCCACCAGTGGAACGGTCAGAATGACCGGTGAGTGGAGGACTGAACAAATGTTCAGAGGGTGGGGTTTGGTGCTAGATGTCCCCCCAGTAATAATCAGTCATCTTTTCTGATTCTCCCCTCCTGCGAGGGGTCAGCCTTCTTTTTCTTTTCATGTTCTCTCCTGCCTTCTGCTCAAGGCCCTCAAGGAGGCAGGGTGTATGTAGCCCCACCACTTTTGGTGCACCCTAGATAATGCTACACCCTCAGGGGCTCACGGCTGGTGAGTTCGGGAGTTGGCGACCCCGAGGGATTCCTGAGCTGGGTCCGTTTTCCCTTTTTGTCCCTTACCTTTGGGGCGGACCCTCTCCTCTTTCACTTTCCTATCTGCCTTTCATGGCTCTCCTTCCTTCCAAGTCCCTCAATCCGCCTTCTTCGAGGGTTGAGGGCATTTCTTTTCCTCCTGTCCTTTATTTGCCTTATTCTCCTTTAGTTTTCCATTTGCTTGCTGAATCTATAATTCAGACGTTGGAATGTCCGGTGTGCTTCAACCAGATGAAGCCACCGATAGAGATGTGTAAGAATGGACATAGCTTGTGCAGCGGTTGCAGGTCTAAGCTTTCGCAGTTCCCGATCTGTTCGGACGAGCTCACCAGTATGCGAAACAGAACACTGGATTCATTCACCGAGAACTTCTTGTATTCCCGCTCTAACAAACAGCTGGGCTACCCGGTAAAGCGTATTAAAGCAGATCGAGGCAAGCACTTGCAGCCTCCTGGTGGAACTCAATTGGAATGGATGGCCCATCACGCCAGAGTGGTCTCCTTGGTCCTCCTCAGACACCAAGTGCTGACATGCCTCGCGTTCCCCCAGGGGCTCACATCTTGTGGGCGTGGGTTGGCGACCACGGGGCCCCAGCTGAGTCCGGCATTGCTTCCACTTACTTGTGCCGGGCTCCTCTCTGTCTTCTTTCCTGTCGACCTCACTTGGTCAACTCTTGTTCTCTTCTGACCCCGACGGTATTAGGGTATCCGAGGCCTAGGGAGTCTTTTCCTTTCCCGCCTTAATCGGCCCTTGTCTCATCTTTTCTGATACCCTCCTTCTGCGAGGGGTCAGCCTTCTTTTTCTCTTCCTTTTACCTCCTGCCTTGTGCTCTAGGCCCTTAAGGAGGCAGGGTGTATGTAGCCCCACCACTTCTGGTG
Organism: Meconema thalassinum; assembly: GCA_946902985.2. NCBI lineage: Eukaryota > Metazoa > Arthropoda > Insecta > Orthoptera > Tettigoniidae > Meconema > Meconema thalassinum. Next base: position 477,137,844 of record OX336392.1, on the reverse strand, counting down.
CACCCTAGATAATGCTACACCCTCAGGGGCTCACGGCTGGTGAGTTCGGGAGTTGGCGACCCCGAGGGATTCCTGAGCTGGGTCCGTTTTCCCTTTTTGTCCCTTCCCTTTGGGGCGGACCCTCTCCTCTTTCACTTTCCTATCTGCCTTTCATGGCTCTCCTTCCTTCCAAGTCCCTCAATCCGCCTTCTTCGAGGGTTGAGGGCATTTCTTTTCATCCTGTCCTTTATTTGCCTTATTCTCCTTTAGTTTTCCATTTCTTCTTCTAGTATGTAGGTTAGTAGTTAGTTTTAGTTTTAAGTTGGATTTTTCATTTTCATCTTCCCGATCACCCAAACCATCAGGGGCCGATAACCTAGATGTTAGGCCCCTTAAAACAACAATTATCATCATCATCATCATCGACATGCCTTGCAGTTCTCCAGGTCCTATGACTAATTTTGCTCAACAGCAAGGTGGTTATAGAGGACAGATGATGCCTGGCCAGCAAAATATTCCACAGCGTCCTGGAGACGCATCTGGTGGTCGTCAGAATTATCCACAACAGGGACCTCAACAAGGTTATCCTGGGCAATATCCTTCTCAGGAGCAGTCTTCAGCTCAGGTTGAGGAGGTTATGCCATCTCATATGGAGCAGAACGGAGTGGACGCCGTTTAGAATGCCATACTATCGCTTATCAAGCTGGCCGGAGTCTCCGCGACCACATCGTCAAAGCATGTGAATGTCGCCAAAATAGTCATCCCGGAGACCGAGAGACACTTGTTGTTGGCCATGTTCCCAGACATGGATCCAGAATGCCTGGAAGACATAGCATACGAGGAGAAACCAGAGTGGTTGAATGACACTATCACCCATCTGCCGAACACGGACTATCGGCGTCGTGTCGTGACTGTCAAACCAGACTGTCCACCTTCGCCGAACAAACTTGTCAATATTATCAAATCCCAACACCAGGATCTGATGGCGATTCTGCCCAATGCAGACCCGAGCTATCTTGAACAGCAGTGCCAAATGATGGCGGGAAATGAGGAGACCATAAAAGAGTTTGTCACTCATGCATTGGAATATCACGATTATCCCACATTAAAGGAATATCTGAAGCGACAGGAAAATAAATACACCAAGCAGTTTAAGGTGGAAGAAATTCTGGAAATATTTCCCGACCCTCTGAAATACTTCACGCACGAGAAAAAAGGGAACTCAGATCTGCAGCCTCTCGCGATGTCTTATCTTAAGAAACGTTACTTAAATATACGGATCACCGACGTAGGGTCTGTCTTCAGAAAGAACGAGTACAACCTGACCAAAACCTTCAAGGAGTTAGACAAGTTCCCCCACCTCATGAAATCAAAGAGGTCTCAGGTTTATGAAAACAGCCAGGCTCCTACTGTTGCCAACATTCCCTTCATGCAGGAGGTTGCTTTCCTAGAAAACGAGGCCAAGATAAATGAGTACCTCGCCGAGAAGAAAGCCGCAACAGAATCTGCATACAAGAAGGTGCAGTCGACGGGCATACCATAGAGAAGCTAGTACACCTTTTCATAATTGAATGTGGGCAATGCGTTTATCCTGATATTAGCTGCAACTAACACGCAGTGTAAAACAAAGATAAGCATGTTACCGTGATTGCCTTTTATGTGTTTCTCTCGAGGCAGGGTGTATGTAGCCCCACCACTTCTGGTGCACCCTTGATAATGCTACACCCTCAGGGGCTCACGGCTGGTGAGCTCGGGAGTTGGCTACCCCGAGGGATTCCTGAGCTGGGTCAGTTTTCCCCTTTTGTCCCTTACCTTTGGGGCGGACCCTCTCCTCTTTCACTTTCCTATACGCCTTTCATGGCTCTCCTTCCTTCCAAGTCCCTCAATCCGCCTTCTCCGAGGGTTGAGGGCATTTCTTTTCCTTCTGTCCTTTTATTTGCCTTATTCTCCTTTAGTTTTCCGTTTCTTCTTCTAGTATGTAGGTTATTAGTTAGTTTTAGTTTTAAGTTCGCTTTTCATTTTCATCTTCACGATCACCCAAACCATCAGGGGCCGATAACCTAGATGTTAGGCCCCTTAAAACAACAATTATCATCATCATCATCGCCTTACTTCCAAGTCCCTCAATCCGCCTTCTCCGAGGGTTGAGGGCATTTCTTTTCCTTCTGTCCTTTTATTTGCCTTATTCTCCTTTAGTTTTCCATTTCTTCTTCTAGTATGTCGGTTAGTAGTTAGTTTTAGTTTTAAGTTCGCTTTTCATTTTCATCTTCACGATCACCCAAACCATCAGGGCCGATAACCTAGCTGTTAGGCCCCTTAAAACAACAATTATCATCATCACGATCACCCAACCCATTAGGGGCCGATAACCTAGATGTTAGGCCCCTTAAAACAACAATTATCATCATCATCATCATCTCTCGTTCACGACGACCGCCGGCAATGGAAAGGTCGTGAGAATCTGGGTGCTAACACTCCCAAGTTTCTGGTTGTAACCAGAACGGATGGGGGTGATTTCAAGATGTCAAAGTCTATTTTGTTTACTCGCCACATAGAAGGGGTCTATGGTGAGCTTGAGAAAGTACAAAAGGTGAGAAACGGTAGCTTGTTGCTCAAGACTAGGACTGGTGAGCAGGTTGAACAACTTTTTCAGTGTGACCACATGGGTAGGATCCCCGTCAAAGTAGAAAAGCACAAGACTCTGACTCTGAATCTGGTCCGAGGAGTTATTTTCCACCGGGACCTGATTCTGAACACTTTCGATGAGCTCTAGGAGGATATGCAGCACCGTCACGTGACTGATGTCTGGCGCATTACGTTCAAGGTCAATGGTCAAATCGTGGACACTGGTGCTTTCATCATTTCCTTTGAGCTTTCGGTGCTCCCGGAGAAAGTCAAGGTAACAAGTTAACGTTGTGACGTACGGCCTTACATCCCTCCCGCAATGAGGTGTTATAACTGTCAGAAGTTCGGGCACATGTTATCTTTTCCAGATGCATGAGAATCCTCCCCAATGATCACACTCTTGTGTGCAAAGTCTCGTTTTCCCCCGAAAATGCTGTTCTCGGCACCACCTTCCATTCATGAGTAGGGTCAGTGAAGTTGTTTTTTGATTCAGCACATTTGTATTTCTCGTTACTCAGCATTGCACATATTGTATATTTAGTAAATATGGCTCTAACATACATAAACGTCCTTACCTCATTCCTACCTGGTTTAATAGACTGTTGATCATGCTGTATCGTAAGGCTTCCATCACCATCATAAAGTTTCACTGTTGCGGAATGAGTCCCTGTATTGTGCAAGTGGCCCCCAGTATTGATGTATTTATCCCTGAGCATCCAGTGATCTCGATGGCCTTTATCTCGCCGTCCATATCTATTGGGTACACATCCATATCCTTCACTCGTACAGCTGCAGAAAAATGCCCCAGTCCTAAACCTCTGACATTTATTATTGTTCTTTCCTTATCATATACTAGTTTCTATGATTTGTCTGAATCTCCTTTTAGGAAATTTTCAACTACCGGCTACTTGATATTAACGTCGTCTTTGATCTTGTAGATCAGCTTCCCGCCCCTTTCCTACTCGTGGGTGATTTCAATGCGCGTCACCCACAATGCGGATCAGCATCTTCGTGCTGGTTATTACAAATACAGGAATTACTGATAGCACTGGAGTTGCTCACAATATGATTTATTATTTTGGTTGTGGGTAACTTGAGCATCTCCAACTGTGGAATCATCTACTGATTCATCATACCCGACGGATTTGTTGTTTTCGGTTGTTATCTGATTCACGGCGTCTTGATTTCGTCTGGAGCCATGCATTAAAAAGAGACTTGTCTGTAGGCACAACATCTTCAGAAGACACTGCAACCTCAAATAACGCCACTTTTTCAGGTCCCGTGTATTTACATAATAATTCGAAACCTATCCTTACATCATTTATCGTGGGAGTCTTTTCCAACTTCTTGCAGTCTTTTCCAACTTCTTGCCTATTGAGTTTACTTTCTTCCCAACAATACTGGGTGCATTAGGATCCCACGGCACCAAACCACATTTCCAAAATCCATTTTGGATTAAGGAATGACTTCCTTTCTCTTCTAACACCTCCTTAAGCAACGGGAAAAAATCTATCTTTTTTTTAACAGGTGTTTCTATGTTTTTGAGCCGACACTCAAGAACTTGTGTCTTCCATTGGTTGTATCAAATGAGTCGCATTTGCGTGGAGTGCAACTAAAATAATTCCATTTTCTTCGCAGAATCTGCTCTTATGGAGAGTTAAATGTGACGAGTGTCCATCAATAAACAGGATGACTGATCGGGGAATGTTGTTTCTGGATAGCCAATGATGAAATACGTTGTATATGAATTCATAGAACTAGGCCACTGTCTTCCATACAGATTCCGATTTGCCCAGGCCCCAGTCTGCAGGTATACTGTTTACCAACTCCTCTGGGATCATTTCGTATTGGAAAACAACTAACTGTGATGCAAGCTGCCCCTCAGCATTGGCCGTTATGAGTACGGTCAGGCATTCCTTTTCGTCTGGATTAATGTGCTGATATATGTTTATATCGCCTTTTATAGCCAGCACCTTATTGCCCTTTGGATTTAGGAAGAAAGCCGATTCATCGGCGTTAAAAACCGTTTTAGGACTTGATAGAATCTCATCTAATCCGTGATTCTTTAGATAAGTGTAAATCTCACTAAACAACTTACGGAGTTGTTCCAGTGTGCAGTGGCGTCGAGGCGAATGTTTTTGGGGGGTTGCCAGGTTTACTTGGCCTTAGCGGGTTGCCTAACTTCGGAGGCACAGCTTCATTTCCTTATGCGACTTCGCATTTTGTACTCCACGAAAGGAGAAAGGTTGATAATACGCGAGCTATAAGCCAGCAAAAGCCAGTCTGTTTTTGTTTGTTTTTCTTTCTTTTGTTTTAGCGAAGTTGGTGACGACAAATTGTTTGAAAAATTATAACGAAAGAACTGTCATGATTTCGTAAATATTTTGGGTATGAACTAATTCACTAAAAGATGCCATGAAAAAAAAAAAGAAAAAAAAGTTTATTTGTTAAATAAAACTCAAGACGTATTACGTTTTAGCCATTCGGCCAATAGTTTTAAAAGTTACAAACACTTTTACACCACACATTATAGCCTACAGCTCAGTCAAGCTGACTCGAGACTAATAGACCTCCCATGAATTAAAACAAAAATGAACAGTGGCCTGAACAAGCGACTTTGTAACTTAACGTCCAACAACCACAACGTCATAAAAATTAAACTTAAAACACACAGCACAAAAAAGGATAATATTTACGTAAGTTTGCTTTGTGGCTAGCTAACAATAAACCTTCCCGAACACTTGCCCTCGTTCAGTCTTACGCGAAATAAACTCGCGCAAGATACCCTGCAGATCTATGGCTCTTGTATAGTCCTTGTGCACATGCAGAAGCAAAGCGTGAGTCAGGCGCTGTTGGGTCACGGTACTGCGCAAATAATGTTTTAACCTCCGAAGTGCACTGAAACATCTTTCTGAAGAAGCAGCAGATGCTGGAGCGGTTATGAGTACCAGAACAAGCAAAACTACTTCGTTGAAAATATCTTTAGTGGATGTTGCCAGTAGAGAGGCTAAGGGGCTCCTAGGCCAAATCCCGTTATTTATGCAAATGAGGGGGGCGGGGCAGGGTCAATGACCTATAGGTCATTCACCCCAAGGTCGTCCACCACCCTCAAGGTCATCAGGACCCGGAAGGTAAACAAACCTGGAAGGTCAAGGAACCGGTTTGGCGGTGTGGGTGGAGGGGAGGGGGTGGTAGGGTGTAGGAGTAAGGTGCGGGGGTGCGGTTTCAATGAACTGGAAGGTATACAAAGGGGTGAGGGAGGGGGGAAGGATTGAAGAGGATCTGCTTGAGAGACCCTCTTTGGTCCAGCCTGTTGGTCGACTGATCAACCGCTCTGCTGGCCACTTGTCTTATATAGCTTTGTGTTGTAGCCGATTGGTTCCGAATGCAGCCGAAGGATTCCGATTCTCCATTTGTGCTGACCCGGGAGATTTGAATGGCTTACATTCATGTGTCAGAATAATCAGATTTGAACGGTCAACTGGTGTGTGACGTCACAGGAGAGTTGACCCCTGAGCTAATTTTCAAATTTGCCTTTATTATTATCATCACCATATTGTTTGTGGGGGAGGGGTTGAATGACCTCAAAGGTAAACAAGCATGACTGATGCTGAACCGGGTTTTATTGAATCTAATGAATAGGTTGTGGAACTCGGTGGGGTGGTGGTTGTTGAACCCTGGCGTGGTAGGTTGGCGGGTAAACAAACGTGAATGAAGATGGAACTGTGAATGGAGGTTGTGACGTTACAGCAGATTACGGGATGTGGCGTAGGTCATGGGCGGTAGTGTTCATAATGGGATTGAGAGGGCGGGGAATGAATGAGAAATATGAATGGAGCTGGATGGTGGTGGTTGTTGAACCCTGGCGTGGTAGGTTGGTGGGTAAACAAACGTGAATGAAGATGGAACTGTGAATGGAGGTTGTGACGTTACAGCAGATTACGGGATGTGGCGTAGGTCATGAGCGGGAGTGTTCTTAATGGGATTGAGAGGGCGGGGAATGAATGACAAAAAAGTGATTTTTTTAAAATTATTTTTTTGATTCTTCTCCTCCACCTTCTCCTCTCCTTATCCTTCACTTTTCTCTTCCCCCTCTCCTTCACTTTCCTCTCCTCCTTCTTCTTCTTCCCGTTCAATTTGGTTTATTGCCGCCATGACGGTGGCAAAGAAACATATCAAACACGGATCCGTACTGAATCTATAAAAGAACAAAAAAAAACAGTGTCTTAAAACATTGCAGCATTCTTGTACATTGACTTATAGGACTGAGGTTTGAATTTAAAAAAATATAATTTCAAAGGAAAGCGATTCAATTGAAATCTTTAGTTCAATCTTGTTTTGTGTAATACAATTTCAAATTAAATCAAACATGTGTGTATGTGTTGATGACTGTGTAGTCCTTACATTTGTGAACGTGGTGATGACTGTGTAGTCCCTACTTTTGTCTACACAAAGCGAATGATTGGTGTAAGATGTGTCAGCAGTTCAAATAACACGTGAACAAATTGTATTTATATAAATTGAGACACAGTAACATATTGGCTACACCACTGATAGTAGGTAATTAGCGCAAAACAATTGGTTGGAAAACCTTAGTTCAAAGGTAATCATGTATAGTCTTCATTTAACTGGAGCTGTAGAATTTTACAATGCAAGTGGACTGTGAAATTGGCTAATGGAAGGCAGTAGGACATGTAGCCCTTAAAATGGGCTATAAAAATGTTCATACAGCGATAAATTATATTGGTTGTTAAAATGAAGTAGAGTGGATCCATAAAAAAATGAAGAGATTTTAATAACCAAACCTTGTTCACTTTCATTGTACACTTCCTGTCTGCAATGAAAGTTGAAATATTTTCTCAAACATAATTTGCACTGTTGTCTACTGAGACAAGAGAGAGTTTTCCCCTCAAGACCTAATTCTATGTAATAGCCAGTGTAGCACTTCTGTTGTTATGAAATGAATGCTGTTGAAACGGAACCGGTGTGGATGATTGGTAACAGTACTCTGTACAACTGGCTCAACAGTAACAGTATTGCCTGCTGTGACCAAGCTCGCAGGATTGATTTCTGTTGCAGTTGCATGCCATTAACAAAAAAAAATAAACTTAAAATGAAACTCCTGACTGTACGAGGTTGGAAGAGAACACACTTGGACCAAGTGAGGTTAACAGAAAAGAAGACGGAGAGGAGCCCAACACAAGTAACTGGAAGCAATGTTGGACTCAGCTTTGGACTTTGTGGTTGCCAAGCCACGTCCTATAAGATGTGAGCCCCCCTTGGGGGAAAAACATTGGGTGATTGTATAGTCTTCGCTTTTTTGAATGTGCTGATGACTGCATAGCTCCAACTATTGTTTACACGTTGTGAGTGATGGCTGTAAAAAGCACCAACAGTTGAAATAACATGTGAATAAATTGTACTGATATAAATTCAGTGTCTCCAACAAATTAGCTCGCATCCATGACTGAAGGTAATTAACACAAAAATAATTGGTAGTTAACTTGTAGTTGAATGTTAAACATATATATAGTTTGCAGTGAACTGGAGCTGATGATTTTAACAATATCATTGGGCAGTGGTAACCTGGTGGTCAGCGGCATATAAAAACCGCAATGAAACACGGTCATAAAACACAAAGCCTCAATAAAACAGTCATAAACCGCCAGACAGGAATAAATTATTTTGAATGTTAAAAATGAAACTCAAACTGTTTGGCTCTATGAAACCAAACCCTGTCTACTAATATGCATATAAAAATTGAAACATTTCCATGCTTACTAAGAGAAGAGAAAGCTTTATTCCATTACCTAATACTATGTAGTACTCAGTGTAGTCGCACCTGAATTCTGGCAGAAACAATTCCTGAATGCATTTGTTTTTATAATGTTAAGTGAAACTTTTGTCTGTTCAACTGACTGTTTTTTTTAACAGTAATGGCTCCTTGCCTGCTGTTCCCAAGGTTGAAGGATTGATTCTTGGCCTGCTGTACCCAAGGTTGCAGGATTGAATCTTGACACAGTTGTCCGCTATTAACAAGTGCTTCTAGCTGTGTGGCTCAGCGGTGATAGGCTTGTCTGCTATTACCATGTTTGCAGAAACAATTTCTGAATGCATTTTTTTTTTTTTTTTATGTTAAGTAAAAATTTTGCCTGTTCAACTGTTTTTTTTTTTACAGTAATGGCTCCTTGCCTGTTGTGCCCGAGGTTGAGGGATTGATTCTTGGCGCAGTTGACTGCTATTAACAAGTGCTTCTAGCTATGTGGCTCTGCGACAATAGGCTTGCCTGCTATTACCATGTTTGCAGAAACAATTTTTGAATGCATTTGTTTTTTTAATGTTAAGTAAAACTTTGCCTGCCTGTTCAACTGGTTCTTTTAACAGTAATGGCTCCTTGCCTGTTGTGCCAAGGTTGAGGGATTGATTCTTGGCGCAGTTGACTGCTATTAACAAGTGCTTCTAGCTATGTGGCTCTGCGACAATAGGCTTGCCTGCTGTGCCCATGTTTGCAGGAACAATTGCATATTCTAGCTTTGTGGGTAATTGGTTATACAAAATGGACTTGTGGAAGTGGACTGGTGATGGTTGTAATACAAGAGCCATAAAACTGGTCAAACTGTAATACGTTATGACGTACAAAAATATAATGGACACATTAAAATGAAGACGTGAATAACCCAGCCCTGCTTTTTTGTTTGCGCATACTAAGTTCACATGTGCATTGCCTAACAAGACGCATCAATCAACACTTACTCTTCCCAGTTGTAACATAATAGCTCAACCGTAACGTTCTTGCCTGCTGTGACCAAGGTTGCAGGATTGATTCCCGGTCCAGTTACCTGTTATTATCAAGTTTCTCTGACTGTGTAGCTCAGCAGTAACAATCTTGCCTGCTGTGATCATGTTCGCAGGTTCGATTCCCAGCGTGTAAATTACATAAATACTGGACGCAAAAAGGGAAGTTAGACACTTGGCGGACTAGGAGTTTGTAATATAATAATTATATAAATACTGAACACAAAAGAGAGAAAAAATGCAACAAACAAAATGTGCTTTAGAACAAGGTTAATATACAATCCAACTCTTGGATACTTAGTTAGGCTTTAATTTAAAAAGTGAGTGGATAAACACTTCGTTTAAAAAGCAGAATTGAACAATCTCCTTTTTCCTAGCTTTATAAAAATATAATAAAATGAATATCACTTACATTAACGCATCTAATGACGCAGAGGTGTACCACTCCTCGTCTTCATTATCTTGATGATTTTCTGACGACATTGTACAATATACCAATTCTCTGTAAGGGACACATCCTTTTATACTGCGGCAAGTCTGTGCGGGGAAAGTGACCTTACTAGTGAAAGTAGGTTAGCACGTGTGTTGGCTCACCTTGGAAACAGTATATAAGGGCAAGTCAACCTCTTTCAAAATCAGACCAGCCCAAAAGATCATAGCATTTGCTTCGCATCGCATCCAGAGCTTCAAATAGGTAAGGAACACAAGAATTCTAGTATCTACAAATGGTTACACAGTCAACCTTAAAGATTATTCAAGTTGTTATATGTGACTATATTATTGCAAATCTAGCGGTCATTCGCCAGCTTTAACGCTTTGTTAATTTTGTTTAGAGTCTGCGATGGGAACACACACTACTCAAGTGGTTATATGGGACTATATTATTGCAAAGCTAGTGGTCATTAGCCAGCTTTAACGCTAGCTAACAGAAGTAGCTGTACTTCGCTCTATCGAGCTAGTTATGGGGACTGAGCACCACTAGAAGACTTATGACTAGCAAATATGGTCTGTATAAACATTTGTTAATTTAGTTTAGAGTCTGGGATGGGAACACACACTACTCAAGTGGCTATATGTGACTATATTATTGCAAATCTAGTGGTCATTAGCTGGCTTTAACGCAAGCTAAATCTATATGTGACTATATTATTGCACATCTAGTGGTCATTAGCCAGCTTTAACGCTAGCTAAGTCTATAGACTAGGGTTTGAGTTATTTATTTGTTCTTGGCATGCTGGTGGCGGTTACTTAATTCGTTAAGATTTTTTCTTCTAAAACACGTCATATTACCTTTCAGAACCAATTTGACGGCAATAATGTTTGCAAATTCCATAGGACGAGCTACCACCCCTGAAACAAAGCGTTTGCATGACCTGGAGGTAAATGAGTCCTACTTGGTGACGGCTGTTCGCAGGGTAAAGACTAAATTTGGCGAGAGAATTGTGTGCGAACTTGAAGAATTTGCCCCCCCAGGGGCTCACATCTAGTGGGTTGTGGGTTGGCGACCACGGGGCCCCAGCTGAGTCCGGCATTGCTTCCACTTACTTGTGCCGGGCTCCTCTCTTTCTTCTTTCCTGTCGACCTTCCTTGGTCAACTCTTGTTCTCTTCCGACCCCGACGGTATTAGGTTATCCGAGGCCTAGGGAGTCTTTCACTTTCCCGCCTTAATTGGCCCTTTTCTCATCTTTCCTGATACCCTCCTTCTGTGAGGGGTCAGCCTTCTTGTTGTTTTCCTTTTACCTCCTGCCTTGTGCTCAAGGCCCTTAAGGAGGCAGGGTGTATTTAGCCCCACCACTTCTGGTGCACCGTCGATAATGCTACACCCTCAGGGGCTCACGGCTGGTGAGTTCGGGCGTTGGCGACCCCGAGGGATTCCTGAGCTGGGTCCGTTTTCCCCTTTTGTCCCTTCCCTTTGGGGCGGACCCTCTCCTCTCTCTCCTCCCCTCTCCTCTCCAATCCTCTCCTCTTTTCCTTATTAGTTAGTTTTAGTTTTAAGTTTAAATTTCATTTTCATCTTCACGATCACCCACACCATCAGGGGCCGATAGCCTAGATGTTAGGCCCCTTAAAACAACAATTATCATCATCATCAACATGAAGAATTTGCCGTCTTTCTACCGGCGAGGTTCAAGGAACTCGCTGAAGAAGCAGTAAATGATCTTAACAAAGGAAATATCTACTTAAAATATTTAGGTCTTGAGAATAAACGGTGTCTGGTTGAATTCACTGAAGAAAAGAAAAGAAAATTTAAAAATTTGTTAAAACAGAATTTGCAGAGACAGTAAACCCTTTCTCTTTTTTCTCTCTCTGCAAACTGTTTATTGTTTTGTAGTTGTGTCATCATGTCAGCACCAGACCTGAGTTGGCAGGAGGTGGATAGTTGTTTTCATAACAAAATTTATGGCATTAAAATTAATAATGATGCCAACATTTTAGACCCAAATGAATTTTTAAACGTTAGCTACAACATTTTTCAAAACAAAATAGAAAATTGTTTAAGCGAACATGTAGCGTGAAAGGTTAACGCTGAACTATTATGTGATTTTGTCAGTGTAAAACAAGGTGAGGAAAAAACAAAGCCAATCTATTTACATTCAAAAATGTGTGAATTATACCAAACAGCTAATAAACACAACTGGTACAGTGAAAACATTATTGATAAGCTAATGACGCGCTTTGCCGAGTTTCAAGAATTAGAAAGCGGTAAATCGCTAGAAGCTATTATTCACCTTAAAATTAATGTATGCACCTTTGATCCAATGAACGGTGGTTCAGCTCATGTTGATTTACCTGATTAGTTGAAAAACGTCACGCAGTCATTAACGTAGACAATAACGATGTATTTTGTTTTGTGTGGGCGCTTGCAGCGTTAAGGCCTGCAAATGAGCATACATACAGAATGGGTAAATATCACAAGACATTTATGATCTCCCACAGGGGCTCACATCTTGTGGGAGTGGGTTGGCGACCACGGGGCCCCAGCTGAGTCCGGCATTGCTTCCACTTACTTGTGCCGGGCTCCTCTTCGTCTTCTTTCCTGTCGACCTCACTTGGTCAACTCTTGTTCTCTTCTGACCCCGACGGTATTAGGGTATCCGAGGCCTAGGGAGTCTCTTCCTTTCCCGTCTTAATTGGCCCTTGTCTCATCTTTTCTGATACCCTCCTTCTGCGAGGGGTCAGCCTTCTTTTTCTCTTCCTTTTACCTCCTGCCTTGTGCTCTAGGCACTTAAGGAGGCAGGGTGTATGTAGCCCCACCACTTCTGGTGCACCCTCGATAATGCTACACCCTCAGGGGCTCACGGCTGGTGAGTTCGGGAGTTGGCGACCCCGAGGGATTCCTGAGCTGGGTCCGTTTTCCCCTTTTGTCCCTTACCTTTGGGGCGGACCCTCTCCTCTTTCACTTTCCTATATGCCTTTCATGGCTCTCCTTCCTTCCAAGTCCCTATATCCGCCTTCTCCGTGGGTTGAGGGCATTTCTTTTCCTTCTGTCCTTTTATTTGCCTTATTCTCCTTTAGTTTTCCATTTCTTCTTCTAGTATGTAGGTTGTTAGTTTTGGTTTTGGGTTCGCTTTTCATTTTCATCTTCACGATCACCCCAACCATCTGGGGCCGATAACCTAGATGTTAGGCCCCTTAAAACAACAATTACCATCATCATCATCATCAAATTTATGATCAGTCTAAACTTAAGACATAAACTTTCCAATGGACCTCAACACCATCTCTTGAATCAAAATCCACTTTACTCTATTAATATATATGGAGTTGAAGTGGACAAAGTTGTGGGTCCATTGTATATGACAAAGGCCAAAAAAGAGAGGCATTTTAATTTATTGTACATTGAAGGTGAAGTGTGCAATCATTATTGTTTTATTAAAAAACTTGCCAGACTAGTTGGTCCACAAGTCACAAAGAGTAAAAACAGGGTACATATATGTGATCGCTGCCTCCAATACTTTACAAGCAGTCAAAAGTTGACGGCACATACTATTGATTGCGCCACGCAACCAGCTGTAAAAATTACGTGTCCAGAAAAGGATGAAGCCAGTATGAAATTTCAAAATGTGTGTCGGCAAGATCCACTTCCATTTACAGTATATGCAGATTTTGAATGTTTAACCACGCCCATTGACACGTGTAACCCGGACCCATCACGTCCGTACACTCAACAAGTACAGCATCACACGCCATTTAGTTGCGACTTAAATGTGATTTGCTAATATGATCCTTCGCTTTCATACTTAAAATTGTATCGCGATGCAGATGCTGCTGCTTGGTTTTTAAATGAATTGGATGAGTTGGCAGATAAGGTGTACAATATCCTGGAAAATCCAATTCCGCTTCAATTGTTCGATGCAGACGAGGTGGCCTTTGCAATAGCAACCACTTGCCACATTTGTCAAAAACCATTATTACCAAGTGACACACCTGTAAGAGACCATAATCGGTACACTGGCAAATTTAGAGGAGCGGCTCATAGTGCATGTAATTTGGCCTATAAAAGAGTGCGCTATATTTCTTGTTTCTTACACAATTTGTCGCGATACGACGTTCACTTAATTATTAAGGAATTGGCAATCTGGAAAACCAAAAGTTCAGTTTAATTCCACAAAATCATGAAAACTTTATATCGTTTTCAAAATGGCGGAATGGAATCAGTATAAGATTTTTAGATTCATATAGATTCCTCGCATCGTCATTGGATGCACTTGTTCAAGGGCTTCACCCGAACAATTTGCATTCTGTACGCCAACATTTTACAGATGACGAGCAATTTGAATTATGTATTAGAAAAGGGGTGTTTCCATATAATTATGTAAACAATTGGGCATGTTTACAGGAAACTGCACTCCCTTCAAAATATACATTTTACAACAATTTATCAAAAAGTCATATTTCTGAAGAAGACTATCTACACGCACAAAAAGTATGGGACGTGTTCAAGATATCAACTTTGGGGGAGTATGCGGATTTATACCTCAAAATTGATACGCTACTTTTGACAGACGTGTTTGAACGCTTTCGCAAGCTGTGTCTTGAAATTTACAATCTAGATCCAGCCCATTACTACACCCTTGCTGGATATAGTTGGGACTGTATCTTGAAGATAACTGGAATAGAACTTGAACTATTAACAGATATCAACATGCTGCTCTTTTTTGAACGTGGAATACGTGGCGGGCTTGTTTCGCTTGTGCAAAAACATGCTAAAGCAAGTAATCCCTATATGGACACATACAAGCCAAAGCATGTGCCCGGGCCTTTTAGTGAGTATTTTGAATTTCAATTGCATTTTGTAAGAATTTTCAACCAATGCCGCATTTCGCACGAATTTTGAATCTAAATTGCATTTTGTTTGGTGGGCATTTTTCACATACTTTGATTCTCAATTGCATTTTGTGGGTATTTTGAATCTAAATTACATTTTGTAAAGTATTTTCAATCTAAATTGCATTTTGTAAGTATTGTCAATCCACATGATTCGTTAGAATCTACCCTACATTTTGTAAGCAATTTCAAATGCATTTTGTAAGTATTTTGAATTTCAATTGCACTTTGTGAATAATTTGGATTGGAACTGGGATAGGGCCTATTTGAATATAAAATAATTTATATAGGCCAGACACCCCCGAAAGGGATTTTCGAGACAAGGCTCGTTGAGTGGAGGGAACCCAAATTTTTCCAGGGCCGTGGCTGAATGGTCGCAGGAAGAATAACGTAATGAACAAGATTTTAGTTTTAAAATATGGAAGATATATATATTGAGAATAAAATAAATTAATACAATCTTGACAATTGAACATAATTATGAAAACCCTCCTAAGAAAGTATGGGAGGAACCCCTTACTAAGAAGCTTTTGACTAGGCCAAGTACGCGCGGGAAACCACGGAAACTAAGAAACAAAATCAAACCAAAATATTATTAATAGAAAGAAAAATAACCGGATAAGGCCGGATAACTTACAAGGTCGGGTACATCAGAACACTCTGTGGCTACCGACCACAAGATCATCATAATATTGTTAAGCACCAAGCCGAAAGAAACTTCGGATACTTAAAAAAAAGAAATATTAATTTCACATTAGCAGCATGAAACGATTAAAAATGAAACCAAACACATCTCGAAAGATGAAGTAAAACAAACTCTTTTTCGCTGCTTAAATAATAGGAGGCGTGTTATGAATATAAAATAATCTTAGGCCACATTATAATAGACCCATTAAAATATAAATTGAACAAATTAGCAAATCAAGAAAACGCCTAGGTAAGAGAAGAATAGCGTCCTTTTGGAATCGAAAGTTATTTCAATGCAACCGGCCAGACGACACTTGGCCTCTTAAAATTCGCAAACTTATTTCCCCTTTTCATGAAATTGTCATAAATGTTTTGTCTGACGGTTCTAGAGTTCCAATTAATATCATCTAACAGTTTTTACCTTGTTCTCGGACCAAGATTTAGGTAGTGGTCCGAGGCTACCACAAACCGCGTCCTTTCACCACAAGCTCACATTATGTTCTCTTTTTCTCACTTAGCTTGGCTTCAATTCGACAATGGGACGCCATTTTGCGCATGTGCAGAAGTTCATTTTAAAACCGATGACAAATGAAGAACGCCTGGCACTAGTTTTAATGCCAACTTTTATAATTAATTTTCCTTCACCTCTTAAATTATCGAAACGTCCTTTTTTAACCAAATTTAATTTGGCAATAGAATTTTCATCGATGTGTCCGTCAATGATTGGCTATCAGACTTTAGATTATTTGAACAAATACCGCCAAATCCAGTACAGTCCCAGCATACATATTATTCACTAGACAGTCAACAATGGCTATATTCAATCAATGTAGGCCGGAGTAATTAGTTAATATATTTTCCATTAAAAGATAATGGTTATTTAAGTTATTCATGTCTTCTTCTTGTATCCAGAAATGATTCACAATTAATGCCAGGAGCGTCGGCAGAAGAATGGGGGGGGGGGGGGTCACATGGGGGCGGCGACCGGGGGCGGGGCACATGGGGGCGGCGGCGGCGGCGAAGTATGTGAGTCGAAACCAATCGGCTCAGTCTCCCCCTGCGATTCCACCTGTAGGGGGTCAGAAGATGATCCCCGCTGGTAGCTGCAAGCAGGATGGAACCAGCTCTCCAATACAGCCTCTCCGGACCGTTACAGCTGGACATCTCACGAAGTTGTAGTAAATGCTTCCACTCTGACCAGCAGAATGGCTAACACCTCCACTAGATGTTATGTCGTGCATGGTGACAGTAACCTGTGCACTGGCCACTGCCACGAGTGGTGAGTGATCACATCACTCACGTGACCAACCGGAACAGATACCAGATGGCAATAAGGATCACATGATCGCCATCTCACCGATGATATTCCATGTAGATTCAGTTACCATGTCGTTGTTATAGCAAGTGACATTCCTTGGCTTTTTGGAATAATCGCAGTGTTATACCAGGTAATACTGTTAGAGCTTAAACCGACAGACGATGTTTAAATTTAAATTGTTAGGTTACAATGTGACGAGTAATTACTAATATGAACATCACAATTCGATGTTCTGTTAAAATTTCTAGCTTGTTCCCAACCAAAATAAATCCTGTTTTCACATTCTAAGGAAATTATTAAGTGGACGCAGCGTCACTTAACAACATGCCATCCCTCAACAATCATGGCAATCGGCTCTCAAATTCCTATTTACTCTTTCCGCCAAACTGGGGTTTGGGTAATACGGACTCGTAGTTATATGAGAGATAGAGTAATCAAAACAAAAGTTTTTCATTTGAACGGATGTGAAAGTCTTAGCATTGTCTGAAACAAGATACTGACACGGACCAAAAGATGTGAAAATACTCTGCAAACATTTAATCACAGAAGAAGAATTACTAACCTTAGTGGGAAAAATCCAACAGAATCTAGAAAAGCCATCGACACAAACCAACGCGAACCTATTACCAACCTTGGACCTCGGAAAAGGCCCAACGAAATCCACGTACAGCCGTTCCATGGGTCTTGACGCGGGCTCAGATGATAGAAACCCCACCTTGCTCGAGACAGCTGGTTTACTTACATTACATGAACGACATCCTAGCACAAACTTTCGAATATCACGATCCATTTGTTTCCAAGTGAAAGATTTACGGATCTTTTGCCGAGTCTTAAATATCCCCAGATGACCTCCCACTGGAGATTCGTGAAAATACCGAAGCATACCATCAACCAACTGAACCGGCAACACAACTTTAGGTTTCCTGTCGTGTCTAGCAACACAACACAATACTCCAGAACGCAGAAAATAAGGATGAACAGTCTCTCCATTTGACAATTTACTGATGATCCCTTCTAAATTAGGATCCTCTCTCTGGTGAACAGCAATGTCCTTGAAAAGTAATGGTGAGTTGTTCAGCATGTGCTGAGCGGAATTAGCTCCCACCACTATATTACTCTCAGCTACAGTATCAACTCCCTTCTTGCCTAACGGAACTTCTTCATACATCCTACTCAGAGAATCTGCCACCACATTTTCAGAACCTTTGATATGGCGCACTTTAAACTTGAACGATGATATACGTGTTGCCCACCTTGCAATGCGACCAGTTTTCCTCGGCCTTGCTAACACCCAACTCAGTGCTTGATTATCAACCTCTAACTCAAATTCCACATGTTCGATGTACAACTTAAATTTTTCTAACGCGAACATCACTGCTAGTCCCTCCAATTCATAGACAGAATACGAAGATTCAGGTTTAGTTAAGGTCCGAGATGCGAAAGCAATCGCCCTCCTACCATCATCACCTTCTTGAAGTAAAACAGCGGCAACAGCTCCCAGTGAAGCATCGGTCTGAATGATAAAGGTTTTGTTAAAATCAGGAACAGCCAGTACAGGTGCGTTACACAATGCATCCTTAAGATCGTCAAATGCAGCTTGCTGCGACTCGCCCCACACAAACGGAACATTCTTCTGTCTCAACTGATTCAACGGAATGGCACGACGAGCAAAATCCGGGACGAATTTCCTAAAGAAATTTATCATACCCACAAACCGAGCTACCCCCTTAACATTGACAGGTACCTTGTAGTCTCTGATACTCTGCGTACGAGATGGATCGACAGACACTCCCTTGGCTGACACAATGTGTCCCAAGAACGAGATCTCTGACTTAGCAAAGGAAGTCTTAGAAATTTTCACAGTTAACCCAGCGTTTTTGAGTCTCTCAAACACTTCTCTTAAGTGACGAACATGATCCTCGAAATTTTTACTGAACACCACCACATCGTCTAAATAGTGGTACAAAAACTTAAATTTTACGCCAGAGAAAACACGATCCAATAACCTGCTCAGAACAGCGCCTCCAGTACTCAGACCGAACGGTAACCTATTATACTCGAACAAATTCCAGTCCGTGGCGAACGCAGTCAAATGCTTTGATTCTTCAGCCAACGGTATCTGATTATATGCTTGTGTTAAATCAAGCAGAGAAAAGAAACGTGCATCTTTAAACCAACAGAAGCAGTTGTGTAAATCCGGCAAAGGTATGGACTCTTGAACCACTTTCTTATTGAGTCTCCGATAATCGACCACCGGCCGAAAACCACCGTCAGGTTTCGGAACCAAAAACATCGGCGAAGAGTATGCGGAAATTGACGGACGAATAACACCGTCAGCCAGCATCTTATCAATAATCCTTTTTAATTCTGCCATCTTGGGTGGACTCAACCGATAAGGCGGATGACGAACAGGAATGTCATCTTCAACAATTATTTTGTATGACATTAAATTGGTAACACCTAGTTTATCAGTAAATACCTCAGGATACTCTGAACACAATTTTCTAATAACACAAGCTTGACCGTCGGAAAGATTTCCCAAATCTAGGTCATCAACCCCAAAACTTGCCTCATCCTCAACTTTCTCGTCCACGTCCACATGACCGGTTCTAATATCATATCTTTCGGAAGCCGAGAATTTCAACTTAATCTCAGGACAAAAGTTAAACCAAAACGATTCTCTCCCCACATCTAATGTCATTCCAGAATGAGACATAAAATTTGCCCCTAAGATTACAGGACAAGACAACTTAGCAATAATCCAAAATGGAAACTTCCAAGTAAAATTGTGGATGCGAATTTTCAACTTAACCGAACCAAGAATATCTAACGAAGAATTATTTGCTGACACAAGTTTAACGTCCACCTTGGACAATGCCGGAAACTTACAAATCCCTTTCATGGCCTGGTACCAATCTTCACTCATTAACGATGCCGCGCTACCCGAGTCAAGCAAGGCACTCACATTAGCATCATTCACAAGAATCCCGATCACAGGAGAAGGTAATAACGAATTTAAAGATATTTTTGCACAATTTTCCTGACCAACCTTAGATTCACAAACAGTACCTGACATCGATAACACCTCATCAGCACGGTCACGATGCCAGTTCTCCTCATGTCAATTTTGTCTGTAATTACACTCTCGATCAGAATGACCACTTCCACCACAACGGTCACAATGAATAACATTGACTCCTTCACGAACTGTGGCACTCTGTCCAACAATCACACCTCCTCTATCCTGACCATTCTGCACCCGAGCATTACCATCACGACCCTGATTCTGAGGAGCTCTCACTTCACGATTTCTATCCTGCCCACCTGGAGGACGAGTATTTCCCCAACGGTTATTCCTACCTTGAAATCTATTATTATTATTCCAACGAGGTGACATTTCCTTCGGCCTATTACGATTTAACTGACTCACATGACCTCTCTGCGATTCATTCTGTATAACAGACTCAGCATGGACTACTACCTCATTCAACTCCGACACAGTTCGAGCACGGTATCCTACCCTCAATACGGACCTATACTCGGGAGTAATGCCATCCAATATGTGAGAAACAATTTCTCTTTCAGTGAAGTTGACAGAAAATACCTTCGCAAACTTAAGAATATCTTCCACGTAAGAAGTCAACGACTCCCCAACACACTGCAGACGGTAAAAATATTGGTGTTCAATCGGACCTATCGATCTTGATGGCACAAAATTTTCCAAAACCAACCCAATAAAAACCATAATTCTAGTATTCTTTGACATTGCTTCAACCACCATTTTCCTCATCAGTCCACTAGTAAGCGGAAACATTAATTGATATATTTGGGCGTCCGTTACATCGAAAACCTCAGCATATTCTTCAATTTCAACTAACTCTCTCAAAAACATAATAATTCCGTCAGTGGTGTCCATACTCATATTTCTCAACTTTGCCACACAAGCTGTCAACGGATGAGCCAAATTCCCAAAATTTTTCTCCGTGAACACAGAACGACCCGAATTTCCTTCTTTCGAATCACCAAAACCTGCCAATCCTTCTCCACGTCTCACTCGATCAACAGATCGATGATCGAAATCATCGCGATCATAGAAATTGAATCTGTCCCTTGACCTTAGGTTACGCCCTTCTGCTGATGACGATAAAGGAACTCTCTGACCATCCGATACAGTAGATCGATCAACTCTACTAACAGTAAGCCTATCCGTCCTAGGCAACTCTCTCATATCACTCCGATCAGCCAAATTAACACGTCTACGCACACTATCACTACTGGATACCGAACACACAGGTCTAGAATTTGCATTTGAATAAGAATGCTTAACACCACCATACGAATTACTCATAGTATAGACAGGAAGTACATTACCTACGTTCACAGATCTGGCACTGGCAACACTACCCACAGCTTCGTTTCTTAACCCCCCCAGGGGCTCACATCTAGTGGGTTGTGGGTTGGCGACCACGGGGCCCCAGCTGAGTCCGGCATTGCTTCTACTTACTTGTGCCGGGCTCCTCTCCGTCTTCTTTCCTGTCGACCTCACTTGGTCAACTCTTGTTCTCTTCCGACCCCGACGGTATTAGGGTATCCGAGGCCTAGGGAGTCTCTTCCTTTCCCGCCTTAATTGGCCCTTGTCTCATCTTTCCTGACACCCTCCTTCTGTGAGGGGTCAGCCTTCTTTTTCTTTTCCTTTTACCTCCTGCCTTGTGCTCAAGGCCCTTAAGGAGGCAGGGTGTATGTAGCCCTACCAATTCTGGTGCACCCTAGATAATGCTACACCCTCAGGGGCTCACGGCTGGTGAGTTCGGGAGTTGGCGACCCCGAGGGATTCCTGAGCTGGGTCCGTTTCCCCCTTTTGTCCCTTACCTTTGGGGCGGACCCTCTCCTCTTTCACTTTCCTATATGCCTTTCATGGCTCTCCTTCCTTCCAAGTCCCTCAATCCACCTTCTCCGAGGGTTGAGGGCATTTCTTTTCCTTCTGTCTTTTATTTGCCTTATTCTCCTTTAATTTTCCATTTCTTCTTCTAGTATGTAGGTTGGTAGTTAGTTTTAGTTTTAAGTTTTCATTTCATTTTCATCTTCACGATCACCCAAACCATCAGGGGCCGATAGCCTAGATGTTAGGCCCCTTAAAACAACAATTATCATCATCATCATCGTTTCTTAACAACGAACGACGTTCATACATGTTAGGCCTAGCATCAAATTCAGCGCTCCTGTCGTCAGCACGACCACCATACACTCGAGAGGAAGTTGGCACTCCTAACCTAACATCTGACAACACAGAAGTTTCCCTAACTAAATTCAACTCAGCTGGATACGCCTCTCCAAGACTCAACTGATTTATCCGTGTCACTTCACTATTCACTACCGACCTCATAGCAGAATCACGAGTACTTTCCTTTCCGAACTCAACTACACTCCGACCATTTCTACGTACAGGCACCTTGATAACATTAACAGGTTGCTTAAATACAGGATTCGCCACGGTAGCACAATTCATACCATCACCATCTACAGCCACTGCATCAACTACCGGATACAAATGTGAACCAGGTACTACAATACCATTACGTTGCACTACACTAGCTACATCAACATTTCTATCTCTGAGAGAGTGAGGTACATCACCATTTCCTTCTCCAACAACTGCTCTAACTGAACTCCGATCACCACTATCTATACTAGACTGACTTCGATCATCCAACAACTGATTAACACTCTTAAAATCTTCAGATGTAAACACAGGATCGGATTCATCAAAAACCTTTTCAGCACATTTAACGATATTTATTTCAGCCTCAATGATCTCTTCTAACTCCTCATCTGACCTATGAACTGAGACGACAAAAATGTCCTCGCAACGTGTAAACAGATAACGCAGCCTAGCCCGCAGTCTATCATACTGAGATGAAGTACCATACTCTTCCAAAAAGAATAAATTAACTATACTACCACACAAATCTACCTTATATTTCATCTGGAACTTACTCAGGTGGAGTTCTGCATCCTGCTCGAAGTTTGGCAATTCCACAGGAACGTCAAGATTCTCATTCAGCCTCTCACGAGCCAACACCAAGTCTGACGGCACCACTATGCCTCTAATTTGTAGTTCATAAGCTACTTCATCCTCATACAGATATTTGGGATCAGGAACATATCTCTCCGCCATGATAAAGAAGAAACAAACACACGTATTAGAATATAATCCAATCAGAGCCCTACCTAATGAAATTTTTAGAACTAGTTTCTCTTGTTCAACTGTCAATTGATTTAATATTTTCACTGAATAACCTTTGCATCACCTTAGCTTGAAAGCACACTTTAACCATTACGACAGCCTTCCCACGACCACCAGCACGAAACTTACAGAGGGAGCTACCATTTTTATATTTTAACATTAAGGTGCATGACAAAAATAGCCGGTTTTCAGAAAATCGAAACCACTGCGATGCTAACATAACTTCTGTACCATATAAAATAATTTATATAGGCCAGACACCCCCGAAAGGGATTTTCGAGACAAGGCTCGTTGAGTGGAGGGAACCCAAATTTTTCCAGGGCCGTGGCTGAATGGTCGCAGGAAGAATAACGTAATGAACAAGATTTTAGTTTTAAAATATGGAAGATATATATATTGAGAATAAAATAAATTAATACAATCTTGACAATTGAACATAATTATGAAAACCCTCCTAAGAAAGTATGGGAGGAACCCCTTACTAAGAAGCTTTTGACTAGGCCAAGTACGCGCGGGAAACCACGGAAACTAAGAAACAAAATCAAACCAAAATATTATTAATAGAAAGAAAAATAACCGGATAAGGCCGGATAACTTACAAGGTCGGGTACATCAGAACACTCTGTGGCTACCGACCACAAGATCATCATAATATTGTTAAGCACCAAGCCGAAAGAAACTTCGGATACTTAAAAAAAAGAAATATTAATTTCACATTAGCAGCATGAAACGATTAAAAATGAAACCAAACACATCTCGAAAGATGAAGTAAAACAAACTCTTTTTCGCTGCTTAAATAATAGGAGGCGTGTTATGAATATAAAATAATCTTAGGCCACATTATAATAGACCCATTAAAATATAAATTGAACAAATTAGCAAATCAAGAAAACGCCTAGGTAAGAGAAGAATAGCGTCCTTTTGGAATCGAAAGTTATTTCAATGCAACCGGCCAGACGACACTTGGCCTCTTAAAATTCGCAAACTTATTTCCCCTTTTCATGAAATTGTCATAAATGTTTTGTCTGACGGTTCTAGAGTTCCAATTAATATCATCTAACAGTTTTTACCTTGTTCTCGGACCAAGATTTAGGTAGTGGTCCGAGGCTACCACAAACCGCGTCCTTTCACCACAAGCTCACATTATGTTCTCTTTTTCTCACTTAGCTTGGCTTCAATTCGACAATGGGACGCCATTTTGCGCATGTGCAGAAGTTCATTTTAAAACCGATGACAAATGAAGAACGCCTGGCACTAGTTTTAATGCCAACTTTTATAATTAATTTTCCTTCACCTCTTAAATTATCGAAACGTCCTTTTTTAACCAAATTTAATTTGGCAATAGAATTTTCATCGATGTGTCCGTCAATGATTGGCTATCAGACTTTAGATTATTTGAACAAATACCGCCAAATCCAGTACAGTCCCAGCATACATATTATTCACTAGACAGTCAACAATGGCTATATTCAATCAATGTAGGCCGGAGTAATTAGTTAATATATTTTCCATTAAAAGATAATGGTTATTTAAGTTATTCATGTCTTCTTCTTGTATCCAGAAATGATTCACAATTAATGCCAGGAGCGTCGGCAGAAGAATGGGGGGGGGGGGGGTCACATGGGGGCGGCGACCGGGGGCGGGGCACATGGGGGCGGCGGCGGCGGCGAAGTATGTGAGTCGAAACCAATCGGCTCAAATTTCAAATGCATTTTGTAAGTATTTTGAATTTCAATTGCACTTTGTGAATAATTTGGATTGGAACTGGGATAGGGCCTATTTGAATCTGAATTGTATTTGTATTTTCAATTTCAATTGCATTTTGTAAGTATTTTGAACCTCAATTGCATTTTGTAAGTATTTTGAATTTCAGTTGCATTTTGTAAGTATTTCGACGCTACATTGCATTTTGTACGTATTTTGAATCTAGCCTACGTTTTGTGGGTCTTTTTCAATCTATTCTTTTTGTGAATCTTTTCGTTCTAAATTCCGTCTTGTAAGACCATATTGTGAGTTGTTTCCATTTGAGTTTCTCTTTATACGTATTTTCCGTCTCACATACTTTTCCATTTCATTATCATTTTCGCTATCACCCAGATCATTAGGGGCCGATAACCTACATGTTAGGCCCCTTAAAACAACAATTATCCTCATCTTCTTTCATGTCGACCTCACTTGGTCAACTCTTGTTCTCTTCCGACCCCGATGGTATTAGGGATATCCGAGGTCTAGGGAGTCTCTTCCTTTCCCGCCTTAATTGGCCCTTGTCGATAATCTTTTCTGATTCCCTCCTTCTGCGAGGGGTCAGCCTTCTTTTTCTATTCATGTTATCTCCTGCCTTCTGCTTAAGGTCCCCCAGGGGCTCACATCTAGTGGGAAGTGGGTTGGCGACCACGGGGCCCCAGCTGAGTCCGGCATTGATTCCACTTACTTGTGCCGGGCTCCTCTCAGTCTTCTTTCCTGTCGATCTCCCTTGATCGACTCTTGTTCTCTTCCGACCCCGACGGTATTAGGTTATCCGAGGCATAGGGAGTCTTTCACTTTCCCGCCTTAATTGGCCCTTGTCTCATCTTTCCTGATACCCTCCTTCTGTGAGGGGTCAGCCTTCTTTTTCTTTTCCTTTTACCTCCTGCCTTGTGCTCAAGGCCCTTAAGGAGGCAGGGTGTATGTAGCCCCACCACTTCTGGTGCACCGTAGATAATGCTACACCCTCAGGGGCTCACGGCTGGTGAGTTCGGGAGTTGGCGACCCCGAGGGATTCCTGAGCTGGGTCCGTTTTCCCCTTTTGTCCCTTACCTGGGTCTGTTTTCCCCTTTTGTCCCTTACCTTTGGGGCGGACCCTCTCCTCTTCCTCCCCCAGGGGCTCACATCTTGTGGGCGTGGGTTGGCGACCACGGGGCCCCAGCTGAGTCCGGCATTGCTTCCACTTACTTGTGCCGGGCTCCTCTCTGTCTTCTTTCCTGTCGACCTCACTTGGTCAACTCTTGTTCTCTTCTGACCCCGACGGTATTAGGGTATCCGAGGCCTAGGGAGTCTCTTCCTTTCCCGCCTTAATTGGCCCTTGTCTCATCTTTTCTGATACCCTCCTTCTGCGAGGGGTCAGCCTTCTTTTTCTCTTCCTTTTACCTCCTGCCTTGTGCTCTAGGCCCTTAAGGAGGCAGGGTGTATGTAGCCCCACCACTTCTGGTGCACCCTAGATAATGCTACACCCTCAGGGGCTCACGGCTGGTGAGTTCGGGAGTTGGCGACCCCGAGGGATTCCTGAGCTGGGTCCGTTTTCCCATTTTGTCCCTTACCTTTGGGGCGGACCCTCTCCTCTTTCACTTTCCTATATGCCTTTCATGGCTCTCCTTCCTTCCAAGTCCCTCAATCCGCCTTCTTCGAGGGTTGAGGGCATTTCTTTTCCTTCTGTCCTTTTATTTGCCTTGTTCTCCTTTAGTTTTCCCTTTCTTCTTCTAGTATGTGGGTTGGTGGTTGGTTTTAAGTTCGCTTTTTTTTTCCTCTCATCTTCACGATCACCCAAACCATCAGGGGCCGATAACCTAGATGTTAGGCCCCTCAAAACAACAATTATCATCATCATCATCTCCTCTTTCACTTTCCTATATACCTTTCATGGCTCTCCTTCCTTCCAAGTCCCTCAATCCGCCTTCTCCGAGGGTTGAGGGCATTTCTTTTCCTTCTGTCCTTTTATTTGCTTTATTCTCCTTTAGTTTTCCATTTCTTCTTCTAGTATGTAGGTTAGTAGTTAGTTTTAGTTTTAAGTTCGCTTTTCCTTTTCATTTTCATCCGTGGGTTGGCGACCACGGGGCCCCAGCTGAGTCCGGCATTGCTTCCACTTACTTGTGCCGGGCTCCTCTCTGTCTTCTTTCCTGTCGACCTCACTTGGTCAACTCTTGTTCTCTTCTGACCCCGACGGTATTAGGGTATCCGAGGCCTAGGGAGTCTCTTCCTTTCCCGCCTTAATTGGCCCTTGTCTCATCTTTTCTGATACCCTCCTGTGAGGGGTCAGCCTTCTTTTTCTCTTCCTTTTACCTCCTGCCTTGTGCTATAGGCCCTTAAGGAGGCAGGGTGTATGTAGCCCCACCACTTCTGGTGCACCCTAGATAATGCTACGCCCTCAGGGGCTCACGGCTGGTGAGTTCGGGAGTTGGCGACCCCGAGGGATTCCTGAGCTATGTCCGTTTTCCCCTTTTGTCCCTTACCTTTGGGGCGGACCCTCTCCTCTTTCACTTTCCTATATGCCTTTCATGGCTCTCCTTCCTTCCAAGTCCCTCAATCCGCCTTCTCCGAGGGTTGAGGGCATTTCTTTTCCTTCTGTCCTTTTATTTGCCTTATTCTCCTTTAGTTTACCATTTCTTCTTCTAGTATGTAGGTTAGTAGTTAGTTTTAGTTTTAAGTTCGCTTATCATTTTCATCTTCACGATCACCCAAACCATCAGGGGCCGATAACCTAGATGTTAGGCCCCTTAAAACAACAATTATCATCATCATCATCATCATCATCATTTTCATCTTCACGATCACCCAAACCATCAGGGGCCGATAACCTAGATGTTAGGCCCCTTAAAACAACAATTATCATCATCATCATCATCATTTCTTTAAGATTCCCGCACTGTTTTTGTTACTTGGTTCACCGTGTATCTAAATTCCCTTCTTGCGATTTTTAAGGCATTTTTAATCTGCGTTGTTTTTTGTATGTTTTTTCGATCTAAATTACATCTCGCGATTGTTTTCAACCTCAATTGCATTTTGTAACGATTGACAATCTAAATTGCTTTTTAGTAAGTCTTTTAATGCATGTGCCCGGGCCTTTTAGTGAGTTTTTTGAATTTCAATTGTATTTTGTAAGAATTTTCAACCAACGCCGCATTTCGCACGAATTTTGAATCTAAATTGCATTCTGTTTGGTGGGCATTTTGCACATATTTTGATTCTCAATTGCATTTTGTGGGTATTTTGAATCTAAATTACATTTTGTCAAGTATTTTCAATCTAAATTGCTTTTTGTAAGTATTGTCAATCCACATGAGTCGTTTGAATCTACCGTACATTTTGTAAGCATTTTCAATTGCATTTTGTAAATATTTTGAATTTCGATTGCACTTCGTGAATAATTTGGATTGGAACTGGGATAGGGCCTATTTCAATCTGAATTGCATTGTGTATTTTCAATTTCAATTGCATTTTGTAAGTATTTTGAACCTCAATTGCATTTTGTACGTATTTTCGATCTCATTTGCATTTTGTAAGTATTTTGAATTTCAGTTGCATTTTGTAAGTATTTCGACGCTACATTACATTTTGTACGTATTTTGAATCTAGCCTACGTTTTGTGGGTACTTTTCCATGTAGTCTTTTTGTGACTCTTTTCGTTCTAAATTCCCTTTTGTAAGACCATATTGTGAGTTGTTTCCATCTGAGTTCCTTTTGGTATGTATTTTCCGTCTCAGATAATTTTGTTGTGGTTTCCATTTCATTATCATTTTCGCTAACACCCAGATCATTAGGGGCCGATAACCTAGATGTTAGGCCCCTTAAAACAATTATCATCATCATCATCATCATAACCAATACCGTATCTATAAAACTATCTGCAAAATTTACGTCATATCACTAAAATTTAAATGAAAATCATTTTGGTGAAGTGGATATTTGTTTGCTGCTGTTTTATTTCCTCCACAGCTAGGTATTATTACAGATGAAAATGCTTCAAAGCTAACCACACAAATCCTAAGCAGAAATATGCTCTACCTCTGGTACTAAATAAGACTTGAAAACATACCATGAATTTCGTCCACATGAAAACCTGCGTCTCTATCGAACGCGCTGTAGAGCGGAACAAACTGAGGTTTGAGAGCGGCAATCAACTTCCTCCCAGTCTCATTCAGTGTAGAGGGAACATACCTTCCGCCGCCAGTTTTGTGCACCTGAACCTCAAAGAAATTAATTTTGAAATAATACCGCCACATGAATGAACAAAGTACGTTACCAAACACATCCTTGATCAGCAGTCGTAAATTGGAAACTACTGCGAACTACAGACGTAACATACCTTGTCCTTGGCAATGGATTTTTTAGCCCGTTTCTTTAAATTCTCGTAGCACAGCTTGAGGCTTTTCCAATCTCGTGGGCTGGCTACGTGGATTCTTCTATTGAAATCATTGGCGACCTCCCGCCACGTGGCATCCTTCGCTGACCTGCTAACTGCGTCAGTCTTCTTGTTTTCTATTATGTGTTTATATTTATCTAAAACTAAATTTAGTATAACCTCCTTTTCATATTCCGTAAAATTGGGAGCCCGGGACGTCTTTTCCGCCATTCTTCGGAGATATTTAATTACCAGATTTACTTTTAAACGAAAATGTTATTACTACACCACAGAAGTTTAAAAAAATGTTTATTGCAGCCAAGTGGCCATAATGGACAGTCCCCCCGGGGCTCACATCTAATGGGACGTGGGTTGGCGACCACGGGGCCCCAGCTGAGTCCGGCATTGCTTCCACATACTTGTGCTGGGCTCCTCTCTGTCTTCTTTCCTGTCGACCGCACTCGGTCAACTCTTGTTCTCTTCCAACCCCGACGGTATTAGGGTTTCCGAGGCCTAGGGAGTCTGTTCCTTTCCCGCCTTAATTGGCCCTTGTCTCATCTTTTCTAATTCCCTCCTTCTGCGAGGGGTCAGCCTTCTTTATATTTTCATGTTCTCTCCTGCCTTCTGCTCAAAGCCCTCCAGGAGGTAGGGTGTATGGAGCCCCTCCCGTTTTGGTGCACCCTCGATAATGCTACACCCTCAGGGGCTCACGGCTGGTGAGTTCGGCAGTTGGCGACCCCGAGGGTTTCCTGAGCTGGGTACGGTTTCCCCTTTTGTCCCTTGCCTTTGGGCCGGACCCTCTACTCATTCACTTTCCTATCTGCCTTTCATGGCTCTCCTTCCTTCCAAGTCCCTCAATCCGCATTCTTCGAGGGTTGAGGGCATTTCTTTTCCTTTGTCCTTAATTTGCCTTATTCTCCTTTAGTTTTCCATTTCTTCTCCTAGTCTCTAGGTTAGTAGTTGGTTTTAGTTTTAAGTTTGGATTCCATTCTCACCTTTCCGATCACTCACACCATCAGGGGCCGATAACCTAGATGTTAGGCCCCTTAAAACAACAATTATCATCATCACTAATAATTCTTTGCGGGTACCTTCTTGTAATTCTTTACACCAAGCAAGGCTAAGGTTCTTTAGTTTTTGACAGTGTTGCATATATATTACGGGGAACTGCCCCCGTAAGAATGAACCTTCCAATGACAAATCTTCAAGCAAAGGAAGGAGGAACTAGTTTCCTAAGCAATATTCCCGAATTGCAGGACAATCTATTATTGCCTGCAGTTCTCCACAACAGTATCAATAAAAGGTTTTCCGTCTATCACCCCGTGGACAGTTAATTAATTGAAGTTACCCAAACAGGAATTTCTAATTAATCTTAGAGACATTCTTTCCACATTCGAGAAAATATTATCAAAAGAAAATAATATTAAGGACTTCACAGATCTTAGATTTTCTCGATTCATTGACACATGGAGGTTAATGTCCCAATCTTCTTCACAGTTTTCAAGCACTGGAATATCATTTCCCAAACAACTATTGTCAATTTGTTGAAATTTCAAATTTGTACACACCGATTGTAAAGGCAGTGCACATTCACCAACGACTTCACATACTATTTGGATTCGTTTCAAGGTAGTTTTCTTTGCTGTAATTAATTAAATAAAGAAAGTCTTCTCTACTCACACGTTAAGTCCCCAAGAGAACGCTTTCCAAGCTTCTGTCCCCCAGGGGCTCACATCTTGTGGGCGTGGGTTGGCGACCACGGGGCCCCAGCTGAGTCCGGCATTGCTTCCACTTACTTGTGCCGGGCTCCTCTCAGTCTTCTTTCCTGTCGACCTCACTTGGTCAACTCTTGTTCTCTTCTGACCCCGACGGTATTAGGGTATCCGAGGCCTAGGTAGTCTCTTCCTTTCCCGCCTTAATTGGCCCTTGTCTCATGTTTTCTGATACCCTCCTTCTGCGAGGGGTCAGCCTTCTTTTTCTCTTCCTTTTACCTCCTGCCTTGTGCTCTAGGCCGTTAAGGAGGCAGGGTGTATGTAGCCCCACCACTTCTGGTGCACCCTAGATAATGCTACACCCTCAGGGGCTCACGGCTGGTGAGTTCGGGAGTTGGCGACCTCGAGGGATTCCTGAGCTGGGTCAGTTTTCCCCTTTTGTCCCCTACCTTCGGGGCGGACCCTCTCCTCTTTCACTTTCCTATCTGCCTTTCATGGCTCTCCTTCCTTACAAGTCCCTCAATCCGAATTCTTCGAGGGTTGAGGGCATTCCTTTTTCTCCTGTCCCTTATTTGCCTTATTCTCCTTTAGTTTTCCATTTCATCTTCTAGTATGTAGGTTGGTAGTTAGTTTTAGTTTTAAGTTTGCATTTCATTTTCATCTTCACGATCACCCAAACCATCAGGGGCCGATAACCTAGATGTTAGGCCCCTTAAAACAAGAATTATCATCATCATCATCATCTTTTTCTTTTCATGTTATCTCCTGCCTACTGCTTGAGGCCCTCAAGGAGGCCGGGTGTATGTAGCCCCACCACTTTTGGTGCACCCTAGATAATGCTACACCCTCAGGGGCTCACGGTTGGTGAGTTCGGGAGTTGGCGACCTCGAGGGATTCCTGAGCTGGGTCTGTTTTCCCCTTTTGTCCCTTACCTTTGGAGTGGACCCTCTCCTCTTTCACTTTCCTATCTGCCTATCATGGCTCTCCTTCCTTCCAAGTCCCTCAATCCGCCTTCTTCGAGGATTGAGGGCATTTCTTTTCCTCCTGTCCTTTATTTGCCTTATTCTCCTTCAGTTTTCTATATCTTCTTCTAGTATGTAGGTTAGTAGTTAGTTTTAGTTTTAAGTTCGCTTTTCATTTTCATCTTCATGATCACCCAAACAATCAGGGGCCGATAGCCTAGATGTTAGGCCCCTTAAAACAACAATTATCATCATCATCATCTCCTCTCTCCCCTCTCCTCTCCTCTTTTCATTATATTTCCTTTCTCTTTAAGATTCCCGCACTGTTTTTATTACTTGGTTCCCCCTCAGGGGCTCACATCTAGTGGGACATGGGTTGGCGACCACGGGACCCCAGCTGAGTCCGGCATTGCTTCCACTTACTTGTGCCGGGCTCCTCTCTGTCTTCTTTCCTGTCGACCTCCCTTGGTCAACTCTTGTTCTTTTCCGACCCCGACGGTATTAGGGTATCCGAGGCCTAGGGAGTCTCTTCCTTTCCCGCCTTAATTGGCCCTTGTCTCATCTTTTCTGATGCCCTCCTTCTGCGAGGGGTCAGCCTTCTTTTCTTTTCCTTTTACCTCCTGCCTTGTGCTCAAGGCCCTTAAGGAGGCCGGGTGTATGTAGCCCCACCACTTCTGGTGCACCCCAGATAATGCTACACCCTCAGGGGCTCACGGCTGGTGAGTTCGGGAGTTAGCGACCCCGAGGGATTCCTGAGCCGGGTCCGTTTTCCCCTTTTGTCCCTTACCTTTGGGGCGGACCCTCTCCTCTTTCACTTTCCTATCTGCCTTTCATGGCTCTCCTTCCTTCCAAGTCCCTCAATCCGCCTTCTTCGAGGGTTGAGGGCATTTATTTTCCTCCTGTCCTTTATTTGCCTTATTTTCATTTAGTTTTCCCTTTCTTCTTCTAGTATGTAGGTTAGTAGTTAGTTTTAGTTTTAAGTTCGCTTTTCATTTTCATCTTCACGATCATCCAAACCATCAGGGGCCGATAACCTAGATGTTAGGCCCATTAAAACAACAATTATCATCATCATCTGTTACTTGGTTCCCCGTGTATCTAAATTCCCTTTTAGCGATTTTTTAAAGGTATTTTTAATCTACGTTGCATTTTGTAAGTTTTTTCGTTCTAAATTACCTCTCGCGATTGTTTTCAACTTCAATTGC
Source organism: Meconema thalassinum (assembly GCA_946902985.2). NCBI lineage: Eukaryota > Metazoa > Arthropoda > Insecta > Orthoptera > Tettigoniidae > Meconema > Meconema thalassinum. The sequence continues at coordinate 477,104,895 of OX336392.1, read as the reverse complement.
ATTTTGTAAAGATTGACAATCTAAATTGCTTTTTGGTAAGGCTTTCAATGCAGGTAGCCGGACCTTTTAGTGAGAATTTTGAATTTCAATTGCATTTTGTCAGTATTTTCAACTAAAACCGCATTTCGCACGAAGTTTGAATCTAAATTGCATTTTGTTCGGTGGGCATTTTGCACATATTTTGATTCTTAATTGCATGTTGTGGGTATTTTGAATCTAAATTACATTTTGTCAAGTATTTTCAATCTAAATTGCATTTTGTAAGTATTGTCAATCCACATGAGTTGTTTGAATCTACCGTACATTTTGTAAGCATTTTCAATTTCAATTGCACTTTGTGAATAATTTGGATTGGAACTGGGATATTTCAATCTGAATTGCATCGTGTATTTTCAATTTCAATTGCATTTTGTAAGTATTTTGAACCTCAATTGCATTTTGTAAGTATTTTGAATTCCAATTTCATTTTGTAGGTATTTCGACGCTACATTGCATTTTGTACGTATTTTGAACCTAGCCTTCATTTTGTGGGTATTTTTCAATCTATTTCTTTTGTGAATCTTTTCGTTCTAAATTCCCTTCTGTAAGAACATTTTGTGAATTGTTTCTATCTGAGTTCCTTTTTGTATGTATTTTCCATCTCACTTAATTTTCGTTCTGGTATCCGTTTCATTATCATTTTCGCTATCACCCAGTTCATTAGGGGCCGATAACCTAGATGTTAGGCCCCTTAAAATAACAATTATCATCATCATCCACAAGAAATCAGTAGGAGCGATAAAGAGGGAGAGACACTTCCCCTACCTGACGCACATGCGCAGAAGAAACACTAGCAGTGGAGATACGAGAGCTGGAAGCACTCTCCCCTACTTTGGTGCGCTTGCGCTTTGAAACATTCTTTTCTACCTGGTCAGTCTATAGTAGTTAGTTTCATTATCATCTTCACGATCACCCAAACCATTAGGGGCCGATAACCTGATGTTAGGCCCCTTAAAACAACAATCATGTCTGGTATATCCGTACGTAAGATGTGGCCAACAGAAAAATTGAAAATCACCGTCTTACTTTGCAGCGTAATCCGTTCCTTTTCCCATTTGTCCACTAGATTGTGTAAATTGGGCATAGACTGGTAGAGTGGCGCAGCGGTAACTTTCTCGCCTGCTTTTCCCAAGGTGGAGGGATCGAATTATGACACAGTCAGGGTGCTTGGGCCTAAATGTGAGGGAGCCGTGTCAGTAGATTTACTGGCACGTTACAGATCCCATTCGGGGCAACATTCCGGCAGCCCGGCGTCTCTAAAAGCTTCAGTAATTAAAGGGAAGTAAAACCATTAACATTTTATCATTATTAAACTAAACATAAACTTATTGAGAATAAACAACATCAAAAACTTCCGCGCATCCATTTTTCATTTTTACAAACAACCCGTCAAAAAAAAAAGGATGATAATTACGGGTCTTATATGTTTTGCAGTTTAATACGAGTTAGCCAACATAAATCAATTTCAATACGAACTGAAACTGCTCATGTAAAAAGCCATCGTACTGAAAACAGGATCGTATTCAAATCGATTTGAGTTCGCCATGTAAACGTGTGCTTGAGAGCATGAATCGCGATGTCGTTTCAATCCTCGGTCGTGATTTCCGAAAAACCAAGCATTTAAATTCCGCACCATTTCTGCTTTCCACGGGAAGAGAGTTTTCAGAAGAACTATCCATTTATAATGCCTAAAATATACTAAACAACAGAGCACGTGGGTTGAAATACGGTTGAGAAGTTGGGAATGAGTATAGGCTAAGTCCCAGGCAAAGAGGATTCATAATTAATACCAAAGACAACCTTCAATTTCTATAACTTCCTTGTACAAGGCGACAAATCTAGCATGCACTTTCGTTCACTAGCTACTACAGACTGGATTGCTCTGTGCTAAGCACCTTTGGATCATGACTTGTGACGTCACATCCGGTATATTAGTCGACTATCTAGTTCACTACGGCTGAAAATGTAGCTTTGGGACACAGCCTAAGTGACGATATTGTCCGCTCGCGTCGCGTTTCATAGCCCGCAGACATGAAGACAAGATTACTTTCTTCTGACCCCCCAGGGGCTCACATCTAGTGGGGTGTGGGTTGGCGACCACGGGGCCCTAGCTGAGTCCGGCATTGCTTCCACTTACTTGTGCCGGGCTCCTCTCTGTCTTCTTTCCTGTCGACCTCACTTGGTCAACTCTTGTTCTTTTCCGACCCCGACGGTATTAGGGTATCCGAGGCCTAGGGAGTCTCTTCCTTTCCCGCCTTAATTGGCCCTTGTCTCATCTTTTCTGATGCCCTCCTTCTGCGAGGGGTCAGCCTTCTTTTCTTTTCATGTTATCTCCTGCCTTCTGCTTAAGGCCCTCAAGGAGGCCGGGTGTATGTAGCCCCACCACTTTTGGTGCACCGTAGAGAATACTACACCCTCAGGGGCTCACGGCTGGTGAGTTCGGGAGTTGGCGACCCCGAGGGATTCCTGAGCTGGGTCCGTTTTCCCTTTTTGTCCTTTACCTTTGGGGCGGACCCTCTCCTCTTTCACTTTCCTATCTGCCTTTCATGGCTCTCCTTCCTTCCAAGTCCCTCAATCCGCTTTCTTCGAGGGTTGAGGGCATTTCTTTTCCTCCTGTCCTTTATTTGCCTTATTCTCCTTTAGTTTTCCGTTTCTTCTTCTAGTATGTAGGTTAGTAGTTAGTTTTAGTTTTAAGTTCGGTTTTCATTTTCATTTTTTTTTTCATTTTCATCTTCACGATCACCCAAACAATTAGGGGCCGATAACCTAGATGTTAGGCCCCTTAAAACAACAATTATCATCATCAACTTTCTTCTGACAAAGTCACGCCAGGTTATAAAGTCGCGGCAGCATGCGCAACCGATCAGCGCACAAATACGAACGTGCTAACAAGGGGAGGATACGATGCATGGGTCACCGATTCGAACCATCTTCAGTACACGTGTAGGACATGACCAGGCATATATCAGGTGCAAGTAGTAAGGTGCGTTTCTCAGCCACTTCCGAGAAATTAATTGATTCCAATTACAGTGCGGCGTCTATGTACGTTGTATGCTATCAAGAAGCCAATGAGCGCGTGGTACAGCGGTAAGAGCCCTGCACGGGATCGCTGGATCGAATCCCAGCGGTGAGCTTTTGCAGTGTGTTGTATTTTTTTTTAACATTGGCAATTCGTACAACTGCAGGTCTTTGTTTCATTCAAATCCATAATGGCTGTAGGTGTCATGAATATTGTTTATTTTGCAGACAATTGTAATAACGTGTTATGTGAGCGGGAAAAGAGATTCTGAAATCATCGAATGGGGGTCAACGTTTGTGACATTACATAATGTACAGTATCGGCATTGCAAATACATTGGTATTATACACGGTCAGGTGTATTCTATTATATGTATACATTTATACATTCAAGACCCAGTCAGTTCCGTTCATTGCAAGTCTGTGAACCATCAGACCACCCCGTACCCCGCTAGAAGTGACTCATGCTATGGGTATTGGTTGAAAATTGCCAATGGTTACAAAAAAACTGCAAATATTCACCGGTGGGATTCGATCTAGCGATCCCGCGCTTACGAATCAGGGCTCTTACCACTGCATCACGCGCTGGTTGGCTTCTTAGTAGCATACAACGCACATAGACGCCACACTGTAATTGGAATTAATTAATTAATTAATTTCTCGGAAGTGGTTGAGAAGCGCACCTTACTACTTGCACCTGATATACGCCTGGCCATGTCCTACATGTGTACTAAAGATGGTTCGAATCGGTGACCCATGCATCGTATCCTCCCCTTGTTAGTGACGATGCTGCCCGCTCATATCACATGGTGAAGCCCTCACGCACTGAGGCAGGGACTCGTTTCATGCCAGGTTATTAGCTCGCGGCAGTTTGTGCAACTAACAGGCGCACAAATACAAATATGCTATGCGATGACATTTTATAAAACTATTTTAGTGTTTGAAAAATGGGGTGCGAGGAAATACGGTAAATGGATAATATAGTGAGTTTGTAAAGTTGTGTTAATTATGTCTTATCTGTCTCCTGATTGGTAGTGAATACTGACTTCAAGGGGCTGATACACCTGGAATGCATGCATTTTGTAAATTACTCTATACCTATGGAACCATCACAAGGATTTGAATTAAACTTAGTACACTTATAGTACAACTGCTGGGCTTTCATTTGATGTATAAAGTTTTAAAATGCAGTATGTACAAGTGTCATAAAGTTAGCTTATTAAAATATGAAAAAAATATTTTTTGAATGTTACAGAAAACATTATTTCTTGAAAACTATCAATGTGATTGGCATAAACATTTTTTTTTTTTCTTAAAGAGAACACTAAACTACCCAGGATAGACCTCTATGAACTTAGTGGAAGTATAAGTTACCCTTTTATAGGTATTTCATTTGAATATTGAAAAAAAAAAGAATTTTACATGGTGTTTTAGATGCACTGAGCATATTTCTCAAAGGAATTCAATAATTGAGGTTCATCCTCTATAACTTAGTTCCAACATGGGGAATTCCAAATTTCGTGCATTTTGGACCATTAGTTCTTGAGTTATTGTGTTTTTTGTGTAAAAAAAACTAAACTTTTGGGAAAATGGCTCTAAACATTGTACTGTATATACATTTCCACTTACACATACACTCAGCTGACAGTTCAGTACATGCTTGGATTTAAATCGTAATATGTCGGTCAAAATTGGAAATTTCGTTATATAACTTCAGATTTAGATAAAGAAATGGTTATTCTTTCATTCGAGATCAAAAACAAAAAATTAAAAAAAATCATACTTCCAGGTGTATCAGCCCCCTTAAGGGGGACCTACACCTATAAGGATCCAAAAATCATGTACAGGGTCTTTCATATAAAGTAAGAACGCCAAGCGGCGGGTTTGTTATCCGCTAGTGTGGTGGCCTTGACCGAGCTTGTAGCGAGCCGTGGCCCCCTGCTTTAAGCGTGTGTACAATGCTCTATGAAATATTACCTTATAAAAGGTCCTGGAAGTGTCGTCCTTCCTGTGTTATACAGGCATTGTATCTGTTAACCACATTTTGGCTGACGCGAGTGAGTCATGCCACTGTATTTTTTTCTGATTTTTTTTTATTTTGTGTTTTTTATTGAGCACTGAACCAGTAGTGTCAAAGTTATTTACAATTACGTGAATCTGTGCTAGTGAAGGTGGGACTTCATCTGGAAATTGCTGAACAAATGCATCACGTACCCGCCGAGCCGAATCGTAATAAAAATAAATTTTACATACAAAAATACGATGTTGCAATGATAACTGTCTCAACATGTTAGCAGCTGTGGTTCAGACTGGCGACTGACAACACCTGTACGCTTATTGCAAGGTCAAGTTTGTCAATACTACAGCAGGGGGCCGTGGTGAGTCACAAGCCGGCTTCAGCAGCGAATGACAAAACCGCCGCTCGCCGTTCTTACTTTATATGAAAGACCCTGTATATTTCGCTCATATGGCGAATGCATTTCAGGAAATTGGGCATTTAAAATGGTGGCTGCATACTGTGCACTGTTCCACCGTTTCCCTAATATTTTACACAAATATCATTGTTTAAAAAAAAAAGTCCCTTTTCATCGTATTTAATAATGCAGCAGCTCGAGATTGACCTAGAATCATTGGAATCTATAAAGAAAAACATTTTTTTTAAAAGCTTATATTAAAGTAACTTTTTTCATTTTTTTTTCCACTGAATATTTAAAAAGAAAATGAAACTATGACATTTACTGCAACAGTTTAAGGTCATATTGTTCTTCCCTATAAGATACACATGTATATTAAATTTGACTTCATTATCATGAAAAATCTAACAGTTACAGTATATTTACAAAACAATTCCCATAGGGAAATAGTTTTTTACTTAATGAAAATTACCATTTACTGTAAGTAATGTTCTTTTGCTTTTCGCTCTGAAACCTGTTTCTTGAAGCCTCGTAACGAGGACGGCGAAGAAACAGAATTGCGGAGAATGCGCAACAAATAAATACAACTCTGCGCGAGAACCGTTTGTTCACTTGTTACTGCCAACAATTTGTGCATTTACAGTACTGTACTGTTCGACTATCTGTATTTATCAGGTCGTCGTTACTCTTCTTACTATGTACTGTAGGTCAACTTGTTTCGAGTCGTATTTAACTGTCGTTAATTCCATTGATGGAGAAGACGAAAGAAAACATAATAACGCTCTGCGCGGAAACACAAATCATGATTTTTTTTTCTCCTGTCAGGGTGGCCGAGAAGAGTGCCGGGTTACCGAGTGCAGAGTTTGCGAGACTCTACTTAAAATGGAAAAGTGACAAATTTTTATCCTTATAGGTGTAGGTCCCCCCTTTGTGTTTTGTTATTTTTCCCACTCAATTTAACTTTTGTTTCAGTTCCTCCAGGTATGTAATGAGGGCCCTTCGAACCTGTCCCTGGTTTTCTACTGGAAATTCATTGTCCAATTCAATTTTGAGATATTCTACAAATGCATCATTTGCAGTTTTAGCTGGGGGGACAGGTACTGTAGCTGCTGAAGACCTCTCGGCAAAAACAGCGAAGGACTCAAAGCCTTTGGCCAAAAGGTCTTCCAGCTTCTTTGACGTCTCCTTCTTCTTCTTACAGAAGTTATCGGGTGGAGGATTTGTCCTCCCAGGAGGGACTTTCCTCTTTTCCCCAACCTTTGCAGCCACTTCGAATGGCAGAGGTTCGCCAACCTTTGCAGCCTCTTCCAATGGCACAGGAGACGGTGTTGAGTTACTGCTGCTGCTGGTGCAAGGCACATCAGTCACCTAAAAAAATAAAATAAAATTGTTATATCCTCATATGGTACATATTTTGGCCTTCATCAGCCAATTGCCATCACTGACACCATTTTCCAATTTTTTTTGGAGATTGTTTTGAATTACAGATAATGCTTTTTTGTAGGCATATTTGAATACAAATCCTAAGATTATGTTTTTCGTTTTATTAAGGTAAATGCACCAATGGTCGTCATGTTAAGGCCTAGACCTACTGATAATAATAATAATGTTATTTGTTTTACGTCCCTTTTAACTACTGCGGCTTAGGCCCCAGGATGCCGGAATTTTTCCCCGAAGGGGATCTATAACGTGCAAGTAAATATACTGACACAGCTCCCTCGCATTTGCGCACCCTCAAATTCCAGATCACTGCTTCAGGATTCGATCCTGCCACGCAGGCAGCGTACCACGGCCGTCAAAGAGACAGATCTACATAATAACAGCACACTGTAAATGGGTTTCCTAGTTTATGCATTTTAGGTAGAGCTCTGGCTGTGGGTCAACTTGATTGTTTCATCAAATAGTATGTTAATATTTTTATAAGTTCGTTTATGCTTTTTTGGATGTTGTTTTGTTATTTTTTTGAATTGTGGGCAATTTAAGAGAATGGAGAATTGATATCCCTTCTAAGTATTGTTCCGTTTACCATCTCCTGAGTTTTCTTCAGAGTTTTACATTTTTGATCTCTGTACTTTTTTTTAACAGACAGTTATACGAACATTATCTAAAACAACTAAAAATTTAACCTAGCTAGGTTGGGAACATTTTCATCAGAAAATGAAAGTAAAATGGGGAACACAACATCCAATCAAAAATCACAAGTTTAATCCAGCAAAAATGCAGTTAGTTTATTTCAACTGCAGATTTTCCTTAGCACGTGCAACTATTAATGCAATTAATGTCTGGTAGGTACAAGCGTAGGGTAGATGGTTGCAATGAATACTTTGCTGTTCCGTATGACGTGATAGAGCCTATGGTCTATGGTCTTCAACAGCTAGTTATTATAGCAGCGCAAGGGCAGTGTAGGCTACATACCTTGTCTGATTATTATTGCTTTATTAATCCTATAAATTTCTTGCTGGCTCTCAACAAGGAATTTCATGAAAGCTAGTTCCAGGAAGTTTTTACTTCTACAACCTTGTTTGCAAAACGGTACGCAACAGTGTACCACCGTAATATAATGGTCTTATTTCAATACATGACTTGTTTCATGAGTACACAATGTGTGTAATTATTTAATGATTATATAGTAAAAATGCCGCCATATTTAAGACTCTCTTGGTACGAAATCCCGAGCATCAAATAACTTGAAATATTATTATTAATGTTACATGCTAGTGACTAGGGTTGTTATTAATTAAATAATGAAAGTTAATATTATATAAATGATAAATGATCATACCTTTCCAGCCCATATCATCGGCAATGAGCCTCCACGTCTGGTCCTTGAAAAGTTTATCTTTATATTTCGGCTCGCTCATGTCGTACAGCCAACGACGTTCCCTCACAAGATCAATGAAAATCTCCTCCATTCGAATGTCAGCACATCGTATTTTTATATTTATCATTTATATTATGTTATACAATATACCGCGAAGAACACAGAAGTCACAACCACACAGCCAGACGAGCGGGAAACGACAAAGTGACGTCAGCTTGTGATCTTTTCTGATTGGCTCTTAAATATGTAGCTGGCAGTCAATGATAAAATAGGCGACAGCAGACTACACGCTGTCGATAGTCAACTATCTACTACCGACAAGCAACTTCACATTGTGAATGACGCCATAAGAGAGCACGGATCAGCCTTCAACTACAGTCTGCCGTCTGCCCACTACCGGCTACCGACAGCGCATTGTGGGTAGAGCTTCTGAGTGATTCGGCAGAGGTGGCAGCGGAGGACACCGGTGATCCTAGGGCCTGTTGCACACTGGGAAGGATTTTTCCGAGCGGATTTTTTCGGTCGGAGATTTAACGGTCGCCGGCCGGTTAAACACACTGCGCCGCCGTCGTACGAGTAGTTGCAGTGTAGGTTCTGAAACCAATTCACTTCCTCACATGTTCAAATTATTAATTGCTTGTGTGGTTTGAAATGAACAGAGAACAGCGTCTAGCGTTCTTGTTATTCCGTCGTCCAATGAAAAGGAGAAGAAAAATGATTGTTATGGGTTCATCCAAATAATGAAAAGAGAGATGAGGTTGGCACTTTCTGCACGTTATTTGAAGAGTTGAGGCAGGATAACAAATTCTTCAATTATTTCAGAATGTCGATATCAGCGGCTTCGGTGGCGTAGTCGGTAGCATGCTGAGCTTCTATGCCCAAGATAGCGGGTTCAAACACGGCCGAAGTCGTCGGATTTTTTAAGAGCGTTAAAAATCCCTCAGTATGCCTTCGGAGGGGAAGTAAAGCCGGCGGTCCCATGTCATAGATTTATGGCATGTTAAAGAACCTTCCACTAATTGCACCTGTGTGAAGCTAAATTGGATAGGTTAAGTATGTAAACAACACTCTTAGGTTTCTACGTTCGTTGCCAAGAGCCGACTGTGGTGGCGTCTGGTAGCTAAGTTCTGAACTTGGCCTAGTAGTCGTTGACGGTGGCGCTTGGCGGCAAAAGTAGGAACTATTTGAAAAATTCTAAGTTGCAGTACTTAAATTAAAAAACAGATAACACGCACTAATACAGTCATCACAATTAACACCGGTTATCAGACAGATTCTACACACACCCAAAGTACACGGGGCTACATGACCGCGTTGTCGCAGCCCCTAAACTTAAGGACCAACCAACCAGAATGTCGATGACTTCCTTTGACGAATTGCATGGCTGGTTGAAAGATATCATTCAGCGCAAAAATACCAAAATGAGAATCTGTATTCAACCGGTAGAAATGTTGGCAATAATACTGAGGTAAGTGAAATAAAGTTGAAAAGTTGAAAATAATATAGGATAGTATAAGAAGCAGGGATAATCATTTTCTAAAGATCTGTATTAAGAAACATTCTCAAGAATATGAACTACAATAATACACTCCATATTTATATAATTAGAACTGTACAGCCATTGTACTTGACGAATTGAGGGAACTTGGTGTAGAACAACTTTCACGATCTTCTTCGCCAACGAATTCAGCAAAATGTCCAGCTACTGAGGGTTGTGCTCTTGTGATGGATGTGGAGCCAGAGTTGTGAATGTTCGAGAAGTTTTCTTGGTTGGCATGGTGGAGTAGGTAGTTCGTTCTGTGTGGAAACGGAGGGAATTAATGGTGGGTCCTACGGTGGGAGGTGTGGGGGATATGAGTAATTTGGAGCCATAAGGAGAGATCTGTGGTTGGGGATTGTAATACGTTGGTTGGATATGTTGCTACAACTGTGAAGATGATTGTGTACTGTATCCTTGATAGTGATGAGCTGCAACGTTTTGATTCTTAATATTGGAAACTAGGCGATGAACCGCCACTTGGAATTGAAGCCACTCATTGCTGTTAAACTTCTCTGTATGGTGCAGTAGACTGTTAATGAAGGACATTTTGTCTAAAGCCTCTAAAATCTCCAAATCTACATCATCCATTTTCTTGTGTTTCCTCCGTGGTTGACTAGGAAGTCCCGTTTCCTTTGTTGCGTAAGTTAAGCCTTCTTCTTGTACTGTGTGATCTGTTTGTTGCGACGTGCCATCATTTTTCTCTTCAACAATGAAAATCTCTGTGGTGTCTGCGATTTGGTATATTTTCTTTAAGAACTGCCATTGAATATGTATTTTCGTTTCTTGGTAGCCTGTGAGCCAGTCATTTTCTTGTCTTTAGCATGCTTTTCAGCCTTTGCGAAGGCGTCACGTAGTCTAAGTTTGATTCCCTAAGGGAATCTACTCCTTGGAAACAGTCTGTACGTTCGAATATGGGTGCTAATACCCCCAGGTTTCTGTATGGGGAGGATTTCAAGCCGGTTAAATTGATTTTGTTCTCTCGCCACATAGAAGGTGTCTATGGTGAGCTAGAGAAAGTACAAAAGGTGAGGAATGGTAGCTTGTTGCTCAAGACCAGAACGGCTGAGCAGGTACAGTAGACAAACTTTTGACGTATGACCACTTTGGCGAACTTCCCGTTGAAGTGGAAAAACATAAGTCTCTTAATCAGGTCCGGCGAGTTGTCTTCCATAAGGTCTTGATTCTGAACACTGACGAGGAACTCAAAGAGGATATGAAGCACCGTCACGTGACCTATGTCCGGCGCATTACGCGCAAGGTCAACGGTCAGATCGTTGTCACGGGTGCTTTCATCATTTCCTTTGAGTGCCTAGTACTCCCGGAGAAGGCTAAGGTCACAAGCTATCGTTGTGATGTCAGGCCGTACATTCCGCCTCCTATGCGATGTTATAAGTGCCAGAAGTTCGTGCACATGATATCTCGTTCCTCGAACTTGGCAATTTGTGGAACGTGTGGTAAGGTACCTCATGATGCCGAGCATTACACCTACTGCTCTGGATTTCATTCTCCTAGGGACTGTCCTGTGTTCCTGAGTGAGAAGAAAATCCTGGATATCAAAACCCTGGTTGGTTTCACCTACCAGGAGGCTCAGAACAGGTACCAAACCACGAATGCTACCGCTCCCACGAATGATTATAGTAAAATTATACGTGGCCCGGTTTCTTCAACCTCATCTTTTGTACCAGCTGTGAATACCTTTGGGGCGGACCCTCTCCTCTTTCACTTTCCTATCTGCCTTTCATGGCTCTCCTTCCTTCCAAGTCCCTCAATCCGCCTTCTCCGAGGGTTGAGGGCATTTCTTTTCCTTCTGTCCTTTTATTTATTTGCCTTATTCTCCTTTAGTTTTCCATTTCTTCTTCTAGTATGTAGGTTAGTAGTTAGTTTTAGTTTTAAGTTCGCTTTTCATTTTCATCTTCACGATCACCCAAACCATCAGGGGCCGATAACCTAGATGTTAGGCCCCTTAAAACAACAATTATCATCATCATCATCAACAGTACCAGCTGTGAAACCCTCAGTTTTGACTCCCACGATCGCGAGATCAGCACCCGAGAAATTGAACACCAGCTCGAGGGTGGGTCCTGTCCCACCACCGACCACCAAGCAGACTGTTCGGGCGAAGGGTCCTCGGCTCGCACTGCAGGGGGGGAAGACTAAGACATCCTCCCCATCCAAATGGTTGGCGAAAGCGGCGCCCAAATCGGTGGAGGCGGCATCGTCGACCAGGGTCAGGAGTACCTCTCCTGGCCCGTCTAATTAGCTTTGACTGTTGTTGCAGCGTACCGGTTCCTTGGGCTCCTTTTCGATCAGAAATTGACGTGGGAACCACACGTGCGGTGTTTGAAAACTGCCTGCGCTAAGAAACTCAACATGTTGCGGTTTCTTAGCGGCACATCATGGGGGGCGGACCGCGCGGTGCTCCTGCGTTTTTATAAGTCATTGATTTTATCTAGGTTAGATTATGGCAGTGTAGCATATGGTTCGGCCCGTAAGTCAGTGCTTGTTAATGTGGACAGTGTCAACCACGGCGGTGTGAGGCTGGCGACGGGTGCCTTTCGGACAAGCCCAGTCGTCAGCTTGCTCGCCGAGACTGGCGTACCTCCTTTACACCTGAGGCGCCAACAAGTACTGCTGACCTATGCTGCAACTATTCGACAGATGCCACTTCATCCAAGCTATCCATGTTTGTTTTCCAATCCGAATCGCCGGCTGTATGATGCGCTCGCCCGAGCCACTCGGCCGGCGGGGATTCGCTTGGATGACTTATACCGTCAGTTCCGATTTCCTTCTGTCTCCTGTATCGTCCGAGTACCTAGCAAGGCCCCTCCGTGGATGGTCTCTCGCCCTGATATCATCCTGGATCTGCACACCGGCCCCAAGTCGGACACGGACTCCTCCGTCCATCGGAGGCTGTTCCAGTCCGTGGTGACACGGTATCCGGAATCAGGGCTTGTATTCACGGACGGTTCGAGGGTAAACGAGAAAGTAGGCTGTGCATTTGTGGTTGAGGATCGTCGGTTTCTCTTTTCACTTCCCGAGGCCTGTAGCGTGTACACTGCGGAGCTCTATGCCATCTTAGAGACTCTGCGGTACACGTTATCAGACGATCACCAGCACTTTCTTGTGTGTACTGACTCTGAGTGCGCTGCAGGCGATCGATGTGTGTTTCCCGAAGCACCCGTTGGTCCAGCGTGTGCACGACCTGCTCGTCAGTTCGCGTAACGCTGGAATCGGGGTGACCTTTGTGTGGCTTCCTAGCCACATGGGTATTGCAGGAAACGAGCTTGCTGATCGGGCGGCGAGAGAGGCAGTCGCACTGCCCTCGCTACCATATAAGGTGCCTGCTAGTGATGTGCGCTCTCAGTTGCGGCATTCGATCCTGTCGCATTGGGAGGAGGCATGGCAACAAACTGAGAGGCATCAAGGAGACAACGAAGGTGTGGAAATCTTCCTTCCGATCTCTCCGGAAGGAAGCTGTGGTACTCTGTCGACTCCGGATCGGCCATGGGATTGCTACGCACTCCCACTTGCTGAAGAGAGAAGATCCTCCTGTGTGTACTTGCGGCGCCCACCTAACCGTGGCACACCTTCTCTTGGAGTGTGTGGATCTGGCCGATCTGCGAGGGACTTTTAAACTGCCTAATACCCTCTCCCTTATTCTCCGTGATGACGGGCCGTCAGCTGACCTCGTCATCCGGTTCATGAGGGAGAGTGGTTACTTTTTTAAGTTTTAATGTGTAGTTACGACTTTTAATTGTGGTTAAATCTGTTTTTTATGTTTTTTTATTGTGTTATGTATTGTATTGTTCACTATGCCTTATTTGTTTTACCCTTTTTTCCATCCGCCTTTTATTCTTTTTATTCAAATAAGGCATAATTTTTTGGTGCTCACTGTCTGTTTTATAAACACCATTTTCGCTTCATCCATGGCAGTGAGTTGTTTTTATCTACATCCTTTCATTTCACGCCATTTCATTTCATTAGGGGCCGATAACCTCGATGTTAGGCCCCTTAAAACAACAATTATCATCATCATCATCATCATGGCCCGTCTAAACGTAGGAGAGAAAGAAATGTATTGCTAAAAATCACTTTCTCCGTCATGACCCACATACTAACGATAGCTCATATTTACGTCCTTCTCCTTTAACAATAGTTATAGACCTGGAAAATACACACTCTTTTCCGCTTGGTATCAAAATGGGCGCGATAGCCAAACTGGTCGTTTTGCGAATAACATAAAAAACTGTTAGTTGTCCCGGTTCGCGTTCACAATCCATCACCAACCTTCCAGTGCTTGTCGAGTCTGACAAACCTCAGCGTTTCCCACGTTCTCGGGGTAAGCTCGCATATGATAGGTAATCCCGTCCCTAAAGTTATTGCTTACCGCGCGATGCCTTACCCCTCCGAACAAGGGGTTCCGATCGCCAGTTCTACGCGCTGTCCACGGAGGTCCTCACCCCCTGTGGGTGGGGCGTTTGGAATACAACCACGACAGCCTGTCGTACGAGGTGACTAAAAGGGGCGACCTTGTCTTTTCTTTTAGGTTTCCGGCTTGTCTTGCGAATTGGACCTGCCGTGGGTGGGAGATATGGAATACACTCACAGGTATACCCTGAAAGTTGTAGAAGGCGTCTAAAAGTGTTTCATCGTCCAGTTCCCCTTTACGGGTTTGATAGCCAGCTCTAAACGCAACATTTGTGCTAGTATAACCCCCATTAAGTAATATCGGGCGCTATTCGTACATGTTTTTGGGGTCTGCCGCTGAAAATTAACATGTGCGTGCTGTCAGGGGAAGGGCGACCTAAGTTTGCGACTACGCTCGAGAACCTGTCCTGTCTGGCCACACCGACGGGTTGTGCGCCATGTACCCTGAAGTAGTATCCGCCTGACATCGCAGTGCCCCGCACATCTGAATGCCTGTGCTAGAAAACTCTCTAGTATATGCCAAGGGGTACATGCCTGTATGGTTCTCTTCCGACCCTGACGGTATTAGGGTATCCGAGGCCTAGGGAGTCTCTTCCTTTCCCGCCTTAATTGGCCCTTGTCTCATCTTTTCTGATTCCCTCCTTCTGCGAGGGGTCAGCCTTCTTTTTCTTTTCATGTTATCTCCTGCCTTATGCTTAAGGCGCTCGAGGAGGCCGGGTGTATGTAGCCCCACCAATTTTGGTGCACCCTCGATAATGCTACACCCTCAGGGGCTCACGGCAGGTGAGTTCGGGAGTTGGCGACCCCAAGGGATTCCTGAGCTGGGTCCGTTTTCCTCTTTTGTCCCTTACCTTTGGGGGCGGACCCTCTCCTCTTTCACTTTCCTATCTTCTTTTCATGGCTCTCCTTCCTTCCAAGTCCCTCAATCCGCCTTCTTCGAGGGTTGAGGGCATTTCTTTTCCTCCTGTCCTTTATTTGCCTTATTCTCCTTTAGTTTTCCATTTCTTCTTCTAGTATGTAGGTTAGTAGTTAGTTTTAGTTTTAATTTCGCTTTTCATTTTCATCTTCACGATCACCCAAACCATCAGGGGCCGATAACCTAGATGTTAGGCCCCTTAAAACAACAATTATCATCATCATCATCATCACATGCCTGTATGGCATGTCAAACATCGGACCCCCGGGCAATGCCTTCCAAGCTAGGCGGGCCTTGCCTTGGCTGGCTAGCGCCTACAGAGACAGCCCGTGATTGGAGTCGGTGGCATTCAGTGAGGATTCAATGGCCATGGGAAAAAAGTGCAACTTCCCTCAACAGGGTGGTCCCCCACCCAAGTCTTTTAATTTTGATTCCCTGAAGGGTTCTACTCCTTGGGAACAGTCTGTACGTTCGAATATGGGTGCTAATACCCCCAAGTTTCTGGTCGCGACCAGAACCGATGGGAATGATATCAAGCTGGTGAAATCGCTTTTGTTTTCTCGCCAGATAGAATGTGTCGATGGTGAGCATGAGAAAGTACAAAATATGAGAAACGGTAGCTTGTTGCTCAAGACCAGAACGGCTGAGCAGGTACAGTAGACAATCTTTTGACGTGTGACCACTTTGGGGACATTCCCGTCAAAGTGGAAAAACTAAGTCTCTTAATCAGGTCCGGAGAATTATCTTCCATAGGGACCTGATTCTGACCACTGACGAGGAACTCAAAAGAGGATATAAAGCACCGTCACGTGACCGATGTCCCGTGTATTACGCGCAAGGTCAACGGTCAGGTCGTTGACACGGGTGCTTTCATCATTTCCTTTGAGTGCCTAGTACTCTCGGAGATGGTTAAGGTCACTAGCTATCGTTGTGATGTAAGGCCGTACATTCCCTTCCTATGCGATGCTACAACTGTCCGAAATTCGGGCGCATGGTATCTCGTTGTTCGAACTTGGTAATCTGTGGAACGTGTGGTAAGGTACCTCATGATGCCGAGTATTGCACTAAGCCCTATCAGTGCACCAACTGCTCTGGATGTCATTCTCCTCGGGACAGGGACTTTCCTGTGTTCCTGAATGAGACGAAAATCCAGGATATCAAATCCCTGGTTGGTTTCACCTACCAGGAGGCTCGCAAGAGGTACCAAACCACGATTGCTACCGCTCCCACGATTAATTATAGCAAAATTATACGTGGCCCGGTTCCATCAACCTCATCTTTTGTACCTGCTGTGAAACCCTCAGTTTTGACTCCCATGATCCCGGGATCAGCACCCGAGAAATTGAACACCAGCTCGAAGGTGGGTCTTGTCCCACTTCCGACAACCAAGCAGACTGTGCGGGCGAAGGGACCTCCGCTCGCACTGCTGAGGGGGGGGAGTCCAAGACATCTTCCCCATTCAAATGTTCGGCGAAAGCCGCGCCAACCCGCAGGGGTGGCATCGTCGACCAGGGTCAGGTGTACCTCTCCTGGTCCGTCTGAACTTAGGAGAGAAAGAAATTTATTGCTAAAATCTCTTTTTCCGTCCCCCCAGGGACTCACATCTAGTTGGACGTGGGTTGGCGACCACGGGGCCCCAGCTGAGTCCGGCATTGCTTCAACTTACTTGTGCAGGGCTCCTCTCTTTCTTCTTTCCTGTCGACCTCACTTGGTGAACTCTTGTTCTCTTCCGACCCCGACGATATAAGGGTATCCGAGGCCTAGGGTGTATCTCCCTTTCCCGCCTTAATTGGCCCTTGTCTCATCTTTTCTGATACCCTCCTTCTGTGAGGGGTCAGCCTTCTTTTTCTCTTCCGTTTACCTCCTGCCTTGTGCTCAAGGCCCTTAAGGAGGCAGGGTGCACCCTAGATATTGCTACACCCTCAGGGGCTCACGGCTGGTGAGTTCGGGAGTTGATGACCCCGAGGGGTTCCTGAGCTGGGTCCAGTTTCCCCCTTTTGTCCATTACCTGTGGGGTGGACCCTCTCCTCCTTCACTGTCCTATCAGCCTTTCATGGCTCTCCTTCCTTCCAAGTCCCTCAATCCGCATTCTTTGAGGGTTAAGGGCATTTCTTTTCCTCCTGTCCTTTATTTGCCTTACTCTCCTTTAGTTTTCCATTTCTTCTTCTAGTATGTAGATTAGTAGTTAGTTTTGGTTTTAAGTTTACATTTCATTTTCATCTTCACGATCACCCTAACCATCAGGGGCCGATAAACTAGATGTTAGGCCCCTTAAAACAACAATTATCATCATCAACCCTCCGAACAAGGTGTTCCGGTTCCCAGGTCTTCGCGCTCCCCACGGAGGTCGCCACTCCCGGGGTTTAGAACACCCAAGGTAGCCCCTGCCTGTCGTACGAGGCGACCAAAAGGGGCGAGCTTGGCTTATCTTTTAGGTTTCCGGCTTGTCTTACGAATTTTCCTGAGCTGGGTCCGTTTTTTCCCTTTTGTCCCTTATCTTTGGGACGGACCCTCTCCTCTTTCATCCCCCAGGGGCTCACATCTAGTGGGCGTGGGTTGGCGACCACGGGGCCCCAGCTGAGTCCGGCATTGCTTCCACTTACTTGTGCCGGGCTCCTCTCCGTCTTCTTTCCTGTCGACCTCACTTGGTCAACTCTTGTTCTCTTCTGACCCCGACGGTATTAGGGTATCCGAGGCCTAGGGAGTCTCTTCCTTTCCCGCCTTAATTGGCCCTTGTCTCGTCTTTTCTGATACCCTCCTTCTGTGAGGGGTCAGCCTTCTTTTTCTCTTCCTTTTACCTCCTGCCTTGTGCTCAAGGCCCTTAAGGAGGCAGGGTGCACCCTAGATATTGCTACACCCTCAGGGGCTCACGGCTGGTGAGTTCGGGAGTTGATGACCCCGAGGGGTTCCTGAGCTGGGTCCAGTTTCCCCCTTTTGTCCATTACCTGTGGGGTGGACCCTCTCCTCCTTCACTGTCCTATCAGCCTTTCATGGCTCTCCTTCCTTCCAAGTCCCTCAATCCGCATTCTTTGAGGGTTAAGGGCATTTCTTTTCCTCCTGTCCTTTATTTGCCTTACTCTCCTTTAGTTTTCCATTTCTTCTTCTAGTATGTAGATTAGTAGTTAGTTTTGGTTTTAAGTTTACATTTCATTTTCATCTTCACGATCACCCTAACCATCAGGGGCCGATAAACTAGATGTTAGGCCCCTTAAAACAACAATTATCATCATCAACCCTCCGAACAAGGTGTTCCGGTTCCCAGGTCTTCGCGCTCCCCACGGAGGTCGCCACTCCCGGGGTTTAGAACACCCAAGGTAGCCCCTGCCTGTCGTACGAGGCGACCAAAAGGGGCGAGCTTGGCTTATCTTTTAGGTTTCCGGCTTGTCTTACGAATTTTCCTGAGCTGGGTCCGTTTTTTCCCTTTTGTCCCTTATCTTTGGGACGGACCCTCTCCTCTTTCAACCCCCAGGGGCTCACATCTTGTGGGCGTGGGTTGGCGACCACGGGGCCCCAGCTGAGTCCGGCATTGCTTCCACTTACTTGTGCCGGGCTCCTCTCTGTCTTCTTTCCTGTCGACCTCACTTGGTCAACTCTTGTTCTCTTCTGACCCCGACGGTATTAGGGTATCCGAGGCCTAGGGAGTCTCTTCCTTTCCCGCCTTAATTGGCCCTTGTCTCATCTTTACTGATACCCTCCTTCTGCGAGGGGTCAGCCTTCTTTTTCTCTTCCTTTTACCTCCTGCCTTGTGCTCTAGGCCCTTAAGGAGAGAGGGTGTATGTAGCCCCACCACTTCTGGTGCACCCTAGATAATGCTACACCCTCAGGGGCTCACGGCTGGTGAGTTCGGGCGTTGGCGACCCCGAGGGATTCCTGAGCTGGGTCCGTTTTCCCCTTTTTGTCCCTTCCCTTTGGGGCGGACCTTCTCCTCTCTCCCCTCTCCTCTCTCCCCTCTCCTCTCCTCTTTTCCTTCTATTTCCTTTTCTCTTTAAGATTCCCGCACTGTTTTTGTTACTCGAATCACCGTGTATCTACATTCCCTTTTACCATTTTTTTAAAGGCATTTTTGATCTATGTTGCATTTTGTAGGTCTCTTCGATCTAAATTACATCTCGCGATTGTTTTCAACCTCAATTGCATTTTGTAAAGATTGACAATCTAAATTGCTTTTTAGTAAGTCTTTCAATGCAGGCGTCAGGGCATTTTAGTGAGTATTTTGAATTTCAATTGCATTTTGTAAGTATTTTCAACCAAAACCGCATTTCGCACGAATTTTGAATCTAAATTGCATTTTGTTTGGTGGGCATTTTGCACATATTTTGATTCTCAATTGCATTTTGTGGGTATTTTGAATCTAAATTACATTTGTCAAGTATTTTCAATCTAAATTGCTTTTTGTAAGTATTGTCAATCCACATGAGTCGTTTGAATCTACCGTACATTTTGTAAGCATTTTCAATTTCAATTGCATTTTGTAAGTATTTTGAATTTCAATTGCACTTTGTGAATAATTTGGATTGGAACTGGGATATTTCAATCTGAATTGCATTGTGTATTTTCAATTTCAATTGCATTTTGTAAGTATTTTGAACCTCAATTGCATTTTGTACGTACTTTCGATCTCATTTGCATTTTGTAAGTATTTTGAATTTCGGTTGCATTTTGTAAGTATTTCGGCGCTACTTTGCATTTTGTACGTATTTTGAATCTAGCCGACGTTTTGTGGGTCTTTTTCAATCTATTCTTTTTGTGCAACTTTTCGTTCTAAATTCCCTTTTGTAGGACCATATTGTGAGTTGTTTCCATGTGAGTTCCTTTTTGTACGTATTTTCAGTCTTCGATAATTTTGTTCTGGTTTCCATTTCATTATCATTTTCGCTATCACCCAGATCATTAGGGGCCGATAACCTCGATGTTAGGCCCCTTAAAACAACAATTATCATCATCATCATTCCCGTCAAAGTGGAAAAGCACACGTCCCTGCATCTGGTCCGAGCTGTTATTTTCCACCGGGACCTGATTCTGAACACTGACGAGGAGCTCAAGGAGGATATGCGGCACCATGGTCAATCGGCGCCTGGTGTGGATCCTGGAGAAACGGGGACTCCTGTCTGAATACCAGTGTGGTTTCAGGGCGTCTCGGTGTACCAACGACCATCTGGTACGCCTGGAGACTGCCATACAGGACGCTTTTCTCCGGAGACAGCACCTAGTCGCTGTTTTCTTTGACCTCGAGAAGGCCTATGACACCACTTGGGGTTACGGCATCCTCTCTACCCTGCATCAATGGAAATTCCGAGGTAACTTG
The DNA here is from genome assembly GCA_946902985.2 of Meconema thalassinum. Taxonomy (NCBI): domain Eukaryota; kingdom Metazoa; phylum Arthropoda; class Insecta; order Orthoptera; family Tettigoniidae; genus Meconema; species Meconema thalassinum. Next base: position 477,084,414 of record OX336392.1, on the reverse strand, counting down.
CCGGTTTTTATTGCGAATTTTCTGTCCCTTCGCCTGTCCCGTGTCCGAATAGGGGGGTCATATTCGCAATATCATATACAGGAAAACTGAGTCCCACAGGGATCGGCCCCCCAGGGGCTCACATCTAGTGGGTTGTGGGTTGGCGACCACGGGGCCCCAGCTGAGTCCGGCATTGCTTCCACTTACTTGTGCCGGCTCCTCTCTTTCTTCTTTCCTGTCGATCTCCCTTGGTCAACTCTTGTTCTCTTCCGACCCCGACGGTATTGGGGTATCCGAGGCCTAGGGAGTCTCTTCCTTTCCCGCCTTCATTGGCCCTTGTCTCATCTTTTCTGATTCCCTCCTTCTACGAGGGGTCAGCCTTCTTTTTCTTCTCCTTTTACCTCCTGCCTTGTGCTCTAGGCCCTTAAGGAGGCAGGGTGTATGTAGCCCCACCACTTCTGGTGCACCGTCGATAATGCTACACCCTCAGGGGCTCACGGCTGGTGAGTTCGGGCGTTGGCGACCCCGAGGGATTCCTGAGCTGGGTCCGTTTTCCCCTTTTTGTCCCTTCCCTTTGGGGCGGACCTTCTCCTCTCTCCCCTCTCCTCTCCTCTTTTCCTCCTCTCTTTAAGATTCCCGCACTGTTTTTGTTACTCGAATCACCGTGTATCTAAATTCCCTTTTACCATTTTTTTAAAGGCATTTTTGATCTATGTTGCATTTTGTAAGTCTCTTCGATCTAAATTACATCTCGCGATTGTTTTCAACCTCAATTGCATTTTGTAAAGATTGACAATCTAAATTGCTTTTTAGTAAATCTTTCAATGCAGGCGTCAGGGCATTTTCGTGAGTATTTTGAATTTCAATTGCATTTTGTAAGTATTTTCAACCAAAACCGCATTTCGCACGAATTTTGAATCTAAATTGCATTTTGTTTGGTGGGCATTTTGCACATATTTTGATTCTCAATTGCATTTTGTGGGTATTTTGAATCTAAATTACATTTGTCAAGTATTTTCAATCTAAATTGCTTTTTGTAAGTATTGTCAATCCACATGAGTCGTTTGAATGTACCGTACATTTTGTAAGCATTTTCAATTTCAATTGCATTTTGTAAGTATTTTGAATTTCCATTGCACTTTGTGAATAATTTGGATTGGAACTGGGATATTTCAATCTGAATTGCATTGTGTATTTTCAATTTCAATTGCATTTTGTAAGTATTTTGAACCTCAATTGCATTTTGTACGTACTTTCGATCTCATTTGCATTTTGTAAGTATTTTGAATTTCAGTTGCATTTTGTAAGTATTTCGGCGCTACTTTTTATTTTGTACGTATTTTGAATCTAGCCTACGTTTTGTGGGTCTTTTTCAATCTATTCTTTTTGTGCAACTTTTCGTTCTAAATTCCCTTTTGTAGGACCATATTGTGAGTTGTTTCCATGTGCGTTCCTTTTTGAACGTATTTTCAGTCTTCGATAATTTTGTTCTGGTTTCCATTTCATTATCATTTTCGCTATCACCCATATCATTAGGGGCCGATAACCTCGATGTTAGGCACCTTAAAACAACAATTATCATCATCATCATCATCCCACAGGGATCGGTGCTTAGCGTAACATTATTTGCGATTGCCATAAACGGTATAGTCGCTGCTGCTGGTTCAGCAGTGGTACCGTCGCTATATGTAGACGACTTCCCTCTACATTATAGTGCGCATAATATGGCGGTCGCTGAACGACAGCTACAACAAGCTATTCGGAGAGTGGAACGCTGGACACTGGAGCATGGCTTTCGATTCTCAACCACTAAGTCCTCGGTTGTCCATTTCTGCCGAAAGCGCACCCTCCATCCAGATCCAGAGCTTTATCTGGGCAATGTAGCTTTGCCTGTTGTTGCTGCGTACCGGTTCCTTGGGCTCCTTTTCGATCAGAAATTGACGTGGGAACCACACGTGCGGTGTTTGAAAACTGCCTGCGCTAAGAAACTCAACATGTTGCGGTTTCTTAGCGGCACATCATGGGGGGCGGACCGCGCGGTGCTCCTGCGTTTTTATAAGTCACTGGTTTTATCTAGGTTAGATTATGGCAGTGTAGCATATGGTTCGGCCCGTAAGTCGGTGCTTGTTAAGCTGGACAGTGTCCACCACGGCGGTGTGAGGCTGGCGACGGGTGCCTTTCGGACAAGCCCTGTCGTCAGCTTGCTCGCCGAGGCTGGCGTACCTCCTTTACACCTGAGGCGCCAACAAGTACTGCTGACCTATGCTGCAACTATTCGACAGATGCCACTTCATCCAAGCTATCCATGTTTGTTTTCCAATCCGAATCGCCGGCTGTATGATGTGCTCGCCCGAGCCACTCGGCCGGCGGGGATTCGCTTGGATGACTTATACCGTCAGTTCCGATTTCCTTCTGTCTCCTGTATCGTCCGAGTACCTAGCAAGGCCCCTCCGTGGATGGTCTCTCGCCCTGATATCCTCCTGGATCTGCACACCGGCCCCAAGTCGGACACGGACTCCTCCGTCCATCGGAGGCTGTTCCAGTCCGTGGTGACACTGTATCCGGGATCAGGGCTTGTATTCACGGACGGTTCGAGGGTAAACGAGCAAGTAGGCTGTGCATTTGTGGTTGAGGATCGTCGGTTTCTCTTTTCACTTCCCGAGGCATGTAGCGTGTACACTGCGGAGCTCTATGCCATCTCAGAGGCTCTGCGGTACACGTTATCAGACGATCACCAGCACTTTCTTGTGTGTACTGACTCTCTGAGTGCGCTGCAGGCGATCGATGTGTGTTTCCCGAAGCACCCGTTGGTCCAGCGTGTGCACGACCTGCTCGTCAGTTCGCGTAACGCTGGAACCGGGGTGACCTTTGTGTGGCTTCCTAGCCACATGGGTATTGCGGGAAACGAGCTTGCTGATCAGGCGGCGAGAGAGGCAGTCGCACTGCCCTCGCTACCGTATAAGGTGCCTGCTAGTGATGTGCGCTCTCAGTTGCAGCATACGATCCTGTCGCATTGGGAGGAGGCATGGCGTGCCACGCCTCCACCCAACAAACTGCGAGGCATCAAGGAGACAACGAAGGTGTGGAAATCTTCCTTCCGATCTCTCCGGAAGGAAGCTGTGGTACTCTGTCGACTCCGGATCGGCCATGGGATTGCTACGCACTCCCACTTGCTAAAGAGAGAGGATCCTCCTGTGTGTACTTGCGGCGCCCACCTAACCGTGGCGCACCTTCTCTTGGAGTGTGTGGATCTGGCCGATCTGCGCAGGACTCTTAAACTGCCTAATACCCTCTCTCCCCCAGGGGCTCACATCTTGTGGGCGTGGGTTGGCGACCACGGGGCCCCAGCTGAGTCCGGCATTGCTTCCACTTACTTGTGCCGGGCTCCTCTCTGTCTTCTTTCCTGTCGACCTCACTTGGTCAACTCTTGTTCTCTTCTGACCCCGACGGTATTAGGGTATCCGAGGCCTAGGGAGTCTCTTCCTTTCCCGCCTTAATTGGCCCTTGTCTCATCTTTTCTGATACCCTCCTTCTGCGAGGGGTCAGCCTTCTTTTTCTCTTCCTTTTACCTCCTGCCTTGTGCTCTAGGCCCTTAAGGAGGCAGGGTGTATGTAGCCCCACCACTTCTGGTGCACCCTAGATAATGCTACACCCTCAGGGGCTCACGGCTGGTGAGTTCGGGAGTTGGCGACCCCGAGGGATTCCTGAGCTGGGTCCGTTTTCCCCTTTTGTCCCTTACCTTTGGGGCGGACCCTCCCCTCTTTCACTTTCCTATATGCCTTTCGTGGCTCTCCTTCCTTCCAAGTCCCTCAATCCGCCTTCTCCGAGGGTTGAGGGCATTTCTTTTCCTTCTGTCCTCTTATTTGCCTTATTCTCCTTTAGTTTTCCATTTCTTCTTCTAGTATGTAGGTTAGTAGTTAGTTTTAGTTTTAAGTTCGCTTTTCATTTTCATCTTCACGATCACCCAAACCATCAGGGGCCGATAACCTAGATGTTAGGCCCCTTAAAACAACAATTATCATCATCATCATCCTAATACCCTCTCCCTTATTCTCCGTGATGACGGGCCGTCAGCTGACCTCGTCATCCGGTTCATGAGGGAGAGTGGTTACTTTTTTAAGTTTTAATGTGTAGTTACTTTTAATTGTGGTTAAATCTGTTTTATGTTTTTTATTGTGTTATGTCTTGTATTGTTCACTATGCCTTATTTGTTTTATCCTTTTTTACCATCCGCCTTTTATTCTTTATATTCAAATAAGGCATAATTTTTGGGGCTCACTGTCTGTTTTATAAACACCATTTTCGCTTCATCCATGGCAGTGAGTTGTTTTTATCTACATCCTTTCATTTCACGTCATTCCATTTCATTAGGGGTCGGATCCCCCAGGGGCTCACATCTTGTGGGCGTGGGTTGGCGACCACGGGGCCCCAGCTGAGTACGGCATTGCTTCCACTTACTTGTGCCGGGCTCCTCTCTGTCTTCTTTCCTGTCGACCTCACTTGGTCAACTCTTGTTCTCTTCTGACCCCGACGGTATTAGGGTATCCGAGGCCTAGGGAGTCTCTTCCTTTCCCGCCTTAATTGGCCCTTGTCTCATCTTTTCTGATACCCTCCTTCTGCGAGGGGTCAGCCTTCTTTTTCTCTTCCTTTTACCTCCTGCCTTGTGCTCTAGGCCCTTAAGGAGGCAGGGTGTATGTAGCCCCACCCCTTCTGGTGCACCCTAGATAATGCTACACCCTCAGGGGCTCACGGCTGGTGAGTTCGGGAGTTGGCGACCCCGAGGGATTCCTGAGCTGGGTCCGTTTTCCCCTTTTGTCCCTTATCTTTGGGGCGGACCCTCTCCTCTTTGACTTTCCTATATGCCTTTCATGGCTCTCCTTCCTTCCAAGTCCCTCAATCCGCCTTCTCCGAGGGTTGAGGGCATTTCTTTTCCTTCTGTCCTTTTATTTGACTTATTCTCCTTTAGTTTTCTATTTCTTCTTCTAGTATGTAGGTTAGTAGTTAGTTTTAGTTTTAAGTTCGCTTTTCATTTTCATCTTCACGATCACCCAAACCATCAGGGGCCGATAACCTAGATGTTAGGCCCCTTAAAACAACAATTATCATCATCATCATATGCGGCACCGTCACGTGACTGATGTCCGGCGCATTACGCGCAAGGTCAATGGTCAAATCGTGGATACTGGTGCTTTCATTATTTCCTTTGAGCTTTCGGTGCTCCCGGAGAAAGTCAAGGTTACAAGTTACCGTTGTGACGTACGGCCTTATATCCCTCCACCAATGAGGTGTTATAAGTGCCAGAAGTTCGGGCATATGTTATCCCGATGCTCGAGCCCCGACATCTGCGGAACATGCGGTAAGGTACCACATGAAGCGGAAGAGTGCACAACACCTTATTAGTGCACTAATTGCCCTGGATTTCATTCTCCTCGGGACAGGAACTGCCCTGTCTTCCTGAGTGAGAAGAAAATCCAGGAGATCAAAACCCTGGATGGTCTCACCTACCAGGAGGCCCGCAAGAAGTACCGTACCACGACTTCGCCTTCTCCAACGATTGATTATAGAGCCATAATACCAAATTTGGTCCCGGCTACCTCATCTTTTGTACCAGCTGTGAAACCTGCAACTGAGTTTCCTCTTCCGAAACCAGATCCTAAGATTATACCCCCCTGTGGGTGGGGGGTTTAGAATACACCCACGGTATCCCCTGCCTGTCGTAAGAGGCGACTAAAAGGGGCGACCTTGGCTATACTTTAAGGACTCCGCGTTGTTTTGTGAATTGGACCCCCAGTGGGTGGGAGGAAGCGAATACATCCACGGTACTCCCTACCAGTCGTAAAAGGCGACTAAAAGGGCTTCTCGGAACGGTCCCCTTTCGAGGGTTTGACAGTCAGCTCTAAAAGACTTACACCCGTGCGGTATAACTCTCATTAGGTTATATCGCACTTCTTTCCGTCACTGCTTTCAGGGTCTGGCAACCAAAATTTCTATATGTGCGTGCTGTTAGGGGATGGGCCACTTACGCTAGCGACTACGCTCAAAAGCCTGTTCCGGTCTTGGCCGCGCCGACAGGTGGGTGTGCCATGTACCCGTTCAGTAGTATCCGCCTGACTACGCAGGTCCCCGCACAGCCGAATGTCTGAGCTGTAAAATCCAGTATATGCCAAGGGGTACATGCCGATACGGCATTGTAAAACATCTGACCCCCGGGCAATGCCTTCCAAGCTAGGCGGGCCTTGCCCTGGCTGGGTAGCGCCTACTGTGACGGCCCGTGATCGGATGTCGGTGGCTTTCGGGGAGGATGATCTGGCCATGGGTTCTAAAAGAAAAATCCCCAACCAGGGTGGACGTACACCCAAACAGGGTGGTCCTACACCCAAGTCTTTAACATTTGATTCCCTACGGGGATCAACCCCCTGGGAACAATCTGTGCGTGAAAATCTGGGTACTAACACCCCCAAGTTTCTGGTAGCTACCAGAACAGATGGGGGTGATTTCAAGCTGGTAAAGAGTATTTTGTTTTCTCGCCACATAGAAGGTGTCTATGGTGAGCTTGAGAAAGTACAAAAGATGAGGAACGGTAGCTTGTTGCTCAAGACTAGGACTGGTGAGCAAGTTGAACAACTTTTGCAATGTGACCACTTTGGCGACATTCCCGTCAAAGTGGAAAAGCACACGTCCCTGAATCTGGTCCGAGGAGTTATTTTCCACCGGGACCTGATTCTGAACACTGACGAGGAGCTCAAGGAGGATATGCGGCACCGTCACGTGACTGATGTCCGGCGCATTACGCGCAAGGTCAATGGTCAAATCGTGGATACTGGTGCTTTCATTATTTCCTTTGAGCTTTCGGTGCTCCCGGAGAAAGTCAAGGTTACAAGTTACCGTTGTGACGTACGGCCTTATATCCCTCCCCCAATGAGGTGTTATAAATGCCAGAAGTTCGGGCACATGTTATCCCGATGCTCGAGCCCCGCAATCTGCGGCACATGCGGTAAGGTACCACACGAAGCGGAAGAGTGCACAACACCTTATCAGTGCACTAAATGCCCTGGATTTCATTCTCCTCGGGACAGGAACTGCCCTGTCTTCCTGAGTGAGAAGAAAATCCGGGAGATCAAAACCCTGGATGGTCTGACCTACCAGGAGGCCCGCAAGAAGTACCGTACCACGACTTCGCCTTCTCCAACGATTGATTATAGAGCCATCATACCAAATTTGGTCCCGGCTACCTCATCTTTTGTTCCAGCTGTGAAACCTGCAACTGAGTTTCCTGTTCCAAAACCAGCTCCTAACATTATAACGGAAAGCCCGAAGGTGACTTCAACTCCACCTTCGGCCAGCACGAAGGCTGTGCGAGCGAAGGCTGCTCCGCCCGCACAGCAGGGGAGGCAGTTGAAGACTTCCTCCCCACTCGGGAGGAAGTCGAAGTCTTCCTCCCCATCCAAACGGTCGGCGAAAGCCGCGCCGAAGCCGGCGGAGGCGGCATCGTCGACCAGGGTCAGGACTTCGGCTCCTGACCCGTCTATATACCTTAAAGAGCCGGGGGCGGGTAAGAAGGGACCCCGCACTACGCATTCCCTTTCTCCAAAAAAGGGGAAGCCATCCGCGCCAACACCTGCGGATGCTTCTGCGCCTGGGGACGTTTCGGCCCCCAGATCTTCGCGCTCCCCACGGAGATCCCCCCGCCGCCGAACTGCGTCCAGGAAATCATCTGCCGAGTCGATTCACTCCATGAACTCGCCTGAGGACATGGAGATTATAGTCGACGTAGTGACTGTAGATTCTCCAGAGTCAAAGTTGGAGTAGCTTGCTGCTCCAACTTATTCCCTAAGTTCACACAATGGCACTGTTACAGTGGAATTGTAACAGTTATGACAGGCATTTGACAGAGCTCCGTCAGCTTATTGCCCAATACGCGGCGAGTATAGTCTGCCTACAGGAAACACCCCCAGGGGCTCACATCTAGTGGGTTGTGGGTTGGCGACCACGGGGCCCCAGCTGAGTCCGGCATTGCTTCCACTTACTTGTGCCGGCTCCTCTCTTTCTTCTTTCCTGTCGACCTCCCTTGGTCAACTCTTGTTCTCTTCCGACCCCGACGGTATTAGGGTATCCGAGGCCTAGGGAGTCTCTTCCTTTCCCGCCTTCATTGGCCCTTGTCTCATCTTTTCTGATTCCCTCCTTCTGCGAGGGGTCAGCCTTCTTTTTCTTTTCCTTTTACCTCCTGCCTTGTGCTCAAGGCCCTTAAGGAGGCAGGGTGTATGTAGCCCCACCACTTCTGGTGCACCGTCGATAATGCTACACCCTCAGGGGCTCACGGCTGGTGAGTTCGGGCGTTGGCGACCCCGAGGGATTCCTGAGCTGGGTCCTTTTTCCCCTTTTTGTCCCTTCCCTTTGGGGCGGACCTTCTCCTCTCTCCCCTCTCCTCTCCTCTTTTCCTTCTATTTCCTTTTCTCTTTAAGATTCCCGCACTGTTTTTGTTACTCGAATCACCGTGTATCTAAATTCCCTTTTACCATTTTTTTTAAGGCATTTTTGATCTATGTTGCATTTTGTAAGTCTCTTCGATCTAAATTACATCTCGCGATTGTTTTCAACCTCAATTGCATTTTGTAAAGATTGACAATCTAAATTGCTTTTTAGTAAGTCTTTCAATGCAGGCGTCAGGGCATTTTAGTGAGTATTTTGAATTTCAATTGCATTTTGTAAGTATTTTCAACCAAAACCGCATTTCGCACGAATTTTGAATCTAAATTGCATTTTGTTTGGTGGGCATTTTGCACATATTTTGATTCTCAATTGCATTTTGTGGGTATTTTGAATCTTAATTACATTTGTCAAGTATTTTCAATCTAAATTGCTTTTTGTAAGTATTGTCAATCCACATGAGTCGTTTGAATCTACCGTACATTTTGTAAGCATTTTCAATTTCAATTGCATTTTGTAAGTATTTTGAATTTCAATTGCACTTTGTGAATAATTTGGATTGGAACTGGGATATTTCAATCTGAATTGCATTGTGTATTTTCAATTTCAATTGCATTTTGTAAGTATTTTGATCCTCAATTGCATTTTGTACGTATTTTCGATCTCATTTGCATTTTGTAAGTATTTTGAATTTCAGTTGCATTTTGTAAGTATTTCGGCGCTACTTTGCATTTTGTACGTATTTTGAATCTAACCTACGTTTTGTGGGTCTTTTTCAATCTATTCTTTTTGTGCAACTTTTCGTTCTAAAATCCCTTTTGTAGGACCATATTGTGAGTTGTTTCCATGCGAGTTCCTTTTTGTACGTATATTCAGTCTTCGATAATTTTGTTCTGGTTTCCATTTCATTATCATTTTCGCTATCACCCAGATCATTAGGGGCCGATAACCTCGATGTTAGGCCCCTTAAAACAACAATTATCATCATCATCATCATCATCATCAACCTACAGGAAACAAACCTCAGACCTGATCACGAGACTGTTCTGAGAGGTTTCCGACTATACTCTAAAGAGCGACAAGACGCCGCCCGGGCTTCCGGGGGCGTTTGTACCTTCGTTCGCTCTGACTGCTATAGTGAGGAGTTTCCACTCGCCACTCCTCTGGAAGCTATTGCAGTTCGCGTGTCCTTGCCTGCTATGACAACTGTTTGTAACGTGTACCTTCCACCGAACCAACCCCTTGATATTAATGACGTCTTAGATCTTGTTGATCAACTTCCAGTCCCTTTCCTACTCGTGGGTGATTTCAACTCTCATCACCCCCAATGGGGATCACCATCTTCCTGCCCCAGAGGAAGGGACGTGGAAGGCTTAATTCAAGGGTTGGATTTATGTCTATTAAATACAGGGGAAGCTACACATTTTAGCTTAGCGCACGGCACGTACTCACACATTGACTTGAGTGTGTGTAGCCGTGCGCTGGTCCCCTTATTTGGCTGGTATGTACACGATGACCTCTGTGACAGTGACCATTTCCCGATCGTTCTTACCCTTCTGAACCAGACGCCCGTTGAGTTCCCCAGTCGTTGGGTTCTTAAGCGGGCAAATTGGCCCTCGTTTCAAGAACGAGCTGTATTCGTTGATCTTGGTTGCCGGAGCGTCGATGACGAGGTACAGCACATCACCGATGTGCTTCTTGCTGCCGCCGAGGAGTCCATTCCATCCTTTTCTGGGACTCCTCGTCGCAAACTCGTCCCTTGGTGGACAGAGGATATTGCAGCGGCAATAAGAGACCGTCGTCGAGCTCATAAGCACTACCGTCGGCGTCCAACCATGGCCAATTTGGTGGCGTTTAAGAAATTCCGTGCCAAGGCACGGATTCTTATTCGCCAGAGTAAGAAACAATCCTGGGAACGGTATGTGTCTTCTATTACGGCACATACCCCCTCCTCTCAAGTGTGGACTAAACTGCGACGCATTTCGGGAATTCAGACATCTTCTCCTGTACCGGGAATTTCCATTGCTAATGAACTGGTTACAGATCCTTATCGCGTTGCAAACCATCTCGCCTCGTATTTTGCGGATATATCCGGTTCCGATAACTATGACCCTGCCTTCGTGGCCCTGAAGCGCGAAGCGGAACGTTTCCATCTTAGTTTTGCTTCCCGCGCTTCGGAGGAGTATAACGTGCCCTTTACGGAGTGGGAACTCCGCGGAGCGCTGGCGCTCTGCAGGGACACGTCTCCTGGCCCGGATAATATTCACAACCAAATGCTTAAACACCTTAACGATGAGAGCATTCGCTATTTGCTCAGGGTGTTTAATCGTATCTGGTTGGAAGGTGTGTTTCCAGCGCAATGGCAGGAAGGTATCATTATACCTATCCTGAAGCCCGATAAGGATCCCAAATTGTCAGGGAGTTACAGACCTATTTGTCTCACAAACGGTTTGTGCAAGCTCTTTGAGAGGATGGTTAATCGGCGCCTGGTGTGGGTCCTGGAGAAACGGGGACTCCTGTCTGAATACCAGTGTGGTTTCAGGGCGTCACGGTGTACCAACGACCATCTGGTACGCCTGGAGACTGCCATACAGGACGCTTTTCTCCGGAGACAGCACCTAGTCGCTGTTTTCTTTGACCTCGAGAAGGCCTATGACACCACTTGGCGTTACGGCATCCTCTCTACCCTGCATCAATGGAAATTCCGAGGTAACTTGCCGGTTTTTATTGCGAATTTTCTGTCCCTTCGCCTGTTCCGTGTCCGAATAGGGGGGACATATTCGCAATATCATATACAGGAAAACGGAGTCCCACAGGGATCGGTGCTTAGCGTAACATTATTTGCGATTGCCATAAACGGTATAGTCGCTGCTGCTGGTCCAGCAGTGGTACCGTCGCTATATGTAGACGACTTTGCTCTACATTATAGTGCGCAAAATATGGCGGTCGCTGAACGACAGCTACAACAAGCTATTCGGAGAGTGGAACGCTGGACACTGGAGCATGGCTTTCGACTCTCAACCGCTAAGTCCTCGGTTGTCCATTTCTGCCGAAAGCGCACCCTCCATCCAGATCCTGAGCTTTATCTGGGCAATGTAGCTTTGCCTGTTGTTGCTGCGTACCGGTTCCTTGGGCTCCTTTTCGATCAGAAATTGACGTGGGAACCACACGTGCGGTGTTTGAAAACTGCCTGCGCTAAGAAACTCAACATGTTGCGGTTTCTTAGCGGCACATAATGGGGGGCGGACCGCGAGGTGCTCCTGCGCTTTTATAAGTCACTGATTTTATCTAGGTTAGATTATGGCAGTGTAGCATATGGTTCGGCCCGTAAGTCAGTGCTTGTTAAACTGGACCGTGTCCACCACGGCGGTGTGAGGCTGGCGACGGGTGCCTTTCGGACAAGCCCAGTCGTCAGCTTGCTCGCCGAGGCTGGCGTACCTCCTTTACACCTGAGGCGCCAACAAGTACTGCTGACCTATGCTGCAACTATTCGACAGATGCCACTTCATCCAAGCTATCCATGTTTTTTTTCCAATCCGCATCGCCGGCTGTATGATGTGCTCGCCCGAGCCACTCGGCCGGCGGGGATTCGCTTGGATGACTTATACCGTCAGTTCCGATTTCCTTCTGTCTCCTGTATCGTCCGAGTACCTAGCAAGGCCCCTCCGTGGATGGTCTCTCGCCCTGATATCATCCTGGATCTGCACACCGGCCCCAAGTCGGACACGGACTCCTCCGTCCATCGGAGGTTGTTCCAGTCCGTGGTGACACGGTATCCGGGATCAGGGCTTGTATTCACGGACGGTTCGAGGGTAAACGAGAAAGTAGGCTGTGCATTTGTGGTTGAGGATCGTCGGTTTCTCTTTTCACTTCCCGAGGCGTGTAACGTGTACACTGCGGAGCTCTATGCCATCTTAGAGGCTCTGCGGTACACGTTATCAGACGATCACCAGCACTTTCTTTTGTGTACTGACTCTCTGAGTGCGCTGCAGGCGATCGATGTGTGTTTCCCGAAGCACCCGTTGGTCCAGCGTGTGCACGACCTGCTCGTCAGTTCGCGTAACGCTGGAACCGGGGTGACCTTTGTGTGGCTTCCTAGCCACATGGGTATTGCGGGAAACGAGCTTGCTGATCAGGCGGCGAGAGAGGCAGTCGCACTGCCCTCGCTACCGTATAAGGTGCCTGCTAGTGATGTGCGCTCTCAGTTGCGGCATACGATCCTGTCGCATTGGGAGGCGGCAAGGCGTGCCACGCCTCCCCCCAACAAACTGAGAGGCATCAAGGAGACAACGAAGGTGTGGAAATCTTCCTTCCGATCTCTTCGGAAGGAAGCTGTGGTACTCTGTCGACTCCGGATCGGCCATGGGATTGCTACGCACTCCCACTTGCTAAAGAGAGAAGATCCTCCTGTGTGTACTTGCGGCGCCCACCTAACCGTGGCACACCTTCTCTTGGAGTGTGTGGATCTGGCCGATCTGCGCAGGACACTTAAACTGCCTAGTACCCTCTCCCTTATTCTCCGTGATGACGAGCCGTCAGCTGACCTCGTCATCCGGTTCATGAGGGAGAGTGGTTACTTTTTTAAGTTTTAAGGTGTAGTTACGACTTTTAATTGTGGTTAAATCTGTTTTATGTTTTTTATTGTGTTATGTATTTTATTGTTCCCTATGCCTTATTTGTTTTATCCTTTTTTACCATCCGCCTTTTATTCTTTTTATTCAAATAAGGCATAATTTTTGGGGCTCACTGTCTGTTTTATAAACACCATTTTCGCTTCATCCATGGCAGTGAGTTGTTTATATCTACATCCTTTCATTTCACGTCATTCCATTTCATTAGGGGCCGATAACCTCGATGTTAGGCCCCTTAAAACAACAATTATCATCATCATCATCATCTAAGATTATAACGGAAAGCCCGAAGGTGACTTCAACTCCACCTTCGGCCAGCACGAAGGCTGTGCGAGCGAAGGCTGCTCCGCCCGCACAGCAGGGGAGGAAGTTGAAGACTTACTCCCCACTCGGGAGGAATTCGAAGACTTTCTCCCCACCCAAACGGTCGGCGAAAGCCGCGCAGAAGCCGGCGGAGGCGGCATCGTCGACCAGGGTCAGGAATTCGGCTCCTGACCCGTCTATATATCTTAAAGAGGCGGGGACGTGTAGGAAGGGACCCCGCACTACGCATTCCCTTTCTCCCAAAAAGGGGAAGCCATCCGCGCCAACACCTGCGGATGCTTCTGCGCCTGGGGACGTTTCGGTCCCCAGATCTGCGCGCTCCCCACGGAGATCCCCCCGCCGCCGAACTGCGTCTATGAAATCTTCCACCGAGTCGATTCACTCCGTGACCTCGCCTGAGGACATGGAGATTATAGTCGACGTAGTGACTGTAGATCCACCAGAGTCAAAGTTGGAGTAGCTTGCTGCTCCACGTTATTCCCTAAGTCCACACAATGGCACTGTTACAGTGGAATTGTAACAGTTATGACAGGCATTTGACTGAACTCCGTCAGCTTATTGCCCAATACGCAGCGAGTATAGTCTGCCTACAGGAAACGAACCTCAGACCTGATCACGAGACTGTTCTGAGAGGTTTCCGACTATACTCTAAAGAGCGACAAGACGCCGCCCGGGCTTCCGGGGGCGTTTGTACCTTCGTTCGCTCTGACAGCTATAGTGAGGAGTTTCCACACGCCACTCCTCTGGAAGCTATTGCAGTTCGCGTGTCCTTGCCTGCTATGACAACTGTATGTAACGTGTACCTTCCACCGAACCAGCCCCTTGATATTAATGACGTCTTGGATCTTGTTGATCAACTTCCAGTCCCTTTCCTACTCGTGGGTGATTTCAACTCTCATCACCCCCACTGGGGTTCACCATCTTCCTGCCCCAGAGGAAGGGACTTGGAGGGCTTAATTCAAGGGATGGATTTATGTCTATTAAATACATGGGAAGCTACACATTTTAGCTTAGCGCACGGCACGTACTCACACATTGACTTGAGTATGTGTAGCCGTGCTCTGGTCCCCCTATTTGGTTGGAATGTACACGACGACCTCTGTGACAGTGACCATTTCCCGATCGTTCTTACACTTCTGAACCAGAAGCCCGTGGCGTTCCCCAGTCGTTGGGTGCTTAAGCGGGCAAATTGGCCGTCGTTTCAAGAACGAGCTGTGTTCGTTGATCTTGGTTGCCAGAGCTTCGATGACGAGGTACAGCACATCACCGATGTGCTTCTTGCTGCCGCCGAAGAGTCCATTCCATCCTTTTCTGGGACTCCTCGTCGCAAACTCGTCCCTTGGTGGACAGAGGATATTGCAGCGTCCCCCAGGGGCTCACATCTTGTGGGCGTGGGTTGGCGACCACGGGGCCCCAGCTGAGTCCGGCATTGCTTCCACTTACTTGTGCCGGGCTCCTCTCTGTCTTCTTTCCTGTCGACCTCACTTGGTCAACTCTTGTTCTCTTCCGACCCCGACGGTATTAGGGTATCCGAGGCCTAGGGAGTCTCTTCCTTTCCCGCCTTAATTGGCCCTTGTCTCATCTTTCCTGACACCCTCCTTCTGTGAGGGGTCAGCCTTCTTTTTCTTTTCCTTTTACCTCCTGCCTTGTGCTCAAGGCCCTTAAGGAGGCAGGGTGTATGTAGCCCCACCACTTCTGGTGTACCCTAGATAATGCTACACCCTCAGGGGCTCACGGCTGGTGAGTTCGGGAGTTGGCGACCCCGAGGGATTCCTGAGCTGGGTCCGTTTTCCCCTTTTGTCCCTTCCCTTTGGGGCGGACCCTCTCCTCTCCCCTCCTCTCTCCTCTCCAATCCTCTCCTCTTTTCCTTATTAGTTAGTTTTAGTTTTAAGTTTAAATTTCATTTTCATCTTCACGATCACCCACACCATCAGGGGCCGATAGCCTAGATGTTAGGCCCCTTAAAACAACAATTATCATCATCATCATCGATATTGCAGCGGCAATAAGAGACCGTCGTCGAGCTCATAAGCACTACCGTCGGCGTCCAACCATGGCCAATTTGGTGGCGTTTAAGAAATTTCGTGCCAGGGCACGGATTCTTATTCGCCAGAGTAAGAAACAATCCTGGGAACGGTATGTGTCTTCTATTACGGCACATACCCCCTCCTCTCAAGTGTGGACTAAACTAAGACGCATTTCGGGAATTCAGACATCTTCTTCTGTACCGGGAATTTCCATTGATAATGAACTGGTTACAGATCCTTATCGCGTTGCAAACCATCCCGCCTCGTATTTTGCGGATATATCCAGTTCCGATAACTATGACCCTGCCTTCGTGGCCCTGAAGCGCGAAGCGGAACGGTTCCATCTTAGTTTTTCTTCCCGCGCTTCGGAGGCGTACAACGTGCCCTTTACGGAGTGGGAACTCCGCGGAGCGCTGGCGCTCTGCAGGGACACGTCTCCTGGCCCGGATAATATTCACAACCAGATGCTTAAACACCTTAACGATGAGAGCATTCGTTATTTGCTCAGGGTGTTTAATCGTATCTGGTTGGAAGGTGTGTTTCCAGCGCAATGGCTGGAAGGTATCATTATACCTATCCTGAAGCCCGATAAGGATCCCTAATTGACAGGGAGTTACAGACCTATTTGTCACACTAACGGTCTGTGCAAGCTCTCTGAGAGGATGGTCAATCGGCGCCTGGTGTGGGTCCTGGAGAAACGGGGACTCCTGTCTGAATACCAATGTGGTTTCAGGGCGTCTCGGTGTACCAACGACCATCTGGTACGCCTGGAGACCGCCATACAGGACGCTTTTCTCCGGAGACAGCACCTAGTCGCTGTTTTCTTTGATCTCGAGAAGGCCTATGACACCACTTGGCGTTACGGCATCCTCTCTACCCTGCATCAATGGAAATTCCGAGGTAACTTGCCGGTTTTTATTGCGAATTTTCTGTCCCTTCGCCTGTTCCGTGTCCGAATAGGGGGGACATATTCGCAATATTATATACAGGAAAACGGTGTCCCACAGGGATCGGTGCTTAGCGTAACATTATTTGCGATTGCCATAAACGGTATAGTCGCTGCTGCTGGTCCAGCAGTGGTACCGTCGCTATATGTAGACGACTTCGCTCTACATTATAGTGCGCAAAATATGTCTGTCGCTGAACGACAGCTACAACAAGCTATTCGAAGAGTGGAACGCTGGACACTAGAGCATGGCTTTCGATTCTGTACCGCTAAGTCCTCGGTTGTCCATTTCTGCCGAAAGCGCACTCTCCATCCTGATCCTGAGCTTTATCTGGGCGATGTAGCTTTGCCAGTCGTTGCTGCGTACCGGTTCCTTGGGCTCCTTTTCGATCAGAAATTGACGTGGGAGCCACACGTGCGGTGTTTGAAAACTACCTGTGCTAAGAAACTCAACATGTTGCGGTTTCTTAGCGGCACATCATGGGGGGGGGGGGGGGGGGGGGGCGGACCGCGCGGTGCTCCTACGCTTTTATAAGGCTCTGATTTTATCTAGGTTAGATTATGGCAGTGTAGCATATGGTTCGGCCCGTAAGTCAGTGCTTGTTTAACTGGACAGTGTCCACCACGGCGGTGTGAGGCTGGCGACGGGTGCCTTTCGGACGAGCCCTGTCGTCAGCTTGCTCGCCGAGGCTGGCGTACCTCCTTTACACCTGAGGCGCCAACAAGTACTGCTGACCTATGCTGCAACTATTCGACAGATGCCACTTCATCCAAGCTGTCCATGTTTGTTTTCCCCTCCGAATCGCCGGCTGTATGATGCGCTCGCCCGAGCCACTCGGCCGGCGGGGATTCGCTTGGCTGACTTATACCGTCAGTTCCGATTTCCTTCTGTCTCCTGTATCGTCCGAGTACCTAGCAAGGCCCTTCCGTGGATGGTCTCTCGCCCCGATATCATCCTGGATCTGCACACCGGCCCCAAGTCGGACACGGACTCCTCCATCCATCGGAGGCTGTTCCAGTCCGTGGTGACACGGTATCCGGGATCAGGGCTTGTATTCACGGACGGTTCGAGAGTAAACGAGAAAGTAGGCTGTGCATTTGCGGTTGAGGATCGTCGGTTTCTCTTTTCACTTCCCGAGGCCTGTAGCGTGTACACTGCGGAGCTCTATGCCATCTTAGAGGCTCTGCGGTACACGTTATCAGACGATCACCAGCACTTTCTTGTGTGTACTGACTCTCTGAGTGCGCTGCGAGCGATCGATGTGTGTTTCCCGAAGCACCCGTTGGTCCAGCGTGTGCACGACCAGCTCGTCAGTTCGCGTAACGCTGGAATCGGGGTGACCTTTGTGTGGCTTCCTAGCCACATGGGTATTGCGGGAAACGAGCTTGCTGATCAGGCGGCGAGAGAGGCAGTCACACTGCCCTCGCTACCGTATAAGGTGCCTGCTAGTGATGTGCGCTCTCAGTTGCGGCATACGATCCTGTCGCATTGGGAGGAGGCATGGCGTGCCACGCCTCCACCCAACAAACTGAGAGGCATCAAGGAGACAACGAAGGTGTGGAAATCTTCCTTCCGATCTCTCCGGAAGGAAGCTGTGGTACTCTGTCGACTCCGGATCGGCCATGGGATTGCTACGCACTCCCACTTGCTAAAGAGAGAAGATCCTCCTGTGTGTACTTGCGGCGCCCACCTAACCGCGGCACACCTTCTCTTGGAGTGTGTGGATCTGGCCGATCTGCGCAGGACTCTTAAACTGCCTAATACCCTCTCCCTTATTCTCCGTGATGACGAGCCGTCAGCTGACCTCGTCATCCGGTTCATGAGGGAGAGTGGTTACTTTTTTAAGTTTTAAGGTGTAGTTACGACTTTTAATTGTGGTTAAATCTGTTTTATGTTTTTTATTGTGTTATGTATTGTATTGTTCCCTATGCCTTATTTGTTTTATCCTTTTTTACCATCCGCCTTTTATTCTTTTTATTCAAATAAGGCATAATTTTTGGGGCTCACTGTCTGTTTTATAAACACCATTTTCGCTTCATCCATGGCAGTGAGTTGTTTTTATCTACATCCTTTCATTTCACGTCATTCCATTTCATTAGGGGCCGATAACCTCGATGTTAGGCCCCTTAAAACAACAATTATCATCATCATCATCTATTACGGCACATACCCCCTCCTCTCAAGTGCGGACTAAACTAAGACGCATTTCGGGAATTCAGACATCTTCTACTGTACAGGGAATTTCCATTGATAATGAATTGGTTACAGATCCTTATCGCGTTGCAAACCATCTCGCCTCGTATTTTGCGGATATATCCTCCATCCATCGGAGGCTGTTCCAGTCCGTGGTGACACGGTATCCGGGATCAGGGCTTGTATTCACGGACGGTTCGAGGGTAAACGAGAAAGTAGGCTGTGCATTTGTGGTTGAGGATCGTCGGTTTCTCTTTTCACTTCCCGAGGCCTGTAGCGTGTACACTGCGGAGCTCTATGCCATCTTAGAGGCTCTGCGGTACACGTTATCAGACGATCACCAGCCCTTTCTTGTGTGTACTGACTCTCTGAGTGCGCTGCAAGCGATCGATGTGTGTTTCTCGAAGCACCCGTTGGTCCAGCGTGTGCACGACCAGATCGTCAGTTCGCGTAACGCTGGAATCGGGGTGACCTTTGTGTGGCTTCTTAGCCACATGGGTATTGGGGGAAACGAGCTTGCCGATCAGGCGGCGAGAGAGGCAGTCGCCCTGCCCTCGCTACCATATAAGGTGCCTGCTAGTGATGTGCGCTCTCAGTTGCGGCATTCGATCCTGTCGCATTGGGAGGAGGCATGGCGTGCCACGCCTCCACCCAACAAACTGAGAGGCAAAGGAGACCACGAAGGTGTGGAAATCTTCCTTCCGATCTCTCCGGAAGGAAGCTGTGGTACTCTGTCGACTCCGGATCGGCCATGGGATTGCTACGCACTCCCACTTGCTGAAAAGAGAAGATCCTCCTGTGTGTACTTGCGGCGCCCACCTAACCGTGGCACACCTTCTCTTGGAGTGTGTGGATCTGGCCGATCTGCGAGGGACTCTTAAACTGCCTACTACCCTCTCCCTTATTCTCCGTGATGACGGGCCGTCAGCTGACCTCGTCATCCGGTTCATGAGGGAGAGTGGTTACTTTTTTAAGTTTTAATGTGTAGTTACGACTTTTTATTCAAATAAGGCATAATTTTTTTGGGGGCTCACTGTCTGTCTTATAAACACCATTTTTGCTTCATCCATGGCAGTGAGTTGTTTTTATATACATCCTTCCATTTCACGCCATTTCATTTCATTAGGGGCCGATAACCTCGATGTTAGGCCCCTTAAAACAACAATTATCATCATCATCATCATCATTTACTTCCCCTCCGAAGCCGAATTAATTGTTTCGAGTATTGTTGGCCTGCTCCGACAGGCCGAGCGCTGTCACCTAGAAACGCGATCGGGTGCCTTTTCAACAGCGGTTATGCTTTGGGACCGTAACTCGGTAACCGTTTCCCGCATAGACATGGGTAATGTAGCAATGTAAAGCTAAAAGTATGCTTTATAACTTTTATCCTTGGTCTTTAGTCAATATCAGCAGTTGTTTAAAAATAATGACCTGCTAATGACAAATTAACCAAATTTTGGTGTAAAAATCGTGCTAAAAATTTTAAATTAGTATTTTTTCGTTCATCAATAGCAATAATTAGGCCTGATAAGTCCGTTATCCTACTAGTTCGTTTTTATTAATTGCTAAAGCTCGCGAGAACTAAATTTGGATCAATATTTTGAACGCAGGAAGCAAAAATGCTGTTTTTCGCACTTAGGCTCCATTTAAGCCCTTTAGAACCATCCAAAAACTATGACGCGGACACCGCACAGATGGGGACTTTTCAGGATTTGTTTCTAGGGTACTAGAGAACATCTATGGCAAATTTCAGCTTTACATTATTTTTTTTTTAGGTTGGCCGTGATTTTTGCATAAAATGCCTGGGCTGATATAGATATTGTGCCCAATTCACGATGTGGCTTATGTAATTCTGTTCGTGAGTTTGAAAGCCGCGCCGTTCCTCTATTTTTTGAAATACGTGCCGTTCTTCTATTTTTGAAATACGCGCTTGCCGTGTTAAGCGAGAGTGTTATAGGTGGCAGCATGAGAGACCTTTGGAGTGCTAGTGGCGATACACTGTATTATATTTTGAATTATATTAACGAAGAAAAGACAGAATAGAACATCCAGAACAACACGAGAATGAAGCTTATATTTTTCTATGATCTCTGTATAATATCATTTTGGAATTAGAAGAAGTAATTGGAAAATGAGTGATTTTACATATGATGCGTATGTCAGTGACGCAATGCTCAAGGCCTACCGATCAGTGTAGATATGATAACCTGAGGGTGAGGCATTCATATCCTTAATGAGGGATGAACATAGATTTTTCACACCCTGTGTTGTTTTCAGGAGACCGGTGTTATCATGGTCTGTTTTTCCCGTGTACGGTATAAAATTATAAAGGTAGCCGTTTGTACTATCAGACAGGGCAAAAACCTTCAATCCAAATTTCGTGGCTTTATTTGGGTTATAAACCTTGAAGGAAACCTTCCCTTTGAAACTTATGGTACTCTCATCTACGGAAACTGCAGGACCAGGTTGATAGAAAAGCATACATTTTTGCCTAACCTTCTCTAGAACACCCTGTATGTGCTCACCCCTTTTTAGAGGCTTATTTCCTTCTCCGTGTGCGAAGTGCAGATTCCAGAAAATCAATAAAAATTCATCCCTCGAGAAGACAACACCAAAAATTTGCATTTTGTCAACCCAGGGTCTTGAAAAATAGTCCTTGACATCTGGCAAGGGGTGAAGGCCCATGTTGATGATGCCAATAAATGCTTTGATGTCGCTCGTGGTTGGGTGATGCCAATTTTTCATTCTGCCCCGCTTTGTGACTGGTGTTGACTGCATTTTACGTTTGACTCCGTGTAATTTAGTTTCATAAAGAATATCTTCAATTACTTCATCATCAAACACAAATAAAAGAAATCTACAGGGTGTGTCTCTTCTAGAAGGGGGCTGACCGTTCATCTTGAATCTTCACTTCGTATGGCCAATAATCATTTCCTCAGGAGATGCAAGTCTTGGTTGTGAGCAATAGTTCTTGGAGCTGAAATTATAATACCAGATTCCAACATCCCCTTTATGGCATTCTGAGCGGTACATGGGTCAGTCATATCATTGGTCCATCCTCCCATTCGAACTGTACTGATCATGGCTTCAACAGGATCTCCTGAAAACTTCCTGGTTAGGACGTAGAAGAAACCATTCTGTATCAAGTGAACAATACATGAAGCAATTGATTCTGCGATGTAAAGGATGGCTTCACAGGTCTCCTTTGTAAGTCCCTCTCTAGTGACATTTTTAAAATTCCTGTTGCACTGACAAAAGTCATTTTTCAACCAATAAAGGCGCAACACTCAACATTTTAATGATTGTGACTAAATATTGGTTATAGATGTTGAAAATAATTAAATTCCAATTCAGATGCCAATGTCGGACCAAATTTGGTATCCAAATTAATTTGTTGAATAAACACTTAATTTCAATTGAACACACTGGGTTGCCATTGTCCTTTACATTCCATTTGTGAATGTCGAGTTCGGGTGTTTGCGACCCCAGGGGATTCCTGAGCTGGGTCTGTTTTGTCCCCTTCTTCTTCTGACTTTGGGGCGGGCCCTCTTCCGTTCCCCTTATCTGCCTTTCATGGCTCTTCTTACTTCCAAGTCCCCCAATCCGCAATCTTCCAGGGTTGAGGACATTTCTTTTCCTCCTGTCCTTTATTTGTCTAATTCTCTCTCCCCCTCCCCATTTCTTCTTCTAATATATAAGTTAGTTTTAGATATAGTTTACATTATATTATCGACTTCACGATCACACAAACGATTAGGGGCCGATAACCTAGATGTTAGGCCCCTTAAAACAACAATTATCATCATCATCATGTTTGTGTCTTCCCTATATTAGCAGGCAGTGGCCTTACAAACTTTGTTGAAACTAGCTCTGCCACAAACTCTTAGTGACTGGGAACATCAGAACATTTTCTCTATGGTAGCATAATGTGAGTCAGCATTGTTTGGACTCTCTTTCTTCTTTCCTGTCGACCTTCCTTGGTCAACTCTTGTTCTCTTCCGACCCCGACGGTATTAGGGTATCCGAGGCCTAGGGAGTCTCTTCCTTTCCCGCCTTAATTGGCCCTTGTCTCATCTTTCCTGATACCCTCCTTCTGTGAGGGGTCAGCCTTCTTGTTCTTTTCCTTTTACCTCCTGCCTTGTGCTCAAGGCCCTTAAGGAGGCAGGGTGTATGTAGCCCCACCACTTCTGGTGCACCGTCGATAATGCTACACCCTCAGGGGCTCACGGCTGGTGAGTTCGGGCGTTGGCGACCCCGAGGGATTCCTGAGCTGGGTCCGTTTTCCCCTTTTGTCCCTTCCCTTTGGGGCGGACCTTCTCCTCTCTCCCCTCCCCTCTCCTCTTTTCCTTCTATTTCCTTTTCTCTTTAAGATTCCCGCACTGTTTTTGTTACTCGAATCACCGTGTATCTAAATTCCCTTTTATCGATTTTTAAGGCATTTTTGATCTCTGTTGCATTTTGTAAGTTTTTTCGATCTAAATTACATCTCGCGATTGTTTTCAACCTCAATTGCAATTTGTAAAGATTGACAATCTAAATTGCTTTTTAGTAAGTCTTTCAATGCAGGTTGCGGGGCCTTTTAGTGAGTATTTTGAATTTCAATTGCATTTTGTAAGTATTTTCAACCAAAACCGCATTTCGCACGAATTTTGAATCTAAATTGCATTTTGTTTGGGGGCATTTTGCACATATTTTGATTCTCAATTGCATTTTGTGGGTATTTTGAATCTAAATTACATTTTGTCAAGTATTTTCAATCTAAATTGCTTTTTGTAAGTATTGTCAATCCACATGAGTCGTTGGAATCACCGTACATTTTGTAAGCATTTTCAATTTCAATTGCATTTTGTAAGTATTTTGAATTTCGATTTCACTTTGTGAATAATTTGGATTGGAACTGGGATAAGGCCTATTTCAATCTGAATTGCATTGTGTATTTTCAATTTCAATTGCATTTTGTAAGTATTTTGAACCTCAATTGCATTTTGTACGTATTTTCGATCTCATTTGCATTTTGTAAGTATTTTGAATTTCAGTTGCATTTTGTAAGTATTTCGACGCTACATTGCATTTTGTACGTATTTTGAACCTAGCCTTCATTTTGTGGGTATTTTTCAATCTATTCCTTTTGTGAATCTTTTCGTTCTAAATTCCCTTTTGTAAGAACATTTTGTGAGTCGTTTCAATCCGAGTTCCTTTTTGTAAGTATTTTCCGTCTCACTTAATTTTCGTTCTGATTTCCGTTTCATTATCATCTTCGCTATCACCCAGATCATTAGGGGCCGATAACCTAGACGTTAGGCCCCTTAAAACAACAATTATCATCATCATCATCATTGTTTGGACCAAGCATGCAGTTTTCTTACAGTAGGGTACCGTTGATGGCCACAGTTTTTGCAAGGAAGTAATTTGACTTACAAACTGTGGTTCCGGATATCGAAGACACCAGTACGTGAGTCAGTCACATCATTGTTCCATCCTCCTATTCGAACTGTACTCATCAAGGTTTTAACAGGATCTCCTGAAAACTTTCTGTTTAGGACGTAGAAGAAACCATTCTGCAGCAACTGAACAATACATGAAGCAGTTGATTTTGCGGTGAAAACGATGGTTTCACAGGTCTCGTTAGTAAGTTCCTCTCGATTGACATTTTTTGATTCCTGTTGCACTTTTCTTACGTACTGACAAAAGTCATTTTTCAACCGCTAAAGACGCTCATCGACACCAGAATAAAACATCATTTTTAAATTCAAATGTCGAATCATCATCAACATTTTATGCTAAGTGATTCATGGAACGGTTACAGTGCATTCACCGCTGTCGTCTAGTGTGATTCCACTAACAAACGTGTAATAAATTTGCTTCATAACTATCACTTGATATGACGTAGAATTCAGTTTCTGATTCTCTAAGGAAACAAAATTGGTGTATTTGCTCTGTTATAAGCTATCCTTATTTATTTAATGCTCAACAATTTAATGATTTTGACTAAATATTGGTTATATATATTGAAAATACTTAAATTTCAATTCAGATGGCAATGTCTGACCAAATTTGGTATCCAAATTAATTTGTTGAATAAACATACTATTGTCTTTGCTGCAAAAAACAACAAAATCACACTGAAGAACATTCATCAACATCATACCCAAGGTAATTTGTCCATAGTATGGATGTTTCCTCTTCAAACAATCCCCACTGCCAGGATTGTATGAAAAAAAAGTGTATTAGAGCAACGTTTCATCGGTACAACTGTCCTTTCCCTCGCATGGGCACTTAATTTCTATTAAACACACTGGGTTGCCATTGTCCATTGACATTCCATCTGTGAATAACACATTCACGGACCACTAGCCCACAATCTGCCACTTTGCACTTCCTAACCTCTTGATAGCGTAGTCTAGCTGCAGGCTCCTGCAGAATGCCATGTTCAATATAATTTTGGAAAATGCTCTGGCATTAAACACACGCATTGTCTTTGCTTGCCAGTCGTTTCCTTTATGGGTATACAAGCCGTAGCAGCGGCTGCCCGTAATTTTGTAGCTCCTTTCCTTCTCCACTCGCTTCTGCCAAGAGTTCACACACAACTCATATGAATTATAAATTGCATCATTATGCACAACAATCCTGGGGTTCATCCATGTAACAGTCTCTTGGTAATTGCACTAGCAGATTGGATGAATTTATTGACTGAGATATAATAAGCTTCACAGTTCCATTAGACGCATCCGCAGTCCACTCATCTTCTGTTCCTTTTGTATTAGGACCTCCTGCGTGCATCGCCAAAGCAGAATTTGGGAGTCTTGTAACTGCCCATTCATAAGTGTCTCCATGATTCAAATTTAACATCCTTCGTTCTGGTGCTTTAAAGCAACAGCAAGTTCTAGCATTTGGCAGCTTTGAAGAGCTATCCCATTCAACTTATTCCACACACACATTTGTCTGTTGAAGACAGGATTTCAAGGGAGTTCATATCCGTTCTCAACGAAATAAAGAAAGAAAGAAAGAAAGAAAGAAAGAAAGAAAGTTGTCACAAGCAAATACTTTAGAACCCATTAATTCACACACTGTTATCCTCATTTTCTCGTTATTCCGATCCATTCCAACGAGCCTAACTTCGTTCTTGTTGAAAGATCAAACTTCAATCTTGCGGCGCCTTTAAACAGATGGATATTTCATGTTTTCTCCTGCCTTCTACACAAGGCCCTGAAGGAGGCAGGGTGTATATAGCCCCGCCACTTCCGGTGAACCCTGAATGTTGCTACACACTTAGGGGCACACGGCTGGCGAGTTTGAGAGTAAGCGACCCCGAGGGATTCCTGAGCTGGGTCTGTTTTGTCCCCTTTTTCTTCTGACTTTGGGGCGGGCCCACTTCCCTTTCCCCTATCTGCCTTTCATGGCTCTTCTTCCTTCCAAGACCCTCAATCCGCATTCTTCGAGGGTTGAGGACATTTCTTTTCCTCCTGTCCTTTATTTGTCTTAATGTCTCTTCCCCCATTTCTTCTTCTAATATATAAGTTAGTTTTAGATATAATTTACTTTACATTATCGTCTTCACGATCACTCAAACGATTAAGGGCCGATAACCTAGTTGTTAGGCCCCTTAAAACAACAATTATCATCATCATCGTCATGTTTGTGTCTTCCCTATATTAGCGAGCAGTGGCTTTCAAACTTTCTTGAAACTAGCTCTGCCACAAACTCTTAGTGACTGGGAACATCAGAACATTTTCTCAATGATAGCATAATGTGAGTCAGCATTGTTTGGACCAAGCATGCAGTTTTCTTACAGTTGGGTACCGTTGATTGCCACAATTTTTACAAGGAAGTAATTTGACTTACAAATTGTGGTTCCGGATATCGAAGACACCAGTACGTGAGTCAGTCACATCATTGTTCCATCTTCCTATTCGAACTGTACTGATCAAGGTTTCAACAGGATCTCCTGAAAACTTCCTGGTTAGGACGTAGAAGAAACCATTCTGTATCTCCCCCAGGGGCTCACATCTAGTGGGCGTGGGTTGGCGACCACGGGGCCCCAGCTGAGCCCGGCATTGCTTCCACTTACTTGTGCCGGGCTCCTCTCTGTCTTCTTTCCTGTCGACCTCACTTGGTCAACTCTTGTTCTCTTCCGACCCCGACGGTATTAGGGCATCCGAGGCCTAGGGAGTCACTTCCTTTCCCGCCTTAATTGGCCCTTGTCTCATCTTTTCTGATTCCCTCCTTCTGCGAGGGGTCAGCCTTCTTTTTATTTTCATGTTATCTCCTGCCTTCTGCTTAAGGCCCTCAAGGAGGCCGGGTGTATGTAGCCCCACCACTTTTGGTGCACCCTAGAAAATGCTACACCCTCAGGGGCTCACGGCTGGTGAGTTCGGGAGTTGGCGACCCCGAGGGATTCCTGAGCTGGGTCCGTTTTCCCTTTTTGTCCCTTACCTTTGGGGCGGACCCTCTCCTCTTTCACTTTCCTATCTGCCTTTCATGGCCCTCCTTCCTTCCAAGTCCCTCAATGCGCCTTTTTCGAGGGTTGATGGCATTTCTTTTCATCCTGTCCTTTATTTGCCTTATTCTCCTTTAGTTTTCCATTTCTTCTTCTAGTATGTAGGTTAGTAGTTAGTTTTAGTTTTAAGTTCGCTTTTCATTTTCATCTTCACGATCACCCAAACCATCAGGGGCCGATAACCTAGATGTTAGGCCCCTTAAAACAACAATTATCATCATCATCATCACAGGTCTCCTTTGTAAGTCCCTCTCTAGTGACATTTTTAAAATTCCTGTTGCACTTCCCCCTGTGGGTGGGGGGTTTAGAATACACCCACGGTAACCCCTGCCTGTCGTACGAGGCGACTAAAAGGGGCGGCCTTGGCTATCCTTTTAGGTTCCCGGCTTGTCTTGCGAATTGGACCTCCCGTGGGTGGGAGGGTTGGAATACACTCACAGGTATACCCTGCCAGTCGTAGAAGGCGACGTAAAGGGTTTCTTGGCCCAGGTCCCCTTTACGGGTTTGACAGCCAGCTCTAAACGCCCCACTTTGTGCGATATAACTCTCATTAGGTTATATCGCACGCCTTTTTCCGTTCATGTTTTTGAGGTCTGGCACTCAAAATTACATGTGCGTGCTGTCAGGGGAAGGGCCACCTAAGTGTGCGACTACGCTCGAGAGCCTGTTCGGTCTGGCCACACCGACAGGTGGGTGCGCCATGTAATCTGCAGTAGTATCCGCCTGACAACGCAGGTCCCCGCACAGCTGCATGCCTGTGCTGGAAAACTCTCTAGTATATGCCAAGGGGTACATGCCTGAATGGCATGTCAAACATCGGACCCCCGGGCAATGCCTTCCAAGCTAGGCGGGCCTTGCCTTGGCTGGGTAGCGCCTACAGAGACAGCCCGTGATTGGAGTCGGTGGCATTCAGGGAGGATGAAACGGCCATGGGACAGAAAAGGAATATCTCCCACCAGGGTGGTCCGCCATCCAAGTCTTTAACATTTGATTCCCTACGGGGATCCACCCCCTGGGAACAGTCTGTTCGTGAGAATCTGGGTGCTAACACTCCCAAGTTTCTGGTCGCAACCAGAACGGATGGGGGTGATTTCAAGATGGTCTAGTCTATTTTGTTTTCTCGGCACATAGAAGGGGTCTATGGCGAGCTTGAGAAGGTACAAAAGATGAGAAACGGTAGCTTGTTGCTTAAGACTAGGACTGGTGAGCAGGTTGAACACCTTCTGAAATGTGACCACTTTGGCGATATCCCTGTCAAAGTGGAGAAGCACACGTCTTTGAATCTGGTCCGGGGAGTCATTTTCCACCCCCCCCCCCCCCAGGGGCTCACATCTAGTGAGTTGTGGGTTGGCGACCACGGAGCCCCAGCTGAGTCCGGCATTGCTTCCACTTACTTGTGCCGGGCTCCTCTCTGTCTTCTTTCCTGTCGACCGCCCTTGGTCAACTCTTGTTCTCTTCCGACCCCGACGGTATTAGGGTATCCGAGGCCTAGGGAGTCTTTTCCTTTCCCGCCTTAATTGGCCCTTGTCTCATCTTTTCTGATTCCCTCCCTCTGCGAGGGGTCAGCCTTCTTTTTCTTTTCATGTTATCTCCTGCCTTCTGCTTAAGGCCCTCAAGGAGGCCGGGTGTATGTAGCCCCACCACTTTGGTGCACCCTAGATAATGCTACACCCTCAGGGGCTCACGGCTGGTGAGTTCGGGAGTTGGCGACCCCGAGGGATTCCTGAGCTGGGTCCGTTTTCCCCTTTTGTCCCTTACCTTTGGGGCGGACCCTCTCCTCTTTCACTTTCCTATCTGCCTTTCATGGCTCTCCTTCCTTCCAAATCCCTCAATCCGCCTTCTTCGAGGGTTGAGGGCATTTATTTTCCTCCTGTCCTTTATTTGCCTTACTCTCCTTTAGTTTCCATTTCTTCTTCTAGTATGTAGGTTAGTAGTTAGTTTTAGTTTTAAGATCGCTTTTCATTTTCATCTTCACGTTCACCCAAACCATCAGGGGCCGATAACCTAGATGTTAGGCCCCTTAAAACAACAATTATCATCATCATCACCATCTTCCTGCCCCAGAGGAAGGGACATGGAGGGCTTAATTCAAGGGTTGGATTTATCTCTATTAAATACAGGGGAAGCTACACATTTTAGCTTCGCGCACGGCACGTACTCACACATTGACTTGAGTGTGTGTAGCCGTGCGCTGTTCCCCCTATTTGGTTGGTATGTACACGACGACCTCTGTGACAGTGACCATTTCCCGATCGTTCTTACCCTTCTGAACCAGACGCCCGTGGAGTTCCCCAGTCGTTGGGTTCTTAAGCGGGCAAATTGGCCCTCGTTTCAAGAACGAGCTGTGTTCGTTGATCTTGGTTGCCGGAGCGTCGATGACGAGGTACAGCACATCGCCGATGTGCTTCTTGCTGCCGCCGAAGAGTCCATTCCCTCCTTTTCTGGGACTCCTCGTCGCAAACTCGTTCCTTGGTGGACAGATGATATTGCAGCGGCAGTAAGAGACCGTCGCCGAGCTCACAAGCACTACCGTCGGCGTCCAACCATGGCCAATTTGGTGGCGTTTAAGAAATTCCGTGCCAAGGCACGGATTCTTATTCGCCAGAGTAAGAAACAATCCTGGGAACGGTATGTGTCTTCTATTACGGCACATACCCCCTCCTCTCAAGTGTGGACTAAACTACGACGCATTTCGGGAATTCAGACATCTTCTACTGTACCGGGAATTTCCATTGCTAATGAACTGGTTACAGATCCTTATCGCGTTGCAAAGCATCTCGCCTCGTATTTTGCGGATATATCCGGTTCCGATAACTATGACCCTGCCTTCGTGGCCCTGAAGCGCGAAGCGGAACGTTTCCAGCTTAGTTTTGCTTCCCGCGCTTCGGAGGAGTATAACGTGCCCTTTACGGAGTGGGAACTCCGCGGAGCGCTGGCGCTCTGCAGGGACACGTCTCCTGGCCCGGATAATATTCACAACCAGATGCTTAAACACCTTAACGATGAGAGCATTCGTTATTTGCTCAGGGTGTTTAATCGTATCTGGTTGGAAGGTGTGTTTCCAGCGCAATGGCAGGAAGGTATCATTATACCTATCCTGAAGCCCGATAAGGATCCCAAATTGACAGGGAGTTACAGACCTATTTGTCTCACTAACGGTCTGTGCAAGCTCTTTGAGAGGATGGTCAATCGGCGCCTAGTGTGGGTCCTGGAGAAACGGGGACTCCTGTCCGAATACCAGTGTGGTTTCAGGGCGTCTCGGTGTACCAACGACCATCTGATACGCCTGGAGACCGCCATACAGGACGCTTTTCTCCGGAGACAGCACCTAGTCGCTGTTTTCTTTGACCTCGAGAAGGCCTATGACACCACTTGGCGTTACGGCATCCTCTCTACCCTGCATCAATGGAAATTCCGAGGTAACTTGCCGGTTTTTATTGCGAATTTTCTGTCCCTTCGCCTGTTCCGTGTCCGAATAGGGGGGACATATTCGCAATATTATATACAGGAAAACGGAGTCCCACAGGGATCGGTGCTTAGCGTAACATTATTTGCGATTGCCATAAACGGTATAGTCGCTGCTGCTGGTCCAGCAGTGGTACCGTCGCTATATGTAGACGACTTCGCTCTACATTATAACCCCCAGGGGCTCACAACTTGTGGGCGTGGGTTGGCGACCACGGGGCCCCAGCTGAGTCCGGCATTGCTTCCACTTACTTGTGCCGGGCTCCTCACTGTCTTCTTTCCTGTCGACCTCACTTGGTCAACTCTTGTTCTCTTCTGACCCCGACGGTATTAGGGTATCCGAGGCCTAGGGAGTCTCTTCCTTTCCCGCCTTAATTGGCCCTTGTCTCATCTTTTCTGATACCCTCCTTCTGCGAGGGGTCAGCCTTCTTTTTCTCTTCCTTTTACCTCCTGCCTTGTGCTCTAGGCCCTTAAGGAGGCAGGGTGTATGTAGCCCCACCACTTCTGGTGCACCCTAGATAATGCTACACCCTCAGGGGCTCACGGCTGGTGAGTTCGGGAGTTGGCGACCCCGAGGGATTCCTGAGCTGGGTCCGTTTTCCCCTTTTGTCCCTTACCTTTGGGGCGGACCCTCTCCTCTTTCACTTTCCTATATGCCTTTCATGGCTCTCCTTCCTTCCAAGTCCCTCAATCCGCCTTCTCCGAGGGTTGAGGGCATTTCTTTTCCTTCTGTCCTTTTATTTGCCTTATTCTCCTTTAATTTTCCATTTCTTCTTCTAGTATGTAGGTTAGTAGTTAGTTTTAGTTTTAAGTTTGCATTTCATTTTCATCTTCACGATCACCCAAACCATCAGGGGCCGATAGCCTAGATGTTAGGCCCCTTAAAACAACAATTATCATCATCATCATCATCTACATTATAGTGCGCAAAATATGGCGGTCGCTGAACGACAGCTACAACAAGCTATTCGAAGAGTGGAACGCTGGACACTAGAGCATGGCTTTCGATTCTGTACCGCTAAGTCCTCGGTTGTCCATTTCTGCCGAAAGCGCACTCTCCATCCTGATCCTGAGCTTTATCTGGGCGATGTAGCTTTGCCAGTCGTTGATCATCAGCTGCGTACCGGTTCCTTGGGCTCCTTTTCGATCAGAAATTGACGTGGGAGCCACACGTGCGGTGTTTGAAAACTACCTGTGCTAAGAAACTCAACATGTTGCGGTTTCCTAGCGGCACATCATGGGGGGCGGACCGCGCGGTGCTCCTACGCTTTTATAAGGCTCTGATTTTATCTAGGTTAGATTATGGCAGTGTAGCATATGGTTCGGCCCGTAAGTCAGTGCTTGTTAAACTGGACAGTGTCCACCACGTCGGTGTGAGGCTGGCGACGGGTGCCTTTCGGACGAGCCCTGTCGTCAGCTTGCTCGCCGAGGCTGGCGTACCTCCTTTACACCTGAGGCGCCAACAAGTACTGCTGACCTATGCTGCAACTATTCGACAGATGCCACTTCATCCAAGCTGTCCATGTTTGTTTTCCCCTCCGAATCGCCGGCTGTATGATGCGCTCGCCCGAGCCACTCGGCCGGCGGGGATTCGCTTGGATGACTTATACCGTCAGTTCCGATTTCCTTCTGTCTCCTGTATCGTCCGAGTACCTAGCAAGGCCCCTCCGTGGATGGTCTCTCGCCCTGATATCCTCCTGGATCTGCACACCGGCCCCAAGTCGGACACGGACTCCTCCGTCCATCGGAGGCTGTTCCAGTCCGTGGTGAGCCGGTATCCGGGATCAGGGCTTGTATTCACGGACGGTTCGAGGGTAAACGAGAAAGTAGGCTGTGCATTTGTGGTTGAGGATCGTCGGTTTCTCTTTTCACTTCCCGAGGCCTGTAGCGTGTACACTGCGGAGCTCTATGCCATCTTAGAGGCTCTGCGGTACACGTTATCAGACGATCACCAGCACTTTCTTGTGTGTACTGACTCTCTGAGTGCGCTGCAGGCGATCGATGTGTGTTTCCCGAAGCACCCGTTGGTCCAGCGTGTGCACGACCAGCTCGTCAGTTCGCGTAACGCTGGAACCGGGGTGACCTTTGTGTGGCTTTCTAGCCACATGGGTATTGCGGGAAACGACCTTGCTGATCAGGCGGCGAGAGAGGCAGTTGCACTGCCCTCGCTACCGTATAAGGTGCCTGCTAGTGATGTGCGCTCTCAGTTGCGGCATTCGTTCCTGTCGCATTGTGAGGAGGCATGGCGTGCCACGCCTCCACCCAACAAACTGAGAGGCATCAAGGAGACAACGAAGGTGTGGAAATCTTCCTTCCGATCTCTCCGGAAGGAAGCTGTGGTACTCTGTCGACTCCGGATCGGCCATGGGATTGCTACGCACTCCCACTTGCTAAAGAGAGAAGATCCCCCTGTGTGTACTTGCGGCGCCCACCTAACCGTGGCACACCTTCTCTTGGAGTGTGTGGATCTGGCCGATCTGCGAGGGACTCTTAAACTGCCTAATACCCTCTCCCTTATTCTCCGTGATGACGGGCCGTCAGCTGACCTCGTCATCCGGTTCATGAGGGAGAGTGGTTACTTTTTTAAGTTTTAATGTGTAGTTACGACTTTTAATTCTGGTTAAATCTGTTTTATGATTTTTATTGTGTTATGTATTGTATTGTTCACTATGCCTTATTTGTTTTATCCTTTTTTACCATCCGCCTTTTATTCTTTTTATTCAAATAAGGAATAATTTTTGGGGCTCACTGTCTGTTTTATAAACACCATTTTCGCTACATCCATGGCAGTGAGTTGTTTTTATCTACATCCTTTCATTTCACGCCATTTCATTTCATTAGGGGCCGATAACCTCGATATTAGGCCCCTTAAAACAACAATTATCATCATCATCATCGAAAACGATGGTTTCACAGGTCTCGTTAGTAAGTTCCTCTCGATTGACATTTTTTGATTCCTGTTGCACTTTTCTTACGTACTGACAAAAGTAATTTTTCAACTGCTAAAGACGCTCATCAACACCAGAATTAAACATCATTTTTAAATTCAAATGTCGAATCAACAGCGATACATATTTGTCTTGCAACATTTTATGCTAAGTGATACATGGAACGGTTACAGTGCATTCACCGCTGTCGTCTAGTGTGATTCCACTAACAAACGTGTAATAAATTTGCTTCATAACTATCACTTGATATGACGTAGAATTCAGTTTCTGATTCTCTAAGGAAACAAAATTGGTGTATTTGCTCTGTTATAAGCTATCCTTATTTATTTAATGCTCAACAATTTAATGATTTTGACTA
Organism: Meconema thalassinum; assembly: GCA_946902985.2. Taxonomy (NCBI): domain Eukaryota; kingdom Metazoa; phylum Arthropoda; class Insecta; order Orthoptera; family Tettigoniidae; genus Meconema; species Meconema thalassinum. Next base: position 477,050,618 of record OX336392.1, on the reverse strand, counting down.
AATATTGGTTATATATATTGAAAATACTTAAGGGACACTGGGACTGAAATTTCCAAATTCTATATTAAGTAAGGTACAGTTTTGAAATTTTATATGGTTATGAATAGTCATAATATAAACCACTGTGGGAAACCTGAGCATTCTAAGTTGATTAGTTCCTGAGATATTAATTATTTTATATATTTTCATGTGCAAATTATTCAAGTTTTTGAAAGGTCAGCCGCGTTAAACAAATCATGATAGTGTAACTTTTAGGTTATATTCTATTACAATATACCAATTGGAAGAAACCTACGGATCCTTTTTTGAATTGCATTAATGAGTGTGAAGAAATATTTTTTTTTTCATATCCAAGTTTTATTTTACAAAAAATCTTGAATTTTTCCAGTTTGAATTTTTTTTGCAGCCAGACCAAAAGAGCAATCAAAAAATCGATCCGCAGGTTTATAGTCATTGCAATGAAGATAATACATGCACATTTTGAAAGCAATATCATAAGATTTATAACGCGTGTAACAATTTGAATGCCTGAAAAAGTGAATCAGAGAAAACAGCAATTTTCTAAAATAATGCACCATTTACAAGGTTCCAGCTTACCAAGGACATTAGAACTGTCCTGCAGCATAGGTGACACCCTCCTTCTTGTGTTTTGCAGCCTCCTTCTTCATTTTTGTCAGTTTCACCTTCCGTCGACATGCCTTTCGCTTCTCCAATGATGACCGCAGACTTTCATACTTCCTGCGACTGTCACATCTTTCAAGTGTTTGTGCTGTGACATGAGATACTGAAGTTTGCCTTATTCCTGATTTCAACTCTGTTGTTGCACTGCACCCCATGTTGAATTCTGCTACAGAATTACAAACAGCAATTTCAAGTCTCTTCCGTGAAATAAAAATCTCTTTTGGGCACTTCCTCCAAATAACAGAATGCAGAGACTCATTCTGATTTTGAGTAGCACCCCGGATGCATCTGGATAGTAACTCATCTGATGCCAGCCTTTGATAAACAGGCATAATCTTGACAACTAAGGGTTCTGAAAGCTTTACAGCCATTTTGTCATGGCTCTGTGGTGTTTTACCAGCTGCGATACTTCGATTGTAAAAGCACCAAGACTCAGAACCTTCAGGACACTTCCTGTGCTGGGGCTTACTATCAGTAGACATGTAGTGGCATATAGTGGCATACACTGCTATCTTCATATCTGCAATATTAGGTATGTTCTGTACTAATGCATTCCTATAATAATTTGTTAATTTTGTTATTGTGGCATTAGTAAGCCCACCGGTACGACCACCAAGTTGCACACCTTTTAGCTTCCAAGTTTGTACTGCCTGTCGCAAGCCTGTTCCCATTCTCTTTGCTACATGGTTGACACATTCCTCCTTCTTTAATACTGTAGTGGTACTGCTACCATACACACTTTTTGACACCAAATTATTAAAGGTTTTGGAATCACCATCTGACAGGATGGTGGTGTATCTCATCTGACAATTAGTGACTGAACGTTTCCATAAAATTTCAGCAGCACACATTTCCATTGCCACAGAACTACCTTCATGATTCTTTTCACATTCCCCACTCTTTACATGACAGGTATGCCATACATGAAATTCAGGAGAGTCAGCCTCAAGTTCAGCAGTGCTAATGACACACATAGTACAGTACTTGGACAGTATTTCATAGTCTATAACCAACCCTGTTAACAAATCTATCACTATGCCAATACCATATGCAGAAGTGTGTCCTCTCTTGTGCCACGTGCCATCATAGGAAACAGAAATGTCTATAACAGTGTTACTTCCTGTATTACCATCAACTGTACTATATGCTCTTCTTACAATTTCCCTTGACTGTGACAGACAATCCTCTTTCAATAATTTAGCCTGAGCTGCTAAAATAGTCATGTGCTTGGTGAATGTCTTAGAATCAATACTAGGCATCCCCATAGCAGCACATAATTTTTCCATACCCCTATGTCCTACACCTAAGCTTAGAAAGGCATCCACACTCTTCCTATTCACATCAAAAGGGGGCCTCTGGGATTTAGAGTAACTTTTAACACGAGGACTTGAATATGTTTGGGTTGGACAGAATCCACATCTAGTACACTTCACACATAGTTTACATGCTAGACCATGTCTTTCCCTTACTTGAATGGTTAGTGTTGTTTCTCCACATTCAATGCAATTTAAATTATTTACCAGTTCATCCAATGTACTTGAGTGAATCAAAATATACTCACCACCTGATGGGTGTATATTAGGCCTAATTTCATGAACGTCTTCCTGAAACAAAGCTAACTTGTTAACACTCTTGGAATTATTGTTACCTTCATGTTCAGAGCTCTGGGATGTGCTGGGGGCTTCATTATGTGGGCTTTCAAGTACCTTTTCATTCTGATCATCACCATGCTCATAACCTCTGTCACCAGCTGATTTCCAACGAGCAGCTGATAATCTCAAAGAAATATCTTGTCTTCTCTTACTTTTGGGTTTTGGCTTATGCCACCGAGAACTTACTGTATGCATTTCACAACAGAACTACACCAAACAATAGTTGAAATTACTCACACACTTCAATACAATCACACTGGGAAAAACTTGTTTGTACACAAACTGGAATAGGCCTAGCACATGGCCAATACGGAAATAGTAAAAATAATGTTGAAACTAATAAATATACTTTTTATTCCTTTAATAAGTACTCAGTGTCTTCGAAAATAGGTTTAAAAATTATACACAACATCACCTGTAATATCCATTCGGATTTCAACAACATTGTGGTGTTTGAAGCCATATTTTCAGTGTTGCCTTAGTAAACAAGAGTTTAGTGATTTTCAGTCGGTCAACACGAATGTACCCAAAAGAGATGGGTTATGCCCTAATCCTGAAATAAATTACATGAGATTAATAAAACACTAGGATGACCAGTTTCGATCGTCAAGCGATCATCATCAGATCCAATACACTTAGGCTATAAAATCTATGTTTGAAATACAGGTGAAAATATTTACAATATGTACAATTATTTAGTTGCAGTATTGGTACTGCAACTGTCAGTGTATGCTAAATGCAGTATATATGTTAGGTGAAATGCTAAATGGTGATGGCTATCCGGAGATTGTACTTTAGAGAGATTATATGGTTGTAAACTATGGTTAAACTATAAAAATTTTAGGCTAACTACTTATCTGATTGTCTTCCGTACTACAGCTATTCGCAGTTTCCGTGCTCACTTGAACTCGCTGTGCGGACGACTGCGGTGGTTATCTTAACGACTGGTTTTTCCCTGCCTTCCCCCCCTGTCCCTACGTGCTGTGGGGAGTGATCGCGATGTGTTTATGTGAGGTGTTGCCAACCTAGATAAGATGTATGTTATTGAATGAGGTGGATCTACAACTATTAAAGACCGTGGATTAGTCCTCGCCACGCGTGGAGCATAACCCATTCGAACTAAGCGTTGACGGTCTTATGAGGACGTCCCGGCACCTTTAATACTGCCTCTAATATGGGCCTTGGTTTATTGCAGAAGAAAGGTACATCGTACACCTGATCCAGATAACATTTACCTATTAAAAACCCCCTAATTTCCCCCCTTTTTTTTATCTAGCTTGGCTGTGTCGCTAAATTGTGTTTTGTTTCCGACAGGGTGTGTTTTTTAGTAGCGTGAAGAGGGGTGAGCTCTCCATGAACGTGTGTTCATTTAGATTGTTGGGATTGTTTCGTTTGGCTAGGTGTATCTCGATTGCTTCCTTTATGTCAAGAGCTCTGCCTTTCGATTCGTGATGGATTATTTTAAGGTCCGACTCTATGTTGGTAAAGCTATGCCCTGCGTCACACATATGTTCGCACACGGCTGAATGTGTTCCGTATCTTATCGCATTTCTATGTTCATTATAACGTGTGTCTACTCGCCTTCCACTCTGCCCGATGTAATTAGCTTGACAATCGGTGTCTTGGCACGTTATAGAATATACCCCTGACCTTGAATACGGGTCACGTTTATTTAGATTACTATTTAGGAGGTGCCTAGCGGTTGTGTTTTTCGTCGTGAAAGCTATCTTTATGCCTTGCTTTTTGAATAGGTTAGTGATTTTATATGTATTCGCATTCACATAGTTGAAACGCGCAATTTTTTTCTCATTACTGTCCGGTTTGGGAATCGTTTTATCTTTATTTTTATGTTTGGCTATAATTTGATTTATTTTGCTTGGCGAGAAGTTGTTTTCCTTTGCTATTTGCATAATAGTTCTTATTTCCTTATTATAGTTGTCTTTTGACATGGGTATGTTTAAAGCCCTGTGCACCATTGAATTGAAACCCGCTAGTTTGTGCGTACTGGGGTGATTAGACTGATTGTCGATTGCATGCGAGGTTTGTGTTGCTTTCCGGAATATGGAATATGAAAGGTCGTTGTCTTTACGTTCAATAGTTATATCGAGATAATTTATTTTCCGGTCTATTTCGGATTCCTTAGTGAATTTGATAGAATGGTGAAGGCTATTAATGGATTGGAGAATTGTTTCTTCGCTTGTTAGTTCAGTATCGTAGATGCAAATTACATCATCTACGTATCTTTTCCATATTACTATTCCCTTTGTTGAAGTCTTTTCTAAGAACGCATTTTCTAGTGCATTGATGAAGATGTCAGCGATTAACCCACTTAGTGGCGATCCCATTGCTAGGCCTTCTCTCTGTGTGTATATTTTATTGTCGAATTGAAACACGTTTTGGGTGAGAACGACCCTCAGTAATCTCACAATCTCTTCAATTTCTTTTACCGAATTGTTGGATTTTAAGTTGTTTTCGATAGTGTTGATTGCTTCAATAATCGGAATATTGGTGTACATGTTAGTTACGTCGAAGGATACTAGCCTGAAGCTAGGTTTCATTTGTAGGGTGTTCAATGCTGTTACTAGTTCTGTTGTGTTCTTTACAGAGTTGTTTTTGTCGTTGGAAAGACGGCATTTTAAGATTTTTAGTAACTCTTTGCTGATTTTGTAATTAGGGGCATTCCTACAATTGACTATTGGTCTCATTGGGCATTCCTTTTTGTGTATTTTTGGTTGTCCCCTCAATGACGGTATTTTCGGGTTCATGTTTATTAGTTTTGATTTTTCAGCTTTGGTCAGTATGTATTCTGTTTCTTTTAGCGCACTTTTTATTTGTTTTTGGAATTTGTTGGTGGGGTCTTTTGTTAATTCCTTGATTTCGTTGTTGTTTAGGAATTCGACTGTTTTTTCAATGTATTCTGTTTTATTCAAAATTACTGTAGTGTTTCCCTTATCTGCTTTTGTGATGATTAAGTCATGTTCTTTTATTTTTTGTTTCAACGACTTTATTTCTTTGATTTGTTTGTTGTTTTGAATGTTATTGCTATTGCTATTGCTATTGTTATTTGGTTCAACAAAAAATGTATAGAACTAAACCTCACCCCTAAATACGTACCAATTAAAACCGTACCGAACACACCAGCCTCGATCATTTCAACTAAACAAGCCAAAGCGCTTTGGATAAAAAACGAATTAAGATTTGCATACATAAGAAAGCAAAAAATTAACCAACAATTATACGACATTCAATTGCAACTAAGTAATTTCTGGCACGCAGCCCAATGGGACAGCTTCACCGAACACCTACATGACACCATCAAAATCAGAGCAACGAGGAAGCATGAAACGCTAGAAAATAAATTAAGAAAACTAGGAGAAACACAGAACCATCAATCTAACGAACAACACACGAATAACAATGAATTCAATTTCCACAGCAGAGTAAACAACAGAACGAACGTAACCTTTTCTCAAGGTGAAATGAATATGTTAGACAAAGGTTTGAAATACAACTGCACAGACGCACACACGAACCACAATATAAAACAGTTAATCACAGATATTGAGATAGCCAGTCACAAGCTCCCAGCAGAAGACAGGGAATTAACCAAAAATCTCGCCACCAACGAAGCCAAAAAAATCCTCAAACGAGAGGGCGATAGCAATAACATTCAAAACAACAAACAAATCAAAGAAATAAAGTCGTTGAAACAAAAAATAAAAGAACATGACTTAATCATCACAAAAGCAGATAAGGGAAACACTACAGTAATTTTGAATAAAACAGAATACATTGAAAAAACAGTCGAATTCCTAAACAACAACGAAATCAAGGAATTAACAAAAGACCCCACCAACAAATTCCAAAAACAAATAAAAAGTGCGCTAAAAGAAACAGAATACATACTGACCAAAGCTGAAAAATCAAAACTAATAAACATGAACCCGAAAATACCGTCATTGAGGGGACAACCAAAAATACACAAAAAGGAATGCCCAATGAGACCAATAGTCAATTGTAGGAATGCCCCTAATTACAAAATCAGCAAAGAGTTACTAAAAATCTTAAAATGCCGTCTTTCCAACGACAAAAACAACTCTGTAAAGAACACAACAGAACTAGTAACAGCATTGAACACCCTACAAATGAAACCTAGCTTCAGGCTAGTATCCTTCGACGTAACTAACATGTACACCAATATTCCGATTATTGAAGCAATCAACACTATCGAAAACAACTTAAAATCCAACAATTCGGTAAAAGAAATTGAAGAGATTGTGAGATTACTGAGGGTCGTTCTCACCCAAAACGTGTTTCAATTCGACAATAAAATATACACACAGAGAGAAGGCCTAGCAATGGGATCGCCACTAAGTGGGTTAATCGCTGACATCTTCATCAATGCACTAGAAAATGCGTTCTTAGAAAAGACTTCAACAAAGGGAATAGTAATATGGAAAAGATACGTAGATGATGTAATTTGCATCTACGATACTGAACTAACAAGCGAAGAAACAATTCTCCAATCCATTAATAGCCTTCACCATTCTATCAAATTCACTAAGGAATCCGAAATAGACCGGAAAATAAATTATCTCGATATAACTATTGAACGTAAAGACAACGACCTTTCATATTCCATATTCCGGAAAGCAACACAAACCTCGCATGCAATCGACAATCAGTCTAATCACCCCAGTACGCACAAACTAGCGGGTTTCAATTCAATGGTGCACAGGGCTTTAAACATACCCATGTCAAAAGACAACTATAATAAGGAAATAAGAACTATTATGCAAATAGCAAAGGAAAACAACTTCTCGCCAAGCAAAATAAATCAAATTATAGCCAAACATAAAAATAAAGATAAAACGATTCCCAAACCGGACAGTAATGAGAAAAAAAATTGCGCGTTTCAACTATGTGAATGCGAATACATATAAAATCACTAACCTATTCAAAAAGCAAGGCATAAAGATAGCTTTCACGACGAAAAACACAACCGCTAGGCACCTCCTAAATAGTAATCTAAATAAACGTGACCCGTATTCAAGGTCAGGGGTATATTCTATAACGTGCCAAGACACCGATTGTCAAGCTAATTACATCGGGCAGAGTGGAAGGCGAGTAGACACACGTTATAATGAACATAGAAATGCGATAAGATACGGAACACATTCAGCCGTGTGCGAACATATGTGTGACGCAGGGCATAGCTTTACCAACATAGAGTCGGACCTTAAAATAATCCATCACGAATCGAAAGGCAGAGCTCTTGACATAAAGGAAGCAATCGAGATACACCTAGCCAAACGAAACAATCCCAACAATCTAAATGAACACACGTTCATGGAGAGCTCACCCCTCTTCACGCTACTAAAAAACACACCCTGTCGGAAACAAAACACAATTTAGCGACACAGCCAAGCTAGATAAAAAAAAGGGGGGAAATTAGGGGGTTTTTAATAGGTAAATGTTATCTGGATCAGGTGTACGATGTACCTTTCTTCTGCAATAAACCAAGGCCCATATTAGAGGCAGTATTAAAGGTGCCGGGACGTCCTCATAAGACCGTCAACGCTTAGTTCGAATGGGTTATGCTCCACGCGTGGCGAGGACTAATCCACGGTCTTTAATAGTTGTAGATCCACCTCATTCAATAACATACATCTTATCTAGGTTGGCAACACCTCACATAAACACATCGCGATCACTCCCCACAGCACGTAGGGACAGGGGGGGAAGGCAGGGAAAAACCAGTCGTTAAGATAACCACCGCAGTCGTCCGCACAGCGAGTTCAAGTGAGCACGGAAACTGCGAATAGCTGTAGTACGGAAGACAATCAGATAAGTAGTTAGCCTAAAATTTTTATAGTTTAACCATAGTTTACAACCATATAATCTCTCTAAAGTACAATCTCCGGATAGCCATCACCATTTAGCATTTCACCTAACATATATACTGCATTTAGCATACACTGACAGTTGCAGTACCAATACTGCAACTAAATAATTGTACATATTGTAAATATTTTCACCTGTATTTCAAACATAGATTTTATAGCCTAAGTGTATTGGATCTGATGATGATCGCTTGACGATCGAAACTGGTCATCCTAGTGTTTTATTAATCTCATGTAATTTATTTCAGGATTAGGGCATAACCCATCTCTTTTGGGTACATTCGTGTTGACCGACTGAAAATCACTAAACTCTTGTTTACTAAGGCAACACTGAAAATATGGCTTCAAACACCACAATGTTCACGGCTAGTCAGGCAAATCGTGAAGCCAAGAAATTCAAATCACTCAGGCTTAAACTCATGAATTTAGACAAGTCAATTTGGTTCAACAAAAAATGTATAGAACTAAACCTCACCCCTAAATACGTACCAATTAAAACCGTACCGAACACACCAGCCTCGATCATTTCAACTAAACAAGCCAAAGCGCTTTGGATAAAAAACGAATTAAGATTTGCATACATAAGAAAGCAAAAAATTAACCAACAATTATACGACATTCAATTGCAACTAAGTAATTTCTGGCACGCAGCCCAATGGGACAGCTTCACCGAACACCTACATGACACCATCAAAATCAGAGCAACGAGGAAGCATGAAACGCTAGAAAATAAATTAAGAAAACTAGGAGAAACACAGAACCATCAATCTAACGAACAACACACGAATAACAATGAATTCAATTTCCACAGCAGAGTAAACAACAGAACGAACGTAACCTTTTCTCAAGGTGAAATGAATATGTTAGACAAAGGTTTGAAATACAACTGCACAGACGCACACACGAACCACAATATAAAACAGTTAATCACAGATATTGAGATAGCCAGTCACAAGCTCCCAGCAGAAGACAGGGAATTAACCAAAAATCTCGCCACCAACGAAGCCAAAAAAATCCTCAAACGAGAGGGCGATAGCAATAACATTCAAAACAACAAACAAATCAAAGAAATAAAGTCGTTGAAACAAAAAATAAAAGAACATGACTTAATCATCACAAAAGCAGATAAGGGAAACACTACAGTAATTTTGAATAAAACAGAATACATTGAAAAAACAGTCGAATTCCTAAACAACAACGAAATCAAGGAATTAACAAAAGACCCCACCAACAAATTCCAAAAACAAATAAAAAGTGCGCTAAAAGAAACAGAATACATACTGACCAAAGCTGAAAAATCAAAACTAATAAACATGAACCCGAAAATACCGTCATTGAGGGGACAACCAAAAATACACAAAAAGGAATGCCCAATGAGACCAATAGTCAATTGTAGGAATGCCCCTAATTACAAAATCAGCAAAGAGTTACTAAAAATCTTAAAATGCCGTCTTTCCAACGACAAAAACAACTCTGTAAAGAACACAACAGAACTAGTAACAGCATTGAACACCCTACAAATGAAACCTAGCTTCAGGCTAGTATCCTTCGACGTAACTAACATGTACACCAATATTCCGATTATTGAAGCAATCAACACTATCGAAAACAACTTAAAATCCAACAATTCGGTAAAAGAAATTGAAGAGATTGTGAGATTACTGAGGGTCGTTCTCACCCAAAACGTGTTTCAATTCGACAATAAAATATACACACAGAGAGAAGGCCTAGCAATGGGATCGCCACTAAGTGGGTTAATCGCTGACATCTTCATCAATGCACTAGAAAATGCGTTCTTAGAAAAGACTTCAACAAAGGGAATAGTAATATGGAAAAGATACGTAGATGATGTAATTTGCATCTACGATACTGAACTAACAAGCGAAGAAACAATTCTCCAATCCATTAATAGCCTTCACCATTCTATCAAATTCACTAAGGAATCCGAAATAGACCGGAAAATAAATTATCTCGATATAACTATTGAACGTAAAGACAACGACCTTTCATATTCCATATTCCGGAAAGCAACACAAACCTCGCATGCAATCGACAATCAGTCTAATCACCCCAGTACGCACAAACTAGCGGGTTTCAATTCAATGGTGCACAGGGCTTTAAACATACCCATGTCAAAAGACAACTATAATAAGGAAATAAGAACTATTATGCAAATAGCAAAGGAAAACAACTTCTCGCCAAGCAAAATAAATCAAATTATAGCCAAACATAAAAATAAAGATAAAACGATTCCCAAACCGGACAGTAATGAGAAAAAAATTGCGCGTTTCAACTATGTGAATGCGAATACATATAAAATCACTAACCTATTCAAAAAGCAAGGCATAAAGATAGCTTTCACGACGAAAAACACAACCGCTAGGCACCTCCTAAATAGTAATCTAAATAAACGTGACCCGTATTCAAGGTCAGGGGTATATTCTATAACGTGCCAAGACACCGATTGTCAAGCTAATTACATCGGGCAGAGTGGAAGGCGAGTAGACACACGTTATAATGAACATAGAAATGCGATAAGATACGGAACACATTCAGCCGTGTGCGAACATATGTGTGACGCAGGGCATAGCTTTACCAACATAGAGTCGGACCTTAAAATAATCCATCACGAATCGAAAGGCAGAGCTCTTGACATAAAGGAAGCAATCGAGATACACCTAGCCAAACGAAACAATCCCAACAATCTAAATGAACACACGTTCATGGAGAGCTCACCCCTCTTCACGCTACTAAAAAACACACCCTGTCGGAAACAAAACACAATTTAGCGACACAGCCAAGCTAGATAAAAAAAAGGGGGGAAATTAGGGGGTTTTTAATAGGTAAATGTTATCTGGATCAGGTGTACGATGTACCTTTCTTCTGCAATAAACCAAGGCCCATATTAGAGGCAGTATTAAAGGTGCCGGGACGTCCTCATAAGACCGTCAACGCTTAGTTCGAATGGGTTATGCTCCACGCGTGGCGAGGACTAATCCACGGTCTTTAATAGTTGTAGATCCACCTCATTCAATAACATACATCTTATCTAGGTTGGCAACACCTCACATAAACACATCGCGATCACTCCCCACAGCACGTAGGGACAGGGGGGGAAGGCAGGGAAAAACCAGTCGTTAAGATAACCACCGCAGTCGTCCGCACAGCGAGTTCAAGTGAGCACGGAAACTGCGAATAGCTGTAGTACGGAAGACAATCAGATAAGTAGTTAGCCTAAAATTTTTATAGTTTAACCATAGTTTACAACCATATAATCTCTCTAAAGTACAATCTCCGGATAGCCATCACCATTTAGCATTTCACCTAACATATATACTGCATTTAGCATACACTGACAGTTGCAGTACCAATACTGCAACTAAATAATTGTACATATTGTAAATATTTTCACCTGTATTTCAAACATAGATTTTATAGCCTAAGTGTATTGGATCTGATGATGATCGCTTGACGATCGAAACTGGTCATCCTAGTGTTTTATTAATCTCATGTAATTTATTTCAGGATTAGGGCATAACCCATCTCTTTTGGGTACATTCGTGTTGACCGACTGAAAATCACTAAACTCTTATTTCAACAACATTTGTAGTTATTATATAGTAGCCTACATTATTTAGGCCTACCGTAGTTTACGTAGTAAATGTGCCTACATCCTTCACTAGAGAGCAGCACAATGCATACCTCCAGATGCAGGAGGCCTTTTTAAATTATTCCTATGAAAAGAAATCGAGAAATCTGCTTGAATACATCACTAATGTGTGCTGATCGTGAGTCTAACGAAGGTGGGCGTTTAAAGAACTGCATGCCAGGCATTTAAAAGCTACGTCAGAGCTTTAAAAATGGCGGAATTCGGGTAAAAACACTGCTATATGATCCGCAGGGGATAGGGGTGTATTAATATGGAAAAAAACAAAAATCGATATTTCTTACATATTTCACTAAAATTTCAGTCCCAGTGTCCCTTAAATTTCAATTCAGATGGCAATGTCTGACCAAATTTGGTATCCAAATTAATTTGTTGAATAAACATACTATTGTCTTTGCTGCAAAAAACAACAAAATCACACTGAAGAACATTCATCAACATCATACCCAAGGTAATTTGTCCATAGTATGGATGTTTCCTCTTCAAACAATCCCCACTGCCAGGATTGTATGAAAAAAAGTGTATTAGAGCAACGTTTCATCGGTACAACTGTCCTTTCCCTCGCATGGGCACTTAATTTCTATTAAACACACTGGGTTGCCATTGTCCATTGACATTCCATCTGTGAATAACACATTCACGGACCACTAGCCCACAATCTGCCACTTTGCACTTCCTAACCTCTTGATAGCGTAGTCTAGCTGCAGGCTCCTGCAGAATGCCATGTTCAATATAATTTTGGAAAATGCTCTGGCATTAAACACACGCATTGTCTTTGCTTGCCAGTCGTTTCCTTTATGGGTATACAAGCCGTAGCAGCGGCTGCCCGTAATTTTGTAGCTCCTTTCCTTCTCCACTCGCTTCTGCCAAGAGTTCACACACAACTCATATGAATTATAAATTGCATCATTATGCACAACAATCCTGGGGTTCATCCATGTAACAGTCTCTTGGTAATTGCACTAGCAGATTGGATGAATTTATTGACTGAGATATAATAAGCTTCACAGTTCCATTAGACGCATCCGCAGTCCACTCATCTTCTGTTCCTTTTGTATTAGGACCTCCTGCGTGCATCGCCAAAGCAGAATTTGGGAGTCTTGTAACTGCCCATTCATAAGTGTCTCCATGATTCAAATTTAACATCCTTCGTTCTGGTGCTTTAAAGCAACAGCAAGTTCTAGCATTTGGCAGCTTTGAAGAGCTATCCCATTCAACTTATTCCACACACACATTTGTCTGTTGAAGACAGGATTTCAAGGGAGTTCATATCCGTTCTCAACGAAATAAAGAAAGAAAGAAAGAAAGAAAGTTGTCACAAGCAAATACTTTAGAACCCATTAATTCACACACTGTTATCCTCATCTTCTCGTTATTCCGATCCATTCCAACGAGCCTAACTTCGTTCTTGTTGAAAGATCAAACTTCAATCTTGCGGCGCCTTTAAACAGATGGATATTTCATGTTTTCTCCTGCCTTCTACACAAGGCCCTGAAGGAGGCAGGGTGTATATAGCCCCGCCACTTCCGGTGAACCCTGAATGTTGCTACACACTTAGGGGCACACGGCTGGCGAGTTTGAGAGTAAGCGACCCCGAGGGATTCCTGAGCTGGGTCTGTTTTGTCCCCTTTTTCTTCTGACTTTGGGGCGGGCCCACTTCCCTTTCCCCTATCTGCCTTTCATGGCTCTTCTTCCTTCCAAGACCCTCAATCCGCATTCTTCGAGGGTTGAGGACATTTCTTTTCCTCCTGTCCTTTATTTGTCTTAATGTCTCTTCCCCCCATTTCTTCTTCTAATATATAAGTTAGTTTTAGATATAATTTACTTTACATTATCGTCTTCACGATCACTCAAACGATTAAGGGCCGATAACCTAGTTGTTAGGCCCCTTAAAACAACAATTATCATCATCATCGTCATGTTTGTGTCTTCCCTATATTAGCGAGCAGTGGCTTTCAAACTTTCTTGAAACTAGCTCTGCCACAAACTCTTAGTGACTGGGAACATCAGAACATTTTCTCAATGATAGCATAATGTGAGTCAGCATTGTTTGGACCAAGCATGCAGTTTTCTTACAGTTGGGTACCGTTGATTGCCACAATTTTTACAAGGAAGTAATTTGTCTTAGAAATTGTGGTTCCGGATATCGAAGACACCAGTACGTGAGTCAGTCACATCATTGTTCCATCCTCCTATTCGAACTGTACTGGTCAAGGTTTCAACAGGATCTCCTGAAAACATTCCGTTTAGGACGTAGAAGAAACCATTCTGCAGCAAGTGAACAATACATGAAGCAGTTGATTTTGCGGTGAAAACGATGGTTTCACAGGTCTCGTTAGTAAGTTCCTCTCGATTGACATTTTTTGAGTCCTGTTGCACTTTTCTTACGTACTGATACAAGTAATTTTTCAACCAATAAAGGCGCTCATCAACAGCAGAATATTAATAATGCTTGTTTTTTTTTATATTTCAAAAGTCGAAAAAACAGCGATACGTCTTTCTCCTGCAACATTTTATGCTAAGTGATTCATGGAATGGTTCCAGTGCATTCACCACTGTTGGCTAGTGTGATTCCACTGACAAACGTGTAATGAATTTGTTTCATAACTATCACTTGATATGACGTTGAATTCAGTTTCATGATTTTCTAAGGGGAAAAAAATGATGTGTTTGCCCTATTATAAGCTATTCATATTTATTTAACACTCAACATTTTAATGATTTTGACTAAATATTGTTTATAGATGTTCAAAGCACTTAAATTCCAATTCAGATGCCTATGTCTGAACAAATTTGGTATCCAAATTAATTTGTTGAATAAACACTTAATTCCTATTAAACACACTGGGTTGCCATTGTCCATTTACATTCCATTTGTGAATAACACATTCACTGATCACTTGCCCACACTCTGCCACTTTGCACTTCCTAACCTCTTGATAGCGTAGTCTAGCTGCAGGCTCCTGCAGAATGCCATGTTCAATATAATAGTTGGAAAATGCTCTGGCATTGAACACACGCATTGTCTTTGCTTGCCTGTTGTTTCCTTTATGGGTATACTAGCCGTAGCAGCTGCTGCCCGTAATTTTGTTGCTCCTTTCCTTCTCCACTCGCTTCTGCCAAGAATTCTCACACACAACTCGTATGAATTTAAAATTGCATCATTATGTACATCAATCCTGGGGTCATGAAGGTAACAGTTCCTTGTTAATTGCACAAGCAGATTGGATGAATTTATTGACGGAGATATAATAAGCTTCACAGTTCCATTAGATGCATCCGCAGTCCACTCATGTTCTATTCGTTCTGTATTAGAACCTCCTGCGTGCATCGCCAAAGCAGAATTTGGGAGTCTTGTAACTGCCCATTCATAAGTGTTTCCATGATTAAAATTTAACATCCTTCGTTCTGGTCCTTTAAAGCAACAACAAGTTCTAGCATTTGGCAGCTTTGAAGAGCTGTCCCATTCAACTTATTCCACACACACATTTGTCTGTTGAAGACAGGATTTCAAGGGTGTTCATATCCGTTCTCAACGAAAGAAAGAAAATTGTCACAAGCAAATACTTTAGAACCCATTAATTCACACACTGTTATCACCTTCTCGTTATCCCGATCCATTCCAACGAGCCTAACTTCGTTCTTGTTGAATGATCAAACTTCAATCTTGCGGCGCCTTTAAACAGATGGATATTTCATGTTTTCTCCTGCCTTCTACACAAGGCCCTGAAGGAGGCAGGGTGTATATAGCACCGCCGCTTCCGGTGAACCCTGGATATTGCTACACCCTCAGGGGCTCACGGCTGGAGAGTTCGGGAGTTGGCGGCCCCGGGGGATTCCTGAGCTGGGTGTGTTTTGTCCCCTTTTTCATCTGCCTTTCATGGCTCTTCTTCCTTCCAAGTCCCTCAATCCGCGTTCTTCGAGGATTCAGGACATTTCTTTTCGTCCTGTCCTTTATTTGCCTTAAACTTTCTCCCCCCCCCCCCATTTCTCCTTCTAATATATAAGTTAGTTTTAGATATGTTTAACTTAATATTATCGTCTTCACGATCACACAAACGATTAGGGGCCGATAACCTAGATGTTAGGCCCCTTAAAACAATAATTATCATCATCATCATGTTTGTGTCTTCCCTATATTAGCAAGCAGTGGCCTTACAAACTTTCTTGAAACTAGGTCTGCCGCAAACTCTTAGTGACCGGGAACACAAGAACATTTTCTCAATGGTAGCATAATGTGAGTCAGCATTGTTTGGACCAAGCATGCAGTTTTCTTACAGGAGGGTACCGTTGATTGCCACAGTTTTTACAAGGAAGTAATTTGACTTACAAATTGTGGTTCCGGATATCGAAGACACCAGTACGTGAGTCAGTCACATAATTGTTCCATCCTCCTATTCGAACTGTACTGATCAAGGTTTCAACAGGATCTCCTGAAAACTTTCTGTTTAGGACGTAGAAGAAACCATTCTGCAGCAACTGAACAATACATGAAGCAGTTGATTTTGCGGTGAAAACGATGGTTTCACAGGTCTCGTTAGTAAGTTCCTCTCGATTGACATTTTTTGATTCCTGTTGCACTTTTCTTACGTACTGACAAAAGTCATTTTTCAACCGCTAAAGACGCTCATCGACACCAGAATAAAACATCATTTTTTAAATTCAAATGTCGAATCAACAGCGATACATCATCATCAACATTTTATGCTAAGTGATTCATGGAACGGTTACAGTGCATTCACCGCTGTCGTCTAGTGTGATTCCACTAACAAACGTGTAATAAATTTGCTTCATAACTATCACTTGATCATCATCATCATCATCATCAATGTCCCACTCCAGTCGCCCGGGTGTGGTTAACAAGCCTCTTCCACTCGTTTCTGTCCTTCCACTTTTCCTGCTCCATTACTTCCTCCACATCCAATCCAGCTTCTCCGATGTCCTTCCGAATCTGATCCATCCATCTTCTTCTTGGTCTTCCAACTGATCGCTTACCCTTAACTTCTCTTTCCAACTCCCTTCTTGTCGCTCGTTCCTTTCCCATTCTCTTCACATGTCCGAACCATCTCAGTCTTGCTTTCCGTATCTTCTGTACTAACGGTTCCACATTTAGCTCCTCTCTGATTTTAACATTTTGAATTCTATCTCTTTTTGTCTTTTTTACAGATGTTCTTAAAAATTTCTTTTCTGCTGCTTGGATCTTACTATCTCGTCTCTTGTTAGTTACCAGCGTTTCCAGTCCGTATGTTTCAATTGGTATGAAGTACTGTTTATATAGTGTTAATTTCGTTCTCCTGGGCACTTTGTCATCCCATAAAAGCTCTCTGACCTGATGATAGAATGTTGTGCTTTTACTTAGTCTGTTGTTAATTTCAGGGTTGATTTCATTACCTCCGTTAACAATGCTACCCAGATATGGGAACTGTTCCACATTCTCCAACCATTCTCCATCTATGTTCACTTGGCTTCTCTTTTCCTCTTTTCCACAGTGCAGGACTACAGTTTTCTTTTTACTAATTACCATTCCAAACTCCTTCAGCTTTTCATTCCAAATGTCCAATCTCCTTTGTACTTCCTTTTCTCCCTCTCCCCAAATCACCACATCATCTGCAAATACCAAGGCCTTCACTTCATCACTACTGATACTCTGTTTTACACGTTTTATGATTTCATCCATCAATATAACAAATAATAATGGTGACAGTGCACTTCCTTGCTTGAGGCCTTTTTTTGTATAGAATGTTTCAGAATCACCACTACCCACTTGTACACTGCTCTTACTCTCATAATACAACATTTTTATCTTGTTAATTAGTGATTTTGGTACATTCCTTTTCAGTAGGCATTCCCATACATATTTTCTTTTAACTGTATCATAGGCTTTTTCCACATCCAAAAATATAAAGATGATTTCCTTGTTCATTTCTAGATGCTTTTCCATTATCATTCGCACTGCAAATATCAAGTCCATTGTTGATCTATTCGTCTAAAGCCATACTGTTCTTCCTCTAACTGAGGTTCTATTATATCCCTCAGTCATTTGCCTATTCTCCATTATTTTTAGCCCATGTGATAACAATGTTATACCTCTATAATTTTCACATTTCTTCCTATTTCCTTTCTTGAACAGTGGTACAATGCTTCCTTGTTGCCAATCTTCAGGTATCCTTTCATCCTTCCATATGGCATTGAGGGTTCGGTACAGCCACTGTAGTCCAATGCTTCCTGCTGCCTTAATCATATCAGCATTGAATTCGTCTTTTCCTCTTGCTTTACCTTTGCTCATTGCTTTCACTGTCCTTTCAAGTTCCAACCATGTTATTGGGTTCTCTTCTTTTTCTCCGTCTATTTCCATTTTCTTATCTCGTTCTTCCTCTGGGAAGTCATCCCCATTATAAAGCTTTTCAAAATACTTAGACATCACCTTCTGAAGACCTTTTTCATCATGTACTATGGAACCATCTTCTCTCTCTAATGCCTTGATTTTTTCTTGGTCTGCTCTTTTCGATTTTATTACTCTATACAGTAGTTTCTGATTTCCTCTACTATCTTGCTCAATTTTGTTGGTGAACTCTCCCCAGCATTTCTCTTTTTCTTTCCTGATACTCCTTTTTACTTGTAGTTTTAATCTTTTGTATTCCACACGTAACCTTTCTATCCTATCCTCATCTTTCTGATACGTTTTTTGCTTTTCCTTATCCATTTCTTTCTTCACCTTGTTCCTTTCTTTTATTTCTTGCTTTATTTTGTCTGTCCACCAGGGAAGCCTCCGTGGCTTAGGCGGCAGCACGCCGGCCTCTCACCGCTGGGTCCGTGGTTCAAATCCCGGTCACTCCATGTGAGATCTGTGCTGGACAAAACGGAGGCAGACAGGTTTTTCTCCGGGTACTCCGGTTTTCCCTGTCAAAATTTCATTCCAGCAACACTCTCCACTATCATTTCATTTCATCTGTCATTCATTTAATCATTGCTCCAGAGGAGTGCGTCAGGCCTCGGCAGCCGGCACAGTTCATATCCTCGCCGCTGGATGGGGGCTTCATTCATTCCATTCCTGACCCGGTCGGAGACTGGAAGCAGGCTGTGGATTTTCATTTCATTTTGTCTGTCCACCACCGGGTCTCCTTTTCCTTAACCTTTGCTTTCCCACATACCTCAACTGCTGCTTCAACAAATGTCTGTCTGAAATTGTTCCACTCTTCTTTTCCACTTTGTGTTTCTGTGTTAGGCAGCTTCATTTTTATCCTATCTTGGAATGCTATCCTTTTGTCCTCCTCCAATTCCCAAATCCTGATCTTTGGTTTTTCTTAAGTACAATTTTAGGGATTTTTACTAGTTTTAAATCCACTATTAATAACCTGTGATAACCTCCCATACTTTCACTGGGGATTATCTTCGCATCCATGACGTGTCTTCCCCATTCTCGGTCTGTTATCACAAAATCGATGAGAGTACCATACTGTCCATCCCAACTATACCGGCTGATCTTATGGCTATTCGTCTTCTTGAACCACGTGTTCTTTATTATCAGGTTATTTCTGACACAAAAATCCAACAGTTTCTCTCCATCTTCATCATCGATCGCCATACCCATGTGGACCCAAAACATTCTCATATCCCATTCTATCAGTTCCTACATGAGCATTTAGATCTCCCATTATCATGATCCCATCTCCAACAATATGTGATTCCAGTTCACTGAGGAAATCTTCTTTTTCTTCCAAGCTACATCCTGTCTGTGGAGCATACACCTGTATTATCTTCAGTAGTACCTTATTTACGTGTATTTGCATTATTATAATTCTTTCATTTACATACTCAACTTCAGCTATTGGTCCAACATTTTGATTCACTATAAAGCCCACTCCATTTCTTTTCTCTTTACGGTTACCCATCCAGTACAAGGTGTACCCCTTACTTAGTTTTTTCATTCCTTTTCCCTTCCGTTTCACTTCACTTAATCCCAGGATGTCGAGTTTTCGTGTCTCCGTTAGGTCAATGAATTCATTTTCCTTGTCATTCAGTGTTAAAATATTTATTGTTCCAAATCGGGTTTTGTTCTCTGATCTAACACTTGCACAAACATCAGCATTACCATCATACGCTGCAACTGTAGTCAGAGTCATGTCAATTCCGTTTTTCTTCGATCCGAGGCTTGTATTGAAAATGCTGGACAGTATCCACCATAGTGGCGTTAGGCTGGCTACCGGTGCCTTCCGGACCAGCCCGATACCCAGCCTACTCGCCGAATCGGGTGTTCCACCTTTAAATTATAGACGCCAACATATGCTTTTAGCATATGCTGCCAATGTGCGTCAAATGCCGCAACACCCGACCTATCAAGCTCTCTTCGGTACCCAAAACCACCAGGGTTACGCCAACCGGCCTCGTGCCACTCGGCCGGTTGGTATTAGACTTGATAGCTCGTGCACTGAAATAGGAGTGGCTGTAGGTCCCTGTATGATCCGGACATCTAGCGAGGTGCCTCCGTGGCAAGTCCCGCGTCCGGAAATTCGGTTAGATCTTCACCAAGGTCCTAAGGTGAACACGGATGCGTCCGTTTACCGGAGGCAGTTCCACAGCATAGTTCACCAATTTCCGGACGCTGGCATTCTATACACGGATGGTTCGAAGGTGGACGAGAAAGTGGGTTGTGCTTACGTTATTGATGGTGCAAATACCAAGATTTCTTTGCCTGAGGCCTGTAGTGTGTTTACTGCGGAGCTCGTTGCCATCTATGAAGCTCTGCAGTTTGCACTACAGGATGCACGAATCCACTTTCTCGTGTGTACCGACTCTTTGAGTTCGTTGCAGTCAATTGCTACATGTTTCCCGCAACACCCCCTAGTGCAGGGAATCCATGACCTACTAGCCGGGCTGTGCCACGCTGACACTCGAATCACCTTTCTGTGGCTTCCAAGCCACATGGGAATTGCGGGAAATGAGTTAGCGGATCAAGTTGCAAAATAGGCGGTATCACTACCACCTCGACCAATGGAGGTACCCGCTAGAGATATTCGCTCTCAGTTACGTCTACAAGTTCTGGCTTTTTGGGAGAGTCAGTGGCTAGCTGACCCACTGCCCAGTAAACTGAGAGCGATCAAGGGAACTACTCGCGTGTGGCGGAGCTCCTTCCGGGTCCGGAGGGAGTCCGTCATTTTGTGTAGGCTAAGGATAGGTCATACAAGATCCACCCACTCATACCTAATGAGAAGGGAAGACCCCCCACTTTGTACCTGTGGAGCCGTTTTCACCGTGGCCCACATTTTCACCGAGTGTGTGGATCTTGCTGACTTACGAAGAAACCTTGGTTTGCAGACGACACTCAAACTTATATTAGCCGATGACGTGGTGGCTGCTGATCGCGTTATCCGCTTTATAAGTGAGAGTGGGTTAGGGCCAGCAATCTAAATTTTCCAGTGAACATTGACTCAACGACTTGTTCGTTTTTGAATGATAATGTTTTGTTTTTTCCGTAATTTTTGTTAATTTTTATA
Organism: Meconema thalassinum; assembly: GCA_946902985.2. NCBI lineage: Eukaryota > Metazoa > Arthropoda > Insecta > Orthoptera > Tettigoniidae > Meconema > Meconema thalassinum. Next base: position 477,029,221 of record OX336392.1, on the reverse strand, counting down.
ATTTTTATTTTTTATTTAATTGTTTGTTTTTGTTTTATTAATTTTTGGTCTTTTGAAATTTAGATGTCCACCTCAAAATTTTAAATTCAATTCAAAATTTGTATTCTTTAATCTGTGTTAAGAGGGGCAGATGACCTCGTAGTTCCGCCCCTTAAAACAACAATAACTAATAACTAGTGTGTATAATACAGTAGAGCAACATTAGGGAGCACTCAGTAGAATAAAGTAGGGAGTGATAGAAGAGTAACACCTTTAAAAAAAAAAACCTGGTCCAGCTACAGGATGCACGAATACACTTTCTCGTGTGTACCGACTTTTTGAGTTCGTTGCAGTCAATTGCTACATGTTTCCCGCAACACCCCCTAGTGCAGCGAATCCACGACCTACTAGCCGGGCTGTGCCACGCTGACACTCGAATCACCTTTCTGTGGCTTCCAAGCCACATGGGAATTGTGGGAAATGAGTTAGCAGATCAAGCTGCAAAAGAGGCGGTATCACTACCACCTCGACCAATGGAGGTACCCGCTAGAGATATTCGCTCTCAGTTGCGCCTACAAGTTCTGGCTTTTTGGGAGAGTCAGTGGCTAGCTGACCCACTGCCCAGTAAACTGAGAGTGATCAAGGGAACAACTCGCGTGTGGCGGAGCTCCTTCCGGGCCCGGAGAGAGTCCGTCATTTTGTGTAGGCTAAGGATAGGTCATACAAGATCCACCCACTCGTACCTAATGAGAAGGGAAGACCCCCACTTTGTACCTGTGGAGCCGTATTCACCGTGGCCCACATTTTTACCGAGTGTGTGGATCTTGCTGACTTACGAAGAAACCTTGGTTTGCAGACGACACTCAAACTTATATTAGCCGATGACGCGGTGGCTGCTGATCGCGTTATCCGCTTTATAAGTGAGAGTGGGTTAGGGCCAGCAATCTACATTTTCCAGTGAACATTGACTCAACCACTTGTTCGTTTTTGAATGATAATGTTTTGTTTTTTCCGTAATTTTTGTTTATTTTTATAATTTTTATTTTTTATTTAATTGTTTGTTTTTGCTTTATTAATTTTTGGTCTTTTTAAATTTAGATGTCCACCTCAAAATTTTAAATTCAAATCAAAATTTGTATTCTTTAATCTGTGTTAAGAGGGGCAGATGACCTCGTAGTTCCGCCCCTTAAAACAACAATAACTAACTAACTAACTTGTATTATAATTGAAAGCAACTACAAATTTACTCGTCTGCTGGCTTGCTAAGCCTAACGCATCTGAGGATTTTCTTTTGGGGTTTACTCCCTTAGCCTTTGAAGATCCCTCTTCTCCACAAGGCAGTGGTTTCCTCTTCTAATTTCCCCCAGAAAGGATGGGTTGCATCATCCACCATCTTCGCCATTCTGAAGGTCTCCTTCTCTGCCTAAGATGCTGTTAAGGTCTTCACCCGTACCCTGGGCATGGGTTTCACGTTATACCCCGTGAGACTGGGTCCCTGTCTGAACTTAGCTCTCCTTCACACCGGCCTACTGATGTGGAGGATACCCACCCCCGCAGCGTCTATGCGCCAAACAAGAATTACTCAAGTGGAGGATAGGGAAGGTGACCCTATCTCCCTTGAGCCGGGTTAATGGTTGCGTATGATGCCACAACCACTTGATATGACGTAGAATTCAGGTTCATGCTTCTCTAAGAAAACAAAATTGGTGTATTTGCTCTGTTATAAGCTATCCTTATTTATTTAATACTCAATGATTTTGACTAAATATTGGTTATATATGTTGAAAATACTTAAATTTCAATTCAGATGCTAATGTCTGACCAAATTTGGTATCCAAATTAATTTGTTGAATAAACATACTATTGTTTTTGCTGCAAAAAAAACAACAAAATCACACAGAAGAATATTCATCAACATCATACCCAAGGTAATTTGTCCATAGTATGGATGTTTCCTCTTCAAACAATACCCACTGTCAGAATTTATGGAAGAAAAGTGCATTTGGGCAACACTTCATCGATACAACTGTCCTTTCCCTCGTATGGACACTTAATTTCTCTTAAACACATTGACTTCCCATTGTCCATTCCATTCCATGGGATGAAAAACACTTTCACTGACCACTAGCCCACACTCTGCCACTTTGCACTTCCTAACCTCTTGATAGCGTAGTCTAGCTGCAGGCTCCTGCAGAATGCCATGTTCAATATACTTGTTGGAAAATGCTCTGGCATTAAACACACACATTGTCTTTGCTTGCCAGTCGTTTCCTTTATGGGTATACAAGCCGTAGCAGCGGCTGCCCGTAATTTTGTAGCTCGTTTCCTTCTCCACTCGCTTCTGCCAAGTGTTCTCACACACAACTCATATGAATTATAAATTAAAACATTATGTACAACAATCCTGGGGTTCATCAATGTAACAGTCTCTTGTTAATTGCACAAGCAGATTGGATTAATTTATTGACTGAGATATAATAAGCTCCACAGTTCCATTAGACGCATCCGCAGTCCACTCATCTTCTGTTCCTTTTGTATTAGAACCTCGTGCGTGCATCGCCGAAGCAGAATTTGGGAGTCTTGTAGCTGCCCGTTCATAAATGTGTCCATGATACAAATTTAACATCCTTCGTTCTGGTGCTTTAAAGCAACAGCAAGTTCTAGCATTTGGCATCTTTGAAGAGCTGTCCCATTCAACTTATTCCACCCCCAGGGGCTCACATCTAGTGCGACCTCACTTGGTCAACTCTTGTTCTCTTCCGACCCCGACGGTATTAGGGTATCCGAGGCCTAGGGAGTCTCTTCCTTTCCCGCCTTAATTGGCCCTTGTCTCCTCTTTCCTGATTCCCTCCTTCTGTGAGGGGTCAGCCTTCTTTTTCTTTTCCTTTTACCTCCTGCCTTGTGCTCAAGGCCCTTAAGGAGGCAGGGTGTATGTAGCCCCACCCCTTCTGGTGCACCGTCGATAATGCTACACCCTCAGGGGCTCACGGCAGGTGAGTTCGGGCGTTGGCGACCCCGAGGGATTCCTGAGCTGGGTCCGTTTTCCCCTTTTGTCCCTTACCTTCGGGGCGGACCCTCTCCTCTTTCACTTTCCTATCTGCCTTTCATGGCTCTCCTTCCTTCCAAGTCCCTCAATCCGCATTCTTCGAGGGTTGAGGGCATTTCTTTTCCTCCTGTCCTTTATTTGCCTTATTCTCCTTTAGTTTTCCATTTCTTCTTCTAGTATGTAGGTTGGTAGTTAGTTTTAGTTTTAAGTTTACATTTCATTTTCATCTTCACGATCACCCAAACCATCAGGGGCCGATAGCCTAGATGTTAGGCCCCTTAAAACAACAATTATCATCATCATCATCATATTATCACATCTAGTGGGTTGTGGGTTGGCGACCACGGGGCCCCAGCTGAGTCCGGCATTGCTTCCACTTACTTGTGCCGGGCTCCTCTCCGTCTTCTTTCCTGTCGACCTCCCTTGGTCAACTCTTGTTCTCTTCCGACCCCGACGGTATTAGGGTATCCGAGGCCTAGGGAGTCTTTCACTCTCCCGCCTTAATTGGCCCTTGTCTCATCTTTCCTGATAACCTCCTTCTGAGAGGGGTCAGCCTTCTTTTTCTTTTCCTTTTACCTCCTGCCTTGTGCTCAAGTCCCTTAAGGAGGCCGGGTGTATGTAGCCCCACCACTTCTGGTGCACCCTAGATAATGCTACACCCTCAGGGGCTCACGGCTGGTGAGTTCGGGAGTTGGCGACCCCGAGGGATTCCTGAGCTGGGTCCGTTTTCCCCTTTTGTCCCTTACCTTTGGGGCGGACCCTCTCCTCTTTCACTTTCCTATATGCCTTTCATGGCTCTCCTTCCTTCCAAGTCCCTCAATCCGCCTTCTCCGAGGGTTGAGGGCATTTCTTTTCCTTCTGTCCTTTTATTTGCCTTATTCTCCTTTAGTTTTCCATTTCTTCTTCTAGTATGTAGGTTAGTAGTTAGTTTTAGTTTTAAGTTCGCTTTTCATTTTCATTTTCACGATCACCAAAACCATCAGGGGCCGATAACCTAGATGTTAGGCCCCTTAAAACAACAATTATCATCATCATCATTTTAGCATATGCTGCCAATGTGCGTCAAATGCCGCAACACCCGACCTATCAAGCTCTCTTCGGTACCCAAAACCACCAGGGTTACGCCAACCGGCCTCGTGCCACTCGGCCGGTTGGTATTAGACTTGATAGCTCGTGCACTGAAATAGGAGTGGCTGTAGGTCCCTGTATGATCCGGACATCTAGCGAGGTGCCTCCGTGGCAAGTCCCGCGTCCGGAAATTCGGTTAGATCTTCACCAAGGTCCTAAGGTGAACACGGATGCGTCCGTTTACCGGAGGCAGTTCCACAGCATAGTTCACCAATTTCCGGACGCTGGCATTCTATACACGGATGGTTCGAAGGTGGACGAGAAAGTGGGTTGTGCTTACGTTATTGATGGTGCAAATACCAAGATTTCTTTGCCTGAGGCCTGTAGTGTGTTTACTGCGGAGCTCGTTGCCATCTATGAAGCTCTGCAGTTTGCACTACAGGATGCACGAATCCACTTTCTCGTGTGTACCGACTCTTTGAGTTCGTTGCAGTCAATTGCTACATGTTTCCCGCAACACCCCCTAGTGCAGGGAATCCATGACCTACTAGCCGGGCTGTGCCACGCTGACATTCGAATCACCTTTCTGTGGCTTCCAAGTCACATGGGAATTGCGGGAAATGAGTTAGCGGATCAAGTTGCAAAAGAGGCGGTATCACTACCACCTCGACCAATGGAGGTACCCGCTAGAGATATTCGCTCTCAGTTACGTCTACAAGTTCTGGCTTTTTGGGAGAGTCAGTGGCTAGCTGACCCACTGCCCAGTAAACTGAGAGCGATCAAGGGAACTACTCGCGTGTGGCGGAGCTCCTTCCGGGTCCGGAGGGAGTCCGTCATTTTGTGTAGGCTAAGGATAGGTCATACAAGATCCACCCACTCATACCTAATGAGAAGGGAAGACCCCCCACTTTGTACCTGTGGAGCCGTATTCACCGTGGCCCACATTTTCACCGAGTGTGTGGATCTTGCTGACTTACGAAGAAACCTTGGTTTGCAGACGACACTCAAACTTATATTAGCCGATGACGTGGTGGCTGCTGATCGCGTTATCCGCTTTATAAGTGAGAGTGGGTTAGGGCCAGCAATCTAAATTTTCCAGTGAACATTGACTCAACGACTTGTTCGTTTTTGAATGATAATGTTTTGTTTTTTCCGTAATTTTTGTTAATTTTTATAATTTTTATTTTTTATTTAATTGTTTGTTTTTGTTTTATTAATTTTTGGTCTTTTGAAATTTAGATGTCCACCTCAAAATTTTAAATTCAATTCAAAATTTGTATTCTTTAATCTGTGTTAAGAGGGGCAGATGACCTCGTAGTTCCGCCCCTTAAAACAACAATAACTAATAACTAGTGTGTATAATACAGTAGAGCAACATTAGGGAGCACTCAGTAGAATAAAGTAGGGAGTGATAGAAGAGTAACACCTTTAAAAAAAAAAACCTGGTCCAGCTACAGGATGCACGAATACACTTTCTCGTGTGTACCGACTTTTTGAGTTCGTTGCAGTCAATTGCTACATGTTTCCCGCAACACCCCCTAGTGCAGCGAATCCACGACCTACTAGCCGGGCTGTGCCACGCTGACACTCGAATCACCTTTCTGTGGCTTCCAAGCCACATGGGAATTGCGGGAAATGAGTTAGCATATCAAGCTGCAAAAGAGGCGGTATCACTACCACCTCGACCAATGGAGGTACCCGCTAGAGATATTCGCTCTCAGTTGCGCCTACAAGTTCTGGCTTTTTGGGAGAGTCAGTGGCTAGCTGACCCACTGCCCAGTAAACTGAGAGTGATCAAGGGAACAACTCGCGTGTGGCGGAGCTCCTTCCGGGCCCGGAGAGAGTCCGTCATTTTGTGTAGGCTAAGGATAGGTCATACAAGATCCACCCACTCGTACCTAATGAGAAGGGAAGACCCCCACTTTGTACCTGTGGAGCCGTATTCACCGTGGCCCACATTTTTTACCGAGTGTGTGGATCTTGCTGACTTACGAAGAAACCTTGGTTTGCAGACGACACTCAAACTTATATTAGCCGATGACGCGGTGGCTGCTGATCGCGTTATCCGCTTTATAAGTGAGAGTGGGTTAGGGCCAGCAATCTACATTTTCCAGTGAACATTGACTCAACCACTTGTTCGTTTTTGAATGATAATGTTTTGTTTTTTCCGTAATTTTTGTTTATTTTTATAATTTTTATTTTTTATTTAATTGTTTGTTTTTGCTTTATTAATTTTTGGTCTTTTTAAATTTAGATGTCCACCTCAAAATTTTAAATTCAAATCAAAATTTGTATTCTTTAATCTGTGTTAAGAGGGGCAGATGACCTCGTAGTTCCGCCCCTTAAAACAACAATAACTAACTAACTAACTTGTATTATAATTGAAAGCAACTACAAATTTACTCGTCTGCTGGCTTGCTAAGCCTAACGCATCTGAGGATTTTCTTTTGGGGTTTACTCCCTTAGCCTTTGAAGATCCCTCTTCTCCACAAGGCAGTGGTTTCCTCTTCTAATTTCCCCCAGAAAGGATGGGTTGCATCATCCACCATCTTCGCCATTCTGAAGGTCTCCTTCTCTGCCTAAGATGCTGTTAAGGTCTTCACCCGTACCCTGGGCATGGGTTTCACGTTATACCCCGTGAGACTGGGTCCCTGTCTGAACTTAGCTCTCCTTCACACCGGCCTACTGATGTGGAGGATACCCACCCCCGCAGCGTCTATGCGCCAAACAAGAATTACTCAAGTGGAGGATAGGGAAGGTGACCCTATCTCCCTTGAGCCGGGTTAATGGTTGCGTATGATGCCACAACCACTTGATATGACGTAGAATTCAGGTTCATGCTTCTCTAAGAAAACAAAATTGGTGTATTTGCTCTGTTATAAGCTATCCTTATTTATTTAATACTCAATGATTTTGACTAAATATTGGTTATATATGTTGAAAATACGTAAATTTCAATTCAGATGCTAATGTCTGACCAAATTTGGTATCCAAATTAATTTGTTGAATAAACATACTATTGTCTTTGCTGCAAAAAAAACAACAAAATCACACAGAAGAATATTCATCAACATCATACCCAAGGTAATTTGTCCATAGTATGGATGTTTCCTCTTCAAACAATACCCACTGTCAGAATTTATGGAAGAAAAGTGCATTTGGGCAACACTTCATCGATACAACTGTCCTTTCCCTCGTATGGACACTTAATTTCTCTTAAACACATTGACTTCCCATTGTCCATTCCATTCCATGGGATGAAAAACACTTTCACTGACCACTAGCCCACACTCTGCCACTTTGCACTTCCTAACCTCTTGATAGCGTAGTCTAGCTGCAGGCTCCTGCAGAATGCCATGTTCAATATACTTGTTGGAAAATGCTCTGGCATTAAACACACACATTGTCTTTGCTTGCCAGTCGTTTCCTTTATGGGTATACAAGCCGTAGCAGCGGCTGCCCGTAATTTTGTAGCTCGTTTCCTTCTCCACTCGCTTCTGCCAAGTGTTCTCACACACAACTCATATGAATTATAAATTAAAACATTATGTACAACAATCCTGGGGTTCATCAATGTAACAGTCTCTTGTTAATTGCACAAGCAGATTGGATGAATTTATTGACTGAGATATAATAAATTCCACAGTTCCATTAGACGCATCCGCAGTCCACTCATCTTCTGTTCCTTTTGTATTAGAACCTCGTGCGTGCATCGCCGAAGCAGAATTTGGGAGTCTTGTAGCTGCCCGTTCATAAATGTGTCCATGATACAAATTTAACATCCTTCGTTCTGGTGCTTTAAAGCAACAGCAAGTTCTAGCATTTGGCATCTTTGAAGAGCTGTCCCATTCAACTTATTCCACCCCCAGGGGCTCACATCTAGTGCGACCTCACTTGGTCAACCCTTGTTCTCTTCCGACCCCGACGGTATTAGGGTATCCGAGGCCTAGGGAGTCTCTTCCTTTCCCGCCTTAATTGGCCCTTGTCTCCTCTTTCCTGATTCCCTCCTTCTGTGAGGGGTCAGCCTTCTTTTTCTTTTCCTTTTACCTCCTGCCTTGTGCTCAAGGCCCTTAAGGAGGCAGGGTGTATGTAGCCCCACCCCTTCTGGTGCACCGTCGATAATGCTACACCCTCAGGGGCTCACGGCAGGTGAGTTCGGGCGTTGGCGACCCCGAGGGATTCCTGAGCTGGGTCCGTTTTCCCCTTTTGTCCCTTACCTTCGGGGCGGACCCTCTCCTCTTTCACTTTCCTATCTGCCTTTCATGGCTCTCCTTCCTTCCAAGTCCCTCAATCCGCATTCTTCGAGGGTTGAGGGCATTTCTTTTCCTCCTGTCCTTTATTTGCCTTATTCTCCTTTAGTTTTCCATTTCTTCTTCTAGTATGTAGGTTTGTAGTTAGTTTTAGTTTTAAGTTTACATTTCATTTTCATCTTCACGATCACCCAAACCATCAGGGGCCGATAGCCTAGATGTTAGGCCCCTTAAAACAACAATTATCATCATCATCATCATATTATCACATCTAGTGGGTTGTGGGTTGGCGACCACGGGGCCCCAGCTGAGTCCGGCATTGCTTCCACTTACTTGTGCCGGGCTCCTCTCCGTCTTCTTTCCTGTCGACCTCCCTTGGTCAACTCTTGTTCTCTTCCGACCCCGACGGTATTAGGGTATCCGAGGCCTAGGGAGTCTTTCACTCTCCCGCCTTAATTGGCCCTTGTCTCATCTTTCCTGATAACCTCCTTCTGAGAGGGGTCAGCCTTCTTTTTCTTTTCCTTTTACCTCCTGCCTTGTGCTCAAGTCCCTTAAGGAGGCAGGGTGTATGTAGCCCCACCACTTCTGGTGCACCGTAGATAATGCTACACCCTCAGGGGCTCACGGCTGGTGAGTTCGGGAGTTGGCGACCCCGAGGGATTCCTGAGCTGGGTCCGTTTTCCCCTTTTGTCCCTTACCTTTGGGGCGGACCCTCTCCTCTTTCACTTTCCTATCTGCCTTTCATGGCTCTCCTTCCTTCCAAGTCCCTCAATCCGCATTCTTCGAGGGTTGAGGGCATTTCTTTTCCTCCTGTCCTTTATTTGCCTTATTCTCCTTTAGTTTTCCATTTCTTCCTCTAGTATGTAGGTTGGTAGTTAGTTTTAGTTTTAAGTTTACATTTCATTTTTCATCTTCACGATCACCCAAACCATCAGGGGCCGATAGCCTAGATGTTAGGCCCCTTAAAACAACAATTATCATCATCATCATCATCATCAACTTATTCCTCAGACACATTTGTCTGTTGAAGACAGGATTTCAAGGGTGTTCATATCCGTTCTCAACGAAAGAAAGAAAATTGTCACAAGCAAAATACTTTAGAACCCATTAATTCACACACTGTTATCACCTTCTCGTTATACCGATCCATTCCAACGAGCCTAACTTCGTTCTTGCGGCGCCTTTAAACAGATGGATATTTCATGTTTTCTCCTGCCTTCTACACAAGGCCCTCACGGAGGCAGGGTGTATATAGCCCCACCACTTCCGGTGAACCCTGAGTATTGCTACATCCTCAGGGGCGCACGGCTGGCGAGTTTGGGAGTAAGCGACCCCGGGGGATTCCTGACCTGGGTTTGTTTTGTCCCTTTTTTCTTCTGACTTTGGGGCGGGCCCTCTTCCGTTCCCCTTATCTGCCTTCCATGGCTCTTCTTCCTTCCAAGTCCTTCAATCCGCAATCTTCGAGGGTTGAGGACATTTCTTTCCCTGCTGTCCTTTATTTGTCTTATTCTCTCTCTTCCCCCCCCCCCCCATTTCTTCCTCTAATATACAGGGTGTTACAAAAAGGTACGGCCAAACTTTCAGGAAACATTCCTCACAGACAAAGAAAGAAAATATGATATGTGGACATGTGTCCGGAAACGCTTAATTTCCATGTTAGAGCTCATTTTATTACTTCTCTTCAAATCACATTAATCATTGAATGGAAACACACAGCAACAGAACGTACCAGCGTGACTTCAAACACTTTGTTACAGGTAATGTTCAAAATGTCCTCCGTTAGCGAGGATACATGCATCCACCCTCCGTCGCATAGAATCCCTGATGCGCTGATGCAGCCCTGGAGAATGGCGTATTGTATCACAGGCGTCCACAATACGAGCACGAAGAGTCTCTACATTTGGTACCGGGGTTGCGTAGACAAGAGCTTTCAAATGCCCCCATAAATGAAAGTCAAGAGGGTTGAGGTCAGGAGAGCGTGGAGGCCATGGAATTGGTCCGCCTCTACCAATCCATCGGTCACCGAAACTGTTGTTGAGAAGCGTACGAACCCTTCGACTGAAATGTGCAGGAGCTCCATCGTGCATGAACCACATGTTGTGTCGTACTTGTAAAGGCTCATGTTCTAGCAGCACAGGTAGAGTATCCCGTATAAAATCATGATAACGTGCTCCATTGAGCGTAGGTGGAAGAACATGGGGCCCAATCAAGACATCACCAACAATTCCTGCCCAAACGTTCACAGAAAATCTGTGTTGATGACGTGATTGCACAATTGCGTGCGGATTCTCGTCAGCCCACACATGTTGATTGTGAAAATGTACAATTTGATCACGTTGGAATGACGCCTCATCCGTAAAGAGAACATTTGCACTGAAATGAGGATTGACACATTGTTGGATGAACCATTCGCAGAAGTGTACCCGTGGAGGCCAATCAGCTGCTGATAGTGCCTGCACACGCTGTACATGGTACGGGAACAACAGGTTCTCCCGTAGCACTCTCCATACAGTGACGTGGTCAACGTTACCTTGTACAGCAGCAACTTCTCTGACGCTGACATGAGGGTTATCGTCAACTGCACGAAGAATTGCCTCGTCCATTGCAGGTGTCCTCGTCGTTCTAGGTCTTCCCCAGTCGCGAGTCATAGGCTGGAATGTTCCGTGCTCCCTAAGACGCCGATCAATTGCTTCGAACGTCTTCCTGTCGGGACACCTTCGTTCTGGAAATCTGTCTCGATACAAACGTACCGCGCCACGGCTATTGCCTCTTGCTAATCCATACATCAAATGGGCATCTGCCAACTCCGCATTTGTAAACATTGTGCAGGTTGCGGGGCCTTTTAGTGAGTATTTTGAATTTCAATTGCATTTTGTAAGTATTTTCAACCAAAACCGCATTTCGCACGAATTTTGAATCTAAATTGCTTTTTGTTTGGTGGGCATTTTGCACATATTTTGATTCTCAATTGCATTTTGTGGGTATTCTGAATCTAAATTACATTTTGTCAAGTATTTTCAATCTAAATTGCTTTTTGTAAGTATTGTCAATCCACATGAGTCGTTAGAATCATCGCCCCCCCAGGGGCTCACATCTAGTGGGTTGTGGGTTGGCGACCACGGGGCCCCAGCTGAGTCCGGCATTGCTTCCACTTACTTGTGCCGGGCTCCTCTCTTTCTTCTTTCCTGTCGACCTTCCTTGGTCAACTCTTGTTCTCTTCCGACCCCGACGGTATTAGGGTATCCGAGGCCTAGGGAGTCTCTTCCTTTCCCGCCTTAATTGGCCCTTGTCTCATCTTTCCTGATACCCTCCTTCTGTGAGGGGTCAGCCTTCTTGTTCTTTTCCTTTTACCTCCTGCCTTGTGCTCAAGGCCCTTAAGGAGGCAGGGTGTATGTAGCCCCACCACTTCTGGTGCACCGTCGATAATGCTACACCCTCAGGGGCTCACGGCTGGTGAGTTCGGGCGTTGGCGACCCCGAGGGATCCTGAGCTGGGTCCGTTTTCCCCTTTTGTCCCTTCCCTTTGGGGCGGACCTTCTCCTCTCTCCCCTCCCCTCTCCTCTTTTCCTTCTATTTCCTTTTCTCTTTCAGATTCCCGCACTGTTTTTGTTACTCGAATCACCGTGTATCTAAATTCCCTTTTATCGATTTTTAAGGCATTTTTGATCTATGTTGCATTTTGTAAGTTTTTTCGATCTAAATTACATCTCGCGATTGTTTTCAACCTCAATTGCATTTTGTAAAGATTGACAATCTAAATTGCTTTTTAGTAAGTCTTTCAATGCAGGTTGCGGGGCCTTTTAGTGAGTATTTTGAATTTCAATTGCATTTTGTAAGTATTTTCAACCAAAACCGCATTTCGCACGAATTTTGAATCTAAATTGCATTTTGTTTGGGGGCATTTTGCACATATTTTGATTCTCAATTGCATTTTGTGGGTTTTTGAATCTAAATTACATTTTGTCAAGTATTTTCAATCTAAATTGCTTTTTGTAAGTATTGTCAATCCACATGAGTCGTTGGAATCATCGTACATTTTGTAAGCATTTTCAATTTCAATTGCATTTTGTAAGTATTTTGAATTTCGATTGCACTTTGTGAATAATTTGGATTGGAACTGGGATAAGGCCTATTTCAATCTGAATTGCATTGTGTATTTTCAATTTCAATTGCATTTTGTAAGTATTTTGGACCTCAATTGCATTTTGTACGTATTTTCGATCTCATTTGCATTTTGTAAGTATTTTGACTTTCAGTTGCATTTTGTAAGTATTTCGACGCTACATTGCATTTTGTACGTATTTTGAACCTAGCCTTCATTTTGTGGGTATTTTTCAATCTATTCCTTTTGTGAATCTTTTCGTTCTAAATTCCCTTTTGTAAGAACATTTTGTGAGTCGTTTCAATCCGAGTTCCTTTTTGTAAGTATTTTCCGTCTCACTTAATTTTCGTTCTGGTTTCCGTTTCATTATCATCTTCGCTATCACCCAGATCATTAGGGGCCGATAACCTAGATGTTAGGCCCCTTAAAACAACAATTATCATCATCATCAGAATCATCGTACATTTTGTAAGCATTTTCAATTTCAATTGCATTTTGTAAGTATTTTGAATTTCAATTGCACTTTGTGAATAATTTGGATTGGAACTGGGATAAGGCCTATTTCAATCTGAATTGCATTGTGTATTTTCAATTTCAATTGCATTTTGTAAGTATTTTGAACCTCAATTGCATTTTGTACGTATTTTCGATCTCATTTGCATTTTGTAAGTATTTTGAATTTCAGTTGCATTTTGTAAGTATTTCGACGCTACATTGCATTTTGTACGTATTTTGAACCTAGCCTTCATTTTGTGGGTTTTTTTCAATCTATTCCTTTTGTGAATCTTTTCGTTCTAAATTCCCTTTTGTAAGAACATTTTGTGAGTCGTTTCAATCCGAGTTCCTTTTTGTAAGTATTTTCCGTCTCACTTAATTTTCGTTCTGGTTTCCGTTTCATTATCATTTTCGCTATCACCCAGATCATTAGGGGCCGATAACCTAGATGTTAGGCCCCTTAAAACAACAATTATCATCATCATCATTTGTAAACATTGCACTGATTGCAAAACCACGTTCGTGATGAACACTAACCAGTTGATGCTACGTACTTTTGTGCTTGATGCTCGTACTGTAGAGCAATGAGTCGCAAGTCAACACAAGCACTGACGTCAACATTACCTTCCTTCAAATGGGCCAACTGGCGGTGAATCGAGGAAGTACAGTACATACTAACGAAACTAAAATGAGCTCTAACATTACGTCAACATTACCTTCCTTCAAATGGGCCAACTGGCGGTGAATCGAGGAAGTACAGTACATACTAACGAAATTAAATGAGCTCTAACACGGAAATTAGGCGTTTCCGGACACATGTCCACATAACATATTTTATTTCTTTGTGTGTGAGGAATGTTTCCTGAAAGTTTGGCCGTACCTTTTTGTAACACCCTGTATAAGTTAGTTTTAGATATAGTTTACATTATATTATCGACTTCACGATCACACAAACGATTAGGGGCCGATAACCTAGATGTTAGGCCCCTTAAAACAACAATTATCATCATCATCATGCTTGTGTCTTCCCTATATTAGCAAGCAGTGGCCTTACAAACTTACTTGAAACTAGCTCTGCCACAAACCCTTAGTGACTGGGAACATCAGAACATTTTCTCAATGGTAGCATAATGTGAGTCAGCATTGTTTGGACCAAGCATGCAGTTTCCTTACCGTAGGGTACCGTTGATTGCCACAATTTTTACAAGGAAGTAATTTGACTTACAAATTGTGGTTCCGGATATCGAAGCCACCAGTACGTGAGTCAGTCACATCATTGTTCCATCCTCCTATTCGAACTGTACTGATCAAGGTTTCAACAGGATCTCCTGAAAACTTTCTGTTTAGGACGTAGAAGAAACCATTCTGCTGCAACTGAACAATACATGAAGCAGTTGATTCTGCGGTGAAAACGATGGTTTCACAGGTCTCGTTAGTAAGTTCCTCTCGATTGACATTTTTTGATTCCTGTTGCACTTTTCTTACGTACTGATACAAGTAATTTTTCAACCAATAAAGGCGCTCATCAACAGCAGAATATTAATAATGCTTGTTTTTTTATATATTTCAAAAGTCGAAAAAACAGCGATACGTCTTTCTCCTGCAACATTTTATGCTAAGTGATTCATGGAATGGTTCCAGTGCATTCACCACTGTTGGCTAGTGTGATTCCACTGACAAACGTGTAATGAATTTGCTTCATAACTATCACTTGATTTGACGTTGAATTCAGTTTCATGATTTTCTAAGGGGAAAAAATGGTGTGTTTGCCATGTTATAAGCTATTCATATTAATTTAACACTCAAGTTTTTAATGATTTTGACTTAATATTGGTTATAGATGTTCAGAACACTTAAATTCCAATTCAGATGAAAATGTCTGACCAAATTTGGTATCCAAATTAATTTGTTGAATAAACACTTAATTTCTATTAAACACACTGGGTTGCCATTGTCCATTGACATTCCATTTGTGAATAACACATTCACTGATCACTTGCCCACACTCTGCCACTTTGCAGTTCCTAACCTCTTGATGCGTAGTCTAGCTGCAGGCTCCTGCAGAATGCCATCTTCAATATAATAGTTGGAAATTCGTCTGGCATTAAACACACGCATTGTGTTTGCTTGCCAGTCGTTTCCTTTATGGGTAACCCCCAGGGGCTCACATCTTGTGGGCGTGGGTTGGCGACCACGGGGCCCCAGCTGAGTCCGGCATTGCTTCCACTTACTTGTGCCGGGCTCCTCTCCGTCTTCTTTCCTGTCGACCTCACTTGGTCAACTCTTGTTCTCTTCCGACCCCGACGGTATTAGGGTATCCGAGGCCTAGGGAGTCTTTTCCTTTCCCGCCTTAATTGGCCCTTGTCTCATCTTTTCTGATACCCTCCTTCTTCGAGGGGTCAGCCTTCTTTTTCTCTTCCTTTTACCTCCTGCCTTGTGCTCTAGGCCCTTAAGGAGGCAGGGTGTATGTAGCCCCACCACTTCTGGTGCACCCTAGATAATGCTACACCCTCAGGGGCTCACTGCTGGTGAGTTCGGGAGTTGGCGACCCCGAGGGATTCCTGAGCTGGGTCCGTTTTCCCCTTTTGTCCCTTACCTTCGGGGCGGACCCTCTCCTCTTTCACTTTCCTATCTGCCTTTCATGGCTCTCCTTCCTTCCAAGTCCCTCAATCCGCTTTCTTCGAGGGTTGAGGGCATTTCTTTTCCTCCTTCATTTTAAGTTTACATTTCTTTTTCATTTTCACGATCACCCAAACCATCAGGGGCCGATAGCCTAGATGTTAGGCCCCTTAAAACAACAATTATCATCATCATCATCATCATCTTTTCCTCCTGTCCTTTATTTGCCTTTTTCTCCTTTAGTTTTCCATTTCTTCTTCAAGTATGTAGGTTGGTAGTTAGTTTTAGTTTTAAGTTTGCATTTCATTTTCATCTTCACGATCACCCAAACCGTCAGGGGCCGATGGCCTAGATGTTAGGCCCCTTAAAACAACAATTATCATCATCATCATCTATTTTATCTAAACCATTTTCGTTTCATCCATAGCAATGAGCTGTTTATTTTCATCCTTTCATTTCACGCCATTTCGTTTCATCAGGGGCCGAGTGCAGAGTTTGCGAGACTCTACTTAAAATGGAAAAGTGACAAATTTTTATCCTTATAGGTGTAGGTCCCCCCTTTGTGTTTTGTTATTTTTCCCACTCAATTTAACTTTTGTTTCAGTTCTTCCATGTATGTAATGAGGGCCCTTCGAACCTGTCCCTGGTTTTCTACTGGAAATTCATTGTCCAATTCAATTTTGAGATATTCTACAAATGCATCATTTGCAGTTTTAGCTGGGGGGACAGGTACTGTAGCTGCTGAAGACCTCTCGGCCAAAACAGCGAAGGACTCAAAGCCTTTGGCCAAAAGGTCTTCCAGCTTCTTTGACGTCTCCTTCTTCTTCTTACAGAAGTTATCGGGTGGAGGATTTGTCCTCCCAGGAGGGACTTTCCTCTTTTCCCCAACCTTTGCAGCCACTTCGAATGGCAGAGGTTCGCCAACCTTTGCAGCCTCTTCCAATGGCACAGGAGACGGTGTTGAGTTACTGCTGCTGCTGGTGCAAGGCACATCAGTCACCTAAAAAAATAAAATAAAATTGTTATATCCTCATATGGTACATATTTTGGCCTTCATCAGCCAATTGCCATCACTGACACCATTTTCCAATTTTTTTTGGAGATTGTTTTGAATTACAGATAATGCTTTTTTGTAGGCATATTTGAATACAAATCCTAAGATTATGTTTTTCGTTTTATTAAGGTAAATGCACCAATGGTCGTCATGTTAAGGCCTAGACCTACTGATAATAATAATAATGTTATTTGTTTTACGTCCCTTTTAACTACTGCGGCTTAGGTCCTAGGCTGCCGGAATTTTTCCCTGAAGGGGATCTATAACGTGCAAGTTAATATACTGACACGGCTCCCTCGCATTTGCGCACCCTCAAATTCCAGATTCGGGAGTTGGCGACCCCGAGGGATTCCTGAGCTGGGTCCGTTTTTCCCTTTTGTCCCTTCCCTTTGGGGCGGACCCTCTCCTCTCTCCCCTCCCCTCTCCTCTCCATTCCTCTCCTCTTTTCCTTATATTTCCTTTTCCCTTTCCGATTCCGGCACTGTTTTTTGTTACTTGGTTCCCCGTCTATCTAAATTCCCTTTTAGCGATTTTTTTGTAGGTATATTTAATCTGCGTTGCATTTTGAAAGTCTTTTCGATCTAGATTGCATTTTGTGAGTGTTTTTAAATCTCAATTGCATTTTGTAAGGATTGACAATCTAAATTGCTTTATAGTAAGTCTTTCAATATCCGGACCGGGGCTTTTGTGAGTTTTTTGAATTTCAATTGCATTTTGTATTTTCAACCTATCCCGCTTTGTTCAAGTAGTTAAGTCTCAGTTGCAATTTTGTGGGTATTTTGAATCTAAATTACTTTTTGTAATTATTTTCAATCTAAATTGCATTTTGTAAGTATTGTCCATCCTAATGAGAAGTTTGAATCTACCATACATTTTGTAAGCAATTTCAATTGCATTTTGTATTTTCAACCTACCCCGCTTTGTTCAAGTAGTTAAGTCTCAGTTGCAATTTTGTGGGTATTTTGAATCTCCATTACATTTTGTGCGTATTTTCAATCACATTTGCATTTTGTAAGTATTTTGATTTCACTTGCATTTTGTAGGTATTTCGACTGTACGTTGCATTTTGTACGTATTTTGGACTTAACCTACATTTTGTGCGTATTTTTCAATCTATTCCTTTTGTGAGTATTTTCGTTCGAAATTCCCTTATGTACGTATTACCGCTCTCATTTTGGTGAGTAGTTTCAATCTGAGTTCCTTTTTGTAAGTATTTTCCCTGCTTCATAAGGCATTGTTTTTGGGGCTCACTGTCTATTTTATCTTAAGTTCGCATTTCATTTTCATCTTCACGATCACCCAAACCATCAGGGGCCGATAACCTAGATGTTAGGCCCCTTAAAACAACAATTATCATCATCATCATCTATTTTATCTAAACCATTTTCGTTTCATCCATAGCAATGAGCTGTTTTTTATTTTCATCCTTTCATTTCACGCCATTTCGTTTCATCAGGGGCCGATAACCTCGATGTTAGGCCCCTTAAAACAACAATTATCATCATCATCATCATCATATCCTAGCTTTGCTTAGTTTTGCTTATACGGACGCTTATCGCCGTAGGTTATTGCGACTTCTGTGGCGTAGTTGGTAGCAGTGGCAGTGGCAGCTAATACATCGTCAACTCAAAAAGAAAACCAGAAACGTAAAAAAAAAGGATGATTCTGAATCAACTGCTACTGCAGACGAAGAGGATGGAAACAGCATCAAAATAATTACTCTAATTAACCGCTACTTTGATCCGTTCATTAAACAAAACGTGGATAGAACATTTGGTATAACGATAAGAAATGATAAACAATAATTGGGACGTGAACGAGTTTTCTTTGATAAAAACTGGATATAAAGTGGTGGTGAAAAATTTCCTATAACAGAAGGTCTACTTGAATTGATTCAAAGGAAAGTACCAGATCCCACTCTAATACATAGGAGTGATTTAATTTCAATATAATGTTTCAAACGTGCACAAAAGTGATTATGCAAGCAATGCAGCTCCTAGAGGGACGCAATCTTATAAGTATAGAAATATAATTGAACCCCTTCTTACTGAAGACATAGATAATCATAAAAACAGCAGATGAGAATGAAGAAGCAAATACTACGATGCATACTGGATATGGCCAAAAGGAACACATCACACTACAAGCCATTTGGAAATTAGAAGGAGGAAACAATATTGGATTTGTGCATTGGAATGAACCAAACAAATTGGTATCAAGACTTAAAAAATTAATTTATCGAAAGTTGCAGGTCACACAGGACTCTACAGCGAAATCTTTGCAATTGAAGAAAAACTAAGAAATGCAGAATATATTGAATATAAATTCAAACATTTGTAAGACAATGCACAGTATGTTATAAATCTTTGTTTAGAAAATAACTATGAACGAAATCAGACGAGAAATTGCAAAGGAACTTCATGCACCTCTTAGAAAAAAAAGTTTAAAAGACGGCATGTTATTAGCAAGGAATCGATGACCTCCATGATGCAGATCTTATGGACATGTCAAAACTTGCAAAATGGAATAATGGATTTAAATATTTTTAAATCATTATTGACGTTTACTGAAAATATGCATGGGCAATTCCTCTTAAACCCCCCCAAAAAAAGGAAGTGAGATTGTCAAAAGTTTAAAATTTGTTTATTCTCAAAGTAAAAGATTACCCAATTACTTTCACACGGATCAAGGAACGGAATTTTATAACTGTGAATTCAAAACATGGTCTAAGAAACAAAATCTAAAGCTTTATTCCACTGGGAGCAGCATCAAAGCGAGCGTCGTAGAAAGATTTGATCGAACTCTTAAGGATTCAATGTGTAAAGAATTCACAACACGAGGTTCATACCGATGGGTAAATATTTTGCCACATTTATTAGTAAAGTATAATCACAAAATACATCGCAGCATTGGCATGAAACCTATTGATGTAAAAAGAAACAATCCACCCAGCTTGCCAACACAATATAAACAAGGTATAAAATTGGTGATATTGTAAGAATATCGAAAATCAAGAAACACGTCACGAAATGGTACGAAGTTAATTGGACTACGGAATTATTTACAATTTATAAAGTTCAAAATGCTAATCCACGAACATATCTTTTAAAAAATAATAAAAATTCACCAATATTTGGAGCCTTTTATGAACCAGAGTTACAACGAACAAAACATCCTAATAATTGCTTAGTAGACAAAGTACTACGTAGAAAAGGAACCCAAGCTTTCGTATCTTAGCTGGGGTTCGATTCAACTCACAACTCCTGAATTCCAAACAAAATCATCTTCTAATTACCACAATGTAAGTTTTTTTAATCCATGGCAAAATTATTATTATTATTATTAATGTGTGTCTACATATTTTCAACTCACTAAAACCAACACACTCCAGAAAGAAAAGAATGATTGTGCTTACCTCCCACACAAGATCACCAGCATATTCAACTCTGTAGACAGCATCTTCAATTCTCAGCAGTTTGGCGGAAAAAGAACTACTTACCACTTTAAGAATGAAGATCATACCATTTTTTTTCACTATTTCGTATTATATAATTAATGTAAACCAAAAATGATCAAAATACATATATTCCAAAAAATTTATACATGTGACATTTTAAATAAAAAACACTGTCCCCTGCCCATTTAATTAATGATTTGACAATCATCATCTTCTTCCTCTCCAACACACTCCTCATCCTCTTCTTCACGTTCTTCTGCTAGAGGAGGCGGAGGCGTCATATAATCCTCAGTCCATGAATAGGACTCATACTAATAGTTTCCTCACCCCTCATTCTGAATTCTCGTAGTCTATTAATCATAACATTAATTATCTCAATATTTAGTCCATTTAATATGAAATCGGGACTATATCGTCGGTCCGACACTATTTCCTTCACTTCAAACTCGAAAATGTCTTTTTCTTGAACACTTAAATTGTTTATCATTAGTCCTTCCTCTACTTTTACAGCTGTAATAAGATAATTTAAATTTAGCGCCCTCGCTCGCTCTGCTATTAATTTCATCTCTCTTATGCGGCACAACTTCTCGATAACACATTCAATTACATTCATGATGAGAGCAACTATGGCTCCCAAACCATCTCTGCTCATATACTATGAAGTTAAAGAAACAAAAAGCTCTTTAAACATTTCACATGAATCAAGCTCTATGACCTGACATCCGATCTTGTTCTCTCATTAAAATAATTTCATAGTTAAATAATGCTGGCTAAGAATTTAAAGCAAACAAGCCAATTTTCATTTCACACAGTCAAAGATATATATTTTTCTTATAAAACTGTCTAAACTGAATGAGGACACGAAGCAAGCCAGCACACAAAAAATGTTAACTAACAGCTGCACGCCACATATGTGAATAGCAAGCCAGCTCCCCGTTCGGCTCGCTCGCGCGAGTCACAAAACAATAACAGCTGCGCGGCACTCGTGTGGGTACCCAGCCGGCTCTCCACGCCCATACACTCCTGTTCAAAAGTTATGGCACCCAACACTCTCTCTGCTACCTTGAGCCCAATTGAACTTCTTTTATTTTTGTCCTACAGACTTGGTTTACTGGTAGAGGGGATAGAGGCCTTTCATTTATGATAAACAAACTTTTTTGTAGAATTCCTAGTTTCCAAAAAAGTGACCATTTTTCAAAATTCATTTTCTTTTGTCCTAGAGACTTGAAATTTGGTATGGGGGTAGAGGAGGTAAACACCATTCATTTATATGAAGCAAACGTTTTTGTAACATTCCTAATTTTGGAAATATAGCCTATTTTCAAAATTCATTTTGTTTTGTCCTAGAGACTTGAAATTTGGTATGGGGCTAGATGAGGTAATCACCATTCAATTATATGAAGCAAACATTTTTTGTAACATTTCTAATTTTGGAAATATAGCCTATTTTCAAAATTCATTTTATTTTTTTCCTAGATACTTGAAATTTGGTATAGGGATAGAGCGGGTCAGGACCATGCATTTATGTCAAACAAACTTGTTTGTGACATTCCTAATTTTGCAAATATATCAAATTTTCAAAATTCATTTCCTTTTGTCCTAGTGACTTGACATTTGGTATGGGGCTAGAGGAGGTAAAGACCATTCATTTATATGCAGCAAACTATTTTGTAACATTCCTCATTTTGGAAATATAGCCTATTTTCAAAATTTTATTTTTGGTGTCCTAAAGACCTGACGCCAAAATCCATTTTTTTTTATCACCACTGCATTTACAAGCCAAAGGTTATCTGCTTCAAGCGGTTAAAGGTCAACCTCTTTTCCTCGCTAACGCGTGCAGTGCACGTGCTCGCTCTAAGCAACCATGACGTCATCAAGCACACCATGACGTCAAAAATCACGCGATTACGCAATATCCCCTCGTGGGTGATGCAATATCCAAACTCCTCAAGCACATACTACTATTGTCTATCCAAATGAGTAGTTTGAAACTACCGGGCATTTTGTAAGCATTTTCAATTGCATTTTGTAAGCTGTTTGAATTTCAATAATTGCACTTTGTGAATATTTTGTATTGGAGATGGGAGCTTTCAATCTGAATTGCATTGCGTATTTTCAATCTCATTTGCATTTTTTACGTATTTTGAATTTCACTTGCATTTTGTAAGTATTTCGACTGTGCATTGCATTTTGTACGTATTTTGAACTTAACCTACATTTTGTGCGTATTTTTTAATCTATTCCTTTTGTGAGTATTTTCGTTCTAAATTCCCTTTTGTAAGTACACACATCAAAAAAAGTTTTGCATCACCTCGGTTCCAAGAGTTCCGGAACCGTTAAATACAAAGGGAATAGAGATCAACACAAACAACATTTCAGCTCGTTTTATTGCTCATGAGACCCACACATTGCATGTTGTACCATCATACAGCTAGACTTTCAGCATTTGTGGTCCAGATTGCAGTACACACCACTACCTCTAATACCCAGTAGCACGTCCTCGTGCATTGATGCATGCCTGTATTCGCCGTGGCATACTATCCACAAGTTCATCAAGACACTGTTGGTCCAAATTGTCCCACTCCTCAACGACAATTCGGCGTAAATCTCTCAGAGTGGTTGGTGGGTCAAGACGTCCATAAACAGCCCTTTTCAACATATCCCAGGCATGTTCGATAGGGTTCATGTCTGGCGAACATGCTGGCCACTGTAGTCGAGCGATGTCGTTATCTTGAAGGAACGCATTCACAAGATGTGCACGATGAGGTCGAGAATTGTCGTCCATGAAGACAAATGCCTCTCCAATATTCTGCCGATATGGTTGCACTATGGGTCGGAGGATGTCATTCAGGTATCGTAAAGCCGTTTCGGAGCCTTCCATGACCACCAGTGGCGTACGTCGGCCCCACATAATGCCACCCCAAAACATCAGGGAACCACCACCTTGCTGCACTCGCTGGACAGTGTGTCTAAGACGTTCAGCCTGACCAGGGTGCCTCCAAACACGTCTCCGACGATTGTCTGGTTGAAGGCATATGCGACACTCATCGGTGAAGAGAACGTGATGCCAATTCCGTGGGGTCCATTCAGCATGTTGTTGGGCCCATCTGTACCGCGCTGCATGGTGTCGGGGTTGCAAAGCTGGACCTCGCCATGGACGTCGGGAGTGAAGTTGCGCATCATGCAGCCTATTGCGCACAGTTTGAGTTGAAACACGACGTCCTGTGGCTGAACGAAACGCATTATTCAACATGGTGGCATTGCTGTCAGGGTTCCTCCGAGCGGCAATCCGTAAGTAGCGGTCATCCACTACAGTAGTAGCCCTTGGGCGGCCTGAGCGAGGCCTGTCATCGACAGTTCCTGTATCTCTGTACCTCCTCCATGTCCGAACAACATCGCTTTGGTTCACTCTGAGACGCCTGGAAACTTCCCTTGTTGAGAGCCCTTCTTGACACAAAGTAACAATGCGGACGCGATCGAACTGCGGTATTGACCTTCTAGGCATGGTAGAACTACAGACAACATGAGCAGCGTACCTTCGTCCTGGTGGAATGACTGGAACTGATCGGCTGTCGTACCCCCTCCGTCTAATAGGCCCTGCTCATGCATGGTTGTTTACATCTTTGAGCAGTTTTAGTGACATCTATGAACAGTCAAAGGGACTGTATCTTGGATACAATATACACAGTCAACGTCTATATGCCGGAGATCTGGGAACCGAGGTGATGCAAAACTTTTTTTGATGTGTGTATACCGTTTTCCATTTTGTAAGTTGTTTCAATCTGAGTTCCTTTTTGTACGTATTTTCCTTCTCCTTTAAATTTAGTTCTGTTTTCTATTTTATTGACATTTTTGCTATCACCCAGACCATTAGGGGCCGATAACCTAGATGTTAGACCCTTAAAACAACATTCATCATCATCATCATCATCATCATCAAAGCATTTCTGTAGTAGTTTAACAGTTCACACAATGGCCCTGTTACAGTGGAATTGTAACAGTTATAACGCCCCCCCCCCCACCCCAGGGGCTCACATCTAGTGGGACGTGGGTTGGCGAGTCCGGGATTGCTTCAACTTACTTGTGCCGGCCTCCTCTGTGTTCTTTCCTTTCGACCTCACTTGGTCAACTCTTGTTCTCTTCCGACCCTGACGGTATTAGGGTATCCGAGGCCTAGGGAGTCTCTTCCTTTACCGCCTTAATTGGTTCTTGTCTCATCTTTCCTGACACCCTCCTTGTGTGAGGGGTCAGACTTCTTTTTCTTTTCCTTTTACCTCCTGCCTTGTGCTCAAGGTCCTTAAGGAGGCAGTGTGTATGTAGCCCCACCACTTCTGGTGCACCCTAGATAATGCTACACCCTCAGGGGCTCACGGCTGGTGAGTTCGGGAGTTGGCGACCCCGAGGAATTCCTGAGCTGGGTCCGTTTTCCCCTTTTGTCCCTTACCTCCGGGGCGGACCCTCTCCTCTTTCACTTTCCTACCTGCCTTTCATGGCTCTCGTTCCTTCCAAGTCCCTCAATCCGCATTCTTCGAGGGTTGAGGGCATTTCTTTTTCTCCTGTCCTTTATTTGCCTTATTCTCCTTTAGTTGTCCATTTCTTCTTCTAGTATGTAGGTTGGTAGTTAGTTTTAGTTTTAAGTTTGCATTTCATTTTTCATCTTCACGATCACCCAAACCATCAGGGGCCGATGGCCTAGATGTTAGGCCCCTAAAAACAACAATTATCATCATCATCATCATCAATCTATTCTTTTTGTGCAACTTTTCGTTCTAAATTCCCTTTTGTAGGACCATATTGTGAGTTGTTTCCATGTGAGTTCCTTTCTGTACGTATTTTCCGTCTTCGATAATTTTGTTCTGGTTTCCATTTCATTATCATTTTAGCTATCACCCAGATCATTAGGGGCCGATAACCTCGATGTTAGGCCCCTTAAAACAACAATTATCATCATCATCATCATCATCATCATCACAAAAGTATGCAGTTTGTATAGTTCTTTAGCCAAAGGAATTGACATGAAATAATTATCCATGAAAATATAACCTTTGGAGAGGTAATTCCCCATTTTTAGCCTATTTTCAATTTTGAAAAAATAGGCTTATGAGATCACCTTTTGTCCGTGTGTGTGTGCGTGTGTGTGTGTGTGTGTGTGATTCGTGTGTGTCCCCCCCCCCTAATAAAATCTAAACGGCAGGAGCGGTTTCAATGAAACTCGGAAAGTTCATAGCACTATTCCGGTGACCTCGACCGTGCCCTTCAAATTTTGTTACGACTCACCAATCCAACATGGCGGCTGTGCGAAATATTTCACCAGCATTCAATATCTCCGAAACTATTACCGATATTACCCTGACATTTTCTATGGTGATAGAGGGAACTACTATAAGTTCACTTATGTGACTTTTGAAAACCTGGTAACTACAAAACGAACATGGCGGCCAAGCGAATTTGCGACTTTTAAATAGACGTTTCTCGCGATTTAACCAACCAAACGCAATGAAACATGGTACAGTATATGTTTATATACATTGTAATGCACCGACATCTAACTTCGTTCAATTGTTTACATAATCACAAGATGGCGGATGTGCGAAATATTTCACCGGCATTCTATATCTCTGAAACTATTAGCGGTATCTCCCTAAAATTTTGTACTGAGATAAAGGGCACTACTGGAAGTCCATCTATAAGATTTTTAAAAACCGGTTAACTACAAAACGAACATGGCGGCCAAGCGAATTTGAACATTTTAAATTGACCTTTCTCGCGATTTAACGTTCCAAGCGCACTGAAACCTGGTACAGGAAATATTTATACACATTGTAATCCACTGGTATCTAATTTAGTTCAATTGTTTACATAACCTCAAGATGGCGGCAGTGCGAATTTTAAAATTAAGTTTTTATTTCTTGTGATGTAGTCATGCGATCGAAGTGAAAGTTTGAATAATGAACCTACGCAATAATTTTCCTTTAATGGTACATGACTCTTTGGCCTATACATTTAACAATCCAACATGGCGACCATCCGAAATATTTAGACGATACTGAATATCTACGAATCTATTTTAGCAATCAAACTGCATTTTTTAATGTTCATAGGGGCTATGAACTTAAGTTCACCTATAGGACTTTAAATAACCTGGTGATCACAAATCCAACATGGCGGTGACGCGAATTATTAATATTCACATGGACGTTTCTCGCAATTTAACCATCCGCGTGCAGTGAAACTTGGTACAGTAAATCCACTGTTAATCCACTGGCATCTAATTTATTTCAATTGTTTCCATAACCTCAAGATGGCTGCTGTGAAAATGTTTTAAATCTCCTTGTTTTTTCTTGCGTCCTAATTATGCGATTGAAGTTTGAATACTCTACGTTCACAATAATCTGCATGTAACAGTACATAACTCTAGGACCTACATATATAAAATCCAACATGGCGACTATCCGAAATATTTAGTCGGTTCTCAATATCTACGAATCTATTACAGCAATCAAACTGAAATTGTGTATGTTAAATAGTGGCAATTAACATAAGTAGGATATATGAAAATAGGCTGTATAGTTCTTCACGGAACTACTTGTTAACAATTTCATAACCACAGTGTGAGCTAACCCATGTTTTTTTAGTTCTGCTTTGTCTTCAACTGTGTGCTTTGCTCCACGTTATAAAAAAAATGCCAAACAATAGTTTGCCACGGAATCACACAGCTTCCAAAATTTGATACCCCAGCGATGGTGGTGTTTATTAGGTAAGTACTGCATCAGTTGGGTGTGATTTTTAGTACCTACCAAACTGTCATCTACACCGAGCTGTTGACGGGGGAATGTAATGTTGTCGGAACAGTCTGTGGGCATGGTCTAACAGACGTTGTATTTTTGCACACGGGTTGGCCTGGAGCTGGAAGATTTCTATTATCCACTAAGTGAAAGAATTTCAAAATCAACTGAAAGCGATTTCTTGGAAACACATCATGATACCATGGTAAATATTGTGACTGTGTTGTAAACCAGTATGAGGCTATTGTGGGTCGTCTGTTTAGACCCATGTTGAGCAGGCAGGCAATGAATACTATCATTTCGGTTACTGTTACAGTTTTCCATTTACAGGCTCTTGAAAAAAAGGGGAAAGGTTACCATGGCTTTGGAGAAAAGTTTGGGCGTAGCTGTTGGTTTCTGTTACAAATAGTTGTAACAGGGATGTAGTGAAACACATAAAGAAGTAAGCCAACGGTGCTGAGGTAGGGAGGGTGCATGTTTTGGTCCTTGACTTATTGATAAGAGAATGTCGCACTAGGGGGACGTCAGTGTCACTTGTAACCTCTTCCCAATCACTGGTTGAGGTGTCACTTGATTTATCATCGGAATCTGAACCTGGTGAATCACTGACGATGTGGCAGAGGTATTCCTGTGTCTCAGCTTTGGCGTTTCTCACGCACGGGCTGCGGACTCGGCAGGATAAAATTGTCACTGTCGTTATCCGAATAAAAGTCAGCAGTCGAAAATTCACTCTCACACACTTCACTCAGCGTTAATACATTATTTATTTCCTCTTCGTTCAAAGAACTAGCCGTATTTATCACCAAGTAACTTAATTACCTCCAAGCAAGAACATAAACAATCACGACTTCAAAAGATAAGACACGCGGCAAGCCAGCTGATTACAGCATACTCTAAGAGTGCTTATTATTAATTCAATTGATCACGGAACTTAAACACATCGATATATGATGTTGTTGTTTGAGTCTTCAGTCTTTAGACTGGTTTGATGCAGATCTCCATGCCTCCCTGTCCTGAGCTAATCGTTTCATCTCTACATAGCTCCGACACCCTACATCCGAGGCAATCTCTTTAACATATTCTAACCTTGGTCTACCCCCTACAGTTTTTGTCCTCGACCCTTCCTTCCATAACTAAGCTTGCTATTCCTGGGTGTGTGGGTTGGCGACCACGGGGCCCCAGCTGAGTCCGGCATTGCTTCCACTTACTTGTGCCGGGCTCCTCTCTGTCTTCTTTCCTGTCGACCTCACTTGGTCATCCCCCAGGGGCTCACATCTTGTGGGCGTGGGTTGGCGACCACGGGGCCCCAGCTGAGTCCGGCATTGCTTCCACTTACTTGTGCCGGGCTCCTCTCTGTTTTCTTTCCTGTCGACCTCTCTTGGTCACCTCTTGTTCTCTTCTGACCCCGACGGTATTAGGGTATCCGAGGCCTAGGGAGTCCCTTCCTTTCCCGCCTTAATTGGCCCTTGTCTCATCTTTTCTGATACCCTCCTTCTGCGAGGGGTCAGCCTTCTTTTTCTCTTCCTTTTACCTCCTGCCTTGTGCTCTAGGCCCTTAAGGAGGCAGGGTGTATGTAGCCCCACCACTTCCGGTGCACCCTAGATAATGCTACACCCTCAGGGGCTCACGGCTGGTGAGTTCGGGAGTTGGCGACCCCGAGGGCTTCCTGAGCTGGGTCCGTTTTTTCCCTTTTGTCCCTTACCTTTGGGGGCGGACCCTCTCCTCTTTCACTTTCCTATCTGCTTATCATGGCTCTCCTTCCTTCCAAGTCCCTCAATCCGCCTTCTTCGAGGGTTGAGGGCATTTCTTTTCCTCCTGTCCTTTATTTGCCTTATTCTCCTTTAGTTTTCCATTTCTTCTTCTAGTATGTAGGTTAGTAGTTAGTTTTAGTTTTAAGTTCGATTTTCCTTTTTCATCTTCACGATCACCCTAACCATCAGGGGCCGATAACCTAGATGTTAGGCCCCTTAAAACAACAATTATCATCATCATCATCACTTGGTCAACTCTTGTTCTCTTCTGACCCCGACGGTATTAGGGTATCCGAGGCCTAGGGAGTCTCTTCCTTTCCCGCCTTAATTGGCCCTTGTCTCATCTTTTCTGATACCCTCCTTCTGCGAGGGGTCAGCCTTCTTTTTCTCTTCCTTTTACCTCCTGCCTTGAGCTCTAGGCCCTTAAGGAGGCAGGGTGTATGTAGCCCCACCACTTCTGGTGCACCCTAGATAATGCTACACCCTCAGGGGCTCACGGCTGGTGAGTTCGGGAGTTGGCGACCCCGAGGGATTCCTGAGCTGGGTCCGTTTTCCCCTTTTGTCCCTTACCTTTGGGGCGGACCCTCTCCTCTTTCACTTTCCTATATGCCTTTCATGGCTCTCCTTCCTTCCAAGTCCCTCAATCCGCCTTCTCCGAGGGTTGAGGGCATTTCTTGTCCTTCTGTCCTTTTATTTGCCTTATTCTCCTTTAGTTTTCCATTTCTTCTTCTAGTATGTAGGTTAGTAGTTAGTTTTAGTTTTAAGTTCGCTTTTCATTTTCATCTTCACGATCACCCAAACCATCAGGGGCCGATAACCTAGATGTTAGGCCCCTTAAAACAACAATTATCATCATCATTAACCCCCTACTAAAGTAAAGGCCTTGGGAGGGAAGGTACTGGACCATAGTGAATTCATACTCAGAGGGCAATTGTCTGAGACCATCTTCGAACCCCGGAACCCAGAAATAATACTAAGGTGATCGGGTAAAATCATAATATATTCACAATAAACATGCATACAAATTAACAAAACACTTACTAATCAAGATGTGGATTCTGACATCAAATATTTGTTCCTTCCAGTTGACTGTAATACATATTTTAGCAATCCAGCCAAGTTGTTACGATGAAGTAAATAAGCGTTGCTTTCAACCTATCATCTGTTGTCATTTTGAGAATCCAAGCCAAATAATTAAGAGGATGACGAATTAAATATTCAATAGTTTCATAATGCACATGCATAATGCATCATACAGTATTTCATGCATTTCCACACAAATAAATAATTAATTAATTCTCGAGACAGTACATGTCACAAAGCTAGGCCTACGCTTGTTATAATATCCAAAGTAATACGTTGCCTAAAACTGAAGAATTAATGTCTTCAAAACACAAAATATACGGAGCTAATCCAATTTACGTGTTTTCACCTCAATGGCTATCAGAAATCTCCTTTTTATTAACAACAGATGATCGCACATAGTTAAAAACAATACGACAGTAGCCATCATGAAAAACAGAAGAAAAACGATCACCGTACTAGGGCTATCGACATCAAAATAAATCCTACATTAATAAATTTTCCACAGACCATAAGGCATACTACTTGTAATTAAAATGCATTTTACAATTAACTGAAAACAGAAAACAAATCATTAATTACGCAAAGAAAATATGAGTGTCAGTTAGCCTACCAGAGTGAATACCCGAGGATGACATTAAGTTTGAATGTATAACCTTGAAAGGCCCTGTCATGCAACGTAGGAAAATACAAAATAAATACATTTACCTTGCCAGTCGATACAGTCACAAGTACTTACGATGACAAAATAGCCTACCTTAATTCCACAATATACGAAGCATATCCAGACGTTTATCTCCAGTAAGGTTACAATAGGTAACCAGTCAATAACTTGACGAAGAGGGATAATATCATTCAATATTTTCACATACAGTAGAACTTCAGTTTACTTCTTATGTATTTATAAAACCACGTAGATCCATGATGACTGGCCTAACAAGCTCATTACGAGAATCATACATGTCTCGAAAATCCCAGCCTTCCAAAACCATTAAAGTCAACATCGAGATAGAGAAATACTTGTCGCTAGAACATAGCTCTTCCTATCGGACAGAGGGAGAAACTACAATCCCTGTCCAAGGCAGCACCGACAAGATATGCTACCTATCGAGGCCAGCCACAACTAACTCCGCCGCTCGATTCAAAAGTTTATGCCAAGGTAAAAATTGTACGTTCGATCAGAGATTAGTGCCAAAGTAACGGCACAGACTCCCGGGCCCCAAACTTGTCGATGGTTCGCAGAACAGAGACGACGTAAATGGTACAAGTGTATCAACATGCATAATCAAGCAAATCTTAAAGCATAGAAAAGTTTTTGCCAATTATCACAAACACAGTAGCTTCCGAATGTGAAATACTTAATTAAAAGTTCATTTCAGTTTTCATCAGCACCATAACCACCAAAATATGTCATGCCAAGAACATAAACAAATACTTAAGTGTAGAATACATCGAGTGGGTTTTCTTTGTACAATTTCCACAACATTATTACAAATGGCATCTTGAATAAACGATGGCAGGAACAGTTTCATCCGAAGGTTACATAGATTGGTCCAATATCCTGGCCAGAGACATCTTCTCGCACTGCATAACACTCCAAACGCAGAATAAGACCTCGAAGAAATTAGCTGAAATCAAATTTCGACTGCGACAGTAATGTGTAAAGGAAAGCTTAATATCTAACGTTGACACTCATTTACAAAGAACAAATTACAATAAAATATTATATGATGGCATCAGATTTTATAACAATAACCCAGTACTATCAAGAATCCACATCTTTACAGGTGAAAGGTATAACAATGACCCTCAATTAACACAGAAAATTGCATGCATGTTTTAGAAAATTACAATATCCCGAAAATATTACAATAATAACAGTATTTTCCAAAAATAAGTTTCAATAATAATGCTGAATGGCACTTGAGCTCTCATATTTACAAATAAAAAACCTTATTATCCCAAAAGATGAAGGCAATTGTCTCACATTGCATATCTGTTCAACCCATTTGTCCAAAATACAGAAAGAGAAAATGCCAAAGGAAACACCCAAAGTAGGAAAACACAAGAAAATTCCAAGAAGAACAATAGAAAGACCCAATTATCAAGCAAAAAAACAGGACACACGTGCATACCAAAGCAGAATCACACCACAACCTTACACCATGACACATAACCTTAAAATCCCCAGAAAAAAATTACAATTAAACCATCAAATAATTAATAAACAACAACCAGAATATGAATTAGCACTTGTCAACACATCCACACAAAACACAAATACATAAATACCCTATCATATACAGAATCAGACCAAACAGAAACTAGGAAAACGAGACGAAGCACGTATTTCATGAGGCCTATAGTGATTCTCAGTATATTGACCAAATACCACAAATCAATTCATCATATCACATCACATTACTTAACCTAAAGTATTTATTTCTCAGTCAGACAGCAAAAAAAAATTGAGCCCACTCAATCAACTGAAGACTTAGGAGAATTGTTTATAAATACTTACCAACATATTCAACTCAAATCTAAGCAAATGAACCCCCATAACATTCATCTGGTAGACTTAAGTTGACAGATGCGTCAACAAAATGCTAATTTACATCCACGATCCCAAAGTAACATACAATGACCTTTTACCCCTTAAATTAATATACATCCACACTTATCTGGACACCCACAAAACAAAAACAAGAAAACCAACCCAATTACAAAAACAAAACAAATCACACCACATTTATACTTTCTGAATGTCCGACTTTGGAAATGCACAATTTAGACAATAACATAAACAATACAATTATTCACTCTTGACATAGCCTAGTATATCAAACTAAGTAAACAATATAGCGAACAAGACTAAAACAAGAACAAACTCGACAGAAATCCCTCAATAAATGACCAACAGAAGACCCTAAATGAAAGAAGATCAACAGACTACTCGTGCAGACCACCAAGCTACAAACGTACCCAAACATTCTTTGAAACCATACGACCTTACAAACTCCCAAAATTAATAAAACCATTTACTACCCACAAAATTCCCATAATTTTCCAGAATATAAATTGACACACCGTTAGGACATCAACATACACAAATAAATAATAACCCTTAAATAAAACACACTGAAATCAACATGTCATACTAGCCGCATTTTACCCTGGCATAGCATGATTTTCCATCACCAAAACACATTTCGGCAAGTAGTTACCTTCATAAATCAACAAGCAGATAAATGACTAAGTCATCACTCGGAGAACAGAAGAGGTTTGTAATTACTTACCTATGATATCCCAACATAGTATCATTTTATACGTACGGCGTATTTAATTAAATTCAATTATAAATTAAGCAAAAACAAACCCTAACCTTAATTCACCTCAAGAAACAACCAAGATACCCACCCGATTACAAAACAAAACTAATAACAATCACCCACACTCATGCACTCAAATACATTTACACAAGTTTGTCACTTCAGACCTAACACAATTTAGACAATTACAAACAAGAAGAACCTTTATAGATTTGCACAATCAAGCAGAATGAGCACCACACGTGTAGACAAATACAAGCATCAATAACATCCACAATACATACATGTCCTGATGACCAGAATTCATCTACACAATTTTGACAATAACATACAAGAAGAACCTTATGGATTTGCACTATCTAGCAGAATGTGCACCACACGTGTAGACAAATAAACACATCAATAACACACATAACACATGCATGTACTGATGACCAGAATTCGTCTACACAATTTTGACAATAACAAACAAGAAGAACCTTTTATGGATTTGCACTATCTAGCAGAATGTGCACCACACGTGTAGACAAATACACACATTAAAAACACATGCATGTACTAATGACCAGAATTCATCTACACAATTTTGACAATAACAAACAAGAAGAACCTTATGGATTTGCACTATCTAGCAGAATGTGCACCACACGTGTAGACAAATACACACATCAAAAACACATGCACGTCCTAATGACCAGAATTCATCTACACAATTTTGACAATTTATATACACCACAACGAATATCAACTTAAATTATCAAAATCTGCATCGCACCATCGACTAATATGGTCATACGAGCCACAAAAATCACATCTCTTGCCTTTGCTGGCTCTACTCCCATTAAACCTCTGGTCAGCACGCCCCTGAAATACATGGCCTTGAACATTAGTAGGCATGAACTCACGCCTTCCCTGTAAATTCTTATAAGGAACAAGACTACTATAATTATCCACCAGCTGCATCTCTCCACGTGGCTGAAAATAATTTATAGAAGGCACATAACCTGAACAACCTTGAAGATAATTACTAGGAAAGGGAGAATCATCTACCCGCAACAGATTAGCATTCTTAATCTTCTCCGCAGATAAAATAATTTCATTAAAATCAGTGAAATTCTTGGGCTTGGCATGCATGGACAATAATGAACGATAAATGGGATTCATACCTTCGACTAATGAATTGACAACCTGCTCTTCAGTCAACTCAACTGCGAAAACCTTTGCATAAGTTCTAATATCAATGAAATACTCATTTAACGTTTCACTCATACGCTGAACGCGAAATACATAATCTCTACTCAAATCTGCCAAGATACGTGGAGTGATAAAATATTTCAAAACCTCTCTATGGAAAATATCCAAAGAATGGCCAGCACTCATACTCTCAAACAGTTTTCCTCGCAACATTCCTTCAGTGCATGGAAAGATAATTTTCAAAATTTGAAAATCTGACAGACCAAATATGCCAGCACTATCTCTTAATTCCACTAATTTCTTCAAAAATTTCACAAATAAATTAATATCAGTGCCATAGCACACATGAAAATCTTTCAAAATTAGAGCTAATGGGTTAGGAAGGGAAGCAAAATTAACCTGACCATCAGTCATAAGTTTATTTAGAGAAACAACGTTAGTCGAGGCTCGATTATCAGAAAGATTAAACCAATTTACTCTTTCTATCACGTCACCTTCACCAAATAAGCCATCAACAGTTTGTACTTCCTTATCAGTCCAAGTACGGTGAGATCCTAACCTATTCCCAGCACTACCAACGTCATGGCAAGAAACTGAACTAGAAAAATCGTTACATCTCTTATCAGAACGTGAATTACAAACAGCATTCAAATTACTAGGGCTCGACATGACCTCAGGTGTATTTCTTGACGAGCCTATTTGTTTATCTACCTCAGTAGTATAATTAGTTTGCAAAGCGCCTAACATATTTTCATTATTCTCCATCGACACTGATTCAAAATTACCAAAATAATTACTATTATTCACAACGCCATCACAAGAATCACTAACACATGAACAAACGCTTTCCGAACATACAACAGGTTCACTAATATTCTCAGAAATATCACTCGAGGACAACCGATTAAAACTATCTAACAGCTTGTCACGAAACCCAACTAGCTTGGTGGAAAAAACAGTATCACTCTTGGACCAATATTCAATTAAAACTCACTAAACGATTAATCCAGTGTATAGAACGAAATTTTAATTTGTTCACACGATATGCCGAAGGTTTGGCAACTTGCTTTAACTCATCACAGGACACTAATAGGTTTGAAACAGATATCACAACATCAGACCTACCTTTTGTCCTATAAGAATGTTGATCAGTCAGACTAACAACACGAGCTGACTTTAAGGATTTGAGAAGAATAATATCCAGTTCACGATGAAAATTAGGGTTGCCATTCCTTATTTGTATTTCATAAGCCAGTTCTTCTTTGGATAAATATGGTACAGCTTTTAAAATGCTCTCGTCCATTCAGTATATTATCACATGAAACAAAAATAACAAGAAAATTATACAAAGATAAAACAATAACAACAAACATTAAAATATCACACTTCAGGCCCAATCATACTTCCAAGCCCCAAGATCCAAAGACTAGCCCCAAACAACTACTGAAAGTGGTACAAATCTAACCACGCTACTGCTATAACACATTTAACCCCCTACTAAAGTAAAGGCCTTGGGAGGGAAGGTACTGGACCATAGTGAATTCATACTCAGAGGGCAATTGTCTGAGACCATCTTCGAACCCCGGAACCCAGAAATAATACTAAGGTGATCGGGTAAAATCATAATATATTCACAATAAACATGCATACAAATTAACAAAACACTTACTAATCAAGATGTGGATTCTGACATCAAATATTTGTTCCTTCCAGTTGACTGTAATACATATTTTAGCAATCCAGCCAAGTTGTTACGATGAAGTAAATAAGCGTTGCTTTCAACCTATCATCTGTTGTCATTATGAGAATCCAAGCCAAATAATTAAGAGGATGACGAATTAAATATTCAATAGTTTCATAATGCACATGCATAATGCATCATACAGTATTTCATGCATTTCCACACAAATAAATAATTAATTAATTCTCGAGACAGTACATGTCACAAAGCTAGGCCTACGCTTGTTATAATATCCAAAGTAATACGTTGCCTAAAACTGAAGAATTAATGTCTTCAAAACACAAAATATACGGAGCTAATCCAATTTACGTGTTTTCACCTCAATGGCTATCAGAAATCTCCTTTTTATTAACAACAGATGATCGCACATAGTTAAAAACAATACGACAGTAGCCATCATGAAAAACAGAAGAAAAACGATCACCGTACTAGGGCTATCGACATCAAAATAAATCCTACATTAATAAATTTTCCACAGACCATAAGGCATACTACTTGTAATTAAAATGCATTTTACAATTAACTGAAAACAGAAAACAAATCATTAATTACGCAAAGAAAATATGAGTGTCAGTTAGCCTACCAGAGTGAATACCCGAGGATGACATTAAGTTTGAATGTATAACCTTGAAAGGCCCTGTCATGCAACGTAGGAAAATACAAAATAAATACATTTACCTTGCCAGTCGATACAGTCACAAGTACTTACGATGACAAAATAGCCTACCTTAATTCCACAATATACGAAGCATATCCAGACGTTTATCTCCAGTAAGGTTACAATAGGTAACCAGTCAATAACTTGACGAAGAGGGATAATATCATTCAATATTTTCACATACAGTAGAACTTCAGTTTACTTCTTATGTATTTATAAAACCACGTAGATCCATGATGACTGGCCTAACAAGCTCATTACGAGAATCATACATGTCTCGAAAATCCCAGCCTTCCAAAACCATTAAAGTCAACATCGAGATAGAGAAATACTTGTCGCTAGAACATAGCTCTTCCTATCGGACAGAGGGAGAAACTACAATCCCTGTCCAAGGCAGCACCGACAAGATATGCTACCTATCGAGGCCAGCCACAACTAACTCCGCCGCTCGATTCAAAAGTTTATGCCAAGGTAAAAATTGTACGTTCGATCAGAGATTAGTGCCAAAGTAACGGCACAATCATCATCATATTCCTGGGTGTCTTAGTATGTGTGCTACCAACCTATCTCTTCTCTTCATTAACAGTCGCCAGAAACATCTCTCCTCTCCCACTCGTCTTAATACCTCTTTGTTTGTAACCCTATCTACCCATCTGATCTTCATCATTCTCCTGTAACACCACATTTCAAATGCTTCAATTCTCCTCTTTTCTGCTGCACCAATAGTCCAAGTTTCACTTCCATAGAGAGCCACGCTCCAGACAAAGGCTTTCAAAAATGACTTCCTAATACCTAAATCTATATTCGATGTCAGCAGATTCCTTTTTTGTAGAAATGCTTTCTTTGCCTGATCCAACCTACTTTTTATATCCTCTTTGCTTCGTCCATCACTGGTTATTCTGCTTCCTAAGTAACAGAAGTCTCCTACTTCCTTCAGCTTTTCACCTGCCAATTTGATCTCCATAGAGGTTTCTGATTTATTTCGGCTGCATTCCAGTATTTTTGTTTTACATTTATTAATTTTCATCATGAATTCTTTCCGTAAGACGGAGTCTATACCATTCAAAAACTCATTCAAATCCTCAGGCTTGTCGGACAAGATGACGATGTCATCAGCAAATCTCAGAGTTGAAATTATTTCTCCTTGAATCTTCACTCCCACTTTAAATTTTTCTCTAATTTCCTTCATTGCTTGTTCAATGTAAAGATTGAAAAGTATGGGTGATAAGTTGCAGCCTTGCCTTACACCTTTCTGAATACCAGCTTCTCTCTCATGTCCTTCAACTCGAATGACTGCTGTCTGGTTTCTGTACAGATTGTATATCACCCTCCTATCCCTGTACTTTATTCCAATCGATTTCAAAATGTCATACAATTTAATCCAGTCAACATTATCAAAAGCCTTTTCTAAGTCTACAAAAGCCATGAGCGTTCTCTTATCTTTCCTTATTCTCCCTTCCAAAATCACCCTAAGACTTAGTACAGCTTCCCTTGTTCCTACATTTCTCCTGAAACCAAACTGGTCTTCACCCAACTCCCTTTCTATCTGGCTTTCAATCCTCTTGTAAATTATTCTAGACAGGATCTTTGAAGCATGAGTAATCAAGCTGATTGTACGGTAATCTTCACATCTGTCAGCTCCCACTTTCTTTGGTATAGGGATGATTACATTCTTCTTGAAATCAGGGGGTACCTCACCTGTCTCATAATCCTACACACCAAGTGAAATAACCTGATCAGACCTTCATCTCCTATGCAGCGTAGCAACTCAATCGGCATATCATCTATGCCTGGTGCTTTGTTCCTGCTTAAGTCTTCCAAAGCTTCCCCCAGGGGCTCACATCTTGTGAGCGTGGGTTGGCGACCACGGGGCCCCAGCTGAGTCCGGCATTGCTTCCACTTACTTGTGCCGGGCTCCTCTCTGTCTTCTTTCCTGTCGACCTCACTTGGTCAACTCTTGTTCTCTTCTGACCCCGACGGTATTAGGGTATCCGAGGCCTAGGGAGTCTCTTCCTTTCCCGCCTTAATTGGCCCTTGTCTCATCTTTTCTGATACCCTCCTTCTGCGAGGGGTCAGCCTTCTTTTTCTCTTCCTTTTACCTCCTGCCTTGTGCTCTAGGCCCTTAAGGAGGCAGGGTGTTTGTAGCCCCACCACTTCTGGTGCACCCTAGATAATGCTACACCCTCAGGGGCTCACGGCTGGTGAGTTCGGGAGTTGGCGACCCCGAGGGATTCCTGAGCTGGGTCCGTTTTCCCCTTTTGTCCCTTACCTTTGGGGCGGACCCTCTCCTCTTTCACTTTCCTATATGCCTTTCATGGCTCTCCTTCCTTCCAAGTCCCTCAATCCGCCTTCTCCGAGGGTTGAGGGCATTTCTTTTCCTCCTGTCCTTTATTTGCCTTATTCTCCTTTATTTTTCCATTTCTTCTTCTAGTATGTAGGATGGTAGTTAGTTTTCGTTTTAAGTTTGCATTTCATTTTCATCTTCACGATCACCCAAACCATCAGGGGCCGATAACCTAGATGTTAGGCCCCTTAAAACAACAATTATCATCATCATCATTCCTTGCACTTCTTGTTAACCTCATTTCTCAGACGTCTGTATTCTGCTTTTCCCTTTTCATCTCTTACATTCTTGTGTTTCCGCCTTTCATCCATCAATTCTAGTATATCCTGAGTGATCCACGGTTTTCTCCCTATTCTTTCTTTCCTGCCAATGTTTTCTTCTGCGGATTTTGTTATTTAATTCTTCAAAAGTGCCCATTCGTCTGCAATTGAAGTTTGTTTAGGGTTTTTCATTAGTTCTTCCTTTACAATCTTCTTGAATCTTTCGTTTACATCCTTCTCTTTCAGTCTGTCTATTGCCCACCTTTTTGGCTTTAGACTTTTCTTCAGTTTCTTCAACTTTAATCTGCAATTCATTACAACCAGATTGTGGTCAGAGTTTATGTCAGCACCAGGATATGTTTTACAATCCAAAATCTGGTTTCGAAACCTCTGCTTGACCATAATGAAGTCGATTTGGTAACGCCCTGTATCTCCTGGTCTCATCCATGTGTATATTCTTCTATTATATACAGAGTGAGAATGATTCCCGCGTTGTATTGGTTACAACAGCAATATCGCTCCGTTACTGGAACCATCGCTAAAATGTTTAGAAAAACGGGGCCGATAGATCGGCCCGCTGGCACTGTAAGTGTTAAACTGCCTAACACCCTCTCCCTTATTCACCGTGATGACGGGCCGTCAGTTGAGCTCGTCATCCGGTTCAGGAGGAAGAGTGGTTAATTTTTTGAGTTATAATGTAAGTTAAAACTTATAATTCAGGTTAAGTCTGTTTTACGTTTTTTATTACGTTCACCTTTTTTATTCTTCACTAAGCCTTATTTGTTTTATTGTTTTTACCATCCAACTTTTACTATTTTTATTCAAATAAGGCATAATTGTTGGGGATCACTGTCTTGTTTTATCTAAACAATTTTCGTTTCATCCATGACATTGAGCTGTTTTTGTCTTCATCCTTTCATTTCACGCCATTTCATTACATTAGGGGCCGATAACCTCGATGTTAGGCCCCTTAAAACAATAATTATCATCATTATCAGGGGCTCACGGCTGGTGAGTTGGCGACCCCGAGGGATTCCTGGGCTGGGTCCGGTTTTGCCCCTTTTAACATTACCTGTGGGGCGGACCGTCTCCTCTTTCACTTTCCTATCTGCCTTTCATGGCTCTCCTTCCTTAACCCCCAGGGGCTCACTTCTAGTGGCCGTGGGTTGGCGACCACGGGGCCCCAGCTGAGTCCGGCATTGCTTCCACTTACTTGTGCCGGGCTCCTCTCCGTCTTCTTTCCTGTCGACCTCACTTGGTCAACCCCCCTGTGGGTGGGGGATTTAGAATACACCCACGGTATCCCCTGCCTGTCGTAAGAGGCGACTGAAAGGGGCGACCTCGGCTATACTTTAAGGACTACGCGTTGTTTTGTGAATTGGACCCCCAGTGGGTGGGAGGAAGCGAATACATCCACGGTACTCCCTGCCAGTCGTAAAAGGCGACTAAAAGGGCTTCTCGGAACGGTCCCCTTTCGAGGGTTTGACAGTCAGCTCTAAAAGACATACACCCGTGCGGTATAACTCTCATTAGGTTATATCGCACTTCTTTCCGTCACTGCTTTCAGGGTCTGGCAACCAAAATTTATATATGTGCGTGCTGTTACGGGATGGGCCACTTACGCTAGCGACTACGCTCGAAAGCCTGTTCCGGTCTTGGCCGCGCCGACAGGTGGGTGTGCCATGTACCCGTTCAGTAGTAACCGCCTAACTACGCAGGTCCCCGCACAGCCGAATGTCTGAGCTGTAAAATCCAGTATATGCCAAGGGGTACATGCCGATACGGCATTGTAAAACATCGGACCCCCGGGCAATGCCTTCCAAGCTAGGCGGGCCTTGCCCTGGCTGGGTAGCGCCTACTGTGACGGCCAGTGATCGGATGTCGGTGGCATTCGGGGAGGATGATCTGGCCATGGGTTCTAAAAGAAAAATCCCCAACCAGGGTGGACCTACACCCAAACAGGGTGGTCCTACACCCAAGTCTTTAACATTTGATTCCCTACGGGGATCAACCCCCTGGGAACAATCCGTGCGTGAAAATCTGGGTGCTAACACCCCCAAGTTTCTGGTAGCTACCAGAACAGATGGGGGTGACTTCAAGCTGGTAAAGAGTATTTTGTTTTCTCGCCACATAGAAGGTGTCTATGGTGAGCTTGAGAAAGTACAAAAGATGAGGAACGGTAGCTTGTTGCTCAAGACTAGGACTGGTGAGCAAGTTGAACGACTTTTGCAATATGACCACGTTGGCGACATTCCCGTCAAAGTGGAAAAGCACACGTCCCTGAATCTGGTCCGAGGAGTTATTTTCCACCGGGACCTGATTCTGAACACTGACGAGGAGCTCAAGGAGGATATGCAGCACCGTCACGTGACTGATGTCCGGCGCATTACGCGCAAGGTCAATGGTCAAATTGTGGATACTGGTGCTTTCATTATTTCCTTCGAGTTTTCGGTGCTCCCGGAGAAAGTCAAGGTTACGAGTTACCGTTGTGACGTACGGCCTTATATCCCTCCACCAATGAGGTGTTATAAGTGCCAGACGTTCGGGCACATGTTATCCAGATGCTCGAGCCTCGCAATCTGTGGAACATGCGGTACGGTACCACACGAAGCGGAAGAGTGCACAACACCTTATCAGTGCACTAATTGCCCTGGATTTCATTCACCCCCAGGGGCTCACATCTAGTGGGAAGTGGGTTAGCGACCACGGGGCCCCAGCTGAGTCCGGCATTGCTTCCACTTACTTGTGCCGGGCTCCTCTCTGTCTTCTTTCCTGTCGACCTCACTTGGTCAACTCTTGTTCTCTTCCGACCCCGACGGTATTAGGGTATCCGAGGCCTAGGGAGTCACTTCCTTTCCCGCCTTAATTGGCCCTTGTCTCATCTTTTCTGATTCCCTCCTTTTGTGAGGGGTCAGCCTTCTTTTTCTTTTCCTTTTACCTCCTGCCTTGTGCTCAAGGCCCTTAAGGAGGCAGGGTGTATGTAGCCCCACCATTTCTGGTGCACCCTAGATAATGCTACACCCTCAGGGGCTCACGGCTGGTGAGTTCGGGAGTTGGCGACCCCGAGGGATTCCTGAGCTGGATCCGTTTTCCCCTTTTGTCCCTTACCTTCGGGGCGGACCCTCTCCTCTTTCACTTTCCTATCTGCCTTTCATGGCTCTCCTTCCTTCCAAGTCCTTAATCCGCATTCTTCGAGGGTTGAGGGCATTTCTTTTCCTCCTGTCCTTTATTTGCCTTATTCTCCTTTAGTTTTCCATTTCTATTTCTTCTTCTGGTATATAGGTTAGTAGTTAGTTTTATTTTTAAGTTCGGTTTTCATTTTCATCTTCACGATCACCCAAACCATCAGGGGCCGATAACCTAGATGTTAGGCTCCTTAAAACAACAATTATCATCATCATTATGGATTTCATTCTCCTCGGGACAGGAACTGCCCTGTCTTCCTGAGTGAGAAGAAAATCCAGGAGATCAAAACCCTGGATGGTCTGACCTACCAGGAAGCCCGCAAGAAGTACCATACCACGATTTCGCCTTCTCCAACGATTGATTATAGAGCCATAATACCAAATTTGGTCCCGGCGACCTCATCTTTTGTACCAGCTGTAAAACCTTCAACTGAGTTACCTGTTCCGAAGCCAGCACCTATGATAATAACGGAAAGCCCGAAGGCGACTTCAACTCCACCTTCGGCCAGCACGAAGGCTGTGCGAGCGAAGGCAGCTCCGCCCGCACAGCAGGGGAGGAAGTTGAAGACTTACTCCCCACTCGGGAGGAAGTCGAAGATTTTCTCCCCACCCAAACGGTCGGCTAAAGCCGCGCCGAAGCCGGCGGAGGCGGCATCGTCGACCAGGGTCAGGACTTCGGCTCCTGACCCGTCTATATATCTTAAAGAGGCGGGGGCGGGTAAGAAGGGACCCCGAACTAACCATTCCCTTTCTCCCAAAAAGGGGAAGCCATCCGCGCCAACACCTGCGGATGCCTCTGCGCCTGGGGACGTTTCGGTCCCCAGATCTGCGCGCTCCCCACGGAGATCCCCCCGCCGCCGAACTGCGTCTATGAAATCTTCCACCGAGTCGATTCACTCCACGACCTCGCCGGAGGACATGGAGATTATAGTCGACGTAGTGACTGTAGATCCTCCGGAGTCAAAGTTGGAGTAGCTTGCTGCTCCACGTTATTCCCTAAGTTCACACAATGGCACTGTTACAGTGGAATTGTAACAGTTATGACAGGCATTTGACAGAACTCCGTCAGCTTATTGCCCAATACGCGGCGAGTATAGTCTGCCTACAGGAAACAAACCTCAGACCTGATCACGTGACTGTTCTGAGAGGTTTCCGACTATACTCTAAAGAGCGACAAGACGCCGCCCGGGCTTCCGGGGGCGTTTGTACCTTCGTTCGCTCTGTCTGCTATAGTGTGGAGTTTCCACTCGCCACTCCTCTGGAAGCTATTGCAGTTCGCGTGTCCTTGCCCGCTATGACAACTGTTTGTAACGTGTACCTTCCACCGAACCAGCCCTTTGATATTAATGACGTCTTTGATCTTGTTGATCAACTTCCAGTCCCTTTCCTAATCGTGGGTGATTTCAACGCTCATCACCCCCAATGGGGATCACCATCTTCCTGCCCCAGAGGAAGGGACGTGGAGGGCTTAATTCAAGGGTTGGATTTATCTCTATTAAATACAGGGGAAGCTACACATTTTAGCTTAGCGCACTGCACGTACTCACACATTGACTTGAGTGTGTGTAGCCGTGCGCTGGTCCCCCTATTTGGTTGGTATGTACACGACGACCTCTGTGACAGTGACCATTTCCCGATCGTTCTTACCCTTCTGACCCAGACGCCCGTGGAGTTCCCCAGTCGTTGGGTTCTTAAGCGGGGTTTAGAATACACCCACGGTATCCCCTGCCTGTCGTAAGAGGCGACTAAAAGGGGCGACCTTGGCTATACTTTAAGGACTCCGCGTTGTTTTTGTGAATTGGACCCCCAGTGGGTGGGAGGAAGCGAATACATCCACGGTACTCCCTGCCAGTCGTAAAAGGCGACTAAAAGGGCTTCTCGGAACGGTCCCCTTTCGAGGGTTTGACAGTCAGCTCTAAAAGACATACACCCGTGCGGTATAACTCTCATTAGGTTATATCGCACTTCTTTCCGTCACTGCTTTCAGGGTCTGGCAACCAAAATTTCTATATGTGCGTGCTG
Organism: Meconema thalassinum; assembly: GCA_946902985.2. Classification (NCBI taxonomy): domain Eukaryota; kingdom Metazoa; phylum Arthropoda; class Insecta; order Orthoptera; family Tettigoniidae; genus Meconema; species Meconema thalassinum. Next base: position 476,984,800 of record OX336392.1, on the reverse strand, counting down.
TTAGGGGATGGGCCACTTACGCTAGCGACTACGCTCGAAAGCCTGTTCCGGTCTTGGCCGCGCCGACAGGTGGGTGTGCCATGTACCCGTTCAGTAGTATCCGCCTGACTACGCAGGTCCCCGCACAGCCGAATGTCTGAGCTGTAAAATCCAGTATATGCCAAGGGGTACATGCCGATACGGCATTGTTAAACATCGGACCCCCGGGCAATGCCTTCCAAGCTAGGCGGGCCTTGCCCTGGCTGGGTAGCGCCTACTGTGACGGCCCGTGATCGGATGTCGGTGGCATTCGGGGTGGATGATCTGGCCATGGGTTCTAAAAGAAAAATCCCCAACCAGGGTGGTCGTACACCCAAACAGGGTGGTCCTACACCCAAGTCTTTAACTTTTGATTCCCTACGGGGATCAACCCCCTGGGAACAATCTGTGCGTGAAAATCTGGGTGCTAACACCCCCAAGTTTCTGGTAGCTACCAGAACAGATGGGGGTGATTTCAAGCTGGTCAAGAGTATTTTGTTTTCTCGCCACATAGAAGGTGTCTATGGTGAGCTTGAGAAGGTACAAAAGATGATGAACGGTAGCTTGTTGCTCAAGACTAGGACTGGTGAGCAAGTTGAACGACTTTTGCAATGTGACCACTTTGGCGACATTCCCGTCAAAGTGGAAAAGCACACATCCCTGAATCTGGTCCGAGGAGTTATTTTCCACCGGGACCTGATTCTGAACACTGACGAGGAGCTCAAGGAGGATATGCGGCACCGTCACGTGACTGATGTCCGGCGCATTACGCGCAAGGTCAATGGTCAAATCGTGGATACTGGTGCATTCATTATTTCCTTTGAGCTTTCGGTGCTCCCGGAGAAAGTCAAGGTTACAAGTTACCGTTGTGACGTACGGCCTTATATCCCTCCCCCAATGAGGTGTTATAAATGCCAGAAGTTCGGGCACATGTTATCCCGATGCTCGAGCCCCGCAATCTGCGGAACATGCGGTAAGGTACCACACGAAGCGGAAGAGTGCACAACACCTTATCAGTGCACTAATTGCCCTGGATTTCATTCTCCTCGGGACAGGAACTGCCCTGTCTTCCTGAGTAAGAAGAAAATCCAGGAGATCAAAACCCTGGATGGTCTGACCTACCAGGAGGCCCGCAAGAAGTACCGTACCACGACTTCGCCTTCTCCAACGATTGATTATAGAGCCATAATACCAAATTTGGTCCCGGCTACCTCATCTTTTGTTCCAGCTGTGAAACCTGCAACTGAGTTTCCTGTTCCAAAACCAGCTCCTAACATTATAACGGAAAGCCCGAAGGTGACTTCAACTCCACCTTCGGCCAGCACGAAGGCTGTGCGAGCGAAGGCTGCTCCGCCCGCACAGCAGGGGAGGAAGTTGAAGACTTCCTCCCCACTCGGGAGGAAGTCGAAGTCTTCCTCCCCATCCAAACGGTCGGCGAAAGCCGCGCCGAAGCCGGCGGAGGCGGCATCGTCGACCAGGGTCAGGACTTCGGCTCCTGACCCGTCTATATACCTTAAAGAGCCGGGGGCGGGTAAGAAGGGACCCCGCACTACGCATTCCCTTTCTCCAAAAAAGGGGAAGCCATCCGCGCCAACACCTGCGGATGCTTCTGCGCCTGGGGACGTTTCGGCCCCCAGATCTTCGCGCTCCCCACGGAGATCCCCCCGCCGCCGAACTGCGTCCAGGAAATCATCTACCGAGTCGATTCACTCCATGAACTCGCCTGAGGACATGGAGATTATAGTCGACGTAGTGACTGTAGATTCTCCGGAGTCAAAGTTGGAGTAGCTTGCTGCTCCAACTTATTCCCTAAGTTCACACAATGGCACTGTTACAGTGGAATTGTAACAGTTATGACAGGCATTTGACAGAGCTCCGTCAGCTTATTGCCCAATACGCGGCGAGTATAGTCTGCCTGCAGGAAACAAACCTCAGACCTGATCACGAGACTGTTCTGAGAGGTTTCCGACTATACTCTAAAGAGCGACAAGACGCCGCCCGGGCTTCCGGGGGCGTTTGTACCTTCGTTCGCTCTGACTGCTATAGTGAGGAGTTTCCACTCGCCACTCCTCTGGAAGCTATTGCAGTTCGCGTGTCCTTGCCTGCTATGACAACTGTTTGTAACGTGTACCTTCCACCGAACCAACCCCTTGATATTCATGACGTCTTAGATCTTGTTGATCAACTTCCAGTCCCTTTCCTACTCGTGGGTGATTTCAACTCTCATCACCCCCACTGGGGATCACCATCTTCCTGCCCCAGAGGAAGGGACGTGGAAGGCTTAATTCAAGGGTTGGATTTATGTCTATTAAATACAGGGGAAGCTACACATTTTAGCTTAGCGCACGGCACGTACTCACACATTGACTTGAGTGTGTGTAGCCGTGCGCTGGTCCCCTTATTTGGCTGGTATGTACACGATGACCTCTGTGACAGTGACCATTTCCCGATCGTTCTTACCCTTCTGAACCAGACGCCCGTTGAGTTCCCCAGTCGTTGGGTTCTTAAGCGGGCAAATTGGCCCTCGTTTCAAGAACGAGCTGTATTCGTTGATCTTGGTTGCCGGAGCGTCAATGACGAGGTACAGCACATCACCGATGTGCTTCTTGCTGCCGCCGAGGAGTCCATTCCATCCTTTTCTGGGACTCCTCGTCGCAAACTCGTCCCTTGGTGGACAGAGGATATTGCAGCGGCAATAAGAGACCGTCGTCGAGCTCATAAGCACTACCGTCGGCGTCCAACCATGGCCAATTTGGTGGCGTTTAAGAAATTCCGTGCCAAGGCACGGATTCTTATTCGCCAGAGTAAGAAACAATCCTGGGAACGGTATGTGTCTTCTATTACGGCACATACCCCCTCCTCTCAAGTGTGGACTAAACTGCGACGCATTTCGGGAATTCAGACATCTTCTACTGTACCGGGAATTTCCATTGCTAATGAACTGGTTACAGATCCTTATCGCGTTGCAAACCATCTCGCCTCGTATTTTGCGGATATATCCGGTTCCGGTAACTATGACCCTGCCTTCCTGGCCCTGAAGCGCGAAGCGGAACGTTTCCATCTTAGTTTTGCTTCCCGCGCTTCGGAGGAGTACAACGTGCCCTTTACGGAGTGGGAACTCCGCGGAGCGCTGGCGCTCTGCAGGGACACGTCTCCTGGCCCGGATAATATTCACAACCAAATGCTTAAACACCTTAACGATGAGAGCATTCGCTATTTGCTCAGGGTGTTTAATCGTATCTGGTTGGAAGGTGTGTTTCCAGCGCAATGGCAGGAAGGTATCATTATACGTATCCTGAAGCCCGATAAGGATCCCAAATTGTCAGGGAGTTACAGACCTATTTGTCTCACAAACGGTTTGTGCAAGCTCTTTGAGAGGATGGTCAATCGGCGCCTGGTGTGGGTCCTGGAGAAACGGGGACTCCTGTCTGAATACCAGTGTGGTTTCAGGGCGTCACGGTGTACCAACGACCATCTGGTACGCCTGGAGACTACCATACAGGACGCTTTTCTCCGGAGACAGCACCTAGTCGCTGTTTTCTTTGACCTCGAGAAGGCCTATGACACCACTTGGCGTTACGGCATCCTCTCTACCCTGCATCAATGGAAATTCCGAGGTAACTTGCCGGTTTTTATTGCGAATTTTCTGTCCCTTCGCCTGTTCCGTGTCCGAATAGGGGGGACATATTCGCAATATCATATACAGGAAAACGGAGTCCCACAGGGATCGGTGCTTAGCGTAACATTATTTGCGATTGCCATAAACGGTATAGTCGCTGCTGCTGGTCCAGCAGTGGTACCGTCGCTATATGTAGACGACTTTGCTCTACATTATAGTGCGCAAAATATGGCGGTCGCTGAACGACAGCTACAACAAGCTATTCGGAGAGTGGAACGCTGGACACTGGAGCATGGCTTTCGATTCTCAACCGCTAAGTCCTCGGTTGTCCATTTCTGCCGAAAGCGCACCCTCCATCCAGATCCTGAGCTTTATCTGGGCAATGTAGCTTTGCCTGTTGTTGCTGCGTACCGGTTCCTTGGGCTCCTTTTCGATCAGAAATTGACGTGGGAACCACACATGCGGTGTTTGAAAACTGCCTGCGCTAAGAAACTCAACATGTTGCGGTTTCTTAGCGGCACATCATGGGGGGCGGACCGCGTGGTGCTCCTGCGCTTTTATAAGTCACTGATTTTATCTAGGTTAGATTATGGCAGTGTAGCATATGGTTCGGCCCGTAAGTCAGTGCTTGTTAAACTGGACAGTGTCCACCACGGCGGTGTGAGGCTGGCGACGGGTGCCTTTCGGACAAGCCCAGTCGTCAGCTTGCTCGCCGAGGCTGGCGTACCTCCTTTACACCTGAGGCGCCAACAAGTACTGCTGACCTATGCTGCAACTATTCGACAGATGCCACTTCATCCAAGCTATCCATGTTTGTGTTCCAATCCGAATCGCCGGCTGTATGATGTGCTCGCCCGAGCCACTCGGCCGGCGGGGATTCGCTTGGATGACTTATACCGTCAGTTCCGATTTCCTTCTGTCTCCTGTATCGTCCGAGTACCTAGCAAGGCCCCTCCGTGGATGGTCTCTCGCCCTGATATCATCCTGGATCTGCACACCGGCCCCAAGTCGGACACGGACTCCTCCGTCCATCGGAGGTTGTTCCAGTCCGTGGTGACACGGTATCCGGGATCAGGGCTTGTATTCACGGACGGTTCGAGGGTAAACGAGAAAGTAGGCTGTGCATTTGTGGTTGAGGATCGTCGGTTTCTCTTTTCACTTCCCGAGGCGTGTAGCGTGTACACAGCGGAGCTCTATGCCATCTTCGAGGCTCTGCGGTACACGTTATCAGACGATCACCAGCACTTTCTATTGTGTACTGACTCTCTGAGTGCGCTGCAGGCGATCGATGTGTGTTTCCCGAAGCACCCGTTGGTCCAGCGTGTGCACGACCTGCTCGTCAGTTCGCGTAACGCTGGAACCGGGGTGACCTTTGTGTGGCTTCCTAGCCACATGGGTATTGCGGGAAACGAGCTTGCTGATCAGGCGGCGAGAGAGGCAGTCGCACTGCCCTCGCTACCGTATAAGGTGCCTGCTAGTGATGTGCGCTCTCAGTTGTGGCATACGATCCTGTCGCATTGGGAGGAGGAATGGCGTGCCACGCCTCCACCCAACAAACTGAGAGGCATCAAGGAGACAACGAAGGTGTGGAAATCTTCCTTCCGATCTCTCCGGAAGGAAGCTGTGGTACTCTGTCGACTCCGGATCGGCCATGGGATTGCTACGCACTCCCACTTGCTAAAGAGAGAAGATCCTCCTGTGTGTACTTGCGGCGCCCACCTAACCGTGGCACACCTTCTCTTGGAGTGTGTGGATCTGGCCGATCTGCGAGGGACTCTTAAACTGCCTAATCCGGGGAGCGAGGGGGCCGTGGAACATCGCCACGTAAGGAGATCAGGCGGCCGGGAAACAGTCTTTGCAGGATTTGCCGTGAACGAAGGGTGGTATGAGCCGTAGCACCGTCCTGTTGAAACCAAAAGGCGTGTGTGTCATATTGCTGACCATACTCTTCCAATTTTGGTTGAAAAAAGTTCTCTAGCATGTCACAATAACGCTCAGAGGTAACAGTAACAGTTAGACCTTGAGATTCAAAAATGTAAGGCCAAATTATGCCTACGGAGGACACGGCGCACCAAACTGTCACTTTGGGGCTATGAAGAGGTCTTTGGTGGAGTTGACGAGGATTTTCAGTCGCCCAGTAACGAAAATTTTGCTTATTTACTGTTCCGGAGAGGTGAAAATGCGCTTCATCGCTGGACCACAGAATAGCGTCAGGTTGCACAGAGGTTAAAATTGCATTACAAGCATCTGTACGTTTCACCCAGTCTTGTGGACTCAATTCTTGAACGACCATCATCTTGTAGGGGTGTAAATTAAGGTCAGTGTGTAAAATTGGCCTTACAGTTCTGGACGATATTCCAAGGGCAGCAGCATGTTTCCGCGCAGAGCGCGATGGAGACTGTTCAATGGACGCTCTCACTGCCACGATGTTTTCAGGTGTCCTCACACTTTTAGGTCGCCCAGCTGGTTTTTTAGGAAGTGCAGATCCTGTTGCCCGTACACTATTAATCCATTTCCTAATGATTTTAGCATCAGGAAACTTATCATGACCCCTCCCCCCCAGGGGCTCACATCTAGTGGGTAGTGGGTTGGCGACCACGGGGCCCCAGCTGAGTTCGGCATTGCTTCCACTTACTTGTGCCGGGCTCCTCTCCGTCTTCTTTCCTGTCGACCTCCCTTGGTCAACTCTTGTTCTCTTCCGACCCCGACGGTATTAGGGTATCCGAGGCCTAGGGAGTCTCTTCCTTTCCCGCCTTAATTGGCCCTTGTCTCATTTTTTCTGATTCCCTCCTTCTGCGAGGGGTCAGCCTTCTTTTTCTCTTCCTTTTACCTCCTGCCTTGTGCTCTAGGCCCTTAAGGAGGCAGGGTGTATGTAGCCCCACCACTTCTTGTGCACCCTCGATAATACTACACCCTCAGGGGCTCACGGCTGGTGAGTTCGGGAGTTGGCGGCCCCGAGGGATTCCTGAGCTGGGTCCGTTTTTGCCCTTTTGTCCCTTACCTTTGGGGCGGACCCTCTCCTCTTTCACTTTCCTATCTGCCTTTCATGGCTCTCCTTCCTTCCAAGTCCCTCAATCCGCCTTCTTCGAGGGTTGAGGGCATTTCTTTTCCTCCTGTCCTCTATTTGCCTTATTCTCCTTTAGTTTTCCATTTCTTCTTCTAGTATGTAGGTTAGTAGTTAGTTTTAGTTTTAAGCTCGCATTTCATTTTCATCTTCACGATCACCCAAACCATCAGGGGCCGATAACCTAGATGTTAGGCCCCTTAAAACAACAATTATCATCATCATCATCATGTTCAACTTTTCGTTCTAAATTCCCTTTTGTAAGACCATATTGTGAGTTGTTTCCATGTGAGTTCCTTTTTGTACGTATTTTCCGTCTTCGATAATTTTGTTCTGGTTTCCATTTCATTATCATTTTCGCTATCACCCAGATCATTAGGGGCCGATAACCTCGATGTTAGGCCCCTTAAAACAACAATTATCATCATTATCATCATCTTGTGGGCGTGGGTTGGCGACCACGGGGCCCCAGCCGAGTCCGGCATTGCTTCCACTTACTTGTGCCGGGCTCCTCTCCGTCTTCTTTCCTGTCGACCTCACTTGGCCAACTCTTGTTCTCTTCTGACCCCGACGGTATTATGGTATCCGAGGCCTAGGGAGTCTCTTCCTTTCCCGCCTTAATTGGCCCTTGTCTCATCTTTTCTGATACCCTCCTTCTGCGAGGGGTCAGCCTTCTTTTTCTCTTCCTTTTACCTCCTGACTTGTGCTCTAGGCCCTCAAGGAGGCCGGGTGTATGTAGCCCCACCACTTCTGGTGCACCCTAGATAATGCTACACCCTCAGGAGCTCACGGCTGGTGAGTTTGGGAGTTGGCGACCCCGAGGGATTCCTGAGCTGGGTCCGTTTTCCCCTTTTGTCCCTTACCTTTGGGGCGGACCCTCTCCTCTTTCACTTTCCTATATGCCTTTCATGGCTCTCCTTCCTTCCAAGTCCCTCAATCCGCCTTCTCCGAGGGTTGAGGGCATTTCTTTACCTTCTGTCCTTTTATTTGCCTTATTCTCCTTTAATTTTCCATTTCTTCTTCTAGTATGTAGGTTAGTAGTTAGTTTTTAGTTTTAAGTTCGCTTTTCATTTTCATCTTGATGATCACCCAAACCATCAGGGGCCGATAACCTAGATGTTAGGCCCCTTAAAACAACAATTATCATCATCATCATCATTATGAAATGAAAATGACATCGTTTCCCCGACCTAACGCCACTATCCCCACTCCGCTAACGCACATGCGCGCTCTACAGTGAGTGTTTGAAACTAGGGAGTCCATTCTGCCCCACCCTGTATATAAGTTAGTAGTTAGTTATAGTTATAGTTTACATTTCATTATCATCTTCACGATCAGCCAAACCATTAGGGGCCGATAACCTAGATGTTAGGCCCCTTAAAACAAGAATTATCATCATCATCATCATCATCATCATCATCATCATGAAACAGCAGCTACAGTTCGTGACAAAGAAGATGGGCCTGATGCACCAGGGTCTTTTACAGTTGTGATGGCAGGTTTTTCCCGGGTTTCACTCCTACATTTACTTCCTTGAAGATTTGTAGTATCTACCACTTCGACAATCGAAGGAGCAAAATCTGCGTCATTAAACCCATGGCGATTGCAGGGATAAATTCCAGTCACTTTAAATCCGTTTACAGCAATCATTCCAGTTTGGCACCTCAAATAAGCACTTCCCATGAGCTCTGAAATGTCATACGGCCCAAGCGGACGTACATTATGGCGCATCCAGAGTCGTATATGCTCACTGTAGTAGTGCTTCAGTGGTCCCATCCATGACATGTCATGGGGCTGCATCGTATGGGTTGTACGAGGAGGGAGACTGACGATAGTTACGTGATCGTCTCGGGCAAGTAGAAAAACATCAATGTGTTTTGTCCCCCCAGGGGCTCACATCTAGTGGGACGTGACGTGGCTGAGTCCGGCATTGCCTCTACTTACTTGTGCCGGGCTCCTCTCCGTCTTCTTTCCTGTCGCACTCACTTGGTCAACTCTTGTTCTCTTCCGACCCCGACGGTATTAGGGTATCCGAGGCCTAGTGGGTCTCTTCCTTTCCCGCCTTAATTGGCCATTGTCTCATCTTTTCTGATACCTTCCTTCTGCGAGGGGTCAACCTTCTTTTCCTTTTCATGTCATCTCCTGCCTTCTGCTCATGGCCCTCAAGGAGGCAGGGTGTATGTAGCCCCACCACTTCTGGTGCACCCTAGATAATGCTACACCCTCAGGGGCTCACGGCTGGTTGTTTCGGGAGTTGACGACCCTGAGGGATTCCTGAGCTGGGTCCGGTTTCCCCTTTTTATCCATTACCTGTAGGGCGGATCCTCTTCTCTTTCACTTTCCCATCTGCCCTCTTTCACTTTCCCATCTGCCCTCTTTCACTTTCCCATCTGCCTTTTATGGCTCTCCTTCCTTCCAAGTCCCTCAATCCGCATTCTTCGACGGTTGAGGGCATTTCTTTTCCTCCTGTCCTTTATTTGCCTTATTCTCTTTTTGTTTTCCATTTCTTCTTCTAGTATATAAGTTAGTAGTTAGTTATAGTTTACATTTCATTATCATCTTCACGCTCACCCAAACCATTAGGGGCCGATAACCTAGATGTTAGGCCCCTTAAAACAACAATTATCACCATCATCGTTTTGTGTGTGTGTGTGTGGTGTGTCCATCAAGAACAAGAAGAATGGAGCTTCGGCTGATGGCTTAGGTTTTTTTTTTCCACTAAATGTACGAACCAATCAGTAAGTAGATTGCCTTGTATCCGGTCGGATGGATGAAATTTTCCAATTTCACAAGGTGGTGCTCCCTTCATCAGAGTATCTGCCATGTTTTTCCTCGGAAAATGAGCGTAGGATGCACAAATGTCCCTCCAGCATTCATGCATAACACAGCCTTTACAAGAGATCCGCTCTCGGCAGCACTCAAAGCACCCACTTGACGTTTACCTTTTAGTCGTACTATACGGGGTACTTTACTCTGTACTACCGAAATGAAGCTTCATCCACATTATACACACGATCTTCGGGATAGGAATGTTCTTCATACTCAGCTTCTAAAATATCGTAGACGTTGATGGAATCTGTATTAAGGCTCGTGAAAACGAGGTTGCTGTGGATTTCAGAATTGATAGGATATTTCCGTGGCGTTTCATAAAATGATTTCATCAGAATAGAATGGACGACTCAGACCATTTTTCTCGCATAGTTGGTATGGCAATTGTCGAACGTCGGTTCTAGTGAGGCCTAAATACACGCTCTCTCCCCCAGGGGCTCACATCTAGTGGGCGTGGGTTGGCGACCACGGGGCCCCAGCTGAGTCTGGCATTGCTTCCACTTACTTGTGCCGGGCTCCTCTCCGTCTTCTTTCCTGTCGACCTCACTTGGTCAACTCTTGTTCTCTTCTGACCCCGACGGTATTAGGGTATCCGAGGCCTAGGGAGTCTCTTCCTTTCCTGCCTTAATTGGCCCTTGTCTCATCTTATCTGATACCCTCCTTCTGCGAGGGGTCAGCCTTCTTTTTCTCTTCCTTTCACCTCCTGCCTTGTGCTCTAGGCCCTTAAGGAGGCAGGGTGTATGTAGCCCCACCACTTCTGGTGCACCCTAGATAATGCTACACCCTCAGGGGCTCACGACTGGTGAGTTCGGGAGTTGGCGACCCCGAGGGATTCCTGAGCTGGGTCCGTTTTCCCGTTTTGTCCCTTATCTTTGGGGCGGACCCTCTCCTCTTTCACTTTCCTATATGCCTTTCATGGCTCTCCTTCCTTCCAAGTCCCTCAATCCGCCTTCTCCGAGGGTTGAGGGCATTTCTTTTCCTTCTGTCCTTTTATTTGCCTTATTCTCCTTTAGTTTTCCATTTCTTCTTCTAGTATGTAGGTTAGTAGTTAGTTTTAGTTTTAAGTTCGCTTTTCATTTTCATCTTCACGATCACCCAAACCATCAGGGTCCGATAACCTAGATGTTAGGCCCCTTAAAACAACAATTATCATCATCATCATCATCTAAATACTCGCTCTCCATAATTAGTATTCAGCAACTCCCTTTCCATTTCGACCGGCAAAATACGTTTTCGTCCAAATCTAATAGAAATATCATCTTCAGGAGACATATCGAGACGAAGAAGCCTTTGAAGAGTGGCTCTAGGTACTGAAAAGGGTTTTTTACGCTCTTTTTAAACCCATTGTTTTCTCTAAGACGGACTTAATAGCCTCTACCATATCATCTCTTTTCCATACCCCTCCCCCGCCCCTAGGGGCTCACATCTAGTGGGACGTGGGTTGGCGACCACGGGGCCCCAGCTGAGTCCGGCATTGCTTCCACTTACTTGTGCCGGGCTCCTCTCCGTCTTCTTTCCTGTCGACCTCACTTGGTCAACTCTTGTTCTCTTCCGACCCCGACGGTATTAGGGTAACCGAGGCCTAGGGAGTCTCTTCCTTTCCCTCCTTAATTGGCCCTTGTCTCATCTTTTCGGATACCCTCCTTCTGCGAGGGGCATCCTTCTTTTTATTTTCCTGTTATCTCCTGCCTTCTGCTCAAGGCCCTCAAGGAGCCAGGGTGTATGTTGCCCCACCGCTTCTGGTGCACCCTGGATATTGCTACACCCTCAGGGGCTCACGGCTCCTGCCTTCCGAGTCCCTCAATTCTCATTCTTCGAGGATTGAGGGCATTTCCAATCGTCCTGTCCTTTATTTACATTGTTCTCCTTTAGTTTCCCATTTCCTCTTATAGTTTGTCAGAGAGTAGTTAGTCTTAATTGTACGTTTCATTTGATCATCATTCATCTTCATCATCATCCAAACCAATAGGGGCGATAACCTAGATGTTAGGCCCCTTATAACAACAATTATCATCATCAAATAAATATTTCGTTTTCTTCGAAAAAATGGGTTTCTTGATCAAAAAACGTTAAGAAAAAAAATTTAGTATCGAAAACGACATTATTCTAGAGAGGTGATGTTTATTATGCCACGTATAAAAATTAGAGCTTTGTATACACTATTTTAGTTGCAATAATGTATTTTTATTATTAATATTATATGAACGTGAAATTTTCTAATTGTTACATTATATGCAAATGGCTGCAGTTCCTGGTTAATTTTAATTAAAAAATGAATAGTAATGTCTATTTCACACAAACTGAACACTCGAAAACACTTTTGCATGAAAATTATGAGACAAGAAACTATTTACAAATTTGCAAAAATTTTAAGACGTGCTCTAGCAAATGTGCTTTGGGTGGCACAAAGGGAGTATACCCTTCTTACACTGCTTGCAAACGTATCTGGTCTTTTTCCTTTTACCACCTTGACTTGTACTAATCTTGCTGCACACGCAACAGTTGCGTTCTTTTTTTCCGGTAAAAGGTGAAGGGGTTCGTTGCCCGCCCGCGGTAGCTAAATTGTCGCTTGGTCACCGAGCCACTCGGCAGCAAGTTCCTCAACTAATAAAATTGTGAAGTCAAGTCTTGATAGGGGGTACAAAATATACAAGTAGATGATCATTCTCCCAAAAATGTGACATGTCACTTTTCTCCAATACTTCAGCGTCCGGCGCTCCTCTAAATAGCAGTATAGCATTTGATCTTATGAGTCAACTCCGCCCATATAAGAATTGTAATTCCGAATTACAGAATGTCACCTTAGAACAGAATTAACTTTAGTCCAAAAAACACAACTTTAAAGGAGAGGCTGGAGAACATTTACTTTGTGAATAACATCTTTAACAGAAAGACTTGTCCCCTTTTTTTTCGAAAAATACGATTTTTGTTTTGTTAATCTGTATTTGATGTTTGAATAGCTCTGTATAGCCTCTTATTTGAAAAGAAAGTATTTTTTCGAAAAAAAAAGTGGACTTAAGATATCATGCAAATTAAGTAATCACTGCAAGACTATTTCAACTTCAAGTTAAGATAGTTCTGGTTTGCTGCAATAGGAGTTAATTGGTGTGGAAGTATCTTAAGAGGAAGTTACAATAGTTGTGCACTTATAGTTTCCTGGAAACTGGATCTAAATTGAGCGGACATGGTACTCAAAACTTTAAAACGACAGGCATGTATTGTACGGAAAGTCGATGAGAATGAAGTACGGAATTTTAGCAATGACTGAATATAAGATACAATACGTGAATAATATAACAATTTTAAATATTATTATAATCAATGTATTACTTCATTTTTATTTATTATCCTTTAAATCTGGAAAGTTCAGTCATTTATTACACTAGTAATTTTATGACATTGTTCGAAACATCTTAATATTTCTTTCCCCCTCAGGGGCTCACTTCTAGTGGGACGTGGGTTGGCGACCACGGGACCCCAGCCGTGTCCGGCATTGCTTCCACTTACTTCTGCCGGGCTCCTCTCCGTCTTCTTTCCTGTCGACCTCATTGGTCAACTCTTGTTCTCTTCCGACCCCGACGGTATTAGGGTATCCGAGGCCTAGGGAGTCTCTTCATTCCCGCCTTAATTGGCCCTTGTCTCATCTTTTCTGATACCCTCCTTCTGCGAGGGTTCAGCCTTCTTTTTCTTTTCATATTATCTCTTGCCTTCTTCTCAAGGCCCTCAAGGAGGCAGGGTGTATGTAGACCCACCACTTCTGAGGCACACTAGATGATGCTACCCCTCAGGGTCTCACGGCTGGTGAGTTCGGAAGTTAGCGACCCCGAGGGATTCCTGAGCTCGGTCCGGTTTCCCCCTTTTGTCCTTTACCTGTGGAGACGACCCTCTCCTCTTTCACTTTCCTATCTGCCTTTTATGGCTCTCCTTCCTTTCCAGTCCCTCAATCCGAATTCTTCGATGGATGAGGGCATTTCTTTTCCTCCTGTCTTTTATTTGCCTTATTCTCCTTTAGTTTTCCATTTCTTCTAATATGTAGGTTAGTAGTTTTAGTTTTTAAGTTTGCATTTCATTTTCATGTTCACGATCACCCAAACCATCAGGGGCCCATAACCTCGATGTTAGTCCCCTTAAAACAACAATTATCATCATCAATATTTCTTTCTCAACTCTCTGTACAACAGGATGACAGATAAAAGCAAACCAGAATGCTATGACATTTAAGCATACAAATGGATGTTATTCAACTTGAAACGACCCCAGATAATGTACGAATTGTTAGTTACACTGACACCACTTAATATTTTACCTTAAGTGTGGTAACTACTTAATCACTAACAATAGCAATATTTTCATCATTAGCAACTCCAGAAGTGTCAAGTTTTAAATTTAAAACATAGCCTAAGCATGGTATTGCCTGGGAATGGCAAAATTGTTGCACAGACTGGCGAAATCATCATATTTTCTGAAAGAGATTAATTATCAAACGTGGATCATTTTGCTTGTAAGCCTTCTGTAGTTGTATGCTCCTGAGTAGTGAACGCCTCTTTCGTTTAGGTTTCAGATCAATAGGTTCAAAATCGCCATCATAATCATATTTCACAAGAACTTTCTCTTCCTCTCCTGCAACTACATTAATCACTCGTACTTTTTGCCATCTCACTGCCTTTCCGTCTGAGTGCTTGTTCATTTCACTGTTTTCGATACTTGAGAAAATCTTGAAAGTCTTCCATTTCTACCATTTTGTAGGGATTATTTCTTCTTGCAGGCCTGATGACTGCATACCATTGCCCTGGCGTGTATATGGGAATTTTCTTGGCCGATCTCTCTATGACACTATGGATGCTATCTCCTTCGTTTTGGGTGTGTCCTCTTTCCAGAACATTATGCAGAATGTTGATGTTGAGATGCACAGCTGCATATATGTACATAGAAACCATATTACGGTTTAATTTTGACCACCACAGTTGTCCGAGAAAAAACTTAAGTCCTTCTTACCTTTCTCACATTTTCATTTTTGAATTCTTTCACACATGAAGGGATTTCATTGGAGCCACGCTGTCCCTTACACTCAGACCACATATACCACTAGCCTTCACGAGAGCTTAAGTCTAACACAGACAAATTGTTAACACATAGTTTTCTCTTGTAATACAGTAGTGAAACATCGGCATGTGGAGCTTGTAACACCTGCTGCAAATTAACAGCAGCACCACAAAGCTTGTCATCTTGTAGGGCTTTCAGTTTCATCATTTCCTTTTCAGCTCTTGCAGCAACCTTATTCTTCTCATGTTCGACCATCATCTCCTTCAGTTCTGGAGAGTTTGTTCACAATTTCTGTACTTTTCACAGAAATCACATCTGTCTTTTTTTTGTTGTTGCTGAAAAGTGTCTAGATTGAATTCCGCATTGAATATGTGACGATACATTGATAGCTTCGCCTTCTTTTCAATGCCATAAAACAATATTCTTCATAAAACTCATACATCTTAACAACGTTTAGCTCCAGAGATAAGTACTGCCGGCTTGAATTTTGCCGACAGTAGTGACTCTCGATTTTAGGAAAAGATTTAATGTGATTTCGCACTGACGTTTTTATCGAATTCTCTATTCTGCTACAGTGATGTAATCCTCGCTAGTCTTTTTCCACGAATTTGTGAGAAGGATCGGCTTTGTTTACTGCTGTTTTCACAATTTGTTCAGACACTGATAGTGTATTTAGAAAAGAAGTTAGGCAAACTTTCTCCTTAATACCACCCTTTCTCGAATAATAATAGTACGACCAAGCTCTTTTTGTTGCTCGGACATCTGGAACCAATGCATAATTACTTCTGGGACCAGTTTGTGGATTATGAGAATTATTGTCTACACAGCCAGCACTATTTGAAGATGAGGTCTCTTCCTTAACCTGCTACGCATAGTTGGTTCTATGTCAATATTATTTATAATGGTGAACCTCCGTGGCTTAGCCCCAGCACGCCGTCCTATCACCGCTGGGTCTGAGTTCAAATTCCGGTCTCTCCATGAGAGATTTGTGCTGGACAAAGCCGAGGCAGACAGGTTTTTCTCCGGGTACTCCGGTTTTCCCTGTCACAAATTTCATTCCAGCAACACCCTCCACCGTCATTTCATTTGTCATTCATTTTAGCATTGCCCCAGGGGAGTGCGACAGGCTTCAGCAGCCGGCCCAGTTCATATCCTTGCCGCTAGATGGAGGCTTCATTCATTCCATTCCCTGACCCGGTCGGTTGACTGGAAGCAGGCTGTGGATTTTCGAAATCACGCTGTCGATTGATATCACCATATTCCCAAAAACGTTTGAAAATGTAATTCCTTTCCTTTTTTGCAAACTTTAAATAACATTATTAAAGGCAGCTGCCGCTACAAGGTGGTTTTATTGATCCCTATTGCACAATTTTACCTGTCCACAATTTATAGTGCTAGTGGCGCTCCCTGCAGAACTATCTCAAGTTGGGCATCAGCTATCTCTGCTCTATCTGCTTATTGCCGGTCGATCACGCGGGATAGCTTGATACGGACTTAAAATTGTTCTGCACCAACAATTCATACTCAATACAGTCGGAGTAGGTGTCTTAAAATGGGCTTAAGTTGGTTCTGAATCACCTGTTATTATATTGACAACAAGCAGAAGTATCTTAACATGGACTTACGACAGTTCTGTATCCTTTCCTTTGTAGCTTGGTTAATACAGAAGGATGTTAAGGGGAGTGGGTATGTCTTATCTTGTCAATGTTAAATTCTCGAATTTTGACCCCTCCAGGGGCTCACATCTAGTGGGACGTGGGTTGAGGACCACGGGACCCCAGCTGAGTCCGGCATTGTTTCCACTTACTCATGGTGTCCACAGGCAGGAATGGTCAGGAAAAGTCAGGAATTTTGTTTTTGGTCAGGAAAAAGTGTGAAAAAATGGCGTGAGTCAGGAAAAAATGGCGAAAAGTATTAGAAAGTCAGGAATTTTATATTAACCTTAAGGTCTGTCTACACTCGTGCCTTTTCATCTTCCCTTTCCCTTCCAACGTGCCTTTCCTCTTTCCCTTCAACATTCCTCTTATGGCATGTCTCTCAAGCATACCTCTCCACATTCATGCGTCAGTTTCTTTGCAGCATTCGCGATGGATGCTGCGGACGCGAGTTCACTTGTGATAAATGCCGCTTATTTAGTAATAAATGCTGCAAAAAGAAGGAAACCAGAAGGCAGCGATTAGTGTGGATGATGGATTTTTTTGAAAAACCGGGATTACGGGATCTTAAAGAACTGCGTGTGGATAATATGCTCTTCAGGAGCTTTACTAGGAAGTCCAAAGCCAACTTCGAACTTTTGTTGAGCATGATTGAGAAAAGAATTGAGAAGAACACATTTCCGTGAAGCAATACCTCCGGAATTTTGGCTGGCAATCACGCTTGGGTGATTATTTACCTGTTCAAAGTATCCAAGCAAAGTACCGTATTTCAGAAATTATCGTAGTCTTCATCAGCCCCGGAACCCGTCATTTTCTTCGTTACTCGTTGATGCTCTTTGGGTATTAAGATCTCAAACTTTTCATTTTGTTCTTCAGCCCCTGAATATCCAACTTAAACTTTTCAGCCAAAACACTCAATGCGTCATTTTTACTGTTTTATTCGTGTACAACTTCCAGGATACGTCCCACAGACCAGGCAGTTTTCTGTAATCCTCGATAAATTGTATAGTTTCCTCAGTGGTGGCTGACTTGACGTGCACAATATTGGGATTATACAAAATATAATGCGTTTAGGCGGTTCGGCTTTCAATACTGCGTGCGCAACGATCCTCTCCCTCGTTCAACTCCGAAGACGCATGCAGCAACGTGTTCGTTACTTGCCTCACACCTTGCGCTATGACGCATGCCTTTGACGAACATAAAAACGCACGGGTGTGGACAGACCTATACAGTATTTTGTGTTTTACAGCAATATTTTGATGTTACTAGTTCAATTAATCTCTGAAGATAAAAAGCAATAACTCACTGGACATTATATTAAGTTTCCATTTTTTCAGTACATCATAGTATAAACCTCTTTTACCTATTTTTGTACGCTTTATTGGCGTTGGCGTAGGGATGTGGCAACCCCGCCACTATAGTTTAGGTTATTAAGTGCTTTGATTTATGTATTATTGCATTATAATTTACTTTATTTTATATTTTAAATGAATAAAAAGGCGAGCGTTGGGCAGCTATGGGGATGGTGGAGGCTGCAAATGAGATACGGTATATATATACTAGCTGACCCGGCAGACGTTGTCCTGCCAATCAAAGAAAGTGTTGTAACTTTGTTTCCTGAAGTGCTTTTGGATACACAATATTTTTTTCAATTTCTGTTAACTGCCTCTAAACTATCGTGAAATGAATTAACTAATCTAGAACCATTCGTGAGAGCGTGCACAACAACTCTCCAAAGTTTCATCGCAATCGGATAAATGGCATATAACGCAAACGGGATTTTGTTTAAATGATTCGTGCGCAGTCACTCATTTGTTGAATCTACTCGTGCTCTACTAACTGTGAAATGGATTTTTTAAGTTAGAAAGCTTCACGTAAGTGTACACAACAACTCATCAAAGTTTCATCGCAATCGATGAATAGTATATGAACGCATACGGGATTTCGTTGGAACGCTTCGCGCGTAGTCACTCATTTGTTACATCTACTCGTGTGCTACCAATATTGTAAAATGGATTTACCAAGTTGAACACATTCCCTGGCGTGTACACAACAACTCATCAATGTTTCATCGGAATCGGATGAATGACATATGAACGCATACGGGATTTTCTTTAAGCGATTCGCATGCCATCACTCATTTGTTGAATCTACTCGTGCACTACCTATTGTAAAATGAATTTACTAGGCCAGAAACCTTTACAAAAGTGTACACAACAATTCACCAAAGTTTCATCCCAATCGGATAAATGGTATATGGACGCATACGGTACTTTGTTGAAATGATTCGCGTGCCGTCACTCATTTGTTGAATCTACTCGTGCGCTACCTATTGTAAAATGGATTTATTAAGCCAGAAACCTTCCGTAGGTTGTACTCAACATCTCACCCAAGTTTCATCGTAATCGGACGAATGGTATTTGAACGCATACGGGACCTTATTGAAACGCTTCGCGCGTCGTCGCTCATTTGTTGAATATACTCGTGCGCAAACTCCTGTGAAATGGATTTACTAAGTTAGAAACCTTCAGGTAAGTGTACACAACAACTCATTAAAGTTTCATCTCGATCGATGAATGGTATATAAAATTATACGGGATTTTGTTGAATCTACCCGTGCTTTACCTATTGTAAAATGAGTTTACTAAGCCAGAAGCCTTCCCTGGAGTGTACACAACATCTCACCCAAGTTTCATCGCTATCGGACGAATGGTATTTGAATTTGAACGCATACGGGATCTTCTTGAAACGCTTTGTGCGTCGTCGCTCATTTGTTGAATCTTGTCGTGCGCTATCTATTGTAAAATAATTTACTAAGCCAAACACCTTCCCTGGAGTACACTCAAGATCTCACTCAAGTTTCATCGCAATGGGATGAACGGTATATGAACGCATACGTGACTTTGAAACGCTCCAACGTGCAGAGACAAACAGTAGAATTCGACATCACTGCCACCTTTGGTATAAAACAAAACTTTCCGCAACGGGCGGAGTGTATGTTATGGCAGTAGTTGCACAGATTGCCACCAGGTGGCTCTAACGTGCAGAGACAAACCGTCCAAAGACATCGGCTTTCACCAAGGTAAGGCTAATGATTTCCATGACGACTGTTTTTGACTGTATATTGTGGTTCTAAAATAATTGTGTGTAAATTCTGGTTCTAACATTTTGTTCATTCCACCTACCGGGTCAGATTGTGAATCTAAACCATACATGGACCCACCCTAATGTACATACCAAATTTCATCATAATCGGTCCAGTCGTTTAGGAGGAGTTCAGTGACATACACACGTGTCGAAGAATCCTGTTAGCTTATCGCCTGATATTCAACACGGCCGCAACGCAATTTATTAATAATTTTCAGACATATGTACATATAATTTACATTTTTTACAATAAACATTGAATATTTAACCCTTACACAATACATGACGTGACAATACCTTGCCCTTAAGCCACAGTGAACGGCACCATCAGTTGCGACCGACCCGGAGGGCGGGGTTCAGGTGCGCCCTGTATATGTCGCAACTGTACCTGATGGTGTCGCTCACTATAAGCTTCTTCATCAGCCTGCCGTACGAACGGCTACATATACGGCTGATGAAGCGATCATTGCCAGTATCCCATGACCCCAGGGCACCAACCACAACGGCTTCGATGTTAACCTCCCTGTAGTTTCCCAGTAGCTCTTGGCGCAGCGGCTCGTACTTTCGCCTCTTCTGGTCCCGCGCGGCGTCGAACGCTCGTAGCCGATCGTCGAAGGTGACGGTGACGTCGACCACTGTGCAGACGCCGTTCTTCTCGATGACCAGATCGGGTCGTAGGTTGAGTCCCTGCACCGGGCACTGGTTCTTCCAGGGGACAGCGCCGGCGTTTCGAAAGGAGGCGGCGGTGGCTATTCTGTCCACTATGGCGTTGTGGCGCGCCAGCATGGTCGCCGAGTTGACCATGCAGTGGTTTATGACGTGGGGGAGGGTCTCTACCATCCGGCCACATACCCGGCAGTTCAGTTCGGGCTGGGGGGCATTTCTTCTCCAGGGCTTGGCTCCGTTTAGAGGATGGAGGTTAAGCCTAGCCCTGCGGATAAAGCGCCAGTCAGCGAAGCGGGTGAACTCTCCAGAGGTTATAAAGTGCGAGGAGAGCTTCCCGGCCGCCGCGACGCACTCCATGACTTTGCCCTGGTTTGGTTTGCGGCGCATCTCCAGCTCGCGCCCAGCCCGGACTTCTGTCATGAGTGTCTTCAGGAGAGTGTATTTCTTCTTATGGTTTACGGTTTTCTCTCCTGCCCCCCAGGGGCTCACATCTTGTGGGCGTGGGTTGGCGACCACGGGGCCCCAGCTGAGTCCGGCATTGCTTCCACTTACTTGTGCCGGGCTCCTCTCTGTCTTCTTTCCTGTCGACCTCACTTGGTCAACTCTTGTTCTCTTCTGACCCCGACGGTATTAGGGTATCCGAGGCCTAGGGAGTCTCTTCCTTTCCCGCCTTAATTGGCCCTTGTCTCATCTTTTCTGATACCCTCCTTCTGCGAGGGGTCAGCCTTCTTTTTCTCTTAATTTTATCTCCTGCCTTGTGCTCTAGGCCCTTAAGGAGGCAGGGTGTATGTAGCCCCACCACTTCTGGTGCACCCTAGATAATGCTACACCCTCAGGGGCTCACGGCTGGTGAGTTCGGGAGTTGGCGACCCCGAGGGATTCCTGAGCTGGGTCTGTTTTCCCCTTTTGTCCCTTACTTTTGGGGCGGACCCTCTCCTCTTTCACTTTCCTATATGCCTTTCATGGCTCTCCTTCCTTCCAAGTCCCTCAATCCGCTTTCTCCGAGGGTTGAGGGCATTTATTTTCCTTCTGTCCTTTTATTTGCCTTATTCCCCTTTAGTTTTCCATTTCTTCTTCTAGTATGTAGGTTAGTAGTTACGGTAGTTTTAGTTTTAAGTTCGCTTTTCTTTTTCATCTTCACGATCACCCAAACCATCAGGGGCCGATAACCTAGATGTTAGGCCCCTTAAAACAACAATTATCATCATCATCATTTCTCTCCTGAGGTGACAGTAGGTAGTTGGTCGATGAACTGCCAGGTTACCTTCTGCCGGCTTGAGGCGAGTCGGGCTACGGTCCAAGAATTTTGGTAGAAGTTGGTACCGCGCCTAAACTCACCTTCATTGTGGCCGGAGAGGTATTTTCCCTTGTCATCGTAGGTAGCCTCCCGCCGTAGTCTCCTGCTTACAGTGACCTGTAGTTCCTCCGAGGCCATTCCTCTTACCACCCGGTCCTTCGTCGTGAGCAGCTTAAATCCATTGTCGATGGCGACTAGGTCGCACTCGTCACCGAGGTTCGGAATGCCACAGGCGCCGGCCTTTCTGCCACCGTAGATGTAGTCGTTTGTGGCATTCCGAGGGAGGGCTAGGGTGGACTTGATGACCGGTAGCATGTGTTGGTCCACCCTTTCCCATTGCGTTTTGTTAAGCTGCCTCGTCCTCATTAGGAAGTGTAAGGACGGATAGAAGAATGTCCGGATGGCGTCAATGCGCTGCCAGGGTGCCAGCTTGGCTGCAAGCAATTTCCTTCCTCGGTCGCAGATCTCATCGACGGTGGCGGGGGGGGGGGGGGGGGGGGGGGGGGGAGATGTTGAATCCCACTGGCCTACCGAGGAAGGTTATGTCCTCTTCGTCCTCCAGGGGATTGATGGGACCAGTGGAGAGGTAAAAGTTCGTGGGCCTGGTCCCCACTGGCCTTTCCCCTGAGAGGTGCATTGAGCGGCACTTATTAAGGCGAATTTGCAGTCTTAGTGCCTCTCTTTCGACGATGTTTATTTTTGCTTGCAGCCCAGCGGGTGATTCAGCGATGATTGTTATATCATCCGCGTATGCTAGCACCCGTGGCGCTTCAGCATCAGCCTGCGCCAGCCGCAAAATCGGGTCGATCGCGATGTTAATTAGCAGGCCGCTGATGGGGCAGCCCTGCTTGATGCCTGCCAAGACGGGGATTGCATCTGTACATCCTTCTGATGTCATTATCACGCTGGTGTTGCGGTGATAGATGTCGCCGACTATCGTAGTAAGAGCTCCGCCAGCACCCGCGGCTTCTAGTGCCCTGAGGATTGCAGTGTGGGGCACAGAGCCGAAGGCGTTGGCGAAGTCTAGCCAGGCGACACAGAGGTTCCCTCCTAATTTCCTCGTCTTGGCCATGAGTCTTTCGAGCACGTAATTGTGCTCGAATACCCCATCGTGCGGCATGAACCCCTTCTGGGCATCGCAGAGGACGTTCCCGTCCGCCAGCCACGTGGTGAGGCGTTTACTCAGGCACCCTGTATAACGCTTATACAGGGTGTCTGAGAGGGTTATAGGTCGCCAGTTTGTGACGTCATTCTTGTCGCCCTTCTTGTGGATGAGGACTATATAAAGAAGATAATATGCTCAATAAACCTTTTTCCGATGTTACGATGACTTCGCGAGTCAGGAATTTTGTTGAAAAAATGGTCAGGAAAATTGACATTGAGAATTCTGTGGACACCATGTTACTTCTGCCGGGCTCCTCTCTGTCTTCTTTCATGTCTGCCTTTCATGGCTCTCCTTCCTTCCAAGTCCCTCAATCCGCATTCTTCGAGGGTTGAGGGTATTTATTTTCCTCCTGTCCTTTATTTGCCTTATTCTACTTTAGATTTCCATTTCTTTTTCTAGTATGTAGTTTAGTAGTTTTAGTTTTTTATGTTTACATTTCATTTCCTCTTCACGTTCACCCAAACCATCAGGGGCCGATAACCTTGATGTTAGGCCCCTTAAAACAACAATTATCATCTTCATCATATCGAATTTTGATGTACTTTTTCTTGGGATGTATTTCACTCAGCGGCTTCATAATTACAACACTTATACTACATTTCTTCATGATTAATTTAACACAGCCATTTCTTTATAAAATAATTTGCAGATTTTTAATGAAATACAAGCTGTACCCGGCATGCGTTGCAATGCCAATCAAAAGAAGTGTTGACATTGTAATTTTGTTTCTTGAGGTGCTTTTGGATACACAATATTTTCTTCAATTTCCTTTTACTGCCTCTAAGCTATCGTAAAATGTATTTACTAATTTAGAAATATTTGTGGGAGCGTAGGCAACAACTCACCAAAGTTTCATCGCAATCGGATAAATTGTATATGAACGCAGAAGGAACTTTGTTGAAACGCTTCGCGCGTCGTCACTCATTTGTTGCATCTACTCGTGCGCTACCTATTGTAAAATGTATTTACTAAGTCGAAAACCTTCCTTGGCGTACACACAACAAATCATCAATGTTTCATCGCAATCGGATGAATGACATATGCACGCATACGGGATTTTGTTTAAACGATTCGCGTGCCGTCACTCATTTGTTAAATCAACTCGTGCGCTACCTATAGTACAATGCATTTACTAATTCAGGCCCCCTTATCTGTAGTGTGCACAACAACTCACCCTAGTTTCATCACAATCGGAGGAATTGTATATGAACGCAGATAGAACTTTGTTGAAACGATTCGCGCGCCGTCACTCATTTGTTGAAACTGCTCGTGTGCTACCTGTTATACAATGGACTTACTAAATTAGAAACGTTCCCTGCAATGTACACAATAATTTACTCAAGTTTCATCGCATTCGGATGAATGGTATATGAACAACCCCCAGGGGCTCACATCTTGTGGGCGTGGGTTGGCGACCACGGGGCCCCAGCTGAGTCCGGCATTGCTTCCACTTACTTGTGCCGGGCTCCTCTCTGTCTTCTTTCCTGTCGACCTCACTTGGTCAACTCTTGTTCTCTTCTGACCCCGACGGTATTAGGGTATCCGAGGCCTAGGGAGTCTCTTCCTTTCCCGCCTTAATTGGCCCTTGTCTCATCTTTTCTGATACCCTCCTTCTGCGAGGGGTCAGCCTTCTTTTTCTCTTCCTTTTACCTCCTGCCTTGTGCTCTAGGCCCTTAAGGAGGCAGGGTGTATGTAGCCCCACCACTTCTGGTGCACCCTAGATAATGCTACACCCTCAGGGGCTCACGGCTGGTGAGTTCGGGAGTTGGCGACCCCGAGGGATTCCTGAGCTGGGTCCGTTTTCCCCTTTTGTCCCTTACCTTTGGGGCGGACCCTCTCCTCTTTCACTTTCCTATATGCCTTTCATGGCTCTCCTTCCTTCCAAGTCCCTCAATCCACCTTCTCCGAGGGTTGAGGGCATTTCTTTTCCTTCTGTCCTTTTATTTGCCTTATTCTCCTTTAGTTTTGCATTTCTTCTTCTAGTATGTAGGTTGGTAGTTAGTTTTAGTTTTAAGTTCGCTTTTCATTTTCATCTTCACGATCACCCAAACCATCAGGGGCCGATAACCTAGATGTTAGGCCCCTTAAAACAACAATTATCATCATCATCATCAGGTATATGAACACATAAGGGATTTTATTTACACGATTTGAGCGCCGTCACACATTTGTTTAATCTACCCGTGCGCTACCTATTGTACAATGGACTCACTAAGTCAAAAACCTTCCCTGCTGTGTGCACAAAAAAACTCACCCAAGTTTCATCGCAATTGGATGAATTGTATATGAACGCATACGGGACTTGGTTGAAACGCTTCGGGCGTCGTCACTCATTTGTTGAATCTACTCGCGCGCTATCAATTGTAAAATGGATTTACTAAGCCAGAAACCTTCCATGGAGTGTACACAACATTTCACCCAAGTTTCATCGCTATCGGACGAATGGTATATGAACACATACGGGACTTTGTTGAAATGCTTCGCGCGTCGTCGTTCATTTGTTGAATCTACTCCTGCGCTACCTATTGTAAAATGGATTTACTAAGCCTGAAACCATCCTTGGAGTGTACTCAACATTTCACCCAAGTTTCAGAGCAATCGGATGAGTGGTATATGAACGCATAGGAGACATACCCACAGACAGACAAACTATCACGTAACATTGATTTTTAGCCTACTTTTCACATTTTGCAAAAATGAGGAAAAAGTAGACTTATGAGATCGGGCAAAAGTGTGTCTGTCTGTCTGTCTGTTTGTTTGTTTGTCCTTCTGTCTGTCTGTCTGTCTGTCTGTCTGGCTGGCTGGCTGTGTGTGTGTGTGTGTGTGTGTCCCTATCAACTCCTAAACGGCTGCAGCAATCGAAACAAAATTTGGTAGGAGTAAAGATCTTCTTCTTCTTCTTCATCATCTTTTCCCGTTCATGCGGGGTCGACGTTGTTGGCAAGTCTTTTCCATTTCCCTCGGTCCCAAATGGTGTTTTCGGTTAACTGCTTTTCTGCGAAGTCTTCCCGCACGCAGTCCATCCATCTTCTTCTAGGTCTGCCTCTCTCCCTCCTGTCCTCCAGCTCAAGATCCAGCACTCTTCTTCCCACATATGTCTCATCCCTGCGCTTAATGTGACCATACCAGAGCAACCGCCTTTCTTGAACTTTCCTTGATGCTTGGGAGTAGTGGGATGAGGGGGGAGCTGCACCACTTCTTATTGAGCCACCCTCGTATTTGCCCCGAACTTGATATCTCGCTAACCAAACATGGGATTAGAACATACAGGGTGTCCTAGCACTGCTAGTAATGCCCCCTACTTTCCTATAGCCTCTTTATTTAATGAAAAGACCAAAACTAAAAGGTCATTCACGAGTAGTGGGGTAGTGTTGGTTTCCTGAAGTCGCGCTCGTGCTTGAATATGTGTGCCTATGTTGGGAAAGGGTTAGGTGGTGGGGGAGGAGTAGGGTCGAGTGAGGGGTCGTTTAGATGGTATTTTTTCCGCTCTAGATGATGGTGAGGTTATTTTTTAAAAATGGATGGAATTGGGAAACGCCATTTGGGGTAAACATGTTGTTTTTTGACATTTTGGCGATGAATGTTTTTTATACGCATGCGCACTTGAGGAGTTTTGTAAGAGGGCGGGCTTTTATAATGATGATTTATCAATGAGTGTTTTTTAATATATATTGAAATAAACCAAAAAAACTAATAGGTCATCGGCTTTTTACTATTTCGCTAACTAATAATCGGATTTAAACCTATGAGGTGTCGTAGGACTCGTGGTGAACTCTCTTTTTCTATGGACGGGGTATATTCACTCTAAAATAAAAACTACCCTTACCCGGGGGTTGAAATAGTAATTTATTTTTGTATACCTACGAACTTGGCGGTTTTTGTAAAAGAGCGGGCTTTTTAAATGATGATTTATAAATGAGTGTTTTTTTAATACGTATTTAAAGAAAACAAAAAAACTAATAGGTCATCGGCTTTTTACTATCTCGCTAACCAATAATCGGATTTAAACGTATGAGGTGTCGTAGGACTCGTGGTGAACTCTCTTTTTTTATCGAAGGGGTATATTCACCCCAAAATAAAAACTACCCTTACCCGGGGGATGAAATAGTAATTTATTTTTGTATACCTACGAACTTGGTGGTTTTTGTAAAAGAGCGGGCTTTTTAAATGATGATTTATAAATGAGTGTTTTTTAATATGTATTTAAATAAACCAAAAAAAACTAATAGGTCATCGGCTTTTTACTATCTCGCTAACCAATAATCGGATTTAAACCTATGAGGTGTCGTAGGACTCGTGGTGAACTCTCCTTTTCTATGGACGGGGTATATTCACTCCAAAATAAAAACTACCCTTACGCGAGGGTTGAAATAGTAATATTTTTTGTATGTGCGCGCACGGACGGCTTTTGTCAAAAGGACCTAACTATACGTTAGTTAATATTTTCTGAACCCCTCATGGGATTTTGCCATAGGCAATATCCTAGCCCTGGGGGTGACGCCCCGTTTTTGAATGTAGGATTCATTTTTGTCGAAAGGGCCTAACGACACTTTTGTTCATATCTCGCGAACCAATCATGCTAGGGACTTGTATGAGGGGTCCTAGCACTTGGGGCAACATCCCCTGTTTGGGGGTGAAACTACCCCCCCCCCCCAAAATTGAAAAATCCATTTCTAGGAAACGAAGAAGCCTAAAATTAGGTGTGATAGCTCAAGAAATAGGGGATGATATGGGCTTTTACCTCGATTGATCATTTCACCCCTAAAACAGTAAATAGTTATGTTATGGGGGAAAAAACGTGTTAAACACCTAAAAATGATAAATGATAAATGATAAAATCTTTTGTTTTTGATGAAAAATAGCAGGGGGGTGAAACTACCCCCCAAAATTGAAAAAATCCCTATCTCGGAAACGAAGAATCCTAAAATTAGGTGTGATAGCTTAAAGAATAGGGGATGATATGGGCTTTTACCTCGATTGATCATTTCACCCCTAAAACAGTAAATAGTTATGTTATGGGGGAAAAACGTGTTAAACACCTAAAAATGATAAATGAACCTAAGATCTTTTGTTTTTGATGAAAAATAGCAGGGGGGTGAAACTACCCCCCAAAATTGAAAAATCCATATCTCGGAAACGAAGAATCCTAAAATTAGGTGTGATAGCTTAAAAAATAGGGGATGATATGGGCTTTAACCTCGATTTATCATTTCACCCCTAAAACAGTAAATAGTCATGTTATGGGGAAAAAACGTGTTAAACACCTAAAAATGATAAATGAACCTAAGATCTTTTGTTTTTGATGAAAAATAGCAGGGGGGTGAAACTACCCCCCAAAATTGAAAAATCCATATCTTGGAAACGAAGAAGCCTAAAATTAGGTGTGATAGCTTAAAAAATAGGGGATGATATGGGCTTTTACCTTGATTGGTCATTTCACCCCTAAAACAGTAAATAGTCATGTTATGAGGAAAAAACGTGTTATACACCTAAAAGCATAAGCATCTTTGTGAAACCATGTTTTAATGGACATGTGTATGGAGGATGATTGTTATTATTATTATTATTAGGTAATTATGGATTAATGTGAGGATAGATAACTAACCTGTGGGGAGCGTGATGGCGCAGGTGCTTAGCTGCTCGTCTTTACCCGGACGGCTGGGGTTCAAATCCCGGTGACAGCGGAGGTTGGAATTTTCACTTGAAAAATCACGTGGCGTCAGGAAGGGCATTCGGCCTTAAATCCCCGGCCAAAACCAAAATGAGCCTGGTTGGCTCCGGCGACTCAAACTAATAGGGAAAAGCCGAAGAAAGAAAGGTAACTCACCAGTAATAGTAAACATTGGTTGGAGGTGTTGAAGAAGTCAGGATGGCCAACCCTTTGCCATGGTTCACGAATGGACCCCAAAAAGTTTTACCTGTCAAGACTCAGTATACCCTGTTGCAGCCTTTAGAAAAAAAAATCGAACCGGGGCCTCTGTGGTGACAGTGGAGTTATATTCATGATGCTTTTTAAACAAACATACGCTTGCATACTACCGCTGGGTTGAATCAGCACAGAGACACTGGCTTTGGTTTGTCTAGTGTGCCTTGCTGATAACAGCTCAGCGACCTTGTCAGTAAGTTTCATATTACTCATTTGCTTGATAGCGGACGTGCTCTGCACATGACTAGATCGTTGTTAGGTTTGACAAAGGCTTAGTGAAGCTTATTGCAACCTTGAAATGAATGTCATGGTATAGTCGGGGTTGGAAGCCAAGACCTTAGTGTTGACAACCAAGTAGGTTAACCACTACACGGTGAGATGGTCAAATAATAATGTAACAGAACATATAGAAACGTTTTCTATAGTTTAACGAATTGGCATACCATGAGAGGTGTAGGTAATGGAAATTGAATCCTTAGCTGATGATCTATAGCCATGCCCACGTATAAGCTATCATGTTAGAAAAAGAATGGTATGGCTTGTTTTAAACGGAGAATAATAATTGTGTTTACTGTGAAACACAAATCTGAATTTAAAATTAATTTAAAATAATTAATTTAAAATTAACTAATTTAAAATTAGTTTAGTACGCTGAAGTTAAAATGAATAATGATCACGTTACAGACAGCCAGTTTCAAAGCCATGAGAACTAAGTGAACAAAGTATAAAATTCATGAGCCAGTGAGGAATTCAACATGCTGTCCTTTGGACAAGAGAGAAGCGTTCTACAGCGACCCTCAATGGTTTGGGACATCGTAAAGATGAAAATTAAATCTAAGCTACTACACTCTTATATACTAGAAGAAGAAATGGAAAACAATTAGTCAAATAAAGGACAGAAGGAATAAAAAATGGCCCTCAACCCTCAAGCATAAGGATTGAGGGAGTTGAAGGAAGGAGAGCCATGAAAGGCAGATAAAAAGTATACTAGGAGTGGCTTTGCCCCAGAGGTAATGGATAAAGAGGAGGAAAACTGGACTCAGCTCAGAAATCCCTTGGGGTTGCCAACTTCCAAACTGATCAGCCCTTGAGGGTGTAGCCATAGGCAGAGTGCATCGCAAGTCGTGGGGCTAAATACACCCTACCTTTTTGAGGGGGCTTGGGCAAAAGACAGGAAATAACATGAAAATAAGAAAGCAAGGCTGCCTCCTCAGGATATCAGAAAAAATAAATAAACCAGGGCCAATGAAGTTGCAAAAGGAAGAGACACCCTAGGGCTCGGATACCCTAATCATGTTGAGGTCGGTAGAGAACAAGAGTTGAGCAAGTGTGGTCGACAGGAAATAAGACAGAGAGGAGCCTAGCACAAGTTAGTGGAAGCAATGACGGTCTCAGCTGGGACTCCGTGATCGTCAACCTACATGACACTAGATATAACGCCCAGGGGGGGGAATTAAAGACCTCTATTGTTTTATATCACATGGCATGCCTTATAATGCAATACTGGTCCTAGGGTGTGCAAAATTGTATTAGAAACTCAGCTAATAATAGTGTGCTTGCCCATGATTATTTTCCCAAGTATAGTACATGGGACTGATAACCATGATTTCCAAGCCCCTAAGTAAGACAAAAAACAAATGATTTTCATTTTTCCAATGAGTTGGGGTGAGGTGAGGTGAGTTTTCTATACACCAAACTGATGTGGTTTCCCACTTCTACTCCAGGCAAATGCACATTTGATGTTATGAATAGTCAAATGGTTTGCAACTGCCCAATGCTAGGACCTGATTAGTGGCTTTTAAAAAATGGAATGGAATGGAGTACACTTTCCCCAAAACCAACAAGAGGAGTGTTCGATCCCCCACAACAACCATCCTTAAAGTCAATATAAATGACTATGCACTTCAGCTCATGACGGTCTCCTCTATTGTATGGCTTGTTTTAAACGGAGAATAATTGTGTTTACTGTGAAACACAAATCTGAATTTAAAAAAAGTCCTCTCGGCACGCCGGAAGGCGGAGGTAGATTTCACCGGACAAACTTGGGGATAGGCGAAAATAGGCAGAATATGCAGGTTTTCGTAGAAGGATCAGACCCCATTTATTGCGAGAAGGTATTTTATAATTGGAGCTTAATTAACTTTGTTTTTCGTCATTTTATGCTTATTTTAAAAATTTTATTGTCTTATGTGGAACGGTAACCTTTTTGTCATTTGGAG
This sequence comes from Meconema thalassinum, assembly GCA_946902985.2. Lineage (NCBI taxonomy): Eukaryota > Metazoa > Arthropoda > Insecta > Orthoptera > Tettigoniidae > Meconema > Meconema thalassinum. The sequence continues at coordinate 476,954,152 of OX336392.1, read as the reverse complement.
TCCATTTTTATACTTGTGGTCACACTGTCCTTATGCAAGGTTTCGACACTGATGTGTAACTATGTAACGGTCTGTTACTTTTTCACGCAAAATTATATCTCCCGCAGAGATTTTGGTTGGTTCCTCAGTTTAGGGGCTGCGACAACACGGTCATGTAACCCTGTGTACTTATGAATGGCTGTATTAGTCTGTAATTCAGGTAAGGACTGCAGACGGTCAATTTCAGGCAGTAGTTCCTAATGTTGCTACCAGGTACTACCGTCAACGACACCTACCTGTGAACTTGGCTACTAGATGCCACCACAACCAGCAACTCGCAACGAACGTTGGAACTTCCCCTCCAAAGGAAAGCATACTGAGGGATTTTTAGCGCTCTTAGAAAATCCGACGACTTCGGCCGGCTTTGAACTCGCAACCTTGGGCATTGACATTCAGCATGCTTGCTACCAGTTACGTCACCGAAGCCGCTTCCCACTTAGTCAGATGTCAAAGTCAACCCCTGGCACCATTCAGCCCATGACGGGCTAAGGCCGACCAAGCGACCGCTGCCCAGCCATTTGGCCTGCAGATATTGGGGTGAAGCGTGATCAGCGCGTCGGGTCCCCTCGGCTGTTAATCTTGGTATTCGTGATCGGGGTGCTGTCTCACTGTCAGACAGCTACTCAATTGTCCTCACGAGGCTGAGTGCACCCCGTTCCAACCCTCACGTCAGTTATAAAATCCCTGACGGAGCCGGGGATCGAACCCGGGGCCTCCGAGTGAGAGGCAGGCGCGCTACCCCAACACCACGGGGCCGGCTTAGTCAGATGGAAATACTGAATCTGATCTCGTGCAAGTGCGATGTCATGGCTACGTCAGATGTCTTATCCCTCATCAATTTAGTAGTGTTGCCATGGCAACCTCTGATAGCTCTTGGCATTTTCTTATAATTCCGAAATCATTTTTCTCATTCCTTGGCGTAATGACGGGTCATATCATATCAAAAATTCTTTCAGACAAAAGTTTTAGGTAATTATTAGGGGAATATTGTCCATTTTGTACGGTTTTGATATTGTGCCTATTAAGAGAGATATGATTAATGTTTCCCGAAAAACCCACTTTTTCCCACCCCTTTGGTCAATGGTTGGTGCTATAAAAAACTCTTCAAACATAAATTTAATATATGCTATTTGCTAATAGGATTCGACACTGGAATTATTTTACAAGTAGTTATTTTAATGACCAACAGAGTTTAATGTTAACAAGGCACAGCTCTATTTGAAATTTTGAATAACATGTTGCATGTCATACATCATATGCAACTACTGTAAGGCTTGTGATTTATTTAATGCCTTTAACCCTATATTAAACACGCAGTTTGCAATACTGATAACTGCAATGTTAGTGAAAAAAAAATGAAACAAAACAAAAATCAGCATTGAAAAACCAAAAAGTGGTTGAGCATATATATAGTGGGGAAAAGAAAAGTTTTGTAAACACTAATGTCCAACAAGACTAATTAAATCAGTAACTGTCAGGGTGGCCGAGTGGTTAAGGCGTTTGACTTAAGATCAAATTTCCAAATATATAAGGAAGCAAGGGTTCAAATCCCTTCCCTGACATAACTATTGCTTGAACATGCAAGAAAACAAGAAATATACACAAACTATGTTTATCAATTTAATCAATTTATTTTTTTACAAGAGATAGACACACAGAATACAGCTCTTTTGGTTTATCAGTTCTTTTAAACATAACACTTGTTGAAAATTATTTTTAGGGGATAGGGGTGTTGCTACGTTGACCCATTACACAATAATAGCAGCTTTACGAAGTTCATTTTCTATATTTAATAGCTCTTTCTCATAACCAATATGGCCAAGCTGTTTACAGGCATGCAAGAGCTGTAGACGTTCGACTAATATATTAGGATCGTTCCATTTACTATTTTTTATGAATGGTTTCAGAATCTCGGGAAGCAGTTCATCATTATCACCATCATTATGATTATCATCCTCATTATTATAATCATTTTCATAATGATGATCATTATCATCGTTATCATTGCCATGATAATTTCCACCTGTGTCCACAGTCTGTTCAATGGTTTGAGTTGTCTTTGATAGTGTTGAAAGCTTCTTTTTAGATGTGCTAGAATGCTTTAACATTGTTATGTTATTTTTACCACTATTACCTTTCCCCACTAACTTTTTGATGGGGTATATTGTCTCTGATAGGGTTGAGGGCTTTTGAGATGTGGGTGCATGTCTGATCATGGGTTTCACAGGAGGTGTTAAAGGTTTCTCATTAAACAACTCGCTAACAGCATGAGTGCGTTGTAGTGTATTAATCTTGAGGTTAATATTATCTTGAGCAGTACTATCTTTCTCTTGGACTTGGTTTCTTGCTTTGGTTTGGGTTTTCCTTACATTTAGACTAGCGTGATTATTAAGTTTACATTCATGATTGTTTGAAGAAAGTACGTCCAATTCTTTTGTTTTAAGCATTCCTCGACACTGTTTCGATCGTTGCTTTGAACAGCGCCAAATAACAGTTCCATTTTTATTGCTTCGTTTCACAATATATGAATATCCTTTATAGTATGCATAAGGCTTACCATACCTAGTCACTGATACTTCCATATCAACTGTCAAGCACAAACTAATCTCTAGTAAAGACAACTTGGTAATAACAACAATAGTTTAATGTGGGAGCATATATACATGCAAAAAGTGGGAGCAAAGGTGGGGGGTAAAAAGTGGGAGCAAAAGTGGTAGCAAATGTGGGAGAAAAAAATAACTGTGAGCAAAAAGTGGGAGCAAATATGGGATCAAATGTGGGAGCAAAGCAAATATAAAAAGTGGGAGCAAATATGCTAACAAATATGTCAACAAATATACCAGCAAAAGTAAATACACAAGTCAAGATAGATTCAAGTGCAAAGAAAATATGAAAGCAAATATGAGAGCAAAAAGGGTGATTTTCTAAAACAACTAGACATAACAAACTTAGTCATAACCTAACCTAACCTAACGTAACCTAACCTCACCTAACCTAAACTAACCTCACCTAACCTAACCTCACCTCACCTAACTTCACCTAACCTAACCTAACCTAACCTAACTTCACCTAACCTAACCTAACCTAACTTAACCTAACCTCACCTAACCTAACCTCACCTCACCTAACTTCACCTAACCTAACCTAACCTAACTTCACCTAACCTAACTTGACTGAACTTTACCTAACCTAACCCATCATAACTTCACCTAACCTAACTTTACCTAATCTAACTTCACCTAACCTAACTTTCAACTCTCAGATCAAAATTAAATTCTAGGCATAGTTGAGTTGGAAGCCAAGACTTCAGGGATAACACACAAGTATACTAGCCACTACACCGCAAAATAGGCAAATTATCATGCAACACAACATAAAGTAAAAGTTTCCTGTACAGTAGTGTAACTCATTGGCTGTCAACCATAGTTTGGGAATTCAAACCCAAGACCTCAGGACTTTTGTTTTGAACATTATCAGAAATATTATTCCATTTACATTTTGCTGTTGCTTATAGTTATAAGAGTTGGCATTAATATGGGAGCAAAAGTGAAAGCAAAAAGTGGGTGCAAGCATGGCTGGTTGTAGAGACTTTCATATCAACAAATACACATAAATTAAATTTTAGTAAAGTGACTTGGCTAATAATAATAATAATATTAACAGTTTAAAAAAAATTCAAGGGGATTGATATTTTTCAGGGTGTAATTTCCAAAGTACTGTCAAGAATAATAATTACATGAACAGATTCCAAGAACTCCAGAGTGCTTTTAAGGTTAATGATTGGCTAGGAGTGAGATAGAGCTAGCTAACCTAAGTTAACCTCAGCTCAGTAAACCTAACCTTGTCACATGGCATGTTCTACAAGTATAGACTTGCTTTGAGACTGGCTATGACGTCACAGATGAATGGCGGTGGGAGGCTGGACATGACTTTTTTATTACCCAAAAACATTTTCCTTTTTGCCAGCAGGAGCAGGTTCTCTAAGGCTTTCAGAGATAACATCCATTATCAGATCAAAGATATAGGGACTCAGTGCAGATCCTTGATGGAGACCAACTTCAACTGGTATGGTTGCCGTTAGCCCTATCCCCCCAGGGGTTCACATCTAGTGGGTTGTGGGTTGGCGACCACGGGGCCCCAGCTGAGTCCGGCATTGCTTCCACTTACTTGTGCCGGCTCCTCTCTTTCTTTTTTCCTGTCGACCTCCCTTGGTCAACTCTTGTTCTCTTCCGACCCCGACGGTATTAGGGTATCCGAGGCCTAGGGAGTCTCTTCCTTTCCCGCCTTCATTGGCCCTTGTCTCATCTTTTCTGATTCCCTCCTTCTGCGAGGGGTCAGCCTTCTTTTTCTTTTCCTTTTACCTCCTGCCTTGTGCTCAAGGCCCTTAAGGAGGCAGGGTGTATGTAGCCCCACCACTTCTGGTGCACCGTCGATAATGCTACACCCTCAGGGGCTCACGGCTGGTGAGTTCGGGCGTTGGCGACCCCGAGGGATTCCTGAGCTGGGTCCGTTTTCCCCTTTTTGTCCCTTCCCTTTGGGGCGGACCTTCTCCTCTCTCCCCTCTCCTCTCCTCTTTTCCTTCTATTTCCTTTTCTCTTTAAGATTCCCGCACTGTTTTGTTACTCGAATCACCGTGTATCTAAATTCCCTTTTACCATTTTTTAAAGGCATTTTTGATCTATGTTGCATTTTGTAAGTCTCTTCGATCTAAATTACATCTCGCGATTGTTTTCAACCTCAATTGCATTTTGTAAAGATTGACAATCTAAATTGCTTTTTAGTAAGTCTTTCAATGCAGGCGTCAGGGCATTTTAGTGAGTATTTTGAATTTCAATTGCATTTTGTAAGTATTTTCAACCAAAACCGCATTTCGCACGAATTTTGAATCTAAATTGCATTTTGTTTGGTGGGCATTTTGCACATATTTTGATTCTTAATTGCATTTTGTGGGTATTTTGAATCTAAATTACATTTTGTCGAGTATTTTCAATCTAAATTGCATTTTGTAAGTATTGTCAATCAACATGAGTCGTTTGAATCTACCGTACATTTTGTAAGCATTTTCAATTTCAATTGCATTTTGTAAGTATTTTGAATTTCAATTGCCCTTTGTGATAAATTTGGATTGGAACTGGGATATTTCAATCTGAATTGCATTGTGTATTTTCAATTTCAATTGCATTTTGTAAGTATTTTGAACCTCAATTGCATTTTGTACGTCATTTCGATCTCATTTGCATTTTGTGAGTATTTTGAATTTCAGTTGCATTTTGTAAGTATTTCGACGCTACATTGCACTTTGTACGTATTTTGAATCTAGCCTACGTTTTGTGTGTGTTTTACTTTTCGTCCTAAATTCCCTTTTTTCAGACCATACATTGAGTTGTTTCCATCTGAGTTCTTTTATATACGTATTTTCCGTCTCAGATAATTTTGTTCTGGTTTCCATTTCATTATCATTTTCGCTACCACCCAGATCATTAGGGGCCGATAACCTCGATGTTAGGCCCCTTAAAACAACAATTATCATCATCATCATCATCAATTTCAATTGCATTTTGTAAGTATTTTGAACCTCAATTGCATTTTGTACGTAATTTCGATCTCATTTGCATTTTGTAAGTATTTTGAATTTCAGTTGCATTTTGTAAGTATTTCGGCGCTACTTTGCATTTTGTACGTATTTTGAATCTAGCCTACGTTTTGTGGGGCTTTTTCAATCTATTCTTTTTGTGCAACTTTTCGTTCTAAATTCCATTTTGTAGGACCATATTGTGAGTTGTTTCCATGCGAGTTCCTTTTTGTACGTATTTTCAGTCTTCGATAATTTTGTTCTGGTTTCCATTTCATTATCATTTTCGCTATCACCCAGATCATTAGGGGCCGATAACCTCGATGTTAGGCCCCTTAAAACAACAATTATCATCATCATCATCGTTAGCCCTACACTGCTTCTAACTTGCGTCTTTGCCCCATGGTACATGTCCTGGATAATGCGCACATACTTCTCTGGTACTCCCTTGAATCTCATGCATCTCCATACTTCTTGACGGGGGACACGATCATAAGCCTTCTCTAGATCTATGAACACCATATGCAATTCTTTCTTCTTTTCCCTGAGTTTTTCCATGAGCTGTCTCAGAGAAAAAATGGCATCTGTGGTTCCTTTCCCTGGCATAAATCCAAACTGTTCTTCTGCTATTGTTGTCTCTTGCCTAAGCCTACCTTCAATGACTTTTTCCCAGATCTTCATAGTGTGCGACATGAGTTTTATTCCTCTGTAATTTGCACAATCCTGAATGTCCCCCTTTTCTTTATAGATGGGAATTATGGTACTCTTCCGCCATTCGTTGGGCATTATTTCCTCTTGAAATATTTGTTGGAATAGGCTCAGCAACATATCTATTCCCTCTTCTCCCAGGCATTTCCAGGCCTCTACGGGGATTTCATCGGGGCCCGTTGCTTTTCCACTTTTCATTTTCTTCTATACCTGAATATCTCACGGCCATATTTGAAAATGATGTCAGTGCTACCAACTGCTAAAAAATCGCAATTGAAATTTGAGCTCCATATTGGATATCTTGGAAAGTATGAATGGGAGCTATTTCAAAATTGGCACACGTACAGATCATAATATTTCAGTTTAATTTCCAGGAGGCCAAACATGGCAGTGTTGCCAAAATGATTATAAGCCTCCTGATAGGTCCAATTTTTAAATGCATATAACTTCTACACTATCAATTGGAATTCAACCAAATTTCGTATGTTGTATGTGTACATAACCAGATATGACTGAGCGTATTCTTAAGACCTACCAGGGCTGCCAACTGTTAATAAATGCTCCTAATTTATTTTATCCAAATACCAATATATCAGAAAGTATGCAAGCCGACAGCTTTAAACTATGCACACGTATAGTACCTGACATTCTATATTAATTTGGAGTAACTTATATACGTCAGTGCTACCAACATGATTCTAAGCCTGCTGACAGGTCCAACTCTAATTACATGTAACTTCCATACTATCATTTGGATTCCAACCAAATTTCGTATGTGCTATGTGTACCATAACAGATATGACTATGCGTATTCTAAGGAGCAACCAGGGCTGCCAACTGTTAATATGTGCTGTCCCTATTTTTGTTACCCTAATATCAATATATCAGAAAGTATGCAAGCCAATAGCTCTAATCTTTGCACACGTATAGTACCTGACGTTCTAGACAAATTTGGAGTAACTAATATACGTCAGTGCTGCCAACATGATTCTAAGCCTGCTGATAGGTCCAATTTTAAAATGCATGTAACTTCTATACTAACTAATGGATTTCATTCAAACTTGGCACAACAATAGATCATATTATTTCTGACCAATACATGCATGACATTGTTGCCAACATGATTTTACGCGCGCTGTTAGTAGTGTGAATATTGCATCATCATGACCAGAAATTGCGTAATCCTGATGACGTCATGGGTCCTTAGAGCGGGCACGTGGTCCAGGAGCGAACATGTGCACTGCACGTGTTAGCGTGGCTTTTGGCTTGTTTGTGCGATGGTGATAAAAAGTTAATGGGTGTTGACGTCATGGGGGTTGTTTATTAGGATGCTAACTGTCATCTGACACCCATGCGAGTGTGAGCATGTGTGCCACTGCCAGCAATCCACACATGTGGTGTGCAGCTGTTATGTTTTTTTGTCCGCGCCGGGTGGGCTGAGCGGAGAGGCGGTTCCTATCCACACATGTGGTGTGCAGCTGTTATTGTTTTTTGCTTAGGATGCTATCCGTCATTTGACACCCGTGCAAGTTTGAGCATGTGCAGCAGTGTGATTGATCTCATCTGCAGTGTTCGCGTGAGACAGAGTTGACCTTTAACGTCATTGGCTAAGAATGTAATCTTTGACTTCTTTAAGCAATAGTGGAAAAAAAGAAATGTTTGCGTTAGAAGCTAGTTTGCAGCATATGGTTTCTGGAGTGTGGGTGGGGGTGAAGGATATATAAATGGATGAGTGCATGGAAGAGTTTAACTTTTACTTTTGCGCGAAGAGTGTGTGTGTGAAAGAAATAAAGAAAGTCAACGACGAGGAACAAATTGTGTGATGGAAGCTCTAACGAAGTTCAATAACTTATCCTCTTGTATTGAGTATTCTAATAAGAAACTAGCAGAACTAGTCATTGATTTACCGTATGTGGTCCAAATTATTCGCTCCGTACAGACGAGGTTTGGAAGAAAAATAGTGGTGGACATTGAAGATGAAGTAACAAGTGTATTTCTACCAGCAGTATTTTCAAAATTAAGCGCATCAGAGATCGATGAACTAAACTCAATGGGAGGCACACTGATGCTGGTGTATTTGGGGTTGAAGAACCGCTCACATCAAGTCATTTTGAAACAGTACTCGATGGCAAACTGATGACGGTGTATTTTGGGTTGAAGAACCGCTCACATCAACATGTTTTGGTGAGTATTGGATTATATATATATTTTATGTATTGATTGATATAACGATTGATATATTTAGTTGCTCATTATTTCTTAATTTGTTTAATTTTTCAGATCATCTAAAAAAAACGAATAAAACGAACAGCATAATGAAGTGGAAAACTGTTAATTTCCTGAGTGGAACTGAACATCGATCGCACCCGCTAATAGAGTATCATCGTGTATGCTTTCAACAACCGAAAGAAGAGGAAGAAGATGATAACGAGGTGAGTCGTAATGAGAAAGAAGCTTGTTTTAACAAATGGACATCTTCGAGTGGAATTTCAACATTTTCAGTCTACGTTACCAATGTTAGCAAATCAGAGGATAGTCAGCGAGAGGTGACAGAAACAGTTCTAAGATATCTATTGAAAGAATTATGTGAAGATGAACATTTTATTTGTTTCTTCGGATACAATACATTTGATGAAGTTTTCAAAATCGAATTTTCCGTGACTTGTTACGATGTAACAAAATTGAATGAGTATAGAAACAATTTGCTTGGTAAACTTTAGGATGAATTTCCTTTTGAGGCTGTTCATTGTTCATTGGAGATTACAGGCAGTAATTTATCACAATGGCTTGAATATACTTTAAAAGATTATAGGTTTACGGTAAACCGATGTTACAGCAACTGCTGGTGGTGTATTAACAATAGTGCAAATTGGACGTATGCTTAGACATCAGTGATGGTACACCAACTGTTGGTGGTGTATTAACTTTAGTGCAAATTGGACAATTGCTTAGACAACTGCAACAATGACCTCGCCTCCTAGCAAACGTAGAAAGGTCGATATTGTAATACATAATAACAGTGAAAATATAAGAAACCAATTGGACAATGCATTTGAAAGTGTTTCTAATTTTCGAAGTGAACTAAACGGTGCTATTTCAGTATCATACCAAATCGGGGAAAACACTCAAACCGAGTTGATTGAGAACAGTGATGAGTTGATTGAATGTTGGAGAGTTATTAGTGAGCACATATTGCAACAAGCTGTGAATTTCGAAGAAATTACAATTCAAATAAAGGATGAATCTTTCTTGAGCTGTGAGTTAATTGAAACGGCATTCAATTCTAGAGTGTACACACTTGCAGTATCAAATGTTAAGAATGAGTTTTTGGATCCTCGCGAATTTTTAGCGAATGCTAATATTTGGTTTACAAAGTATGTTAAGAAAGCGTTAACTGTACAAGCTTTAAAGGTGAATTCAGTTTTGTGTGCACAATATGTGCTTCGCGACATATCAGAAACAAAATATTTTGCTATCAAAAATGAGGTAGTTTTCGAGTATACTGATTTAAATGAATTTTATAATAAGAATATCATTGAAGGTACATTGACAAAAATGAGAGAATTTGAAGCAAATGGTTCCGGGTGGGCTTTTGAAAAAATTCATAGTTTGAGAATTAATGTAAATAAATATGTTGGATTTCAAGTAGGAATGTCCAATACTAGACGATTGCCTGACGTAATAGTCAATAAACATGCAGTGCTAAATTTGTATGATACAAAGGAAGCTTGTTTTGCGTGGAGTGTGGTTGCTGGTTTGTATCCAAAAACTCGAAACGTGAATCATCTTTCTTCCTATCCTAATTACGGAGATGTTTTAAATTTAGATGATATTCCAATTCCGATGGAAATGAAATATTTAAACAAGTTTGAAAACCAAAACAATATTTCTGTAAATGTGTATGAAGCACAATATGATGAAAACAATTGGGTATGTATGGGAACAAACGAAGTAAAAGGGGAAAAAAAACTTTTACTATTGTACCTTTGTATGTATCAGATAAAGTATATGAAAGGAGTGTAGACTTATTGATGTTGCAGATTGGAAACAGTGAAAGTTATCACTTTTGTTTAATTAGAAATCTTGCTCGCCTTGTGCGTTCGAGCCTCACTAGCACTCAGAGAAGGATTTATATATGTAGACGTTGGTTGTCATATTATTATCTTGAGGATGAGTTAAATGTTCAATTTGCAGACTGTAAACAGTTTCCTGTTGCAAAAAGCATAATGCCGACTGATGAACAAAGATTTGTTAATTTTACAGAATTCCGAGTTAAAGATACAGTTCCATTTATAATATATGCAGACACTGAATGCGTCTTGTCTCCAATTTCCTCCTGTTTTCCAAATAGTGACATTCATAACTCTACTTTAACACATAAACATATTCCTTACAGCATTTCTTTATACCTTCATTGTAATTTCGATACTGAATTGTGCAGTTTCAAACTCTTTAGGGGAAATAATTGCATTGAATTGTTTGTAAAGGAACTTTATAGTATTGTGGATAAACTTCAAACATATTACTTATCGGTTAAGCCAATGTTAAAGATGACCGAAAATGAAGAAAGATTATTTTTGTCAAGTAAAATGTGTCACATTTGCGAGAAACCGATTGCAGTTAATGAACTCAAAGTACGCGATCATTGTCACTTAACTGGAAAATATAGAGGAAGCGCACACAATAGTTGTAATTTAAATTACAAAGTAACAACGGTTTTGCCTATAGCATTTCATAATCTAACGGCCTATGATGGACATTTTATAATTAAAGAAATTTGTGAGAAACGTGATGGAGAGGTGTTACATAATCCTGGTAATATAAGTTTGTTAGCGGTGAATATGGAACGTTATAAAGGGTTTAAAAAGTATGTACGGGCTAAGAATGGATTCATTCAGTTAAGATTTTTCGATACATATAATTTCTTGTCCTGTTCACTAGATCAATGTTCATCTTCGTTAAGTGAAGATTCAAAGCAAATAACACGACGTTATTTTAATGATGATGCACAGTTTCGACTTACTGCGAGAAAAGGCGTGTTTCCCTATGAATACGTCACGAGTATGGATGTACTTAACGAAACTAAATTACCTGAAATATCCAAGTTTTATAGCAGTCTTAATGATCAAACAATATCGAATGAAGAGTATGAGTTTGCTCAATCGGTGTGGGAAACGTTTTCCTGTCAAACATTAGGAGAATACGCGGATTTGTATTTAAAAGTTGACACACTTCTTTTGGCGGATGTCTTTGAAAATTTTAGATCGAATGGCATGGAAACTTATGGCATTGATGCAGCTCATTTTTACACTGTTCCATCTATGTCTTGGTGTGCAATGAAAAAGATAACCAACGTTCAACTTGAATTGCTTCAAGATATTGATATGTTACACTTTTTTGAACGATCTATTCGAGGAGGAAATGTTCAGTGTATAACACGACATGCGATTGCTAATAATAAGTATATGAAAACTTATGATGAGAAAAAGCAAGAGTCCTACATAATGTACTTTGACGTTAATAATTTATATGGATATGCGATTATGGAATATCTTCCAACGGGTGGCTTTAAATGGGTTGCAAATGTTGAAGGCTTTGATGTTTTAACTATTGATGATACTTCAGAAATTGGATATATTTTGGAAGTAGATTTGACTTATCCTCAAGAGTTACATGACAAACATTCAGATTACCCTCTATGTCCCGAAAAGTTGACAAAGCTAATGGCTACCCTAGATAATAAAGAACGTTATGTTTTGCATTATAGATTGTTAAAGCAATGTATTCAACTAGGAATGAAATTAGATCGTATTCACAGAATAATTGAATTCAATCAGAGCCAATGGCTAAAACCATATATTGATGTGAACAATGAGAAACGAAAACATGTCAAAAATGATTTTGATTTTTTTTTATAAATTGATGAATAATGCAATTTTTGGTCGTTCACTGATGAATGTGAGGAAGTTAAGGGACATCAAATGGGTCACCAAATGGCATGGAGCTCGTGGTGCTAGGTCTTTAATAGCTAAGGCTAATTTTAAACATAGAATTATATTCGATGAACAATGTATGGTCACCGAGATGAGCAGACTAAAGATTTTTCACAATCAACCAGTATATGTTGGTGCATCTATGTTAGATTTGTCTAAATGTAAAATGAATGACTTTCATTGGCATGAAAAGTAGGCTGTATAGTTCTTCACGGAACTTCTTGTTATATATATATATATATATATATATATATATATATATATATATATATATAGATTAATCCCACCATTACTTTTTGTACTATTTTTAGACTACTTTTTACATTTTGCAAAAATGAGGAAAAAGTAGACTTATGAGATCGATCCGGGAAAATGTGTGTCTGTCTGTGTGTGTCCCCCCCCTATCAACTCCTAAACGGCTGCAGCAATCAAAACAAAATTTAATATGAGTAAAGATGTGCACCGGAATATCTCACGTCCATATTTGAAAATGATGCCAGTGCTACCAACTGCTGAAAAAACGCACTAGAAATTTGAGCTCCATGTTGGATATCTCGCAAGGTATGCATGGGAGCTATTCCAAAATTGGTACACATGCAAGATAATACTATTTCAGTTTAATTTCCAGGAGGCCAATAATGACAGTGTTGCCAAAATAATTTTAAGCCTTCTGATAGGTCCAATGTTTAAATGCCTATAACTTCTACACTATCAATTGGATTTCAACCAAATTTTGTATGTAATATCTGTACATAAACAGATATGATTGAGCGTATTCTTAAGAGCCACCAGGACTGCCAACTGTTGATAATTACTCTCTCTATTTTTTATCCAAGTACCAATATATCAGAAAGTATGCAAGCCAACAGCTTTAAACTATGCATTCGTATATTCTGACATTTTAGATTAATTTGGAGTAACTTATATACGTCAGTTCTACCAACATGATAATAAGCCTGCTGATAGTACCAATTTTTAAATACATGTAACTTCTATACTATCAGTTGGATTTCAACCAAATTTCGTATGTGCTATGTGTACCATAACAGATATGACTGTAAGTATTGTTAAGATCAATCAGGGCTGCCAACTGTTAATAAATGCTGTCTATATTTTTTTTACCCTAATACCAGTATATCAGAAAGTATGCAAGCCAACAGCTCTATACTTTGCACACGTATAGCACCTGACATTGTAGATTAATTTGGAGTAATTAATACAAGGCAGTGCTGCCAACATGATTCTATGCCTGCTGATATGTCCAATTTTAAAATACATGTAACTTCTATACTAACAAATGGATTTAATCTAAAATTGGCACAACAAGATATCATAATATTTCAGATTATTTCTGACCAGCACACGCATGGTATTGTTGGCAACATGCTTTTACGCGTGCTGATAGATCCAGTGTCTAACTGCATGTAACGTCCTTGGACTTCAACCTAATTTTGTATTCTGTACTTTAAGAGATGGAACTAAGAATATATTCAGTCACCAGGGCTGTAAACTGTAGTGCTCTATTAGGCTACATTATACCAGGTATATTTTGAACTAATTTGATATTTCGATATTACCAACTTAATTTTGTCATTATTCTATATAGGTTCATATACTTTAGAATAATCATTGGCATGAAAAGTAGGCTGTATAGTTCTTCACGGAACTTCTTGTTTTACTCATTTTCATACATAAAATTTGAACAAAATGAAAGTTTCAAAAACAGCCGTGTTAAATCATAAAGTACACTTTGAACGATAGATACTGAAAATTTCAGCTTCTCAAGTAAAATAGTTCTCCAGAAAAAGGGATTTTACATGACCAAAAATTACTTTCTTTGGGAAATTGCTATCAAAGTTTTTGTCAGGTTTTCAGTACATGGCGGTACCATAGGAATCATCTTCCTCCATCTCAACCAAAATCTTTCTCTTGCGCATTTCTCTCCTCCCCGCTGCCTTGTTTGTAGCACCTTAACTGCCCTATCTGCCTTCTTAACCCTTTCACTGTCAACGGACTGCATACCTTTGCACATATAGGTACACTACCGATGAGTTTATTGATCACCTTGCATTTTCCAATGCACCCTTTGTTAAATCCCAAGGCTGCATTGTAAACACCAAAATGCAGGGTCCTTATCTGCACAAATGTTGTTTTGGGGAACACCGACCATATTACATTGTTTACGCTCTCATTGGATTTTTTGCGTTTTACCATGAAGGCACTTTTTCAACAATGCACTGTCGGAAAGGTCTTTGAATTTAGGTTGATTCTTTATAGAAAGACTAAGGCCACCCTCTTTGCACTGTTTACAAACAACACTGTTCGCAAAAATGTCACCCGATATCTTCATGTCAAATATTTCGTTCATATCACCTTTTGAATTTTCTAGAAATGTTTCATACTCTTCGTCCGATGACTTCAGTTTCTTTCCAGAAGAACTGACATGAGAACTCACTTCACATGACGAATTGCTTCGCGATCCACTGTTGAGGTTATGAATTTTCTGGGCGCTGTTAGGTTTCCCAACACGTCTCCTCTTCTGAAAAACCTTCAGAGTGCTTCTAGGCATGATGTCCACTAACGAACACGTAAGATAAAACGGAAACTACTCTGTATTTCAACGATATTATATCACAATCACGCCAGACACAAATTGGCGCGAAAATTCAACAGTTCCATGGAAACCACTTCGAAGATGGAATTAAGCAACTGAAAAACAAACAAATGACGATCTAAAGAGCATAGCTTACCACCGCAGCCAACTTCAACAAAGAAAAATATGTTCAAGGGTGACTAGATGGAGATTTTTTTTTGTTACCAAGCCATAGCCACTCCATTGTCATCTATCATTGTTTTTCAGAAATTAGTGCCCTTAGGAATGAGATATTACAAAGTTATAGGTAACGTTTGAAAGTGTAAAGTCCATAGAGTAATTTGACTCCAAAAAAGCAATTTCGAACATTTCGGATATTTTGGACATACCCACTTACATGGACCCTTACATGGACTAAAACGCGTTCTGCAGTAAGCATTTCTTTCTTGATGTACATACGCTAATTAGGGTCTTCGCATATTATTCAACACAGGCGTTTTTCAGACATAATATAGTGTGTTCAGTCATATGCTTTAGAGTAGGACTAACTTAACTCAAAATTGCATTTTTTGGACTTACGGGAACCAAGTACCCTTAAATGGGATGTTTTTTTATATAGTGCATATTATATAGTGCATATACGAGAAAGTATAACCCAACACATTTACACATACTGCGCTCTCTCACAGACATCGCGCTAGGCTTTTTTATAGTGCTAGTACTACGTGAGTTAACAAATTGTTTAGTTACAACTACCATAACCAAAAACACTTTTAACACTCCTCCTTAACTTAACAATTGTATAAACATTTTTTCTTAAGGGCACATGGCACGTAATCACTTTCATTTTGCAGCTATTTTAGATTAAGTTGATAACCAGGCTCCTAGCCATGATATACAAATGAAATTTATACCACATATTTGTAGTGTATTTCTATCTGTTTTAGTACATTTTCAAAGTCCTGTTATAATTTGGTCCTTCATTATCGATATATTTTGAAAATTTGTACAATTAATTTTGTTTTACGCATGCTTATCTTTAGGTACACTTTTCTCAAAAAATAAAACTCCTACATGTCCCAAACTTTTTTACAGGATATAGTACAAGAAATGTGATGTATTAAACTCAAAGTTATTTTTAAAGTGGCCAATAATCTACCAAAAAAAGTTTTTGGAAATTCATAATTTATTTTTCCACAAAAATTTTCAAATTTTCTTTGAATAATTGAAATATTTTCAATTTCAACAGTATAAGTTTTAGTTCACTACTATAAGGGTGGTTGTAAGGGACAACATAGAAAAATTCACCGTGCTACCTTCTATAGTTGCTGAGAAAAATGCGCCTGAATGTCTAAAAACACAACTCCCCCCAGGGGCTCACATCTTGTGGGCGTGGGTTGGCGACCACGGGGCCCCAGCTGAGTCCGGCATTGCTTCCTCTTACTTGTGCCGGGATCCTCTCTGTCTTCTTTCCTGTCGACCTCACTTGGTCAACTCTTGTTCTCTTCTGACCCCGACGGTATTAGGGTATCCGAGGCCTAGGGAGTCTCTTCCTTTCCCGCCTTAATTGGCCCTTGTCTCATCTTTTCTGATACCCTCCTTCTGCGAGGGGTCAGCCTTCTTTTTCTCTTCCTTTTACCTCCTGCCTTGTGCTCTAGGCCCTTAAGGAGGCAGGGTGTATGTAGCCCCACCACTTCTGGTGCACCCTAGATAATGCTACACCCTCAGGGGCTCACGGCTGGTGGGTTCGGGAGTTGGCGACCCCGAGGGATTCCTGAGCTGGGTCCGTTTTCCCCTTTTGTCCCTTACCTTTGGGGCGGACCCTCTCCTCTTTCACTTTCCTATGTGCCTTTCATGGCTCTCCTTCCTTCCAGGTCCCTCAATCCGCCTTCTCCGAGGGTTGAGGGCGTTTCTTTTCCTTCTGTCCTTTTATTTGCCTTATTCTCCTTTAGTTTTCCATTT
The DNA here is from genome assembly GCA_946902985.2 of Meconema thalassinum. Taxonomy (NCBI): domain Eukaryota; kingdom Metazoa; phylum Arthropoda; class Insecta; order Orthoptera; family Tettigoniidae; genus Meconema; species Meconema thalassinum. The sequence continues at coordinate 476,937,285 of OX336392.1, read as the reverse complement.
CTTCTTCTAGTATGTGGGTTATTGGTTGGTTTTAGTTTTTAAGTTCGCTTTTCATTTTCATCTTCACGATCACCCAAACCATCAGGGGCCGATAACCTAGATGTTAGGCCCCTTAAAACAACAATTATCATCATCATCATCTAAAAACACAATGTTTCAGAAAATGAAGAAATAAAAAAAAGAACACTTACAAGTATCTAAAACATTCCTGCCATATATTCAGCTTCGGTTTGGCTTCTTTCATCCCCTTTCTTATGTTTTCTCCATCCTCTTCTTGATCATTGATTCCTTAGTCAGGGCCTGAGCATCTTTATCCGCCTCTACAAGTCGTTGTTTATCAATGGCATGAAGAGCTGTCGACAAATTTTCCCCAGGATTTATCCCGAACTTCCTCAACACAGCCCCTCAGGGGCTCACATCTAGTGGGACGTGGGTTGGCGACCACGGGACCCCAGCTGATTCCGGCATTGCTTCCACTTACTTGTGCCGTGCTCCTCTGTCTTCTTTCCTGTGACATCCCTTGGTCAACTCTTGTTCTCTTCCGACCCCGACGGTATTAGGTTATCCGAGGCCTAGGGAGTCTTTCACTTTCCCGCCTTAATTGGCCCTTGTCTCATCTTTCCTGATACCCTCCTTCTGTGAGGGGTCAGCCTTCTTTTTCTTTTCCTTTTACCTCCTGCCTTGTGCTCAAGGCCCTTAAGGAGGCAGGGTGTATGTAGCCCCACCAATTCTGGTGCACCGTCGATAATGCTACACCCTCAGGGGCTCACGGCTGGTGAGTTCGGGAGTTGGCGACCCCGAGGGATTCCTGAGCTGGGTCCGTTTTCCCCTTTTGTCCCTTACCTTTGGGGCGGACCTTCTCCTCTCTCCCCTCTCCTCTCCTCTTTTCATTATATTTACTTTTTCTCTTTAAGATTCCCGCACTGTTTTTTTTTCTTACTTGGTTCACCGTGTATCTAAATTCCCTTCTGGCGATTTTTTAAGGCATTTTGAATCTACGTTGCTTTTTGTATGTTTTTTCGATCTAAATTACATCTCGCGATTGTTTTCAACCTCAATTGCATTTTGTAAAGATTGACAATCTAAATTGCTTTTTAGTAAGTCTTTTAATGCATGTGCCCGGGCCTTTTAGTGAGTTTTTTGAATTTCAATTGCATTTCGTAAGAATTTTCAACCAACGCCACATTTCGCACGAATTTTGAATCTAAATTGCATTTTGTTTGATGGGCATTTTGCACATATTTTGATTCTCAATTGCATTTTGTAAATATTGTCAATCCACATGAGTCGTTAGAATCACCGTACATTTTGTAAGCATTTTCAATTTCAATTGCATTTTGTAAGTATTTTGAATTTCGATTGCACATTGTGAATAATTTGGATTGGAACTGGGATAGGGCCTATTTCAATCTGAATTGCATTGTGTATTTTCAATTTCAATTGCATTTTGTAAGTATTTTGAACCTCAATTGCATTTTGTACGTATTTTCGATCTCATTTGCATTTTGTAAGTATTTTGAATTTCAGTTGCATTTTGTAAGTATTTCGACGCTACATTGCATTTTGTACGTATTTTGAATCTAGCCTACGTTTTGTGGGTACTTTTCCATGTATTCTTTTTGTGACTCTTTTCGTTCTAAATTCCCTTTTGTAAGACCATATTGTGAGTTGTTTCCATCTGAGTTCCTTTTTGTATGTATTTTCCGTCTCAGATAATTTTGTTGTGGTTTCCATTTCATTATCATTTTCGCTATCACCCAGATCATTAGGGGCCGATAACCTCGATGTTAGGCCCCTTAAAACAACAATTATCATCATCATCCTCAACACATTTTTCCTAGCTGCAGTTCCGTCGTTGAAGCAAATAACTGCATCAAGTACAGCCACTTTTTGAGTTTTGAGTCCAACAAATACAGTTTTAGGTACCCTTTCCCAGATGCAATGATAGCTAGTCCCTTTCTATTTGTTGTGTCTTCAAATAAATTTATACATTCAACACTGTCACAATATTTACACTTACAAACTCTTTCATAAGTTCAGATAACAAATCAATGTCAACAATAACATATCCTTTGCCAGCTACACTTTCAAATATATCTTCCTTATTCTCAGCTTGTATATAAGAAAGTTTTCTCTTAGATAAACTAGGTCTATTCACTGTTGCAGATAAACAACTTAGTGGAGTGAGGTTAGAACTACCTGGTAGGTTAGAACTATTATTCACATCAGTATCAGTGCATTGCCTGGTTTAGTAAACCTATTGCCGTAAAATCGTCGCCTCCCAAACTTTTTCACCCTACCCATCACAAAATAGCAAACACTGAAAACGGATAAGAGAATATATTTCAGATAAATGAAGATCTAGCATACACCACACGTTTCCATGGATTTGAAACAAACAATAACCACATGTAAAATAAACAATTGCAGCCGTCCAGATAGCCAGTACCAACTTAGGAAATGTATATTTCCCATGCACCTATGATATGAGAAATGAAATGTCTAGAGAGAAAATATAGCGAGAACCAAGGAACTTGAATGAGGAAGGGGGCGTGTCATCTGGTGTCAGCCATTTTTAAAAAGCCTATTTTTGCCATTTAAACGAAAAAACATAATTAAAAAACTATGTAGCCTTGTAGAGAAAAGTATGACGAATCATTTAAGACATAAAACAAAAAATGCATTTCTTGACCGGAATTACCTGCCAAGTGCCCTTTAAGGAAATATCTTTACTTTTTTTTTTTTACTTTAAACCAACCCCATTTTACCCTCTAAGGTGGTTGTCTTAACACCTCCCAATGGTTTGGTAAATACATCTGCAATGTTATCTGCCGACTTTACATACATGAACACAACTTCTTTTCTCTTAACGAGCTGTTCAACAAAGCAATATCTTATGTCTATATGTTTAGAATTTTCTGAATCAAGGCCATTTTCTGCAAACATTATGGCACTTTGGTTATCGCTATAAATTACAGTAGGTCCTTCTACAAGTTAAAACAAATTTATTTCCTTGAGAAACATTCTCAACCATAGTACTTCTTTCGCTACCTCACACATAGCATAATATTCTGCTTCGGCAGTAGACAATGCTGTCACAGTTTTTTTTTTTGTAAACCAAGATACTGGTCCACCTGCCAGTTTAACAACATAGCCAGATCTAGACAATCTCTCTCCTTCCGCCTTATTGTAGTCAGCATCGCAATATACCTCAATCTTAGGTTTAATATTTTGGTAGATGATTTTTAGATCTTTGGTACCCTTCAGATATCTCACTATATGAGTAACGTCATTCCGGTTTTTAATTTTTGGGTCTTTATTGAATTGACTTACTACAGTCAGTGCATAACTAATGTCAGGTCTGGTACATGTAGACAAGTACATGAGTTTACCCACTGCTGCTTGATATTTCTCATTATCAAATGGTTGATTGGCTGACTCAGTCCTATCATTACTATTTATTGGTAATGGAGCGGATCTGGGATTAGCTTTCATGAAATTAAACTTAGTAATTACCTCATCAATATACTATCTTTGATCAATATGTACATTCCCTTTCTCTTGAGTCACTTGCATACCCAAAAAATATGTCATACTCCCAAGATCTCTAATTTCTAGCTCTGAACTCAATTTGAGCTTGAATAGTTCAACTTTCTCATTTTCGCCCCATATTCCGAGATCATCAACATACAGAGATACAACAAGTCCGCCATTCTTATCCACATAAACACATCTATCTTAATACAGTCTCCTCAAATCTAGTTCGTTCAATGTATTATCAATCATATTGTACCATTCCCTGGCACTCTGTTTTAATCCATAGAGACTCTTTTTAAGTTTCCACACTTTGTCTCTATTCCCTTCCAAAAAACATTCAGGTTCAACATAAATTGTTTCCTCCAGTTCACTGTTTAGATATGCTGTTAGTACATCTACATGGTGAATAACCCAACCCTTGATTACTGTCAATGCCCCCCCAGGGGCTCACATCTAGTGGGTTGTGGGTTGGCGACCACGGGGCCCCAGCTGAGTCCGGCATTGCTTCCACTTACTTGTGCCGGCTCCTCTCTTTCTTCTTTCCTGTCGACCTCCCTTGGTCAACTCTTGTTCTCTTCCGACCCCGACGGTATTAGGGTATCCGAGGCCTAGGGAGTCTCTTCCTTTCCCGCCTTCATTGGCCCTTGTCTCATCTTTTCTGATTCCCTCCTTCTGCGAGGGGTCAGCCTTCTTTTTCTTTTCCTTTTACCTCCTGCCTTGTGCTCAAGGCCCTTAAGGAGGCAGGGTGTATGTAGCCCCACCACTTCTGGTGCACCGTCGATAATGCTACACCCTCAGGGGCTCACGGCTGGTGAGTTCGGGCGTTGGCGACCCCGAGGGATTCCTGAGCTGGGTCCGTTTTCCCCTTTTTGTCCCTTCCCTTTGGGGCGGACCTTCTCCTCTCTCCCCTCTCCTCTCCTTTTTTCCTTCTATTTCCTTTTCTCTTTAAGATTCCCGCACTGTTTTTGTTACTCGAATCACCGTGTATCTAAATTCCCTTTTACCATTTTTTTAAAGGCATTTTTGATCTATGTTGCATTTTGTAAGTCTCTTCGATCTAAATTACATCTCGCGATTGTTTTCAACCTCAATTGCATTTTGTAAAGATTGACAATCTAAATTGCTTTTTAGTAAGTCTTTCAATGCAGGCGTCAGGGCATTTTAGTGAGTATTTTGAATTTCAATTGCATTTTGTAAGTATTTTCAACCGAAACCGCATTTCGCACGAATTTTGAATCTAAATTGCATTTTGTTTGGTGGGCATTTTGCACATATTTTGATTCTCAATTGCATTTTGTGGGTATTTTGAATCTAAATTACATTTGTCAAGTATTTTCAATCTAAATTGCTTTTTGTAAGTATTGTCAATCCACATGAGTCGTTGGAATCTACCGTACATTTTGTAAGCATTTTCAATTTCAATTGCATTTTGTAAGTATTTTGAATTTCAATTGCACTTTGTGAATAATTTGGATTGGAACTGGGATATTTCAATCTGAATTGCATTGTGTATTTTCAATTTCAATTGCATTTTGTAAGTATTTTGAACCTCAATTGCATTTTGTACGTGTTTTCGATCTCATTTGCATTATGTAAGTATTTTGAATTTCAGTTGCATTTTGTAAGTATTTCGGCGCTACTTTGCATTTTGTACGTATTTTGAATCTAGCCTACGTTTTGTGGGTCTTTTTCAATCTATTCTTTTTGTGCAACTTTTCGTTCTAAATTCCCTTTTGTAGGACCATATTGTGAGTTGTTTCCATGCGAGTTCCTTTTTGTACGTATTTTCAGTCTTCGATAATTTTGTTCTGGTTTCCATTTCATTATCATTTTCGCTATCACCCAGATCATTAGGGGCCGATAACCTCGATGTTAGGCCCCTTAAAACAACAATTATCATCATCATCATACTGTCAATGCACAAAGTAATCTTACAGTTTTCTTTTTTACCACTGGAGAAAATGTCTTGTCAAAGTTGAGCCCTTTGATTTGAGAAAATCCCCTAGCTACTAATCTAGCTCTGAAACGCTCGATAGAACCGTCTAATCTTTGTTTGATTTTGAAAATCCATTTCGTCCCAATCACACTCATTTTTTGGTCTATCAACTAATACGAAAGCATCTTTCTTTGATAACTGATTAATCTCATTTTGCATAGCTGCGAACCATTTACAAGAATGTTCACTCTGTAAAGCTTCCGTTGCAGTTTTTGGTTCCATTAAATCTAGACAGTCACACTCATTGATAAACATTGATAACTGACAATATGTACATACTGGGTTCTTACGCAATCTTTCACTCCTCCTCACTTCTACCTGTAATTCCGATTCATTAACATTTTCATCAGTACCACTTTCAATATCCCCCCAGGGGCTCACATCTTGTGGGCGTGGGTTGGCGACCACGGGGCCCCAGCTGAGTCCGGCATTGCTTCCACTTACTTGTGCCGGGCTCCTCTCTGTCTTCTTTCCTGTCGACCTCACTTGGTCAACTCTTGTTCTCTTCTGACCCCGACGGTATTAGGGTATCCGAGGCCTAGGGAGTCTCTTCCTTTCCCGCCTTAATTGGCCCTTGTCTCATCTTTTCTGATACCCTCCTTCTGCGAGGGGTCAGCCTTCTTTTTCTCTTCCTTTTACCTCCTGCCGTGTGCTCTAGGCCCTTAAGTAGGCAGGGTGTATGTAGCCCCACCACTTCTGGTGCACCCTAGATAATGCTACACCCTCAGGGGCTCACAGCTGGTGAGTTCGGGAGTTGGCGACCCCGAGGGATTCCTGAGCTGGGTCCGTTTTTCCCCTTTTGTCCCTTACCTTTGGGGCGGACCCTCTCCTCTTTCACTTTCCTATATGCCTTTCATGGCTCTCCTTCCTTCCAAGTCCCTCAATCCGCCTTCTCCGAGGGTTGAGGGCATTTCTTTTCCTTCTGTCCTTTTATTTGCCTTACTCTCCGTTATTTTTCCATTTCTTCTTCTAGTATGTAGGTTAGTAGTTAGTTTTAGTTTTAAGTTCGCTTTTCATTTTCATCTTCACGATCACCCAAACCATCAGGGGCCGATAACCTAGATGTTAGGCCCCTTAAAACAACAATTATCATCATCATCATCTCTTCCTTTCCCGCCTTAATTGGCCCTTGTCTCATCTTTTCTGTCCCCCAGGGGCTCACATCTTGTGGGCGTGGGTTGGCGACCACGGGGCCCCAGCTGAGTCCGGCATTGCTTCCACTTACTTGTGCCGGGCTCCTCTCTGTCTTCTTTCCTGTCGACCTCACTTGGTCAACTCTTGTTCTCTTCTGACCCCGACGGTATTAGGGTATCCGAGGCCTAGGGAGTCTCTTCCTTTCCCGCCTTAATTGGCCCTTGTCTCGTCTTTTCTGATACCCTCCTTCTGCGAGGGGTCAGCCTTCTTTTTCTCTTCCTTTTACCTCCTGCCTTGTGCTCTAGGCCCTTAAGGAGGCAGGGTGTATGTAGCCCCACCACTTCTGGTGCACCCTAGATAATGCTACACCCTCAGGGGCTCACGGCTGGTGAGTTCGGGAGTTGGCGACCCCGAGGTATTCCTGAGCTGGGTCCGTTTTCCCTTTTTGTCCCTTACCTTTGGGGCGGACCCTCTCCTCTTTCACTTTCCTATCTGCCTTTCATGGCTCTCCTTCCTTCCAAGTCCCTCAATCCGCCTTCTCCGAGGGTTGAGGGCATTTCTTTTCCTTCTGTCCTTTTATTTGCCTTATTCTCCTTTAGTTTTCCATTTCTTCTTCTAGTATGTAGGTTATTAGTTAGTTTTCATCTTCACGATCACCCAAACCATCAGGGGCCGATAACCTAGATGTTAGGCCCCTTAAAACAACAATTATCATCATCATCATCAATCATCTTTTCTGATACCCTCCTTCTGCGAGGGGTCAGCCTTCTTTTTCTCTTCCTTTTACCTCCTGCCTTGTGCTCTAGGCCCTTAAGGAGGCAGGGTGTGTGTAGCCCCACCACTTCTGGTGCACCCTAGATCATGCTACACCCTCAGGGGCTCACGGCTGGTGAGTTCGGGAGTTGGCGACCCCGAGGGATTCCTGAGCTGGGTCCGTTTCCCCCTTTTGTCCCTTCCCTTTGGGGCGGACCCTCTCCTCTCTCCCCTCTCCTCTCCTCTCCAATCCTCTCCTCTTTTCCTTATTAGTTAGTTTTAGTTTTAAGTTTACATTTCATTTTCATCTTCACGATCACCCACACCATCAGGGGCCGATAACCTAGATGTTAGGCCCCTTAAAACAACAATTATCATCATCATCATCATCATTATCATTTTTGCTATCACCCAGATCATTAGGGGCCGATAACCTAGATGTTAGCCCCTTAAAACAACAATTATCATCATCATCATCATCACTTTCAATATCCTCATCATTTAAATCGTGAATCAATGGCACATAATGATCTGCTAGCTCCTCCTCATCCCAGCCTCTAAACCAACTCTCATCACTTTCTTCTAAAAAAATAGAATTTGACATCTAATTTGCAACGAGCATGCCATTTTCACTCTCTAGTATACTTTCTTTGTCTCCTTCATCTACAAATTTAACTTTCGTCTCAGCATTTACTGTAATGTTAGGGATGATGGGTTCAATGACATTCTTTATTTGTACCCGCTCAGCATATGGAAAATATTGTTCATTAAATTTAACATTATGGACAGTAGCAAACACTCCTTTTGTCGGAATCGAGACCTTATAACCTTTTACTCCATTTTCAAAACCTACAAAAATGCAATCGATTCCTCTGGCCTCAAATTTGCCTCCCCTTTTCTCATACATAAGACCACGGGACCCCAGCTGAGTCCGGCATTGCTTCTACTTACTTGTGCCGGGCTCCTCTCCGTCTTCTTTCCTGTCGACCTCACTTGGTCAACTCTTGTTCTCTTCCGATCCCGACGGTATTAGGGTATCCGAGGCCTAGGGAGTCTCTTCCTTTCCCGCCTTAATTGCCCCTTGTCTCGTCTTTCCTGATTCCCTCCTTCTGTGAGGGGACAGCCTTCTTTTTCTTTTCCTTTTACCTCCTGCCTTGTGCTCAAGGCCCTTAAGGAGACAGGGTGTATGTAGCCCCACCAATTCTGGTGCACCGTAGATAATGCTACACTCTCAGGGGCTCACGGCTGGTGAATTCGGGAGTTGGCGACCCCGAGGGATTCTTGAGCTGGGTCCGTTTTCCCCTTTTGTTCCTTACATTTGGGGCGGACCTTCTCTCTCCCCTCTCCTCTCTCCCCTCCCCTCTCCTCTCCTCTCCTCTTGTCATTATATTTACTTTTCTCTTTAAGATTCCCGCACTGTTTTTTGTTACTTGGTTCACCGTGTATCTAAATTCCCTTCTGGCGATTTTTTTTAAGGCATTTTTAATATACGTTGCTTTTTGTATGTTTTTTCGATCTAAATTACATCTCGCGATTGTTTTCAACCTCAATTGCATTTTGTAAAGATTGACAATCTGAATTGCTCTTTAGTAAGTCTTTCAATGCATGTGCCCGGGCCTTTTAGTGAGTATTTTGATTTTCAATTGCATTTTGTAAGAATTTTCAACCAACGCCGCATTTGCACGAATTTTGAATCTAAATTGCATTTTGTTTGGTGGGCATTTTGCACATATTTTGATTCTCAATTGCATTTTGTGGGTATTTTGAATCTAAATTACATTTTGTCAAGTATTTTCAATCTAAATTGCATTTTGTAAGTATTGTCAATCCACATGAGTCGTTAGAATCACCGTACATTTTGTAAGCATTTTCAATTTCAATTGCATTTTGTAAGTATTTTGAATTTCTATTGCACTTTGTGAATAATTTGGATTGGAACTGGGATAGGGCCTATTTTAATCTGAATTGCATTGTGTATTTTCAATTTCAATTGCATTTTGTAAGTATTTTGAACCTCAATTGCATTTTGTACGTATTTTCGATCTCATTTGCATTTTGTAAGTATTTTGAATTTCAGTTGCATTTTGTAAGTATTTCGACGCTACATTGCATTTTGAACGTATTTTGAATCTAGCCTACGTTTTGTGGGGATTTTCCCATGACGTATTCTTTTTGTGACTCTTGTCGTTCTAAATTCCCTTTTGTAAGACCATATTGTGAGTTCCTTTTTGTACGTATTTTCCGTCTACGATAATTTTGTTCTGGTTTCCATTTCATTATCATTTTCGCTATCACCCAGATCATTAGGGGCCGATAACCTCGATGTTAGGCCCCCTAAAACAACAATTATCATCATCATCATCTCATACATAATACCTTTACATCCAAAAGTTTTTAACATCTCATAGTCACTTATAGATACATCTCTTCCCTCCCACAAAGCCAAGGGAATTAAATTGTCGATTGACCTGGAAGGACATAATTTTTTTACCGCACACATATAATTCATAGCTTCTGCCCAAAAACCTACTGGTAGCCCCGACTGTATCAACATACATCTCACACCATTGGCTAAAGTCAAGTTAACTCTCTCAGCTATTCCATTTTGTTCCGGTGATTCTTTTACAGTTTTCCTACAATGGATTCCATTCTCCCTCAAAAAATCATTGAATTCGTTACTTATATATTCTTCACCTCCGTCTGTCTGAATTGCCATTATCTTTCTTCCTTCCTTGATGTTTTCTACCAATGCTTTGAAGTCTTTGAAACACTGGAACACTTCCGATTTCTTTTTTTTAGAAAATACAGACTCAAGTGTCTCGAGTAGTCATCTACAAAGGTTAAAACATATTGGGATCCTCCCATAGACTTTACACATTTCCCCATGACATCACTGTGTATTAGTTCTAATGGTTGAGTTGAATGCCTTTCACTTTTTTTAGGGAAACCCTGCTTAGTAGTCTTGCCTAAGGCACACACATCACAATCTACTTTACCTTTCACCTCAAATACAGGAATCTTTTTTATTCCCTCATAATGCCAATGGCCAAGCCTGTTGTGCCACTCCACTGCCCCCCCAGGGGCTCACATCTTGTGGGCGTGGGTTGGCGACCACGGGGCCCCAGCTGAGTCCGGCATTGCTTCCACTTACTTGTGCCGGGCTCCTCTCTGTCTTCTTTCCTGTCGACCTCACTTGGTCAACTCTTGTTCTCTTCTGACCCCGACGGTATTAGGGTATCCGAGGCCTAGGGAGTCTCTTCCTTTCCCGCCTTAATTGGCCCTTGTCTCATCTTTTCTGATACCCTCCTTCTGCGAGGGGTCAGCCTTCTTTTTCTCTTCCTTTTACCTCCTGCCTTGTGCTCTAGGCCCTTAAGGAGGCAGGGTGTATGTAGCCCCACCACTTCTGGTGCACCCTAGATAATGCTACACCCTCAGGGGCTCACGGCTGGTGAGTTCGGGAGTTGGCGACCCCGAGGGATTCCTGAGCTGGGTCCGTTTTCCCCTTTTGTCCCTTACCTTTGGGGCGGACCCTCTCCTCTTTCACTTTCCTATATGCCTTTCATGGCCCTCCTTTCTTCCAAGTCCCTCAATCCGCCTTTTCCGAGGGTTGAGGGCGTTTCTTTTCTTTCTGACCTTTTATTTGCCTTATTCCCATTTAGTTTTCCATTTCTTCTTCTAGTATGTAGGTTAGTAGTTAGTTATAGTTTTAAGTTCGCTTTTCATTTTCATCTTCACGATCACCCAAACCATCAGGGGCCGATAACCTAGATGTTAGGCCCCTTAAAACAACAATTATCATCATCATCATCATCATCATCATCATCATCCACTCCAGCCCCCAGGGGCTCACATCTTGTGGGCGTGGGTTGGCGACCACGGGGCCCCAGCTGAGTCCGGCATTGCTTCCACTTACTTGTGCCGGGCTCCTCTCTGTCTTCTTTCCTGTCGACCTCACTTGGTCAACTCTTGTTCTCTTCTGACCCCGACGGTATTAGGGTATCCGAGGCCTAGGGAGTCTCTTCCTTTCCCGCCTTAATTGGCCCTTGTCTCATCTTTTCTGATACCCTCCTTCTGCGAGGGGTCAGCCTTCTTTTTCTCTTCCTTTTACCTCCTGCCTTGTGCTCTAGGCCCTTAAGGAGGCAGGGTGTATGTAGCCCCACCACTTCTGGTGCACCCTAGATAATGCTACACCCTCAGGGGCTCACGGCTGGTGAGTTCGGGAGTTGGCAACCCCGAAGGATTCCTGAGCTGGGTCCGTTTTCCCCTTTTGTCCCTTGCCTTTGGGGCGGACCCTCTCCTCTTTCACTTTCCTATATGCCTTTCATGGCCCTCCCTCCTTCCAAGTCCCTCAATCCGCCTTCTCCGAGGGTTGAGGGCATTTCTTTTCCTTCTGTCCTTTTATTTGCCTTATTCTCCTTTAGTTTTCCATTTCTTCTTCTAGTATGTAGGTTAGTAGTTAGTTTTAGTTTTAAGTTCGCTTTTCATTTTTCATCTTCACGATCACCCAATCCATCAGGGGCCGATAGCCTAGATGTTAGGCCCCTTAAAACAACAATTATCATCATCATCATCATCCACTCCACTGCACTCATCAAAGCAACTGCATTATGGATATTACTATTATCATCACTTTCTGCCTCAACATTTGCAACTGATATTGTAGCTTTAGATTTGGTTGACATTGATTCTAATACATAAAGTCCATTTTTCTCTAGACTTTTGAACACATCTTTTCCCTTTAGTCGCCCTACTGCGAAGCCATCAAAAGTCTCAACAGATATTCCTTTCTTAGCCAATCTAGAACAAGATATTAGATTATAATTGAAGTCCGGGACATACAAAGTATCATGAAGTTGTAGAATAACATCACCACATTTTTGTGTCAGCTCTACTCTCACAGTACCTATACCTTTCACTGGAACGCTGCCTTTACCCATATGAACGTAACCAGTTGTTGCTTGAAACATAATGAATTCTGACTTTTCTTTACATATGTGATCTGTACATGCATTGTCCAAGATCCACTCGTTATCACTCACTTTCATAGCTGCTAAACTCACTGCACTTATACAAGCCAATACAGACTTATCACTACCTTCATCCTTAAAATTATCAGCTTTCTCTCTATTCTCGATGCAGTTTCTGGCAATATGCCCACTACCACCACATCTGAAACATTTCTTTTTTTTTTATCACAGGACAATCTCGAGAGATATGCCCCCACTTATCACACTTAAAACACTTCCTATCATTGCTGAAGTTGTTATTCTGCTGCTCCGTTTGCTGTCTTGTTTGAAACGTTCGGTTATGTCCGCCACGACGTATTCTCGGCGCAGGTTTGTAGTTGGACGCCAATGCTCCCTGGACTGGTTTCAGCTTCTCTTGGATCTCCTCGTCTTCTTGAAGTACAGTAATACTGCTTTCACTCTCTTGGTCGTCAGGTCCTTGACACCACCTAGGATCGCTATGGTGACACGTTGTGAATCAGGTAGGCCAGCCAGGAATAGTCCAGCCAGCTGTTTGTCATTCAGTTCCAATCCGTAGCCCGCACTCGCAACCACTCGATTAAGTCCTTGAATTTCAGACATATAATGGTGCATGGATTTATCCGGTGTTTTGGTTATGTTCATCATCTGCTTCATCACTTTTAAGCACTTAGTCAATGTGGAGGAAGTGTGAATTTCCTCCAAGGTCGTCCAAGCGTCCTTCGCGAATACGCATTCTCCAATGTCCTCTACATACTCTCTCGACACATTTATTAGTAGGAAAGTGAGAGCCTTGCGGTTAATTCGCGCTTGATCAACATTCAAATAGTCGATGTCCTCTTCATTAAATCCAGGATCAATTGCGTTCCAACAGTTTTTGTGGATAAGTTCTGCTTTGGCAACTTTAGACCAAGAATAATAGTTCGAAAAACAAAGTTTGTCCATTCGTTCCTTGTTTTCTTCCGACATTTTGAATCAACTGCTCACAACTCGACAACACTTTTTTTACTTCTCGAAATTTAACACTGCTCAAACTTTTTCACTTTTCTCTCTTCTCAGCGTTCCTGGGACCATAACTTTTTATTATATCGTGCATATACGAGAAAGTATAACGCAATACATCACTGTTTATACTGGTTTATTCTTCAGTACACCCAACACATTTACACATACTGCGCTCTCTCACGGACATCGCGCTAGGCTTTTTTATAGTGCTAGTACTACGTGAGTCAACAAATTGTTTAGTTACAACTACCATAACCAAAAACACTTTTACCCCCAGGGGCTCACATCTAGTGGGTTGTGGGTTGGCGACCACGGGGCCCCAGCTGAGTCCGGCATTGCTTCCACTTACTTGTGCCGGCTCCTCTCTTTCTTCTTTCCTGTCGACCTCCCTTGGTCAACTCTTGTTCTCTTCCAACCCCGACGGTATTAGGGTATCCGAGGCCTAGGGAGTCTCTTCCTTTCCCGCCTTAATTGGCCCTTGTCTCATCTTTTCTGATTCCCTCCTTCTGCGAGGGGTCAGCCTTCTTTTTCTTTTCATGTTATCTCCTGCCTTGTGCTCTAGGCCCTTAAGGAGGCAGGGTGTATGTAGCCCCACCACTTTTGGTGCACCCTAGATAATGCTACACCCTCAGGGGCTCACGGCTGGTGAGTTCGGGAGTTGGCGACCCCGAGGGATTCCTGAGCTGGGTCCGTTTTCCCTTTTTGTCCCTTACCTTTGGGGCGGACCCTCTCCTCTTTCACTTTCCTATCTGCCTTTCATGGCTCTCCTTCCTTCCTTCCAAGTCCCTCAATCCGCTTTCTACGAGGGTTGAGGGCTTTTCTTTTCCTCCTGTCCTTTATTTGCCTTATTCTCCTTTAGTTTTCCATTTCTTCTAGTATGTAGGTTAGTAGTTAGTTTTAGTTTTAAGTTCGCATTTCATTTTCATCTTCACGATCACCCAAACCATCAGGGGCCGATAACCTAGATGTTAGGCCCCTTAAAACAACAATTATCATCATCATCATCATCAAAAACACTTTTAACAGAGAGATGTCTAATAAATGTAATTCTAGAGTTTCATATCCTAAATCCATCTGGAAATGTCTCATTTTTAACAATTAGTGCCTGTTTGTAACCTTGGTGACGCCCCTTTTCATATGAAGTTCACTTTATCAACTTCTATTCCGTTACTTTTTGTGTCAGATTGATGTGCGTACCCTCGTTTTAAAGAGGAATGAACGTAGCTGAAGTTGGCCCTACTGTCTTTATGTCACCTTCTTTTATTTTTACACAGGGAGTTGGTATATTTTGATCCATAACACAGGGAGTTATTTGTTTTGATACAAACCATATTATCTTGTTTGCCGGAGAAAAATGGGTAATGTTAAGAAATTTGGCCGAAGAAAAACTCATGGAAATCAGTATAAGAACATGAATACATCTTTAATAAATGTAGTGGTGCAGGTAGTGGAAGTGTAAGAAACAGTGAAGGAAATAATATTGAAAGTGTGGTTAGGCCTACAAGCAACAGTGGGTCCACTCTAAATGACTGTACAGATAGTCCTACAAGTGCATCAAGGAGGAAAATTTCTTCTTCAAGATCTATGTTTAATAAATTTGGCAACGGTCAACTCTTGTTCTCTTCCGACCCCGACGGTATTAGGGTATCCGAGGCCTAGGGAGTCTCTTCCTTTCCCGCCTTAATTGGCCCTTGTCTCATCTTTCCTGACACCCTCCTTCTGTGAGGGGTCAGCCTTCTTTTTCTTTTCTTTTACCTCCTGCCTTGTGCTCAAGGCCCTTAAGGAGGCAGGGTGTATGTAGCCTCACCACTTCTGGTGCACCGTAGATAATGCTACACCCTCAGGGGCTCACGGCTGGTGAGTTCGGGAGTTGGCGACCCCGAGGGATTCCTGAGCTGGGTCCGTTTTCCCCTTTTGTCCCTTACCTTCGGGGCGGACCCTCTCCTCTTTCACTTTCCTATCTGCCTTTCATGGCTCTCCTTCCTTCCAAGTCCCTCAATCCGCATTCTTCGAGGGTTGAGGGCATTTCTTTTCCTCCTGTCCTTTATTTGCCTTATTCTCCTTTAGTTTTCCATTTCTTCTTCTAGTATGTAGGTTGGTAGTTAGTTTTAGTTTTAAGTTTACATTTCATTTTCATCTTCACGATCACCCAAACCATCAGGGGCCGATAGCCTAGATGTTAGGCCCCTTAAAACAACAATTATCATCATCATCATCATCAAATTTGGCAACAGTAATACAGATGTAAATAAAGTGACCACAGGTTTTCAGTTTGTAGATATATTGAACTGCTGTCTTAAGCTTTGAGACAATTTGTAGAGTGTAAGTATTGTTATCATGTGGATTGCATATCTGTGCATGAAAACACTGACAAACGAATGTGCCTTGCTAGTGTCATATGTATAAAATATGATTATTGTGAAAGGGAGTATCAATTTAGCACATCCAAGCAGACAGATAGAGGTCATGAAATTAACCTGAGGTTTGTGTATGGTATGAGGTGTATTGGGAAGGGCAGTGCAGCCAGTAGGACACTGTGTTCATTATTAAATACCCCAGCCCCTCCAACTAAGTTTCATTCTGTGAACAAAGTTATTTTGCAGTCACTTGAGAAAGTTGCAGAAGTCTGTATGAAGTCCGCAGCAGAGGAAGCTATACTAGAGAACAGTGGTTCAAATGAAGTAGCAGTTGCTATAGATGGAAGCTGGAAGAAGCGAGGTCACACTCATTGAATTGAGTTGTAACTGCAACTAGTGTAGACACTGGGAAAGTGCTAAATATTGAATGCCTTACAAAATATTGTATGGTATGTAAAAAGAGTGGAAACAGTCATGAAAAATGTGGTGCAAATTTTCTAGGAACAAGTGGTGCTATGGAGCCTGAAGGGGCAGTTCGCATGTTTCAGAGATCAGAGCAAAGTAGAGGTTTGAAATAGGTAAAATACTTTGGGGATG
This sequence comes from Meconema thalassinum, assembly GCA_946902985.2. Classification (NCBI taxonomy): domain Eukaryota; kingdom Metazoa; phylum Arthropoda; class Insecta; order Orthoptera; family Tettigoniidae; genus Meconema; species Meconema thalassinum. The sequence goes on along the minus strand of OX336392.1, from coordinate 476,920,921 downwards.
GTGACAGTAAGGGGTTTAGTAAGGTTGTTTCATGTCATCCCTATGGTGAAAACATTAACATACAAAAGTTAGAGTTCATTGGGCATGTTCACAAAAGAATGGGGTCCAGGCTAAGACGATTGGTTCAAGACAGGAAGGGGAAGAAATTAGCCGATGGCAAAGGTATGGGGGAGTAAACAGGTTGTCTGGTAGTGCAATTGACAAGCTGCAGGATTATTATGGTAATGCCATCAGAGAAAATGTGCATGACTTCGAAAAGATGAGAAAAGCAGAGTGGTGCACATATTTTCATAAGCTCTCGACGGACTATCAACCTCAACATGGACTCTGCCCAACAGATTCATGGTGTATGTATAATTCTTCTGAAAGGGCAAACTACAAGCACCATGGCCTTCCTGAGCCTATTTTAGATGCCAGAAAACCCATATATCGGGATTTGGCTCACCCAGACCTTCTAAGAAACTGCTTACATGGCAGAACCCAGAACCCGAATGACTCGTTTAACAACATTATATGGACTATAATACCCAAGAATGTGTTTGTTGAGTATGATACCCTTAAAATTGGGGTGCTGGAAAGTGTTCTCTGCTTCAACATGGGAAACATTGGAAATGAACAAGTGCTTGCCCACCTAGGGATCGAACCAGGCCTTAACACCATACATCAGCTTCGGAAAATGGATGACGTGCGTGTGTAAAATGCTGATCGACAGGCACAACGGATGACCAAAGAAGCAAGAAAGAAAAGGAGAGGAGCCAAACGTAGGAAGGAAGACATGGATGATCCAGAGTATGGAGCAGGAAAGTTTTAAACCACAAAAAGTACATGTTCTTTTCTACCTTAACTTTGAAGTTAAATATCTGGAAACACTTTTTTTTTTGTGTGGGGTGCTCATCTTGGAAACTACGCAAGATACAAGGGTAAAACTAATACCACTTTTGAAACTAACACTGATCTCCATGTTAAACACAAATTCATTATAAACTAATTCATACTTTGTTCATAAAAAATTCATGTGCAAGAAAAAAAAAGTTTTTTTTTTACTTACATGAAAAAAGTAAAATATAAAATAAAATGGATGAACTAATTTTGTTTAAAATGCATTTAACACAGAGATAAAGGCAACTGTTACAACAATATCAAATTTCACTGCTCTATCTGCAATACTTTCGAAGATGAGCACCCCCAAGTTTTATTAAATTAACATTGTTCGTATAGGGAGTACTTGGTCTCCTTAAGATAGTTCTGTTCTAAGGCGACGAGATGGTTTGCTGATTATAAATAACTTGTTTCCTTTCTTCTTCGATTTCATTTCATTTTTTGTTTCGGCGTTTGTAGACAGGAGAAGTACTTACTTTTTTTTGCGATTTTTTTTTAGCCGGCTGTCCACCATTAGCATAAATCACTTGCGGCGATATTTGGTTTGCCCATCAGAAAATCGTTGCTTAATAGGAGAGGGTATTCCTTTGCGGTTACTACGTAATGTGTCAGTTTTGAAAACAAAGCCTTAGCCAGAGGAATTGAGGTAAAGAAGTTGTCCACGAACAAATGGAACTCTTTATTCAAATAATTTCTCATTTCTAATAACTTCATCACAACCGTATAACCAAGCCCGTTATTTCCACTTCCACCATATTTATCTTGATCCCTTTTACCTTTGTAGCAATAAGGACAAGCAGTAATGCGTAACACTATCACAGAGTAACCACGGCTTGATTCCGCACTTGTGGTGGTGCTTGTTGGGCGTATATTGTAGTAGCTGCCTATGGTTTTTCGCCCCAATTAAACTCTCGTCGATCGACAATTGTTCATTTGGTGTGTAGTAACGTCTGTAAGCTATATTGGCATGATCAATTATAGGACTAAATCGAGCACAGGGGTCATAGGCGGGCTGTCCTGGTATTGGCAACGTTCCAGTGTCTACCATGTGAAAAAAAAATTCAGAATTGACTGGAATCTGATCCTAGCAATCATTTTGCTAAACCGCGGAATGTGTTGGGAAGATTTGGTACTCCAATACAATTCAATTGTAGTGTTTTTATTCAAACTCATGTTTACTTATACAGCAAGGTAAGCTTTCATCTAAGCAAAAATTACAGGTCTCCAAAGACGATTCCTGCTGTGGCTTCCTAATTTATGGCGATTTAGTTGAATAAAATTTCTTGCGTAAATGTGTGTGTAAGTCACTAACATGTTGAAGAAACACATAGGGGGGAAAAATCAAAATATGATATAGGAGGAGAATTCCGGGGTGGACAGTGTTTACTGCCGGGAATTTCATTGTATGAGGGGGGGGGTCATTATCGTCCCACACGTCACTGTCACGTTCAGATTCACTGCTTGAGACATCAGGAGAGACGCGGGGTGACTGAGGTGTAGATGTAGTCCGACCAGCGGCAGGAGGGTCGTCCTCCTCAGACGATGACAAGACTGACCTATTTATAGAACTGTTTGTTACTGGTACTGGCAATAGGGTCATACGTGGGGTCCGAATCACTGTTTTCCCCGTCATGTTCACTAACGTATGAAGATGAACTGCTTTCTAATTTGTCAAACTCACTATCACTAATAATATCATCATCTGCAACGAGATGTTGAATCGTGTTTTCACTCAACGGTTAGGCCAAAATAATTTATGGTTGATTTTAGGAGCGTTTTCTTCGGACCCATGTGACCCATTTTACACACAGGGAAGGAATACTGCACTGACAGCGACAATGACAAACTGGGAACTGAGAGAAAGACAGCAGTGCTTGGTGGGAAGCAGTAGGGTAAGCGGGAAGCTCGTCATGTGTTACTCCCTGGCAGCAGAGTCACTCCCGCCAACTACTACATCAACTGGTACAAGGTTATCAGTGCTACCAACTTTAAAAATTGTTGTATATAATCTTATTTAATCCAATACTACTCCAAAACATGTATTATGCATTTTTAAAACGAATAAATAACTTGAAAATTATTACTTTTCCGGAACGTCCGATCAATCGGACGTTGGCGTTTTTCTACTGAACTCCGAACGTCCGATCAATCGGACGGCGGTCAAAGGATTAAATCAGCCTCCATGGGTACTGACATACGTCTACCAAAAACAATTTCATAGGGCGAGTGCCTTGTACCCTCATGCACCTGGGAATGTTTTGACATAATGACTGAGCACATTAGCTACCGTTCGATGTACTCTTTCTACTCGGGTCATTAGATGAGGGGTGTAGTTTGAAGTTTACGTATTTTCAAAAGTTTACACATTTCCTGCGCTTAGGCGAAAGTGAAATTTGCACCTTGGTCCGTAAGTTATTCCCTAGGGGCACCAAATTTCGTGATAATTATATGCATTAATCCTCTAGCAATAGTTTCAAGAGGTTTGATCTGTTACAGGTATGAACTCTGCGAACCTAGAAAAATATTCAATTAGACTCAAAATGTACCGGTTTCCTGACTTTGTGGTTGGCAACTTTCCAACTACAGTATGTCGCAATCATTGCGTTCGAAAGGTTTCTGGGGTTATATAAAATTTTCGAGTGGAGCTTTAGTTTGTCCGTGGTTCGATCAACCAAAACATTCTCAACACGCACGCACATAATTATCAACATCACTTTCCATGTTAGGCCAAAATAATTTATGGTTGATTCTTAGGAGCGTTTTCTTCGGACCCATATGACCAGCAGTTGGGAGGTCATGGTTCAGGGCTAACATTCGCTCTCTCAGGGGTTTTGGTACGAGTATTAATCTCGTATCCTTGAATTGGTAATAGATTACTTGTTCTGGGATCATTTTATATCCCTTGCGCAATCGCAGTTTCTGGCATTCTTCGTCACCTTTCTGGTGATGCCTAATAAGATCTAGATCTAACTCTGGGAGGTACTCTACCTGTGTTTTGAGTACATGGCGGCTAAGTGCATCTGCGTTTGAGTGCTTCTTTCCGGGTTTATGCACCACCTCGTAATCAATTTCAGACAGTCTCAAGGCTCAGCGAGTTAGTCTGCTGTTAGGGTCCTTGAGGTTAAGCATCCATCGCAATGCTGAATGGTCCGTTACAACAGTGAATTTTCTACCTAACAGGTAATATCGAAAGTATTTAATTGCCCATATTACAGCAAGCAATTCACGTTCCGTAGTGGAATAGTTGACTCGGCTGTATTCAATTGACGAGACGCTTAAGCTACTGCGTGCTTTTCACCATGAATGATCTGTGCCAATACAGCGCCGATTGCCAAAGCACTTGCGTCCGTTCTTAATATAAACGGTAAAGAAAAATCTGGGAAAACTAAAACTGTGTTTGAAATTAGTTTAGATTTCGACGTCTCGAATGCTTCGTGACATTCATCATTCCACTTAAAAGGAATTTCCTTTTTTGTAAGCTGAGTGAGGGGTTTTGCAATTTCCGCAAATTCGGGGATAAACCGTCTGTAATATCCAGCTAACCCTAAAAATTCTCTTACATCACGCACTGATTTTGGTTCTGAAGTCAGATACAGCTCTAATTTTCTTCGAATCCGGGCGGACACCATCTTCACTTATTACATGACCTAGGTCATGGGTTCACATTGCGAGTTTTTCTCGGGCCCCCTAAAGCGATCGTAATGTATGCACTGACCCCCTGCTCCAAAATCTTTTAAGTCAAGACTTAAAATATTTAAATTCCTAATGGAAACCTCTGCTTCGGAGTACTGTGCTGTATTATTTGTATGTTATTATTTAATCATATTACAGCAGATACAATTTCTAAGTCGTAAAGGTAGGTAATGCTACCGACATAAAAATAACAATGCAGTGGTTGAGAAAAAATAAAGAACAAGTCCTATTTATTACCATATTTGCTTTCCATTACGAACTCTCCCAGGGGCTCACATCTTGTGGGACGTGGATTGGCGACCACGGGACCCCAGCTGAGTCAGGCATTGCTTCCACTTACTTGTGCCGGGCTCCTCTCTGTCTTCTTTCCTGTCGACCTCCCTTGGTCAACTTGTTCTTTTCCGACCCCGACGGTATTAGGGTATCCGAGGCCTAGGGAGTCTTTCACTTTCCCGCCTTAATTGGCCCTTGTCTCATCTTTCCTGATCCCTCCTTCGAGGGGTCAGACCTCTTGTTTTCTTTTCATTATATTTCTTTTTCTCTTTAAGATTCCCGCACTCTTATTGTTACTTGGTTCCCCGTGTATCTAAATTCCCTTTAGCGATTTTTTTAGGTATTTTTAATCTACTTTGCATTTTGTAAGTTTTTTCGATCTAAATTACTTCTCGCGATTGTTTTCAATCTCAATTGCATTTTGTAAAGATTGACAATCTAAATTGCTTTTTAGTAAGTCTTTCAATGTAGGTTTCAGGGCATTTCATTGAGTATTTTGATTTCAATTGCATTTTGTAAGTATTTTCAACCAAAACCGCATTTCGCAAGAATTTTAAATCTAAATTGCATTTTGTTTGGTGGGCATTTTGCAAATATTGTGATTGTCAATTGCATTTTGTGGGTATTTCTAATCTAAATTACATTTTGTCAAGTATTTCCAATCTAAATTGCATTTTGTAAGTATTGTCAATCCACATGAGTCGTTTGAATCTACCGTACATTTTGTAAGCATTTTCAATTTCAATTGCATTTTGTAAGTATTTTGAATTTCAATTGCACTTTGTGAATAATTTGGATTGGAACTGGGATAGGGCCTATTTCAATCTGAATTGCATTGTGTATTTTCAATTTCAATTGCATTTTTTAAGTATTTTGAACCTCCAATTGCATTTTGTACGTATTTTCGATCTCACTTGCATTTTGTAAGTATTTTGAATTTCTATTGCATTTTGTAAGTGTTTCGACTCTACGTTGCAATTTGTACGTATTTTGATCCTAGACTACATTTTGTGGGTATTTTTCAATCTATTCTTTTTGTGAATCTTATCGTTCTAAATTCCCTTTTGTTAGAACATTTTGTCAGTTGTTTCAATCTGAGTTCCTTTTTGTAAGTATTTTCCGTCTCAATTTTCGTTCTGGTTACATTTTCGCTATCACCCAGATCATTAGGGGCCGATAACCTAGATGTTAGGCCCCTTAATTCAACAATTATCATCATCATCATCATCATCCATTACGAACATTGTTGAAAAAGCTTGTTTGCACAAGTAAGTTGTTACGAACGGAATAATAATTTGTATTGTTTTGTCGATGATTCCCTTCTAGTCCTTTCGAGCTGTCGCACAGAAGTCTGCTAGATTTCATTTTCAATTAAACGAGTTGGTCCTGTTCCTCCCCTGATAGTAGCTGAATATTTTCAATTTTGAGATTGGAGCTGAATGGGTCTCGAATCCAGCAGTTATCGCCATCGGGCTCGTGAAAATAATCCCGAAAAGTAATTGCAAGACTACGAATATATTTGGTTATATTTTCTTTTTACCTCACCCCCAGGGGCTCACATCTTGTGGGCGTGGGTTGGCGACCACGGGGCCCCAGCTGAGTCCGGCATTGCTTCCACTTACTTGTGCCGGGCTCCTCTCTGTCTTCTTTCCTGTCGACCTCACTTGGTCAACTCTTGTTCTCTTCTGACCCCGACGGTATTAGGGTATCCGAGGCCTAGGGAGTCTCTTCCTTTCCCGCCTTAATTGGCCCTTGTCTCATCTTTTCTGATACCCTCCTTCTGCGAGGGGTCAGCCTTCTTTTTCTGTTCCTTTTACCTCCTGCCTTGTGCTCTAGGCCCTTAAGGAGGCAGGGTGTATGTAGCCCCACCACTTCTGGTGCACCCTAGATAATGCTACACCCTCAGGGGCTCACGGCTGGTGAGTTCGGGAGTTGGCGACCCCGAGGGATTCCTGAGCTGGGTCCGTTTTCCCCTTTTGTCCCTTACCTTTGGGGCGGACCCTCTCCTCTTTCACTTTCCTATCTGCCTTTCATGGCTCTCCTTCCTTCCAAGTCCCTCAATCCGCCTTCTCCGAGGGTTGAGGGCATTTCTTTTCCTTCTGTCCTTTTATTTGCCTTACTCTCCTTTATTTTTCCATTTCTTCTTCTAGTATGTAGGTTAGTAGTTAGTTTTAGTTTTAAGTTCGCTTTATATTTTCATCTTCACGATCACCCAAACCATCAGGGGCCGATAACCTAGATGTTAGGCCCCTTAAAACAACAATTATCATCATCCTCATCAGGGGCCGATAACCTAGATGTTAGGCCCCTTAAAACAACAATTATCATCATCATCATCTTTTACCTCGCAAGGCAAACCTCCGTTAGATGACTGCAGAAACGGTTTTAATGTGGGGAAATGGGCATGTGAGCCATTTTGAACCATTGCTGCCCAAATATTACAGTTTATGCTCGCTAACCATGTCTTTGCAGAGCAATGCAAATAACCTGCATTTTAAGGAGCTGGTTTTGACGTTGTTTATTATTTTCACCAGTTCATTAAGGGTGTTCTGCAGCAGTTTAGGCAGTCGTTTGGCTACTAATGCTTCCCGGTGAATGCAGCAATGTGTTCACTTCATAATTGGAGCTACTTTTTTCACTTCAGCTTGAAGGCCCTTCTTGCATCCAGACATAGCTTTCGCGCCATCTGTAGACAGACCCACATATTTCTTCCAGGCGAAATCATGTCTATTACAATAATCGTTCAGAGCTGCGAATATATCGTCTGCTGTTGTGTGTACTAGCTCAAAGGAAAAAAAGATCTTCATATTATTTTGTCATGAAATAAGAAAGGTAGAAAAACCAACATTATCGCCTTTTTGATATGTCGGTACTCTCATCCAATTGCAGAGCAAATATGTCACACATGTGGAGCCTTGCCAACAACGTATCTTAAATTTTGCTTGACATACCTGAAATTCGCCTTTGCACAGTATTGTTAGACAGCGGGACGGTACTTACCACCTGGGGGATAGTAAATGTACTGATAAGGGTTTCAACGTCGTCCACCAACAGATAGCACAGTGGCATAGCTACCAAAGCACCATCTGTGTCTACAATTTAATAGGGAAAGCTCACAGCCTTACGGCTCTTTGTGGTGTAAACGTGTGAAGCAAACAAGTACAATGCCACAGAGACGCACTCGTGCTTCCTACAGCCAACTGAGCTAGTGTGAAAGGGGTCAAATTGTGGCTTTCCTTTCTGAGAATTGCCACACAAGTTGTACGTACTGTGTCCGTTGTGCAACGATGCTGGTATCAGTGGTCACGTGAACATTCTCACACCCGCAGATGAGGTTCTCGACGTCCACGCAGCACGCACGTCCGCCAGGATCGTCGTATTGTAAGGGCAGCAGTGGCAGATCGTACAGCAACCACAGCACAGATATGAGGTTTTGTGAGCACAGAAGTGTCAACACGAACTGTTGCAAACCGGTTACTAGCAGTGGGACTACGGGCAAGCACACCTCCAGCCCGTATTCCACTCACGCCACAGCATCGACGTGCACGGCTCGACTGGTGCTGTCAGAGGATCACTTCGAAGATGGAATGGCTCGCCGTGGTCTTCAGCGTTGAAAGCAGATTCTGCCTGCACGCAAGTGATGGTCGTTGGCGCGTTCGACGTAGACCTGGTGAGCGCTGTCTCGTAGAGTGCATTCGTCCAAGACACACCAGCCCCACCCCAGGCCTTATGGTCTGGGGTGCGATAAGCTACAACTCTCGTTCACCTTTGGTGTTTGTGGAGGGAACGTTAACCAGCGCTCGGTTCGTGCAGGATGTTGTTAGACGCGTTCTTATGCCGTTCTTACAACAGGAAGGGCATCTGTTGTTCCAACATGATAATGCTCGCCCACACACTGCCCTTACAACGCAACGTGCACTGCATGGGAACGCATAATTATTATTTCTAGGGAACTCTTTGTACTTTCTCCGTTTTCTATTTTCATTAATGCGTTATTTCTTGATGACTCTTCGCGGACTCCCTGTTCAACCATCGCGGGTCCGCGGACCACATAATGCGAACCTCTAACCTAGGTAATCTACCCGATGGGCTGCGAAGTTACATTTTTCCAACTGATTAGTCAAATTTGCCTCTCTTGGTTTATCAAAACATTTCTGATTCGTTCTATATGTTCTTCAAGGGTTTTACTGAAAATTAATACATCTAGATAAACGTGACATTGGGTGCTTATCATGCCAGAAAGTACACTGTCCTTATACTTCTGGAAAGTAGCAGGTGCATTAATGAGGCCTAATGGGAGGCGCATATAATGATAATGGCCCGTTGGTACACTAAAGCCTGTCTTTTCCTGACTATCTGGGTCCACTTCAATTTGGTGAAATCCGCTCACGAGGTCTACGGTCGTGAAATATGTAGCACCACCCTACATATCTATTGTTCATTTATCAGTGGGAGAGGGTAATCAGCAGGGGTTGTCACACTGTTTAGAGCCCTAAAATCTGCACCAAATCTATATTTAGGTGTGCCATCTGCGGATTTTTTTGGGTAGAATCACTAAAGGGGCTGACCACGGCGAAACGCTCGGAACGATAATTCCCTTCTTTAATTTATCATCTATAAATTTCAGAACTGATTCCTTTTGAGCATGAGGCATGAGATAAGGCCTCTTGAAAATCGGTTGAGTTGAGCCTGTTTCAACCTTGTGAGTAATTTTGGTTGTACTTCCCAATATTCCTTTTTTTCGTCATAATAAAGGTCTTGATATTCTAATAGTGTGCTTAGTACTAAACGTCTTGTCGCCTCCCCGAGATGTGCAAGCTTTGGCCGAAGCTCGTCAATCACGTTAGGGTCACAGGTTATTGTAGTCAAACAATCCATCTTGTCACCTTCTTGGCAACGTTCATTTTGGTGAGGTCCAGCCTCCCAAACTCAAATTACTCAGGCTTTCCCGTGCACTGGGCAAGACCTGGCGTGGCAAGTACTCCCGCTTCATCACTAAAATCACACTCCTGAAGTGGTAAGCTCCCTCGCTTCGCCACTTACATCACTGACATTAGTACTAAATTCCTCCACATAGGCAATAGGTGTACCGCTAGGAACAGTCAGTTCTTCCCGATTGATATTAATTAATTTTGCAATACTTTTCTTAGCTCTAAGTGTACTGGGCACCCGTGTTACATGTACACCATTTATGCCCCCCTCCCCTCCCCCCCCCCCCCAGGGGCTCACATCTAGTGGGGTGTGGGTTAGCGACCACCGGGCCCCAGCTATGCCCGGCATTGCTTCCACTTACTTGTGCCAGGCTCCTCTCAGTCTTCTTTCCTGTCGACCTGACTTGGTCAACTCTTGTTCTCTTCCGACCCCGACGGTATTAGGGTATCCGAGGCCTAGGAAGTCTCTTCCTTTCCCGCCTTAATTGGCCCTTGTCTCATCTTTTCTGATACCCTCCTTCTGCAGGGGTCAGCCTTCTTTTTTATTTCCCTTCAGGGGTTCACATCTAGTGGGACGTGGGTTGGCGACCACGGGATCCCAGCTGAGTCCGGCATTGCTTCCACTTACTTGTGCCGGGCTCCTCTCCGTCTTCCTTCCTGTCGACCTCCCTTGGTCAACTCTTGTTCTCTTCCGACCCCGACGGTAGTAGGTTATCCGAGGCCCAGGGAGTCTTTCACCTTCCCGCCTTTATTGGCCCTTGTCTCATCTTTCCTGATACCCTCCTTCTGTGAGGGGTCAGCCTTATTTTTCTTTTCCTTTTACCTCCTGTCTTGTGCTCAAGGACCTTAAGGAGGCAGGGTGTATGTAGCCCCACCACTTCTGGTGCACCCTAGATAATGCTACACCCTCAGAGGCTCACGGCTGGTGAGTTCGGGAGTTGGCGACCCCGAGGGATTCCCGAGCTAGGTCCGTTTTCCACTTTTGTCCCTTACCTTTGGGGCGGACCCTATCCTCATTCACTTTCCTATATGCCTTTCATGGCTCTCCTTCCTTCCAAGTCCCTCAATCTGCCTTCTCCGAGGGTTGAGGGCATTTCTTTTCCTTCCGTCCTTTTATTTGCCTTATTCTACTTTAGTTTTCCATTTCTTCTTCTAGTATGTAGGTTAGTAGTTAGTTTTAGTTTTAAGTTCGCTTTTCATTTTCATCTTCACGATCACCCAAACCATCAGGGGCCGATAACCTAGATGTTAGGCCCCTTAAAACAACAATTATCATCATCATCATATAATGCTACACCCTCAGGGGCTCACGGGCGTTGGCGACCCCGAGGGATTCCTGAGCTGGGTCCGTTTTCCCCCTTTTGTCCCTTACCTTTGGGGCGGAACCTCTCCTCTTTCACTGTCGTATCTGCCTTTCATGGCTCTCCTTCCTTCCAAGTCCCTCAATCCGCCTTCTTCGAGGATTGAGGGATTTCTTTTCCTCCTGTTCTTTATTTGCCTTATTCTCCTTTAGTTTTCCATTTTTTCTCCGACCCCGACGGTGTTAGGTTATCCGAGGCATAGGGAGTCTCTTCCTTTCCCGCCTTCATTGGCCCTTGTCTCATCTTTTCTGATTCCCTCCTTCTGCGAGGGGTCAGCCTTCTTTTTCTTTTCCTTTTACCTCCTGCCTTGTGCTCAAGGCCCTTAAGGAGGCAGGGTGTATGTAGCCCCACCACTTCTGGTGCACCGTCGATAATGCTACACCCTCAGGGGCTCACGGCTGGTGAGTTCGGGCGTTGGCGACCTCGAGGGATTCCTGAGCTGGGTCCGTTTTCCCCTTTTTGTCCCTTCCCTTTGGGGTGGACCTTCTCCTCCCTCTCCTCTCCTCTTTTCCTTCTATTTCCTTTTCTCTTTAAGATTCCCGCACTGTTTTTGTTACTCGAATCACCGTGTATCTAAATTCCCTTTTACCATTTTTTAAAGGCATTTTTGATCTATGTTGCATTTTGTAAGTCTCTTCGATCTAAATTACATCTCGCGATTGTTTTCAACCTCAATTGCATTTTGTAAAGATTGACAATCTAAATTGCTTTTTAGTAAGTCTTTCAATGCAGGCGTCAGGGCATTTTAGTGAGTTTTTTGAATTTCAATTGCATTTTGTAAGTATTTTCAACCAAAACCGCATTTCGCACGAATTTTGAATCTATATTGCATTTTGTTTGGTGGGCATTTTGCACATATTTTGATTCTAAATTGCATTTTGTGGGTATTTTGAATCTAAATTACATTTGTCAAGTATTTTCAATCTAAATTGCTTTTTGTAAGTATCGTCAATCCACATGAGTCGTTCGAATCTACCGTACATTTTGTAAGCATTTTCAATTTCAATTGCATTTTGTAAGTATTTTGAATTTCAATTGCACTTAGTGAATAATTTGGATTGGAACTGGGATATTTCAATCTGAATTGCATTGTGTATTTTCAATTTCAATTGCATTTTGTAAGTATTTTGAACCTCATTTGCATTTTGTACGTACTTTCGATCTCATTTGCATTTTGTAAGTATTTTGAATTTCAGTTGCATTTTGTAAGTATTTCGGCGCTACTTTGCATTTTGTACGTATTTTGAATCTAGCCTACGTTTTGTGGGTCTTTTTCAATCTATTCTTTTTGTGCAACTTTTCGTTCTAAATTCCCTTTTGTAGGACCATATTGTGAGTTGTTTCCATGTGAGTTCCTTTTTGTACGTATTTTCAGTCTTCGATAATTTTGTTCTGGTTTCCATTTCATTATCATTTTCGCTATCACCCAGATCATTAGGGGCCGATAACCTCGATGTTAGGCCCCTTAAAACAACAATTATCATCATCATCATCTTGCACAGTTTACGATTCCGAGGGGTAATCTCTTTGTAGGTGCGAGTCCCTCTTCTCTTAGGTGGCGTGTGCTGTGCAAGAGAAGTCCTAGTACTGATAGGTACTGAAGGCCCAGACAAGGCTTCTGCTACCAAGAATTGTTCAGGTAATAGAGATAACTCTACTGTGTGTGGCATAGCATTTTCCTTGTCAATTATGTGAGAAGTGTTAAAAGAATAAATAGCACTAGAGGTGCTGGTAGATGAAATCTGAGTAGTAGTATTAGTGATGGTAACGTTAACTGCAGTAGTAGTAGTATCCAAAGTTGTAGTAAAAGTATCGAAAGTTGTGGTAGTAGTATCCACACCAAAAACTTCGGCAGCAGCAGTGGCTGTACTCTCAATTACTGCAGCAGGTTGCAGTAATCTAGCGGGGCAAGGACCTGAAGAATGTGCTGGCACACCTGTAAGGAAAGGTAGCATTAGCATTCCTAAACAATGTTGGATAACATGGTCATTCTTACTATGGGGCATGGTGTAGGGGATAAAATCAACGAGGACAGTAAATTATTTTATGGGAATAGAAGGGAGTGAGGGAAATTCCTTCCCAAGCCACAAAGCAAATATATTTCAGGCATTTGACGAGCGTTGTGAGGATTTTGAGGTTTCTACGACGATGCTTCCTGAGGATCCAACTAGCCTCTGACCTGAAAACTCACCCGACTCAATAGACTAACAAGGGGAGGATACGATGCATGGGTCACCGATTCGAACCATCTTTAGTACACGTGTAGGGCATGACCAGGCGTATACCATGTGCAAGTAGCAAGGCGCGCTCCTCAGCCGTTTCCGAGATATTAATCAATTACAATAATTGCAGTGCGGCATCTATGTGCGTTGTACGCTAGCTTGCAAGCCATCGAGCGCGTGGTTCCGTGGTAAGAGCCCTGCGTCGTAAGTGCGGGATCGCTGGATCGAATCCCACCAGTGAGCTTGTGCAGTGTGTTGTGTTAGGTAGATTTCATTAGAAAGCTAACTATTGCAATGGGTCCCATGTTTCGACTTCCGGAAAATTTCGATATATCTTCGCGTTTCACATCCCCCAGACCCCCAAACCACCGTCAGTTCAAAAGTTTATATATATATATATATATATATATCAGTTTCTTGTGGACACGATAACTGCCGTAATTTTACACCAATCACTTTGAATTTTTTACCGAATATGTATACCTATAAAATCTCGGTCGAGTTCGTTACTGGGCTAAATCGGTCGAAGGGGGGGAAAATGGGGGGCTTTTTTCGAAAAAGTGAAATATTGCTATAACTCTCTTAGTATGTGACATATCGAATCCGTTCAACGTTCATACTATGTGTCGGATAAAGCCCAAAAATTTATGTTTGAAGAGTTTTAGTATATACCAACCATTGCCAAAAGGGGTGGGAAAAAGTGGGTTTTTCGGGAAACATTAATCATAGCTCTCTTAATAGGCACAATATCAAAACCGTACAAAATGGACAATATTCCCCTAATAATTACCTAAAACTTTTGTCAGAAAGAAATTTTGATATGACCCACCATTACGCCAAGGGATGAGAAAAATGATTTCGGAATTATAAGAAAATGCCAAGAGCTGTCCGAGGTTGCCATGGCAACACTACTAAATTGATGAGGGATGAGCCATCATTGTTGCCATGACAACGCATTGCACGAGATCAGATTCAGTATTTCCATCTGACTAAGTGGGAAGCGGCTTCGGTGACGTAACTGGTGGCATGCTGAATGTCTATGCCCAAGGTCGCGGTTTCAAAGCCGGCCGAAGTCGTCGGATTTTCTAAGAGCGCTAAAAATCCCTCAGTATGCTTTCCTTTGGAGGGGAAGTTCCAACGTTCGTTGCGAGTTGCTGGTTGGGGTGGCATCTAGTAGTCAAGTTCACAGCTAGGTGTCGTTGACGGTAGTACCTGGTAGCAACATTAGGAACTACTGCTTGAAATTGACCGTCTGCAGTCCTTACCTGAATTAAGACAAATACAGCCATTACAATTCACACCGTTTATCTGACAGATTCTACACTCACCCAAAGTACACGGGGTTAGATGACCGCGTTGTCGCAGCCCCTAAACTGAGGAACCAACCAGAGGTAGATTTCATTAGAAAGCTAACTATTGCAATGGGTACCATGTTCCGACTTCCGGAAAATTTCGACATATCTTCGCGTTTCACATCCCCCAGACCCCAAAACCACCGTCAGTTCAAAAGTTTATATATAATTTATGTATGTATATATATGTATATCAGTTTCTTGTGGACACGATAACTGCCGTAATTTTGCACCAATCACTTTGAATTTTTTACCGAATATGTATACCTATAAAATCTCGGCCGAGTTCGTTACTGGGCTAAATCGGTCGAAGGGGGTGAAAATGGGGGGCTTTTTTCGAAAAAGTGAAATATTGCTATAACTCTCTTAATATGTGACATATCGAATCCGTTCAACGTTCATACTATGTGTCGGATAAAGCCCAAAAATTTATGTTTGAAGAGTTTTTGTATATACCAACCATTGCCCAAAGGAGTGGGAAAAAGTGGGTTTTTCGGGAAACATTAATCATATCTCTCTTAATAGGCACAATATCAAAACCATACAAAATGGACAATATTCCCCTAATAATTACCTAAAACTTTTGTCTGAAAGAATTTTTGATATGACCCACCATTACGCCAAGGGATGAGAAAAATGATTTCGGAATTATAAGAAAATGCCAAGAGCTATCAGAGGTTGCCATGGCAACACTACTAAATTGATGAGGGATGAGCCATCAGACGTTGCCAAGATAACGCACTTGCACGAGATCAGATTCAGATTTTCACCTGACTAAGTGTGAAGCGGCTTCGGTGACGTAACTGGTAGCATGCTGAATGTCTATGCCCAAGGTCGCGAGTTCAAAGTCGGCCGAAGTCGTCGGATTTTCTAAGAGCGCTAAAAATCCCTCAGTATGCTTTCCTTTGGAGGGGAAGTTCCAACGTTCGTTGCGAGTTGCTGGTTGCGGTGGCATCTAGTAGCCAAGTACACAGCTAGGTGTCGTTGACGGTAAGTAGGTAATATAGGGCGGTTCTGGGGCAGGGGCTAATGGGCAAGATGGCCGCCACGCGCAATCACTCTATGCTATTCTTATGGAGGGGTCAGTCAGAGCTGGGGCAGGGGCTAATGGGCAAGATGGCCGCCATGTCCTGAGACCATGAATGATGTCACAGGGGGAGTTCGGCCGTGTAGTTGGTAAATGGAATATTTATTATTATTATTATTATTATTATTATTAGGTAATTATTAATTGATCATGTATAATCAAGACCAGCCTTATATTGTCAACCACTTAGTGTAGTGACTAGCATTCCTGGAGGTCATTCCTGAGGTTCGAATCCCGGCTCTGCCAAGAAATTTAATTTCTGGTCTCAAGAGTGGAACGGGTTACACTCAGCCTTGTGAGGCAAAACTGACAGGAGCTGGCTGGCTTTTGATTCATACTGCAGCCATTCTGCCTAACCCAATTTCACCTAACCTAACCTAACTTCACCTAACCTAACCTAACCAAACTTTAAAGTCAGAGCAAAAAAAAGTAAAAGCAAATGAGAGAGCACACATAATAAACTAAGTTATAACCTAACCTAACCTAACCTTACCTAACCTAACCTAACCTAACTTCAAAGTCAGAGCAAATATAATAGCAAATGTAAGAGCACACATAATAAACTAAGTTATAACCTAACCTAACCTAACCTAACTTAACCTAACCTAACCTAAAAGTGCGAGAAAAAAAATGTGAGCAAAAAGTGTGAGCAAAAAAGTAAGAGCAAATGTGAGAGCACAAATAATAAACTTAGTTATAACCTAACCTAACCTAACCCACAGAAACCTCATTTAAAGATTTTAGATTTTGCATTTTAACATTTTACATTTTAACATTTTAGATTTTAGATTTTTTCATTTTATATTTTTTAGGTTTTACATTTTACATTTTTGATTTTTTGTATTTTAGTTTTTAGTTTTTTTTAGATTTTACATTTTAAATTTAAGATTTTTTGATTTTAGATTTTACATTTTACATTTTCCGAAAAGAGTAAACTACAAGGTCACATACCTAACCTCACTAAACCTAACTATACCAAACCTAACTTAAGCTAATCCAAAGGCTAATGCACATACACAAAGTATATAAGTGCTCATGCAACTATCCTTATGCTAGTCTTATAGGCTACTGTACAATAAGATCACTACCCCAACCGAGTATTTTTTTCTTTCATTTTGTTGTTTACGCATTTGTCAATTTTCTAATTTCCCATTTTTAGTTTTTTTAATGTTAATTTTAAGTTTTACAATTTCATAATATGGAAACATGGAATTTGCATTTTGTTGTTTACACATTAGTCAATTTTCCAATTTTCCATTTTCAGTTTTTTTATAACAGTTTTAGGTTTTTCAATTTCATAATATGGAAACATGGATTTTGCATTTTATTGTTTACACATTTATTAATTTCACAATTTCCCATTTACAGTTTTTAAAATGTCAGTTTAAAGTTTTTCAATATCATGATATAGAAACATGGATTTTCCAATTTGTTGTTGTGCATTTGTCAATTTACGAAATTCCCATTTACAGTTTTTAAAATTTCAGTTTAATGCTTTTTCTATTTTGTCAATATGGAAACATGGATTTTCCAATTTGTGTTTTACATGTTCATTTTGCATTAGGAGTGGAGAGAGGTGGGTAGTAATTAAAAATGTACAAGCAGTGTCCATACAATATTTTTTATTTTAAATACATGTACACTATTTACACATAATACATTTTTATATATATATATTCTTTTTTGTTATAAATTGTACAGTTGTTTTTATTTTGTTTTCTATTTATTTTTTGATTATGATTACTATTTTATTTTATTTTTGTAGTGTTATTGTTTTATTTCCTAAATTGTTTTATGTATTTGCTAGTTGCAGGCAGATGATTTTGATATTCATAACTTAACTCTTTAAGCATGGTCAATGATTGAGTAATGACCATAGGCATGTGTACCTATACCGTTAGCATCAATCACTCTTTTATCATCACTAGGACACAAAGCAATTTTGTTTAGTCTTATAGATGATATGTCATGTTGTTTAGAAGTGATAATGTTCATGGGTATTCTTTTTACATTGTTTTTCATGACACAATCCTTATAATCTTGAAAGCTTATACAATTTTTGACAACACCTCTGTTAATACCTTTAATCTTTTTGATTTCTTTACCAATTATGTCTAAAGCGTACATTTTAGCTCTAAGTCCAACAAATGCTTTTATAATTTGTCCACAAGCCTCGTCTTTAAATTTCCCCAACGTTTTCTTGTTTGATGTAGAGTAACATATGTGATTAGTAGGATAATCTGATGTGTCCAGGTGTTCTAGGAAATCCAACTTGTCTTGATATACATCTGGGGTGTTAACCAAATAAATGAACGAGTCGGTATCCATATACATGAGTTTAAGATTGTCCATTCCATAATAGGGTAGCAGGACATCATAGTGGTGGGAATACATTAGAGTTTTTGAAATATCCAGTATACACATTCCAATATATATAGGCTTATTGAATACAATGTTACGTTTAGCCATGTGGAAAGCAGCTAGGTTGGGACCATAAATTGTTCTGTCGATGAATGTTGGTTTAGCTATTAGCTTTTCTGCCTTTTTGCTGTCAGTCACAAGACGTATGTCTATTCTTTTACGGATATTTTCCATTGTTTTCCCAAAAATGGCATTGTTGAATAATTTGTACAGATTTTTCTCAAAATCATTTCTGGCTTGTTTTCGAAGGTTGTTATTAAAATCAACGTATGCCTTTAACCAAGGTCTTTGTTTAAACTTTAACACACGATGAATTTTTATCAATTTTATTCCATGATCTAAAGCCTGTTTTAATGCCATGTAGTGAACAACATATCGCCTTCGATTTCCAAGATGAGGAATTAGTTTTTTCAGAGACGAATCCTTAGGTTGTGTACACTCTGGTAGGAAAGGTAAATCGTTGTGTAGATCATGAAGGTCAGATGGGTAATCAACATCAACGTCTAGAATGTATCCCACAGGATCGTCTTTCTTTAGTTTTTCTAGATCAACAGTATCTGGAGAAACCCACTGAAATCCACCATAAGGAAGGGAGTGGCACATAGCCCACCCGTATTGGTTGTTGGCATCATCATAGGTAATAAACTGCGATGGTTTCTCAGAATCATAGGTTTCCATGTATTTATTGTTAGCTTCAGCATACCGATGAGACACCTGGCATATGCCTCCACGTATTCCAGACTCGATTAAAAGAATCTGATCGTAATCCTGTAGCAATTCCAGTTCAATGCCTGTGTAAAGGAGCATTGCCTCGAAACTTAAACCAGGCGAAGTAAAGAAGTGTGCAGCATCCACTCGGTGTGTTTCTAGTGTTTTGTTTCTAAACGTTTCAAAGCTGTCTGCAAGAAGGAGTACATCTGATGTTAGGTAGAGGTCACTATATTCCCCTAGAGTTTTAATGTTGAACTGATTCCAGACATTTTTGGCATGTTCGTAGTCTTCTTGACTAACATCTTCTTGACTTAATTTGTTAAAGAATGCCTCTTTTGGAGGTAAACGCGTTTCACTTAACTTTTCCCATGAGTCAATGTAGTCATAACAAAATACCCCTTTACGAGTCATGAGCATTGCATTTTCTTTTCCAAAGTACTTGTCTGTTTCAGGGTATGATGTTAAGTTGGAAACTAAGTTTTCCAAACTACTCGGCATTAACCGAAACGTATCCACAAATCTAAGCTTAACATTTCCTACATATTTGGTAAAGGAAATGTACTTTTCTTTGGAGTTAGCGATAACATCCACTCTCTCAGTAGTACACCCCAATTGCTTTACAATGAAATTTGCGTCGTAGCCACTCATATTATGTAGAAACACAGGAACGGGGTTTCGTGTTTTACACCTCAAATTACAGTTATTGTGAGCACTTCCACGGTATTCCCCTGTAATATGGCAGTGGTCTCGAACTTTCCAGTCCTGTTGGGTAAATGGTTTTTGACACAAATAACAGGTTTCAGAACATTGGAACTCTGCTTCTTGAGCCTGAGTTAAGGCCTTTGGAACATTTAAGCTGTAAAGGCGATCAATTTCATTAGCTATTGAGATCAAACAGTCCATAAACTTTTCTGCAGCGTCAGGCCCACGATAAATAACAGGTTGGCTTGAAAGATTTGTCTTTATGTGTTCCACAGCAGGTGAGGGTTTAACGTATATACCAAAGCTCATAGGAACATGACTCTGGTATGGCACTGTATAACTTGCCTCAGGATTAGGTAGACATGTTTGATAGGGTAACATTATACTTTCAAAATCAGCATAGATAACGTAAGGTATTCTCAGCATTTTTTCAACATTTAAGAATTTGACAATGGGGTTTTTAATAGGCATTTCAACCCTAGCAATGTCATGCTGGACACACAAAGCTCTATGTTCTTTCATTTTTTCCATTCCTTGTTGTCCATATCGATTATCAAAGTGTGTAAAACACCGTTTACACGTATATATTTTATGTTCATGGCGGGTAATCTGATGTCTTACTAGTTTATCAAAATCTTTGATAAAGACGTAGTGGTTCTGGCCGGATGATGAACTTAGCAAAAGGAGGTCGCGATGGTCTTGCAGCTCTTGATCCACAACCTTCAGAGGGAACAATTTCTTGTCTTGTTCCAATCCAAATACATTAATGGATATATCGTTGGCTTTTTCAAATTTGGGAATGTCAGCTAGCGATGTAGGAAATGATATTACTGAAAAATCATACTTGTTTTCCAGATCCTTGTATTTACTAACGCGTTTAGCATCAGTTTTAACCAGTTTTGCTAAAATGGCATACATAAAACACCTCTCGTCCTTAAAGTTTTGAGGATTAATGCAGGCTTTTCTTGCTTGTATAGCTGCTGGTAATGGAATATATGTGCTTCCACGCAAGGGATTGTACTTATTTATTTTCAATCGTACTCCTTCCACTGCTAACAAAGCCCAATTACTGCCTTTTAGCTCAGATTCTTCCATTTCCGTAGTTAACTTTGTAAATTGTGTTTCCAAGAAACTACTTAAGTCCGTTTCCAAAAATAGGGCCTGATTTCGTGTTTTAAAAGCACGATCTGTAATTTCATTGGTAGATGTATGAATGAATCTACATTCAGCAACAAGATTAACTTTTATCGACTTGTGCATTGCTAGTTCTTTCTGCATAGCTTGTATTATTTGCTGTTTGGACTCTTTAAGGTATGAATTTAAATCCTTGCACGTATCGCAACGAATGAAATAGGATTTAAGTCGACCTTCAAAAGATGTCTCATATTCAATAAGTCCATTTTTGTCAGGGACCAATGACAGTAGGTAATGTTTTGTAGGCTCTGCTTTTTGTCTCTTAGCTGCCGACACAACATTACAACATTCTTCATGACGACGTCCATTGTAGGCATTGTTGAATGTACTACCACAGGTCTTGCACTCATGAAATTCACCACACGATACTTCATGTCGCTTCCTATGATAGTCTCGAAGAAAAGTCTTTCCACACTCTTTACACATATAGCTAGGAATGGCTTCTTCCATTATGAATGTTGATTTCTGCAAACAGCTGCTTACTGCGTATCACAGGGCTAGAGGTTGGTCGGTGAGACGGTCTTTCACGATGTGAACACCGTGAGAGGTAGTAGTCAACTGGTGATATTCTTGTTAAGGGTCCACTAATATACCCCTAGTCTAGACCAACAGCTCTTTACAGCGTATGACAAGGCTGTAGACTGGACAGTGAGACGGTCTTTCACGATGTGAACACTGTAACAAGTAGTAGTCAACTGATTATATACTTGCTAAGGGTTCTCTAATATACAATAGTCAAGACCAACAGCTACTTACTGTGTAGTACAAGGCTGTACAATAGTTGTTTTGACAGTCTTTCACGATGTGGTCACTGTGAATGGTGGTAGTCAACTGATGATATTCTTGATAAGGGTCCTCTAATGTACCCCTGGTTAAGGGTAACAGCTGCTCACTGCTTATGACAAAGCTAAAGACTGGTTGCTTCAACGGTCTTTCACAATGTAAACACTGTGACAGGTAGTAGTCAACTGAAAATATTCTTATGGCCTACTCAAGGTTATCAGGTACTTACTGCATATCAAAAGGCTGTACACTCATGTGTGTTAGGCACTCTTTCTTGCTAAGGACCCCAATATTCCCTACACAAGGCTATACATGTTAGTTCTAAACACTTAGTGATTAATTGTATATTCAATTTTTGTACAAAGCTTATACAAGCACGTTTTTATGAGGTAAAACTTTGTTAAATAGCTGCATGCGACACACAAAGTATGTTGCAGCTATCTAGCGGTGACTATGAGAACTACTTGAACGACCAGCATGCTACCTAGTGCTCCATTTCAACACTCGCTCACTGAACGACCAGCATGCTATCTAGCGGTCGATAGCAATACTTCTCAACTACCAGCCTGCTATCTATCGGTCAATATGACAACTCACTCAACTACCAACATGCTACATGGCTTTTTTGGTCAGTTTTTTTGTTGGCTTTTTTTGGTCAGTTTCTGTTGGCTTATGTTGGCTTTTATTGGCTTTTGTTGGCTTTTGTTGGCTTTTGTAGGCTTTTTTGTTGGCTTTTGTTGGCTTTCATATTTGCTCTTGCTTGTGGGGGCTTATTATTTGGTCTTGGAAAGTATGTCAGTCCTTTTTTTTATGGCTGCAAAATGCTTACAGCCATGTTTGTAAGCAGCAACAACAACAACAACAGCAACACACAAAATTCCAAAAAAAAATCCAAAGTACTCTAAGGTTTATCAATGACTCTCAACTCTTACACTTACCTCTATCCCATGCATAGTCAAAAATTAGTGTATTTTTCAAATTTTTCAAAAATATTTGGAAAGTTGGCTATATCATTAATCTAAAAATCCTGAAAAGACATATGTTAACTCCAACACCTACCTCTATACCACTCTCAGTCCAAAAATAGTGTATTTTTCAAATTTTCCAAAACATATTTCCAAAATGGGTTATATTTCCAAAATTTAAAAGTTAACAAAAACGTTTGTTTGACATAAATGAATGGCCTTTGTCCCCTCTACCACTATACCAAGTCCCAGGTCTCCAGGACAAAAAAAAATAAAATTTTTAAAAAGCGTTTTATTTTCAAAATTAGGAATTTTACAAACACATTTGTCTGACGTAAATCAATGGTCATTACCCCCTCTATCTCCACACTAAGTCTCATGTCTTTAGAACAACAAAAATACAATTTTGAAAATGGACTTATATTTCCAAAATTAGGAATTTTACAAAAACGTTTGTCTGACGTAAATCAGTGGTCATTACCCCCTCTATCCCCACACTAAGTCTCATGTCTCTAGAACAACAAAAATAAAATTTTGAAAAATGGGCTTATATTTCCAAAATTAGGAATTTTACAAAAACGTTTGTCTGAAGTAAATCAATGGTCATTACCCCCTCCACCCCCACACTAAGTCTCATGTCTCTAGAACAACAAAAATAAAATTTTGAAAATGGGCTTATATTTCCAAAATTAGGAATTTTACAAAACCGTTTGTCTAACGTAAATCAGTGGTCTTTATCCCCTCTATCCCCATACCAAGTCTCAGGTCTCTAGGTCAACAAAAATAAAATTTTGAAAAAATGGTCACTATTTTGGAAACTAGGAATTCTACGAAAAAGTTTGTTTAACATAAATGAAAGGTCTCTATCCCCTCTACCTGTAAACCAAGTCCCAGGTCTGTAGGACAAAAATGAAAAAAGTTCAACTGGGAAAGTATGCGATTTTTCATAAAACCAAACATTCTAAAAAGTGTTCTATGGGTATAAAAGAATGGTCTCTATGTCCTTTATTTTTTATAATAAAACTTTTTTATTTTTTGAGTTTTTTTGAAAAAGTTCAATTTTGAAATGTTTATATTTTGGAAACTAACAAGTTTACAAAAATGTTTGTTTGACATAAATAAATGGCCCTGACCCCCCTCTACCAATAAGATAAATTTCAAGTCTCTAGGACTAAAACTGTACAGTAGTGGAGTAGTGGTGCTTCTAACCCACCCATTTTACATGCCTGAGGCTTAGTAGTGGGGCAAGGAGGGTTTTGGAGTGCGTTAGAAGCGCCACTACTCCACTACTGTACAGTTTTAGTCCTAGAGACTTGAAATTTATCTTATTGGTAGAGGGGGGTCAGGGCCATTTATTTATGTCAAACAAACATTTTTGTAAACTTGTTAGTTTCCAAAATATAAACATTTCAAAATTGAACTTTTTCAAAAAAACTCAAAAAATAAAAAAGTTTTATTATAAAAAATAAAGGACATAGAGACCATTCTTTTATACCCATAGAACACTTTTTAGAATGTTTGGTTTTATGAAAAATCGCATACTTTCCCAGTTGAACTTTTTTCATTTTTGTCCTACAGACCTGGGACTTGGTTTACAGGTAGAGGGGATAGAGACCTTTCATTTATGTTAAACAAACTTTTTCGTAGAATTCCTAGTTTCCAAAATAGTGACCATTTTTTCAAAATTTTATTTTTGTTGACCTAGAGACCTGAGACTTGGTATGGGGATAGAGGGGATAAAGACCACTGATTTACGTTAGACAAACGGTTTTGTAAAATTCCTAATTTTGGAAATATAAGCCCATTTTCAAAATTTTATTTTTGTTGTTCTAGAGACATGAGACTTAGTGTGGGGGTGGAGGGGGTAATGACCATTGATTTACTTCAGACAAACGTTTTTGTAAAATTCCTAATTTTGGAAATATAAGCCCATTTTTCAAAATTTTATTTTTGTTGTTCTAGAGACATGAGACTTAGTGTGGGGATAGAGGGGGTAATGACCACTGATTTACGTCAGACAAACGTTTTTGTAAAATTCCTAATTTTGGAAATATAAGTCCATTTTCAAAATTGTATTTTTGTTGTTCTAAAGACATGAGACTTAGTGTGGAGATAGAGGGGGTAATGACCATTGATTTACGTCAGACAAATGTGTTTGTAAAATTCCTAATTTTGAAAATAAAACGCTTTTTAAAAATTTTATTTTTTTTTGTCCTGGAGACCTGGGACTTGGTATAGTGGTAGAGGGGACAAAGGCCATTCATTTATGTCAAACAAACGTTTTTGTTAACTTTTAAATTTTGGAAATATAACCCATTTTGGAAATATGTTTTGGAAAATTTGAAAAATACACTATTTTTGGACTGAGAGTGGTATAGAGGTAGGTGTTGGAGTTAACATATGTCTTTTCAGGATTTTTAGATTAATGATATAGCCAACTTTCCAAATATTTTTGAAAAATTTGAAAAATACACTAATTTTTGACTATGCATGGGATAGAGGTAAGTGTAAGAGTTGAGAGTCATTGATAAACCTTAGAGTACTTTGGATTTTTTTTTGGAATTTTGTGTGTTGCTGTTGTTGTTGTTGTTGCTGCTTACAAACATGGCTGTAAGCATTTTGCAGCCATAAAAAAAAGGACTGACATACTTTCCAAGACCAAATAATAAGCCCCCACAAGCAAGAGCAAATATGAAAGCCAACAAAAGCCAACAAAAAAGCCTACAAAAGCCAACAAAAGCCAACAAAAGCCAATAAAAGCCAACATAAGCCAACAGAAACTGACAAAAAAAGCCAACAAAAAAACTGACCAAAAAAGCCATGTAGCATGTTGGTAGTTGAGTGAGTTGTCATATTGACCGATAGATAGCAGGCTGGTAGTTGAGAAGTATTGCTATCGACCGCTAGATAGCATGCTGGTCGTTCAGTGAGCGAGTGTTGAAATGGAGCACTAGGTAGCATGCTGGTCGTTCAAGTAGTTCTCATAGTCACCGCTAGATAGCTGCAACATACTTTGTGTGTCGCATGCAGCTATTTAACAAAGTTTTACCTCATAAAAACGTGCTTGTATAAGCTTTGTACAAAAATTGAATATACAATTAATCACTAAGTGTTTAGAACTAACATGTATAGCCTTGTGTAGGGAATATTGGGGTCCTTAGCAAGAAAGAGTGCCTAACACACATGAGTGTACAGCCTTTTGATATGCAGTAAGTACCTGATAACCTTGAGTAGGCCATAAGAATATTTTCAGTTGACTACTACCTGTCACAGTGTTTACATTGTGAAAGACCGTTGAAGCAACCAGTCTTTAGCTTTGTCATAAGCAGTGAGCAGCTGTTACCCTTAACCAGGGGTACATTAGAGGACCCTTATCAAGAATATCATCAGTTGACTACCACCATTCACAGTGACCACATCGTGAAAGACTGTCAAAACAACTATTGTACAGCCTTGTACTACACAGTAAGTAGCTGTTGGTCTTGACTATTGTATATTAGAGAACCCTTAGCAAGTATATAATCAGTTGACTACTACTTGTTACAGTGTTCACATCGTGAAAGACCGTCTCACTGTCCAGTCTACAGCCTTGTCATACGCTGTAAAGAGCTGTTGGTCTAGACTAGGGGTATATTAGTGGACCCTTAACAAGAATATCACCAGTTGACTACTACCTCTCACGGTGTTCACATCGTGAAAGACCGTCTCACCGACCAACCTCTAGCCCTGTGATACGCAGTAAGCAGCTGTTTGCAGAAATCAACATTCATAATGGAAGAAGCCATTCCTAGCTATATGTGTAAAGAGTGTGGAAAGACTTTTCTTCGAGACTATCATAGGAAGCGACATGAAGTATCGTGTGGTGAATTTCATGAGTGCAAGACCTGTGGTAGTACATTCAACAATGCCTACAATGGACGTCGTCATGAAGAATGTTGTAATGTTGTGTCGGCAGCTAAGAGACAAAAAGCAGAGCCTACAAAACATTACCTACTGTCATTGGTCCCTGACAAAAATGGACTTATTGAATATGAGACATCTTTTGAAGGTCGACTTAAATCCTATTTCATTCGTTGCGATACGTGCAAGGATTTAAATTCATACCTTAAAGAGTCCAAACAGCAAATAATACAAGCTATGCAGAAAGAACTAGCAATGCACAAGTCGATAAAAGTTAATCTTGTTGCTGAATGTAGATTCATTCATACATCTACCAATGAAATTACAGATCGTGCTTTTAAAACACGAAATCAGGCCCTATTTTTGGAAACGGACTTAAGTAGTTTCTTGGAAACACAATTTACAAAGTTAACTACGGAAATGGAAGAATCTGAGCTAAAAGGCAGTAATTGGGCTTTGTTAGCAGTGGAAGGAGTACGATTGAAAATAAATAAGTACAATCCCTTGCGTGGAAGCACATATATTCCATTACCAGCAGCTATACAAGCAAGAAAAGCCTGCATTAATCCTCAAAACTTTAAGGGACGAGAGGTGTTTTATGTATGCCATTTTAGCAAAACTGGTTAAAACTGATGCTAAACGCGTTAGTAAATACAAGGATCTGGAAAACAAGTATGATTTTTCAGTAATATCATTTCCTACATCGCTAGCTGACATTCCCAAATTTGAAAAAGCCAACGATATATCCATTAATGTATTTGGATTGGAACAAGACAAGAAATTGTTCCCTCTGAAGGTTGTGGATCAAGAGCTGCAAGACCATCGCGACCTCCTTTTGCTAAGTTCATCATCCGGCCAGAACCACTACGTCTTTATCAAAGATTTTGATAAACTAGTAAGACATCAGATTACCCGCCATGAACATAAAATATATACGTGTAAACGGTGTTTTACACACTTTGATAATCGATATGGACAACAAGGAATGGAAAAAATGAAAGAACATAGAGCTTTGTGTGTCCAGCATGACATTGCTAGGGTTGAAATGCCTATTAAAAACCCCATTGTCAAATTCTTAAATGTTGAAAAAATGCTGAGAATACCTTACGTTATCTATGCTGATTTTGAAAGTATAATGTTACCCTATCAAACATGTCTACCTAATCCTGAGGCAAGTTATACAGTGCCATACCAGAGTCATGTTCCTATGAGCTTTGGTATATACGTTAAACCCTCACCTGCTGTGGAACACATAAAGACAAATCTTTCAAGCCAACCTGTTATTTATCGTGGGCCTGACGCTGCAGAAAAGTTTATGGACTGTTTGATCTCAATAGCTAATGAAATTGATCGCCTTTACAGCTTAAATGTTCCAAAGGCCTTAACTCAGGCTCAAGAAGCAGAGTTCCAATGTTCTGAAACCTGTTATTTGTGTCAAAAACCATTTACCCAACAGGACTGGAAAGTTCGAGACCACTGCCATATTACAGGGGAATACCGTGGAAGTGCTCACAATAACTGTAATTTGAGGTGTAAAACACGAAACCCCGTTCCTGTGTTTCTACATAATATGAGTGGCTACGACGCAAATTTCATTGTAAAGCAATTGGGGTGTACTACTGAGAGAGTGGATGTTATCGCTAACTCCAAAGAAAAGTACATTTCCTTTACCAAATATGTAGGAAATGTTAAGCTTAGATTTGTGGATACGTTTCGGTTAATGCCGAGTAGTTTGGAAAACTTAGTTTCCAACTTAACATCATACCCTGAAACAGACAAGTACTTTGGAAAAGAAAATGCAATGCTCATGACTCGTAAAGGGGTATTTTGTTATGACTACATTGACTCATGGGAAAAGTTAAGTGAAACGCGTTTACCTCCAAAAGAGGCATTCTTTAACAAATTAAGTCAAGAAGATGTTAGTCAAGAAGACTACGAACATGCCAAAAATGTCTGGAATCAGTTCAACATTAAAACTCTAGGGGAATATAGTGACCTCTACCTAACATCAGATGTACTCCTTCTTGCAGACAGCTTTGAAACGTTTAGAAACAAAACACTAGAAACACACCGAGTGGATGCTGCACACTTCTTTACTTCGCCTGGTTTAAGTTTCGAGGCAATGCTCCTTTACACAGGCATTGAACTGGAATTGCTACAGGATTACGATCAGATTCTTTTAATCGAGTCTGGAATACGTGGAGGCATATGCCAGGTGTCTCATCGGTATGCTGAAGCTAACAATAAATACATGGAAACCTATGATTCTGAGAAACCATCGCAGTTTATTACCTATGATGATGCCAACAACCAATACGGGTGGGCTATGTGCCACTCCCTTCCTTATGGTGGATTTCAGTGGGTTTCTCCAGATACTGTTGATCTAGAAAAACTAAAGAAAGACGATCCTGTGGGATACATTCTAGACGTTGATGTTGATTACCCATCTGACCTTCATGATCTACACAACGATTTACCTTTCCTACCAGAGTGTACACAACCTAAGGATTCGTCTCTGAAAAACTAATTCCTCATCTTGGAAATCGAAGGCGATATGTTGTTCACTACATGGCATTAAAACAGGCTTTAGATCATGGAATAAAATTGATAAAAATTCATCGTGTGTTAAAGTTTAAACAAAGACCTTGGTTAAAGGCATACGTTGATTTTAATAACAACCTTCGAAAACAAGCCAGAAATGATTTTGAGAAAAATCTGTACAAATTATTCAACAATGCCATTTTTGGGAAAACAATGGAAAATATCCGTAAAAGAATAGACATACGTCTTGTGACTGACAGCAAAAAGGCAGAAAAAGCTAATAGCTAAACCAACATTCATCGACAGAACAATTTATGGTCCCAACCTAGCTGCTTTCCACATGGCTAAACGTAACATTGTATTCAATAAGCCTATATATATTGGAATGTGTATACTGGATATTTCAAAAACTCTAATGTATTCCCACCACTATGATGTCCTGCTACCCTATTATGGAATGGACAATCTTAAACTCATGTATATGGATTACCGACTCGTTCATTTATTTGGTTAACACCCCAGATGTATATCAAGACAAGTTGGATTTCCTAGAACACCTGGACACATCAGATTATCCTACTAATCACATATGTTACTCTACATCAAACAAGAAAACGTTGGGGGGAAATTTAAAGACGAGGCTTGTGGACAAATTATAAAAGCATTTGTTGGGACTTAGAGCTAAAATGTACGCTTTAGACATAATTGGTAAAGAAATCAAAAAGATTAAAGGTATTAACAGAGGTGTTGTCAAAAATTGTATAAGCTTTCAAGATTATAAGGATTGTGTCATGAAAAACAATGTAAAAAGAATACCCATGAACATTATCACTTCTAAACAACATGACATATCATCTATAAGACTAAACAAAATTGCTTTGTGTCCTAGTGATGATAAAAGAGTGATTGATGCTAACGGTATAGGTACACATGCCTATGGTCATTACTCAATCATTGACCATGCTTAAAGAGTTAAGTTATGAATATCAAAATCATCTGCCTGCAACTAGCAAATACATAAAACAATTTAGGAAATAAAACAATAACACTACAAAAATAAAATAAAATAGTAATCATAATCAAAAAATAAATAGAAAACAAAATAAAAACAACTGTACAATTTATAACAAAAAAGAATATATATATATAAAAATGTATTATGTGTAAATAGTGTACATGTATTTAAAATAAAAAATATTGTATGGACACTGCTTGTACATTTTTAATTACTACCCACCTCTCTCCACTCCTAATGCAAAATGAACATGTAAAACACAAATTGGAAAATCCATGTTTCCATATTGACAAAATAGAAAAAGCATTAAACTGAAATTTTAAAAACTGGTAAATGGGAATTTCGTAAATTGACAAATGCACAACAACAAATTGGAAAATCCATGTTTCTATATCATGATATTGAAAAACTTTAAACTGACATTTTAAAAACTGTAAATGGGAAATTGTGAATAAATAATAAATGTGTAAACAATAAAATGCAAAATCCATGTTTCCATATTATGAAATTGAAAAACCTAAAACTGTTATAAAAAAACTGAAAATGGAAAATTGGAAAATTGACTAATGTGTAAACAACAAAATGCAAATTCCATGTTTCCATATTATGAAATTGTAAAACTTAAAATTAACATTAAAAAAACTAAAAATGGGAAATTAGAAAATTGACAAATGCGTAAACAACAAAATGAAAGAAAAAAATACTCGGTTGGGGTAGTGATCTTATTGTACAGTAGCCTATAAGACTAGCATAAGGATAGTTGCATGAGCACTTATATACTTTGTGTATGTGCATTAGCCTTTGGATTAGCTTAAGTTAGGTTTGGTATAGTTAGGTTTAGTGAGGTTAGGTATGTGACCTTGTAGTTTAC